>CM035839.1:79582607-80975822 GCA_020510985.1 Pholidichthys leucotaenia | reverse complement strand
AGAAACTCGTAGCTTAAAACAGAAGACTCGTCAATTAGAAAGAAAATGGCGCTCCACTAATTTAGATGAAATCTATTTAGCTTGGAGAAATCATCTTTTAATTTATAAAAAATCTCTTAGAAAAGCTAGAACGAGTTATTATTCTGCATTAATAGAAGAGAACAAGAATAATCCCAGGTTTCTTTTCAGTACTGTAGCCAGTTTGACAAAGAGTCAGGACTCTGTCAATCCTAGCATTCCCTTAGAGCTTACTAGTCAGGACTTTATGAACTTTTTTAATAATAAAATTTCATCCACCAGAGATAAAATCAATCAGATTCTTCCCACAGTTAACTTAAATACAGTAACTACTACAACTCCTTCAACTGATATCTGTTTGGATGAGTTTACCCTAACTGACCTTTTAGAGTTAGACAAAATAATTTCCTCATCCAAGCCTTCAACTTGTCTTTTAGACCCCATTCCCACCAGGTTATTTAAAGAAGTCTGCCCACTTATTGGTAGCTTTATTCTTCATATAATCAATTCTTCATTAACTTTAGGCCATGTACCGCAGGCTTTTAAAACGGCTGTAATTAAACCCTTTGTGGCGGTTTGAGAAAACCCCCACCAACAGACTAAGGACAGACAGCTCGCTACTCCTGGTTTTTTCCGCTACACTGCTGAGATGTAATGTGCCATTCATGCCTTGTGATGTTAATGTGCCATTCATGTGTTGAGTTCATGCATCCTGTCCTTGCTGTGTCTCTTGAAATGCAAATACCCATACCAACTGCTGTGAAATGCTCTTTCATGTATTGTTGCAACAGGGTATATATGCTGCAAGAGCCTGTAACTCACTCTCTATTCTCACTTCTACAACGGCTGCTGCTGGACACAGACTTTGTGTCCCTTCTCTGAGAGCCTGAGGATCCCGCTCCAGCCTGCACATACTTGGGCCGGAGCGGGGATCCTGTGACGGCGGTGTGATTAATAAAACCTGCTTAAAACCTCAGCATCGCTGCCTTATTTTATCATCCGCCGCACTGGTGACCTGACGCTGAAACGAACACGCTGCCAGCGAACGCAACACCCGGGGGTGATTCTCCGACGACAAGCGAACGCGGCAGCCTGACTGATCTGCCCTCCCTTCTGCTTCAGGGAGACCTCAACACGGAGTTTCCAGGCGAAACTCCCCGGAGAACACCCACGACCGGGAAAGCTGAGCAACGTTTCATGGTGAGATCTGCACGCCTAGATTGGCACATGAGATCCACGCTGGACTGGCCGCGCTCACAGCTCCTCCACACGAGAGCGCATGCACCTCGTTCCCTCTCCACGACGGCGATCCCCATGGCCGACGGAGCACACGTGGACCTGAACGCACCATGACCGAGCGAGTGACAGAGCGTCTACTTCCCTTCACCGCTCCAACACACTGAACAGGGATGATTAAGCTCCCTGACCCTGGTTCTCCTCTCCAGCTGGCCCACCCATCACGGAACCCCGGCGCACGCACCGGGGAGTTATGGGGACGGCGCACCACGCACGGGACAAATACGGCTTTTCTGAACGCCTTCCTTCTGCTGCACACTGGCCCTTCAGGCTTGTTCGTTCACCTGAGGCACGCAGCTTGCTCACTGGATTTTATGGTCTTAGCCATGGCACACAAGGGGAATTCAGCTGTCTGCGGTTCCCGAGGCTTTAGGGTTACGCCTGAACCTAAAGTCAACACGCCAGTCCCTCTGCTCTCATTACAGCCGCCGCGCAGCCTCGTCTTTTCTTCATGGCCACTATTAATCCTTGCAGGACTTAATCGCGGGAGGAGCCAGTGACTAATTTTTCTTCTTGTGGACCTCTGCACGTTCAACAGGACAGCCCTTCGACATCGCAGACCCACAAGCAATTTTTGCGCGGCCCGGACATTTTCATCGTCTCCGGCCGGCTTTTACTACCCCCACCCCCTCCACCCCCTCCTGCACAGAGCTTTTCCCTACTCGCTGCCCAAGCTGCACTATCGTGGTCTCGGCCACCCGCCGAGCCCTCTGGGGGGGAGTTGTGGCGGTTTGGGAAAACCCCCACAAACAGACTAAGGACAGACAGCTCGCTACTCCTGGTTTTTTCCGCTACACTGCTGAGATGTAATGTGCCATTCATGCCTTGTGATGTTAATGTGCCATTCATGTGTTGAGTTCATGCATCCTGTCCTTGCTGTGTCTCTTGAAATGCAAATGCCCATACCAACTGCTGTGAAATGCTCTTTCATGTATTGTTGCAACAGGGTATATATGCTGCAAGAGCCTGTAACTCACTCTCTATTCTCACTTCTACAACGGCTGCTGCTGGACACAGACTTTGTGTCCCTTCTCTGAGAGCCTGAGGATCCCGCTCCAGCCTGCACACACTTGGGCCGGAGCGGGGATCCTGTGACGGCGGTGTGATTAATAAAACCTGCTTAAAACCTCAGCATCGCTGCCTTATTTTATCATCCGCCGCACCCTTACTCAAAAAGCCAACGCTAGATCCAGGAGTTTTGGCTAACTATAGACCAATCTCTAATCTCCCTTTCATTTCAAAAATCTTAGAAAGAGTTGTTGCTACGCAATTATTTGACCACCTACAGGGAAATGGTTTACTTGAAGAGTTTCAATTTGGGTTTAGAATCCAGCATAGTACTGAAACAGCCTTAGCGAAGGTCACTAAAGACCTCCTCATCGCATCTGATAATGGACTGGTTTCTGTACTTGTCTTTTTAGACCTTAGTGCAGCTTTTGATACTATCATAATATTCTACTTGATAGATTAGAACACTATGTTGGACTTAATGGAACTTCGTTGCAGTGGTTTAGATCTTATTTTTTTCCCCAACATTCTTTTTATTGTTTTCACCACATAAAAAAATAATAATACAAATTAAACAAACATATCAAAGATATCAACCCCACCCCATCCTCCCAAATGTTCCAATTATTAGATGGGGATCCAAGTAATTATAGTCCATTAAATAGTAAAAAAGGATACAAAGCAAAACATTCCTATAAAGTTACGTATTACAGAGGGCCATTGGTCACGCGTCACCACACTCTTCCATCACATGTGACAAGTCCATTCCTAATAAATAGGAAATGAAGGGGTCCCAGATGTGGTGAAAATTATGTTCTTGATGTTTTAATGTATAAGTAATTTTCTCCAAAGGGAGAGTGGTAGATAACTCAGACAACCACTTACTGATTCTTGGTCTTCTAGTGTTTTTCCAGGATAAAGCTATTACTCTCTTTGCAATTAATATGCTTAAGTCTATAAATAATCGTTGATTTTTTTTAATTTTCAAATTCTCTGGGTACAAACCTAATATAAACAGCTGTGGGATTAAGGGTGCTTGAATATGTAATATATCCTGTACATATGTACAGGATACATATTGTAGTGAACTCAATATGAGCACCCTACTTGGCTTGCCAAGTGGGTTGACCCTATTGGCAACACAGGTAGAGTGCGGGACTCCGGAGCGGGAGGCGTGAGTTCGAACCTCCTGGTGGGACGTCGTCAGTTGGGCGCGCACGTTACATTGGTGTCAGAAGTGGGATCTCCTGTCCAAAGCAGTAATGGGGCGCTGACATCGGGACGATGTCGAGAACCAGAGGGGAGTAGTGTAGCGAACTCAATATGAGCACCCTACTTGGCTTGCCAAGTGGGTTGACCCTATTGGCGACACAGGTAGAGTGCGGGACTCCGGAGCAGGAGGCGTGAGTTTGAACCTCCCGGTGGGACGTCGCCATGTCGAGCAGCACGTTACATTGGTGTCAGAAGTGGGATTTACTGGTTCCCAAGCTGTGGTGCGGTGCTGACATCGGGACGATGTCGAGAACCAGAGGGGAGTAGTGCAGTGAACTCAATATGAGCACCCTACTTGGCTTGCCAAGTGGGTTGACCCTATTGGCGACACAGGTAGAGTGCGGGACTCCGGAGCGGGAGGCGTGAGTTCGAACCTCCTGGTGGGACGTCGTCAGACGTCGTCAGGGCGCGCACGTTACAATATGATATTGGATACATGATATAGGATACATATACATATAGGATACATATACATATGTATATATGTAATATATACATCTGTACATCTCCAGGACCCGGAGGCATGCTGGCCGGATCATAGCCGATCCCTCACACCCTGGTCACGTACTGTTTGCCCCCCTCCCCTCAGGTAGAAGACTTCGGTCCATCCAGACTAAAACCTCCCGTCACATGAACAGCTTCTTCCCCTCTGCCATCAGACTGCTGAACACTAAGTGACTTATTGACTCTCGTGCACTATGTACAGCAGCTCAACCAGACTCATGTCAATCATCACTGTTTTCTTCCTGCATTACCGACTGCACTATATGGTTCTCCACATTATCTGCTGCTCGCTAATATATTTTAACTGCTGACCAGTATTACTCACTCTTATTCTACACTTTATTGCATGTATAGTTTATTTCTATTTTATCATGTTTAATGTTGCAGCATTGCACCGAGACAAATTCCTAGTTTGTGTACTACATGAACAATGGCAATAAATCTGATTCTGATTCTGATATCCTGAATGTATTGTTTCACTTCTTGCCAGACCCTTTGTATTTTAGATGTTTTAATGTCTGTCTTCACAGACATCTTTAACACCTCCCTTAAGCTATGCCACGTGCCGACCTGCCTCAAATCCTCCACCATCATCCCTGTCCCCAAGAAGCCACGGATCACTGGACTTAACGACTACAGACCTGTAGCGCTCACCTCTGTAGTCATGAAGTCCTTTGAGCGCCTGGTCCTGCCCCACCTCAAGTCCATCACCACTCCCCTCCTGGACCCACTGCAGTTTGCCTACCGAGCCAACAGGTCTGTAGACGACGCAGTCAACCTGGCCCTCCACTCCATCCTGCAGCACCTGGACTCCCCGGGAACCTACGCCAGGATCCTGTTTTTGGACTTCAGCTCCGCATTCAACACCATCCGCCCCGCTCTGCTCCGGGACAAGCTGTCCCTGCTCAACGTGCCTGACTCCCTCTGCAGGTGGATCACCGACTTCCTGACGGACCGGAGGCAGCATGTGCGGCTGGGAAAGACTGTCTCAGACTCTGTTAGCATCAGCACTGGATCACCCCAGGGCTGTGTACTTTCCCCCCTACTCTTCTCCCTTTATACCAACTCCTGCACCTCCAGCCACCAGTCTGTCAAGCTGATCAAGTTTACGGACGACACCACCTTCATCAGGCTCATCTCCAACGGCGACGAGTCCGCCTACAGGAGAGAGGTGGCCCAGCTGGCATCCTGGTGCAACAACAACAACCTGCAGCTGAACGCTCTGAAGACAGTGGAGATGATTGTGGACTTCAGGAAAGTCACAACCCCTCTGCCCCCCCCCCCACCCTCACAGGCTCTCCCATCACCACTGCTGATTCCTTCCGCTTCCTAGGCACCACCATCACCAGGGACCTCAAGTGGGAGCCGACCATCAGCTCCCTCATCAAAAAGGCCCAGCAGAGGATGTTCTTCCTGCGGCAGCTGAGGAAGCTCAAGCTACCCACCAAGATGTTAGTGCAGTTCTACACAGCCATCATCGAGTCCATCCTCACCACCTCCATAACCGTGTGGTACGCAGGAGCCACTGCCAGGGACAGACTAAGGCTGCAGCGCGTCGTGCGCTCTGCTGAGAAGGTGTTCGGCTGCAAGCTCCCATCTCTCCAGGATCTGTACATCTCCAGGACCCGGAGGCGTGCTGGCCGGATCATAGCCGATCCTTCACACCCTGGTCACGTACTGTTTGCCCCTCTCCCCTCAGGTAGAAGACTTCGGTCCATTCAGACTAAAACCTCCCGTCACATGAACAGCTTCTTCCCCTCTGCCATCAGACTGCTGAACACTAAGTGACTTATTGATTCTCGTGCACTATGTACAGCAGCTCAACCAGACTCATGTCAATCATCACTGTTTTCTTCTTGCATTACTGACTGCACTATATGGTTCTCCACATTATCTGCTGCTCGCTAATATATTTAAACTGCTGACTAGTATTACTCATTCTTATTCTACACTTTATTGCATGTATAGTTTATCTCTTTTATTTTATCATGTTTAATGTTGCAGCATTGCACCGAGACAAATTCCTAGTTTGTGTACTACATGAACAATGGCAATAAATCTGATTCTGATTCTGATTTCTGTACATTGCCAAATGCAATGGAAAAATGTACCCTTTTCTCTCTCACATTTGATACAAATATCAGGAATAACACTATTATATTTGTTTAACTTTTCTGGAGTTACATACGATCACATCAACCAATTATATTGCACTAATTTCAGGCGGGTGTTAGTGGTTCTTGATTGTGCTTTAGTGCATGCTTCTTCCCACTCCACCATTGAGATGTCCTCTTGTAGATCCTCTCTCCATGCCCCCAGCCGTTCTACAGATGTTTCTGTACATTCATCTACCAGGCATTTATACATTTTGGAAATTAAACCCCTCCCTAAACTCTATAACAGACATTTCAGGGATGTCCAATGTTTGATTTTGACATGATCTAATGAAATTTCTCAGCTGCAAATATTTAAAGAAATGATTATGGTATAGCCACACATGTGACCTACGTTATGACTTACATAATGCCTCACATCTTAGATAAGAACAAAGGCAGAGTTCCCTTGGAGATAACAGGAAGCTGTGAAAGTGTTAGCTTTGGTATGCAGAGACGGCCTGGAGGATTCTTTGTGGGCCTAAGACTGTGGGGGTGATATTAAGGGATTAAAGAGGAGATGCATTGTTACTTGTGATTTTAATGCAATGTGACTTGTGAGCTGTGAGAGTCCTGGCTATATAAGGGACGAGTTTTTTCTGTGATGTTCTCTTTTCTACTTTGCTCATGTTGGAGCGTGTAATAAACTGCCTTGAGATAAAACCTGCCTCATCATTACACACTCCACACTGGTGACCCAAGACGTAGCATACAGCAAGAAGAGAATTCCCCGGTGCCAGCCTCGTTGGGAGACCCCAGCCAAGCATACGCCGTTACGGTCCAGCTACCAGACTTTTGGCAGCACAACCCGCGCTCCTGGTTCCACTTGGTTGAGGCACAGTTTGCCCTCCAGGGAATAGCGGTAGATGACACAAAATTCTACCATGTGATCGCAAAGCTCGATAACCACACGGCGCAACACATGGAAAGCCTTCTGGAGCAGCCACCAGCCAGCGACAAATACGATGCGTTGAAGGCTGCACTCATCCAGCACTACACCCTCTCGGTCGAGGAGAGAGCAGAGAGACTCCTGGCGCTGACCGAGTTGGGAGATGGCACGCCCATTGACCTGATGGAGAAGATGCTGAGGTTGAAAGGCTCGGACGATGACCACTTCATCTTTACCCACATTTTCCTCAGGACCCTACCGTCAGTGACGAGGGCGACCCTGGCCAGTTCGCCGTTGTTGGCCCAGCGGGACTTCCGCGCGCTGGCCCGGGAGGCGCATCGGATTCTCAACACCAGCAGGCAGCGCGCGGCCACGGCGGCGGCGACGGAGCTCGGCACGATGGCCGGAGATGACAGGGAGCCAGGGACAGCAGCGGCGGGGGCCAAGGAACGCGGAGGAGACACCCTTTGTTTCTATCACCGCCGCTTTGCAGAGAAGGCACGCAAATGTATACCACCGTGCCAGTTCAAGCGCTCGGGAAACGCCAAGACCGGGGGGTCGGTAGCAGCTGCGACCCTCGGAGAGGAGAACAAGCTGCTCTACTTGACGGACGCACGCTCGGGGAGGCATTTCCTCGTGGACACAGGCGCCCAGCTGAGTTTCATCACGCCTTCCTCCGCTGACCGGCTGGCAGGTTTCAGCGGTCTTGAGATGGCAGCAGCGAACGGCTCGAAGGATTAAGACCTTTGGTGAGAGGACTCTGCTTCTGTCTCTACATGGCCGTTCATTTGAGTGGACTTTTGTCATAGCAGCATTGAATTTCAATATATTGGGGGCTGATTTTTTGTGCTCACATGGTTTGTTGGGTGATGTCGCTAACAGGCGCCTGGTTAATGCACTTTCTTTTGACTCTATCCCCTGCACAGCTCGAGCGGCCCGGCCAACAGCACAAGCCAACGTCACAGCTGCAAGCGGTAAGTTCCACACACTGCTCACTCAGTTCCCAGCACTCACGGTTCCCACATTTTCAGCAGCCGTCGCTAAGCACGGGGTGGAGCATTTTATTACCACCACCGGGCCACCCGTTTTTGCAAAACCTCGGCGCTTGGACGCAGCTAAACTAGCCATAGCGCACGAGGAGTTCGCCAACCTGGAGAAGTTGGGCATCATCAGGCGTTCGAACAGCCCATGGGCTTCCCCGCTACACATGGTCCCGAAAGCTGACGGCTCGTGGCGTCCTTGCGGGGATTTCCGCAGGTTGAACAACGCCACAGCGCATGACCGCTACCCAATCCCTCATATCCAAGATTTTTCCGTTCATTTGGCAGGGGCACGCGTTTTTTCTAAAATAGACTTGTTCCACGGTTACCACCAAGTTCCAGTGCGCGCTGAGGACATACCCAAAACAGCGGTGGTAACTCCATTTGGCCTTTTCGAGTTTTTGCGCATGCCATTCGGGCTTAAAGGGGCTGCACAGACGTTCCAACGCATGATGGACGCGGTGCTGCACGATCTCCCTTTCGTGTTCGTCTACTTGGACGATATCTTGGTAGCCAGTGCATCCGAAGACGAACACGAAAACCACCTCGCGGCAGTTTTCCGGAGGTTGGGAGATCACGGGTTAATAATCAGCCCAGCGAAGTGTCAGTTCGGGGTGACGCAGATCGATTTTTTAGGACACCGCGTCTCCCCTGAAGGAGCAGTTCCGCTGCCTGACAAAGTGCGCGTGGTAGCGGATTTCCCTCGGCCGCAGACAGTCAGGGCGTTACAGGAGTTTTTGGGAATGGTGAATTTTTATAACAGTTTCCTCCCCCGCGCTGCGCAGCTCATGCAACCGCTGTATGCCGCGCTCAAAAAACAGAAACCCGCGAATAAGATACAGTGGTCCCCCGAGCGGGAGCGAGCGTTCTCGAAAGTCAAAGCAGCCCTGGCAAACGCTGCGTTGTTGGCACATCCAGACCCAACGCCCCGCATAGCGCTCACCACTGACGCGTCAGATGTGGCCGTAGGGGTGGTCGTGGAGCAGCATGTAGCTGGGGCTTGGCAGCCGCTCGCCTTTTTCAGCAGGAGCTTACGCGATAGCGAACATAAATACAACGCGTTTGACAGGGAGTTGCTAGCTCTCCATTTGGCCATTCGCCACTTTCAGTTCTGGCTAGAAGGGCACTGTTTCACCGCGTTCATTGACCACAAGCCACTAACATTCGCGATGGCCAAAGTTTCAAAACCGTGGTCTGGGCGGCAGCAGAGGCAGCTGGCCGCGATCTCAGCGTTTACTACCGATATTCAGCACGTGTCGAGTAAACTGAATGTAGTGGCAGACTGCCTCTCGTGCGCGGTGGCTGCCCCCGTCCGCGTGGGGATAGATTACACAGCCATGGCCGCGGAGCAGGTTAGTGACGCGGATGTGCCCGCGCTCCAGTCTGGACCAACAGGGTTAAGGCTGGAGAGCAGGGCGCTGCAAGACGGTATGCCCCCCCTAATCTGTGATGTCTCCACGGGGCGACTGCGTCCCGTGGTACCGGCAGCGTGGCGCCGCCGCATTTTTGACTCGATTCATTCTTTGGCGCACCCGGGGGTGCGCGCGTCGTTCAAAATGGTAGCAGAAAAATTTGTGTGGCCGGGCCTCCGCAAACAAGTTAAGGAGTGGGCGGCAGCCTGCATGGCGTGCCAACGAGCCAAGGTACACAGACACACGAGGGCTCCCCTGGAGCCATTTCACATTCCGGCTAAGAGGTTTGACCACGTTCACATGGACCTCGTGGGTCCCCTCCCGCCATCGCAGCGGTGCACGCACCTTCTGACAATGGTGGACCGCACCACGCATTGGCCGGAGGTGGTTCCTTTGGCATCAACCACAGCCGAGGAGGTGGCGCGCACGTTTGTAACTGCATGGGTGGCGTGTTTTGGAGTCCCGTCGGACATTACATCCGACAGAGGCCCCCAGTTTGTTTCCGAACTTTGGTCAGCAATGGCCCGCAGCCTGGGAGTCACAATTCACCGCACAACCACGTACAATCCTCAGGCTAATGGGTTATGCGAACGTTTTCATAGGTCATTGAAAGCGGCTCTCAGGGCGTCACTGATGGATGCAAATTGGGTAGACAAGCTACTGTGGGTTTTATTGGGGTTGCGTTCTGCGCCTAAAGAAGACTTAGAAACTTCCCCAGCTGAACTCGTTTTCGCGCAGCCACTTCGGCTACCCGGGGAGTTTCTCCCAGATAATCCTGCACCAAGCAGCTCCCCGTCTCAGCTGTTGCAGCGTAGCATTGACGCAGGCATGCTGCCTGGCCCCGTTCATCACAGTTTTCCGCGCGTTTTTGTGCCTAAAACTTTGAAAAACGCGGAGTTTGTTTTTATCAGACATGACGCGCATCGCACCCCACTGTGACCACCTTATGATGGGCCGTTCAGAGTGTTGGAAACAGGGGACAAGCATTTTTTGCTAGATTTGGGGGGTAGGAGGGAAAAGGTTGGCATAAACAGACTCAAACCCGCTTTTGTGGTGGCGGACAAGCAAGTGCTGTTGGCAAGGGCCCCTCGGCGTGGCAGACCACCACGGAGTGCTTCCCAGAGTAATATTTCCCCAGATCACCCGCAGGGACTGACAAAAGGTTTGCACCCTCAGACAGCAGCTCCCCAGCATGACGGCGCCGCGGAGGCGGTGAAACTTGGTTACAGCAGATACGGGAGAAGACTGAAGCCCAAGCAGCACGTGGATTGATGTGCAATGATGTTATCACAGCATGCAAACTGTTATTCTGTTGTTCGTTCTAAGTGTTTGGGGGGGGTGTAGCCACACATGCGACCTACGTTATGACTTACATAATGCCTCACATCTTAGATAAAAACAAAGGCAGAGTTTCCTTAGAGATAACAGGAAGCTGTGAAAGTGTTAGCTTTGGTATGCAGAGACGGCCTGGAGGATTCTTTGTGGGCCTAAGACTGTGGGGGTGATATTAAGGGATTAAAGAGGAGATGCATTGTTACTTGTGATTTTAATGCAATGTGACTTGTGAGCTGTGAGAGTCCTGGCTATATAAGGGACGAGTTTTTTCTGTGATGTTCTCTTTTCTACTTTGCTCATGTTGGAGCGTGTAATAAACTGCCTTGAGATGAAACCTGCCTCATCATTACACACTCCACAATGGGGTATATTAAGTTTATCAACTATTTCTTTGAATGTCATTAACACCTTTTACTCATTATACAGATCTCCTATTTTCCCCAACCCCTTCATAACCCAAGATTTAAATCCCCCGTCTGCTTTTCCTGGTAAGAAGGAGTCATTCCTCCATATTGGGCTGAAGACAGAGCGAGAGGACATTTCTCTAAGATATTTTTTAACTTGATGTCACACTACAATCATATTTTTCACAATAGGATTTTTTGTGTTCATTTTAAGGATTTTAATGTTTGCTGAATACAGGTATGTAGGGAGGGGTAAACTTAGCTGGAGTTCCTCCATTTCTTTCCAAAGAGGAGCATCTCTTTCTGTAAAATAGAACAACAATGTTCTCAGTTGTGCTGCCCAATAGTACCAGAGTGGGTTAGGACATTTAAGCCCCCCTGTATCAAAGGGTAAGTACAGTAATGACAGTCGTGTCCGGGGGCGTTTATTATTCCACAAAAATCTGATAAACAATTTTTTTAGTTGAATGAACAGGTTACTTGGAGGAGGAAGTGGAAGGTTTTGAAATAAATACAATAATTTAGGCAGTATATTCATTTTAAGGACATTTATTTTACCTATTAGTGATATTGGTATATGTGTCCACCTATCTAATGATTTTGAGATTTCTTCCATTAATGGTTTATAATTACATGCTACAATATGTTTAAGTTGTGGGGCAATTTGGATACCCAGGTATGTGAAACAATCCACAATTTTAAATTGAGTGGCTATTTTAGGAGGGTTTTTACTTTCTAGTTGATTTAGAAATATAATTGATGATTTTGATTTGTTTAATTTATATCCTGAAATTTTTCCAAATATATTGATGAGGTCTAATAATTCAGGAATGGATATTTCCATCTTTTTCAGAAAGATTATTATATCATCCGCAAATAAAGCTAGACGGTGATCCTGTTGCCCAATTAATATGCCTGTTATATTTTGGTGCATTCTTACAGCTATTGCCAGAGGTTCTATAGCCATAATAAACAGTAAAGGGGATAAGGGATCTCCTTGTCTACATCCTCTGTATTTTAAAGAACTTAGATATGTTACGATTAGTCATGATTTCAGCGTATGGTTCTGTGTAAAGTAGTTTTATCCACTTATTAAAGTTTTCTCCAAAACCAAAACATGTAAGGGTCTCAAATAAATATAGCCATTCCACTCTGTCAAATGCTTTTTTGGCATCTAATGACAGTACATAATGCTGTATCTGCTGCCCCTTTTTCCTCAATCAATATATTTAGGATTCTCCTAACATTATGGAAGCCTTGCCTACCTTGTATAAAGCCATTTTGATCTTTGTCTATAATACTTGGAATAATTTTCTCAAGTCGCCTGGCAATAATCTTACTCAAAATTTTTAAATCCACATTTAAAAGACTTATTGGCCTAAAATTTTCACAGTTGTTATTTGGTTTGCCAGATTTTGGCAACAAAGTGATTAGAGCTCCCCTTAAGGATGTTGGAAGGATTCCATTATGAAAAGATTCCATAAACATTTCTAATAGTGGTGGCATAACTCTCTGTTTAAACAATTTATAAACTTCAATAGGCATCCCATCAGGCCCCGGGGTTTTCCCTCCTTTAATACTACCAATGGCAGCAGATACTTCCATTAGAGTTATGTCTTTCTCTAGTTCTTCTTTAATTTCTTCTGATATCTTAGGAATCTGAATGTGGTCCAAGAAATTATTTAATTCGAATGTATCCAGACCTATTTCTGAACTATAAAGTTTTTCCAAAAAATTCTTGAAGGTTTCATTTATTTCAATTGGGTCCACAATAGTCTCATTGTTACCATTTTGTATTGAGGTTATAAGTCTTTCATTCTGCATTTGTTTAATGCGCCATGCCAGCACTCTGCCGGGTTTTTCACCCTGATCATAAGAATGTCTGTTTAAGTCGTAGTAAACCTGATAAAGCTTTTATTGAAGATATTTCATTATATTGCGCTCTTAGTATAAGCAGTTCTTGGTGAGTAACTTGAGAGCCTGATTGGTAGTATTCTTCTTCTAATTTCTTTATTCTTGCTTCTAGTGATTTTGTATTCCTATAAGTTTCTTTGGCTTTGAAACTAGTGATATTAATTATTTGTCCCCTAATAAATGCCTTAAATGCTTCCCATCTGGTACTTCCTGAGGTCTCTGTTGTATTTGTTTCAAAATAAAATTTAATCTGTTCATCAGGAAAGGTAACAAAGCCTGTATCCGCCAACCATTTTATTTTAAATCTCCATTTAGGAATATCACAAGTCAATTTGGGATCATAATAAACTAAAGAATTTGGGGCGTGGTCTGACAGGAGTATGGCATCATAAGAAACCTTCCTTATTTTACATTTTAGTATTGCTGAAACCAAAAAAAAGTCTATGCGAGAATATGACTGATGTGTACTAGAGAAACATGAATATTTTTTATCATTAGGATTGTCTTCCCTCCACACATTAATCAAATTCATTTCTTTCATGAAATGATGAATAACACTCCTGCTTCTTGACTGTGATCGATCTGTTCCTGAACTTTTGTCTTTCCGTGGATCTAAAGTGCAATTGAAGTCGCCCGCCATAATGCAAGCACCAGGTAAAGAAGCAATAATAAAGAATAAATCTTGAAAAGATGTAGGCTCATCTGTATTTGGGGCATAAATATTTATCAGAATTAATTGTTCTCTAAGAATTTTCCCTTGAATAATCAAATAACGTCCTGCCTTGTCCTTAATAACTTTGTGAATCTGTAGGGGAACAGAATCGTGGACCAATATCATGACACCTCTTGCCTGAGAGGTAAAAGGGGCTGACAAAATTTTTCCCTTCCACCTCCTCTTCACTTTAAGTTCATCCTCATAGGTTAGATGAGTTTCTTGAAGGAATACTGTATTAGATTATAATATTTTAATCCTGTTCATAACTTGTTTGACCTTTTTTATTTTTTGTAGCCCTCTGCAATTCCAGGATGTAATTTTAACCTTTAGTGCAATAGACATATAGACAAATAACTTTGAATTTCCCCAACATTTTAAGCAATTTCAAATCAAACAAAAGAAAAAAACAAACAAAAACCAAATAATTTCCCTTAACCATTAACATACACCTGAGAGTTATCCCTCCAGGTGTCCCCCCGACCCCTTCAAATATTGGACTTCCAGAGAGCAAAAAGCTGGTCCACACAATGTGAGGAACAGTAAAACTATGCTGATGTATAATAATAATAATAAAAAAAGAAGAAAGACAAAAAAAAAAAAAACTGGATAAACCTAACTGCTCTGCTATTATAATTCAGACAATTCTGTTAGAACAACCCAACAAATAAAAAGCATACCTATATATAGCCTCCAAAATTAAGCATTATATATTAAATCAGAGAAATGTTTCTTATCTATAGACAAAGGAGGGAGAGCTCAGAACAGTAAATCAAATAAAACAAATTTAACTCTGCCCTCCACTTCTGTCTCTACAAATTCAAAATATCCAAGTAATGTACCAACAGCGATTTAAATTACATTTCTTATGATGACCTCTGTTTAGCTATACCTCAATCTCGTTCATTTTCCAACTGAATCTTCTTAATGAAGCCTTTGGCTTCATCCACGCTGTTAAAGATATGTGAGCGGCCTTTATAGGTCACTATAAGCCGGGCAGGAGGGATCATGCAGTATCGGAGCCCCAGTGACCGAAGTTGTCGCCTTGCCTCCTCAGAATCAGAATCAGAAAAAGATTTATTGCCAAGCACATTTACAAGTACATAACAGGTAAATATACGAGGGATTTGACTTGACACTGAGAACGTCATGAATGACATTATCAATAACGCGGCAGCCATGGAGGCGCCTGTCAACAGGAGGGGAACAGGAAGCAATGGGGGAGAAGGGGGGGGGGGGGTAAACACAATAGGAGAGAGAAAAAAGCATTGTTTATCAGAATATAGTTCATATATGACCGATATTATGATTACAAGAAAAAAAACTCCCAATGCACAATTAGCAGACAATAGAATCCACACAATGACACAAAGAGAGCAGTGGATGAATATCTTCAAGTCAGTATAGAGTATCAGTGTGTGTGTGTGTGAATGAGTTGAGTGCAATCAGTGGCAATCAGTTGGAGGACAACAAAAGTCTCTTCCCTCAGCAGATGTTATGACTACAGTCTGAAGCAGAGGGCACATGTCCTTGAGCACGGCAGATGGAATGGTTTGCCAGACAGCTGTCTTTGAGAGTCAAATGCTGCCCGCCAGTGTTATGAAAACAAATATACTGTAGATTATCTGGAGGACTGAGTGCTGAGGGTGCCGAAAGAAGCAGGTCGAATAGCACTGACTTCAGAGAAAAAACTTTCTATTCTCTTACAGATTCAGTGCTCCAATCCTTCATGGCCAGGCATTGAAATCGATTCATGGACGGCTCTCAGCGTGATCGTGATGTAATCCATCTTCCTGTACAGTTCTCCATAAGCCGCTGTCAGAGTCCTGCCCAATTGGTCAATTTGATGAGTGAGCCTCGCCGGGTCCGCTTTTTGATAGGCTTTATCCATCTTCTTCAATTTGTGGTACACCAGAACAATCCCAGATCCAATCAGTAGAATTCCGATGACCATTGCTCCGAAAAGGTATAAATCTTCAATATCTTCGATAGAAAGATCACACAGGCACAAGAGTTTCCAATTGCTTGTGTCCTTCAAATAACCCACAGCAGCTGTTCCTGCGGGGCAGATCGGCTCCCCCGGGCCAGATTTTCTCATTGAAAAAACAGTGTCAATTGCGTTCAAAGCCCAGCTTATTAAATCCATAATTTCGTTCGATAATCAGCAGTAAAGACACGCAGACAGACGATAGCAAGCTGGGATCCAGTCAGTTAGGGAAGGAGAGAGATAAGGAGCGAAGCTGGAGCTGGGAAGAAAAGCGTCTGCTCTCTTTGGAGGGCGGAAGTGAAACTCAAACTCTTTCATCCTCTTGTGCGTCTCCGCTGTCATGTTATGGTAGAGTCTCACCGGTTGGTTTTTATAGAGGATCTGCCGTTTTGCCCTGGCCGCTCTCATCACCACTTCCTTGTCCTTATAATTCAGAAACTTCATTATCAAAGTCCTCGGTGCAGAGTTAGTCCTATGTTGTCATCCCGATCCAAGCCTGTGTGCTCTTTCCACCATAGTTTTCCCCCGAAGCGGAGCCAGCTCCAGCGCCTCCGGTATCCAGCTCTCCAAAAAGCCACAGGCGTCCTCGCCCTCTGCACCCTCAGGTAAGTTAACAAGCCTTACATTGGAGCGACATGACTGAGCCTCCAGGTCCAGTACTTTCTCTTCGAGGTCTTTATTTTTCCTCTCTAAATTTTTCACTTTCTCTTGGAACACGGTTGCATTATCCTCTATTGTCGAAATCCTCGCCTCTGCCTGAGTGACTCTTTCTGAGCAGTCTGTCAAGTCCTTCCTCACGTTTTCCATAGCGGTAATAATATCATCAAACTTAGATGAAAACTGAGATTTCATGTCGTTGATAGCCGCTAGTATAGTTACCAAAGTGGTACCGGACTCAGTAATACCAGTAGAGCCAGTAATATCTGCCTCCGACTGCTTCTTAGAGTCAGTGCTAGCGGAGGTACCATTATCAGTGGTAGGGTACATGTCGCTAGCGGTTAGCTTATCTTTAGTAGTTGTAGTTGCGAAGTCAGTCAAGCTGGATTGATGTATCTGACCACGGTTTGTCTTCTTTGGCGGCATCGGTATTCTTTTAACGCTGGTGTTGTTGTCTGACCAGTTGACGCATATGAATTGGCTTTTAAAAAGGATTTAGAAATTTGAGTAGCCGAGCAGTCTCACATGCGTCTCCTCAGCAAGCCGCCATAACCGGAAGTCATTTAGATCTTATTTATCTGATAGGTTCCAGTTAGTTCATGTCAATAATGAGTTTTCTTTCAACTTAAAGCTTAGTCATGGAGTCCCACAGGGATCTGTGCTAGGCCCGACTCTTTTTAGTTTATATATGCTTCCGTTAGGCAACATTATTAGAAAGCACTTTATACATTTTCATTGTTATGCAGATGATACACAATTATACCTGTCAATGAAGCCAGATGATAGTAATCAATTAGCCAAGTTGGAAGCCTGTCTTAAGGAAATCAAAGCTTGGATGGCTTGTAATTTCCTGCTATTAAATTCTGATAAGACTGAAGTCATTCTTGTTGGTCCAAAAAACCTTAGAAATACCTTTCCAAATCAAACTTTCAGTTTGGATGCGGTTACTCTTTCTCTTAATAGCTCTGTGAGGAACCTTGGAATTATTTTTGATCAAGATCTGTCCTTCAATTCACATATTAAATTTATTTCTAAGACTGCCTTCTATCATTTGCGTAATATTGCCAAGATTAGGAGCATCTTGTCTCAGAGTGATGCTGAGAAACTGATCCACGCTTTTGTTAGCTCAAGATTAGATTATTGTAATTCTTTATTATCAGGTTGTCCTAAAACATCTTTAAAAAGTCTTCAGCTGATCCAAAATGCTGCAGCAAGAGTTTTAACAGGTACTGTGGCAACCTGGGGAGTGCATAATGGTTTACCACCTTAGGAACAAAGGATGCAAAGTTAACCTTTTGTGTGTGAGAAGTTTCTAGATGGCCTAGTAAGATAACAGGGAGGTGTCAAGGATGAATGGACTGACTGCAGTCGGACGGGGGATTATCTTTTGTGTGTGAGAAGAGTCTAGACGGGGATTATCTTTTGTGTGTGAGAAGAGTCTAGAAGGATGTCATGTTATTTAAGGGAAGAGTTCCTACTTGTATGCCATTCTGTCTATGCTCCTTGTGTGAGTCGTGTAATAAACCACCTGAACCAAATCAGCCTCATTATTTACACGCTCCACACTGGTGACCCAAGACGAATCATGGAATACGACGGAAGAGCCCCAGAGCCAACCTCGACTGGAACCCCCAGCTTCGCGTGCGCTGTAGCGATCAAACTACCTGATTTTTGGCAGCACAACCCGCGCTCCTGGTTCCACCTAACCGAGGCTCAGTTCGCCCTCCGAGGGATATCGGCGGATGATACGAAATTCTACTATGTGGTCGCAGCGCTCAATGCCAGCACCGCTCAGCACATCGAGAGCCTGCTTGATCAGCCACCAGCCGACGGCAAATATGACGCGCTGAAGGCTGCCCTCATCCAGCACTACACGCTCTCGGGTGGTGAGAGCAGAGAGGCTTCTGACGCGGACCGAGTTGGGAGATGGTTCAGCCGTGGACATGATGGAGAAGATGCTGAGGTTAAAGGGCATGGATGACAACCACTTCATCTTCACCCACATTTTCCTCAGGAACCTTCCGACAGCGGCGAGAGCGGCCCTGGCCAATTCGTCGTTGCTGGCCAAACGGGACTATTGTGCGCTAGCCCGAGAGGCAGACTGGATCATCGTCGCCACCAAGGCTTTCGTGACCATTGCGGCAGCGACGGAGCCCGGCACGTCGACACGAGGAGGCGAGGAGCTGCCGACGGCAGCAGCAGAACCACCGACGGCAGCAGCAGCGGGGGCCAAGGAACGTGGAGGTGACACGCTCTGCTTCTACCACCGCCGCTTTGCAGAGAGGGCACGCAAATGTATACCACCGTGCCAGTTCAAGCGCTCGGGAAACGCCAAGCCCGGGGGTCGGTAGCAGCCGCGACCCTCGGGGAGGAGAACAAGCTGCTCTATTTGACGGACGCACGCTCGGGGAGGCATTTCCTCGTGGACACCGGCGCACAGAGGAGTTTCATCCGGCCGACCTACGCTGACCGGCTGGCAGGGACCAGCGGCCCCGAGATGGCAGCAGCAAACGGCTCAGACATTAAGACCTGTGGTGAGAGGACTCTGCTCTTGTCTCTACACGGTCGTACATATGAATGGACTTTTGTTGTAGCAGCATTGGATTACCATATACTGGGGGCTGATTTTCTATGTGCACATGGGTTGTTGGTAGATATCGCTAACAGGCGCTTGGTTAATGCACTGTCTTTTGACTCTCTCCCCTGTATAGCTTGAGTGACCCGGCCAACAGCACAAGCCAACGTCACAGCAGCATGCGGTGAGTTCCACACACTGCTCACTCAGTTCCCAGCACTCACAGTCCCGACGTTTTCAGCAGCTATCGCTAAACATGGGGTGGAGCATTTTATCACCACCACCGGGGCGCCCGTTTTTGCAAGACCTTGGCGTTTGGACACAGCTAAACTGGCCATAGCGCGCGAGGAGTTCACTAATCTAGAGAGGTTAGGCATCATCAGGCGCTCAAAAAGGCCATGGGCTTCCCCGCTACACATGGTCCCTAAAGCTGAAGGTTCGTGGTGACCTTGTGGCGATTTCCGCAGGTTAAACAACGCTACAGCGCATGACCGCTACCCAATTCCCCACATTCAGGATTTTTTCGCTCACCTCGCAGGAGCGTGCATTTTTTCTAAGATAGATTTGGTCCGTGGTTACCACCAAGTCCCAGTGCGCGCTGAGGACATACCCAAAACAGCGGTAATAACTCTGTTTGGTTTATTTGAGTTCTTGCGCATGCCGTTTGGGCTTAAAGGGGCAGCACAGACGTTCCAACGCATGATGGATGCAGTGCTGCGCGATCTCCCTTTCGTGTTCGTCTACCTGGACGATATCTTGGTAGCCAGCGCGTCCGAAGACGAACACGAAACCCACCTCACAACGGTTTTCCGTAGGTTGGAAGAGCACGGTTTAAAAATCAACCCAGCGAAATGTCAGTTCGGGGTGACGGGGATTGATTTTTTAGGGCACCGCGTCTCTCCCGAAGGAGCGGTTCCGCTGCCTGACAAAGTGTGCGCAGTGACAGATTTTCCCCGACCACAAACGGTCAGGGCACTACAAGAATTTTGGGGAATGGTGAACTTTTATAACCGTTTCCTTCCCCGCGCAGCGCAGCTCATGCAGCCATTGTATGCTGCACTCAAAAAACAGAAACCCGCGAATAGGGTCGAATGGACCCCGGAACGAGAGCAGGTGTTCTCGGAAGTTAAAGCAGCCCTGGCAAACGCCGCATTGTTGGCACATCCAGACCCAACGACCCGCATAGCCCTCACCACTGACGCCTCAGATGTGGCCATAGGGGCTGTTGTGGAGCAGCGCGTCGCCGGGGCTTGGCAGCCGCTTGCCTTTTTCAGCAGAACCTTGCGCGACAATGAGCGTAAATACAGCGCTTTTTTAACAGCATGGGTGGCGCGTTTTGGAGTTCCGTCGGACATTACGTCCGACAGAGGCTCTCAATTTGTTTCAGAACTCTGGTCAACCATGGCCCGCAGCCTAGGTGTCTCAATTCACCGCACAACCGCGTACAACCCGCAGGCTAATGGGTTATGCGAACGTTTTCATAGGTCGTTAAAAGCGGCTCTGAGGGCTTCACTTACGGATGCAAATTGGGTAGACAGGCTACCATGGGTTTTATTGGGTTACGTTCTCCGCCTAAAGAGGATCTGGAAGCTTCCCCAGCAGAACTCGTTTTTGCACAACCGCTCCGGCTGCCTGGGGAGTTTCTGCCAGATAATCCTGCACCGGGCAGCTCCCCGTCTCAGCTGCTGCAGAGTTACATAGACTCAAGCACGCTGCCGGGTCCTGCCCACCACAGTTTTCCGCGCGTTTTGGGGCCTAAAGCTTTGAAAAACGCAGAGTTCGTGTTTGTCATACACGACGCCCACCGCTCCCCGCTGCGCCCACCTTATGATGGACCGTTTAGAGTGCTGGAAACAGGGGATAAGCATTTTTTGCTAGATTTGGGGGGGTAGGAGGGAGAAAATTGGCATAAACAGACTCAAACCTGCTTTCGTTGTGGCTGATGAGCAAGTGCTGTTGGCGAGGGCCCCTCGGTGTGGAAGACCCCCACGGGGCACTTCCCAGAGAAAAGATTCTCCAGAGCGCCCACACGGACAGTCAAAAAGTTTTCACCCCCAGACATCAGCCCCCCAGCATGGCAGCGCCACGGAGGCAGTGAATCCTGGCTACAGCAGATACGGCAGAAGACTGAAGCCCAAGCAGCATGTGGACTGATGTTGATTGTTCTACAGCATGTGGACTGATGTTAATGGTTTTATCACAGCATGTGGACTGTTACACTCTTGTCCTATCTAAGTTGCTGGGGGGGGGTGGCAACCTGGGGAGTGCATAATGGTTTACCACCTTAGACAGGAACAAAGGATGCAAAATTAACCTTTTGTGTGTGAGAAGTTTCTAGCTGCCCTAGTAAGATAACAGGGAGGTGTCAAGGATGAATGGACTGACTGCAGTCGGACGGGGGATTATCTTTTGTGTGTGAGAAGAGTCTAGAAGGATGTCATGTTATTTAAGAATCAGAATCAGAATGAGATTTATTGCCATTGTTCATGTAGTACACAAACTAGGAATTTGTCTCGGTGCAATGCTGCAACATTAAACATGGAGTAGCACTAAAGATAAAAATAAAAAACTATGCATGCAATAAAAGGTAGAATATGAATAAGTAATACTAATCTATGCAATTTTTAAATATATTAACAAGCAGCAGATATTGTGGAGTTCCACATAGTGCAGTCGGTAGTGCAAAAAGAAAACAGTGATAATTGTCATGAGTCCGGTTGAGCTGCTGTACGTAGTGCACGAGAGTCTAATAAGTCACTTAGTGTTCAGCAGTCTGATGGCAGAGGGGAGGAAGCTGTTCATGTAGCGGGAGGTTTTAGTCTGAATGGACCGAAGTCTTCTGCCTGAGGGGAGGGGGGCAAACAATATGTGTCCAGGGTGTGAAGGGTCGACTATGATCTGACCTGCACGCCTCCGGGTCCTGGAGATGTACAGGTCCTGGAGGGATGGGAGCTTGCAGCCGATCAGCTTCTCAGCAGCGCGCACAACGCGCTGCAGTCTTAGTCTGTCCCTGGCGGTGGCTCCTGCGTACCACACGGTGATGGAGGTGGTGAGGATGGACTTGATGATGGCCGTGTAGAACTGCACCAACATCTTGGTGGGTAGCTTGAGCTTCCTCAGCTGCCGCAGGAAGAACATCCTCTGCTGGGCCTTTTTGATGAGGGAGCTGATGGTCAGCTCCCACTTGAGGTCCCGGGTGATGGTGGTGCCCAAGAAGCGGAAGGAATCTGCAGTGGTGATGGGAGAGTCTGTGAGGGTAAGGGGGGGGGGCAGAGGGGCTGTGACTTTTCTGAAGTCCATGATCATCTCCATTGTCTTCAAAGCGTTCAGCTGCAGGTTGTTGTGGCTGCACCAGGACGCCAGCTGGGCCACTTCTCTCCTGTAGACGGACTCGTCGCCATTGGAGATGAGCCCGATGAGGGTGGTGTCGTCCGCAAACTTGATCAGCTTGACAGACTGGTGGCTGGAGGTGCAGGAGTTGGTGTACAGGGAGAAGAGCGGGGGGAAAGTACACAGCCCTGGGGTGATCCGGTGCTGATGCTAGTATAGTCTGAGACAGTCTTTCCCAGCCGCACATGCTGCCTCCGGTCCGTCAGGAAGTCGGTGATCCACCTGCAGAGGGAGTCAGGCACGTTGAGCAGGGACAGCTTGTCCTGGAGCAGAGCGAGGCGGATGGTATTGAATGCAGAGCTGAAGTCCACAAACAGGATCCTGACGTAGGTTCCCGGGGAGTCCAGGTGCTGCAGGATGGAGTGGAGGCCCAGGTTGACTGCATCGTCCACAGACCTGTTGGCTCTGTAGGCAAACTCTAGCGGGTCCAGGAGGGGAGTGGTGATGGTCTTGAGGTGGGGCAGGACCAGGCGCTCAAAGGACTTCATGACTACAGAGGTGAGCTCTACAGGTCTGTAGTCGTTAAGTCCAGTGATCCGTGGCTTCTTGGGGACAGGGACGATGGTAGAGGTTTTGAGGCAGGCCGGCACGTGGCATGACTTCAGGGAGGTGTTAAAAATGTCTGTGAAGACAGGAGTCAGCTCCTCCGCACAGTGTCTCAGGGTGGAGGGAGACACGCCATCCGGACCGGGGGCCTTGCGCGGGTTCAGTCTGGAGAACTGTCTGTGCACATCCTGCTCACTGATGGCAAGGGCAGGGGGGGAGGAGGGGGGGCCCACCTTTGATGAAGTGGGGACCATGGAGGCCGTGGTGCTGGGGGGAGGAGGGGAGTTGGACACAGCTGACGAGGTGTCAAAAACGGGCATAGTGTTGGGATAGTCTTTGACAAAGGGCTTTGTCATCCTGTCCCTTAGAAGCCTGAGGCCGATAGTTGGTGATTTAAGGGAAGAGTTCCTACTTGTATGCCATTCTGTCTATGCTCCTTGTGTGAGTCGTGTAATAAACCGCCTGAACCAAATCAGCCTCATTATTTACACGCTCCACAGTACTAGAAGAGAGATCATATCTCTCCGGTTCTGGCCTCCCTTCATTGGCTTCCCATAGAGTTTAGAATTAAGTTTAAAATCCTTCTTCTTACTTACAAAGCTCTAAACAATCAGGCATAGTTCTCCACAGTATCTGCTGCTGGCTAATATATATTTTAACTGTTGACCAGTATCACTTAATCTTATCCTACACTTTATTACATGTATAGTTTATTTCTCTTATCTTATCATGTTTAATGTTGCAGCATTGTACCGAGACAAATTCCTAGTTTGTGTACTACATGAACAATGGCAATAAACCTGATTCTGATTCTGATTCTGATTCCTTTTTATTTAAAAGATCTGATACTACCGTATTATCCTAACAGAGCACTACACTCCCAAAATGCAGGATTACTTGTAATACCTAGAATCTCCAAAAGTACAATGGGAGGCAGAGCCTTCAGTTATCAAGCTCCTCTCCTGTGGAACCAGCTGCCAATCTGGATTCGGGAGTCAGACTCGATCTCTGTTTTTAAGAATAGGGTTAAAACCTACCTTTTTGATATAGCCTACAATTAGGGAGGGATCATGTGTTTCTGAACCCTCCCTTAGTTATGCTGCTAATAGGTTTAGTCAGCCGGGGGACCTCCAATAATGCACTGGGCCTCACTCCTTTCTTCACTCTCAATGAATTTTTTTTTTTTTTGCTGGTTATTATCATCTGTTTGTTCTCTCCCATAGATTGAGTCCCCATCCTGCTGTTTGCTCTCTACATGTCTGTTCTTTTCATCTTCTCTGTCCCCTCACCCCCCAGCCAGTCGCAGCAGATGACTGCCCCTCCCTGAGCCTGGTTCTGCTGGAGGTTTCTTCCTGTTAAAAGGGAGTTTTTCCTCTCCACCGTCGCCAAGTGCTTGCTCACAGGGGATCGCCTGATTGCTGGGGTCTTTCTGCAACTGTGGGGGTCCCCCCTACAGTTGAAAGTGCTATGAGATGACTGTTGTTGTGAAATGGCGCTATACAAATAAAGTTGAATTGAATTGAATTGAAACCTCGGTGCAAACTGTGAGGAAGCACCATCTGACACCTGAAGCGGCTGCTGGTTTTATTAAACTCTGACGCAACACTCCCCCAGTTTCATCTGCATCGTGTGATTTTATTGTTGATAATTTTAACAGTGTGGACCTCAGGTTATTTCACACCTTAGACAGAGACAATGAATACACATGGGAGAACAGTGGGAGAGGGGGTTGAATGAAGTGTGGTGTAGATGTCCTGCTGTTTTGAGGAAGTGCCTTGAATCTTGTGAAGTGTGACTTGACTTAGAGAGAGGGATGTTGAATGTGACTAGTCAGTCTGTTCTGTGCTTGTGAGATGTGAATGTGCAATAAATCATCTGAAATGAATCTGCTTCTGATTTCACACACTCCACACTGGTGACCCAAGACATATTATGGAACACGAGGCAAGATCCCCGGAGCCGGCCCGGTCAGGAAGCTACAGCGAGGCAGCAGCCATCCCACAGACAGCCCGGCCTAGAACCTCCAGCCACTCGTGTGCGGTTGCAGTCAAGCTACCGGATTTCTGGCAGCACAACCCGTGCTCTTGGTTCCACCTCACCGAGGCCCAGTTCGCCCTCCGGGGAGTAACGGCAGATGACACCAGATTCTACCAGGTGGTCGCAGCGCTCGACGCCCGCACAGCTCAGCAGGTAGCGAGCCTGCTCGATCAGCCACCAGCCAGCAGCAAATACGAGGTGCTCAAGGCTGCGCTCATCCAGCACTACACGCTCTCGGACTGTGAGAGAGCGGAGAGACTCCTGACATGGACCGAGTTAGGAGATGGTTCGGCCGTAGACCTGATGGAGAAGATGCTGGCGTTAATGGGCACGGACGACGGGCACTTTCTGTTTGCCCACCTCCTCCTCCGGAACCTTCCAACAGTAGCGAGAGCGGTTCTGGCCAATTCGCAGTGGCTGGCCGCGCGAGACTACCGTGCGCTAGCCCAGGAGGCAGACCGGATCATCATCACCACCAGGGCGATCACAGTCAACGCAGCAGCGGCGGAGCCCAGCGAGACGACCAGAGGAGGCGAGGAGCCACCGACGGTAGCAGCAGCGGGGGCCAAGGAGCGCCAGAGAGACAGGCTCTGCTTCTACCACCACCACTTCGGAGAGAAGGCACGCAGATGTGCGCCACCGTGCCAATTCAAGCGCTTGGGAAAACACCAAGGCCGGGGGTCGGTAGCAGCAGCGACCCTCGGTGAAGAGAACAAGTTGCTCTACTTAACGGATGCACGCTCGGGGAGGTGTTTCCTCGTGGACACCGGAGCCCAGAAGAGCTTCATCCGGCCGACCTACGCTGACCAGCTGGCAGGATCTAGCGGCCCCGGGATGTTGGCAGCAAATGGCTCGGATATTAAGACCTTTGGTGAGAGGACTCTGCTCTTATCTCTTCACGGCCGTACATATGAGTGGACTTTTGTCGTAGCAGCACTGAATTACCACATACTGGGGGCTGATTTTCTGTGTGCACATGGTTTACTGGTTGATGTTGCTAACAGGCGCCTGGTTAATGCACTGTCCTTTGACTCTCTCCCCTGTATAGCTCGAGTGACCCAGCCAACAGCACAAGCCAACGTCACAGCTACAGGCGGTAAGTTCCACACACTGCTCACTCAGTTCCCAGCACTCACGGTCCCGACGTTTTCGGCGGCTATCGCTAAACACGGGGTGGAGCACTTTATCACCACCACCGGGCCGCCCGTTTTTGCAAGACCTCGGCGCTTGGACGCAGCTAAACTGGCCATAGCGCCCGAGGAGTTCACCAACCTGGAAAGGTTGGGCATTATCAAGCGCTCGAACAGCCCATGGGCATCCCTGCTACACATGGTCCCTAAGGCTGAGGGATCGTGGTGACCGTGCGTTGATTTCTGCAGGTTGAACAACGCCACAGCGCACGACCGCTACCCGATTCCCCACATACAGGATTTTTCCGTTCACCTCGCCGGAGCACGCATTTTTTCCGAAATAGACCTGGTCCGCGGTTACCACCAAGTCCCAGTGCGCGCTGAGGACATACCCAAAACAACGGTAATAATTCCGTTCGATCTATTCGAGTTCCTGCGCATGCCATTCGGGTTAAAAGGAGCGGCACAGACGTTCCAGCGCATGATGGATGCAGTGCTGCGGTATCTCCCGTTTGTGTTCGTCTACCTGGACGATATCCTGGTAGCCAGTGCGTCCGAAGACGAACACGAAACCCACCTCACGACGGTTTTCCGAAGGTTGGAGGAGCACGGGTTAATAATCAACCCGGCGAAATGCCAGTTTGGCGTGACGGAGATTGATTTTTTGGGGCACCGCGTCTCTCCGGAAGAAGCGATCCCGCTGCCCGACAAAGTGCACGCCGTGGCGGATTTTCCCCGGCCTCAGACGGTCAGGGCGCTGCAGGAATTTTTGGGGATGGTGAACTTTTATAGCCGTTTCCTTCCCCATGCGGAGCAGCTCATGCAACCATTGTACGCCGCGCTCAAGAAACAGAAACCCGCGGATAGGGTCGAATGGATCCCGGAGCGAGAGCGGGCGTTCTCGGAAGTTAAAGCGGCCCTGGCAAACGCCGCACTGCTGGCGCATCCAGACCCGACGGCCCGCATAGCGCTCACCACCGACACTTCAGACATGGCCATAGGGGCTGTCATGGAGCAGCGCGTCGCCGGGGCTTGGCAGCCGCTCGCCTTTTTCAGCAGAACTTTGTGTGACAGCGAACGTAAATATAGCGCGTTCGACAGGGAGTTGCTGGCTCTCCACCTGGCCATACGCCACTTCCAGTTCTGGCTGGAAGGGCGCAGCTTCATCGCGTTCGTGGACCACAAGCCACTAACATTCACGATGGCCAAGGTTTCAGAACTGTGGTCGGGCTGGCAGCAGAGACAGCTGGCCGCAATCTCAGAGTTTACTACCGATATTCAGCATGTGTCAGGTAAACTGAATGTAGTGGCGGACTGCCTCTCGCGCGCCGTAGTGGCCCCGGTCTGCGTGGGCATAGATTACGCAGCCATGGCCGCGGAGCAGATTAGCGATGCAGACGTGCGCGCGCTCCAATCTGGACCAACAGGGTTAAGGCTGGAGAGCAGGGTGCTGCAGGATGGCACCCCCCCCCCCCCCAATCTGCGATGTTTCCACGGGTCGCCCGCGTCCAGTAGTCCCTGCCGCGTGGCGCTGCCGTGTGTTTGAGTCGGTTCACACTCTGGCGCACCCAGGAGTGTGCGCGTCGGTCAAAATGGTGGGAGAGAAGTTTGTGTGGCCGAGCCTACGCAAACAAGTGAAAGAGTGGGCTGCAGCCTGCGTGGCGTGCCAACGAGCCAAGGTACACAGACACACGAAGGCTCCCTTGGAGCCGTTTCGTATTCCGGCTAAGGGGTTCGACCATGTTCACGTGGACCTCGTGGGCCCTCTCCCGCCATCACAGGGGTGCACGCACCTCCTAACAATGGTGGACCGCACCACGCGCTGGCCAGAAGCAGTTCCGCTGGCGGCAACCACGTCCGCAGACGTGGCGCGCGCTTTTTTAACAGCATGGGTGGCGTATTTTGGAGTCCTGTCGGATATTACGTCCGACAGGGGCCCTCAATTTGTTTCCGAACTCTGGTCCGCGATGGCCCGCAGCCTGGGTGTTACAATTCACCGCACAACCGCGTACAACCCACAGGCCAATGGGTTATGTGAGCGTTTTCATAGATCACTGAAAGCAGCACTCAGGGCTTCATTGACGGATGCAAATTGGGTAGACAGGCTGCCGTGGGTTCTATTGGGGTTGCGCTCCGTGCCCAAAGAGGATCTGGAAGTTTCCCCGGCAGAGCTCGTTTTTGCGCAGCCACTACGGCTGCCCGGGGAATTTCTGCCAGATAATCCCGCGCCGGGCAGCTCCCCTTCTCAGCTTTTGCAGTGTAGCGCAAACACAGGCACGCTGCCGGGCCCTGCCCACCACAGTTTTCCGCGTGTTTTTGTGCCTAAAACTTTGAAGAACGCGGCGTTCGTGTTTGTCAGACACGACGCCCACCGCCCTCCATTGCGCCCACCCTATGATGGACCGTTCAGAGTGCTGGAAACAGGGGATAAGCATTTTTTGCTAGACTTGGGGGGTAGGAGGGAAAAAATTGGCATAGACAGACTCAAACCCGCTTTCATTGTGGCGGACGAGCAAGTGCTGTTGGCTAGGGCCCCTCGGCGTGGAAGACCCCCACAGAGAGCTCCCCAGGGAAACGATTCACCAGAGCAGCCACACGGACAGAGTGACCCCCCCCCCCCCTCCCCTCTCCACGGCTCACCAGCAGTCAGACACACTTCCAGCAGCCTCCCACCGGCACAGCAGCGCCACGGAGGTGGTAAACCCCAGTTGCAGCAGATATGGGAGGAGACTGAAGCCGAAACAGCGTGTGGACTGATGTTCTATTGTTCTATCTAAGATGCTGGGGGGGAGGGTGCAGTGTGGGCCTCAGGTTATTTCACACCTTAGACAGAGACAATGAATACACATGGGAGAACAGTGGGAGAGGGGGTTGAATGAAGTGTGGTGTAGATGTCCTGCTGTTATGAGGAAGTGCCTTGAATCTTGTGAAGTGTAACTTGACATAGAGAGAGGGATGTTGAATGTGACTAGTCAGTCTGTTCTGTGCTCGTGAGATGTGAGTGTGCAATAAATCATCTGAAATGAATCTGCTTCTGATTTCACACACTCCACAACAGTAAATTAAGATCAACCATCGACAGAGTTGCTCCAATAATCACAAGGACAGTTAGGAATAAACCAAAGCCTCTATGGAGAAATAACCAAATCCAAAAACTGAAAAGAGAGTGCAGGATGGCTGAGAGGAAATGGAGGAAAAACAAATTAATTATCAATTACCAAATACTACAGAATAAATTAAAAATATACAATAATGCAGTCAAGACATCGAAACAGAGTATTTTGCCAACATAATCTCAACCCATAACAATAACCCTAAAGTCCTTTTTGCAACCATTGATCAGTTAATCAACCCAGATTTTAATAAAAACACAAACCTGCCATCCGACCCTCTGTGAGAGTTTTGCAGACCACTTCAGGTGCAAGGTTGATTCTATTAGAGCCAACATTTTATCTGACCAGAAGACTGCTTTTAATGGAATCTTGGACTCACCTTTAGTTGAAGAAATGCTGAACTGTTTTGCCCTGGTTGATGCTAAGATGCTTGGTAGAGTTTTCTCCCAGGTAAACTTGACCTCCTGCCTTTTAGATCCGATTCCCACATCACTTTTTAAAACATTTTATGGATTCTTCGAACATAAGATTTTAAACATTGTAAATTGCTCTCTTCAGACTGATGTTTTCCCCGCTGCCTTTAAAATGGCTGTGGTGAAGCCCCTTTTGAAGAAGAGTAATTTAGATCCTGATATTCTCAGTAACTATTGACCTGTATCCAACTTACCGTTTTTAAGTAAAGTTTTAGAAAAAATTGTATTCTTCCAGTTAAATAATTTTCTTATTGACCACAACATTTTTGAGAAATTTCAATCTGGTTTTACGACAAACCACAATACCGAAACAGCCCTTTTAAAAATCATTAATGGCATCAGGTGTAACATGGACTCCCACACACTGTCAGCCCTGGTGCTGCTGGATCTCAGCACTACCTTTGATACAGTAGATCACCACATTTTTTTCCCCTTGTCCTGTCAGGCAGACTAGGCAAACAGAACAGGGATCTGTCACCCTTATTGTGCCAAAACAGATTTACTTTGCCAAGTGGAGCTTATACAGTACCTAACTGTGCACTGTATATTGTTGTAAACTCCTCCTGTAATAACTTTTAATACTTTATTTTAATTGTTTTACCCATGGAAGACCCAAGAGGATGGGGACGAGGGAAAGAAGTGTGTGAAGGGGGAAAAGAAAAGGGAGGGGAACAGACAAAAAAACAAAAAAAAAACAACTAAAACAAACAAAAGACAAACTGCTTCTTCCACCGAAGATGTCTCAACACAAGTCTGGTTTCCACACCTGTTAAAGGAGAGACACCTGTGCGTGTATGTCTGTGTGCATATATATGAGAACGCGCGCAAAATAAGTGTGTGCATGTGAGTGGTTTGTCAGGAAACATACGAGTGGAGGGCTGGTCGCAGCAGCTCTCCCCCTGGGAACCCCGAGCAGGCAAGGCAGCGCCACCAACCCCCAGCTCCGAGGTCAGCAAGCTCCAGGAAAGCCAGGCATCTGCCCCGGCGCAGTGAGCCCACACCTCCGGACCCGCCCGACCCCCACGCCCCTCAGCGGGGCCAACATCCGCCCCCGGGCCCCAGGCACCAGGAGGCCAGCGACCCCACCCCCCGGGACAGAGACCGGCCCACGGCCCCCGGCGCGAGCCCCCCCAGGAACCCCCACAGCGGGCCCGCCCCAGCGCCTCTGTCGCACACCCCGGGGACCCCCATGCCGAAAGAAGTCCCCCCGCCCAGGGGAGTCCACGTTGCCGAGAGGCAGTACCCCCCTTAATCCAGCACCTCCCGACTCGCAGACACATCCCTCCCCACACCTTCACACCCACATGCTACCATGCACACCCCTCTCACTCACCCAGACCGACCCATTCTCTCTCACTCCTGTACCCATTCAAATTCACTCCTCATTCACCTTTGTTTCATAAGGTGGCTGCGAAGCAGATGCAGCGAGCCTGAACACGCACCAGTGCCCGGCAGTGACCAGGGAGACCACCGGCGCAGGGCACAGAAGCAGACCCCCACCCCCGGCGCCCATCTGAGCGAACAATCAGCAGACCACCGCAGGCGCCCCAAGGTGCCACCCGGCATGCAAAGCGCTGCACAAAACCAACCCACCATCACCACCTCCATTCATCACCCCCTCACTCACACTTAGACTCATATTCAGCCCTCCTGTCACTTCTTTGGTTGTATCTATATATTCAGTAGCACCCAGGGATTTTGATAACATGATAGGTCCCAGGCTCCCCACCAGGCCCCCACGCCCCCAGCAAGAGCAGGGTAACAGGGGTGGGGGAAGACGCACTGTGTGTGTTTATATATTTATATGGAAAAGAGGAGATGGAATTAATAAGTGTTCACTTCTTCTTTCTCCCTTTCGAACATTGTATACTGTTACTTTATTGCATTTGTCATTTGTTTTGTTTTTGTTATACTTTTTTGTTCGAAATAAAGTATCTATCTATCTATCTATCTATTCCATCTAGCTACAATGCTCTGTACTGTGTGTCTATATATATATATATATAATATATATATATATACAGTATATACACAGTATATTTATATGTACATATGTATACTCGCTGCTCTTGTTTTTCTCTTGCCTTCTGATTGTTGCTCTGAGTGATGCTATCTCTGTGCTGTTGCAATCCTGGAATTTCCCCATTGTGGGGCTAATAAAGGCTTATCTTATCTTATCTTATTTGTTCGGACAGACGCAGCTGGACACCTGTATAGTGTTTTAGTCCAGTTTATGAAAGATGAACCAAACCCGAACTTGTTTAACACCATAAAAAGAAATTTACAGTTAACACGATCAAAGGCTTTCTCTGCATCCAGGGGCAAGATTGTAGTTTCTACATTATTTATCTTGCAGTAGTCTATTAAATTAAATAGCCTGTGTGTATTATCAGCCGAGTGCCTACCCTTGATGAAACCTGTTTGATCTGGGTGTATAATAAATGGGATGATCACCACATTTTATTAAGCAGACTCAAACACCTGGTGGGCCTCTCAGGTACTGTTCTTGAATGGTTTCAGTCCTGTCTCACAGATCATCGCTATTTTGTGTCATGCGATGGCCCTCACGAGCCATCAATGAGATGCCGAGAGCTCGCCGATGAGTTTGCGTTATTTATTAATACAAGAGAACAGTACAAAATAGTAAGCCACGTGGGGCAACGACACGAACATACACTTGAGTGACAAATAACAGGTCACAAGGGAAAAGTACACTGAGAAACTGACTACGAGGGTAAACACTTACAGAGGAGAGAAAACTCCTGAATCAAAGAACGGGATGAAACCGAGGAATCTTTGGCGAAGGTCACAGCCCGGAGTAACTTGAGCTGCTCCCTTAAATAGCGTCTCAATAGACTCAGCTGATGATAATGACAGCTGATTGATAATCAGCCGTCTCAGCGGAGCACAGCTGAGACAGCCAGAAGCCCCACCGAGACGCTGTCACAATAAGAGCTCGAAGGCCCAATGGTAACCCAGAGTAGAGAACGGAGAACTACCGGACCACCCGAGCGCGGACAGAGTCAGCACTCAGATCGTAACAGTAGCCCCCCGTTTGCAAGGCGAATTCCAGGCACCGTGTAACATCAAAGCCCCCCACCCCCCCCACCCAAAGGGTCAACTAGACCACCCCAGGGAGGGAGGGAGGCGGAGGAAGGCCAGGCGGGCAAGAAGCAAGACACAAAGTCAAGGAGAGAGAGAAAAAAAACTCCAGAATACGGCAACCAGTACAGAAGAAAAATACAGAAAACGGCCCTCGAACAAACCACATAAATGGGGCCATACAGAGGTACAATGCAATCATCTGCCATGCAGAACAAATGACAGCAACTTTACACTGTGAGCCGAATTTGATATCACCAGACATACATATATATAAAAAAAAAAAGCATTCACTTCCAATGGAAGACCTTAGAAGCAATGCAATAACATTGACATATTGCCTGCAAATTACCAGTAACATGTATACACAAGGCTGAGGGGGAAAAAAAAGGTATAAACGAGAGCTAAGGAGCTGATGCATACATTTTCCTCTCAGATACGATGTAGAACTGGGAGATTAAGACACAAATATACTGTAAATTCCCTTTGAAAAGTGTAGAGTCAGTAACATTTACATCAATAATTAGCTCAAATTGGCTTCTTTATATGCGATCTCTGGGGAGAGGGATGACAGCAGGCAGAGCGCGACAGAGAAAACCCACAAGTTCCGGTGATCTGCCTGCGTCTAGCGTCCAGATTGCTAATGGGGGGAAGAGAATCAGTTCGGGCGGCCTACCCAGAATGCCAAATAGGCGAAGCAATGTCCCAGGCGGCCGACCCATGTCATTCCGCCACCAGAACCGCTGGACAGCACTCGGAGACGGTCTCCCTATGGAGAGGGAAAGCGAGGGAGGGCCGAACCAAAGACGGGAAGTCCCAGCGGCCCCCGATGGGCGGAAACGAGGAATGGAGGGAAAACAAGGAGACAGTCCAACTATGATCGGCGGAAGATCTGCAGCTCCACCTCTGAACTTCACCAGATTAGGCACAGTCCTCCCATCTGACCCCACGTGAGCCCGAGCTGCACCCACGATGGACCCAGATTGGATCGCGGCTGCACCCACGATGGACCCCGACTGGGTCGGAACCGCACCGGGAACGACCTTCAACCCCGAACCCAGATCCTCCCGAGCACAGACTAGGACCAACTCATCACCGGCGACCCTGGGGGAAGGCTCAGGAGAGAGAAAAGGACCGGAATCAGGATCACCGGTAGCAACAGAACCCGGCGAGACAGGCTCGAATGCAGCGGACGGCTGCACCCGGCTCGTCTCCCCGAGAGACAGGCAAAAATGCTCCAGAGTAGAAAGAAGGAAGATAAGGTAGAGCTCTTGCCTGATCTTGGGTTCTGTCGCCGTCCAGGACTTCGGCGATCCGGGCTCAGGACGAAGAAGAACGTCCGCTGGCTCCCACTCAGCGACAGCGGGCCCCGTAGCCGGCATGATGGTCTTCACAGTGAGGATCCTCCAACGCTGACGACCACGCCAACGACCCGCACGGCGTGGGGGCAGGAGATCCTTGACCTGCTGGGTCGGACCACTCCACCGTGGAGACCAGGGGACGCTTCATCGTCGATGCAGGTTCCAAACAGCAGTCCGCCCTCCTCCTCTGCCCATGACGCGGCTGCGGGGCTGGAACCAGGCTCTCCAGGCCCGCAGGCTCCCTCCTCATCCAGTGGCATTGGCCTGGCGCCGCACGACGCTCGGGGGAAGGAGACACAAAGGTGGCAGGTTTGTCATTAATTTCTGCAGCAGGTGGAGGAAGCTCAGGGGGCTGTGAACCCCGAACTCCAGCCCCAGGAATCAAACTAGGCAATCCACCCAATACAGGAAGAGAATGAATAGACACTTGCCTGATTCCCGGAGGGCTGATGGAACCCGCCGCAGTGAACTTGAGTCATCCCTTCCCCAGCTGGATGGTGACGGAGGGCCCCCTGGGAAGACGAGGAGAAGCTGCTCGCGATGGATCGAGGACGGGCCTCGCCAAAGCAGGACTCTTGGCACACAAAGCAGCCGGGGAAGGCGTCAATGTGGAGGGGATGACAGCCGAGACGAACCGGGCACAGAGCGCTGACGGAACAGCAGGGGAAGATGACCCGGGGGGAGAGGCTGCAGGAATTCCCTCCTGGCTAGACACCGAAGAGACAGCTGACTGGGAGGTGGAGTCCTTCTGGCGGCCTGGAACAGGATCCGGACGGGGTTCTTGGTGAAGCTTGTGGCTGGTGTGACGACGGTTTCTTGCAGAGGGCGAGGCGAAGGTGAGGTCCGGGAATTGCCGCTACTGTGCAGAAACAGAAGCGAGCAGATCGGCGTACTCAGGAAAGCCGCTCAACTCCGGATTCCTCTCCACCAGCCTGACTGCCGCCGTCACATGCTTAATTATCTGCGTGGGGTGAACAGCGGAAAGAGCTGCCGCCACTCGGTCCGGGATGGAAGCAGCTGTTCGTTGTAGCTTCTCCGGGGGATTCCTGAATGACGACACACTCCAACAGGGATCACCCCTGGGCGGTGCGAACTTTGGACCGGAACGGAGACAGGAATGGGATCCGGACGTGAGGAGCGAGGATGCCTCGTCTTCGGCTTCCTGCCGGGGTTTCCCTTCAGCCCACGGAGTCTCTCCCGTTGCACAGCGATGTCAGCCTTCCTCACCATAATTTCCGGGTGGTTGGAGTAGTGGGGAAGGCCAATTATAATGTCCTCAGCAAGGTCCAGGTGTCGGCGTGTATCGCTGGGAGTGTCGTAGAGACCGGCGGAGAAGAGAGTACCGTCAACGTAGTCCAGGGCCTCCGCCAGCTCGTAGCCCAGGCTCTGAACGCGGCTCCTGAATGATGACATATTCTCCCAACACACCGGTACCCAGACAGGAAAGAACAAGTCCAATTTGGCAAAACTCACCGGGACTGGCGTCTCAGTCTGGCTGCGACCTACTGTCATGCGATGGCCCTCACGAGCCATCAATGAGACGCCGAGAGCTCGCCGATGAGTTTGTGTTATTTATTAATACAAGAGAACAGTACAAAATAATAAGCCACGTGGGGCAACGACACAAACATACACTTGAGTGACAAAAAACAGGTCATAAGGGAAAAATGCACTGAGAAACCGACTATGAGGGTAAACACTTACTGAGGAGAGAAAACTCCTGAATCAAAGAACGGGATGAAACCAAGGAATCTTCGACAGATGTTTGACGAAGGTCGCAGCCCGGAGTAACTTGAGCTGCTCCCTTAAATAGCGTCTCAATAGACTCAGCTGATGAGAATGACTGATTGATAATCAGCTGTCTCAGCGGAGCGCAGCCCAGACAGCCAGAAGCCCCGCCGAGACGCTGTCACAATAAGAGCTCGAAGGCCCAGTGGTAACCCAGAGTAGAGAACGGAGAACTACCGGACCACCCGAGCGTGGACAGAGTCAGCACTCGGATCGTAACATTTTGTATGGATACATGTTCTTCAGCAATCCATGAAATCAAGTGTGGGGTACCCCAAGGTTCAATTTTAGGGCCAATGCTTTTTAATCTTTATATGTTACCACTTGGGGATGTTATCAGGAGACATGGCATCAATTTTCATAGCTATGCTGATGATACACAGCTGTATATTGCCGCATCTCCTGATGACACAGAACCAATTAATGCCCTTTTGAGCTGTATTTTAGATATAAAGTCATGGATAGCAGAGAACTTCCTACAGCTCAACCAGGACAAAACAGAAGTTTTAATCATTGGTCCTGAAGACAAGAGAGAGAAACTTACCAATATTGCTTGGTCTAAAATCTACACATTGTGTCAAGAACCTGGGTGTTCGTTTAGACTCTGACTTTAATTTTATTTCATACATTAAAAATGTAACAAAAGTAGGATTTTACCATCTTAGGAATATAGCCAGAGTCCACCCTTTTCTCTCTCTTGCCAGCACGGAGGTCTTGATGCATGCTTTTATTACTAGTCATATAGACTATTGTACTGCCCTGCTCTCTGGTCTTCCTCAAAAAAGAATATCACACCTCCAACTACTCCAAAATTCAGCAGCACAAGTGTTGATGAGGACCAGGGGGAGGGTGCATATTACACCAGTTTTAGAATCGCTGCATTGGCTCCCCAAGCATTTTAGGATCGATTTTAAGGTTCTCTTAGTAGTTTTTAAATGCCTCAATGGTCTTGGGCCTTCTTATCTATCTGAGCTGCTTTTATCTTATGAGCCCTCACGGACACTGAGGTCCTCTGGTACTGGCCTTTTAATGGTTCCCAAAGTCAAGACCAAGACCTTTGGTGAAGCTTCCTTTCACTATTATGGTCCTCGTCTGTGGAACAGCCTGCCAGAGAGCCTCAGGGCCACAGAGTCAATAGATGTTTTTAAGAATAGGCTCAAGACCCACCTTTTTAATTTGGCTTTTAATAAACTTGTTTAACTATTACTGAAGCAGTCATTTATGTTCCATTGTTTTATGTTGTTCTTGGCGCCATTTGTTCTTAGATTTTCTCATCTTCTTATTGATGTGTTTAGTTCAGTTTTTAAGTATGGGTTTTTAGTTCCTGTTTTTATGTGTTCTTAGTTTCTTTTTGTACCTTTTTAAATTTGGGCTTTTAACAAACTGTATAACTATTACTGAAGTAGTCATTTATGTTCCATTGTTTTACATTCTTCTTAGCTCCATTTGCTTTTAGATTTTCTTATTTTGATGTGGTCTTAGATATTTCTAAGTATGGGTCTTTAGTTCCCTTTGTTCTATGTGTTCTTAGTTTTATCTTGTATTTTATGTGTTTTAGCTCCAGTGTTTCCTCAGTGGAGACCCTCATGCCGAATGCTGCCTGGCCCATCTGCAAGGGTGCTGGTCTCGTGGGTCGCTTTAGCTTGGGTGGGTGGGGGCTTTATACCACTGCCTACAGTTGTGGTGCGGGCCCTGGCCTGTCCTGGTTGGGGTGGCCTTTGTGGCGCCCTCTGTGGTTATGGGCTGTGTGGTCTTCCAGTGTGGGGGGCTCCACAGGATGGTTGCTCCTTCACGTGGTGCCTCAGTGCCAAGCAATGTCTCTTTTATTTTATATGTGTGTAAGAGAAGTAGGGGGTGATGTACGTGCCTGAGTGTGTTTGTGGGTATGTTTATGGAAGGGTTGGAAGGGGTGGGGATGTACTGTGTAAAATATGTAACTAAATGTGTCTACTGTTTTTATCTATGTAAAGCATTTTACGCAGCATCTAATGTTTAAAAAGTGCTATACAAATAAAGTTTGATTGATTGATAGGGGGTTTAAAATCATTCTCAGCAAATGCATTTTAGGTTGTTTATTTATAGCAGTTTAAATGACCATCTTCACATATGAAACTCTTTAAGACTCAGATTTTGCCAAGAAATACTTCGACAGGCCATTTTCAACCAAAAACACATTGGAAGAATATGTCATTTTGGTTTCAGCAAAGGCTGCTCTGTCCTCATATATGTTTGAATAAATACAGCAAGAGTGTTGTGTCATGCCTTTTTATGTCATACAACATAAATCAATATACCGCAAGTAAGCAGATACAGTATAAGTCAGTTGCTACATGCAAGCTATTTTAGCTCATTCTGGGTAAGCTGAAAGGCACTAATGTGATGACTATCCACATTTCATCAAAATCCATCCAGGTTGTGCTCAAGGTCAATGCCAAAGGTCAGGAGATCTGAACACTCTCTGGGTGATTTCATCAGGCTGGAATGAGTTGTTCTGTCACTGACAGTCTAGTTTTAACTAATTAGTATGAATGCTGTCATTTTTCTATGCTACACAGTCAGAGATGGTAGTTACATTTACTCAAGTACATAGGTGTTAACTCAAGTAATTTTTCCACTAAATTGTAATTCAGTGAGTAACAATAAAGCTAATCACTGAGTAGCTTTATTGCTACTTTTTAGTCTTATTTTATGGGAAAAAACATGTACATTTAATCAGGATATTTGGTCATACTTTTAAAGTTACATTTAGTGTCACTGATTTTGCAAACTTTACACTTTTATAACTTGTTTTTAAGAGAAATGGATGGATATTTAGCCATTTTTAGTAAATATTTTATTTTACTGAAATTAGAGTTGAAATCTTTGTTATTCAGTTTTGGCTTAGGAAATATTTCATTTATTTGTGTCTAATGTTTATTTACATAATTTGGATGATATTACAGAGTGAAGATGGATAATTTGTATTTTATTTTCTTCATGCTTACATATTCATCACAGAAAATATGCCAATATGTCAAAAAAGTCATAAATGTAAAAAAAAAATATCTCAAATTTATGAGAAAAACCTTACACAAATATAAAAAATAGTTTTAAATTTATGAGAAAATGTGCACAAATGCTGAGAAGTCATAACTCACTACAAAAGTAACCTTTTTAGTCGATTCTTTTACTGAAGTAATTATTTTGGCCACTACCCTTGTTTGTACTTGAGTATTTAACATATGGTAAGATTCTACTCACCTGCGTACGCAGTGAACCACAAAAAATAGAAGACCGAGGGTTCATTTTCACTTGAAGATTCTGTCATGGGCAGCGGGAGTGCGCCCCTCCCATCCTGCCTCACATTCACCAACTCATCACTGCACCTGAGGCAGAAGACACACCTGCACCCGCTCATCAGCCAGCGTACTGAAGGAGGCTCTCTCCACACAGTCAACACTGGCTCGTCTGGGTATATTGCCCATGATTAGGCAAGCTAAAATAAAAGTTATAAGTGTTCTAGTGATGGGTCGATGAGGCGTCATGATGCGTTTCGACACATTGCAAAACTGTATTGATACTGTGTTGGTACTATGTCACTGAATACTGACACCTGCTGGACCTTAAAAATCCCTACAGGCAACCTAGTTGACAGACTCAACTGACACTGATTTGATGACCTATATACAATAATATACTGCTCCAAAAAATAAACGGAACACTGTCCCTCAAACTGTCCACTTAGGAAGCAACACTGATTGACAATCAGTTTCACATGCTGTTGTGTGATTTTGTTGTCAGCACATTCAACTATGTTAAGAACAAAGTATTTAATAAGAATATTTCATTCATTCAAATCTAGGATGTTTAGTGTTCCCTTTATTTTTCTGAGCAGTATATAATTTAAGTCATTGTATTTTATATTGTATTATTTCATATCTTCATTTTAATTTCAAATATTGTTGATATTTTTAGATACAGTCAATAAATAATGTGAACATGTATCATAACGTGAAAATCTAAGTGAATGTATTGTGAATGAAGATGCTTGTGGACTGGGATTTTTTTTTTTTTTTTTTTTTTTTACAAATTTTTATTTAAAAAAAAAAAGAAAAAAAAAAAGCTTTTCCAACGTTTTGAAATTGAGTCTGTTACACTTTTTTGATACAACTTCTCCAGCTGTAGAAAACACCCGCTCACACGGCACAGATGAGGCTGGAGTGCAGAGAAATTGTAAGGAAAGCTGAAAGAGGTTTGGATAGATGGTCTTTTGGTTGTCCCAGTATCTCAGGATCCTGGGACCTGGCAATATTGCCCTCTACCAGGTATCTCTGCACCTCCTGGATGGCATCAGCTGTGGCACTTTTGGTCTGCCTGCCCACTTCGATGTCGAGATGTTGCCAAAGGTTAGCTAAAAAACAACAAATTGGCATTTTAGTACATGATTTCCAAACAACAACAACAACAACAAATAATGCTGAATAACATGGCTGAAGTGGGTGCAGACAGCTGTTGTGAAGACGGTCCCGTCTAAATTGAGACTATGTCCAATGCAAATTGAGAGCCGACTTTGGAGCTGTCTAGTGGATGCAATCATGTTTGGTGCTGCGTCGGTCACAAGACACTTTATTGGTTATGGCCCAGTCCTCCTATCATGCCCCTTTTGACTTGGGCCAAATTGTCAGCAGTGTGACTTTGTGGAAAGTATTGCTCTCCCAACACAGACGTACACAACTGCAAATTCTCATTAATGTAGTGACAGGTAAGAGCCAAGTAAGCCTCCATGTTCACAGATGTCCACATGTCAGCTGTTATACTCACTGCCACAGCTTGCTGTACTTGCATTTTCACTCGTTCCCGTTCCTCCTCGTACTCCTCGTACAACCTGTTTGTCAATGTTTTCGATAAGAAAATAGAAAGTGGATTATTGATAAATGATATAAGTGACCACTTGCCAACCTTTGCACTTATCCATGGCCACACGGGGCCCAACGCAGAAATAATTTCAAAATCGTTCAGACACAAATCACCAAATACAATCAGTTCTCTTAAAGAGGACTTGCTGAAGCAAGACTGGACAGAAGTCTATGTATCAGATGTAAATGAAGCCTATGACACATTTATAAACATTGTAACCACTCTTTATGAAAAAAACTGCCCATTAGTAAAAAAAAAGCTTAAACACAAATTTGCTGATAAGCCATGGTTAACCAAAGGACTACAAAAGGCGTGTAAAAAGAAAAATTTATTATATAAAGCTTTCCTAAAGAAAAGAACAAAAGAAGCAGAGCAGCGGTATAAAACATACAAAAATAAGTTAACATATATAATAAGATGTAGTAAAAGAGACTATTACAGTAAAGAACTGGCGAAAAACAAAGACAATATTAAAAATACATGGACAATAATCAACAGTATCCTTGGAAATAAAAGCAGAAATACAAGCTACCCAACTAATATTCCAAAAAATAATAAAACGACTCAGAGTCTCAATATAGCTTCACCTGCAGATGAATTTAATAATTTTTTTGTTAACATTGGACCTAAACTGGCCCGAGAAATACCCACTACGGTGCCTACAGGTAATACAATATGCGATAACACTGCTGTAAAAGACTCCATCTTCATAAAGAACACAGACGAAAGAGAGGTCATTGAAATTGTTAAATCGTTCAAAAGTAAAACATCTACTGACTGTGATGGTATTGACATGCTACTAGTCAAAACTGTTATCGAATGCATAGTAAAACCACTGACGTATATCTGTAACCTGTCTCTCCAATCAGGTATATTTCCCAATGCAATGAAAATAGCTAAAGTAATTCCGATATACAAGACGGGCGACAGAGGGGAACTCTCAAACTATAGACCAATTTCACTATTACCGCAATTTTCCAAGATACTTGAAAAAATATTCTATGAGAGAATTGACAACTTCATACTGAAGAATGATTTATTATGTGAGCAGCAATATGGGTTCAGACACAAGAGGACAACTGCATATGCCCTAATGGAATTTACAGAAAAAATATCAACAGCCATTGAAAATAAAGAGTATTCAGTTGGAGTATTCCTAGATCTTAAAAAAGCATTTGATACAGTAGATCATAATTTATTATTAAAGAAACTACAAAATTGTGGTATTAGAGGGGTAGCACTATCCTGGTTAAGTAGTTACTTAAAGAATAGATATCAGTATGTATGTGTTAGCAACAAAAACTCAGAGTTGCTGAAGGTCACCTGTGGAGTCCCACAGGGTTCAGTTTTGGGACCATTATTATTCAATATGTATATAAACGATATATGTAAAGTTTCAGAAAAAATGGACTTAATATTGTTTGCCGATGACACTAATCTGCTATGCAGTGGAAACAATTTGGAACAACTTCTGGATACACTCGGAAAGGAATTAGGAAAGCTTAAACTGTGGTTTGATTCAAACAAATTAACGCTCAATTTAAGTAAGACAAAATTTATAGTCTTTAACAACCATCACGACAACCCAGTACCCAAACTCAATGTAAATGGTGTAGAGATTGAAAGGGTATCTGAAACTAAATTCCTTGGAGTAATAATTGATAACAAACTGTGTTGGAAGTCACATATTAATTATATTAAAGGTAAAGTATCCAAATCAATTGCAATATTACACAGAGTGAAATATTTGCTGAATCAACCCACACTATACACCTTGTATCATTCATTAATACTCCCATACATGACATATTGTAATGAAGTATGGGGAAATACATATAAAACAAACATATATCCACTCTTTATGCTTCAAAAGAGAGCTATTAGAATAATCAACAAAGCAGCTTACAGGGAACCAACAAACCCACTTTTTCTCAAACAAAAAACTCTCAAGTTGAAAGATCTGGTTGACTTTAAAACCGCAATAATAATGTTCAAAGTGAAGAATTTATCACTGCCCGCAAATATCCAAAAGTTGTTCCAAACAAGGGAGAAACAATATCACTTCAGAGGAACATGTATATTTCAAAAGCCTACAGTGAGAACAACCACCAAGCAACACTGTATTTCAGTGCAAGGAGTCAGATTATGGAACGATTATGGACCTGAATTAAAATCATGTACAACGCTTGGACAATTTAAACAAAAACTAAAGGAAGAAATACTCCAAACATATTTACAAGACGACATGTAAACTCACATAAGGATTGACATATCCAGCCTGTGTTGTGTTGTAGCTTAGTTTTTTTTTTTTTTTTTTTCTTTTTTTCTCTGTGACATTTTGTCTTAGATTTGTTTTGAATAGTAACCGCTTAACTTAGCTTAGTTTTCTTTTTTTCTCTCAGTCACATTTTGTCTTAGCTTTGTTTTAAATTGTAATCGCTCTTGTCTTGTTTTCTCTTTTTTCTCTTTTGAATTCTTGGATGGAATCTGGGTGGGCAATATAAGCTGCGGCTTCAGCCATCACCCATTTCGGATAACTCACGTGGAATTGTATAGAAGAAGGAGTCTTTGTCTAATTTGACCTTGTTGTTATATTATACAGTTTCTTTTAACCTGTACTGTACTATCCGAAATAAATAAATTCATTCATTCATTCACTTTTTGGCCACCATTTGTTTGATGGTCTGAAAATTACACCAAGTCAAACCAAAAGCAAATCAATATATTTAAATTAAAGATTAAATAAATTTGATATATCAACTACTACTTTAGATAATTTCCACACAAACCTTTCTGGTGGGCAAAACATATGAGGGCTGAAGGGCCTGAACCAGTTCCCTGAACCCTTCACTCTCCACAATGCTGAGGGGCTGGCAGTCCTTCACGATGAAATTCAGCAGAGCCTCATCCAGCATCTGCTTCCTGGAAGCTTGATGGTTAAAAATGAAATAAAAGAATAAATTAAGAGGAATTAATTATCAATAAAGCAACTGAGCAAGTTGTAGAATGGCTGTATACCTGAGTCTATCCTGGGTGTATCTGGGACTTCATTGTCATGCCTGGCCCTATAATGCCTCAGCATTGAGGAGGCGCTTTTGTTTAACCTTCCTCCTGTGTTAGCTTTCTGTTACCATCCCTGGTGTTAACGGGTCGGTTTCGACCCATGTCTTAAATCAGCTTTAAAATACACTAAAAACAATAACCTGTCATCCAATTTTTTTGTCATCTCTTTGTTACCTTGTTAGGCTTCCTTATCCATGAAAATGTTGGGTTTAATATTTTTGGTGTGGGTCTCTGGGCCTTTTTTTATCAGTATACCTCTCGATTTCAATAAAAAAAAAAAAAAAGAAAAATTAACCTCAAGAGAATCATATAAATAAATAAAAGGTTGTTGTGTTACCTGAATATTACTGAGGGGTATTGAACACATCTCTGAAATAAATTTGCTTGATTTATTTTTTCATTTTAAAATTAATAACTATACTAACATCTATGGTGTTATGGGTCAGTTTCGACCCATATATATTTTCTTCAAGAAAATGCAAAAAAAAAAAAAAAAAAAATTGTCAGCAATAGAACTTTAATATAAACACACTGAAACACAGAACAGGTCATAACACAAACTATTGATTTGCAAGTTCAAACAAACAACAACCAATCAAACAAATCAAACAGACATGCCGTCTTTGTTTTTGTTTTTTTGCAGCTATACTGGACAAATGAGCCCCTGAAGCTCACAGGATTGGGAGAGGAGGTGGCTGTCAGTGTGTCGGCTGACAGTGTACTTATGATTTCAATTTTGGCTCTAATTATTGCTTTATAATCTTATTTTTATAACCGGGTTGAAACCGACCCTAAGACCACAAAGGACGTAATTTCAACCAGAGAATTTTATAATGTAGTGAAAAAAATTTTTTTTGTTTAATTTTGTTGAACTCAAGGTTCCTGACAAAGTCAAAAAGCCTTGGTGCAAAAAACAAATTTTAAGTGATTCTTTTATGCATTTAAAAACTAAAACGGGTCGGTGCCGACCCTAACACAAGAGGAAGGTTAAATATGAAAGTTCGGTCGAACAAATGCGACATTTAACCTGCAGAAAATAATATGAATAGTAAACTAAGAGTCACTTTGAAATGAATTTGAATTCAGATAGATCAAGTGGAAACTCTGAGAGGAACAGGATGAAACAAGGAAATTAAAACAAATACCTTATTTTCCGATGACATCAAAATGGTCCCACACGGCGGAAACCTTTCTTTTAGCTTGAGGCTGCTCGTGCTCCATAATTCTTGAGGAATTTGCCGATGAACCGTCTGCAACACATCAGATGCTTTGGGCAGATGCATCCCGTTCTTCTTCTTATTATTATTATTATTATTATGTTTTATGGCGGTTGGCAAACAGCTTGTAGGTGCATTACCGCCAACTTCTGGAATGGAGTGTGATTCAGAATGGCATTACTCTCCTATATCCTTGAAATTAGTCCTGTTGCCCTCATAAACCTAAAAACTGCCTTATAGACCGCATCCCCTGAACTTCTCTGCAAAATGTCTTTTATACTGAGCTGGGTTTTGTTCCTGTATAGACCGTCCACCAATGCTAACCGTGCAACTTCATACTTTGGACAGTGCTTAAATACATGTTCAGCTGTTTCATCATTTCCACAATAATCACATTTTCCATTTGGGTGTTTTTCCATGATAACTAATGTACTATTCAGCCCTGTGTGACCTAATCTTAACCTGGATATGATGTCCTCCTCCTTTCTGCTCCTTTGTCCTTCTCTAGCTCCCCCTACTTTCTTTTGTATGCCATACAGGCTTCGTCCTTTACTTCCTTTGTCCCACTGTTCCTGCCACTTCTTTTTAATTTGCCTTTTGATAATGCTCTTGACCTCTGCTTTGCTATGTTTCACATTCCAACTAACTTGACTCATCCTAGTTGCCCTTTTTGCATATTTATCTGCTAGCTCATTCCCCTCCACTCCAATGTGCGCCGGGATCCAAATGAATCTGATGTTCACTCCTGTCTTTGAGATTCTCCCTACTGAATGTACAATTTCCATCACCAAATCCTGTCTTGACTCTGAATGCATTTGCCCAATACTCTCCATTGCGCTGCTAGAGTCAGACCCTATCAAAACCTTTCTGGGTTTTACTTCTTCCCCCCAGCCCAATGCCAAGCAGATTGCCAGAAGCTCCCCAGTATACACAGCCAGGTCATCACTAACCCTTTCCTTCTTCATGACATCTAATTCTGGAATGATGAATGCTATTCCCACAATGTTTTTTGTCGATTTAGATGCATCCGTATAAATCTTTATAAAGTCAGGATAGCTACCGTCTAAATAGTTATTGACCTCCTTCTTGTTTATCCAACCTCTTATGTCATTTGTTAAAAGTCTAAAATCCACCTTTAACAAATGACATAAGAGGGAGGATAAACAAGAAGGAGGTCAATAACTATTTAGACGGTAGCTATCCTGACTTTATAAAGATTTATACGGATGCATCTTGACAGATGCGCTTCCTTATAAACGCGGGCGCGTCAGTGTTTCGTCACGTGACTTTCTTAAAGCGATACGCACACCGACACCGATACGCGTCAGTGTTTGGACTTTCTTAAAGCGATACACACACCAACAGGGGGTTTTGCTCTATGAGCTCGACGCATGCGCCGACGCATCGGTGTTGCCGGACCCATCACTAGTTGACACATTGTTAACCTATTTCTCCTCTTTTCTCAGGTTGCTGCCACCGTGTAGGTGTGTCTCTAGGACTGCACGTGCTCTCCTGCCACATCTCACCATACCTCAGCTTCCACTCCACCCGGTCAGGCACCATCAGCCCATCTTCTCCCACCCTACTGGTTTGTTTATTCCTCGCTGGGTCCTGCCGGTTCTCCCTGGATTTCCCAAGTAAGTGGCAATTTGGCTCGCCCGGTTCCCCTTACTCCATTCCTCTGCTCACAGCGCTCGTCTTCTCTCGACAGGGCTATTCCTCTGGTGAGTGACTGTTTCTGCAGATGTGCACTTTGGTTTTGCTATTTAATAAAACTTTCAAAACATGCCCCTCTGTGTGGTTCCTTCTCGTCCTTTGGCATTGTGCACGTGAGCTGTCAATCTTAATTAGTCATGACAGATTCAGGTGTGATTGATTTACAACCAAATGTTCTGTCAGATATATTAACATAAAGATAATGACCATACTGTTGATCAGTAACAGGCATACTGCTAATATGTAGTAGTGTAGAGGAGCTGAAATAACGAGGCGATTTTTGTATTAAAAACAGGGTTTTTAATGAATAGCTCTTCTATCGAGTCTCATCAGGTGTAGAGCTTGGCAGAAGGCAAGAGAGAGATCTCTGCTCAGCTCGCTGGTTAAATACAAGCACACATAGAGCCACACATTGAAAAAGCTGACATCAGCCACACATTGAAAAAGCTGACATCCCCCCGTTATCTTAACCCCCCCATTGTTCTGTTATCTCCTCTCCTTGTCTTGGGAGGTGACAGGAACTCCTCCTCTCACCTTAGGGGGTAAAGGTGTCAAGTCCGTCTCCGCCGCTGTGTCGTGTCTTGGGAGGTCCAATGTCTTTAACCCGGCGGGGGAGATCCTTTGTCCTTTCCAGGTGTGAAGTTCCTTACATATGCTGTCACAAAACATTTCCACTTGCTCTAACATATGTAAGTATGGGATATAAGAGTCATATATACCACAGGCCCCCCAAACACTAGGAAAGGACACAGAAAGAATCACAGTCTAAGATAATAACTATGAAATACTACGTGTTACAGCTGTTGCCACAGGAGAAGTTTTCTAGCAGCCATGCTCCTAAGAAAGTTCAGTGGTAAACATAACAGCATAGTGAAATCATAAGTAGCCTTAAACTGTTGTAGCACAATCAGTGAATAATTGCGGGGTGGTTGGTATCAGTCCCTGTGCTGTCTGGGCTTTAATCTTCTCCCAAAACTGCTGTAGGTTGGTTTAGGTGTCCTGCTGGGACCTTCTCGTGGTGAATCTGCATTGTGGGTAGGAAAGAGATTATTTGTTCCCTGCCTGGGGGCTGAGACTTTTCCTCTGGGGGGTCTACCATGCCGAGGTGCTCGTGCCAACTGTGCAGGTTCGTCTCTCAGCAAGAAAGCAGGTTTGAGTCTGTCAACACTGACCACTTCCTTTCTGTCCCCATAATCAAGCACAAAGTGTTTGTCACCATTTTCCAGCACTCTGAACGGGCCATCGTAAACTGGGCGTAACGTTGGTTTAAGGGCTTTGTGCTTAACAAAAACGAACTCAGCGTTTTTTAAAGTTTGAGGAACAAAAACTCGTGGAAAAGAGTGATGAGCTGGACCGTGGAGGGAGTCCGGTCCACTGCTGCCTAAAAACCTTGGGACTGGAAGGTGTCCTGGTTCTGGGTTCTCTGGTAAAAATTCTCCTGGGAGTCTGATAGGCTGGGCAAAAACTAATTCTGCAGGAGAAGCGTCTAAATCCTCCTTAGGTGCTGTACGCAACCCCAATAAAACCCAGGGAAGTTTATTTACCCAATTTGTGTCCGTTAGTGAGGCTCTGAGGGCGGCCTTTAAGGACCTGTGAAAACGCTCGCATAACCCATTAGCCTGAGGGTGATAAGCGGTGGTGCGATGAATTGTTGCCCCTAAACTGTTGGACATGGCTGACCAGAGCTCTGAGATAAATTGAGGCCCTCTGTCTGACGTGATGTCTGATGGAACGCCGAAACGTGCCACCCAGTTTGCTAGAAAAACGTGAGCGACTTCCTCCGCTGTGGTTGACGCTAGAGGGACTGCCTCTGGCCAGCGCATGGTGCGGTCTATCATTGTTAACAGGTGTGTGAAACCTTGGGAGGAAGGTAGCGGCCCCACGAGGTCGACATGAATGTGGTCGAATCTTCTAGCAGGGATTGGAAAAGGCTCCAGAGGGGCTTTTGTGTGTCTGTGTATTTTGGCGCGTTGACAAGGAATGCAAGTTTTTGCCCATTCTTTTACGTTTTTGCGCAGGCCTGGCCACACAAACTTTTCGGCAACCATTTTGACTGAGGCGCGCACACCTGGGTGCGCGAGGGAGTGAATTGCGTCGAAAATGCGGCGGCGCCAAGCAGCTGGTACTAACGGGCGAGGTCGGCCGGTTGAAACGTCGCATATTAGGGGGGGCACGCCGTCGCGCAACCCTTTTTTCTCCAGCCTTAACCCTGTTGGTCCAGACAGGAGCGCGCGCACGTCTGCATCACTGCTTTGTTCTTCCGCCATGGCTGCATAATCTATCCCATCCTGGATAGGTGCTGCGTATGTGTGTGTGTTAGTGAAGAGTTCCGCTGCTGAGGCGATGTAATCTGTCTCCTCGTGCTCTGGCGGTGTCACAGCGCGAGAGAGACAGTCAGCTACTACGTTAAGTTTGCCTGCTACGTGTCGAATGTCTGTGGTGAACTCTGAAATCGCAGCTAGCTGTCTTTGTTGTCTGCATGACCATGGTTCTGAAATTTTAGCCATAGCAAAAGTGAGCGGCTTATGGTCCACAAAAGCCGTGAAACTCCGCCCTTCTAACCAAAACTGGAAGTGGCGGATGGACAAATGAAGCGCCAGCAGCTCTCTGTCAAAAGTGCTGTATTTGCGCTCAGTTGGGTTTAGCGATTTGCTAAAGAATGCTAAAGGTTGCCAGACCCCGCTGACAAGTTGTTCTACAACTGCCCCTATAGCCAGGTCTGAAGCATCTGTGGTTAGAGCAATGCGGGCTGAGGGATCTGGGTGGACTAACATTGTGGCGTTAGCTAGGGCGCCTTTTACTTCCGCGAAAGCGCGTTCACGCTCCGGGGTCCATTCGACCGCGTTGGAAGCTTTCTTTTTTCTGAGCGCGTCATATAGGGGTTGCATGAGCTGAGCTGCATGGGGGAGGAAACGGTTGTAAAAATTAACCATCCCCAAAAATTCCTGTAGCGATTTAACCGTTTGGGGCCGTGGAAAACCTTCTATCGCATGAACTTTGTCTGGAAGCGGAAATGCACCTTTTGGGGAGACTCTATGTCCCAAAAAATCAATTTGTGATACGCCGAATTTGCATTTGGCTGGATTGATTATTAGTCCATGCTCTTCCAGCTTCTGAAAAACAGTAGTGAGGTGCTGCTCGTGTTCTTCCTCGGATGAGCTGGCTACCAGCATGTCATCGAGGTAGACGAAGACAAAAGGAAGGTCACGTAGGACAGCGTCCATCATCCGTTGAAAAGTTTGAGCAGCGCCTTTGAGGCCGAATGGCATTCGTAGGAATTCAAAAAGGCCGAAAGGGGTTATTACCGCTGTTTTAGGAATATCTTCAGCTCGGATTGGGACTTGGTGATAACCACGGACTAAGTCTATTTTTGAAAAAATGCGCGCACCCGCTAAATGCAGTGAAAAGTCCTGAATGTGAGGAATGGGGTAGCGGTCATGCGCTGTAGCGTTGTTTAGCCTGCGGTAATCTCCGCACGGTCTCCAAGAACCGTCAGATTTCGGAACCATGTGAAGTGGTGAAGCCCAGGGGCTCTTCGAGCGTCTAACAATGCCCAATTTTTCGAGAGCTGCAAATTCATCCTTTGCTATGTTGAGCTTGGCCGCGTCTAAGCGGCGAGCTTTGGCAAAAACAGGAGGTCCTGTTGTCGGAATGAAGTGTTTAACCCCGTGTTTGGCTACAGTGGCTGAGAATTTGGGGGTTGTGAGTGCTGGAAATTGGGTGAGGAGTTGTTCAAACTTACCTCCCACTGTGGTGACGTTGGCCTGCACAGGTGGTGGGGAAACTCGAGCTGAACATGGAATAGAAGCAAAAGATAGTGCATTAACCAGGCGCCTATTTGCAAGATCCACTAATAACCCGTGTGCACACAGAAAATCTGCGCCTAACAAGTTAAAGCTCACCGCTGCTACAACAAATGTCCATCTGTAGCTGCGGCCGTGGATGAGGAGGTGCAGGCTCTTTTCCCCGAATGTGTCGATGTCAGAGCCGTTGGCTGCCACTGCTCCGTTGCCCCGGGTGCCCATGGTTCGATCTGCGTGGGAGGGCATGACGAAACTCAGCTGAGCTCCCGTGTCGATGAGGAACTGCTTGCCTGTGTATCCATCCGTCACGTATAACAGCTTATTCTTCTCGCCGAGAACCGCTGCTGTTAATGGCCCTCGGCTTTGGCGTTTCCACGACATCGTAAACTTGCAGGGGGGAACGCATTTGCGGGCTTTCTCTGCGAAGCGGTGGTGATAATAGCAGACGTCGTTCTGCTCGTTGCGCTTGGGCCGCGCCGCTGTCACCGTGGGTTGAGTCTCTCCAAGGCTCGGGGTGTCAGTTTTCAGATCTGCGGATGCCGCTGTGGGTGTCCGTTCTCTGCAGGCGTTGACAAGCCGGTAAGCCTCGTTGGCCAGTGTGCGGAAATCCTGATGATTATTGCACTTCATACTGGCGAGTGTCCCTCTCAAATGCGGTGGTAGCGTGCTGAGGAAAATGAATTGGAAAAGGAAATTATCATTATCCTCCTCCTTGAGTTGTAGCAAATCCTCCATGAGGGTCCTCGGATTGCTCCCTCTGTGGCCGTAGACCGCCAGGATCCTCTCGGCTCTTTCCTCCGCTGACGGGACATAATTCGCCACGATGGTCGCCTTGAGTGTCTCATATTTGTCCCGGGCTGGTGGTCGCCGGACCAAGCTCCGCACACACTTCGAAGTGGCGGAGTCGAGTTTGGAGACGATATGGTAAAACTTAATATCGTCTGCTGTGATGCCCGCCAGTATAAACTGGGCTTCAGCTTGCTGAAACCAAGAGGCGGGGTCTTCTCGCCAGAAGTCTGGCAGGTTGACAGCAACGGCGTTCGTGCACACCATCACTGTTGTGCCCGCCGGGTGAGAGTGCCTTGCCTCGGCACTCACGGCGGTGCTGGAGCTCGGTTGAGCTCTCTCAGTGCCCTCTGCCATGGGGAACAGCTGTCTGCTTGTTCCCTCGTCTGCGTCGTCGCTGGCGTATGCCCGAGTCACCATGGATGAGCAGCTTGAAGAACGCCTCCGGTCCATATTCTCGCGTCAAGGTCACCAGTGTAGAGGAGCTGAAATAACGAGGCGATTTTTGTATTAAAAACAGGGTTTTTAATGAATAGCTCTTCTATCGAGTCTCATCAGGTGTAGAGCTTGGCAGAAGGCAAGAGAGAGATCTCTGCTCAGCTTGCTGGTTAAATACAAGCACACATAGAGCCACACATTGAAAAAGCTGACATCAGCCACACATTGAAAAAGCTGACATCCCCCCGTTATCTTAACCCCCCCATTGTTCTGTTATCTCCTCTCCTTGTCTTGGGAGGTGATGGGAACTCCTCCTCTCGCCTTAGGGGGTAAAGGTGTCAAGTCCGTCTCCGCCGTGTCTTGGGAGGTCCAATGTCTTTAACCCGGCGGGGGAGATCCTTTGTCCTTTCCAGGTGTGAAGTTCCTTACATATGCTGTCACAAAACATTTCCACTTGCTCTAACATATGTAAGTATGGGATATAAGAGTCATATATACCACAAGTAGAATATTTAACAACCACACCAACAGAAAGCAAGCAATTAACAAGTACAACAGGTTGATTGGGCCTGTTGACAGAACATGTTGAATGAGCTTCAGCTACATAAAGATTATGAATTCAGTTGCCATGAATGGATTACTCAGACAATTCAGTCAAAAATGAGAGAGCGAAGGGTATCATGAATTGTCAAATAAAACTCTTGTGCTTGTAGCATATTTATGGGGAAAGTGAGGTCTGACTCAGACATGATCATACTGGAGATATCAAATATGTCATTGCAGGGGCTGGATGAGATGAACTTGCAGCTCTGTTTACAGGCTTCAAGGTTGCTGTGTGGCACAAGAAAGTCCTGGGTACCCCACAACTGTGACATGCTGCACATCACATCAGGGATGCCACTGGGTCCATTGCAGTTCTTTGTTGGCCTGATGCGATGGGCATTCCAGACTGTCTTTATCTTGTTCAGTTCTTCCTAAAGTAATAAATAAATACAACAGACAAGAAAACTGAGTAAGAATAATCAGCTGTTAAAAGAACTGGGATACACACAAAATGCGATTGCATTTTATGTTTTAATGCTTAACCTGTATCAGTGGGTGCTAATTGCATGTATTACACATTTTTCAGGGTATTAAATTTTAAGTTTAAAGAGTTCAAGTTTGAGTTTCATTCTGTTCTTGCCAACATACTTTTTGGGTGTCATGCACAAGTACAGAAAGATCTGGTACTGTTATTGACTCATTTTTTCTGCTACAAGAAATCACTGCATTAACTGTCTAATACAGTACATCTGTCTCCTCATTCAAACTTATCATAGTAACACCAAACAACTCGTAAGAGACATCTGCTAATCTCTTAGGCTGTGACCACCAGGACATGCATTCAAAATAATTTCCCACTGTAAATTGCGGTTTGTTGATTCAAGATTATTACAATCTAATCAAAGAAGATTAAGATTTAGAACCCTGCAACATTTTGCACACTTCTGGTAATAATCAGACACAGTGCTTCACTTTTTTACTTTGTTTATAACTTATAAAATCCAGCTATCCATCCAACTTCTACCACTTTTCTGGAGGTCTGGGTCTCGGAGGTAGCAGTTCAAGCAGAGAAGCCCACACTTCCCTCTCACCAGCCACCTCCTCTAGATCTTCAGAGAGGATACCAAGGTGTTCCCAGACCAACTGGGAGACTTAGTCTCTCCAGCATGTGCAGGGTCTGCCCCGGGGTTTCCTCCCAGTGGGACGTGCCCGAAACGCCTCAAGTGGGAGGCGTCCAAGAGGCATCCTGATCAGATACCCAAACCACTTCAACTGGCTCCTTTCAATGTGGAGGAGCAGCGGTTCTACTCTGAGCCTCTCCCGGATGACTGAGCTCCTCATCCTGTCTCTAAAGGTGAGTCTGTGGAGTGTTTAAATGAAGAGGCAGATTCATGACAGACGATTTATTACACACTCACATCTCACAAGCACAGAATGGACTGACTGGTTACAGCAAGCTCTCCTCTCTATATCCCAAGTCACACTTCACCTCACACAGCATGATATTTACACTACACTGCATTCAACCCCCTCTGTCCTTCCTGGGCATTGTTCTCCCATGCTTATTCCCTGTCTCTGTCTGAGGTGCTAAATAACCTGACTTCCCCAAGGTCCCCAACCACCCCGCCCCCCAGCATCTAAGACAGACATTAGTCCACACTCGCTTTTGGCTTCAATCTCCTCCCATATCTGCTGTAACTGGGGTTTACCGCCTCCGTGGCACTGCTGTGCCGGTGGGGGGCTGCTGGGAGCGTGTCTGACTGCGGGTGAGCCGTGGTGTGTGGGGGGGGAACTTCGTTCTGCCCGTGTGGCTGCTCTGCTGAATCGTTTCCCTGGGGAGTTCTCCGTGGGGGTCTTCCATGCCGAGGGGCCCCAGCCAACAGCACTTGCTCATCCGCCACTACAAAGGCAGGTTTGAGTCTGTCTATGCCAATTTTCTCCCGTCTACCCCCCAAGTCTAGCACAAAATGCTTATCCCCTGTTTCCAACACTCTGAACGGTCCATCATAGGGTGGGCGCAATGGGGGGCAGTGGGCGTCGTGTCTGACGAACACGAACTGCGCGTTCTTCAAAGTTTTAGGCACGAAGGCATGCGGAAAACTGTGGTGGGCAGGGCCCGGCAGCGTGCCTGTGTTTGCGCTACGCTGCAAAAGCTGAGACAGGTAGCTGCCCGGCGCGGGATTATCTGGTAGAAATTCCCCGGGCAGCTGTAGGGGCTGCGCAAAAACGAGCTCTGCCGGAGAAGCTTCCAAATTCTCTTTTGGCACGGAGCGCAACCCCAATAAAACCCACGGCAACCTGTCTACCCAATTTGCATCCGTCAGTGAAGCCCTGAGTGCTGCTTTCAGTGATCTATGAAAATGCTCGCATAACCCATTGGCCTGTGGGTTGTACGCGGTTGTGCGATGAATTGTAACACCCAGGCTGCGGGCCATCGTGGACCAGAGTTCGGAAACAAATTGAGGGCCCCTGTCGGACGTAATGTCCAACGGGACTCCAAAACGTGCCACCCATGCTATTAGAAAAGCGCACGCTACATCCGCGGACGTGGTTGCCGCCAGCGGGACTGCTTCTGGCCAGCGCGTGGTGCGGTCCACCACTGTCAGGAGGTGTGTGCACCCCTGTGATGGCGGGAGGGGGCCCACGAGGTCCACGTGCACATGGTCAAACCTTTTAACCGGTACCGGAAACGGCTCCAAAGGAGCCTTCGTGTGCCTGTGTACCTTGGGTCGTTGGCACGCCACGCAGGCTGCAGCCCACTCTTTCACTTGTTTGTGTAGGCTCGGCCACACAAACTTCTCTCCCACCATTTTGACTGACGGGCGCACTCCTGGGTGTGCCACAGTGTGAACCGACTCAAACATGCGGCAGCGCCACACGACCGGGACCACCGGACGCGGGCATCCCGTGGAGACATCGCAGATTAGGGGGGGGGGCACCATCTTGCAGCACCCTGCTCTCCAGCCTTAACCCTGTTGGTCCAGACTGGAGCGCGTGCACGTCTGCATCGCTAATCTGCTCCGCGGCCATGCCTGCATAATCTATCCCCACGTAGACAGGGCCACCACGGCGCGCGAGAGGCAGTCCGCCACCACATTCAGTTTACCCGACACATGCTGAATATCGGTAGTAAACTCTGAGATTGCGGCCAGCTGTCTCTGCTGCCGGCCCAACCACGGTTCCGAAACCTTGGCCATCGTGAACGTTAGTGGCTTGTGGTCTACGAACGCGGTGAAGCTGCGCCCTTCCAGCCAGAACTGGAAGTGACGTATGGCCAGGTGGAGAGCCAGCAACTTTCTGTCGAATGCGTTGTATTTACGTTCGCTGTCCCACAAAGTTCTGCTGAAAAAGGCGAGCGGCTGCCAAGCTGCGGCGACACGCTGCTCCACGACAGCCCCTATGGCCACATCTGAAGCGTCGATGGTGAGCGCTCTGCGGGCCGTCGGGTCCGGATGCGCCAGCAGTGCGGCGTTTGCCAGGGCTGCTTTAACCTCCAAGAACACCCACTCTCACTCCGGGGTCCATTCGACTCCATCCACGGGTTTCTGTCTCTTGAGCGCGGCGTACAATGGTTGCATGAGCCGCGCCGTGCGGGGAAGGAAACAGTTATAAAAGTTCACCATCCCCAAAAATTCCTGCAGTGCCCTGACCGCCTGAGGCCGGGGAAAATCTGCCACGGCGTGCACTTTGTCAGGCAGCGGGATCGCTCCTTCCGGAGAGACGCGGTGCCCCAAAAAAATCAATCTCCATCACGCCAAACTGGCATTTCGCCGGGTTGATTATCAACCTGTGCTCCTCCAACCTCCGGAAAACCGTCCTGAGGTGGGTTTCGTGTTCGACTTTGGACGTACTGGCTACCAGGATATCGTCCAGGTAGACGAACACGAACGGGAGATCATGCAGCACTGCATCCATCATGCGCTGGAACATCTGTGCTGCGCCTTTTAACCCAAATGGCATGCACAGGAACTCGAATAAACCGAACGGCGTTATTACCGCTGGTTTGGGTACGTCTTCCGCACGCACTGGGACTTGGTGGTAACCGCGGACCAGGTCTATTTTGGAAAAAATGCGCGCTCCGGCGAGGTGAACAGAAAAATCCTGTATGTGGGGAATCGGGTAGTGGTCGTGCGCTGTGGCATTGTTCAATCTGCGGAAATCACCGCACAGTCGCCACGATCCCTCGGCCTTAGGGACCATGTGTAGCGGGGATGCTCATGGGCTGTTCGAACGCCTGATGATGCACAACCTTTCCAGGTTGGCGAACTCCTCGCGCGCTATGGCCAGTTTAGCTGTGTCCAAGCGCTGAGGTCTTGCTAAAACGGGCGGCCCGGTGGTGGTGATAAAGTGCTCCACCCCGTGTTTAGCGATGGCCGCCGAAAACGTCGGGACCATGAGTGCTGGGAACTGAGTGAGCAGTGCGTGGAACTTACCGCCTGGAGCTGTGACGTTGGCTTGTGCTGTTGGCTGGGTCCCTCGAGCTATACAGGGGAGAGAGTCAAAGGACAGTGCATTAACCAGGCGCCTGTTAGCAACATCAACCAGTAAACCATGTGCACACAGAAAATCAGCCCCCAGGATATGGTAATTCAGTGTTGCTACGACAAAAGTCCACTCGTATGTACGGCCGTGTAGAGATAAGATCAGTGTCCTCTCACCAAAGGTCTTAATTTCCGAGCTGTTTGTTGCCAACATCCCGGGGCCGCTAGGTCCGGCCAGCCGGTCAGCGTAGGTCGGCAGGATGATGCTCCTCTGGGCTCCGGTGTCCATGAGGAAACACCTCCCCGAGCGCGCGTCCCTCAGGTAGAAGAGCTTGTTCTCTTCACCGAGGGTCGCAGCTGCTGCCGACTGCCGGCCTTGGCGTTTTCCCGAGCGCTTGAATTGGCACGGTGGCGCACATCTGCGTGCGTTCTCTCCGAAGCGGCAGTGGTAGAAACAGAGCGTGTCTCTCTGGCGCTCCTTGGCCCCTGCTGCTGCTACCGTCAGTGGCTCCTCGCCTCCTCTGGTCATCTCGCTGGGCTCCGCCGCTGCCGCGTTGACTGTGATCGCCCTGGTGGTGAGGATGATCCTGTCTGCCTCCTGGGCTAGCGCACGGTAGTCACGCGCGGCCAGCAACGGTGAATTGGCCAGAACCGCTCTCGCCTCTGTTGGAAGGTTCCGGAGGAAAAGGTGGGCAAACAGAAAATGCCCACCGTCCGTGCACATTAATGCCAGCATCTTCTCCATCAGGTCGACGGCCGACCCATCTCCTAACTCGGTCCGCGCCAGGAGCCTCTCCGCTCGCTCACATTCCGACAGCGTGTAACGCCGGGTGAGCACAGCCTTGAGCGCCTCGTATTTGTGCGGGCTGGTGGCTGATCGAGCAGGCTCACTACCTGCTGGGCTGTGTGGGAGTCCAGCGCTGCTACCACATGGTAGAACTTGGTGTCGTCTGCCGTTACTCCCCGGAGGGCGAACTGGGCCTCGGTGTGGTGGAACCAAGAGCGCGGGTTGTGCTGCCAGAAATCCGGTAGCTTGACTGAAACCGTACACGCGTTGCTGGGGGTTCCAGTCCGGGCTGTCTGTGGAATGGCTGCTGCGTCGCTGGGGCTTCCCGACCGGGCCGGCTCCGGGGTTCTTGCCTCGTGTTCCATAATACGTCTTCGGTCACCAGTGTGGAGTGTGTAAATGAAGAGGCAGATTCATGACAGACGATTTATTACACACTCACATCTCACAAGCACAGAATGGACTGACTGGTTACAGCAAGCTCTTCTCTCTATATCCCAAGTCACACTTCACTTCACACAGCATGATATTTACACTACACTGCATTCAACCCCCTCTGTCCTTCCTGGGCATTGTTCTCCCATGCTTATTCCCTGTCTCTGTCTGAGGTGCTAAATAACCTGACTTCCCCAAGGTCCCCAAAAGTCCAGCAATCCTATGGAAAAAAGCTCACTTCAGCCACTTGTATCCATGATCTCATTCTTTGCGGCTATGGCACATATGTAGTGTGGGTCAGGAGTTCATTTCCCACTCTGTCTGCAGTCTGCATGTCGAAGTGTCCTTGAGAAAGACAAAAAGACCAGTTGCTCCTGGTGGGTTAGGCCAGTACCTGTGTATGGCAGCTCTGCCACCATCAGTGTGTGAATGGGTGGATAGCAGGATTTGTATAGCACTTTGGTCATCTAGAGATGAGAAAAAGTGCTATATAAATGAGCACCATTTACCATTACCGAAAGCTCGTGACCATAGGTGAGGGCAGGAACGTAGATTGACCGGTAAATCGACAGCTTTGCTTTTGAGCTTAGCTCCCTCTTCACCACAACAGACCAGTACAACGTCCGCATCACAGCAGAGGCTGCTCCGATCTGTCCATCAATCTATCGCTCCATTCTCCCCTCACTTGTGAATAAGACCCCAAGATACTTAAATGTAATGTAATGTACTTTATTTATATAGCCCTTTAAAACAACCCTTAGGTGACCAAAGTGCTTTACAGAAAATTAAACAGCATTAAAAACACACACAGCATTAAAAACAAATAACATAAAGAAATAAGAATAAATACCTTAAAATGAGAATAAAATAAAAACAAATGCCAAGACAAATATCATCACTACTGGGTATTAAAAGCCATCCTAAACAAATATGTTTTAAGTTCTGATTTAAAAAGGGCCAGGTCAGAGATAGCACGTAGGTCAGGGGAGAGATTATTCCAGAGCCTGGAGGCGACAACAGAAAAGGCTCAGTCACCCCAGTATTTATACCTTGACCTGGCCACATCCAGCAAAAGCTGACTGGATGACCTCAAAGCCCTGCCTTGGTCACGGACAGTTAAAATCTCAGACATATAAACCGGAGCAAGGCCATTAAGAGCTTTAAAAACAAAAAGCAAAAGTTTAAAATTAATTCTAAAATGGCCTGGAAGCCAATGAAGTGAAAAAAGGATCAGAGTAATGTGCTCTCGCCTAGGTGTGTTGGTCAAACGACGGGTCGCGGCATTTTGCACAAGTTGAAGGCGGCTGAGAGAAGACTGAGAGATGCCAATATAAAGTGCATTGCAGTAATCAAGTTGAGACGTGATTAAATCATGGATGGCTATCTCAAGATCATGACGGCTCAGGAAAGGTTTGGCTTTGGATAACAGACGTAATTGATAAAAGCTCATCTTGACTACATTGTCAATCTGTTTATCAAATTTTAAATGGCTGTCAAAAATCACCCCCAGATTTCTGACAGCTGAACTGAGCCTTAGAGAGGATACCAAAGCCAGCCATTACAGTATCCCCAAACGCAATACATTCTGTTTTTTCTTCATTTAAGTGGAGAAAATTTTGGCTTAACCACAACTTGGGCGGTGCGGTGGCGCAGTGGTTAGCACTGCAGCAGCACAGCAACTCACCCTTGGTCATGGGATCCCTGGTTCAATCCCAGCCCCTGACCAACAGTGATCTGTGTGGAGTTTGCATGTTCTCCCCGTGTCTGCGTGGGTTTACTCCAGGAGTTCTCCGGTTTCCTCCCACAGGCCAAAAGCATGCAGGTTATGTTAATTGGAGACTCTAAAGTGGTCCTAGGTGTGAATGTGTGTATGAATGGTAAAGGGATAGCGCCGTACCGTGGCTGCTTCATCCATCCAGGTGGATGCCCTCAATTTCCCCTCTGGGGATCAATAAAGGATACAAAATCAAAAAAACTTAATGTCAGTGATGCAGTCCAATAGAACACTTTGTGAGTTAGTTTGTTCTGGGTTCAAAGGTAAATAAAGCTGCAAATCGTCTGCATAACAGTGGAAAGACATGTGCCTGGCTATTATTGACCCGAGTGGCAGCATATAGAATGAAAACAGTATAGGGCCAAGGATAGAGCCCTGTGGGACCCCACAGGAGAGAGAAGCACTAGAAGAAGACATGTCACCAATCATTACAGAAAAAGTTCTATTAGATAGGTAGGATTCAAACCACTTAAGTGCAGTGCCATGGATGCCATCATGGTGATTCAGGCGTGACAAAAGGATAGTATGGTCCACAGTGTCAAAGGCTGCTGTAAGATCTAGCAGCACTAAGACCACAGGGCATTTGGCATCAACAGACATCATAATATCATTGTGCACCTTAAGCAGGGCAGACTCAGTGCTGTGATGAGATCTAAACCCAGATTGAAACTTCTCAAAAATAGAATTGTCTTCTAAAAAAGCCTGCAACGGTATAAAAACAGCTTTTTCTAAAACCTTAGATAAAAAGGGCAAATGAGAAATGGGTGTAAAATCAGATAAAACTGAAGGGTCAAGGTGAGGTTTTTTAAGAAGGGGCCTAACCACAGCATGTTTAAAAGCAGGTGGGACAAATCTTGAACTAAGGCAGGAATTAATAAAAACCAAAAGACCAGGCCCTACAGTATTAAAAACCCTTTTCAGTATTCCAGCAGGAACAACATCTAGTGAGCAATTTGCTGGCTTCAGAGACTTCACTATATCAGCAAGTGATGATAAAGAAACCAACTCAAACTGTTCAAACATAGCAGAGCAACCTGGGACAATAGACAAGCTCCCATTAAAACTGTTATTAATAACTCGTCTGACAGAATCCACTTTATCAACAAAACAGTGAAGAAAAGTCTCACATGTTGTAAACGAATCATCTATAACAGTCAGAGTGCGTGGGTTTATAAAAGAGTTAACTGTGTTAAATAGCACTCTAGGACAGTGACTGCTAGAAATAATATAAGAGAGATACTGAAATTTTGCCTTTTGCACGGTCCTCTGGTAATCAGCAAGACAATCCCTAAAAATTCCCAGAGACGCATGTAATTTGTCCTTTTTCCATCTCCGTTCAGCCTGCTTGACCCACTGTCTAATGGCACGGGTAGAGTCATTTAGCCAGGGATCTGTTTTTGGTTTAGCCGATTTAAGCCAAAATGAGGCAATAGAGTCCAAAATCCCAGAGCAGGTGGTATGAAAGGAGGAAAGAATATTATCCGGATGGGAAGGGGAAATGAGTCCATTCAAGGCAAAAAACTGTGAATCCCTAAAAGCAGCAGAAAACTCCTCTGATGTTGAACAAGTGATGATGCAACGCCAGCATGACGGAGCCACAGGCTTGCTGGGTGATGAAAGGGTCAACAATTCACAAAAAATAATGGGGAGATGATCTGAGATGACAGACTCAGAAATTTCATTGGGAAAGATTGAGAGCCCAAAAGAGATAACAAGGTCCAGAATGTGACCAAGATGGTGTGTAGGTTTGTCCGCTAAAATATTTAATTCAAATGTCGCCAACAGTCTTTTAAAATCAGATGCCAGCTGATCAGATGGACAACAGACATGAATATTAAAGTCCCCACAGATCAAAAGTTTATCATATTTTGGCATAACATCTGCCAAAAATTCAGAAAACTCATTAATGAAGTCCTTATTATATTTTGGAGGACGATAGACAACAGCAAATAACGCAGGACTTGTGAGATCCACCACAAATAGTTGCAGCTCAAAGCATTTGTTGAGAGAAGGCGACATTTAAAACTGTCATTAAAAACAGAAGCCAAACCCCCCACCCCGACCAGATGCTCGCGGGGAGCTGAAGAAAGAACAGCCGGGAGGGAGGAGCTCAAAGAAGGAGGCGGTCTCACCTGGTTTAACCCATGTTTCTGTCATCAGAAGAAAATCCAAGGAATGTGAAATAAAAAAGTCATTTAGAACAAAAGTCTTATTTGCGATGGATCTGGTGTTAATCAGAGCCATGCGAATCAAACATTGATCAGCCTGCTGGGAAGCATGACTGATAAGGTGAAGATTCTCCGGTGTGCAGCCCCTTATGCGAATCCAAACGGGCCGGCGGCAGGGAAGTGGGTGTCCAGCCCCTGGGACAGTCGGCGACAGCCATTGGTAGCGATAATCCATGGATTGTCGTACGTCAAAACCAATACGCTTCCTGGAGAGCTCAGCCAGCAGTTGACGAGGGTTGTGAGTTGAAGAAGAAGCCAGGTAAGCCCTCAGTCTGCATGACACTCCGCCTCTCCGACCTCGTCTTTTGCGGCGTCTTCTGTGGCGGCTGTTTCGAAACAGCCCGCTGGGTGCACATCTCAGATAGGGTGGTATAGACACCAACAGAGGTGGAGGAGGCTGACCATTAAATTCATAGGTCGAGAATTTGACCACAGAATTGCGAATATTTAGAAGAGTCAGGCGATCATAAACCAGTAGCGATGACACATTCTGAGCTAGAAACTACAAGAAGACAACTAAACACATAAGACATAGCACAGGCAGACGTCCAGCCACACACAAAACCGCCATCTTGCCTCCTGATCCAATATGTCATGTATTAGCTCCTCCGCTTGGGGCAGGAGCTTGTCCCCAAACCAAAGAGGGCAATCTACCTTTTCCCAGCTGAGGACCATGGACTCAGACTTGGAGGTGCTGATTCTCATCCCAGCTGCTTCACACTCAGCAGCAAACCGTCCCAGTAAGACCTGTAGGCCATTGCTCGATGAAGCCAATGGGACAACATCATCTGCAAAACAACAGAGATAAGATCCTGTGGTCACCAAGCATGACACCCTCTGGTCGGGCACCCAAGACAAACTGGTCCTGGGTGAAGGGCCAGACTAAGAGCGATCCAACAGACTCTTATGATGAATGCTAGAACAAGGATTCAGTGTACGGTATGGGGTTACCAGGGCCCCACCCTGGAGCCAAGCCTAGGGGAGGGGCTCGATGGCTAGCATCTGGTGGCCAGGTTTTTGCCCATGGGACCCGGTCGGGCTCAGCCCGAAGGAGTTACATGGGTCCACCCTCCAGTGGGCTCACCACCTGCAGGAGGGACCATGGGGGTCCGGTGCTGTATGGATTAAGTGGCGGTCAAAGGCGGAGACCTTGGCAGTCTGATCCCAGGCTTCCTGAAGTGGCTTTTGGGACGTGGAATGTCACCTCTCTGGTGGGGAAGGAGCCTGACCTGGTGCATGAGGTTGCGAGATCCTGGCTGGATATAGTCGGCCTCACCTTAACATACAGCTCTGGTTCTGGAACCAGTCTCCTGGAGAGGGGCTGGAGCTTGGCCTACTCTGGAGTTGCCCCAAGCGAGAGGTGACAAGCAGGGATGGGTGTTCTTGTTTCCCCCCACCTTGCTGCCTCTATATTGGAGTTTTCCCTGGTGGACAAAAGTTTTGTTTCCCTGTGCCTTTGGGTTGGGAAACGGGTTCTGACCGTCATTTGTGCCTATGCAGAAATGATGATTCAGAGTACCCACCCTTTTTGGAGTCTCTGACTGGGGTGCTGGAGATTGGTCCTCTTGGAGACTCCATTGTCCTACTGAGGGACTTCAATGCACACATGGGCAATAACAGTGAAAACTGGAGGGGGGTGATTGGGAGGAACGGCCAGCCCGATCTGAACCCAAGTGGTATTCAGTTATTGGACTTCTTTGCTAACCACAGCTTATCCAAAATGAACACCATGTTCAAGCATAAGGGTGTCCATATGTGCACCTGGCACCAGGACACCCTAGGTCGCAGGTCAATGATCGATTTTGTTATCGTGTCATCGGACCTGCGACCATATGTCTTGGACACTTGGGTAAAGAGAGGTGCAGAGGTGTCAACTGATCACCACCTGGTGGTGAGTTGGATCCGATGGCAGGGGAGGATGCCACTCAGACCTGGTAGACCCAAATGTATAGTGAGGGTGTGCTGGGAACGTCTGGCTGAGGTCCCTGTCCGGGAGGTCTTCAACTCCCACCTCCGGAAGAACTTCGACCACCTTCCGAGGGAGTCTGGAGACATGGAGTCTGAATGAGCCATGTTCTTCACCTCCATTGTTGAAGCGACTGCCTACAGCTGCGGCTGCAAGGTCATTGGGACATCTCGTGGTGGCAACCCCCGAACCAAGTGGTGGACACCAGTGGTGAGGGGAGCCATTAAGCTGAAGAAGGAGTCCTATCAAGCTTGGTTGGCTTGTGGGACTCCCGAAGCAGCTGAAGTGTACCGGCAGGCCAAGCGGAGTGCAGCTCGGGTGGTTGCTGAAGCAAAAACTTGGGTGTGGGAGGAGTTCGGTGAGACCATGGAACAAGACTTTTGGTCGGCCTCAAAGAGATTCTGGCAAACTGTTTGGCGGCTAAGGAGGGGGAAGCAGCTCCCTGTCCACACTGTGTATGGTGAGGATGGGGCACTGCTGACTTCAACTGGGGATATCGTCGGGTGGTGGAAGGAATACTTGGAGGATCTCCTCAATCCCACTGACACGCCTTCCACAGAGGAAGCAGGGCTTGTGGACGAGGGGGACAACTCGCCTATCACAGGTGCTGAGGTTGCTAAGGTGGTTAAAAATCTCTTTGGTGGCTGGACCCCAGGGGTGGACGAGATTCACCCTGAGTACCTCAATGCCCTGGATGTTGTAGGTGTGATGACTCGCTCTGGGCCATTATCATCCACAGCTGCGCGCACACTGGCTCCTCATCAGGACAGGACTATTTAACCTCACTCAGCCTTCTGGCCTGCATGGAGCCGTCTGTCTCCCTGGCTATGAAGTACATCTCCCGACTTCCTAGCCATCATCTTCACGACGTTCTACCTGGCCACCTCGGCATTAACTCCCGGAGGATCTCCCCTCAAACCCAAGTAAGCCAATCCTTTTACTCACCTGCTCTCCACTACTCCCCTGTGCACAGGCGGAATCTCCAGGCGGTGGAATCTTCTCCCTCGGCGGCGGTTTTCGCTCTTTCCTCTCCATCATCTGCACGACTGCAACGACGCTGGGACAGTGGGCGCTGTCAACCTGGCCAACGGGTGATCACCATCTGCCTGGAACAACTAAGCCCCGGTTACACCTAAGCATGAACCCAGCTAGCTCCTTGCTAATTGTGTGTCTTGCTCCGTCCATAGGGTTGCCAGGCTGCAAGGTGCTCTGCTCCCTCCCAGCTGCTCGAAGTCTCCAGCCAGCACTCACATACACAACATAACACATTCATGCATCCACACACGATACACTGGGTCAATAAAGATAATTGAATCCATTTCTGAGTCTGTGTCTGTTCCCTGGGTCAGCCATTATGTCAGTGCGGCTCTGTCAGAACGACCCAGCGAACAGCGCGTTAGCACAATGGTTTAACAACTTAGAGGCTCATGTGGATCAAATTGCTTACCAGCAGCAGGTTATCTTGAACCAACTGACCCAAATTAACAGCCGGTTGGATCGTCTGGTAGGGCAGCAGGCGTTTCCACCAGCGCCCATTGGTGCTACAGCTCCCGCTAGCTCCTCCATTAGCCAGCCTAGCCAAGCTACCCCGACCCGACTCACTCCTGTTCCTACGCCCTCCCGCTTTAGCGGTAAGCTAGGGGAGGCTCGTGGGTTTCTCCTCCAGTGTGAGATAGTTTTCCAGCAGGTACCAGGGGACTTCCCAACAGAGCATAGCCGGATAGGTTATGTTACCAACCTTTTGGAAGGGCGAGCGCTAGCTTGGGCGCACGCTGTGATGGCTAGGGCAAGCTATGCTAGCTTAACCTATAGCCAGTTTGTTAGCAAGTTCAACGAGGTATTCGACCACTCTGACCGGGACAATGTGCTCACCACCCAGTTGTTAAATCTTCAACAGGGGGGGCAGGTCCGTGGCTGACTATGCCGTTGATTTCCAGGTGGTAGCAGCGGAGGTGGGGTGGGAGGATACCTCGTTGTGTAGTATTTTCATCAGGAGCTTAAGCCCTAGCCTGCGGGATGAGTTGGCCCGCTTAGATAAGCCGGAGAAGCTTACGGCACTAATTTCCCTAGCCATCAATTTAGATAATAGGCTGAGGGAGCAGGCAGCCGAGTGGAGAACGTCCGGTCGCTCGGGTGACCCTGCACTCCCTCCAGACCCTGTTACTGGCCCTGCCCTCCCTTGAGTCAGCTGACACACAGGAGTCTATGGTTATGGGGCGAACCAAGCTTTCCCAAGCAGAGAAACAGCATCGTAGGGAGCTAGGCTTATGCATGTATTGTGGAAGTGAGGACCACGAGCTAGAAGCCTGCCCCGTGTGGCCAAAAGAGGGGGTCCATGCGTCGCAGGAGGGGGACTCACGGACCAACCTCGGCCAAATCCCCTCTCCAAATGCGCATTACCCAATAGATTCATACACAACAGGACTGAATTTTGCACACACGCCCTGGTTGACTCGGGAACGGAGCAGAGCTTCATCTCGGGGGACCTGGCAACCCGATTGGGGCTCCCCTGCTGTCCTTTGAAGGCCCCCCTTTGGCTCATTGCTCTTTCCAAGGCGCCATTGGCGATAGTGACTAAACAAACGGCCCCTGTCTCAGTCATCATCTCCAGTAATCATCGAGAGGATCTCAACTTGTTCGTCCTGCCGGTTGCCTCCTCCCCGGTCATCTTGGGTTATCCCTGTCTCCGGCTCCACAACCCTTCGTTTGACTGGCGCGCAGGAAGCGTGGTGTCCTGGAGCTCCTTCTGCCTCAGCGCTTGTCTCCAGTCCGCCGCTTGTGCTCCCTCCATGCCACTGATCTCCCCCATCCCTCCTCCTCCCGATCTTTCCAGGGTGCCCCCTGAGTACCACGGTCTAGGGGCAGTTTTCAGAAAGGCCAAGGCACTGTTGCCCCCCCCCCCCCACCGGCCCTACGACTGTGCCATTAACCTGCGGGCTGAGGCCCCGCTGCCTTCGAGCCACCTCTACAGCCTGTCAGCACCGGAGCGGGAAGCTATGGAGGCCTATATTAAGGATTCCCTCAGCTCGGGCATTATCCGTCCATCGTCCTCGGCAGTGGGGGCCAGTTTCTTTTTCGTTGGGAAGAAGGATGGCTCCCTTAGGCTGTGCATAGACTTCCGTGCCCTCAACGAAATCACCATCAAGGACAAGCACAGGCTGCCTCTGATGGACACGGCTTTCGATTCTCTCCAGGGGGCCTCAATCTTTACCAAGCTGGACCTCCGGAACGCCTACCATCTGGTGCTCATCAGGGAGGGGGATGAGTGGAAGACTGGGTTCCGGACCCCAAGCGGACACTTTAAGTACCTGGTGATGCCGTTTGGGCTAACCAACGCTCCGGCTGTCTTCCAGAGATTGATCAGCGATGTCCTTCGTGACTTCCTGGGTTCTTTCATCTTCGTATACCTCGACGACATCTTGATCTTCTCCCGATCCCTGGATGAGCACCGCGTTCACGTGAGATGGGTCTTGCAGTGCCTCCTGGAGAATGAGCTGTATGTTAAGGCTGATAAGTGTGAGTTTCACACCTCCAAAACCTCATTTCTCGGCTTCACCATTGCCCATAACCAAATCATCACGGACCCTGACAAGGTGAAGGCTGTTGTGGACTGGCCTCCCTCCTCCTCTAGGAAGCAGCTGCAGCAATTCCTGGGTTTTGCCAACTTTTACCGGCGCTTTATCAACAACTACAGTGTCATCGCTCTTTCCCTTACCTGCCTCACCTCTCCGAAGACACCTTTCCAGTGGATGGAGGAGGCTGCAGCCGCATTCGTCGAGCTCAAGACCCGGTTTTCATCCTCCCCCATCTTGACTCAGGTGGATCCTGCGCTACAGTGCTTGGTGGAGGTGGATGCCTCGGACTCCGGGTTGGGGGCCGTGTTGTCCCAGCGTTCTCCAGTGGACGGGGAGGTCCGGCCCTGTGCATTTTTCTCCTGCTGTCTGTCCCCAGTGGAGAGGAATTACGACATCGGGGATAGGGAGCTCCTGGCAGTTAAGCTCGCGCTGGAGGAGTGGCGTCCCTGGCTGGAGGGGGACGCCCAACCCTTCATTGTATGGACAGATCATAAGATCATAAGAATCTGGAGTCCCACCAGGCTCGCTGGTCCTTATTCTTCGGATGTTTCAATTTTACCATCACCTATCACCCCGGGTCGAAGAACACCAAGCCTGATGCACTGTCCAGGCAGTTCTCCCCTGACACAGCGGAGGCGCCCATTCTCTCCATCCTCCTGCCTTCTTGTATCGTGGGTGTCCTCTCGTGGGAGATCAAGGAGAGGGTCCTGAAGGCGCAGGAGGCGGAACCGGACCCAGGTGGGGGACCAGCGGGCAAATGGTTCGTTCCATCTTCAGTTCAGGGTGAGGTTATCCACTGGGCCCACTCCTCTAGGCTGGCATGCCATCCGGGGGGTTCCCACACGGTCAAGATCCTCCAGAGGCCGTTGTGGTGGCCATCGCTTCTGAAGGACGTCGCCAATTACATCCATGCCTGCCCCCAGTGCACCACCGGCAAGACGCTTTCCTCTCCTCTGGTGGGGCTGCTTCACCCTCTTCCTGTTCCCGACAGACCTTGGTCACACATTGCCTTGGATTTCGTTACCGGCCTTCCCTCATCAGATCAACACACCATTGTGCTCGCTATCGTGGATAGCTTCTCTAAGGCCACCCACTTCATCCCCCTACTGGGACTGCCCACAGCGAAGGAGACGGCAGATCTGCTGGTGCGGCACGTCGTCAGGCTTCATGGCATACCGGTGGATATCGTCTCCGATCGAGGGCCGCAGTTCGTGTCTCAGGTCTGGAAGTCATTCTGTAATGCTCTGGGGGCTATGGTGAGTCTGTCCTCCGGCTACCACCCCCAGAGTAACGGTCAATGCGAGAGAGCCAAACAGAAGCTGAAGGCTGCACTGCGGTGTGTGGCCTCGTCTCACCCGGCCTCGTGGAGTGCCCACCTCCCATGGGTCGAGTATGCCCACAACTCCACGGTGTCGTCAGCGATCGGCATGTCCCCGTTTGAGGCCTCCCTGGGCTACAACCCCCCGCTCTTTTCCGAAGAGGAGGGGGACATCACCGTGCCTTCTGTCCAGGCTCATCTGAGACGCTGTCGGCGGGTTTGGAGGTTGGTCTGGACAGCGCTCCAACGCATGGCGGAACGTAACTCCAGGGTCGCTAATCACTGCAGGAGGCCAGCTCCAGCCTACCAGGTGGGTCAGCAGGTTTGGCTCTTGACACAACACATTAATCTGAAGGGTGAGAGGAGGAAATTATCACAGCAATTCATTGGCCCATTTCCCATCACTCAGATTATTAATCCTGTAGCTGTGTGCCTGTCTCTCCACCCCTCCCTCCGCAACTGTCCCACTTTCCATGTGTCCCAGATCAAGCCTTTTTTTTCCAGCCCTCTCTGTCCTCCTCCTCCTCCCAGGTCTCCACCTCCACCGGTTATGATCGACGGTGACCCAGCGTGGAGGGTCACCTCCATCCTGGACGTCCGCTGCTGGGGTCGTGGCATGCAGTACCTGGTGGACTGGGAGGGGTATGGCCCTGAGTGGCGCTCCTGGGTGCATCCATCCTTCATGTTGGACAAGCAACTCATCAGGGACTTCCATCGGACGCACCCAGGTAGGCTGGATCGGGTGCCAGGAGGCACCCCTCGGGGGTGGGGGGGAGTACTGTGATGACTCGCTCTGGGCCATTACCATCCACAGCTGCTCGCACACCGGCTCCTCGTCAGGACAGGACTATTTAACCTCACTCAGCCTGCTGGCCTGCATGTGTCATATCCGGCTCTAGGGAGCCGGGCAATCAGAGCCAGGGACAAGCCAGTGAGTCGAGATGTTTTATTCTGGGTAAGGGATAAGGGATGAGGAGAGCACAGACACTCATACAGACGTACATTCTCAGGCTGCACAGCGCAGGGGTAGGTAGCTTGTACCGGACGTGGGGGTAACAAGACGTGCATACTCACAGCGGGATACAAACACCGGAATGCTGCAAGGGGAGTAGAGGCTGACACCAGACGAAGGGGCTTCAGCCTAGCAGTGCTTATGTCGCAGCCCCGAGTCATCGAGGCTGCTCCTATTTATCCTCATTGGCAGCGCCCCAGCTGATGAAGACTAATTGGCCCCAGCCGTCCATAATGCTGCCAGCTGGGGGCCAGCTGAGACGCCGCTCAATGGGAGGCAGGGATGAGGGAAAACATGGGCTCAGTGCCGAGACGGCATCTCAACCCATGGTGACAGAGCCCCTCCCTCAAGGTCGGGCTCCTGAACGACCAGGAACATCCCAGCCCCCCCCCCCCCCCCCACCTAGGGTGGGAGGAAGGGAGGCGGACCGGAGGGGAAGAAGCCAAGGGAAGGACAACACCAATGGGGCAATGTAGGGTAGCGGGAAAGAAAAACCCAAATACAATACTGACAAAACTGAATAATTAACCCAGGTACAGATGGGGAGAAGAACTGGGTCAACACGCCGGTTACATACTACCCAGAGAGTACCAACCATGCGTGACCCAGAGCAAGAAAAAAAAAAGAACCACCAAAAAGGTACAGGGCAAAAAAATGCTGAGTATGGTCAAAAAAAGGGAAAACACAATACACAGCACCAATATAAGTACATACACACAGTCACCAAGAAAAGTGACTGGAACAAATGGACAATTACAGAGCATGGTGTTACGGAAAACAAGGCACATGACTCTATAATGAACCAACAGGGCATAAAAAAGAAATACTGAGTGCAGGCAAAGAAAAACCCACACACATGAATATATAAATACCCACAGTCACCTAAAGAAATGAAAGTGACTGGAATGAATGGGCAACTGCAGAGTATGGTCTGAAAGGGAACAAAACATAACTCTACAATGCAAAAACGAGACTAAAAACATGGTACAAAAAATAAAATGCTGGGTACGAGGGAAGGAAAACGCACAGCACTATAAATACACATCCACCAACAGGACAGACATTACACCCAAGTGACCTTAATAACGATAAAAGAAAAAGTGACACCCGAGGTGTATGGCAGGCAGAGTCCAAAAATAGCCGAGATGGCTCCGGAGATCTCCCCGCCCATTGTCCAGCTGGCGAATCAGGGGAAGAGAAATGTTCGGACGGCGAACTCTGGACCCAGATACCAGGAATCCAGTCCAACGGCTGCCGAACCAGGCCGCCCAAAGGCAAACACAGACCAGTGGGGGGAAACCAGATCGCCGAACCGAAAGTTTTGCGGGTCGGGTCGTCGACCCGCATCACTCAACCACCAGGACCGTTGAGACGGACGAAGGGTCAGAGCGGATCCCGGTGGAAGAGGCTCAGGGGAGAGCCGATGACGAGGGCGGCGGGCCTCAGGGAAACGGCCACCTCCTCACCGGACCTGGACAACACTGGGGCAGCACCCACGTCGGACCCCGATCGGGCCTCAGGCGAACCCACGTTGGACCCCGATTGGGTCTCGGGCGAACCCACGTTGGACACTGCACCAGAACCGACCTCCAACGTTGAACCCGGACCCTCCAGCACCACGAGGAACAGCAACTCCTCGCCGGTGACCCTGGAAGAAGGCTCAGAAGAGAAAACAGAACCGGGATCAGGATCACCGGCAGCGCCAGAACCCGGCGAGACGAGCTCAGACGCAGCGGGCGGCTGCTCCCTGCTCGTCTCCCCTGGAGATAGGCTGAAGTGCTCAAAGATAAAAAGAGAGAAAAGAAAGGAGAGCACTCGCCTGATCTCGGGTTCTGACGCCGTCCAGGACTGCGAAGATCCAGGATCCGTCGTCAGGAGGTCGTTGTCAGGCTCCCATCTAGCCGCGTCGGGCCCCGCAGCCAGCACGATGGTCAGCGCAGCTTGAGATCCCTCCAGCTCAGGTAACCCCGCCGACGACCCACTCGGCGTGAAGCCAGAAGAATCTCGTCCCGCTGGACCGAACCGCTCCTCCGTGGAGACCCAGGGACGCTCAGTCGTCAGCGTAGACTCCACGCAGCAGTCAGTCCCCCTCCTCCGTCCGCAATGTAGCTGCGGAACCACAGGCCCTCTCCATATCCCACCACGTTGACCCGGAGCCGGGGACCGCTCGGCGGAGAGAGACACAGAGGATGCGGGATTAGGAATACAGGTTACAGCAGGTGGGGAGAGTTCAGGGAGCTGCGAACCCTGAACTTCTCCTCCAGGGATGTGACAGAGCAAATCATTAAGCAGGTGTGAAAAAACAATGACTTGCCTGCCCCCTGGAGGTTGAGTATCGCCTGCTGTAGTGGAATCTGCTTCTTCCTCTCCCCGCCCGGCGATAACGGAGGACCCCCCGGGAATTCGTCTGAGGATCGCTCGCGTTGTCTCCAGCAGAGAGCTCACCAGGCCGGGATTCCAGGCACACACAGCGGTCAGGAAGCGCGTCGAGGAGGAGGGGGAAACAGCCGGGGTGAGCCAGCCCGAATGTCCAGGAATGACAGCGGGGGAACGAGGCTCAGGGGACGAGGCTGTAGAATCTCCACACTGATGAGGCGAAGGGATGACAGCTGCGTGGGAGGAACGGTCCTGACGATGACCCAGAACTGGATCCGGACGAGGTTCGTGCAGAGGTGACTCGGCGATGTGATGACGACTACTCCCAGGGAACGAAGCGAGGGGGAGACCCAGGATTCGCCGCTCCAGATCGGAGATCGAGACGAGGGAGGCGTCGAGCACGGGAAAGCTTCGTAGCCCTGAAGTCCTCACCATCAATCTCACTGCCGCCGCCACATGCCTGAAGGTGGTGACAGGAAACACAGTAGAGCTCGCGACAGCCACTCGACCCCGGACATAACTGCTGTCAGCTGCGGCTCCTCGAAGGGAATCCCGAGTGACGTGACGCAGGTCGGGGGAAGTCCTCTGGTTGGCGCGAACTCCCGGACTGGAATAGCGGCAGGAACGGGACTCCGAAGCGGGGAAAGACGTCGCCCACTTCGACTCCCTGCCGGGATTTCCATCCACCCCGTGGAGCTTCTCTTGCTGTGTACCTGCAGCGTCTATCCTGGCACTGTCCTCCAGATGGTACAGAGAGTGAGGGTGACAGTCCAGGAGTTCCTCAGCACGGCCCGGATGCCAGCGTCTCGCGTTGGAGGCGTCGTGCAGGGTGAAGAACGTCCCGTCGACAGCCTCCGAGATGGACCTCAGCTCGTCGCCCTGGCGCCGGAAGTGACTCCTGGGAAACGGCATGCTAGCAGCGCTGACACCCGGACAGAAAGGTACATTTCCACAGCGACTCACGGCCGCCGGCAACTCTTCTGGCTGCGACATACTGTCATATCCGGCTCTAGGGAGCCGGGCAATCAGAGCCAGGGACAAGCCAGTGAGTCGAGATGTTTTATTCTGGGTAAGGGATAAGGGATGAGGAGAGCACAGACACTCATACAGACGTACATTCTCAGGCTGCACAGCGCAGGGGTAGGTAGCTTGTACCGGACGTGGGGGTAACAAGACGTGCATACTCACAGCGGGATACAAACACCGGAATGCTGCAAGGGGAGTAGAGGCTGACACCAGACGAAGGGGCTTCAGCCTAGCAGTGCTTATGTCGCAGCCCCGAGTCATCGAGGCTGCTCCTATTTATCCTCATTGGCAGCGCCCCAGCTGATGAAGACTAATTGGCCCCAGCCGTCCATAATGCTGCCAGCTGGGGGCCAGCTGAGACGCCGCTCAATGGGAGGCAGGGATGAGGGAAAACATGGGCTCAGTGCCGAGACGGCATCTCAACCCATGGTGACAGCATGTAGCCGTCTGTCTCCCTGGCTATGAAGTACATCTCCCGACTTCCTAGCCATCATCGTCACGACGTTCTACCTGGCCACCTCGGCATTAACTCCCGGAAGATCTCCCCTCAAACCCAAGTAAGCCAATTCTTTTACTCACCTGCTCTCCACTACTCCCCTGTGCACAGGCGGAATCTCCTGGCAGCAGAATCGTTTCCCTCGGTGGCAGTTTCCGCTCTTTCCTCTCCACCATCTGCATGACTACAACGACGCTGGGACAGTGGGCGCTGTCTACCTGGTCAATGGGTGATCACCATCTGCCTGGAACAACTAAGCCACGGTTACACCTAAGCGTGAGCCCAGCTAGCTCCTTGCTAATTGTGTGTCTTGCTCCGTCCATAGGGTTGCCAGGCTGCACGGCGCTCTGCTCCCTCCCAGCTCCTTGAAGTCTCCAGCCAGCACTCACATACACAACATAACACATTCACGCATCCACACACAATACACTGGTTCAATAAAGATAATTGAATCCATTTCTGAGTCCGTGTCTGTTCCCTGGGTCAGCCATTATGTCAGTAGGGCTGTCATAGTTGACATGCTTCTGCAACATTGCTTGGAGGTCCGGGGCAGTGCCTTTGGCATGGCAAACTGGGGTGGTGGTTCCTCTCTTCAAAAAAGGGGACTGGAGGGTGTGCTCTAACTTTAGAGGGATCACACTCCTCAGCCTCCCTGGGAAGGTCTATGCCAAGGTACTGGAAAGGAGAGTCTGGCCATTGGTCGTACCTCGGATTCAGGAGGAGCAATGTGGTTTTCATCCTGGCCGTGGCACATCAGACCAGCTCTTTCCCCTCTCGAGAATCCTTTAGGGTTCATGGGAGTTTGCCCAACCAGTTTACATGTGTTTTGTGGACTTGGAGAAGGCATTCGACGGTGTCCCTCATGGTTTTTTGTGGGAGGTGCTTCGGGAATATAGGGTATCGGGCTTGTTGTTACGAGCTATTTGGTCTCTGTACAACCATTGTGAGAGTTTGGTTCGTATTGCCAACACTCAGTCAGAACTCATTCCCAGTGAGAGTTGGACTCCGCCAGGGCTGCCCTTAGTCACCGATCCTGTTCATAATTTTTATGGACAAGATTTCTAGGTGCAGCCAGGGAATGGAGGGTGTCATGCTTGGTGACCACAGGATCTCATCTCTGTTGTTTGGAGATGATGTTGTCCTGCTTGTTTCATCGAGCAATGACCTACAGGTCTTACTGGGACGGTTTGACACTGAGTGTGAAGCGGCTGGGATGAGAATCAGTAACTTCAAGTCCGAGTCCATGGTCCTCAGCTGGAAAAGGGTGGATTGTCCTCTCTGGGTTGGGGACAAGCTCCTGCCCCAAGTGGAGGCGTTTAAGTATCTTGGGGTCTTATTCACGAGTGAAGGGAGAATGGAGCGATAGACTGACAAACGAATCGGAGCAGCCTCTGCCGTGATGCAGACGTTGTACAGGTCTGTTGTGGTGAAGAGGGAGCTAAGCTCTAAGGCAAAGCTGTCGATTTACCAGTCAATCTACATTCCTACCCTCATCTATGGTCATAAGCTTTGGGTAATGACCGAAAGAATGAGATCGTGAATACAAGCGGCTGAAATGAGCTTTCTTCGTAGGATTGCTGGACTCACCCTCAGAGATAGGGTGAGGAGCACAGTCATCCGGGAGAGGCTCAGAGTAGAACCGCTGCTCCTCCACATTGAAAGGAGCCAGTTGAGGTGGTATGGGCATCTGATCAGGATGCCTCCTGGACACCTCCTACTTGAGGTGTTTCGGGCATGTCCCTCTTGGAGGAGACCCCAGGGCAGACCCAGGACTCGCTAGGGAGACTATGTCTCCCAGCTGGTCTGGGAATGCCTTGATATCCTCTGTGAAGAGCTAGAGCAGGTGGCTGGGGAGAGGGAAGTCTAGATTTCTCTGCTTGAACTGTTGCCTCCACGACCCGGACCTCCAGAAAAGCAGTAGAAGATGGATGGATGGATGGATGGATGGATGGATGGATTTATGGATGGGCTAGCATACAATGCATGCAGATGAGCACTCGGCTCCTGACTATGCCTTTTGAGAGAGGGCCAGCAAAGAGGCCATAAGATGACCGACTCCTCCCTTATATGGGTCGATGTGATGATGGTACCACCTGGCTATGTCATCACGCCGTTCTCCTGTTATAAACCCCTTTATAACAATCAGCACATTCATCAGTTGTTTAAGTCTGAAAAACATCATCCATCTCCTACTTTCAACAGTGATCATACAGCTTTAGTTCCTGATATTTTAATAAATTAGAGACGAAAGTTTTATTTAGAAGAAGCTACTTTTCATCCTTCTTATGTTTCCTCATAATGCTCCTTATTCAAATGTATTAATATAATGTAGCATCAGCGTCTTCTCAGGCCAATCTAGGAGATCACTTTTCTTCATTTTACAGAAATTTCACTTTTCTTCATTTTAAAGCAACTCTCACTCAAGGTCTGGTCAAGAATGCTGTGTCTTCAACAGGACCCCAGTGTAAACAATTTCGCTTTTGTAGAGAGAGACTTGATAAGGATTTGCTTTTAAAGGCTTAAGTGGACCATAAACTCGTGAAGTCAAGATCCCAAAATGGACAGTTCATGCTGATAGTATCCACTCTACAGGTACGGATGCTCTAAAAAAGTCATAAACTTCTTAAGCGGGCAGATATATAGCCTTCTTCCTTCATTTAGACAGTTTCCAGAGCCCTCTAGGCCCCCCTCCCCTCTCACATGACAGAGACCTAAAAATTATCTACAGCTCAACAGTACCTCCTAGTGGACATCTACGGAATATGTTTCATTGTGTAATCTGTCAATTCTGACTAAATATGAAGTTTTTCTTCCAGCTATCATCTCCCCGGGATTCTAAGGGCACTGTGAAAATCATCACCCTTTTGATCATGGATCAAGGTTTGCCGTTATTTTCATGAGTGTTATTCAAATGAATGTTAATATTATTAGTAATGGTATAAATGCATGATCACTGAATATTAGCCCTGAGTCACTTAAGTTAGTTAGATTTTACATTGAGCACATAATTTCATAAGAACTGAATGTGTATCAATCTCTGTACATCCTCACTCTTAGGATAACCAATCACTAGGCTGCCTTCCACTGGATAATGCCCCTTTTCATTTGATTGGCTGTTCCCAAACAAAGAGATGTTCCCTCATTGGACAAAAGCCCATTCAAACTCCTCTTTATGAAAGATGATTGGCCTGACTTGTGGCCGGCCCTGTTTTTATGACCCAGCAGAGCGTTTCAGTTAAATGCGTGAGAGCCGCCCTGCATGTTGGGAGAAGTTTGAGAAGAAGTGAGAAAAAGTTTTTTTGAAGTTACGAGAAGGAAAAAAGAGAAAAGATGTAGATCGGAAAAAGAACAAAAGAAAGTTTTTGTTTTCACTTCTTCAGAGTTCCTTTTATTTCCTTGCAGTTTTCTTTTGTCTAAATTGTTATGTGAATTTTAAGAAGTCTTTTGTGTGTGTGAACTTTGTCAAATCCTGCGTTAGTTTTCCTTGTTTTCTGGTTAACTGAGGCGAAACCATTCTTTTCTTATGAGCTCGCCTTAAAGAGAGTCAAACTCTCAAAATCCGTTTTTCTTCACCTCAGAAGCCATTCTTATCCTAGTTGAATGTTTTCTTCCTTTGATTTTTCTGACTTTTCATGCAGTTAAAGTGGACTTTTAATTTTCCTATTTTAAAGTGAACTGAGAGATTTTTTTGGGACATTCTTTTCTGGCCTCATCCACGTCTGACCCCGTAAAGAAACCAGGAGCTCGTGGGTGAAACTGACTAAAACATTCTTCCTTCAGTCTTTGGTTTTGTTCCATGGGCTGGAGACATATTAAATTCGGACCGGTTGCCAAAGGACTCCACGTCTGCTTCGAGACAGCCTTCACAGCTGCCTGTTCACTGTCCACACTGTGAGCCCCCGGCCGAGTCTACGCTTCTTACAGTTGTGAACCATCTGAAAGCAGTCGCTTTCCCCCGGTGTTCTGAACGCTGTCTGGAAGAGCCGCTGAGCCTTGCCGAACTTGTACCATTGCTGAACACCTGGACCTACAGCTGTTCGTGAGACTCCCATTGTTCCTATCTGCTGGGTTTAAACGTGATGTCCTAAAATTTCAATTACAGTTGAACATAACCAGTATTTCATGGTACAATTAGTCCCTCAGCCATAGGACAAAACTATAAACTGAAGGAAAATTCTTATTCATTTTTAAGTAACCTCCTTTCATTTTTGTAGATTAATTCAGAAGTTCATTTTTAGATAATCAGCTTATGAAATTTTTCCCCATAAAATTGCGTTCTGGTTTTGTTAGATATTTCAACCTTCCATTGCATTACAGTTGAAACATAAAATCTGGTTTCCTCTTGGTTCCACAAAGGTTTAACTCTAGATTTTATGTTCAGGAATCCACTAACAGTTGATGTGATATTAAACACCTGTTTATCATTTAAATCTGTTTATCCATCATTTGAATGCCATATCATGTAACCTGAATGAGTTTAATTTAATAAAAGTGTAAATGAGAGAAGTTGAAGTGTTTTCCTTTTGCATATATGTTTCCTAGAGTATGGCAGGAAAAGAACTCCCTTAAATTTTGAGACTGATTCATTAAGTAATTGAAGGTACGGAAATTAATTAATTGAAATTAATTTATTAACAAGTTGTTCTTCTAGAACTGGTGCCCCCTTTTTACGAGTGCTTTCCTATTTTATTTAGTGAGTGTAGGGGTGACGGTTTAACTCTGTCCTCTCACACACCCACTATTAAATAAAATAAATAATACCTGTACCTTATTACACTATGTTTTATTAAATATTGCTACAATAATATAAATGTGTATCCTTCACTTATTCTCCAGACTCTCAGTTTGACAACTAGTGGATTGGTTGTCTGATATTCTTCTTTATTTTGGAATAAAACAAAAAGAATTCTAAACAACTTTCTAAATAATATAACTTTAAAAATCATTTGATGTAAATTAAGCCAAATAGAAATAATTACAACAGAGTGGGGAAAAAAAGTTTAAAAAATTCCTTCTTCTGCTGAGCTAAATATTGGTTATAATTTTTTTAATAAAATGCATGGCATTGGTAGACAGTCTGCACTTATAATTCAATGTCCAAAACCCCATTAAAACACCAGGTAACAAAAAACTAGCTGTCAAAGAATCTTCTTTCCTCTCTTTTCACTCATTTGAACTCCTTTTACTATCTGTCGGCTGTATGTTGCTGATTTCAGACAAGTATAGCCAGTTGACGGTGTTTCATAATAAAAGCACATAACAGAAACAACCATTCTGAAAACTTAATCGCTGTAGAGGGCTTTTATTTTTAATATCTCATGAAGTATTAAGCTGTGACGGTGAAAATAAATTCACACTAATTCAGGCTTCAATGATGTCTAGTGAATCCAGCATTTATAACACAGGCTATTTTAAGGTTATTGAGCAGGAATTCAAGGATTGTTCCTCATTTTTAAGGATAATTAAGGTGTTGATTTTAGGAAAATCACATTTAAGACTTTTGGTGGCCTAGTTGATAGAGCATCTCCCCCACAGCCGGGAGGTTGGAGGTTCAAGTCCCAGCCAGGTCATATCAAAGACCATATAAATTTGGTACTTCCCGCCTTCTAGCTTGGTGCTCAGCGTAATAGAATGGGGGAAGGAGAAGTTGCTTTTGGCGGCACCTTGCATAGCAACGACCCCTCTGATTGTAGATGTGATTAACATTGGGTAACCCAGCTGAGAAAATGACCCCCCTTTTTTTCTCAGATGTCAATTGTATTAATACAATTGTGTGATTTTATTTTGAAAAATGATTAATTTGGGAAGAGGAAGTGTGATCCTCGTTATCCAACTTTTAAATTCCCGTTTCATGGTCACGTTGGGCGATTGTGGTCTTTTCATTCGTTAAGAGCAATATTAGCCCCACCTTCCGAGCAGAGGCAGCAGGCATGCACTTGGTTTTCGGTCTTTTATGAGGTGAGAGCGGACGAGAGAGGCTGTGGACGGTCTGTGTTCACACTGATACCTCTTCTTGGTGAGTTTAATTTAGAAAGATGCTGTAAATGAATCTAAACACTGTCCAAACACTAATTTGAAACCTTTATTATCCTAAGTTGATGGGAGCACGAGCTTGAGAGGCCATGAGGCTGTGACTTTTGCAGTGTTCACACTGATACCTCATCTTGGTGAGTGAAAACCGAGTATGTACTAAACAATACATGCTAATGCTAATCGCGAGTGGATTTTTTCTGTTTAAAAGCAATGGAAAAGGCTATTTTTGTGTCTGTATGGTTTTCCTAAATGTGATTTCAGTTCCCAACAGTATGCTGAAGTACTTTTAGTTCTTATGCACTATTTCTGTTGAATGTAATGTGTAGTTTGATGCTAAAAGCAGATGGTGTTGGTCTCCCATGTAAATTCATAGGTTATGCTAAACCCAGTAGCCCAAACAGGGTTTTACTGATTTTAAAAGGGAATATTGGAAGTAATGGGACAGTATATTCCCTGGTTATGTGATAGATTAATTGTATTTCATTTCATGATTTACAAAGACAAGGTTAAAAGGGATTAATCATAATTTCATGGTTAAATGATGCAGAGATAAAAAGAGAAATTCATTTAATTGGTTACATGAGAAAAAAGAGTATTTCATGTACTACCAGAGAGATTTTGAGAAAAGAAAACATACATGTAAGGTGTGAAATGTGAATTGTAAGATCTTACTATATTACTGGATTGTAATAATAGTAATGTGAGAGAAGAATTTAAACACTAAGCTATAGTGTTATATAAGAAGAGATTGGAAAACGAATTACTCTAGCTGTAAACAATAATACCATTATTGTTGTGCAGGCTAGGTTTTTTTGGTTGCTGATTAAGAACCTTCTGGATCCTGGATTCTCTCCGAATGGAGATGGTGAGCCTGACCCGAGACCTGAACCAAGACTGAACCGCGACTGAACCGAGATCTGACCAAAATCTCGATTGAAGAACATCCTTCCTCTCTCCAGTGCACAAAATTCAAAGTGGTAACAACTCAAGCCGCCACTTTAAACGAGGAAAAGAAACCTGAGTCTGGAGATACAAGATATCTTGACTGGTCAAACGACTAAACCAAAACGACAAACAAACACTGAGCTCAGTAGGACATTTTTGGGGTTTTATTTCATGCCGGCTGTTGTTATATTTGTATAGTTGTAAATTGTTTGTATATATTGTTCTCTTTACCTCTACAAATAACAACCAGTATTGCTCATTTCTTGCCTCCAGCTATTTCATTCCACACTCATTTTAATTCCCTATTGTAACCCTTACGAACCTAGCAACTGGTCTACACTTAATAATTTCCCTTACCTAGTTAACATAAGGCAAGGGTTACAATAAGAAGTGACGAGCCAGCTAGGAGCCTTTTTCTTCTTTCCCTTACGTTATTTCAAGCCTATAACGTACCCAAATTGGATATTGTTGAGCGTGACTCTGTGAAAGTTCCAAATGCAGTGATAGTGAGTGAAATCGCTGGAGATGAGCAATTTGGTGAAGTGACTGAGTTTTTGAAACGGTATGGGTCGAGTTCAAGAGTCATAAAAGTAGCAGATAGTAAGTCTGAGTTTTCCCAGAGTGCTATTTTTGAGTATCACTTGGGTATTGCTTTTGAAGCTCTTGACCCATTGCCATGTACTCATGTATCTGATAGTGGAGCCAGCTATATGATACAATCTCTTGCCAGTGTTTATACGCACTGTGTAGGGAACGATATGACCAAGTTATATCTCACTGACATTAAAAACCTAGCGAAGATGAGTGGCAGAGATTTTGCAGATGTCCTGAAAGACATGATGTCACAGATTTCTGAGGCAATCAAAGAATCTGAAAATGATCAATCAGAGCAAGTTAAGTTACTTGATAACTTACCTGAAGCTTTCTTGGATGAACCTCAACCTCAGCCTTCTGCAGCTGAGTCCAGTATTCAAGGTGCACAACAAACTAACCAGTCAAATCACACTGTGAGCACCCCAGCTCGAAGTATGCCCACCATTTCTGCACATGATTTAAATCCCCCAGAAGTGCAACGTGTGGTAGTTGGGCACATTGTAAAAAGGGAAGATTTTTCCGTGCAGCCGTTTTCACAAAAACTCAGAGCTTTTTCTGGCAAAGACCTCCGACCAACTTATGAGCTAGATTATGATACTTGGCGCTCCAGTGTAGAATTAATCTTGACTGATCCTGCTATGTCCAAATTGCAACAATCGCGAAAGATCATTGAGTCTCTTTTACCCCCAGCAGCTGATGTAGTCAAGTACTTGAACCCCAACAGCTCACCATCAGAATACCTTCATCTGTTAGATTCTGCTTATGGTACAGTTCAAGATGGCGGAGAGCTTTACGCCAGGTTTACTGACACCTTCCAAAACACAGGTGAGAAACCCTCATCATATCTACAACGTCTTCACGTAGCTTTGACTCACACTGTGAAGCGTGGTGGTGCTTCAAGCCAGGATTTTGACAGGCTGCTTGTCACACAGTTTTGTCGAGGTTGTTGGGATGATTCCCTTTTAACTGCACTCCAGTTAAAACAAAAACAAACAAATCCCCCAACTTTTCCTGATTTGCTTCTCTTGCTACGTACTGAAGAAGACCAAAATGCTGCCAAAAACTTGCGAATGAGACAACATTTGAGCAGTTCAAAACAAAAAGTGACATCCCACGTGCAAACTGTGCAATGCAGTTCAGATGAAAATGAGAACAATATCACATTAAACTCACTTCAAGAACTCTCAAAACAAGTTGCAGAAATTCAAACGCAACTAGTAAAACTAACTGCAGAACCAAAAGCTCAAAACTCAAAAAGTACACTCAGTACAAAAACCAAAAGAGAAACGAAAGTCGGAGGTTCGAAGACGATCAGATACCGTTGTAGTTCCGACCATAAATGATACCGGATGGGGACAATACTGAAAATGATCACATTACAACTCAGCCAATACTGACGATGGACAGTCTTGGTTACACATGCAACAGGACGTGCATGATATTTAGCTCGGGAGGGTGTAACCCAGCTGAGAAAATGACCCCCTTTTTTTTCTCAGTTGTCAATTATATTAATACAATTGTGTGATTTTATTTTGAAAAACGATTAATTTAGGAAGAGGAAGTGTGATCCTCGTTATCCAACTTTTAAATTCCCGTTTCATGGTTGGGCGATTGTGGTCTTTTCATTCGTTAAGAGCGATATTAGCCCCGCCTTCCGAGCAGAGGCAGCAGGCGCGCACTCGGTTTTCGGTCTTTTATGATCTGAGAGTGGACAAGAGAGGCTGTGGACGGTCTGTGTTCACACTGATACCTCTTCTTGGTGAGTTTAATTTAGAAAGATGCTGTAAATGAATCTAAACACTGTCCAAACACTAATTTGAAACCTTTATTATCCTAAGTTGATGGGAGCACGAGCTTGAGAGGCCGTGAGGCTGTGACTTTTGCAGTGTTCACACTGATACCTCATCTTGGTGAGCGAAAACCGAGTGTGTACTAAACAATACATGCTAATGCTAATCGCGAGTGGATTTTTTCTGTTTAAAAGCAATGGAAAAGGCTATTTTTGTGTCTGTATGGTTTTCCTAAATGTGATTTCAGTTCCCAACAGTATGCTGAAGTACTTTTAGTTCTTATGCACTATTTTTGTTGAATGTAATGTGTAGTTTGATGCTAAAAGCACATGATGTTGGTCTCCTATGTAAATTCATAGGTTATGCTAAACCCAGTAGCCCAGACAGGGTTTTACTGATTTTAAAAGGGAATATTGGAAGTAATGGGACAGTATATTCCCTGGTTATGTGATAGATTAATTGTATTTCATTTCATGATTTACAAAGACAAGGTTAAAAGGGATTAATCATAATTTCATGGTTAAATGATGCAGAGATAAAAAGGGAAATTCATTTAATTGGTTACATGAGAAAAAAGAGTATTTCATGTACTACCAGAGAGATTTTGAGAAAAGAAAACATACATGTAAGGTGTGAAATGTGAATTGTAAGATCTTACTATATTACTGGATTGTAATAATAGTAATGTGAGAGAAGAATTTAAACACTAAGCTATAGTATTATATAAGAAGAGATTGGAAAACGAATTACTCTAGCTGTAAACAATAATATCATTATTGTTGTGCAGGCTGGGTTTTTTTGGTTGCTGATTAAGAACCTTCTGGATCCTGGATTCTCTCCAAATGGAGATGGTGAGCCTGACCCGAGACCTGAACCGAGACTGAACCGCGACTGAACCAAGATCTGACCAAGATCTCGATTGAAGAACATCCTTCCTCTCTCCAGTGCACAAAATTCGAAGTGGTAATAACTCAAGCCGCCGCTTTAAAAGAGGAAAAGAAACCTGAGTCTGGAGATACAAGATATCTTGACTGGTCAGACAACTAAACCAAAATGACAAACAAACACTGAGCTCAGTAGGACATTTTTGGGGTTTTATTTCATGCCGGCTGTTGTTATATTTGTATAGTTGTAAATTGTTTGTATATATTGTTCTCTTTACCTCTACAAATAACAACCAGTATTGCTCATTTCTTGCCTCCAGCTATTTCATTCCACACTCATTTTAATTCCCTATTGTAATCCTTACAAACCTAGCAACTGGTCTACACTTAATAATTTCCTTTACCTAGTTAACATAAAGCAAGGGTTACAATTGTACATAGGAGAAACATAATTTTGTTCTACTGTACATGATTGGCTGTATGGACTGAATAACAACAGAGATGGCTTCTTCTTCTTCTGGACCTGTAGACACTAATGAGGTGGCTGTTTTCTCCTTGTTTGTATTTTCGTTGAGAAATTCTCTCCACAAGAACCATACATAAAAGCAAATTAATCTGTCCACACAGAATTAAACTCTATTTTCCTCTGTGATTTTACTTTCTCTGGATCTGTTCATGTCTTATGGAGGGTGGCAGGAATCATGAGGGGAACAAACACTTTTTCACACCACTACACACACACACACACACACACACATGTATATGTGTGTGTGTGTGTGTGTGTGTGTATATATACATACAAATATACGTATATATATATATATATATATATATATATACACACACACTACCGTTCAAAAGTTTGGGGTCACTTAGAAATTTCCTTATTTTTGAAAGAAAAGCACTTTTTTCAATGAAGATAACTTTAAACTAATCAGAAATACACTCTATACATTGCTAATGTGGTAAATGACTATTCTAGCTGCAAATGTCTGGTTTTTGGTGCAATATCTACATAGGTGTATAGAGGCCCATTTCCAGCAACTATCACTCCAGTGTCCTAATGGTACAATGTGTTTGCTCATTGCGTCAGAAGGCTAATGGATGATTAGAAAACCCTTGTGCAATCATGTTAGGTCTGCAGTGCTGTAATTGCTGCAAATGGAGGATTCTTTGATGAAAGCAGTTTGAAGGAAAAAAATATTATTTCAAATACAAATCATTATTTCTAACCTTGTCAATGTCTTGACTATATTTTCTAATCATTTTACAACTCATGGTGGTAAATAAAAGTGTGACTTTTCATGGAAACACAAAATTGTTTGAGGTGACCCCAAACTTTTGAACGGTAGTGTAAATATATATATATATATAGCGGTGGTCATATAACATAACATGAACAAGAACACTAGAACTAGGGCCGGTGGGTGGACTGCCACACGGCCTGCATGTCCAAGTGCTTTATTCTTCCATTTTTACCGATAGGCCGGCAGTGCTCGTACCTAAAGAGTCCACTGTCTCTTCCTCACTGTGGCAAGGGAGGGTCTGCCAGGAGGGCCCTGTGGCAGCCCTGTGGCAGACATGCCCCTGGAGGAGACAGGCCCCCAGGACATGGGCCGATCTTCAAAACACAACAGTTTGGGTCTCCCACCACCTTTGCCGACTTCTGCGTAGCCCCATCACTTGGAATGTCCACCTGGACACGCCGCAGCTAGTTTGCATGTCAGATTGAGCCATCTGCCAGCCAGAAACACGCCACTCCCAACTTCGCCACAGTCCTCAGTGGCACCCGATGTCCTGTTGTTTTCAAAAGCCTCCACCAAGTGAGGCCATAGGACTGGTGGCTCCCCGGAAGCTCCAGGAAAGGCTGCAGTGGTGTTACGCATGCCTCCATTGGTTAATCCTCAGTCACCAAATGTTATGTCTACAAACCTGGCACAAAAGGAGACGGACGAGAGGTTGCACTGGAAAGGTACTTTATTATATCACTGGTTGCTATCCAGCAGGTGCTACACAGTGTGGGGTTGTCCGGGCAAGAGGAGCCCCAAATGGTGGACGCCCGTATTTATTGGGCAGTGTGGTGGCGCACCCGGAAGGCAGCGTCATCACACCGCATGCCGCAAACTCACCATCACAGAGCCTACTGGAGGGCGGACCCATGTAACTCATTCGGGCTGAGCCCAGTTGGGTCTCATGGGCAGAAACCTGGTCACCAGGCACTAGCCATTGAGCCCCTTCTCCAGGTCTGGCTCCACAGCAGGGCCCCGGTAACGCCATACTGGGCAGGGTACACTGAATCCTTGATTTTTTTGTTCATCATGTCTATTGGATCACTCTTAGTCTGACCCTTCACCCAGGACCAGTTTGTCTTGGGATCTTACAACTTACAAAATACTTTATTATGAATAATAAAGAAATTATCATACAGGGATAGGTCACCAATTAATTATTTTGGTTTCAGCACCACGGATAGTGCTAATGAGTAAGCGAACTGAAGAATTCAGATTCCCTAAGGAACTTTTGGTTTGTTGTTTTTTTATGAAACAATAACAATTTTATTATCACCTTGTGGAGCCCATAGTTATAACCTATGTAACTCACATGTGGCTGGCTGAATTCAGCCAAGAGAGACTTTGAGCTAGCCATGTGTATTGGCTTCACACCTCAAGAGGAAGACATGTCTGCACCCCCTGGGGACTCAGGAGAGAGGAGAAGATTACCCGGCCTAACCTTTGGGGGTCGGAAAGGAGAACAGAAGGACTCTGGGTGTTCTATTAGAGATGAAAGGATGTAGCTGAGTATTGTGACTTTTGTGTGTGATGTATTGTTAGAAGATGAATGTATAAATGTATGTGTGTGACTGCGTCCTAGCTCTTTTCACTCCGATCGAGAGAGGACGTAGGATGAATGGGGAATTAAACCAGTTACTGGAAAAATCATCCAGTCTCCTCCATTCTTGACTCCTACAACCTAAATAAACAGACAACAGAACTGGTAGGAAGCCGACGGGTCAATCAACACAGAAGGGGTTCACAACTAAGTCCATATATAACTTCTCTATTGCAAAATATTTCACTCTTATGAGTATGCCTGGATTGTCATGTGCGTGCGTAATTGCGTACACACAAATGAGATAATGCAAACCCAAAGTGCAGCGAAGTAAACATGTTTATTAACAAAGGGAAAAATGACATACAAAAGTGTCCATGAGACTGTCCAAAATGAGTAATAATGGTGTGATGACCAGCTACAAACTCAGAAGGCAAGCCCCACGCGCTCCCAGGGCGGAACTGGGCAGCAGAGAGAAAGGGCTGAAAAATAATACAAGGGAAGACTTACATAAACGTCGGAGCGGAACGGGCTCTGGAAACAACGACACTTAACAGTCCAAAAGGAGGAGAAACCACTCTTGAGTGAGCCAGGACATCAAACGTTGACTATTGCCGGCACACCGAGTGTTTCCACTGTCGCACATACATACCCCCAAAGACTAATGAGTAACAAGTGGAAACAGGTGTGTGGCGGGAGTCCGTGCATGGGTGCGTGTCAGCGTATAAGAATGAGTGTCTGTATATGTGCATGTATGTGACAGTGTGCTTGAGTGCGTGCATGTGCATGTATGTTTAAGTGAGAAACACCCAGGTGATGGCAATCAGCTGATGATTGCCTGGCTGAGAGAAAGAGAGGAGGAGGCGTGACCATAGAACTGGCAGAGAGCAAGGCTCAGAGGCTCAAATAACATGCCAGCTGGAAATCGTCGGCCTCCGTCGGTCTATGATGACCATGGAAGAGAATCCTAAACGTCTACTCTGCTGGAACAGCACCGCCTGTGGCTGAACAGGCCGATGCGCGAATGGCAGTCCCTGTCACACAGGTCGCACTCGTGGGTGGTCTCTGTGCTGCTGGGTCTGTGGCGGTTCTTCCTGCGGGTCCTTTTTTCATCTGCTGCAGCAGTCAGTCTCTCTTCACCCGCCTTGAGCTGTCTGGTCAGGGTGCCTCTCCATTTGGAGTGGTCCGTTGCAAGGTCCTCCCAGCGCTCTGTGTTGATCACCAGGGCCTTCATGTCTCTCTTGCAGACGTCTCTAAAGTGCAGCTGTGGGCGGCCAACGTCTCTCCTGCCAGTCGCCAGTTCTCCGTAGAGGACGTCTTTGAGGATTCTGCCATCCTCCATACGTTGAACATGGCCTAGCCAGCGAAGCCTGCGCTGCCTGAGTAGAGTGAACATGGAGGGAAGGCCGGCGCGGGACAGAACTTCTGTGTTGGGCACTTTGTCCTGCCAGGATATTTCCAGGATGTGGTGAATGCAGCACAAGTGGAAGGAGTTCAGTCTCTTTTCCTGCCGGGCCTATGTTGTCCACGTCTCACTCCCATAGAGCAGTGTGCTGATGACGCAGACGTTGTACACTGCCATCTTCGTCTTGACAGAGAGTTTGGGATTCTCCCACACTCGTGTGGTGAGGCGAGCGAGTGTGAAGGCTGATTTTCCAATCCTCTTGTCGATCTCTGTATCAAGGGAGAGGTTGTTGCTGATTGTGGACCCCAGGTACGTGAACTGATTCACAACCTCCAGCTCGTAGTCGTCGATGGTGATGGTTGGTGGTGCTTCCGTGCCTTGCGCCAAGACGTTAGTCTTCTTCAGGCTGATGGTAAGCCCGAAGTCCTTGCATACCTGGGAGAAGCAGTCCATCAGGGTCTGAAGCTCCTGCTGTGTGTGGGTTGCGACTGCAGCGTCGTCTGCGAACAGCATGTCTCTGATTAGAGCCTCGCGTACTTTGGTTCTGGCTTTCAGGCGGGCGAGGTTGAAAAGCCTGCCGTCAGATCTTGTGTGCAGGTAGATTCCCTCTGTTGCTGTGCTGAAGGCATGCCTCAGGAGCATAGCAAAGAAAATCCCAAAGAGGGCTGGCGCAAGTACACAGCCCTGTTTCACTCCGCTGCGTATGTTGAATGGCTCTGAGACGTTGCCGTCGTGCTGCACTATCCCCTGCATGTTGGTGTGAAACGATTCAATGAGGCTTTGCAACTTTGGTGGGCATCCTATCTTTGGCAGGATCTTGAAAAGGCCCTCTCTGCTGACCAGATCGAATGCTTTGGTGAGGTCGATGAAGGCGACGTACAGGGGCATGTTCTGTTCTCTGCATTTCTCCTGGAGTTGGCGGATGGAGAATATCATGTCTACCGTCGATCGCTCAGCGCGGAAGCCACACTGAGACTCGGGGTAGACACGTTCGGCAAGCTTCTGTAGATGAACGAGAACAACTCGTGTGTAGACTTTGCCAACAACACGGAGTAGGGAGATGCCCCTGTAGTTGTTGCAGTCGCTTCTCTCCCCTTTGTTTTTGTAGAGGGTGATGATCTTGGTGTCCCTCATGTCCTGTGGTACGGCACTTTCCTTCCAGCACTGGCAGAGGACGTCATGCAATGGCAGCAGTAGGGCGGTCTTGCAGTGCTTGATCAGGTCGGGGGGTATGCCGTCGTTGCCGGGTGCCTTGCCAGCGGCCAAGCTATCAATGGCCTTGCTGAGTTCGTTGATGGTTGGCTCGGCGTCAAGTTTGTCCATGGATGGCAGGCAGTCGATGGCATCAAGGGCTGACGGTGTCACGGTGTTCTGTCTGGAGTAGAGGTCGGAGTAGTGTTCCACCCATCTCTCCATCTGCTTGTTCTTTTCTGTGATCATCTCCCCAGTGGAGGATTTGAGGGGGGCCGTCTTGCTCTGAGTCAGACCAAGTGCTTTCTTGATGCCATCGTACATACCACGGATGTTCCCTGTTATGGCAGCGGTTTGAATGTCTTGGCTGAGCTGAGTCCAGTACTCGTTGGCACAGCGCCGAGCAGTCTGCTGAACTTTGCTTCTCGCAGCCCTGAGAATCTGGAGATTCTTCTTGTTTGGGTACTTCTTGTACTCAGCAAGTGCTGAGCGCTTGGCTTCAATGACGGGGGTCATCTCGGTCAACTTGGCATCAAACCAGTTCTGTGACTTCGAGGTCTTCCTCCCAAAGGTAGCCAAGGCTGTGCGGTGGATGGTGTTTCGCAGCTCTTCCCACTTCTGCTTTGCAGATTCTCCTTCTTGTGGTACACCAAGTTCCTTCTCAAAGGTGGAGGCAAACTGCTCAACAAGTTCTGGTTGGGCCATCTTGCTGGTGTCAATCCATGCCTTTCCAGGCTGTCTAGCACAATGGAATTTCTTCAGCTGCAGCTTGACCTTGCAACACACCAATGAATGGTCTGTGCCACAATCTGCACTCTGGAACGAACGGGTGATTAGCACGTTCTTCAGTGAGGTGCGCCTGGTCAGGATCAAGTCCAGCTGGTGCCAGTGCTTTGAGCGCAGATGTCGCCAGGAAACCTTGTGTTGGGGCTTGGTCTTGAAGAACGAGTTTGTGATGCACAGATCGTGATATGTGCAGAACTCAAGCAGCCACTGTCTGTTGTCGTTCATTCTGCCCACGCCAAATGGTCCAAGACAGGAGGGCCAGGAGTCGTGGTCAGCACCCACTCTGGCATTGAAGTCTCCAAGGAGAATGAGTTGTTCAGAGTTGGGGATGATCCTGACAGTTGTTGCGAGATTCTCGTAGAACTCGTCTTTTGCCTCTGGTGTGGCTGTCAGTGTTGGGGCATACACACTGACGAGGGTGACTGGGCCTTGAGTGGTGTTGAGGCAGAGGGTGAGGAGTCATGCAGAGCCATTGTTGCCCGGTTCCACCATCTTCAGCAAGGTGTTCTTCACTGCGAAGCCCACTCCGTGTTCCCTGTGTTCGTCACTGCCCTTTCCCTGCCAGTAGAACGTGTAGTCCTTCTCTCTCAGTGTGCCTGCATCAGCCAACCATGTTTCCTGGAGAGTGGCGATATCCACTTCCAGTCTCTTCAGCTCATTATTGATGATGGCAGTCTTCCTGGTGTCGTTGATGTCCTTGAGGTTAGCAGCGAGTCCTGTCATCATAGTGCGGACGTTCCAAGTTCCCAGTTTTAGAGTTGGTCTCTTTTGTTTTTTTGTCTTGCCTGGTGCAAAGGTTCTCAGCCTGCTGTTCGGACTTCTCCTCATCCCCATGCACCCAATGAGGAAAGCAAGCTGTGGCGGGACAACACCTTATTGGCTGGGGGCTGCCCAGCTTGAGGCGGGCGGTAGCTGTCCAGTGAGATCCAATGATCCCTCCCACCGTCGGGAACAACCCCTGGCGCCGCGCTCTACGCCAATTGAGCGGTGGCTTATAACCGGTAACTGTCATTCCCCGTGTTTTGTCTACGCCAAAGGCGAAGCTGGAGTGTCCTCTCCAGTGATCCGGTGTTCTACCTTCCAGCGTTGGGCGTTGGTCGGATTCAAGCCTGGGCAGGAAGATATGGAGGACAAGATGTTGCCCATGCAGCATGTCCCCCCTCTCCACGTCACTGATGAATCCAAAGGAACAGCAGGGCTGCTACAGTTTGGCACCAGCGCCATCGCAGGAGCTGCCAGAATGATGTTGAGCACAACAGAGAACTGCCTTAGGGGCTCCGACTCCGCATTTTTCCTCAGGGTTGACTCCCGAAGCCTTTCCCGTGACTGGATGTGCCGCAAGGCAGCGGAGGTTTGAAATCAGGGTTTACCTTCCCCTAGATGGGCTACCTTCCCAGGTTGACGAGCCACCATCTACCTGAAGCATCTGGTTTTAAGGCGCCAGAGATCCGCCTCACCCCTTCTCCTATTAGCAAAAGCAGTTCCGCCGGGCTTAGAGACTAAACCACACAGGCACGCTAGGAGTTGGACTTAGTTGTCGGAGGCTTTTCGAGACGCACGCCATAAGGAGCATTTTATGAGCATTGGGAGCTTAACCCCAGTGCCGCTCCTGGCTATGACAACCTTGGAACCAAAAATAATATAATAATAATAATAATAAAAAAAATAGCTGGAAATAATAAACAACAATCAAGACCTACAGCCACAGATCATGGGTGAGGTTGGAGACATCTACCCCCAGCCCATGACAGAGCCCCCCCTCAAGGGGTGGATGCCAGATATCCACTGTACCATCAAAACAAAAAAGAAAACCTGCCCCCCCCCCCCAGAACCCATCACAACTAACCAGGGCGAGAGGTGGTGGAAAACAGGTCAGGAGGGAATTAACCAACAAAAATAACACAACAATACAACCCAAGGAAAACCCAAAACTCCCCACCCCAAATAGGACTAAGCACCCCCCAAGACCCAAGAGTCCCAAAGTTCAGGAGGGCGGCCAAAGTCCCAAGGCCAGCAGGCGGCCTGTAGTGCAACATCAAGAGGTCTGCCAGAGAAAATGGACCACCTGACCCAGAGACCCAGTCTTTCAGATGGTCGGCCCGCATAGTTAAGCCACCAGGACTGGAGGGACAGACGAGGCAGCGGCCTACCCACCGGAAGGCTGAGAGGTGCGTGGCCGGACAGAGGATAGGGGACCCCTGCGATTACTGGTGTCGGAGAAAGATGGACCATGACGGTGCCCAGCAGAAGGAGGAGCAACACCCACAAGGCCTCAGGAAGGGGAGAGGAGACCCTGGTGTCCTCAGACTGGCTGGCTGCACCCTCGGTGGTCCCAGCGTGGGACTGGAGCTTGGTCACACCCGCGGTGGACCCGGACTGAGCCATGGCTGCACCCGCAGTGGTCCCAGCCTGGGACCTCATTGTTCCTGCGGTGAGCCCCAGCTGGGCCTACGTTGCACCCTCGGAGGACCCTGACCAGGTCATGGTTGCACCTACGATGGAACCCAGCTCGGTCCCTGCTGCACCCGCGGTGGACTCCAACCGGGCCATGGTTGCCCCCATGGTGGAACCCGGCTGAGCCCCTGCTGCACCCGCGGTGGGACCCGGCTGAGCCACTGCTGACCCCAATGCTGCCTTGACTGTGGACCAGCCGACCCATGTGAGCACTCAAGCCAGGAAGCGGTCGACCATGGACACCCTGGGCTGGAGCTGTGTACCCACAGCGAGCTCCTCGGCAGGGACGGCAGGACCCATGGTGACCGCCATGGGAGCAGCAGCAGCAATGATGACCTCCAGCGGTGAGCCTAGATCCACAGACTCGTCCGGCGCTGATGGACTTTCTCCAGTGACCCTGGAAGAGGACTTGGACAGAGAACAAAAGGGGTCAGGGTCACCGGCAGTGGCGGAGCCTGGCGAGGCGAGCTCAGGTGCAGTGGGTGGCTGCACCTGGCTCCCCTCACCAAAAGCTAGAAAAAATGCTCCACAATAGAAAGGAGAAAGACAAAGGAGAGCACTTGCCTTAGCTCGAGCTCCACCGCTGTCCAGGACTCCGATGATCTGGGTGATGTTGCCATGGGCTGTGCCCCCTGGAGGTGCAGCTAGGGCGCCGACTCTGCTGCGGCGGCCTCTGCATCAGGTGTGATGGTCTCGGCAGTCTTCGTTATCCCAGCTGTCCTGACCCACGTAGGTGACTCCTCTGGCGTGGCAGCTGGGGTCTGGCTCACTGTTGCTGCGGAAGAAGGATCCTCCTGGACCTCTGGCTCCTCCTGGTGCTGGCGGTTAGGGTCCAGCGCTGGCGTATATTCAGGAGAAAAAGGAGAGCATGGAGAAGCCTGGTGAGCCATTCAAGGCAGCAGCAGATCCTACCGGGAATCAGGCAAGACATTTTATCATTAATGGAAGTGGAATGAAATAACACTTGCCTGTTTTCCTGGCTTTGGATGTTGCCTGCTGCTGTGGTGTGTGGAGAGTCGTCCATCTTCCTGACCCTGGAGGGCTTGGGCCCCACTGTGGAAGGAGTTGGGACTGCCTCTGGCGTCATGGAGACAGGACCTTCTGGAGATGGTACGGAGAACCTCTGGGCAGCGGGAGGAGCCATCGAGGAGACGGGTTGTGTGGCAGCTAGGGAGGATACGCTGGCTGAGGGGACAGCTGGCGGAAAAAAACTGGAGGAGTGAGCTGCCGTGGGATGGATCTCACTAGATGACGAATAGGCTGCTGGCGAGAAGGAGATGGTGCCCCTCCGGTGATCCGGGGCTGGACGACTGTTCCGCTGCGAGGCTGGGCACACCCTCGCCGGAACTGGTGTTATGTCTGCTGGATGTAACGATGGCGAGCGGGAGAAGAGGAGGACGGATGTCAGGGAGTGCACCTCTGCAGCGGGAAACACTTCCAACTTCAGGTCAGGAAACATTTGCTGGAGCGCATAGACTGAGGAATACAGTCCCTCATACTGTGAATAACTTCTGAGTCCGGGATGCGCCTTCAGGACTCTCATGGCTCCACGCAAACACTCCTATACCTGGTTGGGTCAGCGAGTGTCGAGAGCTTCGTCCACATAGCTCTGAACGAAGTCCGCCGCCCATTCTTCCTCCAAACTAGGTCTACCCGGAGCCAACCCTCCCCTCCTCCCCTCACTTTGGTGTTGGCAAACTGTCATGTGTGTGCGTAATTGCGCACACATAAATGAGATAATGCAAACCCAAAGCGCAGTGAAGTAAACGTGTTTATTAACAAAGGGAAAATGACATACAAAAGTGTCCATGAGACTGTCCAAAATGAATAATAATGGTGTGATGACTGGCTACAAACTCAGAAGGCAAGCCCCACGTGCTCCCAGGGCGGAACTGGGTAGTGGAGTAAAAGGGCTGAAAAATAATACAAGGGAAGACTTACACTACCGTTCAAAAGTTTGGGGTCACTTAGAAATTTCCTTATTTTTGAAAGAAAAGCACTATTTTTTTCAATGAAGATAACTTTAAACTAATCAGAAATAGACTCTAATATCTAATATACATTGCTAATGTGGTAAATGACTATTCTAGCTGCAAATGTCTGGTTTTTGGTGCAATATCTACATAGGTGTATAGAGGCCCATTTCCAGCAACTATCACTCCAGTGTTCTAATGGTACAATGTGTTTGCTCATTGCGTCAGAAGGCTAATGGATGATTAGAAAACCCTTGTGCAATCATGTTAGCACAGCTGAAAACAGTTTAGCTGGTTAGAGAAGCTATAAAACTGACCTTCCTTTGAGCAGGTTGAGTACCTGGAAAGAATTATTATTTCAAATACAAATCATTATTTCTAACCTTGTCAATGTCTTGACTATATTTTCTATTCATTTTACAACTCATGGTGGTAAATAAGTGTGACTTTTCATGGAAAACACAAAATAATTGTCTGGGTGACCCCAAACTTTTGAACGGTAGTGTACATAAATGTCGGAGTGGAACGGGCTCTGGAAACAACGACACTTAACAGTCCAAATGGAGGAGAAACCACTCTTGAGTGAGCCAGGACATCAAACGTTGACTATCGCTGACACGCCGAGTGTTTCCACTGTCGCACATAAATACCTCCAAAGACTAATGAGCGGCAAGTGAAAACAGTGCGGCGGGAGTCCGTGCGTGTCAGCGTATAAGAATGAGTGTGTGTGTGTATGTGCATGTATGTGAGAGTGTGCTTGAGTGCATGCATGTGTGTGTATGTGTGAGAAACACCCAGGTGATGGCAATTAGCTGATGAGTGCCTGGCTGAGAGAACGAGAGGAGGAGGCGTGGCCGTAGAACTGGCAGAGAGCCAGGCTCAGAGGCTCAAATAACCTGCCAGCTGGAAATAATAAACAGCAATCAAGACCTACAGCCACAGATCATGGGCGAGGTTGGAGACATCCACCCCCAGCCCATGACATGGATTTCTGTTTTATTTACACTGTTTGTTGTTTAGTACCTAAATGAGAACAAAAATCATGAACATTTACAGTGTATGCCTAAAGTAGAAACATGGGAGTTTATAGTTATAAAGTGGATAAAATAGTTTATGTAAAATCACACATTAAGTTAAATACAACTTCACCTGTATAATGTTCCGGAAACTCAGCTGTATAAGAGATTTGTCCAGGTAGTCACCAACAAATAGGCCTTCATCTTTCATTTCACCCAGCAGCTGTATCCAGTACTCCATTCCTTCTTTGCACAGTATCCCCCACCAGCTTTCGATTCGTTGAATCAAAGTGCTGACGCCGGAGATGTAGTTCCAATCGCCAGCTCTGTCATCAGTGTGATGGTGGCGGAGAAAGGTTTGGATGTCTCTGATAACCACATTTTCAGTTCCGAGATCTGTTCTGATGATCCGAGGGCCCCCACCAGTTTGCTCCACAGCATACATAAAGTAGTCTCCAATGATGCATGGGTCACTGCTTGTGTATGTTGCTTTCAACCAGATGATTTTTTGGGAGAAACCGTCAATACAGCCGTTGATACAAATCCCATAGGGTTTTAACTTACATGAATCAGTATGCCAAATATAGTTTGGCCCTTGTGTAGTGTAGTAATATGGCACTGGGTGTACCCTGGGTGTAGTGGGGGTGACGGCCCCCCTTTCTGGTTCCGCCATCAGTCCGGGGTATAAAGGGCTGAGGCGGAAGGGATCAGTCTCTTTCGCCGTCGAGCCCTTGGCCTGTACGGAGCACCTATATCACTGTGGTTTGCTATAATAAAGTTACGTTCAACTGGACTTCCAGTCGATTCATTGTCAGCTCAAGCTATGGACATAACATTTGGCGATGAGGATAAAGGTATGGAGAGAGCTGTTTCTGCCTTTCAGCCATTTTTGGAGTTTCCGGGCGAGCCGCTGGTCCCCTGGGCTAGGTGGCTAGGCGGCTTTCCAGAATTTTCTGGTGGCCCTAAACCTCGATGAGCTTGAGAAACTGCGTGCGAGAGCTATATTGGTCCATAATCTTGGCATGGAGGGTCAACGGATCCTTAGCACACTGGAAGAGTGTGATAGATTTGTCAACGTGGTGGAGCTAATGGCGTGCTATTTTCACACTCCGAAAAACGTCATAGTCCGGAGGATCAGGTTTCGGCAGCACCACCAGCGGACTGGAGAGTCAGTGCAGAGTTACATTGCAGACCTGCGTCAGCTGGCAGGGGAGTGCCAATTTGGAGCCTTTGAAGAAGAGATGGTCCGTGATCAATTGGGGGAGCACACATTCTGTTCTGCAGCACAGTCGAGGCTCCTGACTTACCCGGGCGAACTGACATTAGCCACGGCAGTTGAGATAGCGAGATAGCGAGCCCGCTCACCTTTGTCAACCGCCGGGAGAATCCCTCATCACCTTCGGCAGCCCTCTACCCTCCAGCTGCCGTGAGGCCCGCTGAGCTCACCCCGGTAACGCCCTCCTCCATCGTCATGAAGACGGCTCCTCCACAAGCTGTTGAAGGGGCCCACGTCACCACTGACACAGAGAGGGAGGATTGTCTCCTGCCTGCAGCTGGGAACAGTGAGGACCGGGATGACAGACAAGTATTTCTTCATTATACACCATCTAATGACACTGAACCTTGCCTGTCTCCCGAGGGAGGGGCCCAGCATAAGCAATCCGCTGGGTCCTCTCCTCCAGCTGCCCTAATTAACTCATTTTTCCCCCTCTCCATGTCTCCTCCAATTCTCACCAAGGCCTTGTTGGCCCAAGGTCAGGGCCATCTGACGGTGGAGGAGCTAGTGGCTTCGGAGGAGTCCTTCCCGGAGCCAGCATGGAGAGGTTCCCCTGCAGCCACGCCGGAGGAATCCCCGGCATTGGAGCCGCTGCAGGAGGACACTAGGACTGCAATAACCACCTTGCCCGCTGTGGGGGCTTCTGCAGCAGATTGGGATCCAAAGCTGGACCTCTTGGAGGCTAGGTCCGGGTGTTCATCACCAGGATTGACAGAGTCCTGGACAGCAGTGGAGCTCGAGCTCAAGCAAGTTTTCTCTCTTGTTTTTCTCTTGTCAGTTTTAGAGAGATCTTGTCTGGCTCTTGGGGGGGAGAGTCAGGTGCTGCCATCAGCTGCATCTGAACTCACCTCACCAGGCTCCGCCGCCATTGGCGACCCTAACCATCTTTCTCCTCCTGCTTCCCCTGAGCCTTCATCTAGGGTCACTGGAGAGGGTGTGCCTTTGCCGGAGGTCGTAGTGGGTCCAGTCCGCTCAGTGGAGGAGGCAGTTGCTTCTGCTCCTCTTGCAGGTGTCGCCTTGGAACCCGGCCCGCCACTCAACAACCCCATGGGTCCAGCATCCCCGCTGCCCGAGGCCATCGTGTGGGTCCCTCCGCAGACTGCATCTCCGTGGGCGCGGCAAGCCGACCTTGGACCATCATGGGGGCTGCGCTCCAGGATCAGCCCGACGTGGGTGCTGCGCTCGTGTCCGGACACGTCATGGAGGCCACACTCCAGCACGGGTTCCACCGAAGGTGCAGTCTTGGCCCGGTCGGGGTCCACTGCAGGTGCTGCGGAGTCACCGCCAGAGGGCGCCGAGGATCTGGCCCTGCCGAGGGAAGACGTCGCTGCTTCAGCCCCTCCTGCCAAGGTTGTCAGAGCTCCTCCCATTGATCACCTCCTCAACTTGGTGTTTCTGTGGGTCGGCCCTCTCACCACGGGGGCAGCTTTGACCCAGTCAGGGTCCATCATGGGTGCAGCAGAGCCGGCCCAGTTGGGGGCCATCATAGGTGCAGCTGAGCCTCAGCCAGAGGCCGCTGCGGTTCGCTATGAGGACGACATGGCCCCCTTCTCCTCCCAGTCCTATGCCATGGGAGTCCCCTCCCTTTGGTCTGGTCACCCACCAGCGAGTTTCCTGGTAGGCAGATCACCTCCTACCTCACCCCATTGGCCCTGGTGGATCAACAACACTGCTGACCGCCTGAGGGACCGAGTCTCTGGGCCACATGGCCCATGTTCTCCGGCAGGCCACCTGACTGGGTTCGCCAAACTGCCTGCTGGGCCTGGGACTCAGGGCGGCCTCCCGAGCCGCTACGGCTTTGGACTTGGGGGGGTTAATTGTGGACCCTGGGTGGGGAATTGTGTTCCCTCCTTCCTGTTCCCCCTACCTCCCACCCGAGTTCGTGTTGTTTGTTGTTGTTTTTCCTGTTGGGGGGGGGGACGTTGATGTTACCTGGGGTGTCTGGGAATCCACCCCTTAAAGGGTGGGGCTCTGTCACGAGCCAAGCCAGCTTGGCTTTCCCCGGCTCTGTCTCGATTGCTTTGGGGGGTTTTGGTTTTACTGGTTATGTGCATTTTGTGTATTATTGTCCTGACTTCCTTATCCTTGCCACTGCCTGACTGGCAGCTGTTAGTCTGCATCTGTGACCTACTTTCTCTCACGCTGCTGACCGTCTGTTAGTCCAGCCACGCCCCCTCGCTCTCCCTTGACTCCATCAGCTGTTTCCTACCCCGGTAATCATCTCCCCTGCGTCTCGCCCAGGTGTTCCTTATTTGCCACACCAGCGGCATCTGTACTAAAGCAGCTCTTTGCTGGACAGATGCCGCTGGATCATTGTACGCATTGGATGGCTGTGCTTCGCCGTCTAATCATCACGTCACAGAAGGGTTTTGCTCGCCAATCTACTGGAGGACCCAGACTGCTTAGGCTGTGAGTAAGTCTAACGTTTCTCGGTTCAGTTGTGCCACCATGCTGGTAGCGTTTATGGGTGCGGCACAACCGCTGCGCTTTCCCCTGTACAACCTAGCTTCTCAAGTGGACTCTTTAGTTAGCCCAAGCAGCCTAGCCATTTGTATGGTTTTCCCTGAACTGTGTTCAATAAATGTGTGTGTGGTAACCCCTGCACTTAAATCCTTGTTTCTCCTTCTCTCCTCCGTGTGCAAAGATAGGGCACACGGAGGGTTTATGACAGTTTTAATTGTTAGGAACATGGCTGATTTTATTTTGTGGACTTTAAAGGGTCAAAGACGGCAGAATAAACTGTCTAGCTGTGTTGAGGTGGGTCAGCAGTCTACCTGGCCCCCTCTAGTTTGGTTATGTTGTATGAATGGATAGGCCTATATATACATATGTGTTATTACCTCCGCCAGGCCGGAGGCCAGGAGGTTATGTCTTTGCCAGCGTTTGTCTGTCTGTCTGTTTGTTTGTCTGTCTGTTGGTTAGCAAGATAATTCAAAAAGTTTTGGACGGATTTCAATGAAACTTTCAGGCGTTGTTGGAAATGGTACAAGGAAGAACTGATTAAATTTTGGGGATGATCCGGATCACCGTCTGGATACAGGAATTTTTTAAAGGATTCTTTAACATTGTGAGATACGGCCATTTTCAACATGTGTGCAGGCCCAATGGAGGGCGCTGCTCGTCGTGTCTGACGAACACAAACTCCGCCTTCTTCAAAGTTTTAGGCACAAAAGCACGCGGAAAACAGTGGTGGGCAGGGCTCGCCAGCGTGCCTGGGTGCCTGTGTTTGCGCTACGCTGCAAAAGCTCAGACGGGCAGCTGTCCGCCGCCGGATTATTTGGCAGAAATTCCCCGGGCAGCCATAGTAGCTGCGCAAAAAGAAGCTCTCTGCCAGGGAAGTTTCCAAATCCTCTTTTGCCGCGGAGCGCAACCCCAATAAAACCCACGCCAACCTGTCTACCCAATTTGCATCCGTCAGTGAAGCCCTGAGTGCTGCTTTCAGTGATCTATGAAAACGCTCGCATAACCCATTGGCCTGTGGGTTGTACGCCGTTGTGTCATGATTTCTTTTGTTTTTTCTTTTGAATTCTTGGATGGAACATGGGTGGGCAATATAAGCTGCGAATTCAGCCATCACACATTTCGGATAACTTATGTTGAACTGTATAATCAGAGGAGTTATTGTCTAATTTGACCTTGTTGGATTTTATTACCCCCTTTGTTATATTATTCACTTTCTTTTAACCTGTACTCTTAATCTATTCGAAATAAAGATTAATTCATTCACTCATTCAATTGCAACGCCAGCAGCCTGGGACTTTGCAGATGCAGGAGATGGACACAACAGCAACACTTCAGTTTATTACCTCCGCCAAGGAGGTAATGCTTTTACTACTGAACCACTAATCCTATCATTGTGAATCCAATTGCTAGTCATATGTTTTCATGGTGAAGGAATCTGAAAACGTACACACAAACACTGTATGGGGGGGAACTGTGGCGCTTGGCGGAGGTCTGCGCTCTCCAAGTGCTTTTCTAGTTATTATTAGCATGTGAGTTGGGTTTAAATTTGGGAGGGTCTAATTTGTGTGCTTTGCATTTTTCTACGGTGGGGGGGGGGGGTAGTGTAGTAATATGGCACTGGGTGTACCCTGGGTGTAGTGGGGATAACGGCCCCACCTTTCCAGTTCCGCCGTTACTCCAGGGTATAAAGGGCTGAGGCGGAAGGGATCAGTCTCTTTCACTGTCGAGCCCTTGGCCTGTACAGAGCACCTGTATCACTGTGGTTTGCTATAATAAAGTTACGTTCAACTGCACCTCCAGTCTGTTCATTGTTAGCTCAAGTTATGGACATAACACCTTAGGCAAAATACTGTCTGCGGTTTAGTCTTCTTGCTTTACGCAAAGCAGAAGAGTCCGGATCTAACACTGCAAGGATTAAGCAAACATCCTCCTTTTTTGCTTTGATCCCATTCTGCAAGCATTTATAATGCATCCACCTGTAGCCATGTAGCCTTCCAGATCCTTCCAGCTCCGGCCTGATGAAGTCAATGACTTGCCCGATGTCTGCATACTGTTTACGCTTCAACCCGTTCTTTTTAAGCAACCAAATTAAGTGCCTTTTGCTAGTGATAACGCTGCTTAATTGCAAGAGAATGCAGGATATCATAATTTATTCCAAGATTAAAGTAAAATGAAATAAGATCAAAACTGTCCATTTTCGTGGCACGCATTACTAAGTTGTGGCCACGCATTATGAACTGGTGGCCACAAGTTAGTAGTGTAGAGGATGCCTTTCACAAACGAGACTGAGTTTATTTCTCAGGCTTGGTTTATTGAGAGGTCACATCCTCCAACAAGAACAGAATCTCAGGAAAGAGTTAGAACAATCATCCTTCACAGTTCTTATACCCTCCAAAGACACAAAACCCCCAACATCAAATAACACACCCCCAACCCACAGTCCTTGAGCAAACATACAGCCCCCGAGGCTCCTTGGCGTCTCCATTGTCTCTCTCATCCTTCTAGCCTCCGGGGCTCCTGCTGGGACATTCTCTCCCACTTCTCGTCTCCTAAGCAACCAACTTCACACCTCCCGTAGGTCTCTGCAGGGTCAGGTCTTCTTTGGCCATTGAGACGTGAAGCTTCCAGAATATGCACCATCATGCCTACTAGGTATATGTGGGTGAATATGAATGCCATATATGCGCTCTAAATATGCGCCATATAACCCCCCCCAAACGTCTAAATAAGGACAAAGTACACCCCAAAATGCATAAAACATATCATATCACACAGAACAGCAAAATGGCACAACATATCACACTTCCAACTGCTTGGGCTTCAACCTCCTGCCATAACTGCTGTAAGCAGGCTTCGATCTGCCTGTAGCTGTTTCTTGCATCTGTGGATCAGAGTCATTAGCACATTCTTGTGAAAGCTTAGAAGAGTGTCTCCCCGGTGGCCTGCTACGGCGGGGGGCCCTGGCTAATTGCACTTGTTCATCAGCCAACACAAAAGCGGGTTTGAGTCTGTTAATGCAGCCTAATTCTCTCCTGTCACCCAAATCGAGCAAAAAATGTTTTTCCCCAGTTTCTAACACTCTGAACGGTCCATCATAAGGCGGTCTTAAACCTGGCGTCTGAGCGTCATGTCTGACAAAGACAAATTCTGCGTTCTTTAAGGCTTTAGGCACAAAAACGCGTGGGAAACTGTGATGAACTGGGCCGGGGAGGGTGTTTGATCCCGTGTCGCTCTGCAGCAGCTGAGCGGGTGGGCGATTTGGTGCAGGGTTCTCTGGAAGGAATTCGCCCGGTAACCGGAGGGGTTGGCCAAAAACCAGCTCAGCCGAAGAGGCTTGTAAATCTTCCTTAGGTGCTGAACGCAACCCTAATAAAACCCATGGAAGTTTATCAACCCAATTTGTGTCCGTGAGAGCCGCTCTGAGGGCTGCTTTCAATGACCGGTGAAAGCGTTCGCACAAACCGTTGGCCTGAGGGTTATAAGCTGTAGTGCGGTGAATTTTCACCCACAGACTGAGGGCCATGGATGACCAGAGCTCGGAAACGAATTGGGGACCCCTGTCAGACGTTATGTCTGACGGGACTCCAAAACGCGCGACCCAAGCCGTTAAAAATGCGCGCGTCATGTCTGCTGCTGTAGTTGACGCCAGGGGGACCGCTTCTGGCCAGCGCGTTGTGCGGTCCACCTATTGACCATCCCCAAAAATTCTTGCAATGCTTTAACTGTCTGCGGCTGGGGAAACTCCGTTATCGCGCGTACTTTATCGGGCAGCGGGACCGCTCCTTCTGGAGAAACGCGGTGGCCCAAAAAATCGATTTGCGCTACTCCGAATTGACATTTCACTGGGTTAATTATCAGTCCATGCTCTGTCAGCCTCTGAAAAACCGCTGTGAGGTGGCGTTCGTGTTCGACCTTGGATGCACTGGCTACCAAAATATCATCCAAATAGGCGAACACGAAAGGGAGGCCACGCAACACCGCATCCATCATGCGTTGGAACGTCTGTGCGGCGCCTTTGAGGCCAAAAGGCATGCGCAAAAACTCAAAAAGCCCAAAGGGGGTTATTACTGCCGTTTTGGGTATGTCTTGAGCGCGGACTGGAACTTGGTGATAACCGCGCACCAAATCTATTTTGGAAAAGATGCGCGCCCCCGCCAAATGCGCCGAAAAATCCTGGATGTGCGGAATCAGGTAGCGGTCGTGTGCTGAAGCATTATTTAACCTGCGGAAATCACCGCAAGGCCGCCACGAGCCATCAGCCTTGGGGACCATATCCAGGGGTGACGACCAAGGGCTGTTAGAGCGTCTAACAATGCCCAGTTTTTCCAAGTTGGCGAATTCCTCGTGCGCGATGGCCAGTTTAGCTGGGTCCAAGCGCCGAGCTTTTGCAAAAACAGGGGGGCCGGAGGTAATTATGAAATGCTCGACCCCGTGTTTAGCTATTGACGCTGAAAATGTTGGGACCGTGAGTGCTGGGAACTGATAGAGTAGTGCATGAAACTTACCACCCGCAGCTGTGACATTAGGATGTGCAGAAGGTGGGGCCACCCGAGCTGTACAGGAGATAGAGTGGAAAGACAGTGCATTTACCATACGTCTATTAGTAAGATCAACTAATAAACTGTTTGAGCATAAAAAATCAGCACCTAACATGTTGTTGCTAACTGCAGCTACGATGAAAGTCCACTCGAAGGTGCGCCCGTGGAAGGATAGAAGGAGCATCTTCTCCCCATAGGTTTTGATCGTCGAGCCATTTGCCGCTAGCACCAGGGGTCCGCTGGAAGGCGCCAGCAGGTCTGCGTAGGAAGGTTTGACAAAACTCAGCTGAGAGCCTGTGTCCACCAGGAAATCCTTCCCTGAATTTGCGTCCGTCACGAAAAGCAGCTTGTTCTTCGCGCCGAGAGCAGCAGCTGCTACCGACTCTCGGTCTTGGCGTTTCCCTGGCGCTTGTATCGGCACGGTGGGATGCATCTGCGCGCCCTCTCGGTGAAACGTCGATGGTAAAAGCAGAGGGTGCCGTCCGCTCCGCTTCTCCTGGTCTCTGCCGCTGCTGACGTCAGTGGGTCCGGTGCTGTGGCCTCTGGTCTCCCCTCGTCTCGCGGGGGTGCGTTCAGCTCCGTTGGCGCCGTCGTGGCTGCGTGTCGTCTATGGGCGTCGACGAGCCGCTGTGCCTCCTGGCCCAGCCCGTGGTAGTCGCGGTCGTTGAGCAGCTGTGAGCTGGCCAGGGTGACTCTCACTGCTGGCGGTAGTGTTCTGAGAAAGAGGTGGGCGAAGATAAAACTGTCATCATCTTCGCCTCTCAGGTTCATCATCCTCGCCATCAGATCTGCCGGCCTGTCTGCTTCCCCTTCTGTCAGCGCCAGAAGTCTCTCTGCTCGCTCTCCCTGCGAGGGAGTGAAAGCTCGAATGAGGGCGGCTTTCAGTGCACCATACTTGTCGTCCTGGAGCGGGTGGTTGGTCAGGCTCTCCACCCGCTGCACTGTGAGGCTGTCCAGCTTCGCGACGACATGGTAGAACCTCGTTGCGTCCGCTGAGATTCCCCGAAGGTGGAACTGCGCCTCCACAGTGGTAAACCAGGAGCGCGGGTTATGTTGCCAGAAATCGGGCAGCTGTAGTGTGGTAGCTGCGTTAACCCGGTTGGCTCCTGAAGAGTCCGGTGCGGGAAGATCGTCGCCACCGGCCATAGTTTGTCGTAGGTCACCAGTGTAGAGGATGCCTTTCACAAACGAGACTGAGTTTATTTCTCAGGGTTGGTTTATTGAGAGGTCACATCCTCCAACAAGAACAGAATCTCAGAAAAGAGTTAGAACAATCATCCTTCACAGTTCTTATACCCTCCAAAGACACAAAATCCCCAACATCAAATAACACCCCCCCCAACCCACAGTCCTTTACTTAAGTTAGAGCTACCAGAGGACTGACCCCCCGCTGTAGCTTTCACTACTTACAGTAGCTGTGTGGCCTAGGGTCAGAGAAACGGCGATAGGCGCCGCCCATATACACCTTCAGGTGTGAAGGGATTAACTAACTAACTAACCCACAGTCCTTGAGCAAACATACAGCCCCCGAGGCTCCTTGGCGTCTCCATTGTCTCTCTCATCCTTCTAGCCTCCGGGGCTCCTGCTGGGACATTCTCTCCCACTTCTCGTCTCCTAAGCAACCAACTTCATACCTCCCGTAGGTCTCTGCAGGGTCAGGTCTTCTTTGGCCATTGAGACGTGAAGCTTCCAGAATATGCACCATCATGCCTACTAGGTATATGTGGGTGAATATGAATGCCATATATGCGCTCTAAATAGGCGCCATAGTATTTTTTTTTTTTCTCCAATGACACCAGAGGGGCTCCGTACAATAGCAGTGGCACCTCCAGAAATTTTTCATAGGGGTGGCCACATGGGGGCCACTGAAAATCTTGTGGCGGCACATCAAAATCGAAAGTTAAAACTCAAGTCCAGAAATGCTCTAATGCTGTTGTCATAGGCTTACTGTATATAGATTAGCTGAAAATTGTAATTACTACTAGTACCTTTTACTAAATGCATAGACTAATAACAGCACAATTAAAATTTTGAGCTCCACAACAAAGCAGTTGTCATAGTGATGAATCTGTACATAAAGATACCAGATGTGTGTTTTCCTGAACAAATGATAATACAGCTTTAGACAGAAGGGAACATGCAGAAACGGCCTTGAGCTGTGACTTGATGACTTGAGGCTTCATTACAAATCAATGGTTTGAGCAAGTGACTTCCTTTTTCTTGCTGATTAAACTAGTTTCAGAGCTGTAGAGTGCCTCACCTCTCTCTTCAGAGGGACATTCCAAATGGATCTATATAGGTTCTCCAGCAAAACAGCTATAAGCCTTCAGCGCCACAGCACTGAGGCTAAAAAGCCTTTCAGGTCTCTGTGCGATCCCTTTTTATATCTTTATTCCCATGCATAGAGACCTGGAGTTTCCAACCAACATACACTGTTGTTTCACAAAGGAATGTGTGGCACATTAACATCACATACACCGGCGCTGCTATTACATCTTTCTTCTCTGAGCGGTCACAGCGGCTCTGGTCATTCTTCCTCTCCCTGGGGGAGGGGGGGGGCGCATAGTCCTTACTGTCCCGTCTGAACCCCCCGGTGACACCTCCTCATTCGGTCCATTGTTCTCCTGTTTCCTCCTGCCTTTCCGGGTGTGAGAAAACCCTCACACACACTATGCCCCCACACAGCCTCCCCCCGAACACCCAGAAGGGGCACTAACCCCCACGCCTTTTGGGCTTGAGCTGTCGCACATAGCAGCTGTGGCAGGGGGTTGCCGGTCCAGTCGAACTGCCCTGCTGGTGAGGTGTGCCGGAGGGCACGTCAGTCTGTGGAGGGAAAGAGTGAGAGGGGGAAACACTTTTTGCTTCGCCCCAGGTTCCAGCACGTTGAACGGTCTGTTGTAAGGTGGGCACAGCGGGGTCCAGTGCGTATCGTGCCTGACGGAAACAAAACCAGCATTCTGCAGGCTTTTTGGGTGCGGGGAAAACAATGGTGGGCCAGCCCGGTACGTTAAAAGCCTCTGGGCTGCACAAAAATTATGTGGGCGGATCTGCCTCGGGTGTGGGATTTTCCGGTGAAAGCTCTCCTGTGCTCAGCAGCGGCTGAGAAAAAAACAAACAAACAAAAAAACGAGTTCTGCTGGGGAGGCTGCCAGATCCTTCTTAGGTGCAGAGCACAGCCCTAAAAGAACTCTGGACAGGTGGTCAACCCAATTTGTGTCCATGAGCGGAATGTCCTAATGGTGGATCTGTTGGCGGCCATCAAGTCCTCCTTAGGTGCAGAGCGCAGCCCTAAAAGGACCCAGGGAAGGCAGTCGGCCCAATTCCCCAAACAAATGTCCTGATGGTGGATCCATTGGCGTTCGTCAATTCCTCCTCCGGTGCGGAGCGCAGCCCTAAAAGGAACTCTGGACAGGTGGTCGACCCAATTTGTGTCCGTGAGCAAAATGTCCTGATGGTGGATTCGTTTCCTGCGCCAGTGCCCGGTGGTCCCCAGTCACCCGCAATGACGAGTTGGCCAGGTTCGCTCTCGCTGCGGCCGGTCGGTTCCTGAAGCAGGCTTGTTGCCTGTTGCATGGCGTGCGCGTCCTGCACAGCGACCACATAGCAGTATTTTGTGTCATCCTTTGCTATCCCGCGGAGTGCGCACTGGGCTTCTATGCGCTGAAACCCCACTGTCGGGTCGTGAAGCCAGAGTCCGGAAGCTTGACTGAAACAGCGCACACGGCACTGATGCTCTCTCTCCCATCTGTGTCCGGGGTGATGCTTGGCTCGCTCTCACATGGCGTGTCAGGGTCACCAGTGTGGAGAAAAGGAATTGGCAACTCTTGGCTCGCTCTCCATGGCACATCAGGGTCATCAGTGTGGAGAGAAGGATGCAGGCAAGCTCGCTCTCCATGACATGTCAGGGGTCACCAGTGTAGAGAAAGGATGCAGGCGAGGCAACAAGCTAGATGACACAGAATTTTATTCTTTCTCCAACAACATAACAGCAAAACAGCTGTAAGCCTTCAGCGCCAAAGCACTGAGGCTAAAAAGCCTTTCAGGTCTCTGTGCACTCCCTTTTTATATCTTTATTCCCATGCATAGAGACCTGGAGCTTCTGACCAACATGCGTTGTTGTTTCACAAAGGAATGTGTAGCACATTAACATCACATACAAAGGCGCCACTATTGCACCTTTCTTCTCTGAGCGGTCACAGTGGCTCTGGTCATTCTTCCTCTCCCCTAGGGGTGTGGGGGGGTGCATAGTCCTTACTGTCCTGTCTGAACCCCCTGGTGACACCTCCTCATTCGGTCCATTGTTCTCCTGTTTCCTCCAGCCCTTCTAGGTGTGAGAAAACCCTCATACACTATGCCCCCACACTACTTCATTTTGTCAGGCAGGGCCTATTTAAGTGATTTATTGATTGACAACAGGTGTGACAGCAATCAGGCCTGGGTGTGGCTAGAGAAATTGAACTCAGCTTTCCAAAGTGATAAACCACCGTCAATTTATGTTTTAACGGGGGGGGGGGGCACTTTTTCCACACAGGGCCATGTAGGTTTGGATTTTTTAACCTTTAATAATAAACACCTTCATTTAAAAACTGCATTTTGTGTTTACTTGTGTTGTCTTTGTCTAACTTTTAAATTTGTTTGATGATCTGAAACATTTAAGTGTGACAAACATACAAAAAAATGAGAAATCAGGAAGGGGGCAAACACTTTTTCACACCACCGTACATCACCTTCCAGTAGGAAATCCACGAAGGCCTTTGTACATGAGGCCCCTGGTCGGCACTTTAAGGCAGCATTAATGGAATATGACAAAACAATGGACATTTTTCCAAATATAACATTTGAGTTAAATTATGAATGGTCATCAGAAGAGGAGGAGGAGGAGAAAGAAAGAAGCCAGGCTATTTCCATGGAAATCTCCCAGTGTGCAAAAATTTAATCAGCTGACCTGGACAATCTGGAGAAAAGCAAAAATGAGGATAACACGGTAAAACCACAATACTTTTGTGGTGATGTACTCTTTGTGTCATCTGAAAATGCCAAGAAAAGCGAATCAAGTGTGCCGAAGAAATCACTACCATGGTAACTACGAGCCATCAGCTAGCTACCGGTGTTGTGCCCCACGCTTTGATCTCCAGTCTTTCACAGTACCGACTCAACAGGTATCCTTTTTAAAGACTTATTACTTTTGCACTTGACAATATTTAATTTGATTTGCTTACATGTGTGTGAATGACAACAGACATCTTCATGCTGATTGAGATGTTTAGCAACACTTACTGGCTACATTTAGAAGAAACTATTTTTTTCTCAGCTGCGCAAAATAACTGGTTAAACAAACAAATCATAATATTTTGTCCAGTATTGCTGTCATTTAATAAATTGTGCTGGCAGAACTGTTGTATGAAAGCAATATTACACTCGAGTTCGTTATGGTATGATTATACTAGCTACAACAGTGATGCGGAGGGCATTAGACATATCACAGCCACAGTTAGTATAACTACGATACCGAACTCACTCTTGTGTAATGTTGCTTAATTACATGAAGAGTTCGTTTGCAAAAACAGCTAAGTCCAATTGGTTTAATAATGAGAAAAGCAACTTTTTCATCTGTTGGTTTATATGTGTTAGTATTTCCAATTCAGCTTCTAAGGCATGGTCACTTGAAATATGAGTAGGCCTATCTCAGATATAATAAAGCAAAAAATTGAACATCAACTCACTGGGTTTTTTTGGGGGGGGGCAATTTATGAGTACAACAACAGATAAGTCAACAACACATACTTGTGCAAAAACAAACATGTCTAACTAACTAACCTGCACTTATATAGCGCTTTTCTAGTCACAAAGACCACTCAAAGCGCTTTCACTAGTACTAACTCTCTATTCTAAGGGCCTATAGGAAACAGATATCTAAGGACAATTTAGAACAGCCAATTAACCTAACATGCATGTCTTTGGATTGTGGGAGGAAACCGGAGCCCCCAGAGTAAACCCACACAGCACAGGGAGAACATGCAAACTCCACCCAGAAAGGTTCCAACCCCTGCCAACCTGGGGATTTGAACCAGGAACCTTCTAGCTGTAAGGCAACAGTGCTAACCACTGCACCACCGTGCTGCCCAAAACTGTGCTAGTTTGTCTGGTGAACGCATCACTGGTTCATCTGCTTCATCAAAATTATCCATGTTTGACATAAAATGCAACAAAATTGTAAAAAAAAACAAACCAAAAAACCAAAACAAAATTGGTAGGGAAATCACGCAAAGCAAGCAGCCCCAAATAGGGGTCTCTGTAGAACGCTGCCGCAGCAGATAGACACGCAATTGGCTGGTTTCAGCATCTAGACACGTGATTGGCTGATCCTCGCTGTACCACTGAGTCACGTCACCCAAATACCAAGCGCGGATTTGCCGTGTGTGAAGTTATCTGGTTTTGTAAAAACAGGGTCCCGGCATTTATCGGCTTTTGAAAAAAAAAAAAACCCAAAACATGGACTTCATAGCGTATATAACAGCGGATTTTTAGAAAAAACTATTTGAACTTCTATAAGTAGGTAATGTGAACAGTTGTTTGTTGTACAGAGGGAAATTTTCTTGGAAGTGGCGTTTATTGGTTTTTGCAAACAAACTCTCCACATTATAAACCGGAGTGGTGGCCTAGAGGTAGCACATCCGCCCCACAACTGGAAGGCTGGGGTTCAAGTCCCTGGCCGGGTCACGCCAAAGACCATATAAAAATGGAACTTCCTGCCGTCCAGCTTGGTACTCAGCAATAATGGAACAGAGGAGAGAAATGTTGGTTACCCAGCCACAGGGGGTGCACAAGCCAGTGTACTTCCTGTGCCGGTCCCAAGCCCAGATAAAATGGGCAGGGTTGTGTCAAGAAGGGCATTCAGCATAAAAACCCCTGCAAAATCAACATGCAGATCATCACAATATAAGGTGATGATACACTGTGGCAACCGTGAAAGGGAGCATCCAAAAGAAAAAAAACCCCAAAACATTTACATTATAACAAAGATTAAATAAGGCCTTGCTCCTTAGAGAAAAGGCATGTGTCATTAGCGTTATCAGGTTTTCTACTTTCATGAAACCTCCTTTTTTAAGCTCTTTTTAAGGAGAAAACCACATATGCATTATTGTTTTCTATTCATTTACAGTAGATTATATAGCTCAGGAAAAAATTAAGAGACCACTACAATATCTTTCTAAGTTAGCATCTCTACATGTGTGGTGGTTATTCAATTTGAGTATCTGATGAATTCCAACACAGGGACACCTCAATACTAGGTACTGACTAGGTGATCATCTAAGCACGGTTAAAGTCTTACCATAAGACGTGAAAGCTGTGAATAATAAGAGTTATTTCACAAATACTTTCAATTTCAATGTTTCATTCTTCTTGTTTCCTCTAGTTTAACTGCTTTAACTGCTTTAACTATCCTAATTGCCTAATGTGTGTTATTAGTGTGTTTGTGGTCTATATTAATCATATATTCCATAACCTACATATGTTTAAGCATGTGAGAATGTTTGGTGATTACATATGTAAGGCGACTTCACACCTCAGAACAGGACAAAGAGTCTCAGCCGCCAGTGAAGATCAAAGAGCATCTGAGGCGCTGCGGTGGAGACCGGATGGGTTGCCCTGACCCCCCAGGGCCAGGCGGAGGAGTACGAAGACAATGGGGGGATTAAGATAATGAGGGATGTCAGCTTTTGATATGCATGTCTTTTGTTATGTGCGAGTATAAGTTCGTAGAGCCGAAGGTGTTCGCTCTCTTACTTCTTCTGCTGCTGCACCTAGATGAGACTTGTTAGAGGAGCTGATAATAAACTTTGGTTTATGAATCACATTACCTCATTATTTCAAGCTCCTCTACACTGGTGACCCTGACGCGAGAATGGACCAGAGGCCTTCCCCCGCGATCGACTCATCTGTGGCGACCCAGGCAGACGCCGGCGCCCATGCAGACAGGGGAACAGATGGACGACGTTCCCCCACGGCAGAAGTGATAGAGAGGGCCCAACCGAGCACCAGTGCCGCTGAGGGAGCCGAAGCAAGGCACTCTCACCCTGCGGACACATCAGTGACGGTCCACACAAACGCCATCACCGTCAACCTGCCGGACTTCTGGCAGGAAGACCCCGCCTCGTGGTTTCAGCAAGCTGAAGCCCAGTTTGCACTTGCGGGCATCACGGCTGACGATACAAAGTTCTGTCACATCGTCGCCAAACTCAACGCCGCCACTTCGAGATGTGCACGGAGCATAATCCAGCGGCCGCCGGCCCAGGACAAATATAAAGAACTGAAAGCGACCATCGTGGCAAATTACGTCCCCTCAGCCGAGGAGAGAGCCGAGAGGATCCTGGCGGTCTACGGCCACAGAGGATGCAGACCCAGGGCCCTCATGGAGGACTTGCTGCAACTTAAAGAAGAGGACAATGACAACTTCCTCTTCCAATTCATATTCCTCAGTACGCTGCCGCCACACATGAGAGGGACACTTGCCAACATGAGATGGAGCACCCAGCAAGACTTCCGCACGCTGGCTCACGAAGCTCAACGGCTCGTCAACGCCTGCAAGGAGCAGACACCCACAGCAGCATCCGCAGACCTCAACGCTGATGTCCGGAGCCACGAGGAGCCACAAATCACCGAGCAGAATCAGCCCGCGGTGACAGCGACACGGCCAGGACGCAACAGACGGAGCGACGTTTGTTATTGCCACCACCGCTTCGCCGAGAAGGCTTCCAAATGCGTTCCCCCCTGCAAATTCGCGATTTCGGGAAAACGCCGAAGCCGAGAGCCGTTAACAGCGGCGGTTCTCGGCGAAAAAAGCAAGCTTTTATATGTGACGGACGGACACACCGGCAAGCAGTTCCTTATCGACATGGGAGCTCAACTAAGTTTTGTCATGCCCTCCCAAGCAGACCGGGCCATGGGCCCCCGGGGCAATGGAGCGGTGGCAGCCAACGGCTCCATCATCAACACTTTTGTCGAAAAAAGCCTGCCCCTCTGCATCCATGGCCGCAACTACAGATGGACATTTGTTGTAGCGGCGGTGAGTTTTAACTTGTTGGGCACAGATTTTTTGTGTGCACATGGGTTATTAGTTGATCTAGCGAACAGACGCTTGGTTAATGCACTGTCCTTTGTTTCTATTCCCTGCTCAGCTCGACTTTCTCCATCACCCGTGCAGGCTAGCGTCACCACAGCAGGAGGTAAGTTTGATCAACTCCTCACCCAATTTCCAGCACTCACAATTCCCAAATTCTCAGCCACAGTGGCTAGACATGGGGTCGAACACTTTATTCCCACAACGGGCCCACCCGTATTCGCCAAAGCTCGGTGCTTAGACGCGGCCAAGCTCGCCATAGCTCGGGACGAGTTTACCACCCTTGAAAAATTAGGCATTATCAGACGCTCGAAAAGCCCCTGGGCGTCACCATTACACATGGTCCCGAAATCCGACGGTTCTTGGAGGCCGTGCGGCGATTACCGCAGATTAAACAATGCGACAGCGCATGACCGCTACCCAATTCCTCACATTCAAGACTTTTCACTACATCTGGCGGGTGCACGCATTTTTTTCAAAAATAGACCTGGTCCGCGGTTATCATCAAGTCCCAGTTCGAGCAGAGGACATTCCTAAAACAGCTGTAATAACCCCCTTCGGTCTTTTTGAATTTTTGCGGATGCCTTTCGGCCTCAAAGGCGCTGCTCAAACCTTTCAGCGGCTGATGGACGCAGTATTACGCGACCTCCCTTTCATGTTCGTCTACCTCGACGATATGCTGGTAGCCAGCTCGTCTGAGGAAGAACACGAGCGGCATCTCACTATGGTTTTTCAGAGACTAGAAGAGCACGGGTTAATAATCAATCCAGCCAAATGCAAATTCGGCGTGTCACAAATTGATTTTTTAGGACACAGAGTTTCTCCGAAGGGGGCAGTCCCACTTCCAGACAAAGTTCATGCAGTAAAAAGTTTCCCACGGCCACAAACGGTCAAATCGCTGCAGGAATTTTTGGGCATGGTTAATTTTTACAACCGCTTCCTCCCCCACGCAGCTCAGGTCATGCAGCCCCTATATGACGCGCTCAGAAAACAAAAACCTTCCAACGCGGTCGAATGGACCCCGGAGTGTGAACGCGCCTTCGCGGAAGTAAAAAGCGCCCTAGCTAATGCCACATTGTTGGTTCACCCCGATCCCTCGGCCCGCATTGCGCTAACCACAGCCGCTTCAGACCTGGCCATAGGGGCAGTTGTAGAACAACACGTCGGCGGAATCTGGCAACCTTTGGCATTCTTCAGCAAATCGCTAAACCAAACTGAGCGTAAATACAGCACTTTTGACAGAGAGCTACTAGCGCTCCATTTATCCATCCGCCACTTCCAGTTCTGGTTAGAGGGGCGGCGTTTTAAGGCTTTTGTAGACCACAAACCGCTCACCTTTGCTATGGCTAAAATTTCCGAACCGTGGTCAGGCAGGCAACAAAGACAGCTAGCTGCAATTTCAGAGTTCACCACAGACATTCGACATGTGGCAGGCAAACTTAACGTGGTAGCAGACTGCCTCTCTCGCGCTGTGACATCGCCAGAGCGCGAGGAGACAGATTATACTACCTCAGCCGCGGAACTCTTCGCCAACGCGGACACATACGCAGCACCAATCCACGCAGGGATAGATTATGCGGCCATGGCAGAGGAGCAAAGTAGTGACGCGGACGTGCGCGCACTCCTGTCTGGACCAACAGGGTTAAGGCTGGAGAAAAGGGGTTTACGCGACGGTGTGCCCCCCCTAATATGCGACATCTCAACCGGCCGACCTCGCCCGTTAGTTCCAGCTGCATGGCGCCGCCGTATTTTCGACTCGATTCACTCCCTCGCGCACCCAGGTGTGCGCGCTTCAGTTAAAATGGTCGCCGAAAAGTTTGTGTGGCCTGGCCTGCGCAAAAACGTAAAAGAATGGGCAAAGACTTGCATTTCTTGTCAGCGCGCCAAAGTACACAAACACACAAAAGCCCCTCTGGAGCCTTTTCGAATCCCTGCTAGAAGGTTCGACCACGTTCATGTCGACCTCGTGGGGCCACTACCTTCCTCCCAAGGTTTCACACACCTGTTAACAATGATAGACCGCACCACGCGCTGGCCAGAGGCAGTCCCTCTGGCGTCAACCACAGCGGAGGAAGTCGCTCACGTTTTTTTGACAAACTGGGTGGCACGTTTCGGCGTCCCATCGGACATCACGTCCGATAGGGGGCCTCAATTTATCTCGGAGCTTTGGTCAGCCATGGCCAGCAGCTTAGGGGCGACAATTCACCGCACCACCGCTTATCACCCTCAGGCTAATGGGTTATGCGAGCGTTTTCACAGATCTTTAAAGGCCGCCCTCAGAGCCTCACTAACGGATACAAATTGGGTAAATAAACTTCCCTGGGTTTTATTGGGGTTGCGTGCTGCGCCCAAAGAGGATCTAGACGCCTCTCCAGCAGAATTAGTTTTTGCACAACCTCTTAGGCTCCCGGGTGAATTTTTACCAGAGAACCCAGAGCCAGGGCATCTCCCTGCCCCGAGGTTTTTAGGCAGCAACGGACCGGACTCTCTCCCCGGACCGGCACATCACTCTTTTCCACGGGTTTTTGTCCCACAAGCTTTAAAGAACGCTGAATTCGTTTTTGTTAGGCATGAAGCTTTAAAACCAACTTTCCGCCCACCATACAATGGGCCATTCAGAGTGCTGGAACCTGGTGATAAACACTTTGTGCTTGATTTTGGGGATAGAAAAGAAACAGTCAGCATTGACAGACTTAAACCTGCCTTCTTGTTGAGAGACGAGCCTGCACGGTTGGCGAGAGCACCTCGGCGGGGTAGACCCCCCAAGAGAAAAGACTCAGCCCCTCTGCAGGGAACAAATAATCACTCTCCTTCCCAAGCTGCAGATTCCTTACAGGAAGGTCCCAGCAGGACGCCCAAGCGGACCCACAGCAGATTCGGGAGAAGATTAAAACCCAGACGGCACAGAGACTGATGCAAACTACTCAACAGTTGTTCACTAATTGTGCTGTAACAGTTTAGGACTGACTTGTGATTTTACTATGCTGTTATGATTACCACTGAACTCTCTTAGGAGCATGGCTGCTGGAAAGTTTCTTCTGTGGCAAGAGGTGTAGCAGTTAGTATGTCATAATAATTATCTTAAACTGTGAATTTTTCTATTGTCCTTTTCTTAGTCGTTTGGGGGGGGGCTGTGGTCTATATTAATCATATATTCCATAACCTACATATGTTTAAGCATGTGAGAATGTTTGGTGATTACATATGTAAGGCGACTTCACACCTCAGAACAGGACAAAGAGTCTCAACCGCCAGCGAAGATCAAAGAGCATCCGAGGCGCTGCGGTGGAGACCGGATGGGTTGCCCTGACCCCCCAGGGCCAGGCGGAAGAGTACGAAGACAATGGGGGGATTAAGATAATGAGGGATGTCAGCTTTTGATATGCATGTCTTTTGTTATGTGCGAGTATAAGTTCGTAGAGCCGAAGGTGTTTGCTCTCTTACTTCTTCTGCTGCTGCACCTAGATGAGACTTGTTAGAGGAGCTGATAATAAACTTTGGTTTATGAATCACATTGCCTCGTTATTTCAAGCTCCTCTACAGTGTTATTAGTATTCATTAGTATTAGATGTGTTACTACCTTATTAGTACTGATGTGTATCTATTACCTTGGCATTCGTCGGAGAGCAGAGTAAGAATTTCATTGCTCAGGAAATGCTGCATTTCTTAACTGTGCACATGGTAATAAAGCCTTTGAATCTTGAATCTTGAAAAACGGATTTGAGTTTTTCCTAAGTTAAAACTAAATATTGTAGTGTTTAAGAATGAACATTAACTTGTTTTCTTTGCATTCTTTGATTAAAAAGCAACATCCTTTTGCTGTTTTGGCCAGGTGTCATTCATTCATCTCATTCATTCATTCATTCATTCATCTTCTTCCGCTTAATCCCTTTCAGGTCATGGGGGTGCTGGAGCCTATCCCAGCATCTTTGGGCGAGAGGCAGGGTACACCCTGGACAGATTGCCAGTCCATCGCAGGGCCAACACAGAGAGACAGACAAAGACAACCATTCACTCTCACAGTCATACCGAAGGACAATTTAGAATCCCCAGTTAGATGCCAATTAACCTAACTTGCATGTTTTTTTGGCATGTGGGAGGAAACCGGAGAAATCCTGGAGTAAACCCACGCAGACACGGGGAGAATATGCAAACTCCACACAGATCACTGTTGGTCGGGGGCTGGGATCGAACCCAAGATCCCCCGACCAAGGGTGAGTTGCTCTGCTGCCGCAGTGCTAACCACTCCACCACCGCGCCGCCCCAGGTGTCATTTTCTGTAAATAAATGCAGATATTTTGACTTGAAACTTGGGAGAGCTGTTTTCAGTAGGTTAGAGAATAAAACAAATTGTTCATTTCACTCAAACACATGCGTATAAATAGTGAACAAAAAACAAGAGCTAGCAAGCTAATGCTACTAGTGATAGCTTAGTGGCAAATGTAGCACTGTCACAAACAACAGACAAAACCAAAAAAAGCACAAACTGTGGGGGACATAAGAGGACATGGCACTCCACTCAGGACAGGGTGGTGGTGGAGGAGAAGGTAGTCAGAAATGGTAATGGGGAAAAGGTGAGAAGAGCCGCTAGGGGGTATAAAGCCAAAGAAAGATGCACCTTTCACCCCTGCTGCTGCTGCCGCCATCATAAGATGGCGGCAGCGCGCTCGGACGCAGCGGCCCCTCTTGGCATCAGCAAGTGTGAGAGTTTTGAGTGTTGTGATCATCCCAGACGTACATTCTGTAAAACTTACAACCGTGAGACCTTATTAAACATCAAGGTACTGCACGCTGCAAGAATCGCGGCGATCGGTTGTGATTTGGACATCCTACGCCAGCACGGAATTCTGGCGGAGTCCCCGCTGGAAGCTACCCGTGAGAGGAGGAAGCGGAAGCGGAGGGAACGCAGGAAAAAGCGAGGAAAAAGGGCAGGGATCCATGCTAGGCTAAAGGCTAACCCCTCCAGACCAGCGGTACCGTCGCTTCTTCTCTCAAACGTTCGCGCCCTCGAAAGCAAGGTGGACGAACTGCGTCTGCTGAGAGAAACCCGGAGAGAGTGGAGGAACTGCTGTGTGTTTGTTTTCACCGAGACATGGCTCCACGACAACATTCCTGACGAGGCCATTCAACTGGAAGATATGGCGATGTTCCGTGCCGACAGGGAAACGGCGAGCTCCGGTAAGAGCCGGGGGGGTGGGCTATGCATCTATGTTAACAAGAACTGGTGTGTTAATGCCATGTTAGTGTCTAAACACTGCTCTCCGTTGGCGGAGTTCCTTATTGTAAATTGTTGGCCTTATTATCTGCCTAGGGAATTCAGCAACGTGTTTGTAGTCGGTGTTTACATAGCGCCGAGCGCTAACGCTAAAGCTAATGCTAAGAAGGCACTCGGGGAACTGCACAATGCAATCAGTGAAATCCAAACTTCACACCCGGACAGTTTTGTGGTGGTTGCGGGGGATTTTAACCACACCAGCCTAACAACTGTGCTCCCCAAGTTTAAACAATGTGTAGACTTTAAGACCAGAGAGAATATGTTGGACTTAGTGTACACAAACACAGATGCATATAAAGCAATACCCCGCCCCCATCTCGGCCGTTCTGATCACATATCCGTGATGCTGGTGCCTGCCTACAAACCTTTATTGAAGCGCAGCAGGCCAGCAGTGAAACAAATCAGGATTTGGCCAGAGAGTGCAACCCCTGCACTGAAAGACTGTTTTCAGCACACAGACTGGAAGGTCTTCAAAATAGCAGCCTCCCAGGAAGACAGGACAGATGTGGAGGAGTATGCTGATTCGGTCACCAGCTACATCGCGAAGTGCACAGAGGATTTCACTACAGTGAAGACCATCACTATGCGAGGTAATCATAAGCCCTGGATGACTGCAGAGGTGCGCTCGCTGCTCACAGCCAGAGATGCAGCCTTCAGAGCGAAGGACAGGATCGCCCTCCGCTCAGCCAGGTCTGCGCTTTCTAAGGGAATTAAGGCAGCAAAGCGCGCCTATGCAGAGAAAATCCAGGGACACCTCTGTGACACTAGGAACACCAAGCAGATGTGGCAGGGAATTCGGACACTGACGGGCTTTAAGCCTAGGCAGGGGGTCGATGATGACGACGCTTCGCTTCCAGACAGGCTTAACGACTTCTTTGCACGTTTTGAAGCATCAAACTCGACAATCAGAGGGAGGGCTGGCCCTCCCCCACCATCGGTCGGACCAGCTTTTACCATCAACACAGCGGACACACGGAGGACCCTAACCAGAGTCAACCCACGCAAAGCTGCAGGTCCAGACAACGTGTGCTCCAAGACTGCGCGAGCGAGTTGGCGGATGTCCTGACTGACATTTATAACATCTCCCTGAGTCAGGCCATCGTTCCCAGATGCTTCAAGACCTCTATCATTGTACCGGTGGCAAAGAAACCAGTGGTGTCCTGTTTGAATGACTATCGTCCTGTTGCACTGACACCAATTGTGATGAAGTGTTTTGAGCGGCTTGTCAAACCACACATTACAGCCTGCCTCCCTGCATCACACGACCCGCTCCAGTTTGCATATCGTTCAAACCGCTCCACGGAGGATGCTATAGTCACCACCCTACACTCTGTCATCACCCACCTGGACCAGAAAGACACCTACGCCAGACTCCTGTACATTGATTTCAGTTCAGCATTCAACACCATTATTCCCCAGAGACTGATGGAGAAATTACTCCTTCTCGGTCTGAACACCGCCACATGTCTCTGGATCCTGGATTTTCTGACTGAGAGACCTCAGTCTGTCCGGGTTGAAAACAACATCTCCAAGTCTGTCACGCTGAGTACCGGATCCCCTCAAGGCTGTGTACTCAGTCCACTGTTGTTTACACTTCTAACACATGACTGTGTATCCAGACACGAGGGGAACCAGATTATTAAGTTTGCAGATGACACCACGGTGGTGGGACTTATCCAGAGGGATGAGGAATCAATGTACAGGGAAGAAGTGAGAGACCTGGAGGGCTGGTGCAGGGAGAACAATCTGGTGCTCAACGTGGACAAAACGAAGGAGATGATTATCGACTTCCGGCGGTCACAGCCTGAGCACGCCCCCCTCAGCGGCCGTTTAGTGGAGAGAGTAGAGAACATCAAGTTCCTCGGAGTGCAGATCTCGCAGGACCTGACCTGGAGCAAGAATTCCTTGGAGATCAGGAAGCGGGCTCAGCAGAGACTGCACTTCTTGAGGAAACTCAAACAGGCCTCTCTCCCCATCTGCATCCTCAGGACCTTCTACAGAGGTGTGGTGGAGAGTGTTCTGACGTACTGCATTGCTACATGGTACTCCAGCTGCAGTATGTCAGACAAAAAAGCCCTGCAGAGGATAGTCAAGGGGGCGGAGAGGGTAATTGGAGTCTCCCTCCCCTCTGTCCAAGAACTTTTTCAGAACCGTTGTAGGAGCAGGGCACTAAACATTGTCAAGGACCATTCTCACCCTCTGCATAAACACTTTGAACTTCTTCCATCTGGTAAACGATTCCGGAGCATCAGAGGCAGAACCACCAGACTGATCAACAGCTTCCTTCCACAAGCTGTCAGGATGCTGAACAGTTGACCCGGAATCTCTCATACACACTACTGCACCTACGGACATTTTGTATATTATAGTTAGTTATTCTTTTTTTTTTTTCCCAAGTATGTCTCAGGGATGTGTGAATGGATGGGGGGGTGGGGGTTGGGGGGGGAGCTATGTGGGAATGTGTCTTAAATCATGCTGCTTCTTATATGGATGCCGAGAGAAACGCAATTTCATCTTGCTTGCACTACAGTTGTATGTATAGCAATATGACAATAAAGTTTGATTTGATTTGATTTGATTTTTGATTTGCTGTGTCAGGTTCACACCTGAGGACACAGGGGTGCGAATGTATTGTATCAAGACCTGCTCTGTGACGGTATGTTAATGTGTATGTGTATGTGTGTGCATGTTTCATAGCTTGTATGTTAATGTGTTTACCCTGGGTGCTGGAGGCGGGAATAGAGTTCGCTCTGGCACTCAGATTCAGTCTGTTATGTTTGATGAAGGAGAATAAAGTCGGTGTCGTCAGCTCGTGGTCTCGTCTGATTCCTTCTTCCACAAAACATATTTTCAAGTAAGAATTAAATGACTTATGTAGCATTCCCATTTGCAATGGCCTCTCTCAACATCCAAATCACGACCGGCACCTAGCCAACTATTGTACACTCCAAACTTATCTAGTAAATTAGGCCTTCAACCTGATCTCAAGACTGATGGCGCAAATTTCTCATTATCACCTGATTAATGTGCTCATGCCATCTGGTGTTCTACCAGAGATGGTGGGAGGAGACAAGTTCAAAGTGTGACAGTGATCTGTTCTAGTTTGCAGTATTTTGATAATATTTGTTATTAAAATACAGCACACCAATTATTATGAAACATTAACATTAAATATGACATAGAAAAACAAGTTAGAACTTAGAAAATTATGTTTAGACTGTCCAGTGGCAGGGTGGCCACTGGTGGGGGAAAGATGTTGAACCAGGGTGGCTGTTGCCACCCAGTGCCACCATTTGGGGGCGCCACTGTACAATAGCACAAATTTTACAGGGCTTACATCTATTTTATTTGAATACCTATCCACCTTATTCCTAGCCCCCATGATGCCTTGCGTGAATTATGGGCGCAACTTCTGGTACTAGTTTAGAACGTGTGGTTGTCACTGAAATGGGACACTTTTCCTTGTTAAAAAACAATGACTTCGGCATCAAAAACACGGGAACACGGCCTTTTGCACCTCAAAAACAGTAATATGATCATACCACTTCTCACGACGATGGAGGGATGAGAAGATGACCTTAAAAAGTGGCCTGACATGTTATGTCGGATTTACCTTTGTAATGACGAGGCCAGGTGCACAGCTGAACTTCACTTTATTAAAGGGGTGGTCACACACAGCACAGCCACCGGGCAGGGGCATCAGCAAAGAGGCTGGATAAAGATGCCCGCTGGTATTTATAGGGCGGTGCAGTAGCGGGAGAGGAAGTGGCCGCCACTACGGCGCACTTCATAATAAAACACAGCATCACCCCCACCCCCCACCCCGTAGAAAGTCCAAAACCACACATACAATTGAGACCCTCCCCAATTTAGGACCCAAGTCACGCACTAAAGCTAGAACTGAAAACAACAAATGGCCTAACACATTCTTCACACAACAAACCTAAACTAGGGGGGACGGGTGGACTACCGTCCCACCCCACACGGCAAGGTGGGTTATTCTGCCACCTGTAAAACAGTCCCCAAGTCCATCTATAACGAGAACATTGCCATGTTCCTAAAATAAAACATACCCAGAACAATAACAGTTTAGTCAGTTTGTCAATTTTTCTAAGTCCTACAAAGTAAAATTAGCAACTAAAACCACACAGAGACAATCATGAAAAACCAGAAACATCTATTACACATATAGGGTTTGTCATCTCATACATCATTAGCATGCAATAAGGACCTGTAAATGCTCCTTAATACATTCAATTTGGCATTTTTCTCATCTCAATATTTGTAACCACACCAAATGATGACATTTTCTCAAACTTATAGTACAAAACAATTCCAAAATGAGCTGTTTCGTCTTATCTCTCTCTTTTTTCCTTTTTTTTTACACATGCAAACATATGAATATTGGAACATTAGAACTTTTATTTTTTTTGGCAAAACTCTCACTACTGTCCTTCTGGTGGAAAAGGGGGTAGAACTGGCTTGTGGGGGCCCAGGGCAGTCCTTCAGTAATCAGAATCAGGTTTATTGCCATTGCTCATGTAGTACACAAACTAGGAATTTGTCTCGGTACAATGCTGCAACATTAAACATGATAAGATAAGAGAAATAAACTATACATGTAATAAAGTGTAGGATAAGATTAAGTGATACTGGTCAACAGTTAAAATATATATTAGCCAGCAGCAGATACTGTGGAGAACTATATAGTGCAGTCGGTAATGCAGGAAGAAAAACAGTGATGATTGACATGAGTCTGGTTGAGCTGCTGTACATGGTGCACGAGAGTCACTTAGTGTTCAGCAGTCTAATGGCAGAGGGGAAGAAGCTGTTCATGTGACGGGAGGTTTTAGTCTGGATGGACCGAAGTCTTCTACCAGAGGGGAGGGGGGCAAACAGTACATGACCAAGGTGTGAGGGATCGGCTATGATCCGGCCAGCACGCCTCCGGGTCCTGGAGATGTACAGATCCTGGAGAGATGGGAGCTTGCAGCCGATCACCTTCTCAGCAGTGCGCACGACGCGCTGCAGCCTTAGTCTGTCCCTGGCAGTGGCTCCTGCGTACCACACGGTTATGGAGGTGGTGAGGATGGACTCGATGATGGCTGTGTAGAACTGCACTAACATCTTGGTGGGTAGCTTGAGCTTCCTCAGCTGCCGCAGGAAGAACATCCTCTGCTGGGCTTTTTTGATGAGTGAGCTGATGGTCAGCTCCCATTTGAGGTCCCTGGTGATGGTAGTGCCTAGGAAGCGGAAGGAATCAGCAGTGGTGATGGGAGAGCCTGAGAGGGTGAGGGGGGGCAGAGGAGTAGTGACTTTCCTGAAGTCTACAATCATCTCCACTGTCTTCAGAGCGTTCAGCTGCAGGTTGTTATTGCTGCACCAGGACGCCAGCTGGGCCACCTCTCTCCTGTAGGCGGACTCGTCGCCATTGGAGATGAGCCCGATGAGGGTGGTGTCGTCCGCAAACTTGATCAACTTGACAGACTGGTGGCTGGAGGTGCAGGAGTTGGTGTAAAGGGAGAAGAGTAGGGGGGAAAGTACACAGCCCTGGGGTGATCCGGTGCTGATGCTAGTATAGTCTGAGACAGTCTTTCCCAGCCGCACATGCTGCCTCCGGTCCGTCAGGAAGTCGATGATCCACCTGCAGAGGGAGTCAGGCACGTTGAGCAGGGACAGCTTGTCCCGGAGCAGAGCGGGGCGGATGGTGTTGAATGCGGAGCTGAAGTCCACAAACAGGATCCTGGCGTAGGTTCCCGGGGAGTCCAGGTGCTGCAGGATGGAGTGGAGGGCCAGGTTGACTGCATCGTCTACAGACCTGTTGGCTCGGTAGGCAAACTGCAGCGGGTCCAGGAGAGGGGTGGTGATGGACTTGAGGTGGGACAGGACCAGGCGCTCAAAGGACTTCATGACTACAGAGGTGAGCGCTACAGGTCTGTAGTCATTAAGTCCAGTGATCCGTGGCTTCTTGGGGACAGGGATGATGGTGGAGGATTTGAGGCAGGACGGCACGTGGCATAACTTAAGGGAGGTGTTAAAAATGTCTGTGAATACAGGAGCCAGCTGTTTCGCACAGAGTCTCAGGGTGGAGGGAGACACGCCGTCTGGGCCGGGGGCCTTGCGCGGGTTCAGTCTGGAGAACTGTTTGAGCACATCCTGCTCACTGATGATAAGGGGAGGGGGGGAGGTGGGGGGGGGGGTGCCTTAAATGAAGTAGGGAATGTGGAGGCTGTGGAGCTGGAGGGAGGGGGGGAGTTGGACACAGATGACGAGGTGTCAAAACGGGCATAGTGTTGGGACAGTCTCTGACAAAGGGCTTTGTCATCCTGACCTTTAGGAGCCTGAGGCCGATAGTTGGTGATCTGCCTCAGTCCTCTCCACACGGAAGCCGAATCATTAGCAGTGAACTGCTGCTGGAGTCTCTCTGAGTACACAGATTTAGCCCTCTTCAGCTCTCTGTTAAACCGGTATTTAACCTCCCTGTAGCAGTCCCTGTCTCCACTTTTCAGCGCTGCTTCCTTCTCCTTCCTGATCTGTCTGAGCTTAGCTGTGAACCAGGGTTTGTCATTAGAGTAACTCACCCTGGTGCGTGATGGAAGAATGTTCTCTTCACAAAAGTGGATATATGAGTTCACAGTGTCCGTGTACTCATCCAGATCATGCGTGGCTCCTTTAAGCATGCCCCAGTCAGATATTTCCATGCACGTTTCCAGCTTCTCCTCAGCATCACTGGTCCGTATCTTCGTAGTGCTCACAACAGGTTTAGTGAGCTTCAATCTCTGTCTGTATGTGGGAATGAGGTGAACCATCACGTGATCAGATAATCCCAGCGCAGCTCGAGGGACAGCGCGATATGCGTCTTTCACTGTGGTGTAACAGTGATCCAGTGTGTTTAATCCTCTGGTGGGGCATTTAATAAACTGTTTGTAGCGGGGGAGATCGTGGCTCAGATTGCACTGATTAAAGTCGCCAGCCACAATAATCAGCGAGTCTGGAAAACTCCGCTCTGTGTGTTGAATGTGATCCGCGAGCACGCGCTGAGCTTCGCGCGTGTCCGCGTCGGGAGGGGCGTACACAGCGATCAGTATAAAAGAAGCAAACTCCCGCGGGGAATAAAAAGGCTTGCAGTTGATAACAAGAAATTCCAAGGCAGGAGAACAGTGTTTGGAAATTTCCGTTACATCAGAGCACCAGCTACAGTTGATGTAGAAGCAGACTCCGCCTCCTGTGGTCTTGCCGGAAAGCTCTGTGTCACGATCAGCACGGAAGAGCTGGAAGCCGTCGAGGCGCAGCGCGCTGTCCGGTATATTTTCCCGGAGCCAGGTCTCAGTAAAGCAGAGGACAGCTGAGGAGGCGAGGTCCTTAAAACGCATCAGCAGTCTCAGTTCATCCACCTTGTTAGAGAGAGAGTTGGTATTGGACAGAAATATGCCAGGCAGCGCCGTTCGCGAGCCTCTCCTGCGAAGTCGTACGAGAGCGCCCGCTCGTCTTCCTCTCTTCCGCCGTCTCACTTTCCGAGCCAAACAATAAACCAGATCGGCGGCAGGGGCTAGAAAAACTGGGAGGAGGTCCGTGGGGGTCAAAGTCCTGATATTTAAAAGTTCTTCACGGGTATAAGTGCAAGCAGACACACAATTGACAAACAAAAACAAACAAAGAGCGCAGCGAAGCACCATGTCGACCGCTGTGGGCGCCATCTTGGATATTAGACCTGCATATTATTAGACCTGCATTAGACCTGGATAGTAGACCTGCCCCCGGAGGCATGCTGCCTCCGGGGCCGCAGCTGATCTCGTAGACGAGAGTGCATCTTCTCCTCACCATCAGTCGCCTCTCTCGTCCGGACCCGCCATCCGAAACCTCCTTCCGGGCATGCCACAGCTCACTGGCATGCCTCCACGAGCCATCTAACAGATGGAAGTAGTCTGCGCCCTGCTTAGCCACAATGCGCAGCTGCTTCTGGTGTTCCTTTGGCTGTCGTTTTGCCCACATCTACCGTGGACGTCCCTCCCCTCAAGCCCGGACCAGGTCCGTAACTCTCAGAAGAGCTCTGCTCGGTCTGCAGTTTTGCTGATCGGCACGCGGTCCCTCCGTGTCTGTTGGTCTGGCCCCGACTCCTTGCAAAGTTGCTGCAGCAGTCGCCATTGTAGCTCCAGATTCTCCAGCCCACTGTGTCCGAGCTCTGGAGGAAACTGAGGCTAGCTCGTTGGTGTCACTTGCCAACGCAGGCGCCTCGCCACCACACTCGGTACCCTCTTCCATGGTACCATGAGCGCCGGCACTGAGATTTTCCTGCGTCGAACCTGAGTGAGGCTGGTCCTGCTTGACTGCTGTGGTGCCCGGTAAATCTTTGTCCCACACAGCATTGTCCTCCACCACTGGAACCAGATGGTTCCACTGGCCACAACCAGTCCATTCTTCCCCAGCGTTGTCTCTAATGGTGAACCCCAGTCCATAAAACAGGTCACAGTCCATGATGTTGTCGCCTTGGGCTGTCACGTGGAACGTGCAGTCAGCCATCACCACCAACTTGTACCAAGCCATTAATTCTAGCGTTCCAACTGTGTGCAGTCTGCCACCTTCATAACCGTAGAGCGGTGTTGGGTTACCTCTTATTTTGTAGTGGTGGAAAAATTTCCTCACCGTGGTCCATTTCAATAACGATCCCTCTGCCCCCGTGTCGACCAGCAGCGGCACCTCCTCACCATCAAGCATCACCTTGCAGAACGTGAACCCGTTGGTACTCGGGGACACCACATGGACAGTTGCTGGGGCAGGTGATGTTGTTTTTCTCCGTGGGCTCTCCGACTTGGACATACAACATCCTGGCATAATGGTTCAAGCGTCCACATTTGCTACAGTGCTTCCCTCTAGCTGGGCATTCTCTAGGCTTGTATTGGTGCTTTGCGGACCCACAACCCATACACAAGGGTTTTCTCGGGGCAGACCTTCAGCTGGTAGTGTTGGTTTCCGTGTTGTCGTCGATTGCGCTATCCTTGCTGTCTGGGTCCGCTACTAATGCTGCGGCAGTAGGCCCAAGCTGCCGTTGTGATTGGCGCCATTTTAGCTCTGAAGCTAGCTTGTCTGCGGTCTCCACTTGGAAAGCTAGCTCAACAGCCTCGGATAATGTCAGGTAACGGCGCCGAGAGTAGCCTAGCTCATAAAGCATTGCTGGTTGTGTGCTCCGCCAGCTGGTCGTGTACCATCTCTTCCTCCAGTGGCCCAAAACAACTCTCACTAGCCAGCTGCCTCAGGTCGGCGACGAACTGATGGACAGGCTCACCCACCCTTTGGTGTTGCATCATCACTTCCTTGTGGTAACGTATCGTCACTTCCTGTTTTGCTGTCTGCCTGTGTGGTTTGCTCTCCAGCTCTCGAGCCACTAGCTATGGCTACTACCTCTCTTTCCTCTCCTCCTCTGGTGTGCTCTCTCTGTCAGATGTTTAGCTACACCTCTGCCTCTTTTAGTGATAACGGTAAATGTAATAAATGTTGTCTTTTTGAGGCGCTCGAGGCGAGGTTGTCTGATTTGGAATCCCGGCTCCGCTGCATTGAAACACCGTCTGCGCCAGTTAATCTCGACGGACGCCCATTAGCTGCAGCGGAGCTAGCTAGCTTAGGTCCCCCTGTCACCGGTTCCCCGGCTCTCCTCTGCAGCGAGGAGACTGGGTGGGTGACGGTGAGAAGGAAGCCTAGTCGCAAAGCCCCGGTTCACCACCAACCTGTTCACGTTTCTAATCGTTTTTCCCCGCTCAGCGACACACCCGCTGAGGAAAAAACTCTGATCATTGGCGACTCTGTAGTCAGAAACGTGAACCTAGAGACTCCATCGGCCATAGTCACATGCATTCCTGGGGCCAGAGCAGGCGACATCGAGTCAAATTTGAAAATGCTGGCTAAAAGTAACTGTAAATATTCCACAATTGTTATTCACGCCGGCATTAATGACATCCGTCTCCGGCAGTCGGAAGTCACGAAATTTAATATAGAATCGGTGTGTGACTTTGCAAAAACGATGTCTGCCACTGTAGTATTCTCTGGGCCCCTCCCCAATCTGACCAGTGATGACATGTTTAGTCGTTCGTCATCCTTGAACCGCTGGCTGTCTGTGTGGTGTCCTAAAAATGACGTGGGCTACATTGACAATTGGAGCTCTTTTTGGGGAAAACCTGGCCTTATGAGACGAGACAGCATTCATCCCACTTTGGATGGTGCTTCTCATTTATCTAACAATCTGGCATCTTTTTTATCCAAATTTCCAAAACCATGACTACTCAGAGTTGGGACCAGGAAGCAGAGTCGCAGTCTTACACGCCTCTCTGCAGCTCCTCTTCATCCGCCACCGCTCAGCTTAGCCCCTGTCTTCCCCATCAGAGAATCGTTGTCTGCTCCCTCCAAAATAAATAAAAATATAATGTATAAGCATCCCAAAGTGATAAAGCAAAATATTGGTAAAACTCAAATTAAACATAAAGCCTCTAAATTGAATGATTTGGCCTCTGTTCCTCCTCATAATTTAAAAATTAAATGTGGTTTATTAAATATTAGGTCTCTAACTCCCAAGTCTCTGTTAGTCTATGATCTGTTAATTGATCATCAGATTGATTTAATTTCCCTTACAGAGACTTGGTTAGGACAAGAGGATTATGTTGGTTTAAATGAATCAACTCCCTCTGGTTATTTAAACTGTCAAAATCCCAGAAGTTCTGGTCGTGGAGGAGGAGTAGCATCAATTTACCATTCCAAATTACTAGTTAATGTAAAGCAAAAAACATGTTATAATTCCTTTGAGGGCCTGGTCCTCAGTGTTGGGCACTTTAGCAATTCCAGGTTAAACCCAATTGTATTTGCCATAGTTTATCGTCCCCCATCAACCTATTCAGAATTTTTATCCGAATTTCCTGATTTCTTAGCTGATTTAGTGCTGAAATCTGATAGAATAATTATAGTAGGGGACTTTAATATACATGTGGATGTAGATAGTGACTGCCTTAATGTGGCTTTTAATTCAATATTAGACTCGATTGGGTTTTCTCAGAAAGTAGGAAATTCTACTCATTACCTCCACCATACATTGGACCTTGTTCTGACATATGGCATAGAAATAGAAAATCTTGTAGTGTCTCCTCATAACCCTGTACTGTCAGACCATTGTCTGTTAACCTTTGATTTTACTATTTCTGACTATTTGGCTCCTAAAGAAAAATATTATCACAGTAGATGCCTCTCAGATGATGCTGTTTCCAAATTTATGCAGATTGTTTCCTCTATGCCATGTGTCAACACAACGGAAATAAGCTATAGACAGCTTGCTCCTTCTGTAATTGATAACATGGTGGATAGTGTTTCAGCTTCTCTGCATCAGGCTCTAGACTTGGTGGCCCCCTTAAAAAAGAAAAAGTCTAAACAGAGATTTTTAACTCCTTGGTTCAACACAGAAACTCGTAGCTTAAAACAGAAGACTCGTCAATTAGAAAGAAAATGGCGCTCTACTAATTTAGATGAAATCTATTTAGCTTGGAGAAATCATCTTTTAATTTATAAAAAATCTCTTAGAAAAGCTAGAACGAGTTATTACTCTGCATTAATAGAAGAGAACAAGAATAATCCCAGGTTTCTTTTCAGTACTGTAGCCAGGTTGACAAAGAGTCAGGACTCTGTCAATCCTAGCATTCCCTTAGAGCTTACTAGTCAGGACTTTATGAACTTTTTCAATAATAAAATTTCATCCATCAGAGATAAAATCAATCAGATTCTTCCCACAGTTAACTTAAATACTGTAACTACTACAACTCCTTCTATTGATGTCTGTCTTGATGAGTTTACTCCAATCGACCTTTGTGAGTTAGACAAAATAGTTTCCTCATCCAAACCTTCAACTTGTCTTTTAGACCCTATTCCTACCAGGTTATTTAAAGAAGTCTTCCCACTTATTGGTAGCTTTATTCTTCATATAATCAATTCTTCATTAACTTTAGGCCATGTACCGCAGGCTTTTAAAACGGCTGTAATTAAACCCTTACTCAAAAAGCCAACGCTAGATCCAGGAGCTTTAGCTAACTATAGACCAATCTCTAATCTCCCTTTCATTTCAAAAATCTTAGAAAGAGTTGTTGTTACGCAATTATTTGACCACCTGCAGGGAAATGGTTTATTTGAGGAGTTTCAATCTGGGTTTAGAATTCATCATAGCACTGAAACAGCCTTAGCGAAGGTCACTAACGACCTCCTCATTGCATCTGATAATGGACTAGTTTCTGTACTTGTCCTTTTAGATCTTAGTGCAGCTTTTGATACTATTGATCATAATATTCTACTTGATAGATTAGAACACTATGTTGGACTTAATGGAACTTCGTTGCAGTGGTTTAGATCTTATTTATCTGATAGGTTCCAGTTTGTTCATGTAAATGATGAGTTTTCTCTCAGCTCAAAGCTTAGTCATGGAGTTCCACAGGGATCTGTGCTTGGCCCTACTCTTTTTAGTTTATATATGCTTCCGTTAGGCAACATTATTAGAAAGCACTGTATACATTTTCACTGTTATGCAGATGACACACAATTATACCTGTCAATGAAGCCAGATGATACTAATCAATTAGCCAAGTTAGAAGCCTGTCTTAAGGAAATCAAAGTTTGGATGACTTGTAATTTCCTGCTATTAAATTCAGATAAGACTGAAGTCATTCTTGTTGGTCCAAAAAACCTTAGAAATTCCTTTCCAAATCAAACTTTCAGTTTGGATGCAGTTACTCTTTCTCTTAATAGCTCTGTGAGGAACCTTGGAGTTATTTTTGATCAGGATTTGTCCTTCAATTCACATATTAAATTTGTTTCTAAGACTGCCTTCTATCATTTGCGTAATATTGCCAAGATTAGGAGCATCTTGTCTCAGAGTGATGCTGAGAAGCTGATCCACGCTTTTGTTAGCTCGAGATTAGATTATTGTAATTCTTTATTATCAGGCTGTCCTAAAACATCTTTAAAAAGTCTTCAGCTGATCCAAAATGCTGCAGCAAGAGTTTTAACAGGTACTAGAAAGAGAGATCATATCTCTCCGGTTCTGGCCTCCCTTCATTGGCTTCCCATAGAGTTTAGAATTAAGTTTAAAATCCTTCTTCTTACTTACAAAGCTCTAAACAATCAGGCTCCTTTTTATTTAAAAGATCTGATACTACCGTATCATCCTAACAGAGCACTACGCTCCCAAAATGCAGGTTTACTTGTAATACCTAGAATCTCCAAAAGTACAATGGGAGGCAGAGCCTTCAGTTATCAAGCTCCTCTCCTGTGGAATCAGCTGCCAATCTGGATTCGGGAGTCAGACTCGATCTCTGTTTTTAAGAATAGGGCTAAAACCTACCTTTTTGATATAGCCTACAATTAGGGAGGGATCATGTGTTTCTGAACCCTCCCTTAGTTATGCTGCTAATAGGTTTAGTCAGCCGGGGGACCTCCAGTAATGCACTGGGCCTCACTCCTTTCCTCACTCTCTATGAAATATTTTTTTTTTGCTGGTCATTAACATTTGTTTGTTCTCTCCCATAGATTGAGTCCCCATCGTGCTGTTTGCTCTCTACATGTCTGTTCTTTTCTTCTTCTCTGTCCCCTCACCCCCCAGCCAGTCGCAGCAGATGACTGCCCCTCCCTGAGCCTGGTTCTGCTGGAGGTTTCTTCCTGTTAAAAGGGAGTTTTTCCTCTCCACCGTCGCCAAGTGCTTGCTCACAGGGGATCGCCTGATTGCTGGGGTCTTTCTGCAACTGTGGGGGTACTCCCTACAGTTGATAGTGCTATGAGATGACTGTTGTTGTGAAATGGCACTATATAAATAAAGTTGAATTGAATTGAATTGAATTGAATTGCTGCCGAAACCTAAACCTCCGGACGGTCACACTGTCCAGGGTGCTGAAATGGCGCACTAGCAACTTGACCACGTCCTCATACGAGTCGGAAGCCCCTAGTGTATGCAGGATATGCTGGCCCTCAAACCCCAAATTATGCACCAGAAGCGCACGTGCCCTCAGTTTATCTAGCTTACCCAGGTTGAGCGCCATGATGCAGTTTTGAAAGGCAGCAAACCATCTTGGCAAGAGCACAGGTGGCTCGCCTGGGAGCTCCAAGAAGGGCCGTAGTGGTCAAATACACACCTCCATTTTTATTCTTGTCTCCAAAATGTTATGTCGGATTTACCTTTGTAATGACGAGGTCAGGTGTACAGTTGAACTTCACTTTATTAAAGGGGTGGTCACACACAACACAACCACCAGGCAGGGGCATCAGCAAAGAGGCCGGATAAAGATGCCCGCTGGTATTTATAGGGCGGTGCAGTGGCGGGAGAGGAAGTGGTCACCACTGCACCGCACTTCATAATAAAACACAAGCTCCGTTAGTTAGCGCCACTGCTAAGATGCTAACGCTGTAAACAAATAAAAGCTCTGAGATATATCAATGTCTCCACCACAATAAAATCAGATACATTTTGTTAAAAGATGTTGGACATAATCAGATTTACCTCAGAGTAGACATAGAATCTAGTCAGAGCCACAAAGAACTACAACACCGTGCTTGGGTGTTTTAATGTCGGGGTAAATACAGACAGCTACAGCTGTTTATTTTACCCCAAAATTAAAATGCTCATCTGGTGCTTCTCCAGTGAGAAGCTTCCATTTATACAGTCTATGGCACAACCACGAACACCAGCAACAAGTACCAGAACTACGCCAAAACATTCAAAAAATACAAAAACTACAAGTGCTGAAATTAGCTGCCACTTGAGTGCAAAACATGTACTGTATGTGGACTATACATTAAATGAATTTGGAAAAACTTTTAAAAATGCTATTTTAAATGCCCCTGCCACTCCACTCTTGCTGACTGATTTAACGCTACCTCAGCCAAAACCGGAAGTTCCGACCATAATCATTTCTGCAGCGGCACCCCCAGGAATAAGGTGGATATACACTCATGGAGACATTTAAGTGCTTTGAGTGGTCTTTGTGAGTAGAAAAAGCACTACATAAGTACAGATCCTTAACTTTTGAAAACCTAACAGTACTTATTAATAAAATAAAATAAGTTAAATACAACTTAGTCCTTCGAAAAAAGTTGGAGTCACTTATTTCTACAAATTTAACTGTACTCAGCATTACATGCTTGCAGTAGTACGACGCTGAGCGTGTACCTGCATTTTGAGGGTATTTTAAGTATTGGTGACATAATTCCAGTTTGTTGCATTTACTCATTTCATCTGAGTTAACTTCAGTATTGCTATAAAAATGACTGCTGACATTTGTTTTTTACTCAGGGTGTGAAATCATCAGGCTGTGCTCAGATAAACCAATAATCCAGAGAGTTTCATGTTCGTTTAAACTGACTGAGATGGCTGAGACGGTTTGGACATGTGCGGGGGTGTAGTGGATAAAATGGACAAAGGATGTTGAAGATGGAGCTGCCAGGCAGCAGGAAGAGAGGAAGACCACAGAGAAGATTCATGGATGTAATGAAAGAGGATGCATGGTTGGTAATACAGAGGAAGATACAAGGGATGGAAGCAGATGATCCACTGTGGCGACCCCTAAAGGGATCAGCTGAAAGAGGACAAAGAAGTATCTCATATTATTAGAATGACACTTCTACATTAAGAGACAATTACTATACACACATTTTTCTAAATAAAACATGATATGCACATATGTATGTGTAATTTATGAGTGTCAAATAATCCACCGGGTGAATAATTCAGAAATTGAAAGTTTGATTTGTTCAGCTTTACAGTTTTATACATTTCTGATAAGAGTGATAAATGCTTTCAGTGTAGACTAGTACATGCCCGTAGAAAGCAAGTATTCCTCTCTGAAACAGGTAGCCCAATCAGACTTTACAGGCCCAAATGTAGGTCGTGTTTGAAAGTGGAATACAGAGGTGTAGCCTACTGTATATGCAGTCACACATGTTAGACTTTGACAAATATGAAAGGGACTGAACTGAGATTTATGATTGTGTGAATATTAATTACAGAATAACTGAAAATGAATGGGGCATCCAATATTAGCCACTGTTTAAAAAACACTTGTTTATTTTTTTTGTCAGATCACTTATTTGTGTGATCTTTTATGACTTATATTCATAAGTGTTGTGTCTTGTACTTTTGGTGAATGGGAGTTGTTCACTTACCATTATAATTTAGTTTAAATGTCTAGTTTATAGTCTTTCGTCAATAAACTCATTCAGTACTATAACAGGACACATTTACAAATATTTGAGACCCATTGTTGCACATCCTTTTATATTTTAGCAATATTATGAGTACAAAACACACACAGCAGCAGAATGACCCGTTTGGCTGCAACTGTTGCAGCAGTGTTGCCAATTTCTCTGTAAATATTTAAAGAAAAATGATTTATTTCGTTATTTGGGCAGTTTTGTGTCTTGTTGTCGTTTAGTCATAGCGTGCATATGTGTCTGCATATGATATGCAGTTGATCGATAACTTCCCATTTCTACTCCCTTTTCCTCTACTTTCATTTTGGCAACTACAGTATTCCCATTTCGTCTACTTTCTTCTATTTTTCATATACTCTTCAAATATACACATTTTTTTTATCTGTTGACATTTTTATTTATCACTTTTCATAAAAACTTAAGACATAACTAATTTTTTAGGTTAAAAGGAATAAATTAGTTCAAGTGCATATAACACAAGATTTTCAAGAATAAAATGACTTTCTCTTATAAGACTAATGTACATAATATCATGAAAGTAATGAGTTTAATGTTTATTTGAAAGTAATGAGTAGCCATAGATGCAGTGTATGTGCTCCTTCCCAACAAGTCTAGGGCAGCACACAACCATTTCTTCACCCTCCTCAAAGAAGAGCTGCAGAATTTGGACATCATTCTTCATCCAACTCATGTTCTGGTGGACTTTGAGAAGGCCCTTCTGCAGTCAGTTCAGCTGCACTTCCCAGACACCGACGTCAAAGGATGCTACTTTCACTTTTCACAGTGTCTTTGGAGGTGGGTGCAGAACAATGGCCACGTTGTTCTGTATCGGGATGATGAGAACTTCAAGATCTTTATCAAGCATACCATAGTGCTAGCCTTCCTACCACCAGAGACTGTCCGCCTCACTTGGAGCACCATGAAACTCAATATGTCTGACTCCATACCTGTAGAAGAGTTTGCGCAGTGCTTCACCTAAACCTGGATGAGGGACTTCTCAGTAAAGATGTGGAACCACTATGAGGCAACCGAAGATCGCACCAACGACCGACTGAAGGAATGGGACAACAGACTAAATCGTCTTGCTGGCAGGAACCGCCCCAACCTGTATCAGTTGATCACTCTCTTCCATAAGGAAGACAGCATGTTATAAATGCCCCTTCCAGGGCAGAAATAAGGCACCAATTGCCTGCAGTGAGTTTGCTTATTTATTAAAGAATAAGGAACAAAAGAACTCGCCACGAGGGGCGGATAACAAAAGATTGAATACGAGACCCCGAAGGGTGGTAACTGAACACATATAAATACAGCAAAAACCATGAAAGGTTACTTACAAATAAACCAGTGACTCTAAAGTCCAAAGCTGAGGATAGACTGGAATCAGGGGTAGAGGATTCCAGCCTGAGTAGGGTGAGGTCGCAGCGAGAAATAAACCTCGCTAGCGATCTTAAATAGGGAACCAAAAACTCCAACAACAAACCAGCTGATCTGACCATTCCGCTCCACAATCATGGCAGTATTAAGTTTTTAATTTTTAGATACTCACGCGGGAGGGGGGATTCGTGGTCCTGCAAAGGACAGGGGTACCACACGGATGAAGTAGCAGCTGGGACTGCTGTCTACCATTGACTGGGCAGGCTGGACATACCTCCCCACAAAGGATCATGGTCCGCCCATTCGGACACCGGTGTTGGAGAAGGAGCAGCTGAACTGCTGGATGGCAGTCCTTTGCAGGGAGCCAAGCCCAACCTGCCTGGTTAACGGGAGTCTTGGCTGCTGCTGTACCCATGTGCCAGAGCTGTCCTTTGTGGCACCATGGGTCCCAGCCCCCCTCCTCTTCCTCCCCCAGTGCACCTCATGTTCTCCATCCCAAATTATCCATTGGACCTACGCAATCACGGCAACTTTATGGTATAATTTTTTAAGCATTAAATCTTCAATATTCTCTTTTTCTGGTCAAATTGTCACTTTTCACTTCCTTGTTTTGTTTAGAGTGCTCTGGTGACTGGTTGTGATGCCGCGTATTATTCAATCAGTATGGAGTCAATCCGAAACCCCGCCCACACTTCTAGAAGCCTGAGTATGAGACAAAGCGGTGGCTTAACTTTTATTGATAAAAATTACATATTTTGACTGAGCAACTCCATACTCGGGGATGCACACTCTCGTAACCTCAGCAAAGCACTTATAAAATCTGAGGCCAGTCTGATGAATGGTTTGAGAGAAATGGAGGAACAGACAGACAGATGCACACACACACAGACACACAGACAGACAGAGATTCTTTGCATTTATAGATAGATGCAATTAGGTCTCATTTATTCATGCACTTTATTTTAGAACAATCTTTCAAAGGGATGACTACTGAATGCATTTACAATGTTTACCCACACAGGGGCACAATATACCATAACAAACTCCAGACAAACAATGGCAACCCATAAAATAAGATCTGACTGTTATTTCAGCTTAAACATATGTATGTACTCAATGGGGAATTTTCCTGTGCTTACCTCAAATTTCAGCTTAAGATAATTACATTATTTTTGATATGTTCCTAATGCGCAGTTTGAAATCTGAAACTTCTAAATATCAAAGTTGCTTGTGTGCTTATTTTGATTGTAACAACCATTTTTGTTAAAAAATATAAATAAATAAAATCAGGTACAAATTATTATTCAAACCAGACTGTCAATGATGGAGTAGCTCATTATGGTCTTATAAATATATCACAAGGTCAGGAAGACCCTTTGCCTCTCCATCTATAAATTCACATAATCTAGAGTCTAGATCTATTGAAGGTTGACACGTTTACCTTTGCCCTACACTTTGACCTTGAGCACAACATGAACACAGGCCCATGCAGGGATTGCTGTATATTAGGAAAACTTCCTGACAGATGGATGGATGATAGACGCAGCACAATGGCATTCTTCATGAGCATTTCTACCTGTGAACATGCAAATACTGCAGGGAAAATACACTACTCACAAAAAGTTAGGGATATTCAGCTTTTGGGTGAAATTTCAGAATGTCATGAAATGCCCCTCAGGGCAGAAAGGAAGACCCACGTGCTGAACTGCTAGTTTGTGATATTTAATGAAAACACAAAAATCCAACACAGCGCACAACACAAAGTCCAAACTGAAGGCAACACAAACTTACAAAGTACACCAGCACAGGGGAAGGGTTCTGGTGAGGAAGAGAAGCTTAAGACTGCGCCAATGAGAAAGCAAAATAACAGTCTTTAAACAGCTGAAAACAAAATGACACAATTGATGGCAGGTGCGGATCACATGAGCGGGCAGGTGACCTAATTACAGAACAGCTCACAGCTGAGATGACTAGGGAACAGAAACAACAAACACAGCCCATGCGAGATGATGACAGGGTGGGAGTGTCTGAAAGAGAAGGTAAAGTACTCATGTCACAAAGAAACAGAATATAAATCCTAAACTACAGAGACTGACAAAATAACAATAATACTAAGGACATTAATAGCTACCAGAACAATTAACCACCAAGAACACATCTTAAATCAACACACAGGAAAATAACACAACACTGGAAAAATACAGAAAATACTCAGAGGAAAATTAAGAGCCTGAGCCCTGTGACACACTGCGCTCAGCCTTGTGACAGAGCTCCCCCCCCCAAGGGGTGGATTCCAGACATCCCAAGGTAACATCAAAAAAGAAAAAAGCCCCCCCCCCCAAAAAAAAAGGAGTATAACAATAAACCACCCACCGGGTGGGTGGTGGGGGGAACAGGCTAGGAGGGAACAAAAACACAAACCCCGCTCAGGACCCGCAGCCACGCAAAACCAGGCCCCTAGGCCACTAGGCCAAAGAACTAAACAGTTCAGGTGGCCGGCCAAAGTCCCAGGCCTGACAGATGGCGAGGTGGTACAAGTCGGGTGGCCTGCCGGAGAATATGAGCCACCCAACCTGATGGCACAGTCTGTCAGGCGGTCGGCCGGGGTTCTTCAGCCACTTAAACAGAAGGGGTGACCCAGGAGGTGGCTGCCCACCGGGGAAGCCCAATGACGGAAGGGGCAGAGGAGTTGGGGGGACCATGACAATGTCAGGCCAAGGAAAGGTAACCACAACAGCATCAGGCCAAGGAGAGGAAACCATGACGGCATCTGGCAGAGGAGGTGGAACCACGACGGTGTCAGACTGGCCTGTAGCACCCTCGGTGGTCCCAGAGTGGGACATCACAGCACCCGCAATGGCTCCAGGCTGGAGCAGAGCTGCACCCATGGTGTCTCCGGGCTGGAGCAAAGCCACATCCACGTTGGGCCCAGATTGGGCCAAAGCGGCACCCTCGGTGGACCTGGACTGGTCCAGAGTTGCACCCACGGTGGCTCCCAGGTTGAAGCGTAACGTCCATGGTGGGCCCACACTGGAGCGCAGCACCCAAGTAGGTTTCAGGCTGGGTTGCAGCACCCACAATGGTCCCTGACTGGAACACAGCACCCACAGAGACCTGGGCTGAGGAGGAGCTGTACCCACGGAGGTCCCGGGATGGGACAGAGCACCTACAACGACCTCAGCCGGAGGGGGGGCAGCACCCACGGAGGTCCCAGGCTGGGATGGAGTGCCCACGACAACCTCAGCCTGAGGGGGAGCAGCACCCACGGAGGTCCTGGGTTGGGACAGAGCACCCACAATGACCTCAGCAGGGGAAGCTGGACCCACGGAGATCTCAGGTGGCGAGGCCAGACCCACGGAGACCTCTAGCGAAGCTGGATGATCCTCGGTGACCCTGGAGGAACACTCAGGCAAAAGAAGCAGAGAAACAGGGTCAGGATCACCAGCAGCAGTGAAGCCCGGCAAGGTGAGCTCAGGTGCAGCTGGTGGCTGCACCGGGCTCTCCCCACCAAGAGCCATGCAAGATCTCTCCAAAATAGAAACAACAAAGACAAAGGAGCCCACTTGCCTGATCTCAAGCTCCACCACCGTCCAGGACTCCGTTGATCCAGGCAATGGTTTCTCAGGCATGGTCCTCTGGAGGTCCCACTCTGGCTCTGCTGTGGCAGCCCCTGCAGCAGGCATGGTGGTCAATGCAGTCCTGGGACCCCCCCAGCGATGTGGCCCATGCAGGTGGCTCACCCGGCGTGGCAACAGGAGGTCCGTTCCCTGCTGGCACTGGATCCGGCACAGCTGAAGCCCGGGGAAGCTCACTCGTCAGTGCAGGCTCCGAATCACAGGCAGCGCTCTCCCTCCATCCAAACCATGGCTGCAGGGCTGGAACCAGGTTCTCCAGGGCCACAGGCTCCTCCATCCCCTGGCGGCTCAACCCAGTAGTCGGCAGACACTCGCTGAGAATAGGAGGATACATAGAGAGGGCAGGTGAGAAATTAATGCCTGCAGCAGGTGGTGAGGGCTCAGGGGACTGTGAACACTGAGCCTCACTACCGGGAATCAGGCAAGGCATATCATCATAAAATGTGGGAGAATGAAAAGACACTTGTCTTTGTTCCTGGTGTACGATGTTTCCTGCTGCAGCAGGTGTAGAGTCATCCCTCTCCGTGGCTACGGTGGACATGGGCCCCTCAGAGGATCGTGGAGGAGCCGCCCCTGTGGACACGGAGATGGGCGGAGCCGGAGAGAAAACAGCCAACCTCTCAGCAGCGGGAGGGAATGTTGGTGAGAAGCGGGAAACAGAAGCTGCAGAGAGAGAGGATGCTGGCGGAACAGCCAGGGAGGAAAAACATGAAGAGGGCACTGCTGAGGGAGTCTTCTGCCTCGGCGAAGGAAAAACTGCTGCCTGAGAGGTGGAGGTGTTCCTCTGGCGGGATTTCCCTGGATAGCGGTGTTCTGGAGCAGGTGGGGCGGGAGCAGGAGACTGGTGAGACTGGTGAGGAGCCAATACTACAGAGGTCCGGGAACGCCTCTCCTTTGGCACGGGCCCAGGTTTCCTCGGAGAATTCCTCACCATCTCACTGTTCTCACGTAGCAGAGCCACCACCAGAGAAATCCTCTTGACCCTCTAAGCATGCTCCTTGAGCTGAGGGCACCGGCTAGCAGCTGCCTCCGCGAGACCCAGGTACCACAGTGCGTACTTCGAGGTAGGACTGATGTGAGCTGCAGAGATGAGCCTGTCCATCTCCATAAGAGTTCTGCAGCACTCCCACCCCAGGCTCATCGAGTACCCGTGCCCACCTGCAGAATCCATCGAAGCTGGCGACATATGGACCGCTCCAGAAAAAAAGGTGGGTGAACCAAAAAAAACACAAACTAGCAGCAGCTGGGTCTTAACTGGCTGCAGTCTTCTGTCATGAAATGCCCCTCGGGGCAAAGAGGAAGACCCACACGCTGAACTGCTAGTTTGTGATATTTAATGAAAACACAAAAATCTAACACAGTGCACAACACAATGTCCAAACTGAAGGCAACACAAACTTACTAAGTACACAAGCACAGGGGAAGAGTTCTGACGAGGAAGAGAAGCTTAAGACTGCGGCAACGAGAATGCAAAATAACAGTCTTTAAATAGCTGAAAACAAAATGACACAATTGATGGCAGGCGCGGATCACATGAGCAGGCAGGTGACCTAATTACAGAACAGCTCACAGCTGAGACGACTAGGGAACAGAAACAACAAACACAGCCCATGCGAGATGATGACAGGGTGGAAGTGTCTGGAAGAGGAGGTAAAGAACTCATGTCACAAAGAAACAAAATATAAATCCTAAACTACAGAGACTGACAAAATACAGAAAAATACAGAAAATACTCAGAGGAAAATTAAGAGCCTGAGCCCAGTGACACATCGCGCTCAGCCTCATGACACAGAATGCACCTAAAATGCACTGTAACCTTTACAGGTGAACTTCATTTGACTTTATCTAACATTTTGAATGCACATGTCCAACTGTTCAATGTTTCGGTAGTTTCTAAATAAACTTGCTGTTCTCTAACACAGTGCTTAATGGCAAAATTCACAACAGGTGTTTGATCCATGAATCAACCAATACATTTTCTGGTTCAATTAGAATTGGTGTTTAAACAGTCCTCTTCATCATGCTGTTCACATTTTGACATCATAAGACCAAGACAATACCTAACAATTGATAAACAGTACCTTGCCATTGCGAGGCTTCAAACAGGATGTTCTCAGAGGGAAGTGGCCACTGAGCTTAAAGTGTCACAGAGTGTCATCAGCAGGTTGCAACAGAGATACAGAGAGACTGGAAGAGTCACAGAAAGGCATAGAAGTGGACGTCCTTTGGCCACATCCCATGCTGATGACTGCTTAATTGTGAATAGTGCCCCGCGGAACCGGATGATGAATGCCACTCAAATTCAGGTACATTTAAGGGAGGTGAGAGGCACCCAAGTGTCACGTCAGACCATTCAAAACCGTTTACATCAACGTGGTCTGCATGCTAAACAACCTGTAAGAGTACCTAACCACACCACCAGGCACAAGTATCATCATTTGCATGGGCCAGGAAGCATTTACGCTGGACAAGGGACCAGTGGGCCTCAATTCACGCTGAGCAGTGATGATGGCCACCAGCAATGTTGGAGACTTCAAGGAGAGTGCTATGCTTCAGCCACTGTTGTTAGTGTAAAAGTCTGGGCATTTGTGTCTAGTCAATACAGAACTGCCTTACATTTTGTGAATGGTAGAGTGACAAATCGATGCTACATGAATAACATCATTAATGCGGTCATTGTGCCCCTGCATGAACAACACAGGCCTAATTTCATCTTCATGGACAACAATGCACTAACTCATTGAGGTCGCATCATTAGGGAATGGCTCCTGGAGGTTGGGGTACCTCAAATGGAGTGGCCTGCACTTTCTCCAGACCTGAATCCCCTAGAAAACCTATGAGATCAGCTGAGTCACTGTAGAGGCTCGTAACCCTGCACCCCACAACCTCAATGACCCGAGGGCCGCCCTTCAAGAAGAGTGGAATGCCATGCCTCAACAGACAATAAGTCGACTTGTGAACAGCATGAGACATCGTTGTCAAGCTGTAATTGATGCTCAAGGGCACATGACAAGTTATCGAGGCATTGACATTTTTTGTTGTGGTATACCCACCACTGTTGTTGGCTTTTGTTTCAATAAATTGTTTGAGATGAGGAAATCACCATTGCATGCTTCTACTTAAATGCCCCACTTTCATGATATAATATCACTGTAGTGTGAACTTTTTGCATTTTCCATAAATTTCACCTGAAAGACAAATATCCCTAACTTTTTGTGAGTACTACAAGTATTGAAAACATCAACATTTTTCTCATTAAATCTAATTTTGATGGAGCCATTGACATGAGATTTTCACCAGATATCAGTAACAACCCAAGTAATCCACACATACAAAGAAATTAAGGCAGCTGTGCTCAAAAAACAAGTTATATTTAATAACGTGGAATGGCACAGTGAATAAGTTTTGGACACATGAAGAAAAAGAGGTGCAAAAAGGCATAGAAAGCTAAGAAACCACCTGAAATTCATAAAAATTTAGGAAGCCATCCCATCCCCCATCAGTGCAAATTAATTTCAGCTGGTTAAGTCCTGACTAATAGCCTTTAAAAAGGTCTGTGAATATTAGATTGTCACACCACAAAGAACTCATGATGGGTAGAAGCAAAGAGCTCTGTCTAGACCTTTGCAACCTTATTGTTGTGAAACATAATGATGGCATTGGTTACAGGTGCATTTCTAAACTGCTGAATGTTCCAGTGAGCACTTTTGGAGCCATCATTCACAAGTGGAAAGAACATCATTTTACCATAAACTGGCAATGACCAGGAGCTTATCGCAAGATTTCTGACAGAGGAGTCAAAAGAATTATCAGAAGAGTAATCCAAGCGTCAAAGACCACTCGTGGAGAGCTCCAGATGTCATGCGGCGGCTCTCGCGAGCCACCATAAGACACCACACCATCACCAGAGAGTTGTGCAAGAGTCTTTATTAACGGTGAAGTTGTGGGGCACATATATGCACATATGTATATGACTGCATGATTCATACGTATACCACCTTAGGCTTCACATCTGAGACGGAACAAAGGACTGAGCCACTCTGGAGATAACACGAGGGTGTGAAGTTTAGTCTTTGGCATACAAAGAGATAGCCTTGGGGGATTTCGCCCAGCGGCCAGAGACTGAGAGGTGGAGTGTGTTAAGATCGGGGGGAAGTTACATTGTGACTGGGATTAAGTACCATGTGACTGTATGTTTGATGTCCTGGGTATAAAAGGGACAGATGTTGGAAGATTCATTCTCTTTTCTCTTTCTGTGTTTGGATGATGTTGGAGAATGTGAATAAATCTGACTTGAGAAATAAACTCAGCCTCATCTTTCCCCATTCCCCACAAAGTAATAATAATACAAGCTGCTGAGGCAATGACACACACAAGTCTACACACACCAGGAGGCGTAAGGCTAACAGCTCACTTATGGGTCCACAGGAGGCGACGGTCATACCACAGACAGGCAAAGTAAAGAAAGTCCAAAGCATACGTTAGCTCCGACGATAAGCGTCAGACACTGCTGCAAGGATGCGGCCGCTAGCGTGGGTTTAAGAAGTCAGTCGCTAACGACCGCAAATGCAGAGCAGCTGTTCAGGACTTGACAGCTGAGTGGAAGCCTCCCCAAGCGCTGTCACAATAAGAGCTTGGAGAGCCAGAATAACAACACCGCTGTCAAGCCCTGACAGGAATAGCCCGAGCACAAATAGCATAGTGCTCGGGTCACAACAGTAGCCCTCCCTCAAAAGGCGGGCTCCGAATGCCTTGTAACACCCAGCCCCCCCCCACCACCACCCAACCACAGGGCGAGTGAATGGAGGAACAGGCAAGGAGGGAGCCAAACAAAACCCAACAAGGCCCCAGACAAAAAGGAAAAAGAAGAACACATCCCCTGACATATCCATCACATTCCCCAAGAAACAATGAAGAAAAAAAAACAAGGCAAGAGTTACAATACAAGGGGTACAAACTATACAGAGCATAATTTACCTGACACCGAAAGCTTTCCCACAGTGACCACGGGCAACCTGTCTAACTCCAGAGTACATAACCCCATGTGGTTTAGAACTCATCAGAGTAAAGATCTTTTCACACTGTTCACACACAAACTTTGAAATGCCACAATTATACTCCCAAGTCACCCAAGTACATGAAACCCAGTTACAATTAAACCCAAAAACAACAGCCTCAAACACTACGGTATCTATGAAAAAACAAGAAATACATGCTACAGCCCCTCAAGTAGAAGAGGGGAGGAAAACAAAAAAAAAAACAAAAGCATGCTGCAAACATACACGAGGCAATCTTAATTGTTCCAAATAACCTTACACCGTATGGTCCCAAACAGAAGATGATCGGCGGAGATCAAACGCCCCAGGCAGAGCTCCGGTGACCTCCCTGCATCCAATGGCCCATGGGTAGCCAGAAAAAACAGTACATGGTCAGGCGGCCTGCCCCAGTCCCAGGCCCCAAGAGTCAAGTCCTCCGGTGGCCGTACCAGGCCACCCAGTAGCAAACACAGTTTATCAGGTGACTGACCCAAGGCGCCAAACCAGCGGAGCAGTTCCTCGGGTGGCCGACCCGCATCCCTCAGCCACCAGAACCGTGGAGGAATAGCGTGCGGCGGCCTGCCAGACGGAGAAACTACATGAGAGCGCCAGCCTGCAAGACAAAAACCTCCAACGGCCCCCAGCGCTAACGACCCCAGCTGGTGGCTCCTGAGAGGGGAATAATCAAGATAATGGGTCCACATCACATCAGGCGGCGAATGATCTGCGGCTCCTCCACCGATCTCGGTCCAGACCGATGCAATTGTCGCAGCTCCGCCTGTATCGGATCCCGGTTGGAACACAGCTGCACCCGCGTCGGACCCCGATTGGGTCACAGCAGCGCCAACGTCGGACCCCCACTAGACCTCGCCGGACCCCGATTGGGTCACTGCCGTACCTGCGTCGAACCCCGATTGGACCTCCTCGGACCCCGATTGGGTCGCAGCTGCACCTGCATTGGACCCCCACTGGACTTCGTCGGACCCCGATTGGGTCACAGCCGCACCTGTGTCAGACCCCGATTGGACCTCGTCGGACCCCGATTGGGTCGCAGCTGCACCTGTGTTGGACCCCCACTGGACCTCGTTGGGCCCCGATTGGACCTCGTCAGACCCCGATTGGGTCGCAGCTGCACCTGCGTTGGACCCCCACTGGACCTCGTCGGACCCCGATTGGGTCACAGCCGCACCTGCGTCAGACCCCGATTGAACCGTGTTGGACCCCGATTGAGTCGCAGCCGAACCTGCGCTGGACCCCCGCTGGATCTCGTCAGGCCCTGATTGGGTCACCGCTGCACCAGCGTCAGACCCCGATTGGATCACAGCAGCACCTGCGTTGGACCCCCACTGGATCTCGGCAGGCCCCGATTGGGTCACCACTGCACCCGTGTCGGACCCCGATTGGGTCACCTCAGCCCACGCGTCGGACCCTGACTGGGTCTGGACAGACCCCGACTGGGTCGGTACTGCATCGGTGACGGCCTCCATCCCCGAACTTGGGACCTCCAACCCCGGGACCTCGACAGACTCCAAACCGGTTACGCTGTGGAGAGGCTCAGAGGACAGGAGAGGACCGGGATCAGTATCACCGGCAGCGCCAGAGCCCAGCGAGACGAGCTCGGGTGCAGCAGATAGCTGCCCCTCGCTCGCCTCCCCACGAGGCAGGCAAAAATGCTCTAACACACCACAAAAAAAAACAAAGAAGAGCACTTGCCTGCACTCGGGCTCTGGAGCCATCCAGGACTTCGTCGATCCAGGTTCAGGTAGAAGCTCGTCGTCGGGCTCCCACTCAGCTGCGTCAGGTTCCACAGCCGGCCTGATGGTCTCTGCAGCTGGATCCTCTCGCGCTGATGTCCACACCGATAACCTGCATGGCGTGGTGGCAGGGGACCCTCGACCCACTGGCTCAGGCTGCTCCTCTGTGGAGACCTGGGGACGCTTGCTCGTCGGCTCAGGCTCCACACCGCAGTCCGCTCTCCTCCTCTGTCCAAAACAAGGCTGCGGGGCCGGGATTATTTCCAGAGCCGCAGGCCTCCCCCTCGTTCGACAGTGTGGACCGAACACCGAGGTCCACTCAGCAGGAGGAAACACAGAGGCAGCAGGTTCAGTACAGGTAACTACAGCTGGAGGAGGAAACTCGGGGGGCTGCAAACCCCGAGCTTCACCCCCAGGAGTCAGACAAGACAGATCACCATGATAAGTAGGGGAGTGAATTTGAACTTGCCTGTCTCCCGGAGGAAGGATGGTGCCAGCTGTAGAGGACATTGCTCCTTCCCTCGCTCGCTGGGTGGTAAGAAAGGACCCACGGATGGAGCTCGCCGGTGCAGGACTCTGCTCACACACAGCAGCTGGAGAGGGCGTCGAGGACGAGGGAGCGGCAGCCGAAGCGGGCCGGGCACAACATGCTGACCGTACAGCAGAGGGTGGTGGCCCGAGAAAAAGGGCTGCAGGAATTCCCTCCTGATGTGACGCCGAAGAGACAGCTGACTGGTTGACTGGGTCATTCCGGCTCCCCGGAACTGGATCCGGAACAGGAACTTGCTGAAGATGTGCTCGGCCACAGCGCCGACGTCTACGCCGGCCCCCAGATGGTGCAAACTCCAGGAATGGATCGAGGACAGGATCAGGATCCCTGGGCAAAGAGCAGGAGCGCCTCCTCCTCTGCTTCCTGCCGTCCTCCTCCTCCAGCATAAGGAATATCTCACGTTGTGTGGCGATATCAACCCTCCTCGCGTTGACTTCCGGGTGGTCGGCGTAGCGGGGAGAGAGATGACGAAGAGGGTCCTCAGCAGAGTCCAGGTACCAGTGTATGCCGTGATCGTAATCCAGGAGGGAAGCGGAGATGAACATCTCATCCACGAATTCAAGGACGCCCGTCAGCTCGTGGCTCGGACTCCGAGCGCGGCCCCTCTGCGACGGCATTCCTCACACACACCGTACCCAGACAGGAAAAGCGAATGTCCAAAAAACACCAACTCACTGGTGAAAGGCGTCTCGGGTTGGCGTCACCATAAACGCCGTTTTTTGGCAGCAGTGTACTGTCATGTGGCGGCTCTCGCGAGCCACCATAAGACACCACACCATCACCAGAGAGTTGTGCAAGAGTCTTTATTAATGGTGAAGTAATAATAATACAAGCTGCTGAGGCAATGACACACACAAGTCTACACACACCAGGTGGCGTAAGGCTAACAGCTCACTTACGGGTCCACAGGAGGCGACAGTCATACCACAGACAGGCAAAGTAAAGAAAGTCCAAAGCATACGTTAGCTCCGACGATAAGCGACGGACACTGCTGCAAGGATGCCGCCACTAGCATGGGTTTAAGAAGTCAGTCGCTAACGACCGCAAATGCAGAACAGCTGTTCAGGACTTGACAGCTGAGCGGAAGCCTCCCCGAGCGCTGTCACAATAAGAGCTCGGACAGCCAGAATAACAACGCCGCTGTCAAGCCCTGACAGGAATAGCCCGAGCACAAATAGCATAGTGCTCGGGTCACAACACCAGAAAGACCTGGAGTTAGCAAGTACTGCTGTTTCAAAGAAAACAATAAGTAATGCACTCAATCGACATGGCCGCTATACCCGCTCACCTCGCAAGACTCCATTGTTTTAGAAAAAGCATGTTGAAACTAATTTAAAGTTTGCTGCACAACATTTGGGCGTCGGTAAAATACTGGGAGAATATAATCTGGTTAGATGAGACCAAAATTGAACTTCTTGGATGCCACAACACACAGCATGTTTGGAGGACAAATGGCACTGCACATCAGCCCCAAAACATCATACTAACAGTGAAGTTTTGCGGTGGGAGCATCATGGTGTGGGGGTGTTTTCAGTACATGGTACAGGCAGACTTCATGTAACTGAAGGAAAGACGAATGGACAAATGTACAGAGACATCCTTGATAAGAACCTATTGCCATCTGGCAAGATGCTGAAGATGAAATAAGGGTGGATATTTCAGCAAGACAATGACCCCAAACACACAGCCAAGGACACTCTCAACTGGCTCCAGAGAAGGAAAATAAAGCTGCTAGAATGGCCCAGTCAATCACCTGACCTGAATCCAATTGAAGATCTATGGAACAAACTGAAGATCAGAGTTCAGAGAAGACACCCACGGAACCTTCAAGATTTGAAGACAGTTTGTGTGGAAGAATGGGCTAAAATCATTCCTGAGCAATGCCTGCGCCTAGTTTCTCCATACAGGTGGCGTCTGGAAGCTGTTATTACCAACAAAAGCTTTTCTACTAAATATTAAATGAATTTCACCAAGCGTGTTCAATACTTACTCATTGTGTCATTCTACTTTATTAAATATAACTTGTTTTGTGAACACAGTTGCATTGATTTCTTTGTATGTATGGATTAATAATAATGGATTGCATTTATATAGTGCCTTTCAAGATACCCAAAGCACTTTACAATGAGTCCATTATTCATTCATTCTATGCCACTATGGTAGTGGTAAGCTGCCCTAAGCCAGACTGACGGAAACATGGCTGTCAATCCACGCCAACGGCCTCTCTGACCACTACTGAACATTTTACACATTCATACCCAATGTCATGGACACTGGAGGCAAGGTGGGTAAAGTGTCTTGCCCAGGGACACAATGGCAGGATGGCTGGGGAGAGCAGGATTCAAACCGTCAACCTTCTGGTTACTGGACGACCTGCTTTATCTCCTGAGCCACTGTCACCCCAAACATTTCCCTCCTCCATTCCATTTTTGCTGAGTACTAAGCTGGACAGCAGGAAGTTCCATTTTTTTATGGTCTTTGCCATGACCCAGCCAGGACTTGAACCCTGACCTCTTGGTTGTGGGACGGATGCTCTACCTCTAAGACACCATTCTGGTGGATTACTTGGGTTGTTACTGATATCTGGTGAAAATCTCAGGTCAATGGCTCCATCAGGAATATGTTAAATGAGAAAAATGTTGACATGTTCAATACTTATTTTCCCCACTGTATGTAAAAAAGGATAATTCACAGCCTTTTATGACTTAAAATTCAGAACTATTCTAGTGAATTCATGGTAAATAAATTCTGAAAATACAACATAAAGTCTCCATGTAGCTCCAATATTTGCAACAGACAAAGCCCAATACCTAACTTGTGTTCCAAGAATTTAGAGTTATACTTTGTGCTATAGTATTCATATGTAGGACATCTAGCATCAATGCCCTCCCTCTCCCAACATCCAAGCCTTCCAACTCCACCCCATCTATTTATAAATGCACCAAATCTGTGTGTGTGTGTCTGCTCCTCAGATATCTCCCAAACAGTTCGACAGACTGACCTCAGATTTTATAAGTGCTTTGCTGAGGTTACGAGGGTGTTCATTCCCAAGTATGGAGTTGCACTGTCAAAATATGTCATTTTTATCAATAAATGTTTAGCCACTGCCCTGTCTCTTCATGCTCTGGCTTCAGGAAGTGTGCGTGGGGTTGCAGATTGACTCCATGCTGATTGGATGATACGCGGCATCACGGCCATGCTGATTGGATAATACACGGCATCATGACCATGCTGATTGGACAATACGCAGCATTACGACCATGCTGATTGGATAACACACAACATCACGACTTGTCAGTCACCACAGCGCTTCACAAACAAAGATTTTATAAGTGCTTGCTGAGGTTACAAGGGTGTGCACCCCCAAGTATGAAGTCGCTCAACTTTATAACATAAAGTTGCTGTAGCTCTGTGTGTGTATTTGCTGCAAGCAGCAGCTGAGCAGAGCTCTGTATGTTTTTTCCTATGAACAAACGCTGCAAATATGCCGTTATAGGGTAGCTCCAAGTTAGAAACCCGTTCAATTATTCCATTTATCACCGGTTCATAATTTTGTCGGCTCTGACTGCACAACAACTTCAAAATTTCGGGGGGGTTGAGGCTGAAACCGTCAGACAAGCAGGCACACAGTAACGGAACATTTACTGGATGCTGCAAATTCCTTTTTCTCTTTAAACAGCACACCATGAGTCCTGGCCACTGCGTAGCTCTAAAGGATAATTCCGCATATCAATGGCTGAAATGCGAAACTTCCAATCTGCAGGATTTTCTGATTTGCAGATTTCACTTTGGATGATGAGAACAAGAAAGGCTGCTCATATCTGTCTGCAAGACAGTTCCACCCTTTAAGTGCATTTTTCAGATAGGAGGTTTTGCATTTCGGCCATTGATATGTGAAGAACATAGGGTGGAGGTGGGGTGGGGAGAGAGCAGCCGGACCGGCTTATCACAGTCCTTCCCAGGGAGCCAAGCCCAGCTTGCCCGATTAACAGGACAGAGTCTCAGCTGCTGCTTCACCTGTACCACCGCTGTCATTTGTGGCACCGTGGGTTCAACATGACGCTCCTCCCGGTGCATGGCTATCTATGAATTAAAAGTTAATAATACCACCATGATTGTGGCTCGGAATGGCCAGATCAATTGCATATGATATGCGGACACATATGCGCATGCTTTCATTAAACAATGGCTGTGACAAAAACCGGCTAAATAACAAAATAAATCATTTTTTAATTACTGACAAATGGGCAACACTGATGCAACAGTTGCAGCCAAATGGGTCATTCTACTGAGTAAAATAATGTTGGGTGTTCTGTACTTATGATATTGCCAAAATATAAAAGGATGCGTTACAGTGGGTCTCAAATATTTGTAAACATGTCCTGTTATAGTACTGCATGAGTTTATTGACAGACTATCAACTACACACATAAACTATGTAGGAACAATTAGCTCAGGCAAGCGAGTGGGGTGGATCACCCCCCCCCCCCTCCCATGTTATCAGAAAGACACAGACTCACTGCAGGAAGCACAGAAAACACACACAGCCACTGGCCGCGCCTCCTGGGGCTTCCCTGGAGGGCAACAGACAGAGAACTTCACCGTATGAAGTGGATCAAATTTGAGCAAAAGACACACACAGCTTATGGCATAATATTCTTCTTTGTATCTGTTTTTCGGGTGCACACAGCCTCACATGGGGCACAACTATATGTAGGAACAATTAGCTATAAGTGTGATAAGGTACAAGGGTTATTAAATTTATACATAGAGGTGTGTGTGTGGAAACAGAGGTTTACTTTATGACCACAAACCCTCACAAACAGAAGGAAAACAACTCATGGGGCAGCAGTCCAAACTTGGACAATTTTTTAATAACTAACCCTTGTACCTTTCATGTAACCAGTCTCAATATTCGTGAATTCTTCTGCCATGACCCAGGAAAGCAGACACACAAAAGAAATCAAGCAGAACCTTCTATATACCATTAACAGTTTTCATGATCAAACTCAAATTAAGTGGCATTACATTAAATTGATTTGTAAGCAGGTGAAATGATCTACAAGTATCAAATATCATATTAATTGGTAACAGATTCCTGAGCATAAAGTCTACAGTTAAACCTTTGTTGAAACAAGAGAAACCAGATTTTGAATTTGTAACTGTAATGCAATGGGAGACTGTGAAGTAACTGTAACAAAAATATTCATACAATTTGATGCAATTTTATGGAGAAAATGATAAAAGCTGATTATATGAAAAAAGAAATTCTGAGTTACTCTACAAAAAACGGAGGTAACTGAAAAGGAGAATATTATTTTTCCTTCAGCTTTATAGCTCCTATCGTAGCCTATGGACTAACTTTTACCATGAAAAATTGGTCATATTCAATTAGAATTAGACATCACATTTAGCCCAGCAAATAGAAAGTTGGAGTCTGGCTTACGAAGAGCTGTGTCTTCAGAGTTCAGCGACGATCTATGGTGAAAGCCATCAGATGGCAAAAAGGAAAGACTGCCCGCAGTCCTTTCCAATCGTTGCAGCGGCTCTAGCTTACAGACTCAGCAGCAGGGTGACAGTGTAACCAGCAGTAGGAGTGAGTGGCTGGCCCCTGGGCAGGTGATGTCTTCTCTTAGGCAACAGGTCCTTCCCTGGCCAGCAACTTTGGGATGTCCACCAGCCGACAAGAACCACAGGCTGAAGGAAAAATGGATGTAAAACAGTTCCACCCATGGAATCCTAGTTCTTCTGACGTTGTGGTATGTGGGTGAGACAGTCTCAAGGAAAAAAAGTTCAAAAATCCCTGTCAGTCCACTTTAACAATGAGTTAAGGAAAATCAATAGAAAAAGTTTAGCAGAATAAACATGGCATCTGAGGAGAGGGAAAAACGGAGTTTTGGAGTTTCACTCCAAATAAGAGGGGTTGAGCTCAACGACAGGATGATCTCTCCTCAGATACCAGAGGAAAAACGCACACAGAACAGACAAAAAGACTTCAGAGAGAACAGAAAGAACTTAACTGCAAGACAAACGAACAACAACTTAAAGAAACCTTAGAGAACTGAACTACTAGGGTGTTTCCCTCTCTTTAAATAAGAGTGTGTAGAAGAGCTTGGAAATGAAGAGGCGATTTGATTTATAAACAAAGTTTAATAATCAGCTCTCCTAACAAGTCTCATCTGGTGCAGAGTGGCAGAAGGAAAAGAGGCAGAATGTCTCCGGCTCACTGGCTTTATACTTGCACACAACAAAAGACATGCATAACAAAGGCTGACATCCCTCATTATCTTAATCCCCCCATTGTCTTGGTATTTCCTCTCCTTGCCTTAGGGGGTGAGGGTGGCTCCTCCGGTCTCCTCCGCCGTGTCTGGGAACGTCTTTGTTCTTCACTCGGCGGTTGAGAGCCTTTGTCCTTTCAGAGGTGTGAAGTCCTTTACATATGTAATTACTAAACATTTCCACATGCTTCAACATATGTAGGTTATGGAATATATGATTAATATAGACCACAGGCCCCCCAAACAACTAAGAAAGGACAATAGAAAGGTTCACAGTCTAAGATAGTTACTATGACATACTAAGTGTTACATCTCTTGCCACGGAAGAAACTTTCCAGCAGCCATGCTCCTAAGAGAGTTCAGTGGTAATCATAACAGCATAGTAAAATCATAAGTCAGTCCTAAACTGTTGCAGCACAATTAGTGAACAATTGTGGAGTGGTTTGTATCAGTCCCTGTGCTGTCTGGGTTTTAATCTTCTCCCAAAACTGCTGTAGGTTGGTTTAGGCGCCCTGCTGGGACCTTCTTGTGAGGAATCTGCAGTGTGGGAAAGAGAGAGGTTAATTGTTCCCTGCCGGGGGGCTGGGTCTTTTCTCTTGGGGGGTCTACCCCGCCGAGGTGCTCTCGCCAACTGTGCAGGCTCGTCTTTCAACAAGAAGGCAGGTTTTAAGTCTGTCAATGCTGACTGTTTCTTTTCTATCCCCAAAATCAAGCACAAAGTGTTTATCACCATGGTCCAGCACTCTGAATGGCCCATCGTATGCTGGGCGGAAAGTTGGTTTTAAAGCTTCATGCTTAACAAAAACAAACTCAGCGTTTTTTAAAGCTTGAGGGACAAAAACCCGTGGGAAGGAGTGATGAGCTGGACCGGGGAGAGAGCCCGGTCCGTTGCTGCCTAAAAACCTTGGGACTGGAAGGTGCCCTGGCTCTGGGTTCTCTGGTAAAAATTCACCTGGAAGCCTGAGAGGTTGTGCAAAGACTAATTCTGCGGGAGAGGCGTCTAGATCCTCTTTAGGTGCAGCACGCAACCCCAATAAAACCCAGGGAAGTTTATTTACCCAATTTGTGTCCGTTAGTGAGGCTCTGAGGGCAGCCTTTAAAGACCTGTGAAAACGCTCGCATAACCCATTAGCCTGAGGGTGATAAGCGGTGGTGCGATGAATTGTTGCCCCTAAGCTGTTGGACATGGCTGACCAGAGCTCTGAGACAAATTGAGGCCCCCTATCGGACGTGATGTCCGATGGGACGCCGAAACGTGCCACCCAGTTTGTCAAAAAAAACGCGAGCGACTTCCTCCGCTGTGGTTGCCGCTAGAGGGACTGCCTCTGGCCAGCGTGTGGTGCGGTCTATCATTGTTAACAGGTGTGTGAAACCTTGGGAGGAAGGTAGTGGCCCCACGAGGTCGACATGAACGTGGTCAAACCTTCTAGCAGGGATTGGAAAAGGCTCCAGAGGGGCTTTTGTGTGTCTGTGTATTTTGGCGCGTTGACAAGAAATGCAAGTTTTTGCCCATTCTTTTACGTTTTTGCGCAGGCCTGGCCACACAAACTTTTCGGTGACCATTTTAACCGAGGCGCGCACACCTGGGTGTGCGAGGGAGTGAATTGAGTCGAAAATACGGCGGCGCCATGTAGCTGGTACTAACGGGCGAGGTCGGCCGGTTGAAACATTGCATATTAGGGGGGGGGGGGGTACGCCGTCGCGTAAACCCTTTTTCTCCAGCCTTAACCCTGTTGGTCCAGACAGGAGTGCGCGCACGTCCGCGTCACCGCTTTGTTCCTCCGCCATGGCTGCATAATCTATCCCTGCATGGATAGGTGCTGCGTATGTGTCTGCGTTAGTGAAAAGTTCTGCTGCTGAGGCAGTAGTAGTAGTAGTAGATTAGTTTATTTGACAGGGACAGTGCAATAAACATAGACAATTAATCAAAGACAATCAATCTGATGTGTTGCACATAGAGTGTATAGCTATTAGCTAATTTGCAACTCTTGTCCCTGGATGGGCTTTAGAAAAAAGAATCAAGATAAAAAATATACACAAGTATAAAAAAAGACAGTATAATCTGTCTCCCCGCGCTCTGGTGGTGTCACAGCGTGCGAGAGACAGTCTGCTACTACGTTAAGTTTGCCTGCCACGTGTCGAATGTCTGTGGTGAACTCTGAAATCGCAGCCAGCTGTCTTTGTTGCCTGCCTGACCATGGTTCTGAAATTTTAGCCATAGCAAAGGTGAGCGGTTTATGGTCTACAAAAGCCGTGAAACTCCGCCCTTCTAACCAGAACTGGAAGTGGCGGATGGATAAATGAAGCGCCAGCAGCTCTCTGTCAAAAGTGCTGTATTTACGCTCAGTTTGGTTTAGCAATTTGTTAAAGAATGCTAAAGGTTTCCAGACCCCGCTGACAAGTTGTTCTACAACTGCCCCTACAGCTAGGTCTGAAGCGTCTGTGGTTAGCGCGATGCAGGCCAAGGGATCTGGGTGAACTAACAATGTGGCATTAGCTAGGGCGCTTTTTACTTCCGCGAAAGCGCATTCACGCTCTGGGGTCCATTCGACCGCGTTGGAAGCTTTCTTTTTTTTGAGCGCGTCATATAGGGGCTGCATGAGCTGAGCTGCGTGGGGGAGGAAGTGGTTGTAAAAATTAACCATCCCTAAAAATTCCTGTAGCGATTTGACCGTTTGTGGCCGTGGGAAACTTTCTATCGCGTGAACTTTGTCTGGAAGTGGAACTGCCCCCTTCGGAGAGACTTTGTGTCCTAAAAAATCAATTTGTGACACGCCGAATTTGCATTTGGCTGGATTGATTATTAGCCCGTGCTCTTCTAGCCTCTGAAAAACCGTAGTGAGGTGCTGCTCGTGTTCTTCCTCAGACGAGCTGGCTACCAGCATGTCGTCGAGGTAGACGAAGACAAAAGGAAGGTCGCGTAGGACCGCGTCCATCATTCGTTGAAAAGTTTGAGCAGCGCCTTTGAGGCCGAAAGGCATTCGCAGAAATTCAAAAAGGCCGAAAGGGGTTATTACCGCTGTTTTAGGAATGTCTTCTGCTCGGACTGGGACTTGGTGATAACCGCGGACTAAGTCTATTTTTGAAAAAATGCGCGCACCCGCCAGATGTAGTGAAAAATCTTGAATGTGAGGAACTGGGTAACGGTCATGCGCTGTAGCGTTGTTTAATCTGCGGTAATCTCCGCACGGTCTCCAAGAACCGTCGGATTTCGGGACCATGTGAAGTGGTGAGGCCCAGGGGCTCTTCGAGCGTCTAACAATGCCCAATTTTTCAAGAGTTGTAAACTCGTCCCGTGCTATGTTGAGCTTGGCCGCGTCTAAGCGGCGAGCTTTGGCAAAAACGGGTGGTCCCGTTGTGGGAATGAAGTGTTCAACCCTGTGTTTAGCCACAGTGGCTGAGAATTTGGGAATTGTGAGTGCTGGAAATTGGGTGAGGAGTTGCTCAAACTTACCTCCTGCCGTGGTGACGTTGGCCTGCACAGGTGGTGGAGAAACTCGGGCTGAGCATGGAATAGAAGCAAAGGACAGTGCATTAACCAGGCGCCTATTTGCTAGATCCACTAATAACCCATGTGCACACAAAAAATCTGCGCCTAATAAGTTAAAACTCACTGCCGCTACAACAAATGTCCATCTGTAGCTGCGGCCGTGGATGAGGAGGTGCAGGCTCTTTTCGCCGAACGTGTCGATGCTAGAGCCATTGGCTGCCACAGCTCCGTTGCCCCGGGTGCCCGTGGCTCGATCTGCGTGGGAGGGCATGACGAAAGTCCTGCCCTCCTGTCTTCCTGTGTCGATGAGGAACTGCTTGCCTGTGTGCCCATCCGTCACGTACAACAGCTTATTCTTCTCGCCGAGAACCGCTGCCGTTAACGGCTCTCGGCTTTGGCGTTTCCCGAAATCGCAAATTTGCAGGGGGGAACGCATTTGTGAGCCTTCTCGGCGAAGCGGTGGTGATAATAACAGACGTCGCTCTGTCTGTTACGTTTTGGCCGTGTCGCTGTCACCGTGGGCTGGGTCTGCTCAGTGGGTTGTGGCTCCTCGTGGCTCGAGGCGTCAGCTTTGAGGTCTGCGGATGCTGCTGTGGGCGTCAGCTCCTTGCAGGCGTTGACGAGCCGATGAGCTTCGTTGGCCAGTGCGCGGAAGTCTTGGTGGTTGTTGCATTTCATGCTGGCGAGTGTCCCTCTCATGTGTGGCGGCAGCGTGCTGAGGAATATAAACTGGAAGAGGAAGTTGTCATTGTCCTCTTCTTTGAGCTGTAGCAAATCCTCCATGAGGGCCTTCAGTTTGCACCCTCTGTGGCCGTAGACCGCCAGGATCTTCTTGGCTCTCTCTTCCGCTGATGGGACGTAGTTCGCCACGATGGTTGCTTTGAGCGTCTCATATTTGTCCCGGGCCGGTGGTCGCCGGATCATGCTCCGCACACACTTCGAAGTGGCGGCATCGAGTTTGGAGACGAAATGGTAGAGTTTGGTATCGTTAGCCGTGATGCCCGCCAGTATAAACTGGGCTTCAGCCTGCTGAAACCAAGAGGCGGGGTCTTCTTGCCAGAAGTCTGGCAGCTTGACAGCGATGGCATTCGTGCATACCATCACTGCTGTGCCCGCCGGGTGAGAGTGCCTTGCCTCGGCTCTCACGGCGGTGCTGGTGCTCGGTTGAGCCCTCTCAATCTCTTCTGCCGGGGGGAACAGTTGTCCATCTGTTCCCTCGTCTGCGTGGTCACTGGCGTCTGCCTGGGTCGCCACGGATGAGTCGATTGCGGGGGAACGCCTCAGGTCCATACTCGCGTCAGGGTCACCAGTGTAGAAGAGCTTGGAAATGAAGAGGCGATTTGATTTATAAACAAAGTTTAATAATCAGCTCTCCCAACAAGTCTCATCTGGTGCAGAGTGGCAGAAGGAAAAGAGGCAGAATGTCTCCGGCTCACTGGCTTTATACTTGCACACAACAAAAGACATGCATAACAAAGGCTGACATCCCTCACTATCTTAATCCCCCCATTGTCTTGGTATTTCCTCTCCTCGCCTTAGGGAGTGAGGGTGGCTCCTCCGGTCTCCTCCGCCGTGTCTGGGAACGTCTTTGTTCTTCACTCGGCGGTTGAGAGCCTTTGTCCTTTCAGAGGTGTGAAGTCCTTTACATATGTAATTACTAAACATTTCCACATGCTTCAACATATGTAGGTTATGGAATATATGATTAATATAGACCACAAGTGATTCTTTGGTCATAACATATGACTGGCAGCATGAAAAACCAATTATCGGCTATTGTGGGAGGTTTGAATGGACTATGGTCCAATAAGAAAGCGGTCCTTTGTCTGTAACCAACCAATAGAATGAAAGGGGGCGTCGTCCAACAGAGATGGCCTGGTGATTGGCTGGTACCAGTCAGATGACTGGCATAAGTTTTTAGAAGACAAAGGCATATTAACTGTGAAATTCACATTATATACTTATATATAAAATCTAAGCTAACTTCAGTGATTCATGACTAACTTTCATGACTGTTTCCAGTGAGCATGCACTTTTATAACTCGTTTAAACATTTTCAAACATGCAGTACATTTAAAATCAATGATTAATGAAACATTTCAAACCCATCATTGTCCAACACAGAGGCGTCATCTTCAACAGTGTTCTGAGCAGTATTTCCTGGAAAATGAATTCATGCATTCACATGTTAGGGACAGATTAATGAGCCGCTTTTTAACCACTTGCGCTCCGTTGTTCCGCGGGCGGGCAAGTCTCTGCGTCCTATGACGCACGAGGGCGCGCGAGAGCGCGCTCGTGCGCCCTCGTGCGCATGACGCATGATGGTGGTGATGGTGATGTAGTAGCGTCCAAGCGCCACTCAAAAAAAAACTGCAGAGACAGCCGCGAACAGATTAGTTCATCTGATTGACCTCTCATTCGACTAATAAGAGCCTTGAATTGGTTTCTGAAACCTTGAAGAACCAATGAATGAAAATCTAGGAAGGAGGACCCGCCTACTGTGAACGCAGGAGCCAATTGAAGCACAGAAATTCTGGCTGGGTGAAGCAATATTTACTGCTGCAGAAGGACTCTGTACGAATCTCCTACAGACCCAGGCTCACCCAGCAGCATGGAGAACACCCACAAGTGGGACCTGCACTCATTCCAGCAGAATAGACGGAGGCCGACGACAAAAGTCGTAAATCATTCGCCAAAACGGCAATAATGGAATTATGTTTTGATCGGGATCCACAAGCGGAGCAGCGTCGCGTTCGAGAGCTGTTCGCCACGACTCTGCTGCTTTGAAGAGGTAAGGTGTTATAAGCTAAATTATTATTTATCCCTGAAAACTGTAATCCAAAAATGACTTTTGACCGATCGGTAAATTACAGCTGTACTGCGCACGAAATACGAAGTGCGTGCGCCGCGATAAATGGTTCATTTGCCGTGTTCGGACCGTGAACGCCCCCCCCCCCCCCGCAGCGGGGGGGGGGCACGGTCCGAACGCTCCCCGGTCCGCGGGAGGAAGCATATCAGTCTATTCCATCATGTAGCGATGGCCCTCTTCTGTAGCGAGGAGGGGGGGCGTTCACGGTCCGTTCACGGTCCCCCCCCCCCACACACACACACAGTAGCGAGGGGGGGGGGAGCCGCTGTGAAAACATGCAAGGAAAAAAAAAAAAAAGAAAAAAGAGTGTATTCCATCATGTAGCGAGGGCCGAATTTGGTCCTCGGTAGCGGGGGGGGGGAGAACGACCCCCCGCCCACACACACACACACAGACACAGCCCTGAGTGTGACCTTTCATTAGAGCCTAAAATGAAGATTCTACATTGAATTATTCAAAAGTTACAGACGTTTTTCCAAACTGTGCCATTTGGCACAATTTGGCACAGTTCCATAACGCCTGGGAACTACCTGAGAACAAAGTTGTGTAAAATATTCATTTTTTGTGGTATTGTTACCAAATTTGGATCTCAGCTGGATAACACTTGGTTCTACATTTCTGTTGCATTTTCCAGCCGGATCGGACAGCTGTGTGTTATTTACAAGCATTTGTATCCAAAAAAACACTGTGTCCAAATTTTTTTTCTTCAAGTTCAGTATGTTTAGATGACTGTAACTCAGTGGCCGGAGCACGTAGAGAGATTATGTTTTTTTTGCCAAAAAATTCAAAGTGTTTTCTTTTAAATGAGACCAACCCCATGAAGATGCTGCAAAGGGTTGAATAACAGCTTTCGATTTACTTTGGGCACGTTTTTTTTTTGGCATTTTTAGGAAAATTGCCCGGAGTGCAAGTGGTTAAAGATACATAGGGAGTTTTAATATAAAATAAAACTTTCATATATTATAGATACATAGAAAGTCTTAAGATTTTTACGTTACTAATGATATATGGAAAGTTTTATGTAAATAAGACTTTCACATGTTACTAATGATACATAGAAAGTTTTTTTATGTAAATAGGACTTTCATATGTTACTAATGATACATGGAAAGTCTTGAGACTTTTATATGTTACCAAAGATACATAGGAAGTTTTGATGTCCACTAAGACTTTTATACGTTACCAATGAATTTTTATGAATACATGGGAAGTCTTGGTGTGAAATAAAACTTTTATATATTAATGAATAAGAGGTTACAGTACAAAAACCTTAGAAACAACGAATAGTGAGTAATTGTAACCGCCAGTTTGTTAAAATTAGTTGGACTAATCTCCATAATAAGCTCTCACTTGTTCTGATCCTGGACGCTGGGTCAGGGAAAATAGCCTCTATATGGAGTTAAACTGGTCATGAAGCAGCAGGGACATATTCACAATAACCCTCTGTAAATATTGTGCATGTTGATGTTGTATGTGAGATGCAGGCGATTTAACTATAACAGCGCACTTCTTGCCGTGCGGGAAACAAAAACGAGTTTGTGTGTTTTTCCACAAAGGGGAAGGGTTGCTTCACCTGCTCTCTCCTGAGTTGAGCTGAGAGCTTGTATTTAAAGCATGGTAAAAAGTTACTGAGAGGAGATTTTTTTTGAGGAACAGCACTGAATTGAACAATAACTTAAAGTTGCAAGATTATTCTTGCATGTTTAGAGCTGAATTTAAGGAGACGGCATCCAGTTTCTTTGAAAAAACGAAGGCGTGGTTTGTGGTCAACAGACTTCGCGGCCACGTTCCACGTTCACATTTGCGCATGACTGAAATGGCCACGTGGCATTCAGTGCGCATGTGCATGTAAACGCCATCTTGAAACACCTTCAAGCAACATCACTGGGTATCCTCCTCCTTGAGTGCAGAGGAAACTGCCTCCATCTTGTGGTCAACTATAAGAATTGCATTCTTTCACAAATTCACCTCCAAATCGAGCTTCAAGTTAACTTTAAAGGAAATTATTCCAACAATTTAGGGGATCTTAATATCTCTCTGGCTGAAAGGGAGCCGCCGCTCTGAAAGATTGTGCATGGCAAAATAAAGTCCTCCCACACCGGTTCAATAACCAGGTTTCGATGCTGTGAGGCACAGAGATGCTACCCCCAATCAGCTTGAGAGTGAAGAGGTTCAACTTTAATCTGGGCAGAGGAGAGAATGAGTAGATTTATTCCTATGTAGCGTTAACCTGGTTCCAATCTATAAAATAATTCTTTGCTGAAGAGAAATTGTTTCAACTCAAAAGTCTGGCCATGAACTGCCTCTTTCATCCCAGGAACCACAGCCATACTACTATCCATCAGCCATAAAGTGGAAGTTAATCCCTTTTCCAAGACTTGGTCATCCTCCCTTTTCTGCTCTTTGGCAAAGGAAAGCTCCTAATTGACAAATTTATGGGTGACATAATCCAGACATGTGGGGAACCAACCAGACAGTTTCACAGCGCCATCTGGTGGACGAATCAGGAATATTTAATTTCTCTCTTTGAGTGGATTTTTTGCAATATGGACCAGTGGACTAATTCATATTTTTTCTCTCAAGACAGTAGCTGCTCCTGAAGACCTGGTTGAACTCTGGGGACAGACAATGTGGTTTCAAATGCTTTTATTGATATGTGTTACTTTATTTTCAGGAAGAAATTAATTCTTGCATGCTTACTATCGCCAGTTAATTACAGTTACAATGTAGATGCATTTTATGCCCCTTTATTGAGTAGAATATCTTAGTCACTAAAGTTTAAGGAATTTATGCTTTTTTCAGCAACATGTGTCTTAAGGAGGGTCTCACTTCTCATATCAAACGTCTCTTCCACCTCCTCTCTCTGTTCTCTAGGAGATCATATCTGGACCTTAACTGACCAATAGAGCTCCAGGCTGTATTGCATTTCCCTTTTTAGATCGAGTTTATGACTTTTGTTGGACAAAGCTCAAATGTAATTGAGCCAGCTCAGGTTTCATGAAGTTTAGGACCACCCTACCACACCCGAGAAAACTTGATTTTATTTCCCTTTGTTTCAGAGTTTTGGGCGGTGGCCAAGCTGTAAGGAGCCTTTCTGCTCCCCCAATTTTTCTCCTATCTTTAAGTAGACCCAGAGTCTGCCATGCTCTGTGAAACTTCTCTTCCTTTTCTTTAAAATTCATTTTTCTTATTTTAATCTTCTTTTTCTTTAAATCACCGTGCAAGAAGATTTTGTTTGGTTTTTCTAAGCTTAAACCAACTCATTCAAGCCACATACATCGTAAGAAACGGATCTGTGGTGTGTTTTGTCCCAGTTTGACTTTCTGATTGGACTTTGCACAATAAACTAATTCCTTCTTCAGTGCATCAGAGACCTCACCCAGTTTGCTGTAGAACAGCTCGATTGCGATCTCAGGAGTAGGCCATAACAGGGGTAAGGAATCTGTCTATTAGCCTCTCCAGCAACAGAATCCGCAAACATCCAGCTGAATCAAGGTTGGCACATGGGGGCCTGGTACCTACTGGGACACAATGATTTTGCTGTGGCTGACAGTCTGTCGTTTAATTTACCTTACTTCTTCAGAATATTCCTGGTATAAGTTCTTCTAACTTAATTTCATGCAAACCCTCATCAGATTTTCAAAATGCATGTTGTCTTTCTTTAATCTTGTCATTAATCTCCCCATGCGCTTTTATGCAGCACATGGAGGAGAAGAGGGAAGAATGGATTTGCGTGCAGTAATTCACCACAACACATTTATTAAACACAAAGGCAGAAAGTTTCAAAATAAAGACTAACAAAAAGGTTGCTGTGTACACAAAAATGGCTGATGCAGCGAGCGTACAGCAGGCAGACCACTGTGTACCGTGGCCACAAACAAATAATACAAGTAACATAAGCTTGGGAGAACTAGGAGGACTCTAGGAGGCTGGACTAATTTTGAAGGAGCAAACTGGGCTACAGCTGAAGCATAGCAGAAATACTGCACAGCGAAATGCCACCAGATTAGCGTAGCAGTAATACGGCAAGGAGAATCGCATAACAGTTTAACTCATGAAGCAGGAACAGTCCCAGACGTCTAATCCTCCAGTGAGCACACACAATCCCTTGTTGACACAGACCGTCATACGGCGATTAATGACCGTATGATAGCACAGTGGTCCAGCAGTGTTTGACTGGCAAAGGCCGCCTAAGTACAAACACTGCTGGCACCACAAATTGGGAACACCTGGGCGAGGCAGGGGAAAGACAATTACCGGAGAGGAATCAGCTGGCTGCCAAGACGGGGGGGGGGGGGGGCGGACTGGCGAATGCTAGACAACACCCACATGAATATGGGTCAAAGAGGCTGCCTAACAGTCGCCAGCCAGAGTGGCGACTACAGGCATGGAAAAGAAACAGAACATAGACATAAAAACAACAAGAACCCAAAAGATAACACAATACATAATAAACCCGATACCTGAGCCACAGAGAACGGTCAGAACCGAGCCTACAGGAAAACACCAGCTCGGTTTGTGACAAATCTACGTTCTTTTCAGAGTAACACAAATTTTCTATTTTTTTTCCTAAATTGTTAATCATCATTTTCTTCATAAAATTGCATCCACTTTTCTTAACCAATGCTATTTTACGATTTTCCAGTTTCCAGTATACTGACAAATTGAAATATGCTTCATTTGGTTCCACAAAAGCTTGATTCATAAATAACCTCACGAACCGGCCTCAGTTTGTGAGAACCCGGGACTGTGTGTCCGACACGATCATCAGTAGCACGGGGGCCCCCCAGGGAACGGTGCTGGCTCCCTTCCTGTTCGCTCTTTATACTGCGGACTTCTCACACAACACAACACACTGCCATCTACAGAAGTTCTCTGATGACTCTGCGATCGTTGGCCTCATCTCCAATGGAGATGAAGCTGAGTACAGAGGGCTTATCCAGGACTTCGTGGACTGGTGCCATCGGAACTGCCTCCAGATCAACGCGAGGAAAACTAAGGAGCTGGTGGTGGACTGTCGCAGGCAAGGACAACCCCTCACAGCACCAGTAAATATACAGGGAGCAGACATCGAGATGGTGACAGCCTATAAGTACCTGGGTGTTCATCTGAACAATAAACTAGACTGGTCACACAATACTGACACACTCTACAAGAAGGGACAGCGCAGGCTGTTCCTGCTGAGGAGACTCAGGTCTTTTGGTGTACAAGGCGCGCTGCTGAAGACATTCTATGACACGGTGGTGGCATCAGCCATCACTTTTGGAGTGGTCTGCTGGGGCAGTGGCATTACTGCAGCCGATAGGAAGAGACTGAACAAACTGATCAAGAAAGCTACCTCTGTCCTGGGGCAGCGCCTTGATCTGGTGGAGGAGATAGGAGAGAGACGGACGGTGGCTAAACTGTCATCTCTGCTGGAGTCCGAGTTCCACCCTATGCAGGACATACTGAATGCACTGAGGAGCTCATTTAGCAACAGACTACATCATCCCAGGTGCACAACCGAGAGGTTTCGCAGGTCCTTCCTACCAACGGCTGTCAGACTGTACAACCTAAGCAGGGCTGCTCGCAGAGATAGCAAAAAGACGTAACAAACTAATAGTTTTTTGAATGCAAAGATGCAATAGACTTACACAATGGTCCCCTCCGGCATACAACTAGGAAAATACCAGTCGCTATGGAGAGTGAGAATATGTATGGGCACATAATCATACCATGTATGATAACTAAGTAGACGGTTGTGCTGTTTCATCCCATCTAGCAACAATGCTCTGCACTGTGTGTGTTTATATATTTACATATTTATTCCATCTAGCTACAATGCTCCGCACTGGGTGTGTTTATATTTATGTATCTATATATTTATTCCCTCATGGATCGTCACCTTATCGTGGTGGGGGGTTTGCATGCCCCAGTGATCCCAGGAGCTATGTTGTCCGGGGCAATTTGCCTCTGATAGGGTCTCCCAAGACAAACTGGTCCTGGGTGAAGGGCCAGACTAAGAACGATCCAACAGACTCTCATGAATTGTATATCAAGGATTCAGTGTACCCCGCCCGGTATGGGGTTACCGGGGCCCCACCCTGGAGCCAGGCCTGGGGGAGGGGCTCGAAGGCTAGCGTCTGGTGGCCGGGTTTCCACCCATGGGACCCGGCCGGGCTCAGCCCGAAGGAGTTACATGGGTCCGCCCTCCAGTGGGCTCACCACCTGCAGGAGGGATCATGGGGGTCCGGTGCTATGTGGATCAGGTGGCGGTCAAAGGCGGAGACCTTGGCGGACTGACCCCAAGCTTTCTAAACTGGCTTTTGGTACGTGGAATGTCACCTCTCTGGTGGGGAAGGAGCCTGAGCTGGTGTACGAGGTTGAGAGATACCGGCTAGATATAGTCGGCCTCACCTCAACACACAGCTCCGGTTCCGGAACCAGTCTCCTGGAGAGGGGCTGGAGCTTGGCCTTTTCTCGAGTTGCCCCGGGCGAGAGGCGACGAGCAGGGGTGGGTATTCTTGTATCGCCCCACCTTGCTGCCTCTATATTGGAGTTTTCCCCGGTGGACGAAAGGGTTGCTTCCCTGCACCTTCGGGTTGGGAAACGGGTCCTGACCATCATTTGTGCCTATGCACCAAATGATGTTTCAGAGTACCTACCCTTTTTGGAGTCTATTACTGGGGTGCTGGAGGGTGCTCCTCTTGGAGACTCCATTGTCCTACTGGGGGACTTCAATGCGCACGTGGGCAACGACAGTGAAACCTGGAGGGGGGTGATTGGGAGGAACGGCCTGCCCTATCTGAACCCGAGTGGTGTTCAGTTATTGGACTTCTGTGCCAACCACAGTCTGTCCATAACGAACACCATGTTCAAGCATAAGGGTGTCCATATGTGCACCTGGCACCAGGACACCCTAGGTCGCAGGTCGATGATCGATTTTGTTATCGTGTCATCAGACCTGCGACCGTATGTCTTGGACACCCGAGTAAAGAGAGGTGCAGAGCTGTCAACTGATCACCACCTGGTGGTGAGTTGGATCCGATGGCAGGGGAGGAAGCCATTCAGACCTGGTAGACCCAAACGTATAGTGAGGGTGTGCTGGGAGCGTCTGGCTGAGGCCCCTGTCCGGGAGGTCTTCAACTCCCACCTCCGGAAGAACTTCAGCCACATTCCGAGGGAGTGTGGAGATATGGAGTCTGAATGGGCCATGTTCTCCACCTCTGTTGTTGAAGCGGCGGCCCAGAGCTGCGGCCGCAAGGTGGTCGGTGCATCTCGTGGTGGCAACCCCCGAACCAAGTGGTGGACACCAGTGGTGAGGGGGGCCATTAAGCTGAAGAAGGAGTCCTATCAAGCTTGGTTGGCTTGTGGGACTCCCGAAGCAGCTGAGGTGTACCGGCAGGCCAAGCGGAGTGCAGTTCGGGTGTTTGCTGAAACAAAAACCCGGGTATGGGAGGAGTTCGGTGAGGCCATGGAACAAGACTTTCGGTCGGCCTCAAAGAGATTCTGGCAAGCTGTCCGGCGGCTCAGGAGGGGAAAGCAGCTCCCCGTCCACACTGTGTATGGTGCGGATGGGACACTGTTGACTTCGACTGAGGACATCGTTGGACGGTGGAAGGAATACTTCGAGGATCTCCTCAATCCCACTGATACGCCTTCCACAGAGGAAGCAGGGTTTGGGGACGAGGGGGATGACTCGCCTATCACAGGGGCTGAGGTCGCCAAGGTGGTTAAAAATCTCCTTGGTGGCCGGGCCCCAGGGGTGGACGAGATTCGCCCCGAGTACCTCAAGGCCCTGGATGTTGTTGGGTTGTCATGGTTGACACGCCTCTGCAACATTGCGTGGAGGTCGGGGGCAGTGCCTTTGGCATGGCAAACCGGGGTGGTGGTTCCTCTCTTTAAAAAAGGGGACCGGAGGGTGTGCTCCAACTTTAGAGGGATCACACTCCTCAGCCTCCCTGGGAAGGTCTATGCCAAGGTACTGGAGAGGAGAGTCCGGCCGTTGGTCGAACCTCGGATTCAGGAGGAGCAATGTGGTTTTCGTCTTGGCCGTGGCACATCGGACCAGCTCTTTACCCTCTCGAGAATTCTTGAGGGTTCGTGGGAGTTTGCCCAACCAGTTTACATGTGTTTTGTGGACTTGGAGAAGGCATTTGACCGTGTCCCTCGTGGATTTTTGTGGGGGGTGCTTCGGGAGTATGGGGTATCGGGCTTGTTGTTACGAGCTATTCGGTCTCTGTACGACCGTTGTGAGAGTTTGGTTCGTATTGCCAACACTCGGTCGGAGTCATTCCCAGTGAGAGTTGGACTCCGCCAGGGCTGCCCTTTGTCACCGATCCTGTTCATAATTTTTATGGACAGGATTTCTAGGCGCAGCCAGGGAATGGAGGGTGTCATGCTTGGTGACCACAGGATCTCATCTCTGTTGTTTGCAGATGATGTTGTCCTGTTGGCTTCATCCAGCAATGACCTACAGCTCTTGCTGGGATGGTTTGCCGCTGAGTGTGAAGCGGCTGGGATGAGAATCAGCACCTCCAAGTCCGAGTCCATGGTCCTCAGCCGGAAAAAGGTGGATTGTCCTCTCCGGGTTGGGGACAGGCTCCTGCCCCAAGTGGAGGAGTTTAAGTATCTTGGGGTCTTGTTCACGAGTGAGGGGAGAATGGAGCGAGAGATCGACAGACGGATTGGAGCAGCATCTGCAGTGATGTGGACGTTGTACCGGTCTGTTGTGGTGAAGAGGGAGCTTAGTTCTAAGGCAAAGCTGTCGATTTATCAGTCAATCTATGTTCCTACTCTCACCTATGGTCACGAGCTTTGGGTAATGACCGAAAGAACGAGATTGCGGATACAAGCGGCTGAAATGAGCTTTCTCCGTAGGATTGCTGGACTCACCCTCAGAGATAGGGTGAGGAGCTCAGTCATCCGGGAGAGGCTCAGAGTAGAACCACTGCTCCTCCACATTGAAAGGAGTCAGTTGAGGTGGTATGGGCATCTGATTAGGATGCCTCCTGGACGCCTCCCACTTGAGGTGTTTCAGGCATGTCCCACTGGGAGGAGACCCCGGGGCAGACCCAGGACTCGGTGGAGAGACTATGTCTCCCAGCTGGTCTGGGAACGCCTTGGTATCCCCTCTGAAGAGCTGGAGCAGGTGGCTGGGGAGAGGGAAGTCTGGGCTTCTCTGCTTGAACTGCTGCCTCCGCAACCCGGACCTCCGGAAAAGCGGTAGAAGATGGATGGATGGATATTTATTCCATCTAGCTACAATGCTCTGCACTGTGTGTTTATATATCTACATATTATTCCATCTAGCTACATTGCTCCGTACTGTGGGTGTTTATATATTCACATATTTATTCCATCTAGCTACAATGCTCCGCACTGTGTGTTTACATATTCATATATTTATTCCATCCAGCTACAATGCTCTGCACTGTGTGTCTGTGTGTGTGTATATATATATATTTTATAGTAATATGTACATATGTATATTAGCTGCTCTTGCTTGCTTGTTTTTTTTGTTGCCTTCTGATTGTTGCTCTGAGTGCTGCTATCCCTCGCTGTTGCAATCCTGGAATTTCCCCGTTGTGGGACTAATAAAGGCTTATCTTATCTTATCTTAACTCAGTAATAGTCTATAATGCCCATGATACATGTTGAATTCTCTGTTTTAAAGTTATCCAAATGTGTTAACCTATTCTGACATTTTTTATTAAACCATTGAAAGACATATGGGAGTTATTGCTTGATTTCATGTCCATCCTCTTGATCATCAGAGACAAGAACTTACAAGGGTTTGTTTTGAGACTGATTCATAATTGGTACAAATAAAGAATTGTTAATAAAACTGTCCAGTATATGGATTGGTGCCCTACGAGGATATGAGTTAACGAAAATAAATTTTCATGCCTACTCACATTCATATTTACATTAATACTTGTACTAACATTAAATTACCTATAAAAATCCATAAATCCACTATACCTAATTATAAAAAAGAATTTGCTGTAGTGAAGTGGAGATGATTGTGGACTTCAGGAAAGTCACAACCCCTCTGCCCCCCCTCACCCTCACAGGCTCTCCCATCACCACTGCAGATTCCTTCCACTTCTTGGGCACCACCATCACCCAGGACCTCAAATGGGAGCCGACCATCAGCTCCCTCATCAAAAAGGCCCAGCAGAGGATGTTCTTCCTGCGGCAGCTGAGGAAGCTCAAGCTACCCACCAAGATGTTAGTGCAGTTCTACACAGCCATCATCGAGTCCATCCTCACCACCTCCATAACCGTGTGGCACGCAGGAGCCACTGCCAGGGACAGACTAAGGCTGCAGCGCGTTGTGCGCACTGCTGAGAAGGTGATCGGCTGCAAGCTCCCATCTCTCCAGGATCTGTACATCTCCAGGACCCGGAGGCGTGTAGGCCGGATCATAGCCGATCCTTCACACCCTGGTCACGTACTGTTTGCCCCCCTCCCCTCAGGTAGAAGACTTCGGTCCATTCAGACTAAAACCTCCCGGCACATGAACAGCTTCTTCCCCTCTGCCATCAGACTGCTGAACACTAAAGGCCCTTTTCCACTAGCCTCACTTAGCCCTACACCGCACCACTCAGCCCGCTAAAGGCGCTTTTCCACTAGCCCCAGCACCGGTTAGCAGGTACTTTTTTCGTACCTGATCCAGGGCAGGGTCTAACCGAGCTGAGTAGGGCTGAGTATGGCTGTGATATGACTTTAAGAGACTGGTCGCCGCTGATTGGTCAGGTCGTAACGTCACGAAAGCAACTTTTTCTGCTGAATTTACTCCACGACCGCCATTTGTAATTGTTCAGCCAGTGAACACAGTGCGCCCCTTTAATACAGTATATTATATTAATATACTGTATAATATACTTATATAATAATATACTCCTAATACTATATATTAGGAGGTGCGCAATTTCCTTTCTATATTAGGCGACGATCGCATCCAGCGCGAGTTGGACGGATCTACTCGAAATGCAGGTGTCCGAGCAGATGGCTTCCCAAGGGCACATCCGTACTGCCAAACAGTGTCGGGAGAAGCTGAAAAAGCTGAAAAGCGATTACCGAGCAGTGAAGGACCACAATGCTTGAAGTTGAGCGGATTGGAAGGAGTGGAAGTGGTTCGCTGAGAGACATTGGGCTCGACACGGCCACTGTCATGGTCACGGCCTTGGAAACCATGGATGGTGAGTGTTGTTTTGATATTGCGCGTCTTTTCGCCACTTGATCCTTTCTGTGCCAAGCTCACTGTTTTTAAGAAATAGGAAGGTTGTTAGATTGTGGGTAATGGTTGTTACTGAGGCTTTCCTATTGTTTTGCAGCCAACTGCAGATTCACACTTGCTTTGTGTTAAGTATTAGTGCGAACAAAACGCTGAATTACACTTATTGTATTCCGGTTAAAAACTTGAGAGTGTTGTGTACATGTTGCACTTTGGTGTTAAGTTTTAAATGGCGTGCATTTTCTTTCTAGAATCGCATTTCATATCACAGGGGTCCACCTCAGTGGACATGATGCACACAGCGGACTCTCCTGGCACTGCGTCTGCGTGTGCGTCTGCCGGAGCGCCAGCTGGATCAGCTCCACATCACCAGCTCCATCTGGATCACGTTCAAGTGCCGGTAAGGCACAATAACCATGATTTTTTTTTTGGTTGAAACAGGTCCAGCGGAAACCAGGGTCGAAAATCCATCCATCCATCCATCCATCTTCTACCGCTTAATCCTTTACAGGTCGTGGGGGGGCTGGAGCCTAACAAGTTATGTCCCAAATTGATTAATGCAATTTCCTGTAGCTGCATATTAATTAATTGAAAATGTCTTTTTAAATGTACAAAAAGGTTATTCTTTGGTCTTCACTTATCGGTGTTCCACAACCATTTTTAGGTGTGGTGATTGAAGTGCTGTAATTCCTGTTTTATAAAAACAACTAAAGCTCATGAACTGCCGTGGAAATCCACATGCTTCATTGAAATGCTTCGCGTCAGCTGACTGTATTAACCCATTCAGATTTCTGCGGCCACACTACAAGCAACTAGTTTAAACATTACCCATCCATCCATCCATATTCTTAATCTTAATCCTTTTTAGTTTTGCAGGGGGGCTGCAGCCGAAGACAGCACCCTGCGTGTTGCAAAATCTGCTCTACTGAGGGGCAGCAACATGACATTTCAGCTTATATACAGCAATGAAGCATAATATAATAGTGACATTCCACCACAGACTTTCATCTGTGTAATTCCATAATATATGTAGTGATCCAGCTTTAACGACCATGCCTTTCTGTCTTTCCATCTAGGCAAGATGAAAACAGACAACTCCCATCGCTGACCTTACATTAGCGATGGTCAACATGCATGACGAAGAGATGTGGCTCTTGGAACGGCAACATGACCAGCGGCAAGAATCAGGAGTACATGCAGCATTTGCGACAGGTGGCCGCAGATGTGCGGGCAGATGCGCGTGAAGCCCTGGAGCAGGACGCTGCGTTACGAAGGGAAGAGCTCGCAGAGATGTCAGCATTCAACAGAGATTTCCTGACCCTATTTGGCAGGCTTGTGGACGCATTTAGCAGTCGGCGTGTCTAACCATGTCTCCCCACGCCCAGTCTGTTTTTTGTTTGTAAATTTTGCTTCTGGAATAAAATTGTACTGTTTGCATCAAAAGTCTGGTTTATCTGTTATGACACCGTATGAGAAAAGCCAGTAATTACATACACATTCCATTCTCTGTTCACTCCACATGCTGCTGTTCATCAGGTCAGGTGTATAGCCTTCTAATGGTAATTTAATTTTTAACAACACAACGAAACGTAATGTCTTGGTAGTTTTGTTTTTCTTTTATTTTAAACAAATTTGCAATGCGGAATCCATTTCTCTTGAACGGGTACATTTTTTATGTTATAAGCAGTTGTACAGGTGTGCTTGAACTTGTAGACACTGATAAAGGTAAGTACATGTAAGCTGAATGTTGCATCACCAGTCAAAATTTAATAAATTAAGAAGGAATCTAGCAAAAATTTGGCACTAGTAACAGTAGACAAATCGGACAAGGATACACAACTGTGTTTTTGTTGCACACAACTGTTGTTACCAACAAGTGCAAAATTTATATTCCCTTTTCCCAAAAATTAAAAATCAATTTGTAAGTAAAAGTGGGAGACCTTTACATGGGAAAATATGACATGTATCACCACATGATTTATAGTTCAATTTGCATTTCCACCTAAGCAAAATTGGCTTGTCAAGCTGGATTTTTGTGAAGATGGCCTGTGTGGTGTTTCTGCATGTAATTACATACCTGTCAAGTGATACGGTTTCGCCGTATTTTAATACGGGGAAAATGCAATTTTAGCAAATTCGGGCGTATTGCCATTTCTGTACGCCAAAGAGAAAAATATACGGGAAAAAAAATTATTGAGAGTGTGGGGAGGAACACGTCGTGTGTGACCCCCACAGCGTACGGGCGGGCAGAGCGTTCAGCGTGAGCAATTATCACAACAGTGAGAAGTGTGGACTCATCATTAGGCTGATGGCTTCGCACCTTCTTAACAGATAAGCGTTATGAACAAGAGGACAGGTAGATGGACCATGCACAACATTTTATTTACAAAAAACATTTTTGAAATATGTATGCACATAAATGTGGATGAAATAGACAAGTATTGCATCACAGCATCTTGTATTATATTGTAACGTGCAGCTTGACATGGCGACGTCCCACTGGCAGGTTCGAACTCACGCCTCCCACTCCGGAGTCCCACACTCTACCTGTGTCGCCAATAGGGTCAACCCACTTGGCAAGCCAAGTAGGGTGGTGATATTGAGTTCGCTACAATATCACCACCCTGCTCCTCTGCTCTCTGTGCCACTGCCACCACTGGTTCATTTACTGCGTCATCCAATGTAGTGTCAAACGTCTCTCCATGACTCTCACACAGATTGTGCAGAGCACAACAAGTCAGCACCATAGATTTAACCAGTTTCATGTCACAGTCATTCCTCTCTCCTTCCTCCTTCCTTCTCTCCTCGTCATCAGCCATTTTGTTTGTTGTGGAGGATTCGGTCGTGTGTTTCACGTCACGAGGGTGTGGCGCCACCTGCTGTTCAACAAATCCCACCCACAGCAGGTGTGCCAGCAGGTGTGCCAGCAGTAGTTGAAAAGCAACTGAGGCTGAACCGAACCGAAGTGAGTAGAGTCGGGTTTTCAATCGGGGCTGGGGTGGGCTAGTGGAAAAGCGCCTTAAGTGACTTATTGACTCTCGTGCACTACGTACAGCAGCTCAACCGGTGTCATGACAGTTATCACTGTTTTCTTTTGCACTACCGACTGCACTATGTGGTACTCCACAATATCTGCTGCTCGCTAATATATTTAAAAACTGCTTTGACTAGTATTACTCATTCTTATTCTACACTTATTGCATGTATAGTTTTTTATTCTTTTATCTTATCATGTTTAATGTTGCAGCATTGCACCGAGACAAATTCCTAGTTTGTGTACTACATGAACAATGGCAATAAATCTGATTCTGATTCTGAAAATCCTAGGTGGAGAATAATAAAAATGGGGTAATTTAAAACACTACTGAAGAAAAAAAGGAAAAAAATAGGAAGGAAAATAAATATTGTGGAGATGTGTGTGTATGGTGAAGTGAAGTATGTATGCTGAGAGTGGACAGAAATGGAGAAGGAAGTGTGGTTTTAGAGGAAAATTGAACGCTGATGAATGTGAAAGTTTTGTGCGGGATATAAGGGGAAAGTATGGACTGAAAGGCAGAAGTGACTGGAAGGAAAAAATGTAAGAATGAGAGACTGACGCTTGAACGGTGAGATGAAAAAATAATAAACATGACAAAAAAGAAAAAAGACAGTGTTTAATGGTTTGTCTGCTTCTCCATTAATCCGAGATGATGGTGGTGGCTGTGGTTCTGGGCCGGATCCACCTCCCTACCCCAGCAACCGTGTGAGTTCCTCTTCAGACCCACTTGAATTAGTTGCGTCCACCCCCCTCCACGCCATCGCCTAATGACCCCCTCCTCCCTCTGTGACTACAGTAAAAAACTTAAAACAAAGGGACATCGAGTGACGGGACAAAGATGATCAAACCGACCACACGTAAGTAAAATACATTATATTGTTGTTTTTCCATTTACTTTTCTGATAGTGTCTCAGATATTGAATCTCATTCAAGAACATTTTAGTGTTACTCTGTGTAAATCATGCACATTTTGCCAGGAAGCTGTGTTAGTACTAACAAGCCACTCCGGATTCAACAAACTGCTCATAAGATCTCCAAGCATGCGTAAACAGCATTCGTGAATCATCTGTAGTCAGCACACGAGAATTGAAGATTGCATAACTGACACTTAAAACTACCGCTAAAGTCACATTTCACAATAACTGACCAGCAGTTTCATTCACTAAAAGTCTAAGAGAGAGAAAGTGAAGAAGAAAAAAAACAGCTGCAGCGACCGACATGAAGACACAGCATAAGCCTAAATGTAATTCTTTGTTGCAAAAACCATTTTTACTGTCTTGGAATGGCATTATTTTAAACAACTATGACAAAAATACACCTGAAATTGGATTTCAGATGGGCACCGTGATCTGCTTTCAAAACTCCATCCATCCATCAATCCATCTTTCACCACTTTTCTGGAGGTCCGGGTCGCAGAGGCAGCAGTTCAAGGAGGGAAGCCCAGACTTCCTTCTCCCCAGCCACCTGCTCCAGCTCTTCAGAGAGGATACCAAGGCATTCCCAGACCAGCTGGGAGACATAGTCTTTCCAGCAAGAAAGCAGATCTGCTGCATCTGTTTTCAAAACTGTACATATCCGTATTGCACCGAGCTGAGACTGTCCCACCTTGCAGAGCATTATGACACAGTTCAACAACTTGGGTTTAGAATGTGTGTGTAAAAAGCAATAAAAATGATTCTAGGTAAAATTCACACTACAGTGTCGAAATAAAGATTACTTTTTCCCTTATTCCCCCAACTCTGCACCCTAACCCAGAAACTGTTACGACTCGCTCTCGCCTGTCTCCCGCCTCAGCTGCTCTGACACCTGCGCCTCATCAGTCTCAGGCTATATAGCCCGCTCCGCCTGGAGCCTTGGCCTGGAGCCATCTGCTTTCCAATGCTCATCATCTCAGCGCATGCCAACCCTCTGCCTGCGCTCTTTGGATTTCTCCCTGTCAGCACGTAAGCTCAGCATCCTCTTACCTTGTTTCCAGTTTTCTCCCCTGTGCACAGGTGGATTCCCTGGCGGCGGATTACCTCCCTCTTCCTCGCCATCACTCTCCTCACCGCACCGAGCACGCTCAGGGACGCTGTCTTCCAGGCGGGAGACCTGCGGCTTTAGCCAGAGCCAGCCACCTTACCATCTGCAAGTGAGCATAAAACTGTACGTTAATTCCGCTGGGTGTGCAGTTAATCTCTGTTTGCTCTGTCGTTAGGGTTGCCTGGCTGTACGGCGCTCCGCTCCGCCCTCGACGCATCCTGTCCTCCTGCAATACATTACATCCCGCAAACACGCACCCATACACCTGTTATTCTCACAATAAAGTTATTGAATTGTACTCGAGCCTGTGTGCGTGTTCCCTGGGTCGGACCTTATGTCAGAAAAAGGTGCACACTTCATGTCAAAGCAATAAAAATCAGAATTATATCCATCTGATCCTATGAAAGTTGATCAATTAGCGATCATCCAAACATTACTATCATGCTGGACAAGACATTTCTCATTGCACTGTCCTACAGAATAATGGAGTAGTGTGTTCTTATGTTACTGGGGAAACAATGTTTAGATCTTTTTGCCTCTGATATGATTTGGACGTAGATGAAATGATAATGTTTAAATCATCCTTAATTATTTTTAATTATAACCTAAATCAGAGTATGAAATCTAGTTTATCGGGATCAAACTCTTAGACTTGATTCAGACAAATAAAGTATAGTTATTTAGTGAAAACTAAGCTTAGAATAACAACAACCTATTTACACAAAACTCTCAGCTGGTCTGGATCATTTGTGAATATTGTTTGACATTGTACTAAATTTCAAGATATTAACAGATAGGATTGGGAATCTAGGTATGAAAGGAAAATAAAAATTTAAAGAAAAAAACTGCACTTATGTGATGCCTGACCCATGGGAGCCTGAGGCTCCCCATGAATTCTGACTTTTATTAAGGAAGCCGGGGGGTGGGGTGGGCAGCAGTGGAGGAGGAGGGGCTGTGGCCGAGGAGGGAATGCACCCCCACAATGGAAAATGAGTGATGGCAAGACCGGCCGCTGGGAGGGGGAGGCGCCCATGAGCCACATGCACTACAACAAAACTGGACTGCATGATTAAGACTAAAACAGATAAGTGGACTCACTTCTACATATATACAGAAAACTGACATAGCAGATATCTTCCATTTACCTGACTTTGATCTAATGTTAACAATATAGTGTTTACCAGAAGTAATGTTGGAAATCCAAGGTACTCCGATTAAATTTGTGTGACACAGGTGCATGCAGATCAGTAATTTCAGGTAATGACGTTCAGGGCTTTTCAAAGTCAGAAGGAAAAGTAACAGTTAAAATCTTCAAATGGCAAACTAACAGTAGCCTACAATATCTATCAAAATCTGTGAAAGTAAAGGATCCTACTACCGGTAACAATGTTGAAGGGTGGTTCTTTCTGTCAGAGGCTACCCACATGTTGAGAAAGTAAACATAGTTTATGAGACTTCCAAACTGAAATACTAATACTCACTCGACCTGGTCATGACAGACCATGTTCAGTGATATCAGACCTGTGTAGAAGAGCTACACAGCATTTTACATCCATAGTTCCTACTGATTGGCTATCTACATGTCATGAACCAAGCCGGTGTTGTCCTGTAGGCTCGGTTCTGACCGTTCTCTGTGGCTCGGGTATCGGGTGATTTATGTATTGTGTTATCTTTTGAGTTCTTGTTGTTTTTATGTCTTTGTTCTTTTTCTTTTCCGTGCCTGTAGCCACCGCTCTGGCCGGTGGCTGTTAGGCAGCCTCTTTGAACTACATTTGTGTGGGCGTTGTCTAACACTCACCGGTCTGACCACACCCCCTCTCTCTTGACAGCCAGCTGATTCCTCCCCGGTAATTTTCATTCCCGCGCCTCACCCAGGTGCTCCCAATTTGTGGTGCCAGCAATGCTTGTACTTAGGTGGCCTTTGCCAGTCAAGCATTGCTGGACCACTGTGCAGAGTCATATGGACGTTAATCATCATATGTATGTACTGTCTCTAAGGGAATAGGAAGCTAAACTGCCGCTTCTCCCCGCAGTGTAATAATTGTTTGTGTGTGTGCTCGCTGGAAGACTTGGACAACTCGGACTGCTCCTGTTCTGTGAGTACAGACTGTTAGCATTTCCCCGTACAGTGTAGCTGCTACGCTTTGGCACCTGGCCCAGTTTCCTTCTCCAGCCAATCAAGCCTCCTAGAGGACTCCAAGTTAACCCGAGCTAAAACGTTATTTGTGTTGTTTGTATTGTGGCCACTGTGCACTGTTGTCAGCCTGTTGCACGTTATCATGTGATGCCCTTTAGTGCACCCTGCTACCTTTTTGTATGTCTTTATTTCTGGAACTGTTTGCTGTATTGGTTAATAAATGTGTTGTGGTGAAACCCTGCATTTAAATCCATTCTTCCTCCCCCTCCTCCGTGCGCTGCATAAAAGCGCACGAGGAGGATTGTGACACTACAAATCAATATCACTGTACCATGTACTATAGGCAATTGAATGGAGCTGATCCAAATTATGAACAAATATTTTCTGAAAATCCATCCTCCAGATTGGTCATAAAAAACTTGTACTGGTCACTAAGGGGATGTGTGGGAGCATCCGTTGTCTTATCTGATGAGGATAAGAGACATTTTAAACAATGGGGGTTCCACACATCTCACTTGTCAGACCCAAACACATGGATTGGAAAAATGTTGGACATTTTGTCACCTCTGCTGAGGAATATAGCCATCCATGGGAAACAACATCTGACCTTAAGATAAAATATTCTCCTAAATTAGAAAACATATGCATTGTCACTTAACTGGGTAGCCACAGCACAAAAGGCTGTGAACAACTGACACCCAGAAATCTCTTACATGACCAATCAAGCCACTGAGCTCCATGAGGCTTCACCTGCCAAACAAGAATACAGTAAATGCTACAGCTACTCAGTAGCTCAGTACTCAAGATTTATTCTTGTTTAAAAGCAGCTTACTTTGTACATTTACTGCTGTTTACAGCCTATTAATGCAGTCTTAGCAGGCAACATACCTTAAAAATACATTCTCCGCCAGTGCACTGTTCCCTCTGGCTCCCTCACTGTCACTCTCTCCTTGATCACTTGCACACAGAGCGGCACCTAGGTTTCAATTAGCTCTCCCTCTGCTGGCAGACTCTATAATTGCATTTAAGAATGCAGTTCCAAATACGGCAAACGTGATATAAATAAATAACAGATTTTTGGAAATGGACTGGCGGGCTGCAGTGGATTAGGGGGTGGGATGCATGCGGCCCGTGGGCTTCTAGTTGCCCATCCCTGACTTAGGCCAAAAGCTTACCTTTCCACTTGAGATAATGAAAGCATCCCTGAGGCCGGACATGATTCTTTGGCCAACTTCACAAAAGACCCTATACTTAGTTGGCCAACTGTGCCACAGGAGGTGGCAATAGATGAAGCATATGAATGCAAGACGATCAGGTGTGCAGACCAAGCAGCAGAGGTGGAACAACAAGGCTGGCATTCTAAGGTCTTTCAGTAGAGGGTAGCTGTAGAGGCTTCATAGCCACCTCAACAACCCAACTCCTGAGGATCATTAGAATTCAAGGACAGGACTTCAGAAAAGCCATCAAGACACTATCCAGAGCTGTGGAACACTGCTTCAGGTGGATCGGGTTGAGAAGCAAAGATCCTGATTGGGCCAGAAAGTGATCAACAAAGGGTGAAAGCAGAGGGAAGTGCACTGGGGCTGCTGGGTGTCACCACTGAGCTCTCTGGAGATGTTGTGGGCCTATCAATGAAACACTGATGAAGGAGGGTTAGTTAGTTAGTTAGTTAGTTAGTTAGTCCCTTCCACACCTGTGATGTATGGGGTGGCGGCTATCTCTGTTTTACTGACCCTAGGCCACACAGCTACGGTGAGTAGTGAAAGCTACAGTGGGGAGGTTAGTCCTCTAGTAGCTCTGTGCATGAACTTTCCTTTCCCCATACCAAAGACCATATAAAATGGTACTTTCCACCTTCTAGCTTGGTGCTTAGCATAAGGAATGGATTAAAGAGGGTGCCCACCTGAAAACCCCAGTGAAGTAGCCCTTCTGCTATTGGAGAACTTGAGTAAACCAATGGAGCATCAATTAAGAAGGATGCCTACCTGAAGACCTGGTTAAACATGACAATCTCCACTCAAAATTAGGACAGTGCCAATTTATTAGGGATTGAAACATCAAGTTCTACAAGTTCACCATGCTGTATGAAAGTTATAGTCAGATTATTTTTCATTTTATACTTTTTTTTTTACATTGCATTTCATTAACCTTTATTTATTAAGGGGAGGTCCAATGAGAGGCAACCTCTCTTTTTCAAGAATGCCCTTATCCCATTCATACCTAGAAGTGGCCCAGTACAACTACTGACTGACCTGTGGTCACTGAACAGCTCCACTGGAGTAGCTGGGGTTAAGGGCCTTGCTCAAGTGCACCACAGTAGAAGTAAATGAGGGCGGGACAAACACTACCTGCCCTACCCAGATTTGATCATGCCACTTCAGGGACTGGACCAATTCCTCATCTTCCCCTTTTTTATATATATATAAACTGACTGCAGTTTTCTTTTCTATGTAATATTTACTGTATGTCTTCATATGTACTGTATGTCTCACTTACACATAAATAACCCCATGTCAGTTGTTGGACTTGACGGATTAATGAGTAACAGTTCTAGTAAATCTGCCACATGGACTCAGAGAAAACAAACTGGTGTCTGCTTAAATACTAATACAAGTTGCAGGTTCTCATGTGTAACAAAACATTTAGAAACAGAGATTCTTTTAAAGGGTCATGTCACTAAAATATGACCCTTGTCTGATTTTTTTTAACCTGAATTTTTTGCTTATTAACCCCTGCATGTAAAAAAAAAAAAAAAAAAAAAAAAAAAAAAAAGTGAACACTGGTAACACAAGTAAACACTGCAGTCACACTTGAGTGCTCAACTACAAACCGCATTCCTGCAGTCATGAGGCAGGGCTGATCTGAGTCACAGGAGAAAGAAACAGAAAGAGAGAGGGTAACTGCCACTGAACAAGTCTAAGCTTGAGCCAGGTCTGAGAGATACTTTCAAGGAAATTACACACCAAAGGTGGAAACGCTCTGTAAAAAAAAAAAAACATGGATTACAACAGAAATAACAGGAGTGTACAAGGAGAAGAGCTTTGCTGATATGATGGACTTTGAGCTGAAGTGCATGTAAGAGGTTTTTATTTGTTAAAATTTCTCTTTTTAGTCTATTTGGTGGCTTTATGGTCATGGGTTCAGTAACTCTGGCATGTACAGTGGCTTTCTAAATAAAATGTGATACAGATCTTTCTCTTTTCCACCCAGAGAACTACTGTAAGCCTGACATACTACTAACCATACAGTAACTTTAAACAAAAAAGATCAAACTTTAAGACTTTACCTCAAGAAATGATTATCATCTAAACTGATATTTTCTTACAAATGTAGGATAAGAAGTGACACAACAAACCTGAAAATACTGACTTTCAAGAAGAGTTTTAAACCTTGCATTTACCAACAAACTTGTATCGTTTACTCAAAAGACAACGCCTTCCACTTGGTCATGTGTGAGCCATTTTTCTATACTTCATCTGGTGTAGTGTAAACCGGCAGTGATAAATTGGCCTCACACTGGCGTGACTGTAATATCAAGGAAGTAAAAATAATAAAAGAAAATTAGATCAGCTGTGAACTGTGTCACTGTAGGACTGACTATAAGCTTATACCACACAAGCTTCAACAAGAGGTTTCACGCTTCAGCGCTAAAACGTCTGCGAGAAGTAGGCAGGCAGTTAACTGTGAATTGGAATTAGAGCCTACAGAGAACTAGTCTACAGCACAAACTTCTTCCTTTTTATTTGTGTGATGAAGAGGGTTGAAACTGAGGTGTGGCGACACCCACTCTTTCATGACAGAAGATAAATTTTGTAAGTTTTATTGAGCCATTGTGGGAAGGGAATCACATTGCCACTGCAGCCTCAAGCCTATGTCGCTGAAAGCAGAAGTAGTCATAGCTTCCTGTAGCCTACATTTTTAGACTTGTACTTATGTGTGCAGCAAAAGTGTTTATCAGCAATAAGGCTGCACAACATCTGAAGGCGAGATAGACTCATCCGGTGTCGCTGTTCTGTATTTTGAAGCATTATATTGCCGTATGATAGCATCTGCCCTAGTGAACACTTAGCTGTCAGAGGACCTCAGCAACACCAGATGTGGTGATCTAAATAGGCAAAAGCTCAGCGTAATTTATCACTGGGAATTTGGCTTAAAATATAAAAGCTTATTGCTCCATTTTTGAATTGCTATTGATTGTTTTGTTCTAAGTCTGCATTCACTCTTTTGTGAAGCTGGAAATTTCTTAATCCTTATCTCTGTTGGCATAAGTATTACAGTATAGCCTACTGGAAGTGAATTCTCTGTTTACAGTCTGTGGATCTACTTTGTTATTGTGTTATGGTTACACTACAATATCGTAGATGTGAATCAAACAGTCGAGATAAGAAGTCAGTGTGCTACAGTTAGATTTTGTGCTTTTTGTGAAAAGTTAAGGATTTGTAGAGTGATGAAATAGACATCTCGGGAAACAATTACTAACTATACAAACCATCTCTTTGCACTTAGAACAGAGCCACTGAGAAAATCAACACCTGTTATCTCCCCCCTCTGTGGATCGCCACTTTATCATGGTGGAAGGGTTTGTGTGCTCTAATGATCCCAGGAGCATGTTGTTGGCGGCAACTTGCCCCTGGGGGTCTCCCCAAAAAATTGCTCCTGGGTCAAGGGCCAGACCAAGACCAGCCCAGTACATCTCTACGAAAAAAAGCTACATCAAGTTTGCAGTGTACCCAAAAATGCCACATGGGTCTGTCCTCCAGTGGGCTCACCACCTGCGGGAATCAGGAGGCAGTCTGGGCTACTCTGGTTGGGCTGCTGCCCCTACAACCCGGACCCCAGATAAGCAGTAGAAGATGGATGGATGGATGTTATTTCCTATGTGAAAAGGATGCAACTCTGTAGTCTTATATATAACAAACAAGACAGTGTACTGTATAAGCATGCATATGTATATTCCGTACTTCGCAAGCCAAAAACAGATAAAAGATGTAATTGTTCAAGACTATTTAGCCAGCTATTTTTTAAACTAACAGATCTAGTTTATTAACTTACAGCTTATTAGCGTAATTCACTTGCTAACACATTTCTATATAACTGTTAAAACAGTTCATTTTTTAAGCTAACCCAGTAAATTCTTGCTAAACAACACAGGTAAATCAAAATATTTCCTGAAAGTGTGGCAGTAGTAGTTTGTATTGTTGTGGCCTACTGTTTTAAGCCTCTCATAAAATTTGTGGGTTTTGATTTTTTTTCCCCAGGGTGCAATTTTAAGCAAAATATGAGCATTAGACTATCTGAAGTCTATCCAATTTCAAATGGCAGGAATTAACTACTTTTAGCTAAAGAACCTAAATATTGATATTAGCACCTGCCCACGAGCCAAATACTGAAGGAATATATAGTTCAGTCATTCCAACAACCCACTTTCACATAGGAACCCATTGTGCAACTATAGTACCATCTACTGCTAGCTTAGTCCATTTTTAAAACCAGTGATAAGAAAATGGCTTTGGCAACTTAAATGAAATATACAACCTTTGAGTTTTATCTATTAAAAAAAATCACAGCTAATAAAAAATTATTGAGTAGTTACTTTACTCAATTCATATGCTAGCTAACGTGTAGCTAACTAGTCTTACCTGTTTCTGGTGTTTTATAGCTGCCTAGCTCTATAATTACACATAGGCAAATTTAGCAACCTTATTGTATCTTATCACAAACTGGTTTTTAGCCTCTGGCTTATTACCTCTGCCAGGCCACAGGCCAGGAGGTTATGTTTTTGCCGGCGTTTGTCTGTTTGTCTGTCTGTCTGTCTGTTGGTTAGCAAGATAACTCAAAAAGTTTTGGACGGATTTCGATGAAACTTTCAGGCGTTGTTTGAAATGGTACAAGGAAGAACTGATTAAATTTTGGGGATGATCCGGATCACCGTCTGGATCCAGGAATTTTTTAAAGGATTCTTTAACATTGTGAGATAGGGCCCGGAGGTAATGTGTAGTTCAGTGCTTCTGCCAGCAGGAAGCACTGAACTACATATTGAAGCTCGTTGAGCTTATGACAGAGCCGCTAAAATGCAGCATAGACTGAATGACAGCCCACAGGCTGCTGCTTCTCGCTGTGCTAAAGACAGAGACAGTACACGGCAGCATAGACAGGATGAGGGGCTATCCCCAGATGCTATTGAAGCTCGTCGAGCTTAGTTTTATTTTATTGATTTTTTCTTATTACCTCCGCCAGGAGGTTATGGGGTTTTTTTTTAAAAGAAGATCTGCTCGATATTGCCAGTCATGCCTCGTTCAAAGTCTAAAAGTGTGAAACACAGAAGGCAACAGAGTGCAGAGTGCATGAGAAAGAAAAAAAGGCAGGGAGATAACACAGACGATGCAGACAATCACCGTGCTATTGCTAGTCATATGTTTTCATGGTCAAGGAATCTCAAAACGTACACACAAACACTGTATGGGGGGAACTGTCGCCGCCATTACGGAAAATGCCATTTTTGTGAATAACTACTGAATCGCTAATCCTATCATTGTCAATCCAATTGCTAGTCATATGCTTTCATGGTCAAGGAATCTGAAAACGTACACACAAACACTGTATGGGCGGAACTGTGCCGCTTGGCGGAGGTCTGTGCTCTCCGAATGCTTTTCTAGTTTCTTTTAAAACTATTTACTTACTTATTTTTTTAAACTTTGTCCTTACTTTAAAAGTCAGCTAGCAGTTTATACTTTTCACATCAAACTATTTTTGTCCTTAACTTTTATTTGCAGCAATTATCAACTACCTGAACTAAAAACGAAAATCCATTAGTTGTAGCTAACAATAAACAAAGTTCAGTTTTGATTATCCATTCAGCAGGAACAAGCTCCCTTACTCTTACCAACCTTTGTCATAAACTCCCCGTGCGCTGTGAAAAAGCGCACGGGGAGTTTATGGAGAGGAGGAGAAGGAAGGATGGACTTAAATGCGGGGTTATACCAAACACACATTTATTGACATGAAACAGTTCACAAATAGAGACTAACAGGTAGGTAACAACGTACACAAAAAGGCTGACGCAAAAGCGAACAGCGGGCAGACCACTGTGTACCGTGGCCACAGAAAAATAAGGCAATAACAAATGCGCTCGGGAGAGCGAAGAAGACTCTAGGAAGCTCAGCTGACTCAGGGGAAGCAAAGTGGGCAACAGCCTAAGCATAGCAGTAGAACTGCGGAGAGAAACGCTACCAGGTAAGCGTAGCAGCAATACCACACAGAGAAACGCTAAACAATTTACTCATGAGCAGGAACAGTCCAAAAAGTCCAATTCTCCCAGTGAGCACAAACCATAAGTCCTTCAACGACGTGACGGTCATACGACGGAGAAAGATCGTGTGACTCGTATAATGGTCCAGCGGTGTTTAACCAGCAAAGAGCTGCTTAAGTACAAACACCGCTGGCCAAACAAATTTGGAACACCTGGGCAAGGCGCAGGAAAGATAATTACTGGGGCAGACAGTTGACTGTCAGAGAGAGGGGGACATGGTCGGACCAGCGAATGTTAGACAGCGCCCACCAGAAAGTGGGTCAAACGGCTGCCTAGCAATCGCCGGCCAGAGCAGCGGCCACAAACATAGAAATAAACACACGGGTGAGAAAACAAAACACAACATGTGACCAAGAACGATCAGAACCGAGCCCGCAGGAGAACACAGGCTCGGTTCATGACAACCTTACAGTTTGGAGCCTCTTATTTGGGGCCTGTCTTTAAAACACCCAGTTAATTTAAAAAAAACAAAAAAAACATTGTTTTTCAATATATATAAAAAACAAAAACATCTGAGCCAAAATAAATATATAAACATCAGATAGCACTTGTATAAGAATGTATCTGTTCTATAAAAAATTTTGTAAGATGGTTGGCCCACTAACAGACATGTATTTAGATTCATTTAACAAAGGCTTCCTCCCACCTGCATTAAATCTTGCAAATATCTATGATTTTGAAAAAGGATAAACCATCTGATATATGTGGCTCTTACAGGCCTATCCATCTGATAGCAGTGGATAGCAAGGTGCTTTCGAAAGTTCTTGCTTGACGGTTACAAGACTTACTCTCAACCTTTATCAATCCTGACCAGATTGTCATGACTAGTTAAGCTTGACAGCTCATGTGCATGATGCCACAGCACAGGAAGGAACCACACAGAGGGGCACATTTGAAAGTTTTATTAAATTGCAAAAACCCAAAGCGCACAGCTGAAGAAACAGTCACTCGCCAGAGGAATAGCCCTGTGGAGAGAAGACGAGAGCTGTGAGCAGAGGAATGGAGTAAGGGGAATGTGCAAGCCAAAATGCCACTTACTTGGGAATCCAGGGAGAACCGGCAGGGACCCAGTGAAGAATAGACGAACCACTAGGGTGTGGAAGAGATGAGCTGATGGTGCCTGACTGGGTGTAGGAAGCTGTGGGATTGTGAGATGTGGCAGGAGAGCGCATGCAGTTCTAGAGACACGTCTGCACGGTGGCAGCAACCTTAGGAAAGAGGAGAAACAAGGTTAGATGACGTGTCGAAACCTGTAAGGATATACTTGCTTGTCTAAATTTGGCCAGTATACCCAGACAAGCCAGCACTGAATGCGCAGAGAGAGCCTCCTTAAGTATGCTGGCTGATGAGCGGGCACAGGTGTGTCTTCTGCCTCAGGTGCAGTGATGAGTTGGTGAATGTGAGGCAGGATGGGAGGGGCGCGCTCTCGCTGCCCATGACACAGACAGACTTCATACCATGCCACTTCTCATCTAGTAATATGAGAAGGCTCATGTGGTACGGTTCTCCTCTGAGAAGCAATAAAAAGCTTTGGCCATTTCTCTTGACGCTGAGAAGACATTTGACCAGGTTGAGCGGGACTACCTTTTCGACATTGTGAGAGACCAAGCAGTCAAAAGATATACCGACACAGGTATAATTCTCAAAACCTGGGTTTTATTATACCCCAGTGAACAGAAAGCTCAAAAATGCATAATAAAAATAGTCCATTTGTTCAAAAGAGGCCAACTCAACAGAACTCTACTCAAAAAATAAGGCTCAACATAGCAAGACCTGAACTCAACAAACTGACCTGAGTAAATCTTCTTCTTCTTCTTCTCTCGGTTACTGGCGGATAGCAAGCAACTGAAAGGTGCATACCGCCACCTACTGTACAAAAGTGTGTAACATTATGTTATTTGAGCCCGACCCCTAAATTCTATGACTTAATCCTGTTATTTAAAAAAGAAAAAATAGCCCTTCTCGTGATCCTTATTGCCTGTCCATCTCATTCTGATCCCAGAAACCCAGTTAAATCCCATTCCCTACTTGCATCTCAGACTTCATTCTCCATTCTTTCTTTCATTCCCATACTTGTGACAGTGCAATAAGATGTGCTCTACATTGTCCTTTACTCCACATTTTCTACATTTGTCACTATCGCTTTTCCCCATGATGAATAAAGTGCTGTTTAAACCTATGTGATCCAGTCTGAGTCTTGCCATAATGATGTCTTCCCTCCTGTTTGTTCTTTTATAATTCTTTATTGCAATGGATTTTTGAATTTTGTAATACGATCTACCTTTGTGATCTTCATCCCATCTTTTTTGCCATAGCTCAATTCCTTTTTTCTTGATTACTGTTTTCCCTTCTCCTTTTCCAAGTGACATCGGTATAGTTATCTCTTTCCCAAGTGCACTTTTTGCTAATTTGTTTGCACAGTCATTCCCTTTCAACCTTTCATGTGCAGGAACCCAACAAAACTTAACATCTCCACCACCCCTGTGTATCCTAAATAAACTGTGATATAGCTCAATCACCAAGTCTTCCCTTGTAGATTTTAGTGTCTGTATGGTTTTTAAAGCTGCGAGTCCGTGCACACCACCACCCGGTCAAGTCTGACCTCCTCCACCCACTGCAAACCAATAATTATTGCCACCATTTCTGCTGTATACACGGATGTATTGTTGGAGAGTCTTTTTGAGATGGTTACTTTAAACTCTGGACTGTATACTCCAATTCCAACAGAGCCCTCTTTGTTTTTTGAACCGTCAGTATAGAGCTGTAAGTAGTTATAATAATTATTCCTGAGGTAAATGCTTGTTTTAATACCAACTTCAGTCATATGCCAATCCTTTTTCCTCATTAGCAGACTGATGTCTACTTCTTTTCCAGGGAACAGCCAAGGGGGAACATTACTCACTGGACTGGTGTTAGCTATATCAATAGTGTCTATTTCATACATTCTGGCTTTTCTTTCAATTGTCCACCCAAACCCATGTCCCTGGAAGTTAGTATATTCCCAGCAGTCTTGTAGTGTTATTTTTGAAATATTCACTTCCTCACTTCCTTTCAGCTTGACCCAGTATGATAGTGCAAGTTTATCTCTTCTCAAATCCATTGGTATTTCTCCTGCTTCTAATAAAACTGCATTGTTTGGTGTTGTTTTGATGGCTCCAATGCACAGGCAATGCCCTCTATGCTGCATTCTGTCTGTTTTTTCCAGAGTCATCTTTGCTGTTGCTCCATAAATCATGCATCCATAGTCTATTGTTGACCTCATTAGTGCTCTGTAAGTGTCAATTAATGCCTGTTTATCTGCACCCCATTTATGTCCAGCTACAGCTTTTTTGAGATTAATGACTTTTTTGCACTTTGTCTCCAGATTTTTAACATGAACTCTCCATGTGTATGCACTATCAAACCACAATCCCAGATATTTGAACTCACTCACTTTTTCTATTGGTTGATTGTATAATGTTAATGGTTCTGTACCAGTTCTGCATTTTTTGTGAAAGTCATATAGCAGGTTTTACTGTTTGAAAATTTAAATCCCCACTCATATGATGACTTTTCCACTTTCTCCATTGCTTTCCTGATGTTTTTGAACACAAATTTCTCATTTCTTCCCCTCAGCCATATGGCTCCATCATCTGCATATAGTGCTGTTTTAATGTATCCCTCTTGATCCCCAAACATGTCATTAATCATTATGTTGAATAAAACTGGGGTTATCACACTCCCCTGAGGAACACCATTTTCTATTTCTATCACAAACCTCCTCGTGCGCTTTTATGCAGCGCACAGAGGAGGAGAAGGAAGAACGGATTTACGAGTAGGAATTCACCACCGCACATTTATTGAACACAAAAGCTGACAGTTCCAAAATAAAGACTGACAAAAAGGGTACAGCGTACACAAAATGGCTGATGCGACGAGCGTACAGCAGGCAGGCCACTGTGTACCGTGGCCCCAAACAAATAATACAAATAACATTTAAGCTCGGGAGAACTAGGGGAACTCTAGGAGGCTCGTCTAACTACAGAGGAGTAAACTGGGCTACAGCCGAAGCGTATCAGTAAGACTGCACAGAGAAACACTACCAGTTTAGTGTAGCAGCAATACTGCAAGGAGAAACACAAACAGTTTAACTCCTGAAGCAGAAACAGTCTCAGAAGTCTAATCCTCCAGCGAGCGCACACAATCCCTCGTAGACACAGACCGTCATACGCCGATTAACGACCGTATAATAGCACAATGGTCCAGCAGTGCTTGACTGGCAAAGGCCGCCTAAGTACAAACACTGCTGGCACCACAAATTGGGCACACCTGGGCGAGGCGCGGGAAAGACAATTACCGGGGAGGAATCAGCTGGCTGTCAAGAGAGAGGGGGCGTGGTTGGACGGGCGAATGTTAGACAACACCCACACAAATGTGGGTCAAAGAGGCTGCCTAACAGCCGCCGGTCAGAGCAGTGACTACAGGCACGGAAAAGAAACAGAACACAGACATAAAAACAACAAGAACTCAAAATATAACACAATACATAATAAACCCGATACCTGAGTCACAGAGAATGGTCAGAACTGAGCCTACAGGAAAACACTGGCTCGGTTTGTGACAATTTTAAAGTCATTAGAAACTTCTGATCCTGTGGTGGCACTATGTGGGGAGTTCTTCACCCAGAGTAGGGAGCCGGGGGCAAGAGGGAATAATGGACTGAAGGAAGAAGTGGTACCGGGGGGTCTCAGATGGGACAGAAAGGATTATTTGCCCCTGGGGAGTTCAGGAGACACCAGAGCCACTGAACAAAGAGTGGGTGTGAGAAGTAGGTCTGGCGTCTCCTGAAGCTATGAGGGTGTGAGAAGCGGGTCTGGCATTAAGTGAATGTTTTGTAGCACGACATGCTCTGTGACGTGTGTTTCAATGTTATGTTAATGTGTATGCATGTCTTGCAGTCTGAATGTTAATGTGTTTACCCTGAGTGCCAGAGGCGGGAACTAAAGAGTATAAAGGAGTTCGCTCAGGCACTCGGGCTTCAGAGTTTTTACTGTACTTGCTGTTGGAGGAGAAAATAAAGTTTGTGTGTCGTCCAGCTTGTTGCCTCATCTGCTTTCTTCCTCCACATTGGTGACCCGAAGATGTGCCATGGAGAACGAGCCGAGTACGGTCCTGGAGACTGCCTGGAGGGAGAGCACCAGTGCCGCGTGCGTTGTCTCAGTCAAGCTCCCAGACTTCTGGCTTCACAACCCAACCGCATGGTTCCTGCACATTGAAGCCCAGTCCGCACTCCGCAGGATAACAACGGACGACACAAAATATTACTATGTGGTCGCTGTGCTGGATGCGTATGCCACACAGCAGGTGACGAGCCTGCTTCAGGAGCCGCCTGCCCAGGGGAAAGGTGATGCACTCAAGTGGATGCTACTCCAGCGCTATACCCTGTCTGACAGTGAGAGGGCAGAAAGACTCCTAACATGTTCGGAGTTAGGTCACAGATCAGCCCTGGAACTCATGGAGAGCATGTTGGCGCTGAGGGGGAAGAACGACAAATCTTTCCTGTTCGCCCACTTGGTTCTCAGGAACCTACCTGCTACAGCGAGGGCGATCCTGGCCAACTCGCCGCTGCTGGTGACCAAGGACTACTGCACCCTGGTGTAGGAAGCGGACTGCATCATTTTAGCAACCAGAGCTTTCAGCGGGCATGCAGTGGCACCGGCATCCATGAGGGACTCCAACGAGATCGAGGAGCCATTGGTGGTAGCCGGGACGGACCCCAAAGGACGCAGTAATGGGGTGATCTGTTCCTATCAACACCGTTTCAGCTCAGGTGCCCAACGCTGTCTGATGTCATGCCAATTCAAGAAGTCTGGAGGATTGCGCGGCCAGCAGACCGTACCAGCTGCATCCGCTGGCGACAGGAACAAGCTGCTTTATATCATGGACACACGTTCAGGGAGACGGTTTTTGGTGGACTCCGGCTCCCAGAAGAGCCTCATCCTGCCAGTCAGCACGGACAGGTCAGCAGGAGGCAGAGGTCCCGAGTTCACAGCCACCAATGGATCCACCATCAGGATGTTTGGTGAACAGACGCTGACAATATGCTTGTACGGACGCAATTATCAGTGGGACTTTGTTGTAGCTGCATGTTCTGCCCCCATTTTTGGTGCAGATTTTTTATGTGCTTATGGGTTGTTAGTCGATGTTGCCAATAGACAATTAGTGGACGCTGTCTCTTTCACTTCACTGCCCTGCACAGCTCGGGGAGCGGGGTCAACAACACTGGCTAACGTTATAGCTCCAGGGGGTAAGTACCAGCAATTACTTGCACAGTACCCAGCATTCATGGTTCCAACTTTTTCAGCTACGGTAACGAAACACGGGATCAAACATTTCATAATTACTAAAGGCCCGCCAGTGTTCATGCGACCTTGGTGCCTGGACACAGCTAAACTGGCCAGCACGCGCGAGGAGTTTGCCAACTGAGAGTAGCTGGGCATTCTCAGGTGCTCCAACAGCCCATGGGCAACCCCGCTACACATGGTGCCTAAGGCCGACGGGCCGTGGCGACCGTGCGGCAATTTCCGGTGCTTGAACAACGCCAAGGAACACAATTGGTATCCCATCCCGCACTTCCAGGATTTTTCCGTGCACCTGGCTGGGATGCGTGTTTTTTCAAAAGTGGATCTGGTCCGCGGTTACCACCAGGTCCCGGTGCACGTGGAAGATGTTCCTAAAACAGCAGTAATAACTCCTTTAGGCCTATTCAAGTTTTTACGCATGCTGTTCGGATTAAAAGGCACGGCACAGACCTTCCAGAGAATGATGGATGCAGTGCTCTGTGACTTGACCATTGTTTTTGTCTACTTAGACAACATTCTGGTGGCTAGCGTGTCCAAGGAGGAGCACATCGGCCATCTCAAGATGGTTTTCCAGAGGTTGGAAGTGCACAGGCTTATAGTGAACCTGGTGCGATTCCGCTACCGAATAAGGTGCACGCCGTGTCAGACTTTCCCCGTCCACAGACTGTGAGGGCCCTACAGGAGTTTTGGGGAATGGTCAGTTTTTATAACCATTTCCTCCCGCAGGCAACCCAGCTGATGCAGCCACTGTATGCTGTACCTAAGAAAAAGAAGCCCGCGGAAAGCATCGACTGGACTCCCGAGTGAGTCCAGGCTTTCACAGATGCAAAAACAGCACTTGCAGAGGCCACTTTGCTAACCCACCCAGATCCGTTGGCATGGATAGTGCTCACCACGGATGTGTCTGACGTTGCCATAGGGGCAGTGGTGGAGCAGTAGGTCTCCGGTTCATGGCAGCTGCTCACATTTTTCAGTTGAACTTTGCACGACAACAAACACAAATACAGCATGTTCGACAGAGAATTGTTGGCTCTCCACCTGGCAACGCACCATTTCCAGTTTTGGCTAGAGGGGTGCGAGTTCACCACGTTTGCTGACCATAAGTCGTTGACGTACACGATGTCCAAGGTCTCGGAACTGTGGTTGGCCCGGCAGCAATGGCATTTGGCTGTGATCTTGGAGTTTATGACCGACATTCAACACATGGCCAGTAAGCTCAACGCTGTGGCTGATTGCCTGTCATGCGCGTTAGTCTCCCTGGTCTACATGGGAATAGATTTCCCTGCCATCGTCGCATAGCAAGCCGGGGACGCAGACATTTGCATGCTCTAGTCTGCGCCTACTGGGTTAAAGCTGGAGAGCATGGTGGTGCTCACTACACCCACTAGGTCCCCCACTACACCTGCTATGGGCGCCAGCTCAAGCCCAAAGGACGGGGGTGTTAGTGCCCTTTCTGGGTGTTTGGGGGAGGGGGGGGGCTGTGTGGTGGCACTGTGTGGGGAGTTCTCCATCCAGAGTTGGGAGCTGGGGGGAAGAGGGAATAATGGACTGAAGGAGGAAGTGGTAACGGGAGATCTCAGACGGGACAGAAAGGACTATTTGCCCCCCAGGGAGTTCAGGAGACACCAGAGCCACTGAATGAAGAGAGGGTGTGAGAAGCGGGTCTGGCATTATGTGAATGTATTGGAGCAAGACATGCTCTGTGACGTGTGTTTCAATGTTATGTTAATGTGTGTGCAGGTCTTGCAGTCTGAATGTTAATGTGTTCACCCTGTACATATGGCAGTCTGCAAACTAACACCTTCTCCATCCATTTCCCTAAGTGTGACGTTAATGTTATTGGCCTGTAGTTACCTGGATGAGCTGGATCTTTCCCTGGCTTATTAAAAGGTAGCATTACAGCCTTTTCCACCCACTTGGGATAACCCCCTCCTTCCATATTTTGTTAAACAATTTCGGCACCAGTTTCATTGATTGCATAGGTAATTGCCAGAACATAGCATAACTTAAGTGATCATATCCTTGAACTGTGTATCCAGTATCTTGCAAAGCTCTCTTAAGTTCTGATTATGTGAGCTCAAGGTCTAACACAGTCATATCCTCTTTCATTTCCTTTTTTAAGTTTCCACTTACTCTAAGTTTTTGCTCTCTTTGCTGCCTATGACTCACCAAGATGTTCTCCGCTATGCACTGCTGCAAATGCTCTACCTAGGACTTCTGCCTTTTCTTTGTCTGATACAGCCATCTTGTCCCCATCCACTAGAGCTGGAATTTTAATACCCTTTTCCCACTCATTTTTCAAACATACCCCAGACATCACCTAATTCTGTTTTCCTACCAAGGGTGGAACAAAATTCTCTCCATGTTGACCTTTTCCTGTTTTTAATAATCCTTCGAGCTACTGCCCTTTTCTTTTTATAATCTATTAAATTTTCACTATTCATATTCTTCCTCAGCTCTCTGAATGCCTTGTTTCACTCTTTTACTGCAATACTACATTCCTCATTCCACCAAGGTACGACCTTCTTCCTACCCTGTGTAGTTTTCTTAGGTATGCTTGCTATTGCCATCCAGCTTGGTGCTCAGCAATAATGGAATGGAGGAGGGAAATCTGTGGCGGCGCCTTGCATGGCAGCGGCCCTCTGATTCTGCACTGGGGTGTGTGTGATTGACACTGTAGATAGGTAAAGCACAATCTCGTTCTACTGTACATGATTGGTTGTATGGTTGAATGACAATAAGGGTGATTTATTGCAGCATTCTGAATATGATTAGTTACCTGACTTGAATTCTTCTATGCCACCTTCTAATGTTACCAAATGGCATGATTGTACACAGTATTGCCTAAATTTTCCCAGTCTGCCTTCTCAAAACACCATCTAGTAAAACATCTTCCTTCTTGTATATATACTTCATTTTGTATGTTTATATAAGTTATTTCTTAATAAAAATGGATAAGTAGCACAAGCACATTCACTGTAGTCACCTCACTTTTATTATTTATTTTTTCCCTTATGATCATTGATATTTCTCAAAAGACAGTGCATTTATTGAAATGAAAAAATACACAACAATAGCACCCTTGTAAAAATCTGCATGCTGTATACGTTTTGTCCACTAGATGGCCTAGTATCGAAAATGAAGTTTCACATGAGGCCTCGTCGATATGAGCCATTTTGATGAAAAGCCCCAAGTCCTCCAGAAAGCCTCATCTGGCGATCACTAGTTTTATTATACCCTAGTGAACAGAATGCTCATGAACACATAATAAAAATAGTCTTTTTTTTTTTTTTTTTTTTTTAAAAGAGGCCAACACAACTCTACTCAAAAACTAAGGCTCACCATAGCAAGACCTGAACTCAACAAACTGACCTGAGTAAATTCTTCTTCTTCTTCTGTTTTTTGGCGGGGGCACCCAACTTAAAGGCGCATTACCGCCATCCAACGTTGGAGTGTGGGCCAGACATTATACCCCAAGGGAGGAAAAAAAAAACAAAAAAAAAAAAACACCACTATATTCTATTAATTAATCCCGTATCTTTAAGGAAGACCAACAACTTTCTCACCCCATCTCCCACCATCATGCTTAGGTTAACATCACCCACCCCTAATCCTCTAATTCCCTCCACTAATCTGTCTCTCTCCTGGGTATACTTCTGGCAGTGGAAAATGACATGCTCCACACTTTCTTCCTCTCTCTCACAATAATCGCACATCCCTGTCGGGTGCTTACCTACCAGATGCAAAGTTTTATTTAGCCTAGTGTGTCCCATCCTTATCCTAGACAAAATATTCTCTTCCTTTGTGTTTCTTGTCCCCATCCTGCCCTTAACTCCAACCGCACTCTGGATAGCATGCAAATGTCGCCCTGTTTCCCCTGTATCCCACCTATGCTGCCACTCCTGCCTAATACACTCTTTAATCAGCGTTTTTGCCTCAGATTTACTCAGTGAAATATCCCGCACCTCCCAGTGTCCCAGAGCCTGTTTAGCCAATTTATCTGCGACCTCATTTCCCTTAACCCCCCTGTGAGCTGGAACCCACATAAACATCACAGCCACCCCTTTGTTTCCGAGTCTATATAAAGTCTCATATAACTCATAAATCAAGTCCTGTCTGCTATCAGATGACCCTGATTTTATTGACAGCAAGGCTGCACTGGAATCCGAACAAAGGACTAAACCCTTGACCATCAGCTCCTCACTCCTCTGCAATGCAGCCACCAAAGCCAACAATTCGACTGTATATACAGACAGATGGGAAGATGTTCTTCTACTATCAGATATTTTTAAGGCAGGGATATGGAAAGCAAATCCAGTGCAGCCCGTGTCAGGGTCCTTTGATCCATCTGTGAATACTGGGGTAAGGGAATGATATATTGTACCCAACCGATCCTCTACTAAAATTGCAGCGTTTCCAAATTCTCTGCACCCTCGCATCTTTTCCAAAAAAAACAAATCAACTGATACTGGATAGAAAAACCAAGGAGGAGTGACTGGCAAAGGAACTGATGGGATATACGTTCTATCACATAACTTCATATCCCTCGCCACTCTCCCAGCGTGAAATGCAAAATTCTCCCCCTTCCCTCTTTCCCCCTCCCAACAAGGCAACAACACTCCGACTGTAGGATGTTTCTTTTGAGCGTGCCCCTGCAAATTGACCCAGTAACTCATCATCATCTGCTTACGCCTGATGTTTAATGGCATTTCCCCCATTTCCACCTGGAGGGCCGCAACAGGAGTTGTTTTAAAAGCCCCACAGCAGATCCTCAGTGCCTGGGCCTGGATGACGTCCAACTTGCTCAACGTAGTTTTAGCAGCCGATCCATATACAATACACCCATAATCCAATATAGACCTAATTAAAGCAACATAAATGTTTCTCATAGCCGTTCTGCTAGCACCCCACTCAACCCCTGTCAAACACCTCATCACATTCAGTACTTTTTTGCACCTAGCTGACATCTTCTGAATATGCTCCCTCCAAGTTAGAGTAACATCAAACCAGATGCCCAGAAACCTAAAAATTTTGACTTGTTCCAATTCCTGAGCGTACAGTGTTAACTGGGCATCCGCTACCCTTTTCCTTGTAAACACCACCACCTTTGTTTTCTCAACAGAGAATTTAAATCCCCAGGAATATGACCATCCCTCCACTGCGCTTATCGCTTCTTGTATTTTCCCTCTTATATACTTAAAATTACTCCCTCTTTTCCATAATGCCCCATCATCAGCAAATAAAGAACGGCCAATGTCATTGTTCACAACAGAAAAAACATCATTTATCATAATAGAAAAAAAGACTGGGCTTATAACACTACCCTGGGGGGTGCCATTTTCCACCAAGTACCTATCTGACATGGCTCTACCCACTCTAACTTGGATGTACCTATTAAACAAAAAATCCTTTATCCAGTTAAATGTTCTCCCAGATATTCCTAACATACTTAACTTTATCATCAGCCCCTCCTTCCACAACATGTCATACGCTTTTTCCACGTCAAAGAATACCGCAATTACCGACTCTTTGTTTACCTGAGCCTTCCGTACCTCAGTCTCCAAACACACAACAGGATCCATAGTTCCCCTTCCTTTTCTAAATCCACTCTGATGTGGTGATAGAACTCCCCTACTTTCAAGATAGAAAACAATCCTATCTGTGATCATTCTCTCCATTATTTTCCCCAAATGCGACGTTAAAGCTATAGGCCTGTAACTCGCTGGGTCTGAGGGATCCTTTCCAGGTTTCCTAATAGGAACAATCACAGCTTCTTTCCATGCAGTTGGGAGCTTTCCCTTTTCCCACACTTTGTTGTAAACTTCCAATAGTTTCCTCCTTGCCAAAGTCCCTAAGTGTTTCACCATGATGTAACAGATACTATCTTTCCCAGGGGATGTTAATCCTGATTTGTTTACTGCTCTTTCTATTTCATCTAAAGTGAAAGGAGAATCCAACGGGCTACTAAAATCACACCTTTCCTCCAAAACCCCAGGGTGTGCTAAACTCGTCTTACTTCTTCCTCTTTTACCCTCTTCAGTCAAATTACCTGAGCTATGAATTTGAGTCAGGCTCTTTGCTATCATTGCTGCCTTCTCCCCATCAGTTATTGCAATCTCTTCCCCACTTTTTAATATTGGGTACTGCCATTCCCTCCTGACTCCCCTCATAGCCTTGATCATGTTCCATACATCTCCCACGGCTGTTGATCTACCTACAGTGCTACAGTATCTCTGCCAACTTTCTCTCTTGGCCCTCCGGATAGTTTTCCTGGCTTTTGCCAGTGCTCTCTTATAATTAATCAGGTTTTGCCAATTGTGAGTTCTCCTTAGGACCTTAAGCCTCTTATTCCTCTCCTTAATAGCTCTAGTGCATTCCTCTGTCCACCAAGGCACTGCTTTCTTTAATCTTTTCCCTTTACTTTTAGAAATTGACTGATTAGCTGCTTCCAGAAAAATAGTTTTAATACTTTCCTCCATGCTTTCCACGTCTTCACTAACCTCTACTAGGGGAAGGTCTCTCTCACAAATAAACTTAAATAATTCCCAATTAGCAGTGCTAAAAACCCACCTCCCTTCCCTGTGACCACTTACCCTATTCACTGAAACAAAAACATTACAATATACCGGAAAATGATCACTTCCCACTGAAGACTCCTCCAAAACCTCCCACTCACACACACTTGCAATATTACTAGTCACCAATGTCAAATCAAGAACCGAACCACCCCCCGTATGTACATCAATTCTGGTTGCTCTACCATTATTCAAACACACTAGCTTCTTCTCTTCCAAGAGTTCCTCAATAATCTCACCATTTATGTCCGTATAATTTGCCCCCCATAACACATTATGGGCATTAAAGTCCCCACAAACTACCACCCTGCTCCCATCTATCCCCTCCATCTGGGATAACTGACTCAATGTCAGTCTCCTACAAGGATTGTACAAATTAACGACTACTAATTCTCCCTCTTTAGTCCAAATTTCAATTACCACGTATTCCAGCTCATCCCCTTTACCTACCTCTCTAAACTGAATTCCCTCCCTCACAAAAGTTGCACACCCACCTCCCATTCCCTCTTTCCTATCATTCCGAATAGACACATATCCCACTATTTTAAAATCCAGATTAGGTTTCAACCACGTCTCCTGAACACAAATGACATCTGGTTTGTCTGAAAGTTCCTCAATATATCGTTTAAATTCCTGCCCATTTGCCACCAAACTTCTTGCATTCCATTGAATCACTATAACCATCTTCACAATTCCTTTCCAGTCAATGCTTGATCCTGACTTATCTGGCTACTGAGCCCACTCCTCACCTCCTCCCAAGTTAAACCACTGAAACCAAGATGATTAGCTGCTGCCTTCACTATTATTTGAATTCTTTCAGTTTTAGACTTTACTTCCATCGTGGCATTCACAACTCCTGCTATAAAGATAACCAGTCTCTTCAAATCAACCTGAATTTCCCCATTCCGTACCAGCTCTCTTTCCCCTGCAGGCAGCCTCCCCCCAGTCCTTTGCCCATTCCCTCCTCCCTGGTCCGTCCTTTTTACTGCTTCAGCATATGAAACTTTACTTTGTACTCTAACTCGCTGAATTTCCCTCTCTCTCATCATACTTTCACAGCCTCCATAGGCCACACTATGATTCCCGCCACAGTTGCAACACTTTGGCGTTTCTTGTTTACATTCTCCGTACTGGTGGTTGCCCCCACACCTTGCACACCTTTTCCTCCACCTACAAGCGTTAGCTATGTGCCCAAACCTTTGACAATTATAGCACCGAATTGGATTAGGGACAAATTCTCTTACCCCATACCTCAAAAAGCCCAAACTTACACTTTTGGGGAGCACTTCTCCTTCAAACTCAACCACCACGCCCTCAGTGTCTCTCCTCTGTCCTTCCCGGGTGGCCTGTAGCCTACGAGCTGCCTTTACTACCCCCCCTTTTAAATTAGCTTTAATTTCTTCCATTGTTATTCCTATCGGCACCCCCCAAATTACACCCTTGTTCCACTTTGACCCATTGTCAATAATGCTTGTATTTTTTACTTTAAATCGCCCAACCTCCCTCATTTTTTCAGCTCTTTCCCTTTGCTCCTCACTCCTGCACACAATCAGTAAATTTCCGTCCCTCAGTACCTTTGCCATGCATATGTCTCCTACCTGATTTTTCAGTATCGTTGTTAATTTAATTGGGCTCATTGTGGATATCCCCTTTTCGTCCTCAAACCTTACAATAATTTTTAACTCGGTTCCTTCCTGCCCTCCTCCCTCCGCACCACCACCACTTCCACTACTTCTAACCTTCTTTGCATTATTACCAGGAAAGTTGTTCTCCCTTTTCTCTTTCCCTTTCCCGCTTCCCTGCCCAGTATCCATACTATCTTCACTGTCCCACAAATCAGAATCTCCCCAGTCTGGCCCATTCACAACGTTGTTGCGCCGACCCGCTACACCTGTCTTTACTCTGCTCCTCCTCTCCATTTTCCCAAGCCCGCAGACTCCAGTCCCGTCACCCAACCTCCTTGCCAAACCACCCGACAAACTTCTTTGACTCTCTTTCGGAGATCCGACCATCCGTCAAAAACCGTCCGTGCTCAGCCACAAAGGTGAGAAACCCAACCAGAGTAAATGCGCAAAAACTCAACCTATATACCACCAGAATAAACCATCTTAAATTAAAAGGTAGAAACTACAGAAATAATAGTGGAATGCAATACAAAATAGCTCCATTTTCCCCCATGCTGGCAGATGGTTCAGTCCACTTTATTGGCCTCTGCATTTAAACTAGCTTCACCCTCAGCCTCCTCTTTGACACCAGACAGGAAGGAGTGAACCAGCAGGTAACTCAAAATACAGAAAAATATAATTAATGCAACTTATATAAATGAATGACTAAACAATGTAAAACGTCCATGTCACCATTTAAAACAGTGTAATGTCGTAAAACATTGTTTTAGTTTAAGTGACTGCAAATTAAAATAAATGTAAAATAATGTAAAGGATATATCTAAATTATGTGAGTGTTAGTTGGGTGAATATTACCAAATTATCAATTCCATTGTGTGGCTGTTGATACAGCCATCACAGACATTCTGCAAAGATTTGGACTTGGGGAAACTTTCTTAAATGGATCTAGATCAGGGGTGTCCAATCATGTGCCATGGAGGGCCAAGACCCTGCAGGTTTTCTCTTCTACCCAGTTGCTTCAGCAGGTGTTCTCACTGATCAGCAATCAGTGGGAAGAAGTTCAGTGAAATCTGGTGCTGAACACACTGGTTGGAGGTAAAGCCTGGAGGGTCTTGGCCCTCCATGGCACATGATTGGACACCCCTGATCTAGACCATATACCACTCTCCAACAGCTATGGTAATAACTAATGGCCGATGCTCTGAACCCTTTCCTTTAGCCAGAGGTGTTCACTAGGGCTGCCCACTCCTCTTTGCCTTAGCATTAGAACCATTAGCTGAAAGCATACGCCTACATACTGAGGTCAAGGGAGTACTGATGGGGGATATGGAGCATAAAATTGCTCTATACACTTTTTATTTTTGACGTCACTGAAAAGATCAATCCTTGCTATTCTTTATATATATATTTTGTTAACCAAATTCAGTTCTATATCTGGCTATAAAATTAACCTTAATAAATCTGAAGCTATGCCACTGGGAGCCCTGAATACATCTGATGTTATAGGGTTATAGGTGATTCCCCTTTTAAATGGACAATTAATGGCTTTCTGTATCTTGGAGTAAAGGTGTTCCCAGATTTGAATGATACGTGGAAACTGAACTTCACCCCATTTTGCACACAAATTAAAAAAGATTTAGAACGATGGCATAAACTCCTGCTATCCATAGTGGGTTGAATCAGTCTAATTAAAATGAATGTTCTCCCTTGCCTTTTGTATCCTCTACGGATGCTTCCCCTGTACATATCTTAAAAATATAATTGGGGCTTAGAAAGGCACTCACTGGTTTTATCTGGCATGGCAAAATACCAAGGCAGAAGTTAAGGATACTGCAACTACATCCAGATATGGGTGGCCTCTCAGTATCCAATATAATTTCTTGCAATTGGGCCTGCCATGCTCGGCATTCCTGGCTGTGGTTACATGCTGTACATATCTCAGGAGGGAGACTTGCACTGATCCATGGGCATACTCTCAACACTCTCTGGGGGCTGGTTACTTGTGATGCAACTAAAATATCACCAACAGTTAATTCAATTCAACTTTATTTATATAGCGCCATTTCACAACAACAGTCATCTCATAGCACTTTCAACTTTAGGGGAAACCCCCACAATTGCAAAAAGACCCCAGCAACTGACTGACCAGCTACCAGAGGACTGACCCAGAGGAGGGGTCAGTCCTCTGGTAGCGCTGTGCATTAACTTTCCTTTCCCCGTTCTATTATGCTGAGCACCAAGCTCAAAAGCAGAAAGTGCCATTTTTTATATGGTCTTTGGTATGACCCAGCCAGGATTTGACCCCACAACCTCCTGGTTGTGGGGCGGATGCGCTACCGACAGGGCCACCACTCCGGTACATAGGTGTTGCCAGATATTGCTTGGAAATGGGAAAAAGATTTAGGCACTCAATATATAGAGGATGATTGACAAACAGCTTTATGCCTGATTAAATCTACACTTAAATGAAACGGGTTAAGGAAAAAGTATAAAATAATTCACAGACTTCATATAACCCCTGTTACCTTACATAAAATCAATCGCTTTCCGTTCCCTCTATGCAGTAGATGTAATTCACAGAGGGGAACATATTTCCATTGTTTTGGAGCGCTCAAAAAGATTTCCAGATTTTGGATAAATATTTCATCTGTGATTAGTGGGATCTTCAAATTAAAAATTAAAAAAGATCCAGGTGTCTTCCTTCTCAGCCTTCCCCCTAGGGAACTGAAAATTCCCACTACATATTACAAGCTTCTTGAGAAACTGCTCTTGATTGCCTGGAAATGTATCTTGCATAACTGGATAAAAGAATCCCCCTAGTATCACCCTCTGGTACAAGGAGGTGTTTAATAATCTCCCTCATGAGAGATTACATGCAGTTATGGAGGGGAAAGAGGAGCACTTTTTAAAGATTTGGACTCTCTTCTTAAACTATCTGCATGGTGACCTAAAAGGTTTACTTTTGAAGGGAGAGCGCTTTCCTGAAGGAAGACCTTTTTAATGACCTCTTCATGAGGGGTGATTTTGTGAACTGGAACTTTGTTGTTTGATTTGTTGTCTGTTTTCTGTGCTTTGAGCTATGCACAGGTCACTGGTGCTGCTAACTGCTGTTTTCTCCTTTTGCGTTGGGTGGCTGTCTATGGGTGGGGTAGGAGGGTATGTATCTGTGCACAAGATGTTAAAAAAACAAACGGGAAAATAATCTTTCCCATCATTTTTTTTAATGAGCTGACTGGTCGGTGCATGCCAAGTTACAAAAATCGGGAGAAGCACGACCAGCAGAAACAACACAAAAGCGCCCTATGCAACACCACTCATGATGTCATTTTTGGTGCGTGCAGCCATTAGGGAGGGCCAGCGTGTCAAGTATACACAGGGCTTAAGCTTTGGGGCCCCACGGACCAGGTTAAAAAATATATAAATTCAGACGCGGTCTTTTGCTGCCATTTGGTGGGTTAACAGTGGTATTGCAAATTAAACCATCAATTGGACATTGTTCTATATCGTGTGAGCTTTCCAAACATGTATGACATGTGCAGTTTACCTTGTTTTACCTTGTTTACATTTTAATTTACATTTCAACTGCCCCCCCCCCAAAAAAAAAGCAAAAAAAGGGACAAAATCCAATCACTAAAACGTAAACGATATAATAAAATGTGAGCCTGGTTTCCAGTGACACATACTCTAAATACGAACACCTGTATTCATAACCAGAGGTTTGGTGATTCGATTCCCGCTCTCCCCAGCCATCCTGCCGTTGTGTCCCTGGGAAAGACACTCTACCTACCTTGCCTCCAGTGTCCATGACACTGGGTATGAATGTGTTTAAATGTTTGATAGCGGATGGAGAGGCCGTTGGCGCGGATCAACAGCCACATTTTCGTCAGTCTGCCCCAGGGCAGCTGTGGCTACAGTAGTAGCTTACCACTATCAGTGTGTCTGGGGTGAATAAATAATGGACTCACTGTAGGCGCGTTGAGATGTCACTTGACATATAAAGTGCCATATAAATCTAATTCATTATTATTACATAAACTGAACATCATAGTACTGTATATTAAAGTTAATATAGAAACCTTTTCTATTAGCCCCTCCTGCTCCTGTGGTCCAGATCACTCTGCTGAAGACCTAATCATGCAAACCTGTCTATACGCTTACTAATCAGCCGCCAATTATCACTCACAACACAGGTAAATAAAGATGAAAACAGGAAAATGATAATTTTATTCATACAGGGACAGTCCATTGAGAACCAACCTCTCTTTTTCAAGGACACCCCATCCACATTCACACCTGGAAACTGCCCAGTGCAACTACAGACTGACCTGTGGCCACTGAGCAGCTGGAGTTAAGTACCTTGCTCAAGGCCACCACAGTGGGGTTAATGAGGGTGGGGCAAACACTGCTATATGTGAGCTGTTCCACCCAGATCTGATCCTGCCAGTCCAGGGATTGAACCACTGACCCTCAAGTCACCAGTCCACACCCCTAACCATTATGGGCTGCCCCGCCCCCCCCCCCCCCCCCATGTCGGTTCTGCTCCTGTTGCCCAAGGGACAGTGTTGTAAATTTTGTGAAATAGTTCTGATGTTCATATATTTATGTATGTTGTAAAATGGGATTGTTTTGTATATTTTTATTAGTTTAGGAACGCGGCAATAATTTGTTTATTAATGGACTTTTCTTTTAACTTATTGGGTGGCAGAATAATCCACTGTGCCGTGTGTGCAGGATGGTAGTCCACCCATCCGCCCTATTTTAGGTTTTGTTTTGTGAATGTGTTAGCCCATTTAAGTTCATCAGTTTTTGTTTTGGTAGTGCGTGATTCGGGTCTCAAATTGGGAAGGGTTTTGATTGAGTGAGTGGTTTTGGACTTTTCTAAGGGGGGGAGGTGATGCTGGTATTTGGGCACCTTATTGTGAAGTGCGGTGTAGTGGCGGGTACTTCCTGTTCCGCCATTATTACCTCCGCCAGGCCGAAAGGCCAGGAGGAGGTAATGTTTTTGCCGGGGTTTGTCTGTGTGTTTGTCTGTGTGTTTGTCTGTCTGTCTGTTTGTCTGTTGGTTAGCAAGATAACTCAAAAACTTTTGGACGGATTTCAATGAAACTTTCAGGCATTGTTGGAAATGGTACAAGGAAGAACTGATTAAATTTTGGGGATGATCTGCAGCACCGTCTGCATACAGGAATTTTTTAAAGCATTTTTCCACACTGTGACATACGGCCATTTTCAACATGTGCGCAGGCGCAATGGAGGGCGCTGGGCGTCGTGTCTGACCAACACAAACTCCGCCTTCTTCAAAGTTTTAGCCACAAAAGCATGCGGAAAACACTGGTGGCCTGGGCCCGCCAGCGTGCCTGTGCCAGCCATAGGCGCTGCGCACATTGCGCTGATCGTCGTGTCTGACCAACACAAACTCCGCCTTCTTCAACGTTTTAGGCACAAAAGCACGCGGAAAACACTGCTGGCCTGGGCCCGCTAGCATGCCTGTTTTTGCGCCACGCTGCAAAACCTGACACGGCCACCTGTCCGCTGCCCGATTATTTGCCACAAATTCCCCGCCCAGCTATAGGCGCTGCGTAAAAACGACCTCTCTGCCCGGGAAGATTCTAAATTCTGTTTTGCCACGGAGCGCAACCCCAATATAATATAAAACCCACGGCAACCTGTCTAACCAATCTGCATCCGTCAGTGGAGGAGATGGACACACCAACACTTCAGTTTATTACCTCCGCCAAGGAGGCAATGCTTTTACAACCGTAAAACGGGGCTATAAGGGACGGCGGGGTAATATGGGACACTTTTCTAAATGTAATTCTGCTTTTTTAATTTTGCTTCCGCCTAGATTTGATGAAGGATTCATGGATATTTGACAATAACAACACAACTCAGCGACCTGCTCAAAATAAAAAAAGCAGAATTACATTTAAAACATTTCCCAGAAAAGTGTCCCTTATTAACCCACCGTCCCTTATAGCCCCATTTTACACTACTGAACCACTAATCCTATCACTATCACATTGATTGTCATTCATTAATTGTCTGTTTATTGCACTGTCCATGTCAAATAAACAAATAATCATTGTGAATCCAATTGCTAGTCATATCTTTTCATGCTCAGGGAATCTGAAAACGTACACACAAACACTGTATGGGGGGGAACTGTGCCGCTTGGCGGAGGTCTGCGCTCTCCGAGTGCTTTTCTAGTTTTCCATGTACTCCTTGCCGCCTCCATTGTCCTTGTGGTCATTTATATCTGTTTCCGATATTTAAGTCTTGTTTACCATTTCTCTGTGGTGTTTTGATTTCTGTAGTTTCTGCTTTGTGTTCTCCAGGTTGTCTTTGTGTTTTGTTTCCCCTTTGGCGGCGGTCAGAGCTGTCAGTTTGTGTGGGCGTGCCCTGTCGCTTGTCAAACTGCCAGCTGCCCCTCCCCCACCTGTTTACCAGCAGCCGCTCCACCTCCTCATCATTCCCAGCTGTGTGTTATTATCTGCCTTCCCTTGCTCAGGTTACCCACATCTGCCCCTCACGAGTAATCAGTTGTTTCCCTGTATATAGTAGTTTGTCTTATATTCTTTGTCACTGGCTCATCGTCATTATCGTGGTTGTAAGGACTGTTTCTCCTTCACCTCCGCCAGAGCCTTCTGCTTTGGTGAGCCTCATTTGTAAGTGTCAGTCGTTATTTATCATTTGCTCATCTCTGCACCTGCTTTTGTGGGGGGTTTTTTCAATAAACTCACAAGCTCACAGTACAGCGCCTGGGTTGTTTTTCCCTCCATGCGCCGCGTAAAAGTGCACGTGCATTACATAAAGTGTAGTTTGAGGATTCCGGTCATCTGAGTCATCATCCAAATGCTTTCTATGCTTTAGACTATAGCTTCTTATTCATTTGAAAGTGTTTTTGTGACTATTTTTATCTAATATTATTACTAAATGATGTTCTATTCTACTGTTACACAAAAGCAACTGCTCAGCCAACAAAAATGTCTTTGTTATTGTTTTGGTTCCCAGAACTTAACCAGTTCAGTTCTTCATACTGAGTAAAATCCACTTTAGACTTTCAAAAATCCACTCAAGGGATTAACGCACCACTCTATTTTTGGCCCAACTGGGAGGAGCTTTCCTCTATTAAGAAAACAAGTTGTACAAATGCATGTAGGGTAATTCCCAACATTTGAGATTTGGTCACGCCTGACTGTGAGTAGTCGTGTATCTCAAAACACAATTTTGAGAAGAAGTCACATTGCCTCAATGTATGGTGCTTATGTTCCTTGGCAATTTTGTTTTTGTTTTGTCACTAATTAACAGGATGTTAATTAAAAGGTAATGAGAAGCAATATGAGTGGTCATTTGCATACAACACAAACTACATGAGTGAATTTATAAATAAATGTAGTGGTGCATTATTAAATCCCTTAAGTGTATATCAGTTTCAACGACATTTGAAGAGAAAGAAGTCTGAGAAGCTGTTATTTCTCCTTTAGAGTGAGGCGACCTTTAAGATGACAGAGGACCAAAATGCAGCTTGCCACGTGACGGAGGAAAATGAGGTATTTTTTCAGAAAAGACAAACCAGAGCAGAGCCTCAGGACAACCACAGCAGATCACCCTTGTCAAATGGTAAGGCACCTTATTATTGGTCTTTACTTCAGAAAATATTAAGAGCTTTTTACAAAAATGATGCCCTCACATCTGACTGGATGCCAAATGGCATTTTATCTTAGTAATTTTACATCTTTGTTGCTGTACAGTATTTTTGTTATATACTCACACTTGCACTGACTCTTCTGATAATTGTTTAGGCTAGTGGATTATAATCAGACTGTCTTCCTGAGTCAGACCTATCATAAATAAGTGATTTTGTTGTCATTTGTTCTGTCTGTAATCCAATTTATCAAATTTCAGCTCAGCAGTTTTCACTTTTTAACTGTTTTATTACATTTTACAAAGACAACTTTTGACATATTATCTGTGAGTCCCTGGTATATGATTATGCCTGTTTGTCTATTAGAAGAATTGCACAAAACCTACTGTCATGAATCGCCCGTGAAACAGGCGAAAGTAGGACACCAAATGCTCTCTGTGAGTTCACACATTTATTAACATAAAAACAGACAAGAACGTTAACATGCAAAAACTAAATCATGAAGTGCAAGGAAAATACAAAATGACAAACGCTGGAGGAGAGTGGGGCTCAACGTCCAGGGGGATGGAAGCCATGGGACGCCTGGCCAGGGGCAGAATCCAGCCGGAGCTCTCCCAAAAGCAGCGGGGCTCACGGCTGGAAATAAGGGACAAACATACCTGGACAGAGTTCACCTACTCTCCTCGACAGCTGGACCCAAACACACTCAGTAGCCTGTTCCTGAGGATGGGTACACGTGGTAGAAGGACACGTACATAATCAGTGTCAGGTGTGGATACATGAGTGGAGAAAATAACAGAATGAATAACAGGTGTGCAGCTCCAACCAGTTTGACAGCCGGAAGCTGCACAGCACTGTCGAAATAAAACATAACCGGAAACCATAATAAGACAACAACACAACCCCAACAACACAACCCCAACATGTGAACATAACTACAAATGCACAATGACAATAACAGGACAAAATAACAATGAAACAGAAAAAGACTGACCTAAAACTAAAGACTGGGCACAGCATCTACCCGTGCCCCAGGATCATGACACCTGCTGTCCCACTTCAATGAAATTTGGTGGAATGGTAGAGGATTGGTCAGGAGAAAACCACTCTCATAGGGTAGATCCAACTCAAGGGGCAGGTCTGGAACTACTTGTTTATTTAGTTATTTAAACTTTGCAAGATAGCAGTTGCTGGTAGAGGCATGTGCTCTCTGAATAATTTCTAGTTTAGGGCCTAGTTTAGCCAGCACATATGCTTATAAACCATCACCTAATAGTGCACATTGGCATAATGTCTGGCCCAGGGAACAGACACGGACTCAGAAATGGATTTAGTTATCTTCATTTAAACCCATTGTTAGTGTGTGAGTGCATGAGTGTGCTGTGTAGTGTATGTGTATGCTGGCTGGAGACTGAGCAACTGAAAGGGAGCAGAACGCCGTGCAGCCTGGCAACCCTATAAACGGAGCAGACAGACAGTTAGCAGGATGTTAGCTGGGCTCATGCTAGGTGTAAACTGCGGCTTACTTGTTGCAGGGAGATGGTGGTCACCCGTTGTCCAGGGAGACAGCGCCCTCGGTCCCAAAGTCGCGGCTGTTGCTGCGGTGATGGTGAGGAAAGGATGGAGTCCACCACCGCGGGATTCCACCTGTGCACAGGGGAGCAGTGGAAGGACAAGTGAGTACAGGTTGGCTTACTTGTAATGATGGAGTGATCCTCCGGGAGTTGATGCCGAGATGGCGAGGCTGAGCGTAGAGTCAGGGATGGCGTAGGAAGACAGGAGACGTGCTTCATAGCCTGGTAGACAGACGGCTCAGTGCAGGCCAGCGGGCTGAGTAGGTTTAAGTAGGCCTGCCCTGACGAGAAGTAGGTGTGCGCCCAGCTAAGGATGATCACGGCTGAGAGTAAGTCATCACAGTACTCCCCCCCCCCCCCCTCCCGAGGGGTGCCTCCTGGCACCAGCCTACCTGGGTGCATCCGGTGGAAGTCCCTGATGAGTTGTTTGTCCAACGCGAAGGATGGACGCACCCAGGAGCGCCACTCGTGGCCGTACCCCTCCCAGCCCACCAGCTACTGCAGGCCACGACCCCAGTGTCGGACGTCCAGGATGGAGGTGACCTTCCATGCTGGGTTACCATCGATCACCACTGGAGGAGGTGGAGACCTGGGAGGATGGGAAGGACGGGAGCCTCCGCTCTGTCAGGGGAGAACTGTCTGGACAGCGCATCCGGCTTGGTATTTTTAGACCCGGGGCAGTAGGTGATGGTAAAATTGAAGCGGCCAAAGAATAAGGACCAGCGGGCCTGGCGGTCATTTAGACGCTTGGCTGTCCTAAGGTATTCCAGGTTTTTATGATCAGTCCATACGATGAAGGGTTGGGCGGCCCCCTCCAACCAGTGGTGCCACTCCTCCAGCGTGAACTTAACCGCCAAGAGCTCCCTGTCCCCGATGTCATAATTCCTCTCAGCTAGAGACAAATGGCGGGAGAAGAAAGGGCAGGGCTGGACCTCTCCATCCACCGGAGAACGCTGAGACAACACAGCCCCCACCCCGGAATCAGAGGCATCCACCTCCACCAAGCACTGTAGCGCAGGGTCCACTTGGGTCAAGATGGGAGAGGACGAGAACCGGGTCTTGAGCTCGGCGAATGCGGCCGCAGCCTCCTCCGTCCACCGAAAGGGCGTCTTCGGAGAGGTAAGACAGGTGAGAGGGAGAACAATGACATTGTACTTATTATTGAAGCGCCGGTAAAAGTTGGCAACCCAAGGAACTGCTGCAGCTGCTTCCTGGAGGAGGGAGTAGGCCAGTCCACCACGGCCTTCACCTTGTCGGGGTTCATGATGATTTGGTTGTGGGCGATGGTGAAGCCGAGAAATGATGTCTTGGTGGTGTGAAACTCGCACTTCTCACCTTTGACATACAGCTGGTTCTCCAGGAGATGCTGCAGGACCCGCCTCACGTGGATGTGGTGCTCATCCAGGGATCGGGAGAAGATCAAGATGTCGTCCAAATAAACGAAGACAAAAGACCCCAGGAAGTCACGGAGGACATCGTTGATCAGTCTCTGGAAGACAGCCGGAGTGCTGGTCAGCCCAAACGGCATCATCAGGTATTCAAAGTGGCCGCTTGGGGTCCGGAAACCAGTCTTCCACTCATCCCCATCCCTGATGCACACCAGATGGTAGGCGTTACGGAGGTCCAGCTTGGTGGAGATTGAGGCCCCCTGGAGAGAGTCGAAGGCCGTATCCATCAAGGGCAGTGTGTATTTATCCTTGATGGTGATGTTATTGAGAGCACGGAAGCCAATACACGGCCTCAGGGACCCGTCTTTCTTCCCAACACAGAAGAACCCGGCCCCCACCGCCGAAGATGAGGGGCGAATGATGCCTGAGCTGAGGGAATCCTTAATGTAGGCTTCCAAGGCCTCCCACTCAGGCGCCAACAGGCTGTACAGGCGGCTTGAAGGCAGTGGAGCCCCAGCCCGGAGATTAATGGTACAGTCATAGGGCCGGTGGGGGGTGGGGGGAGTGACAACGCCTTGGCTTTGCTAAACACCGCCCCTAGACCATGGTACTCGGGGGGCACTCTGGACAGATCGGGAGGAGGCGAGGCCAGCGAGACTAGCGGCATAGACGGGGCACATGCGGTGGACAGGAGACGTGCGCTGAGGCAGAAAGAACTCCAGGATACCACACTTTCTGTTCTCCAGTCAAAAGATGGGTTGTGGAGTCGAAGCCATGGATAGCCCAAGATGACCGGGGATGAGGCAACCGGCAGGACAAACAGACTGAGATCCTCACGATGATTGCCAGAGACGATCATTGAGACCGGGGCCGTTTGTTCAGTCACTATAGCCAGGGGAGCCTTAGACAGAGCAATGAGCCGAAGGGGGGGCCTTTAAAGGACGGCAGGGAAGCCCCAAACAGGTTGCCAGTTCCCCCGATATGAAGCTCTGCTCCACTCCCAAGTCAACCAGGTCATGAGTGCATTAATCAGTTCTGTTATGGGTAAACCTAATAGGTAATGTGCACTTGGAGAGGGGATTTGGCCGAGGATGGTCCGTGAGTCCCCCACTGCGACACACGGACCTCACCTTTTGGCTGAACGGGACAGTTTTATAAGTCGTGGTCCTCCTCCCCACAATACATGCACAACCCCAGCTCCCTACGGCGCTGTTTCTCTGCGTGGGAGAGTTTGGTCCGCCCTATTACCATAGACTCCTGTGTCCTAGTAGACTCAACGGGAGGTAGGGCTAATAGCGGGGCTTGGGAAGAGCACACGGTCTGGGTACTCGAGCGACCGGACGCCTTCCACTCAGCTGCCCGCTCCCTAAGCCTATTGTCTAAACTGATGGCCAAGGAGATTAGTGATGAGAGCTTATCTGGCTTATCTAGCTGGGCCAACTCATCCCGTAGACTGGGGTTTAAGCTCCTTATGAAAATGCTACATAGCGAAGCACCCTCCCACCCAACCTCAGCTGCCACCACCTGGAAATCGACAGCATAGTCAGCTGCGGGCCTACCCCCCTGCCGAAGGTTTAACAACCGGGTGGTGAGCACATCGTCCCGGTCAGAATGGTCGAATACCTCGCTGAACTCGTCCACAAATTGGCTATATGTTAAGCTAGCATAGCTTGCCCTTGCCATAACTGCGTATGCCCAAGCTAGCGCTCGCCCTTCCAAGAGATTGATCACATAACCAATCCGGCTATGCTCAGTGGGAAAGTCGCCTGGGACCTGCTGGAACACTATCTCACAATGGAGGAGAAAGCCACGCGCCTCCCCTAACTTTCCACTAAACCAGGAGGGCGTGGGAACCGGAGTCAGACGAGTCGGAGGAGCTAGGCTGGCTAACGGAGGGGCTAGCGGGAGCTGTGGCGCCGGTGGACGCCGATGGACAAGCCTGTAGTCCCATCAGACAATCCAACCGGCCGTTAATTTGGGTTAACTGGTTTAAGATAACCTGCTGTTGGTAAGCAATGTGATCCACACAAGCCTCTAAGTTGTTTAACCGAAGTGCTAACGTGCTGTTTGCTGGGTCGTTTTGACTGAGCCGTACTGACATAATGGCTGGCCCAGGGAACAGACATGGACTCAGAAATGGATTTAGTTATCTTCATTTAAACCCAATGTTAGTGTGTGAGTGTGCTGTGTAGTGTATGTGTATGCTGGCTGGAGACTCTGAGCAGCTGGAAGGGAGCAGAGCGCCGTGCAGCCTGGCAACCCTATAAACGGAGCAGACAGACAGTTAGCAGGATGTTAGCTGGGCTCACGCTAGGTGTAAACTGTGGCTTACTTGTTGCAGGGAGATGGTGGTCACCCGTTGTCCAGGGAGACAGCGCCCTCGGTCCCAATGTTGCGGCTGTTGCTGCGGTGATGGTGAGGAAAGGATGGAGTCCGCCGCTGCAGGATTCCGCCTGTGCACAGGGGAGCAGTGGAAGGACAAGTGAGTACAGGTTGGCTTACTTGTAATGATGGAGTGATCCTCCGGGAGTTGATGCTGAGATGGCGAGGCTGAGCGTAGAGTCAGGGATAGCGTAGGAAGACAGGAGACATGCTTCATAGCCTGGTAGACAGACGGCTCAGTGTAGGCCAGCGGGCTGAGTGGGTTTAAGTAGGCCTGCCCTGACGAGAAGCAGGTGTGCGCCCAGCTGAGGATGATCACGGCTGAGAGCGAGTCATCACACACATTATGTGAAATTCAGTCTCTTTGCACCTTCCTGTATTTGTTGCAGCTGTCAAAAAGCATGTCCCCAGACAGTTATGTTATTTATGGCTTAAACACCTTTATGACCAGTTCCATTACACTTGCAGATAGTGTAACTATATGTAACATGAATTTGCCTGTATGACAGTCTGTATGGTGTTGAATGGAGCTAATGTATATGCTCAAGGTTCACAAGAGACCTAGTTGGAACCCATCTACAGGTGAAGATTAATCTTCACTGCCCCAGGCGTGTAGATTAGAGGCGAAAGGCTTGTGACCCTGAGGTGCCTGCTGATGATGCAGAAGGTGTCATGATTCTGAGCACGGAGGAATGACGTGCTCAGCCTTTAAGTTGTTCTATGTCATTTTCTGCATTTTGGGTTATTTTGTATTAAGTGTGATTTGGTGTATTTTGGTATCTGAGTTTGTCTTCTTGTTTCCGTTCCTAGTTTCCTGTTATTTTATTCTAGCTTGGTTATTTATGGATTTCTGTATTCTTGTAATTATTTTCCTGTTTATATTTGTCCTTATCTTCAGTTCTCCCGCTGTAACCTCAGTTTTCATTAGAATTGTTTTATGAGTACTTCTTCGGTTTTGTTTTCCTTCTTGTTGGTGCTTTGGCAGTTGTTATTTTCTCATTATGTATCTTGGTCTGTTTCTGTTGTAGTATTATTGTCTGTTGCCTTCTCGCTGTGCTTTGACAGCTGTCTGTGTACTTCAGGGTATCTACTCTGCTCGCAGGCTGTCAAAACTGTCACCTGTTCAGATTAATTATCCTCACTCATGCCACCCCCACCTGATCTGTATGTGTAATTATTCTCGCTCCCCTATATAAGGGCTGTTCAGTTTTCTCACCGCCGTGTCTCATCCCGAGACGGCGTCCCCATCCCTTTCATGCCGTAATTGTAAGTCCAGCCTCTGAGCTGGGAACCCATAGCCTCCTTTCTGTTAGTATGTTTCTGTAACACATTTGTGTGTTAGTTTGGTGTGATTAAATGTGCAAAACTCACAGCCTGCATTTGGTATATTCTGTTCGCCCTTGCCTTGAAGGGTGAGTTTATGACAGAAGGGATCTTCCTAATTAAGCTCTGCCTACCCTGACACTAGGGTTTTTTAGAGTATGAACTAACAACACATATAAGGGATAAGGATCTGCACTTATATAGTGCTTTTCTAGTCTCAAAGACCACTCAAAGCGCTTTACTAGTACTAACCCTCTATTCTAAGGGTGTATAGGAGACAGACATCTAGCGACAATTTAGATCAACAAATGAACCTAACATGCATGTCTTTGGATTGTGCGAGTAAACCAGAGCCCCCAGAGTAAACCCACGCAGCACAGGGAGAACATGCAAACTCCACACAGAAAGGTTCCTACCCCTGCCAGCCTGGGGATTCGAACCTGGAACCTTCTAGCTAGTTAGGCAATAGTGCTAACCACTGCACCACCGTCCATTTTGCTTCTGTAGTTTATGCTTTTAGCAAAGCATCTGTTTATTTCACCAAAATTATGTTTTTATATTGTGTTGATTTAAAGATGCACTCCGGTGGCTCTAAAACCACCTCAAAAACAAACACTATATGTTTTGCCCAAGATAATATATTGTGGCTATTTACCCACAAAAAAAACTTCCATTGCCTTAGAATTGCTTGGAAAGAGCTTTTACATCTTCCACCTACTTAAGTATGCATGGCTCTATGAATATTTTAGTTAGCTCCACCCATACCTCCACCCACCAGTAGTGTATGCTGCAAGGCCAGCCCTCTCTTCTGAGAAGAGAGGGAAGGGCTCCCCTCTGACGTGAGAACACCGAAGATTGCTTCGTTAAACAGTGGCCAACTCGCCTCCGGAGGCAGCGGGGGGGTGGGGGTGTAATGTCTCCACCTCTGTACTCCCTGGTAGGGAGACAAAATGGAATACCCGGGGGGGTTGTGTGCCCCCCCCCCCCACAAAAAAAAAATCCCTTCACCAGACTGAGTCAAACGAATGCAAAATGGATGGGTGGCAGTCTTGGTGACTTCATCCCCTGAGAGCAGACGTCTCTCTGCTTTAGCCTTCCGACCGTGTGCCTCCGGACCTCCAGGACCCCGCACATGTGGCGCGGCAGCCAGTCGACCGTTTCAAGCTGCCCCGCATGCACTATGGGGTTCCGGAATACGATAGCCTCAGTGGTGGAAAAGTACGACTGGCCACAGTCGGTTTTGCGCCGTCCTGGGGAAGGGACGCTGACTGTCAGCGTGGTCAGTGGTATGTATAGGAATTTTGGCCAAAGTGTTGTCACCCCAGGACCCTCGGTGACAGTTTGAGCTGGTCCTCTCAGCTCATTATTTTGCCGGCTCACTGAGAGCCCCATTCAAGCCGGGTCCCCCATCTCCCCTCACTCCCTCCTCTCTGCATGTCATCCCCTCTCTTTCTGCCTCAATCCTGCTTCCTCCTCAGCTCCTCCCTCTTCCCCCAAGGTAGTAAACTCAGGTATGTAGCCATGCTCAGTGCTTAGCCTGATAGGTTAATATTATAACCAATCAGACTAAGCAGGAATGCTTACATAGCTAGAAACATTCTGTCCAAAGTCACCTGTTTGGTGGGGGGGGGGGGCTTAACTGGAAATTCACTGCAGAAAAACAGACTTGGGACTGCAGTCAGATTTTGCTCTGGATATGTCTTGTAATCACAAAAAAAGTGAACAGAAAAAAAACTTGATTTTTGCTACAGGGTCACTTAAAAAAAAAAAAAAAAAGCAAGAAAATGCCCTGCCTTAGAAGCAGCAGGGTCCTGCTGTGATCATTCATCTTTTGTCTTTTTCTCAGGTCAGTGTGTGGTGGCAGTGCCCAGCTGCTCCATGTTAAACCCCAGCTTTGATCTGTCTCTGTGCCGTGCCAGCCTGGAGAGAAAAGGTTTTCAGGTTAAAACACACATGCATGCACACAAACACACCAGCCAAAGAGAAGTATTAAAAAGCTTAGATATCTCAATTATGTTGTGTGATTTTATGCAGTCCAGGCTGTAGAGTACTTTCATTTATTTATTGCTTTGTTAGATCCCAGTCGGAGACATGGAGGTTCCTTTGAAAACCGCCCTGGATGTTCCCTCAGTCAGACGATACATGGTTTTCAACTCGGCTTTTTTCCATTTTATAATGGCACCGGTATGATTATTTTACTTCCTACTTATTATGCCTGGGTGAAACGGAGAGACATACTGTAATCAGTTGATGTGTCTGTGTGTGTGTGGTTGTATCTGTCTGTCTGTCTTTCTGTTACCAGCTTTTCAGCTCACCCAGTCAAAAAAAGTGCAACTAAAGGCTTGTATCATTGTATGACCATATTTTCTTGACTTTTAATTTGCCGGAATTTCAAAATAATACTTCTTTTTTTAAATAAACACAAATTTAACTCATCATTTCTGTCAATGCCACAGCAAAAAAAAAGTATTGTAATAAATATCTCGGGCCAGTGGAGGTCGGAGTGCCACTTCATTTTTAACAGCTGCCCATGCTACCATGCCACAGGCACCAAGGCACAGCACCTTGGTGCTTTCATTTTCATTTTCTTTCAAACATAGTCTCCCCTTCAGTCCACATACTTCTTCCATCGGTGTTGCAGCGCTTGGATCCCTGCGGTTGAAAAATAAACCACATTTGGTGAAATTCGACCACTATGAGCTTTGCAGCCTATGAGCTTTTCAGCACGCCCCCCCCCCATAAGAAAAAAATCTTATAAATGTACAAGAAAAAGTCATAAAAACTTGTACATTTACAGTAGGTGGTAAAAATCACACATTTTTGTGGAAAAAAAACTTTCAGATTTGCAAGGAAAAAGTTGTATATTCATAGGAAAAGGTTGTAAATGTTTGGGGAAAAAATTAATGAAATGAAAAGAGACAAATTTAGGAGGAAAAACTCACAAATTGCCAAATGTCACAACACTTCTCAAGTAACTATTTTAATAAACAATATCTTACTTTTATTGAGGTAACTTTTTTAGTTGTTACTCATGCTTGAGTAGTTAATTTCATAAAGTAATGTTTTCTTGAGTACAATTTCTGGCTTCTGTACCCACCTCTGTTTAGTTTTACCCCCAGGTTACTGTTATTTTAATTCCCCGTGGACAACAGGATGAGGAAGAGGAACGGCGACCGTTTTACAAAAATGATTATAAATGTAAACAGTGCTTTTTACCCTCTCCATTCTCCAGCTTTGAAATGATTTTCTTTGAGGTGGGTCACTCTAACCCGGTACTGTGTGCTGTCATATACAGACCACCCAAATATAATAAGGACTTTTTAAATGAGTTTGCCAATTTCTTGGCTGGTATTGTTACAAATTATGATCGTGTTCCTATCGTTGGAGAGTGGAGAAAAAGGAATGCAGGCGAAGCATGGCGATCTTGATTCCACAACGTGGTGAAAGGTAGACACGCTCCATGGCATGTCAAAGGTCACCAATGTGGAGAAAAAGGAATGGGCGAGAGGCAACGAGCTGGAATGAGACAAGGCTTTATTTTCTCCATCATACTGCAAACACGCTTCATAGCTCGGGTGAGCTACTGCGCTGCTAAGCTCCCTGTACATAGCTCTTTTATAACTGTTGCACAGACAAAGAGAATGTGTGGCACATTAGCATTTTGATTGTCAGTAAATACACATCATTAACATGACATCAACTGGCGCCGCTTTGACCACTGCTTCTGGTCTCCCCGACTCCAAGTTATTCTTTCCTTCCTCGGGGGGGGGCACATAACTTAACAGTCCAGTCTGACTGCCCCCCAGGGCTTTTTGTCCATCTGTCCATTGTCCTGCCCCTCTTCACTGCTTCTGGGTGTGAGAGGATGTCCCACACTGTGTCTAGTGTCCACCACACAGCCACCCCCCCCCCCCGAACACCCAGAAGGGGCTGTAACCCCCCGGTTCTTTGGGTTCAAGTCGGTACCCGTGGCAGCTGCAGTGGGGGACTGCCGCTCCGTTTGAACTGTCCTGCTGGTGAAGTGTGTCGGAGGGCGTGTCAGTCCGTGGGGGAAAAGGGAGAGGGGTGCAAAGCACTTTCTGCTCCGCTCCAAGTTCCAACACATAGAACGGCTGTGGTTTGTGGCCGCACGGGGTCCAGTGCACATTGTGCTTAATGGAACAAAACCGGCAATCGGTAGGCTTTAGGGACGGAGGTGTGGGAAGAACGATATGGAGGATGAGGGGAAGGTGGGGGGAAACCATGGAGTGCCGGCCCGGGACGTTAAAAGCCTCTGGGCCACGCAAAAATTGTATGCAGATCAGCCTCGGGTGAGGAACTTTTCGGTAAACCCTCTGGTGATCCGTAGCGGCTGTGAAAAAATTAAGTCTCTGACGTTTGTTCCCCGTGTGGGCCCGGTCCTGGCAGGATCTGGGGAAGGCGAACGGCCCAATTCCCCAAGGGTGCGTTGCGGCAGTGAAAAAACCAATATAAGTCCTGTGGGCGAGGCTGCCTGGCTGCTTTAGGTGAGATGCGCAAAGCCTTAAGGTTCCAGGAAAGGCGATCAGCCATGTCACCCAGGAATGTGCAGCAGCTGAGGACCTTTATCAGTTCTTGAAGCCGTGTTTGTCCCTGGTGCATGGCACGCGCTCTGGCGCAGTGGCCACGTAGCTGTAAGTTGCGCTCCTTGTAATCCTGCGGTGTGCACACGGGGCTTCTGTGCACTGAAACCCCACTGTCGGGAGGTGAAGCCAGGGTCAGGGAGCTTGACTGAAACCACGCAGACAGCGCAGATCTTCTCCTTCCAGGCTGTTTCTGTCAATTTGCTTGTCTCACCAACCATGGCGCGTCTCGGTCCTAGCGCCACTCGCTCTCTCGGGCCCTTCAGGTAGCCCGTGTGGAGAGAGGAACAGGCGAGCACGCTCCAGTGTGGATGAAGAGGGAGTCCACAGCTCGGCGAAAGGGAGAGGTAGTCCATTCACATGTCGGGTCACCACTGTGGAGAAAAAGGAATGCAGGCGAAGCATGGCGATCTTGATTCCACAGCGTGGTGAAAGGTAGAGATGCTCCATGGCATGTCAAGGGTCACCAGTGTGGAGAAAAAGGAATGGGCAAGAGGCAACGAGGTGGAATGAGACAAGGCTTTATTTTCTCCATCATACTGCAAACACGCATCATAGCTCGGGTGAGCTACTGCGCTGCTAAGGTCCCTGTACATAGCTCTTTTATACCTGTTGCACAGACAAAGAGAATGTGTGGCACGTTAGCATTTTGATTGTCAGTAAATACACATCATGAACATGACATCAACTGGCGCCACTTTGACCGTTGCTTCTGGTCTCCACGACTCCAGGTTATTCTTTCCTTCCTCGGGGGGCGTGTAACTTAACAGTCCAGTCTGCTTGCCCCACAGGGCTCTTTGTCCATCTGTCCATTGTCCTGCCCCTCTTCACTGCTTCTGGGTGTGAGAGGATGTCCCACGCTGTGTCTATAGTGTCCACCACAGGAGATTTTAACATACATGTATGTTGTCCTGATAAGCTGCTGGTGAAAGATTTTTTTAAATATCACTGATTCTCTTAATCTGGTGCAGTCCATAACTGGTGGTGCTGCACACCAGCACGGATACACATTAGATCTTGCCATCTCTTATGGCTTCTCTGTTTTTAATTTAGAAATCTGTGACACTGTATTGTCCGACAATTTGCCTGTATTATTTGAGGCTGATTTGTTGTGCACTGCAGCAGAGCTGCCGGATTTTTAAACCTTCCACTGCCGGTCGGTTCTCCGCTGCCTTTGATCAGCTGTGTGTCCCTCCTGGCTCCATCTCATCTGTGGAGGAACTCAGCTCCTGGTTTCATTCCTCCTGCCAAACCATCTTGGACTCTGTGGCGTCACTGAAAATCAAACAGCCTCGATCCAAACCCGAGCCGTGGTTCAGTGACAGAACTCGTGCAGTCAAACAGGAGTGCCGCAGAGCTGAATGCAGGTGGAAAAAGGACAAACTGCAGGTGTCATTGCAGATTTTAAGACTGCTGGCGTCAGTATCAAAATACTGTCAAGCAGGCAAAAAAGCAAATATTTTGCTAATATTGTTTCATCTCATTGTCATAATCAACATGTTTTAACACTGTTGACTGTGTTCTTAATACCCCACAGACTGACTGTTTGGAGCCTCCTCTGAGTTATGCAATGATTTTATGAACTTTTATTGATACGGTGGCCACCACCAGGGCTCTCATCTCAGCTCCTGCCGCTGATCCCTCTGTCTCTGTCCCTTGTTCTGCTGTTTTTAATCAGTTTGAACCTGTGACTCTGTCACTGTTAGAGGACGTGGTTGGCCACATTAAGCCCTCAGGGTCTCCCTGTGATGCTGTCCCTCCTAGACTTTTTAAAGAGGTGCTTCCCAGTATAGGCCAGTCAGTTCTCACCATCTTGAACAGCAGTTTGTCTGGTGTGGTTCCTGCAAGTTTTAAACATGCAGTAGTGCAGCCCTTGATTAAGAAACCTGGTCTTGATCATACCATGTTGGTGAATTTTAGGCATATTTCCAAGCTGCCATTTCTCTCAAAAAGTTTTAGAGAAAATTGTCTATATGCAGCTGAAATGTTATCTGGATGAACACAGTATTTTGAACGTTTTTCAGTCTCATTTCAAAGCTCTTCATAGCACAGAGACAGCCTTGTTAAGAATTTTTAATGATATCCTCTTAGCATGTGATTCAGGTGAATATGCTGTTCTTGTGTTTGATTTAACTGCTGCCTTTGACACAGTGGACCATCATGTTTTAATTTCCCATTTGCAGCACCTACTGGGCATTTGTGGCACTGCTCTCAACTGGTTTAGGTCCTATCTGGCAGACAGGAGTTTTAAAGTTAGCATCTCTGGGTTTGAATCCTCTTCTGCTCCTCTGCCATATGGGGTCCCACAGGGGTCAATTCTAGGGTCCATGCTTTTTTCTCTGTACATACTTCCGCTCGGTTCCATTTTTAAAAAGCATGGTATCTCCTTCCACCTGTATGCTGATGACTGTCAGATATATGTCCATCTAAAACAAAAAGCTGCCTCATCAGTAAACCCACTCCTGGCATGCACTGAAGACATCAAGTCTTGGATGGCCCTAAACTTTTTAAATTTTAATGATAAGAAGACAGAAGTGATGGCGTTTGGACCTAGTGGCCCCTGTGAGTCCCCTACTGCAAACTTGGGCCCCCTCACTCCTTACGTGAAATCCACAGTTAAGGACCTTGGTTTTTATCATGGACAGTGATTTTAAATTAAACACTGATTCGTTCTGTGGTAAAATCCAGCTTCTTTCATCTGGGGAGGTGCGGTGGCTCAGTGGTTAGCACTGTGGCAGCACAGCAACTTACCCCTGGCCATGGGATCCCCTGATTCGATCCCAGCCCCTGACCAACAGTGATCTGTGTGGAGTTGCATGTTCTCCCCGTGTCTGCGTGGGTTTACTCCGGGAGTTCTCCGGTTTCTTCCCACAGGCCAAAAACATGCAGGTTAGGTTAATTGGAGACTCTAAAATGGCCCTAGGTATGAATGTGTGTGCGAATGGTGAAGGGTTAGCGCCGTACCGTGGCTGCTTCATCCATCCAAGTGGATGCCCTCAGTTTCCCCTCTGGGGACCAATAAAGTATACAAAATCCCCCCCAAAAAATCAAATCTAAGGCATTTAGCAAAAGTAAAACCCATTCTCTCTAGACCACACCTGGAAACAGTAATCCATGCTTTCATTTCATCTCGGCTGGATTACTGTAACATACTTTACGCCGGTGTCAGCCAGTCATCTCTTTCATGTCTCCAGCTAGTTCAGAATGCCACTGCTTGTCTTTTAACAGGTACACATAAGAGATCACATCACACCCATCTTAGCTTCACTCCACTGGCTGCCCATACATTTTAGAGTTCATTTTAAAATTCTTTTGTTTTTTAATCCTTGAACGGTCTTGCGCCGCCTTACCTCTCGGAGCTTCTGCATCCCTACGCTCCCACCCGGTCCCTCAGGTCAGCTGAACAGCTGCTTCTGGGGGTGCCAAAGGCAAGGCGGAAGCTCAGAGGGGACAGAGTCTTTTCGATCATGGCACCCAAGTTATGGAATGATTTACCCCTGGACATCAGACAAGCATCTTCACTGTCCATTTTTAAAACCTGTCTTAAAACACACTTTTACTCCCTGGCCTTTGACCCAGTGTGAGACATTGATTTTATTGAATGAAATTAATTTTTATTTATGTATTTATTTATTTTACCTTTTATTTTATCATTTCTTTTGACAGTGGTTCTACATTGTTTTCATGTTAGTGCCCTGCTTCCTGCTTTTATGTTTTCATGTGCATTTTCTTGCTGTACAGCACTTTGTGTAGGGAGTGTTGCTTTTAAAGTGCTTTGTAAATAAAGTTGATTGATTGATATAGTAGATAACTATCACTAAGGTCCCCTCGGCTTCCTCCAGGTGCTGTATGTGGTGGTGTGGTGTGCCGTGTTCTCCACCCTCCACCTCTACATCACTGTCAGTGATTACTGGGTTCTCTGTCTCACTGTCAGTTTGGCCTCCATCATCCTCACCAGTGCCATCATCTTTATCCTTCACTACTGTAACAAGGAGGTATGACTCATCGTCATTACATATCGATGATCTCATATTTTAGCTCTGTGTTTAAGCTCCTGATTTATTCACATTTATTAAGGTATATACAGTGAAAATCAAAATTGGAAAACAATGTATTAATACTTGATTTATTCTGAAATATTATTCTTCATTGTTCAAAATTTGACAGAATATCAGCTGTGATTATACCACTGCTGTACTAGCATGTTTTTTTTTAAATAACCAAGGCACTTCAACACAAACATTTATTCTGAGAAAAAACAAAACAAAAAAACGGTGAGCAAAATTGGAGAACAGAAACCACTGTCAGAAGATTTAAACCATGGTTTTTTTTTTAGGGCTATAGGATTCAAAAATTAACAGGAAGTGTAGAGGCCCTTTCTTTGAATGGCCTCAGCACATCTGCGCCCACAGAAGGCAATTTACTGCACTTTACTGCAACTATTTGTACAAATGCCATATCTGCTGCTGCCTGTTTTGCAATACTGTTCATGTGCAGTCCTATCTGTCACTGTCTGCACCTACACTACCACATCAAACCTGCAACTATGAGTATTACTGCTTTACTTTTTCTGTATATAGGATTTCTGGGTTTTATTTTTTTATCTTTATTTGCACTATGTGATGTCTAGGTCTATCTTTAGTCGCTATTTGCACTATGGGTAGCATTACTGTACATAGACTGCTGTTGTTGTTTTTCCAGTCTTATCCCTTTTGTATTTTCATATTGCACACACCACGGGAGGGAGAGGGAGAGAGAGGGAGGGAGAGAGAGAGAGAGGGAGGGAGAGGGAGAAGGAGAGAGAGAGGGGGAGAGAGAGAGAGAGAGAGAGACTTTTTTGACTTTTAAAACAAGCCTTTATTGCACACTTCAAAAAAAATGTAAGCGCACCAACATCATTCCACCAAGTGTCTCACATTGGAAAAAGTGCAAACATAAGTGTTCCCCCCCACACAACACAGAGTATTCCTTGCAGTCCACCTATTCCACATTGGCAGTGGCAGTAGTGCGAGTCCTCCTCGTAGTCCGTGCAAAGACGAGCCAGAGGCCCCCGCCAGTTCCGTTGCACATCCCAGAGAGAGAGAGTTTTTTTTTTTTTTTTTTGAGTTTTAAAAAATGCCTTTATTGCACAATTCAAAAAAATATAAGAGCACCAATATCATTCCACCAAGTGTCTCACATTGGAAAAGTGCAAACATAAGCGAGAGAGAGGTTTGAGGTTTAAAAAATCCCTTTACTGTACAATTCAAAAATGTAAGATCACCATGACACCATCATTCCACCAAGTGTCTCACATTTCAAAAGTGCAAACGTAACTCATCCCCCTCTCCCACAGAACACAAAATATTCACTACAGTCCATCTATTGGTGAATGCCTCCAAATTGTCCACCATTTTATAGTAAGAATACTCCACCTGGAGTCTGACTTTTAACAAGGCCTTGAAAACAAACACAGGATCCACATTCCCAGTGTTAATAGTCCGATTTTTTCTTGTCAGCCAGATGGCAAGTTTAGCAGTACCAAATAGGAAGTTAATCAAAGCGTGCACAGACTTCTTTGCCACTTTATACTTTGGACTGCAAATAAACAAACCAAAAAAAAAAAATTCACCAAAATTATGAAACCACACTTTCAAAAGATCAAAAAGGCCAGATAAATGAAAACATTGAACAAACAAATGTTCCAGGGTCTCAACTTGGGAACAAAACAAACATTCCTCCCCCACATTAGGATCCAGGTGTGCTCTGTATTTATTCGTAGCTATTGCCCCATGAACAATCCTCCACTGGAGATCTGCTGTCCATTTCTCAATCGGGAGCTTGTACATGGACCGCCAGCTGCCTTTCGGGGAGAATACCGGCCCCAGAGACCCCGCCCACTTCGACTCTTTCACCTCCGTCAGAGAGCGCAGATTCAGAACCTTCACACAGATGTGATACACCATCTTCTTCCCTACAAACTGGAACTTGCCCAGACGATTAGTTCTGAAGGACAGCAAGTGATCTTCTCCCTCCTGCCACTCCCCCACTGCTGGACTTAGGGAAAGGGCAGGAAAGTTGGACACAGTGTCCTCATCCCATTGAGTGGAAAGAGTACGGTTTTCCGCAAAGGCTCTAAGTGGTCGTGGCAGGGCAGCACACACTTCCTTCACCACCCTATGCACCAGTCTGACAGATGTAATGTTGGCACTCCGCCTCAGCGTTTCTGTGGACGTGGTTGACCTCTTCATAAGATGACCAAGCTTGGTACAGCCTGCCTCTCTTAAACAAGTTCGCAGTCTAACAGACTGCAGCACATGAGTGTCCATGAATTGATTGAAAAACAGTGGTTCCTCGAACAGCCACATGCCTGGTGTCTCCTCAGGAATGCGGGCTATGGTGAAGACCTGCCATGCATGCAAGACAGATGTATAAAAAGCAGAAAGTCCAGTAAAGTCCACCTCCCCGGATTTCACGAGGAAAAGCTGCTTATCATAGCCCAAGCAGCCAACTCTCCTCAGGAGCAGTTTTGCAGTGTCCATCCAGCAGGGGCCACATCCATAAAGGAGGCGTTGTGCAGTCTGAAGCCTAAAACAGGTGTGAGTGAGTGAGTGAGACCTTTTGACCTTTAAAATAAGCCTTTATTGCACACTTCAAAAAAACGTAAGCACACCAACATCATTCCACCAAGTGTGTCACATTGGAAAAAGTGCAAACTGAAATGTTCCCCCCCCCACACCACACAGAGCATTCCTTGCAGCCCACCTAGTCAAAGATCCAGTTCTGTGACAGTCAATTACAGTCAATTAAATGTCATATACAAGTCTGTTCAAACAATATCCCAAAAATGTGTGAAACAGGCAGAGGAACAACCGCCATTCATTCCTCCTGTCGGGCGCGCTTGACCGGCGTTCCCCCTGCTGCTTTACGCAGGGCCGTCAGGTGTTTCTTGAGGCGATAACGTTTCCTTTCATCCAGGAGGTCCAGACCAACCTGCCTTCTTAGCACATCCACAGACTTAATGAACTTATCAGTGTCACTGAAGTAGTCGGCGACCCTAATGACTTTGTTATAGGTTTCATCCAGAAAAGCATTGATTTCGTCCAGTGAGTACAAACTCGTGTTTGTACTGCATTTTGCCTCAATAGACCCAGTATTAGACACAGTGTCGTTCTCAGATTCCATTTCCTCGGCAGCACAACTCAGCTGACTGCTTGGTTCTCCCGGGCCAGTGGATTCATCATGGGCCACATTTTCCTGGACGCCACCCTCAGCAGCTGACTGTCGTTGTTCCATCCCCCGCTGTGTAACGGTAGCAGCCGGCGGAAGCACAGCCGCTGATGTCACACAGCGAGATTCTGACGCACCATCAGGTCGGTGCTCCGTCCCCTCCTCCAAAGCGGGAGTAGCTGGCGGAGGCACAGCCGCTGACGTCACACAGCGAGATGATTGTGACGCACCATCAGGTCGGTGCTCCGTCCCCTCCTCCAAAGCGGGAGTAGCTGGCGGAGGCACAGCCGCTGATGTCACACAGCTAGATGATTGTGACGCACCATCAGTGACCCTAGTGGCGCCATCGCCATCAACGCTCCCGGCCGCAAGCTGGGCCGCGGGGGGCACAGCCGGGCCGTCCACAGACACAGCGGCAGGCTCCGCAGCAGGGGTAGCGGGAGCGGAGGCCACGCCGCCCTCCGCAGCTGCGGCGTGAGCGAAGGGCTCGCCGCCAGCACCATCCGCGGCACCATCAGGGCCCCCCGCCCGCTGCCTGTGCGGACAAGCGAACCGTTTATGGCCCACGTCTCCACATTCAAAACACTTCATCTGTCCCGAGCTCGCATACACCATATAAGATCCGTCCCCATGCTTGACCCTGAAGGAGACTTCCAGAGTCTGAGCGGGCGAGTCGAGAAACATGAACACCTGTCGCCTGAGCGATTTCACATGTTTGAACTTGGTGGCCTTGCATCCCAAAGGCAGAGTTGTAAACGGGCCCGCAAACTTCCCAAATCTGCGGAGCTCCGTTGCCAGCTGCTCATCAGTGATGAAAGGTGGAACACCTGAGACGGTGATTCCCGTTGATGGGACAGATAAGGGGGACACCTGTACATACGTTTCCCTGATAACCACACCGCTTACAATCAGGGTGTGGACATAGTCTTCAGCTGCCAGAAACACAACCACAGCTCTATTCATTCGGGAAGCAAAGCAGACCGCGTCAGGGCCCACCTGCTCGGCCACAGCCTCCAGGACCTCCTCCACAGTAACAGTGCTGTCCGGGGGAACGATCCTCACCCCCTGGTGGAGAGAGAGAGAGAGAGAGAGAGACCTTTTGACCTTTAAAATAAGCCTTTATTGCACACTTCAAAAAAAAGTAAGCACACCAACATCATTCCACCAAGTGTGTCACATTGGAAAAAGTGCAAACTGAAATGCCCCCCCACACACACACACCACACAGAGCATTCCTTGCAGCCCACCTAGTCAAAGATCCAGTTCTGTGACAGTCAATTACAGTCAATTAAATGTCATATACAAGTCTGTTCAAACAATATCCCAAAAATGTGTGAAACAGGCAGAGGAACAACCGCCATTCATTCCTCCTGTCGGGCGCGCTTGACCGGCGTTCCCCCTGCTGCTTTACGCAGGGCCGTCAGGTGTTTCTTGAGGCGATAACGTTTCCTTTCATCCAGGAGGTCCAGACCAACCTGCCTTCTTAGCACATCCACAGACTTAATGAATTTATCAGTGTCACTGAAGTAGTCGGCGACCCTAATGGCTTTGTTATAGGTTTCATCCAGAAAAGCATTGATTTCGTCCAGTGAGTACAAACTCGTGTTTGTACTGCATTTTGCCTCAATAGACCCAGTATTAGACAGTGTCGTTCTCAGATTCCATTTCCTCGGCAGCACAACTCAGCTGACTGCTTGGTTCTCCCGGGCCAGTGGATTCATCATGGGCCACATTTTCCTGGACGCCACCCTCAGCAGCTGACTGTCGCTGTTCCATCCCCCGCTGTGTAACGGTAGCAGCCGGCGGAAGCACAGCCGCTGATGTCACACAGCGAGATTCTGACACACCATCAGGTCGGTGCTCCGTCCCCTCCTCCGAAGCAGCAGCAGCTGGCGGAGGCACAGCCGCTGACGTCACACAGCGAGATGATTGTGACGCACCATCAGTGACCCTTGTGGTGCCATCGCCATCCACGCTCTCGGCCGCAAGCTGGGCCGCGGGCGGCACAGCCGGGCTGTCCACAGACACAGCGGCAGGCTCCGGAGCAGGGGTAGCGGGAGCGGAGGCCGCGCCGCCGTCCGCAGCTGCGGCGTGAGCGGAGGGCTCACCGCCGGCACCATCCGCGGCCCCATCAGGGCCCTCCGCCCGCTGCCTGTGCGGACAAGCGAACAGTTTATGGCCCACGTCTCCACATTCAAAACACTTCATCTGTCCCGAGCTCGCATACACCATATAAGATCCGTCCCCGTGCTTGACCCTGAAGGAGACTTCCAGAGTCTGAGTGGGCGAGTCGAGAAACATGAACACCTGTCGCCTGAGCGATTTCACATGTTTGAACTTGGTGGCCTTGCATCCCAAAGGCAGAGTTGTAAACGGGCCCGCAAACTTCCCAAATCTGCGGAGCTCCGTCGCCAACTGCTCGTCAGTGATGAATGGTGGAACACCTGAGACGGTGATTCTTGTAGATGGGACAGATAAGGGGGACACCTGTACATACGTTTCCCCAATAACCACACCGCTTACAATCAGGGTGTGGACATCGTCTTCAGCTGCCAGAAACACAACAGCTCTATTCAGTCGGGAAGCAAAGCAGACCGTGTCAGGGCCCACCTGCTCGGCCACAGCCTCCAGGACCTACTCCACCATAACAGCGCTGTCCGGGGGAATGATCCTCACCCCCTGGTGGATAGATGGAGGTGGCTTTCCCAAGGGCGCCATCCTCCACCCCAAAAAACAAAAACTGGAAAAGCGGCCAGCAGTAGAAAACCGAAAAAAAGTCCAAACAAGCCACGGAGTTGGAGCTGATAGGAGCGTGACCAAACCATGTGGGTACAAAAAAGAGAGAGAGACTTTGACTTTAAAAAAAAAGGCTTTATTGTACATTCCAAAAATGCAAAAAGCCCAATACCACTGGCCCAAGTGTGTCACATCTCAAAAGTGCAAACATAACTCATCCCCCTGACCCACAGAACACAAAACGTTCCCTACAGTCCATCTATTGATGAATGCCTCTAAATTGTCCACCATTTGATAGTAAGATAGTTTGATAGTTGTTGATAGTCCACCTGGAGTCTGACTTTCAACACGACCTTGAAAGCAGACACAGGATCCACATTGCCAGCGTTGCTAGCCCGATTTTTCCTCGTCAGCCAGATGGCAAGTTTAGCAGTACCAGATAGGAAGTTCATCAAAGTGTGGGCAGCCTTCCTTGCCACTTTATACTTTGGACCGTAAATGAACAGACCAAAAGAGAAGCGGTCACCCAAAGCCTGAAACCACTCGCGCAAAATATCAAAAAATCCAGATAAACGAAAACATTGGACAAACAAATGCTCGAGGGTCTCAACTTGGGAACAAAACAAACATTCCCCCCCCACAGTCGGATCGAGGTGTGCTCTGTATTTATTCGTAGCTATTGCCCCATGCACAATCCTCCACTGGAGATCTGCTGTGCGTTTCTCAATAGGTAGCTTGTACATGCACCGCCAGCTGCCTTTCAGGGAGACCTCTGGCCCCAAAAACCCGCCCACCTCGACTCCGTGACATCCTTCAGAGAGCGCAGATTCAGAACCTTCACACAGATGTGATACACCGCCCTTGTCCCAACAAACTGGAACTTGCCCAGGCGAGGAATTCCGAAGGTCAGCAGGTGATCCTCTCCTCCCTGCCACTCCCCCACAGCTGGAGTTATGGAAATTGCAGGAAAGGTGGACACAGTGTCGTCATCCCATTGATTGGAAAAAGTGCGGTTTGTCGCAAACGCTCGAAGTGGTTGTGGCAGGGCGGCGCACACGTCCCCCACCACCCTTTGCAGCAGTCTGACAGATGTAATATTGGCACTCCGCCTCAGCGTATCCATTGATGTGGTCGACATCTTTATTAGATGACCAAGCTTGGTACAGCGTGCTTCCCGCAAGCAAGTCCGCAGACTGACAGACTGCAGCACCTCCGCGTCGATGAGTCGATTGAAAAACAGTGGTTCCTCGAACAGCCACATGCCCGGTGTCTCGTCACGGGTGCGGCCCACGTTGAAGACTCGCCATGCATGCAAGACGAACGTGTAAAAAACAGATAGTCCAGTAAGGTCCACCTCCCCAGATGTCACGAGGAAGAGCTGCTTATCATAGCCCAAGCGACCAACTCTCCTCAGGAGCAGTTTAGCAGTGTCCATCCAGCAGGGTCCGCATCCGTAAAGGAGGCGTTGTGCAGTTCGAAGCCTGAAGCAGGCGATCTTGGAATGTATGTCCACCAGGCCCTGTCCCCCCTCGGCCACAGGCAGGTAGAGAACAGGCGCACGGACCCAGTGGCAACCAGACCAAAAGAAGTCCACGATGATCTTCTGAATGTCCTCCACGAGGCTCCTGGGCGGTGTCAAAGCCACCAGCCTATGCCAAAGAGCCGAGGCGACCAGATTATTTGCGACCAGAACCCTGCCCCTATATGACAGCTGTGGTAGCAACCATTTCCATTTAGAAAAGCGAGCACACACCTTGTCCTTAACACCCTCCCAAGAGAGAGAGAGAGACTTTGACTTTTAAAAAGGCTTTATTGCACATTCCAAAAATGCAAAAAGACCAATAGAGAGAGAGAGAGAGAGAGAGAGAGAGAGACGCCATTTCAATTCTCCTGTATGTCCTGGACGTATAGTAGTACTTACAAATAAAAATCTTGAATTTTGACATCACTAGTTTCTCACACTTGTCTCCTTTGGGGGACAGGATTATGTGAAGACTCTCAATTGGGAATGGGTTCAACACCGCAGCTGGAATTGTTCACCAGTTCACTGCTGAACAGAGAAAGGATCTGTGTTGGCACACAGTGTCTCGCCGTTTAAGACAAGTTGGACTCAAAGCTCACTCTATTGTGACTGAACCTCTCATCAGCAGAAAGAACAAAGAGGCTAGACTTGCCTTGGCTGAGGAGCATGTTGTGTGGACAGAGGAGAACTGGTCCAGAGTGTATTTCAGTGATGAGAGTAAGTTCTATTTATTTGGGTTTGATGGGAAACAATATGTTAGGCATCAAACTGGGGAAAAACTGAGCCCAAAGTCTGTAAAAAAAAAAATAAAAAAAATAAGTCAGTTACATTTGGAGGAGGAAGTGTAACAGTTTGGGGGATGTTTTCTGCAGCAGGAGTTGGGCCTCTCTTGTCTCGCGGACAACGGCCATGTGCTGAGTTTTGCTTTATTTAGCTTTAACATCACGTACAACTACAACTGTTATTGAACTGCCCAGAAACCCCAACGCCGACGTGCTGGCATCACCTGCGTGAGCATGCAACACATCACATACACCACATTTACTCTCCTTTCCTGAGAAGTTCAGAACATTAGCTCACTTAGCTAGTTTAGCAGAAACGTCCTGGCATCAGAACAAACTTATTAGTGTATCAGCTAATGTAAAATTGAACATATACACATACTGTATGTGGATTAGCTTAGCAGGAACAGCTGGTAAAGGAACACACTCACCTATGATTGGGCCTAAAAGGCCAGTATAAAGAACCACTTAAAGTATATCAACCACATTTCTAACTGGGCAACCGGCTAGACTGCCGGTGTGCCTGTTTGGTCATGTGGGTTATTCTGCCACGTGCCAGACCATGCCCCTAACTACCAGTGTGTACTCAGAAGTCCGTCACAAAGTCTTCAAGATAAAGGGGCCTCTGTCTGGCCTGAGTTGGGTAGCGCTCAGGCTGCACTGGCTCAGCTGGCTCCTGCGGGTGTCCTGCAGGAGTTGCAGGCCATGAAATCGTCAATGAAGTCCTAGTCCAAATGGGTCAAATTGGCCACAGTCTCTTGATCTGAAGTGGAAGGTGATGCTATCTTTCTGAGACGGCTGGCATGCCAATGTGACCCATCAATCAGACAGAAGGTGGCTGGTCCTAGCAGAGCGTTGGTCTGCATCGGTGTTGTCCAGAATGACTGCAGTTTGTGTGAGCGATTGGGTCGATGAATCCAGACCCAGTCGAATATCATGAGTGAGGGGCACTTCACTTGATCCTTCTTATCGAACCTCTGCTTCATGCGACGTTGATGCTCAGCCACCCTGCCGTCTGGTGAGGGTTCTACTACTGGAGCGTCATCTGATGGGGGATGCAGGCAGTCTGGGAAAGGTGTATTTTATGTCCCAGCATAAGGAGAGCTAGAGAGCTGCCCGTTGTGGTGTGCAGTGTTGCTCTGTAGTGCAGCAACGTGCTTTGAAGTGCGGCGGAGAATGAGACCCCATCTGCCAAGTGCGCTCTGAGCCCGTATTTGAGGGTTTACTTGAACCTTTCCACTCCACCATTGGCCTGGGGGTGATAAAAGGTGGTTCTGACATGTTTGATCCCCCTCCCTTTCACAAAAGCTTCGAAGTCAGCCGAGATGAACTGTGGCCCCTTATCCGTCGTGATGAAGTCAGGCACGCCCCAGCGGGCAAACAGGGAGGAGAGGAAGTCAGTGACCACTTCAGTGGTAACAGCCAGTGGGTAGCACCTTGGGCCATTTAGAATAGAGGTCATAGACCACTAGGAGAAAGCAGTGGTACTGGGGGCTACAGAGGCTGTAGAGGCAGGGGTGGTGGTGGTGGGTCGATTTTGCAGCTGGCGAGGCAGGTCAAACAGTCTTTCACCATAGTTTCCACGTTTCTGTCGATACCTGGCCACCAGAACAGGCCTCTGCAATGTTGTTTGACACTGACGATGCCCAGATGACCTTTGTGTACCATGGTCAGAACGTGGGCCCTCAAGGCTTCAGGGATCACTGTGCAGAGCCCCCTTGCCACGCAGACATCGTTCCAGCGCAAGAGGTCATCCTTGACTCTGTGAAAAGGTGCTAACTCCTCTGGCACCCTTGAAGGTCAGCTTTCCCAAATGAAGGAGCAGAGTTGAGCCAGTGTGGGGTCCTGTTCAGATGCAGTTTGGAGCTCTTGCAGCAAAATGGAAGCTTGGAGAGGCCCATGCAACATGACTATCAGCTCTGGTTCTAAAGGGTCCTGATTGGCATCTGGTGCAGGGCTGGGGGTAGCTCGGGAGAGCAAGTCTGCTACCACATTCTCTCTGCCAGATGTGAACTGGGTGGTGAAGTTGTATGCCTGCAGCCTCTCTGTCCACCTGTAGATGCGTAGTATTTTTTGTATTTGTATTTTGTATACTTTTTTTAATCCCAGAGGGAAATTCAGGGCATCCATGTGAATGGATGAGGCAGCCACGGTGCGGCACCAATCCCTTCACCATTCACACACACATTCACACCTAGGGCCACCTTGGCCAGAGTCTCCAGTTAACCTAACGTGCATGTTTTTGGCCTGTGGGAGGAAACTGGAGTACCCAGGGTAAATCCACACAGACAAGGGGAGAACTTGCAAACTCCACACAGAAGGGTCACCGATGGTCAGGGGGTGGGATCGAACCCACAACCTTCTTACTGTGCTGCCACAATGCTAACCACTGCACCACCAAGCTGCGAAAGTGGTAGTGGTTTGTGTCCTAACCAGTGTTGGACAAGTTACAAAAAAATAAGTAACAAGTTAGTTACTAGTTACTTCTTTTCAAAAGTAACTATTACTTTTGAGTTACTGCATGATTAAAGTAACTAGTTACTTGGAAAAGTAACTTTCACGTTACTTTTAAATGCATACTTAAATCCTCTTGCACACATAGCAAGATCAAGGGCCCCTTGTTCTCATCAGAAAAAAAAAAAACAAGAAAAAGAAAACTGATGAGAAAAAAGTCGTCTTACAGAGAAAAAATGTCTCAGATTTACACAAACTATTGTAATCAGTACAAAGTTAAAAATTTACTAGAAATAAAACTGTAAATGCACAGAGAAAATTCTGGACCCCCTGGTGGGCCATTTTTGGCCCACGAGCCATATGTTTGACACCCCTGAACCAGCCCATTAAAAACACATATGTAGAGGATTTATTTCCATGAAATAATTGCATATTACAACAGCATGTAAATGAATGAGATAAAATAAAACAAAAAGCACAGATAAATGAAAGTTCATCACTTACAAGAAGCTACTGCAACAAATCACATCAGTCACTTTTTCTCTGTGTGTAAGAAAATTATTACAATTACTTACACATTTACACAACTGCGGACATTAAATGCGAGCTTCTTGCTCAATAAATACTGATGTTTAACCACAGAGGTAGGAGCTGTTGGGGGCTACTCACGCTGAGACAACAGGTGATCAGGGCTCGATATGAGAAGTCGCCACGGCATTACTTCCCGCTGGGTTGCGTGTGAGCAGGACAGGAAACCGACCGGTGTTCAGCTGGGCCGTGGTATGCTATTGTTTACCTTCCGTCAGCTGTATTGAATAATTTTTAACGGCAGGAAATATATATAATATATATAAATAGACAAACTGAAAACGCACCACATTTTTGGATCAGCCAATCATGATGCAGCGCCATCAGCTGTTTCCGTTAGCGGTATGGTATGCTGAAATTATGAGCGGAAGCATATTTCCTGTTACTACGCATGCATGAGCATGCCGCACATGTGCAGTAACCCAGGGTATGGCTGTTCTGATAAGTACGGTAAAATGGCAGAACACCGGCGGAGGACACTGACGACTGAGCTACAGTAGGATCAGTTTATATTTATTTGCGATAAAAATATCTATCCATGCTCAATGTAGGAGATTGGCTTCAGGTGTGCTGGCAATGGAGTAGGTGTGTGCGTTGCTGGCTCCTGCTATATTTTTTTCTTTACTTTTTAAACCCTATTTTGCTGTAAGTTGTTAATGTTTTGGACATTTAATACGTGCAGAATCTGTTTTGAAATATGTCCAAAACAAGAAAGCAGACTGAGAAGGAGGCAGCAGGGAATAATATTAACACCAGCTTAGCTGAGGATGCTAGTATCAGCCTTAACCCTGCACTTGTTGCCTTGCTTGAGCAACACAGAATGTCCATAGCTGCTGACTTCAAAGCTTCATTTGAACTTATTAATGGTAAGCTGGACAAAATTCAAGCAGATGTGGCGAACCAGGAGCAACGCATTGGCGACCTTGAAAACAACGCGGAGGACGTCAGCCAGCGCCTAGCGGCGCTTGAAGTTACATGCGAGTCAATACAGGAGGAGAACAAACTTTTGAAAAACAAACTTTCTGACCTGGAGGGAAGAAGCAGGAGGCTGAATATTCGTCTGGTGGGTCTGCCAGAGTCCTTTGATGTGGGTCCACGGCCATCTGAATTTTTTTCTCGGCTGTTGGTGGACGTCTTTGGCACACAAACTTTGCCATCTCCCCCAGAGCTGGATAGAGCCCACCGCAGCCTCATGTCCAAGCCGGGTCCGAATGGGAAGCCGCGCGCTGTCATTATTTGTTTCCACCGGTTTCGGACCAAAGACTTGGTGATGAGAGAAGCGCGGAGACGCCGTGGGACTTTGGAATATCGTGGGCATAAACTTCAGTTCTACGAGGATTATAACGCCGACGTTCAGAAGCAACGAGCCGAATATAAGGAGGTTATGTCCGAGTTGTACAAGAGAGGTTTTCGTCCTTCTCTTCTTTTCCCCGCCAGGCTCCGGATAACTCTTCCAGACGGCAAAAACCAGTGGCTGGCGTCCGTCTCGGAGGCCACCTGCTTCATGCAAACTATGGAGAGAAACCAGCAATTTTCGCCTTGAACTGGACATTTCTGGGTTGACCAGCTGCCGCGCTGGGCTGCTTGTTACTTCATTGAAGCTGCACTGACTGGACATTGATGCATTTTCAGATGTTTAAAAACAAGGTAAAATTGGCTCCCTATACGTTGTTGTTTACTTAATTCTTTTTTTTAATTTTATCTTATTTATTTATTTTTTTTTTTTTTTTAGGGTAAAACGTTCATATTATGCAGGATTGAAGCCAGTTGTATGGGAGCATTCTGTTAGGATGAAAATAGAGCAGGAGATGGAGCGGTTGCTGTTTTTTTGCAACCGGCTGGAGTGTTGTTATAGGTTTGGTTGTTGGATTTTTTTATTTTTTATTTTTTTTTATTTTTATTTTTTTATTTATTTTTTTTTTGTTTTGTTTTTTTGTTATGGTTTTATTTACACCCCCCTTACCCCTTCCTTTTTTTTTTTTTTTTTTTACCCGTACCTCACTTTATTCTTCTTTGGGCTACACAACATAATATATAAATTTTACTCTTTGAATGAATAGTAATCTTACTTTGGTAAGCTGGAATGTGAAGGGGTTGAACCATCCAATTAAACGAAAGAGAGTCATGTCACGTCTAAAGCAGTTTAAGCCTGGGGTACTGTTTTTGCAGGAAACCCATTTGCAGGATTCCGACCACTTGCGTTTGTCAAAATGTTGGTCAGGACAATTTTTTCATTCAAATTTTAAAGCTAAGGCCAGGGGCGCTGCTATTCTTATTGATCGAAATATCCCTTTTATTCCCTCTAATGTTGTATCAGATAAAAATGGACGATTTGTAATAGTATCAGGTAAACTTGGCGATAAACATGTCACTTTGGCTAATCTGTATGCACCGAATTTTGATGATGTGCACTTTTTTCGCAACCTTTTTTCGCAACTTCTAGATTTAAATACTCATTCTCTAATTCTTGGGGGTGACTTTAATTTGTATATGGATCCGATCTTAGATCGCTCATCTTCAAAACCTGCTAGTCTTAATAAATCTGCAACTTATGTTAAGTCTTTTCTTGAGGAATATAGCCTTACAGATCCTTGGCATTTTTTACATCCTAACGGCAGGGACTATTCTTTTTTCTCTCACGTACACCATACTTATACCAGAATAGATTATTTTTTTGTTGACAATTTATTAATTAATAACCTTTGCTCTTGCAGTTATGATAGCATCTCAGTTTCTGATCATGCCCCTCTTGTACTTAAAATGATCCTCCATGGATGTGACTCCATGAGAAAGCATTGGAGATTGGATCCATTATTACTTACAGATGAAAAATTGGTTGCGAATATTTCTTCTAAAATTAATTTTTTTTTGAAAGAAAATAAAACTCCTGGTATGTCAAATAAAACGATATGGGAGGCCATGAAGGCATTTCTTAGGGGGGAATTTATTTCATTGGCAGCATTTAAAAGACGATCCTTAATACAGGAACAGAAGGCTATTTTAGATCAAATCTTGGACATTGACAGACAATATGCTCAATCTCCATCACCCGCTCTGTACAAGGAACGTATGACATTACAAACTAAACTTAATTTACTTTCTACTCGACAAATTGAAGGTTGTTTAATAAGGAACAAGAGTGAATTTTATGAACATGGCGAAAAAACCAGTAAACTTCTAGCTAATCAACTACGTGGTATTAGAGCTAAGCAAATTATTACTGGAGTTAGGACAGATAAAGGAGAGGTGACATCTGACCAACAAGCGATTAATGATATTTTCAGGTCATTTTATTCCAAATTATACACCTCAGAATATACAACAAACTTAAAGGATTTGGAAATTTTTTTTGATTCTATTGATATTCCTTCGATTTCTTCAGAATCTCGGCAAATTTTAGAAGCTCCCATCACAAAAGAAGAAATTCAGCTGGCAATATCATCCATGCAATCAGGAAAATCTCCAGGACCTGATGGGTTTTCCGCTGATTTTTTCAAAAAATTCTCTGATGACCTCGCCCCTTTCCTTTGTCAAGTTTTTACAGAGTCGCTTGACTCTGGTACACTTCCTCCTTCATGCTATCAGGCCTGTATCACTGTGTTGCTTAAAAAGGATAAGGATCCTGTTGATTGTGCTTCTTACAGGCCTATTTCCTTGTTAAATACCGATGTTAAAATTTTGTCAAAGTTGTTAGCTTCAAGGTTGGAAAAGATTCTTCCTTTTATAATTTCACAGGACCAAACCGGTTTCATTAAAAATCGCCATTCTTTTTTTAACTTGCGGCGGTTGTTTAATATTATTTATACTCCTCACCACAACATACCTGAATATCTTATTAGTTTGGACGCTGAAAAGGCATTCGATAGGGTTGAGTGGGAGTATTTGTTTTTTACTTTGGAGAGGTTCGGTTTTGGTCCTTCCTTCTGTTCCTGGATTAAACTTCTCTATGCTAGTCCTTTAGCTTCAGTGTTAACTAATTGTCGCTATTCTGACTATTTTAGACTTTACCGTGGTACGAGGCAAGGCTGTCCTTTGAGCCCGTTGCTCTTTGCCTTGGCAGTTGAGCCGTTAGCTATTGCAATCCGTGGGAGCCGGGACTTTCTAGGCATTCGTAGGGGTGGCATTGAGCATAGGGTTTCACTCTATGCTGATGATCTTTTATTTCTCTCCAACCCACTTACTTCATTACCCGCTATACTTAATATTTTGGATAGTTTTAGTAGGTTTTCTGGTTATAAAATTAATCTTAATAAGAGTGAACTGTTTCTGATTAATGAAAAGATTCAAGTTCAGGATTTTGAAAATTTTCCTTTCAAGGTTGTTATTGATCATTTTAATTATCTTGGGATATGTGTCACTAAACAATTTAATTACTTGTTTAAAAATAATTTTCTCCCCTTACTTGACCAATGCAAGTTAATACTTTCCAAATGGTCCCCATTATCCTTGTCTTTAATTGGCAGAATCAATTCTGTAAAAATGATGTTACTTCCAAAGTTTTTATATTTGTTTCAATGTCTCCCCATTTTTATTCCTAAATCCTTTTTTAAGTCTTTGGACTCTCTGATTACCTCATTTATTTGGAATGGTAAACATCCGAGATTGAGGAAAGTTTTTCTTCAAAGACCCAAATCAGTAGGTGGCATGGCTCTGCCTAACTTTCAATATTACTACTGGGCAGCAAATATCAGGTGCATGTTATATTGGAAACATTTTTATCTGGAACCCAAATCACCTATTTGGATCCTTATGGAGTCACATGTGGACAATCAAACTTCCCTACCGGCAATTTTAGGTTCACCACTTCCCCTTGCTTTGTCTACACTGGGTAATAATAAAGTAGTTCGTCAGTCTCTTAGAATTTGGTCTCAATTCAGGAAAAATTTCGGTCTTCAGTTTTTTTCCATTAGAAGTCCAATTGCCGCAAATCATTTATTTACCCCATCAACTATTGATAGTGCATTTCATATATGGCACAGAAAAGGTTTAAAATCTTTTGCGGATTTATATTTTGATGGTCAATTTGCAAGTTTTTCTCAACTTTCCACCAAATTCGACATCACTTCTACACATTTTTTCCGCTTCCTCCAGGTCAGACATTATGTGCAAACCATGACAAAACAATTCCCTCAAAAACCTTCTGATAATCCTCTAGATGATTTTTTATTAGTTAAACCAACTTCTAAGGGGGTAATGTCAGTTTTATATAATTTAATTTCAAATTTACAATCTTCTTCTCTGGCCGCTATCAAATTGAACTGGGAACAAGATCTTAATTTTACTTTTACTGATGAACTGTGGGACTCTATTCTTGGCCAGGTTCACACTGTATCAATGTGTGCTCGTCACGCTCTTATTCAATTTAAGATTGTACACCGGATGCACCTGTCCAAGGTTAAGTTAGCACGTATTTACTCGGATATAGACCCAACTTGTGAAAAGTGTGGTAGCGCTCCTGGCACTTTGCTTCACATGTATTGGTCCTGCCCTGCATTGATGAATTTTTGGCATTCTGTTTTTATCACTATGTCTGAAGTCCTGCAATATCAAATTAAAGCTGATCCATTATGCGCCATTTTTGGTGTGGCTCCAGAACTTGTCTTGCCAAGTTCCAAATTAAAAGTATTCAAATTTTCATTATTATTGGCCAGACGTGCTGTATTACTGAAGTGGAAAGACTCTTCGCCCCCTTCACATTTACAGTGGATAAAAGATATAATGTCCTGTTTGGATTTAGAAAAAATCAGATATACAGACTGTGGCTCTGAAAACAAATTCTATAAATTATGGCGCCCGTTTCTTGATTTCTTTGAAAGACCCACGATTATAGTTTCTGAGTAGCTCATATCCCCTTTACCCCACCCCCACTTCACACACACAATTTTTCTTTGTATTTTTTTTTTTTTAATTGTTTATTTAAAGGTTTTTGTGCTTTGAAGCGTTTACATTTGTTGGCTTTAAGTTCTAGTTTTTTACTGTTTGGTTGAAACAAAAATGAAAATCTCTAATACTTTGTATTGTATTGATACTTTAATTAATAATAATAAAAAGACCTTTGAAAGAAAGAAAGAAAAATATCTATCCATATTAAAGTGTACCTATGGTGGTCGTGAAAAAAAAGATATTATATTGAGCCCCTGTCTCACGTTCTAGTTCAAGTTTAAATTGAAATTCACGTTCAAAGCAATTTGATATAAATCCATTGTTGATGTGCTGGTTCAGCTATGTCAGCAAAACAAGGGTACAGCCATACTAGCGGCTACATGGCCTTCCAGGACGCTTCCTGTGACGTAATTTCGTGGCTACCGCGATCTGGATCAGTATTGGCTGAGCCTTGAGTACCCGGATGTGCAGCGGCTTTGGGGATATTCAAATTCAAATTCAAACGTTTATTTCAAACTCAGGGTTCATATTTAAATGCAGAACTGAAACGAGTAGAAAATAAATAAATAAATGCTTAAATTCGGGAGGTCCTATTGTCTGATCTGAGGTCGTTAACAGCCGCAACACGGCAGATTAATTCGGCTCCTCCCTCGCCGCTATAAAGAGCGGCAGACAGCGCGTTGCGTTGTGTGAGGACCAAAATTCAAACGTTTATTTCAAACTCAGGGTTCATATTAAATGCTGAACTGAAACGAGTAGAAAATAAATAAATAAATGCTTAAATTCAGCTGCTTGTCTCATCTGATCTCGTAACTGCCGCAACACGGAAGATGATTCTACAACTATGTACAGAGCAGCAGACACTCGGTGCTCTTGTAAAAACAAAAACATACAATGCGATATGGATATCGCAACATGGCGGAATGTAAAGCCTTTGGATGTCTGAATAATAAGTGAAAAAAACCAAAATACTTTTTTTTTGTGTACCCAAACCCAGCTCACCTTGTCAGAAGATCGGAGCGGAAACAGGGCACAGACGAATAATTTCAGACGAAATTGCGTTGTGTGTGAGGACCACTTCGTCACTTTAACCCTCAGAAGACCTTTCTGGCTCAAACCTGTAGCCATGTTGGACAAATTCTTCCTCAGAGTCCGACAATTCAGCCATAATAGAATAAAAACACTCACAACAGCACCCTAGTCTCTCATACAGGCGGAGCATTGACTGTTGAGTATCAACGAAGTGACGTCACATCCACATGTGTCATTGCTGCGCCCACAGTTTTCATTGGCTGCCCATGGCCAAGGTCCTATTTGAATATATGTCTGGTGGTATATGGCTGGCAAAAATTATTTACCAAAATAAGAAATACTTTTTCATAATGTTTTCAAGTCAAATGCGTCTTCACGACCACCATAGGTACGCTTTAATAAAACAAGTAACACGAGTAACGCATCTGATCAAATTTCAGTAACTGTAACACATTACTGAATTTTTAAACAATGTTACGCAGCACGTTACTGCAAAAGTAGTGGCGTTACAGTAACGCATTACTTTGTAATGCGTTACTCCCAACACTGGTCCGGACCCTGTCATTGCTAGCAGGGCCGTGAGAGCCTGGTGGTCCGTCTGGAGCGTGAAATGCTGCCTATACAGGTACGTGTGCCACTGTTCACATGCCCAGACACAAGTCAGCGCTTCTCTCTCCCCCATCAAGTACTTCTGTTCAGCTGATGTAAGTGACCTTGAAGCAAACACTATCGGGCACTTGATCCCTTCATGAAGTTGGGACAGATCATCCCCTACAGCGGTATTGGAGGCATCACAGGTTACAAATATGGGGCTCTGAAGGTCAAAGTGGGCAAGCACAGATGGAGAGGTGAGCTGTGTCTTGAGCTGGGATATGGCAGCGGAGCATGCAGGGGTCCACAGCCAGGGCACGTCCTGTTTCAGAAGGGCATGCAGTGGTGCTGTTGTCTCAGAGTAGTGAGGAAGGAAGTGCAGGTAGAAGGCCATCGTTCCCAGGAAGGAAGAGAGCTGGGCGATGGCATGACAACTCAGGCAGGCATAATACTGCCTCAACGTTTGAATATAGTGGGCTCAGACCATTGGCGGTCAAACGGAACCCCACAAACTTGATAGCAGATGCCGTGAAGATGCACTTTTCCCCATTCAATGTGAGACTGTGGCTGGTGAGCACCTCCATCACTTTGGAGAGAAGAGCATCGTGCAAAGATGTTGTTGCACCATGCACCACAATATCGTCCAGGTATGCCACCACACCCGGGAGACCAGTAAAGATGGTGGCCATGATTTTCTGGAAGCAGCTAGGAGTGGAACTGAGGCCAAAAGGCATGCTGGTGTAGCAAAAGACCCCCATGTGAGTGACAAAGGCCATGAGGTCACAGTTGTCCGGGTGTAGAGGAACCTGCAAATAACCCTGGCGAAGATCGAGTTTGGAGAAGATCTTTGAGCCATGAAACATAGTGGCCAGCTCCTCCGTGGGCAGGGGGTATTTGTCAGGGATTGTTGCTTTATTTACCATTCTGAGGTCTACACAGGGCCGCAGACCACCCGTCTTTTTTTCGCCACCACCAGGTTGGAGATCCAGGAGGATGCATTGACCCGCTCAATGACACCCGTGTCCAGGAGTTTTTGCAGCTCCACTGACATCATCTTGTAGAGTGAGGGGCAGCCGGCAACGGATCTGAATAACAGGGGACACTGCTGGGTTGATGAGTGGTTGGTGATTGAAGGCGGTGCAGTAGCCCAGGCCTGTGAAAAGTGCCAGCCAGCGGTGTTGCCAAGTTGAGTCAATATGGCGGAACCCGTATGGTCTGTAATAGAGAAGCCCAGTTTGCCGATCAGGTCAATACCCAGGAGTCTGGCACCCTTGCGGGTTACTTGGAATGTGAACACAGGGAAGGCTCTAGAGCTGTAGCATACTGAGAAGGTGACCGTTTTCCCGCCATGCCGATTTTAACGTGTCCATAGCCAAACAGTTTCTCCACATCTGCCCTAATTGTCTTCCAGGAAAACAGCTTCCAAACCATGGATTCATTCAGCAAGGACCTTGAGGCAGCTGTGACCAGCAGTAGTGACAGACTGATGCCATTCAGCTCCACTGTTCACCACTTGAACGTCCTGTTGCTGGCTCCCACTGAGTGGATGGTGGTCGGGTCAGGCCAACTAGGCGGGTGAGGCTGCGGACTTACCAGAACCGAGCAACACACTCTGGCAAACTGGTTGGGCTTACCGCAGCATCGGCACCTCCGTCCCATGGCTGGGCAGGCAGGTGCACGTGTGTGGTGTAAAGAAGAGCTGCAGTTATTGCAGAATCGGCGTACTGTGGTCCCTCGTCATCCCATGACGTTTACCCCAAGGCTGTGGTGAGGGGCCGTGGGGTCGAATGATAGAGCAGTCGGGGTGACTGCTTGTGTCAGTGGAGCTGAGTGTAGAGAGCACGGGCCGGAAGCCCCTAGCTGTGATGCTAACTGGGCAGCTGATTCTAGCTGGGACGCCATTTCCACTGCCTTGGTTAGCGGCAGGCTGTCCAGCGTCATCAATAGCTTCTCCCACAGCCTCAAGTTCGCGGTGTGCTCCGCTAGCTGGTCTCACACCATCTCATCTTCCAAGTGGTCGAATTCACACATGCAAGCCAAACAGCGGAGGTTGGTGACATACTGCTGGGCTGACTCATCCGTTTGCTGTTGGTGCTGGCAAAACTTATTTCTCCAGACCATTACACTCTGTGTATTAGTGAAATGTCCGGCCAACAAAGCCAAACAGTCATTGTACATGTCTGTGGGTCCAAGAGTCTGAAAGATACGTTGTCCCTTGCTGCCGAGGCAATACACCAGCATAGACCTTAGCCTGTCCTCGCTAGCCTCAGTCAGGTCAATAGTGGCTATAAAATTCTCAAAAGATTCATACCAGCTGGATCAAGGGATAGGTGGCTTACCAGGCAGAGCGAGGAACGACTGTAGTGGTGTCAGTAAAGTTGCCATTATCCTCGTTGTCAATGTTATGTCTGAAAAATGGGTGGACAGCGACCATGTGCTGAGTTTTGCTTTATTTAGCTTGAACACAAAGTACAACTACAACTGTATTATTGGACTGCCCAGAAACCCCAATACTGACGTGCTGACGTCACCTGCGTAAGCGTGCAACGTATCACATACACCACAGTCTCCCAATCAGCCCGCAGTTTTCATGCAAGACAATGCCCCCTGTCACACTGCAAAACAGGTTAAACAGTTCCTTGAATCTAACAATATTAAAACAATGAAATGGCCAGCCCAAAGTCCAGATCTAAACCCCATAGGGAATCTCTGGAAAATCCTTGGCGACAAAGTAATGGCTAAGAAACCCAGTACAATTACTGAACTGTGGAAGAGACTGCAAGAAGAATGGACCAAGATCAAACCAGAGCAGTGTGAGAAACTAGTGATGTCCTGTGGGCACACATGTGCTGAAGTCATTCAAAGCAAGGGCATCCATGCTTCCTATTAATTTTTGAATCACATAGCCCTAAAAAACAGTTTAAATCTTCTCTTCTGACATAGTGGTTACTGTTGTCTAATTTTGCTCACTGTTTTTTTTTTTTTTTTTTTTTTTTTTTTTTTACAAAATAAATGTTTGTCTTGAAATGCCTTGGTTATTTAAAAACGTGACAGATAGATGGATAGATGTACTTTATTAATCCCAAAATGGGAAATTAGTGCAACAGCATCATGACACAGTAGACAACCCAAAACCAACAGAAATACACAACATAACAGAAAAAGAAGTTACCCAGGGAAATAAAAAAATGCTTAGATAACTTTATATACTACATAGGTTACTACTAGATTAAACAGATGATGATCCTTATGAGTCTATGGACAGTACTGACTGTACAAAGGAGGGTTATAAGGCACAGGGTGAAATGCAAGATACAGTGGTATAGCAGTGGTATACAGCAGTGGTATAGCCACAGCTGATATTCTGTCAAATTCTGAACAAAAAAGTTACAAATTTAAATAAAAAACTTGAACATTTATGCAAAAAGATCTTCAAGATATGATGAAGAAACAGCAAACTTAATGAAAAAGTAACACATTTATGAAAGAAAAAAACCTCAAATTTATGAGAAAAGAGTCACAAGAGTCACTTTTTTGTTGATACATTCTTACTCTTAAGTCATATTTTTGTGCCTACGCTTACTTATATATGAGGTAACACTAAGTTTAGTTGAGTACAATTTATGGCTATTCTACTGAACTATGCATACATGAGTGCTGCCCTGAACTGATTCTCAAACTGATTTTGCATCAGATCAACGTGAATTTAGACATTCGGTTGATCCAGGTGAATGAAAGGATGGCGAAACACAAGTTGCTGGTGGGTGTGGCTGATTGGGTGCAGAACTGCACTGGAAACATGAAGGTCAGTCCCAAAATCAGCTGAAACTATGAAAAAGATAAAGTGCCCCCATCATGTTTTTTTTTTGGGGGGGGGGGGAGTTTTCCTTTTATTTTAGTGCATTATGTAGGATTTTTGTGACATTATGGGTCATATTTTGACAGCCTATTCATTTGTCAGTTGTCAGAGGTGCATTGTGCGTTTAATGGTGTGGCCCAGTCCGTTTTGTTATCACGACGTCAGGAGAAAGGTCTGTGCACCTGATGAGAAGCGTAAAAAGGCTGGTCTAATTATTCAGAGGTGGGTTTTGGATAATCCAATCCATGGATGTTTACAAGATTTTGGGAAAAACTGACCTCCGACCTTGACTTCAAGGTCTATTATTCCTGCAAAAATCATCTGATCAGAGTCAAATAGCAAAATTTGCATCAGTGTATATCAAACAATGGTACCACCTTTCAAAACATTTGGAACAAAACTGTAGGAGTTGATTTCACAAAACAGTTAGTTTATTAACTGAGGTGAAATGGGACGTAAGTCAGGATAACTCCTGCAAAAATCTGATCTGAGCCAAATTGCATTATGCACATCATCAGTGTATATCAAACCCTGGTACCAAGTTTCAAAACAATCTGAACAAAACTGTAGAAGGAGTTGATTTCACAAAAGTGGGACAGAAGGACAGAACCATACCATAACCCCCCCCCCCCCCCCTTCAGTCTTCGACCCCTTTGGTCTTCAACCGGCAGGGGAAAAAATAAATTTTGTTTTATTCTCTAACCTACTGGAAACGACTCACCTAAATTCCAAGTCAAAATATCATCAGTTAGAGCATTTATTTACAGAAAATGACAACTGGCCAAATCATCAAAAAATGTTGCTTGTAGATGTGTTTTTTGATGTGCTTTTGGATCAAATAATGGAAAGAAAACAAGTTCATGCTCATTCTTAAACTCTGCAATACTTAAATTTTAACCTGGGAAGAACTCAAATCTGTATTTATGTAATAACTCTTGATTTTTTATTCAGTTTTCATGCATCTTACCATGTTTAGATGATCCCTAATCAGTACATCCTTAAATAGACTGACGTGTCCTTGTGTTGGAATTCAACAGATACTCAAATTGAATGGCTGCCATACATGTAGAGATGCTAATTTAGGAAAGACTTTAGTGGTATCTTAATTTTTTCCAGCCCTGTATGTCTGTAAAGTCAAACAACCCAAAGTCCACCTGCAATGGAGTTCTTCTCTCCCACATAAATTATGTGGGAGACAGAACACTGTTTCAGTACCCTGGTTGAAACTTTAGAGGACAATTCTGTGCTGTGACTACAACTACAACTATATGACTACAACTCTGCCTGAAACACCTGCGTCAAATGAATATGGACATGGATGCATGCATGGAACATCACTGATGTGCCACTGACAACTTTGTAGCAACTATGTGATGCTATTATGTCAATAGAAACTAATATCTCTGAGGAACATTTCCAACAACTCAATAAATCTAGGCTAAGAATAATTAGGGTAGTTAGAAATGCAAAAGGGGTGCACCTGAAACTAGCAAGGTGCAACTAATGAAGTGGAAAGTGAGTGTACGTATACTGTAGTGCATCTTCACTGTGTTGGCAAAGTAAATTGGTCATAAAAATGTTCTTGTCGGTGGTGATTGAAAGGCATTAGGACTTCAAAGGTGGATACAAAATGAATCATAACGCTCTGGTAGCTTCTAAAGTTGTTGTATTCCCATGTCTCTCTGCAGTTGTACTTTGTCTACTGGGACATGTCACACTGTTTTAGTACCCTGGTTGAAACTTTAGAGGACAATTCTGAGACATCAGTTCAGCAGGTGAGAGACAATCAATGTGAGACGATCAGTATGACTGGTGACAGATTGAAGTATGTCTGTCGCCTGTTTGTTCACCTGCTGTTTTATTGATTTTTCTTGTGCTGCTAACTTGTTTTTTTTTCCTCATTCAAAATCAATAGAAAATGCAATTCAAATTTCTGCTGGAAGGATATTTGTGTACATTTTTATTAATTAAAAGGAAGTTTGTGAATGATGGAATCACTTCTTATAGGAGTGTGGAAGACATTAAAATTAATGAAATGACTGTCACGCTTTTGATCAGAACAAACTGAAGAGCAAAATGTCGCATCTCGTCCTGGTGACGGAGGTCTCGGACAGAGGCCCAGATGCTGGTGGATCAGAGGAGGAGCAGGAAAGCTTGGATGAACGAAGACCTCTGCTGAGGAACGAGGATCCAGACTGCAGTTCCTCATCCAACCACAGTGGGAAGGCAAAAGTCACCCAAAACTACAGCCTGGTCCCTGATTCATCTTTATCTGCTCAGGTGAGAGACAGGGTATCAACTGCTGAACCTGATTCAAAACAATTTTAGTTTTTTTTTTTAATCTAATATACTGAGGGTGAAAACATTCATTTTCTAGTATTTTTTTTAAAGTGAACTGCAATTTCAGACATTAAAAACTATGCTGATTAAACTAAATACCGCTTAACCCTTAGGGACCGTAGACACACTTGTACTGCTAAACTCAAATGAGTTTTTCATAAGGTAACTATTAAAAAAAAAAAAAAAGGTTATACTGTGGTGGCAGGGTGTGGGAGATTCTCCACCCAGAGTTGGGAGCCGGGGGAAGGAGGGAATAATGGACTGAAGGAGGAAGTGCTACCGGGGGGGGGTCTCATACGGGACAGAAAGGACTATTCGCCTCCCCGGGGAGTTCAGGAGGTGCCAGAACCACTGGAGGAGGAGAGGGTGTGAGAAGCGGTACTGGCATTATGTGATGTTAATGTGCCATGCATGTCTTTGTTCCACTGAATGTATTGTTGTTGGGCCCCCTGGGTCTCAAGGCACAGAATTAAAGGTTATAAAAAGAAGATGCCCAGAGACACAGACAGAGTTGTACTGTATTTGATGTTGGAGGAGGAATAAAGTTTGTGTGTCATCCAGCTTGTTGCCTCGCCTACTTTCTTTCCTTCACATTGGTGACCCAAGACGTGCCATGGAAAACGAGCCAACAAATCAGCTCATGAGAGCATGTTGGCGCTGATGGGGAAGAATGATGAATCTTTCCTGTTAGCCCACTTGTTCCTCAAGAACATACCGGCTGCAGCGAGGGCGATCCTGGCCAGCTCGCCGCTGCTGGTGACCAAGGACTACTGCGCACTAGTATAGGAAGCGGATCACATCATTTTAGCAACTAGAGCTCTCAGCGTGAATGCAGCGGCACCGGCATCCATGAGGGACTCCAGCGAAGTCGAGGAGCCGTTGGTGGTAGCCGGGGCAGACACCAGGAGACGCAGGAACGGGGTGATCTTTTTCGATCATCGCCACTTTGGCTCAAATGCCCAATGCTACCTGCCACCATGCCAATTTAAGAAGCCGGGAAATGCCAGCAGTCAGTAACAGCTGCGACCGCTGGTGACAGAAATAAGCTGCTTTTTATCACAGACACATGTCCGGGGAAACATTTCTTGGTGAACTCCGGCTCCCAGAAGAGCCTCATTCTGCCGGCCAGCGCAGACAGATGGGCAGGAGGCAGCAGTCTCGAGCTTACGGCCGCCAACGGGTCTACCATCAGGACATTTGGTGAGCGGACACTGACAATATGCTTACACGGACGCAATTTTCAGTGGGACTTTATGGTAGCTGCATGTTCTGCCCCCATTTTAGGTGCAGATTTTTTATGTGCTTATGGGTTGTTAGTCGATGTTGCCAACAGATGATTAGTGGATGCTGTCTCTTTCACTTCACTGCCCTGCACAGCTCGGGAAGCTGGGTCAACAACACTTTCTAACATTATAGCTCCAGGGGATAAGTACCAGCAATTACTTGCACAGTTCCCAGCACTAACAGTCCCGACTTTTTCGGCTACGGTAATGAAACACGGGGTCAAACATTTCATAACTACAAAAGGCCCGCCAGTGACCTGGGTGCGGCTATACTGGCCAGCACACAAGGAGGTTGCCAACTTAGAGCAGATGGGCATCGTCAGGTGCTCAAACAGTCTGTGGGCGTCCCCACTTTACATGGTGCCTAAGGCCGACGGGTCGTGGTGACCATACGGCGATTTCCAACGCTTGAACAACACCACGGAACACTATCGGTACCCCGTCCCGCACATCCAGGATTTCTCCTTGCAGCTGGCCGGGGCGCGTGTTTTTTCGAAAATGGATCTGGTCCATGGTTACCACCATGTCCCAGTGCACGCGGAAGATGTTCCTAAAATGGCAGTAGTAACTCCTTTCAGCCTTTTCGAGTTTTTACGCGTGCCGTTTGGATTAAAGGGCGTGGCACAGACCTTCCAGAGAATGATGGACGCAGTGCTCCATGACTTGTCCTTTGTTTCTGTCTACTTAGATGACATTCTAGTGGTTGGTGTGTCCGAGGAAGAGCACATCGCCCATCTCAAGATGGTTTTCCAGAGGTTGGAAGTGCACGGGCTGATAGTGAACCTGGCGAAGTGCCAGTTCGGTGTGCCAGTGATTGATTTTTTGGGCCACCGCATTTTGCCGGAGGGTGTGATTCCGCTACCGGATAAGGTACACACTGTGTCGGACTTTCTGCATCCACAGACCGTTATAGCCCTACAGGAGTTTTTGGGAATGGTCAATTTTTATAACCGTTTCCTCCCCCAGGCAGCCCAGCTGATGCAGCCGTTGTATGCCGCACTTAAGAAAAAGAAGCCCGCAGAAATCATCGACTGGACTCCTGAGCGAGTCCAGGCTTTCACAGATGCCAAAACAGAGCTTGCGGATGCCGCTTTGTTAGCCCACCCTGACCCGTCGGCACGGATAACGCTCACTACGGACGCATCTGACGTTGCCATGGGGCAGTGGTGGAGCAGTACGTCTCCAGTAAGTAGCAGCCGCTTGCATTTTTCAGTCAAACTTTGCGCGACAACAAATGCAAATACAGCACATTCAACAGAAAATTGTTAGCTCTTCACCTGGCAACGCACCATTTCCAGTTTTGGCTAGAGGGGTGCAAGTTCAATTCAATTCAATTCAACTTTATTTATATAGCGCCATTTCACAACAACAGTCATCTCATAGCACTATCAACTGTAGGGGGGAACCCCCACAGTTGCAGAAAGACCCCAGCAATCAGGCGATCCCCTGTGAGCAAGCACTTGGCGACGGTGGAGAGGAAAAACTCCCTTTTAACAGGAAGAAACCTCCAGCAGAACCAGGCTCAGGGAGGGGCAGTCATCTGCTGCGACTGGCTGGGGGGTGAGGGGATAGAGAAGAAGAAAAGAACAGACATGTAGAGAGCAAACAGCACGATGGGGACTCAATCTATGGGAGAGAACAAACAGATGTTAATGACCAGCAAAAAAAAAAAAAAAATATTCATAGAGAGTGAGGAAAGGAGTGAGGCCCAGTGCATTACTGGAGGTCCCCCGGCTGACTAAACCTATTAGCAGCATAACTAAGGGAGGGTTCAGAAACACATGATCCCTCCCTAATTGTAGGCTATATCAAAAAGGTAGGTTTTAGCCCTATTCTTAAAAACAGAGATCGAGTCTGACTCCCGAATCCAGATTGGCAGCTGATTCCACAGGAGAGGAGCTTGATAGCTGAAGGCTCTGCCTTCCATTGTACTTTTGGAGATTCTAGGTATTACAAGTAATCCTGCATTTTGGGAGCGTAGTGCTCTGTTAGGATAATACGGTAGTATCAGATCTTTTAAATAAAAGGAGCCTGATTGTTTAGAGCTTTGTAAGTAAGAAGAAGGATTTTAAACTTAATTCTAAACTCTATGGGAAGCCAATGAAGGGAGGCCAGAACCGGAGAGATATGATCTCTCTTTCTAGTACCTGTTAAAACTCTTGCTGCAGCATTTTGGATCAGCTGAAGACTTTTTAAAGATGTTTTAGGACAGCCTGATAATAAAGAATTACAATAATCTAATCTCGAGCTAACAAAAGCGTGGATCAGTTTCGCAACATCACTCTGAGACAAGATGCTCCTAATCTTGGCAATATTACGCAAATGATAGAAGGCAGTCTTAGAAACAAATTTAATATGTGAATTGAAGGACAAATCCTGATCAAAAATAACTCCAAGGTTCCTCACAGAGCTATTAAGACAAAGAGTAACCGCATCCAAACTGAAAGTTTGATTTGGAAAGGAATTTCTAAGGTTTTTTGGACCAACAAGAATGACTTCAGTCTTATCTGAATTTAATAGCAGGAAATTACAAGTCATCCAAGCTTTGATTTCCTTAAGACAGGCTTCGAACTTGGCTAATTGATTACTATCATCTGGCTTCATTGACAGGTATAATTGTGTGTCATCTGCATAACAATGAAAATGTATGGACTATGTTGGACTTAATGGAACTTCGTTGCAGTGGTTTAGATCTTATTTATCTGATAGGTTCCAGTTTGTTCATGTAAATGATGAGTTTTCTTTCAGCTCAAAGCTTAGTCATGGAGTTCCACAGGGATCTGTGCTAGGCCCTACTCTTTTTAGTTTATATATGCTTCCGTTAGGCAACATTATTAGAAAGCACTGTATACATTTTCATTGTTATGCAGATGACACACAATTATACCTGTCAATGAAGCCAGATGATACTAATCAATTAGCCAAGTTAGAAGCCTGTCTTAAGGAAATCAAAGCTTGGATGACTTGTAATTTCCTGCTATTAAATTCAGATAAGACTGAAGTCATTCTTGTTGGTCCAAAAAACCTTAGAAATTCCTTTCCAAATCAAACTTTCAGTTTGGATGCAGTTACTCTTTCTCTTAATAGCTCTGTGAGGAACCTTGGAGTTATTTTTGATCAGGATTTGTCCTTCAATTCACATATTAAATTTGTTTCTAAGACTGCCTTCTCATGGATCCCCCTCATGGATGCCCCCTCATGGATCGTCACCTTATCGTGGTGGGGGGGTTTGCGTGCCCCAGTGATCCCAGGAGCTATGTTGTCCGGGGCAATTTGCCTCTGATAGGGTCTCCCAAGACAAACTGGTCCTGGGTGAAGGGCCAGACGAAGAACGATCCAACAGACTCTCATGATAAATTGTATATCAAGGATTCAGTGTACCCCGCCCGGTATGGGGTTACCGGGGCCCCACCCTGGAGCCAGGCCTGGGGGAGGGGCTCGAAGGCTAGCGTCTGGTGGCCGGGTTTCCACCCATGGGACCCGGCCGGGCTCAGCCCGAAGGAGTTACATGGGTCCGCCCTCCAGTAGGTTCACCACCTGCAGGAGGGATCATGGAAGTCCGGTGCTATGTGGATTAGGTGGCAGTCAAAGGCGGAGACCTTGGCGGACTGATCCCAAGCTTTCTAAACTGGCTTTTGGTACGTGGAATGTCACCTCTCTGGTGGGGAAGGAGCCTGAGCTGGTGTACGAGATTGAGCGATACCGGCTAGATATAGTCGGCCTCACCTCAACACACAGCTCCGGTTCCGGAACCAGTCTCCTGGAGAGGGGCTGGAGCTTGGCCTTTTCTGGAGTTGCCCCGGGCGAGAGGCGACGAGCAGGGGTAGGTATTCTTGTATCGCCCCACCTTGCTGCCTCTATATTGGAGTTTTCCCCGGTGGGCGAAAGGGTTGCTTCCCTGCGCCTTCGGGTTGGGAAACGGGTCCTGACCATCATTTGTGCCTATGCACCAAATGATGTTTCAGAGTACCCACCCTTTTTGGAGTCTGTGACTGGGGTGCTGGAGGGTGCTCCTCCTGGAGACTCCATTGTCCTACTGGGGGACTTCAATGCGCACGTGGGCAACGACAGTGAAACCTGGAGGGGGGTGATTGGGAGGAACGGCCTGCCCGATCTGAACCCGAGTGGTGTTCAGTTATTGGACTTCTGTGCTAACCACAGTCTGTCTATAACGAACACCATGTTCAAGCATAAGGGTGTCCATATGTGCACCTGGCACCAGGACACCCTAGGCCGCAGGTCGATGATCGATTTTGTTATCGTATCATCAGACCTGCGACCGTATGTCTTGGACACCCGAGTAAAGAGAGGTGCAGAGCTGTCAACTGATCACCACCTGGTGGTGAGTTGGATCCGATGGCAGGGGAGGAAGCCATTCAGACCTGGTAGACCCAAACGTATAGTGAGGGTGTGCTGGGAGCGTCTGGCTGAGGCCCCTGTCCGGGAGGTCTTCAACTCCCACCTCCGGAAGAACTTCAACCACATTCCGAGGGAGTCTGGAGACATGGAGTCTGAATGGGCCATGTTCTCCACCTCTGTTGTTGAAGCGGCAGCCCAGAGCTGCGGCCGCAAGGTGGTCGGTGCATCTCGTGGTGGCAACCCCCGAACCAAGTGGTGGACACCAGTGGTGAGGGGGGCCATTAAGCTGAAGAAGGAGTCCTATCAAGCTTGGTTGGCTTGTGGGACTCCCGAAGCAGCTGAGGTGTACCGGCAGGCCAAGCGGAGTGCAGCTCGGGTGGTTGCTGAAGCAAAAACCCGGGTATGGGAGGAGTTCGGTGAGGCCATGGAACAAGACTTTCGGTCGGCTTCAAAGAGATTCTGGCAAACTGTTCGGCGGCTCAGGAGGGGAAAGCAGCTCCCCGTCCACACTGTGTATGGTGCGGATGGGACACTGTTGACTTCAACTGGGGATATCGTCGGGCGGTGGAAGGAATACTTCGAGGATCTCCTCAATCCCACTGATACGCCTTCCACAGAGGAAGCAGGGTTTGGGGACGAGGGGGATGACTCTCCTATCACAGGGGCTGAGGTCGCCAAGGTGGTTAAAAATCTCCTTGGTGGCCGGGCCCCGGGGGTGGACGAGATTCGCCCCGAGTACCTCAAGGCCCTGGATGTTGTTGGGTTGTCATGGTTGACACGCCTCTGCAACATTGCGTGGAGGTCGGGGGCAGTGCCTTTGGCATGGCAAACCGGGGTGGTGGTTCCTCTCTTCAAAAAAGGGGACCGGAGGGTGTGCTCCAACTTTAGAGGGATCACACTCCTCAGCCTCCCTGGGAAGGTCTATGCCAAGGTACTGGAGAGGAGAGTCCGGCCGTTGGTCGAACCTCGGATTCAGGAGGAGCAATGTGGTTTTCGTCCTGGCCGTGGCACATCGGACCAGCTCTTTACCCTCTCGAGAATTCTTGAGGGTTCGTGGGAGTTTGCCCAACCAGTTTACATGTGTTTTGTGGACTTGGAGAAGGCATTTGACCGCGTCCCTCGTGGATTTTTGTGGGGGGTGCTTCGGGAGTATGGGGTATCGGGCTTGTTGTTACGAGCTATTCGGTCTCTGTACGACCGTTGTGAGAGTTTAGTTCGCATTGCCAACACTCGGTCGGAGTCATTCCCAGTGAGAGTTGGACTCCGCCAGGGCTGCCCTTTGTCACCGGTCCTGTTCATAATTTTTATGGACAGGATTTCTAGGCGCAGCCAGGGAATGGAGGGTGTCATGCTTGGTGACCACAGGATCTCATCTCTGTTGTTTGCAGATGATGTTGTCCTGTTGGCTTCATCCAGCAATGACCTACAGCTCTTGCTGGGACGGTTTGCCGCTGAGTGTGAAGCGGCTGGGATGAGAATCAGCACCTCCAAGTCCGAGTCCATGGTCCTCAGCCGGAAAAAGGTGGATTGTCCTCTCCGGGTTGGGGACAGGCTCCTGCCCCAAGTGGAGGAGTTTAAGTATCTTGGGGTCTTGTTCACGAGTGAGGGGAAAATGGAGCGAGAGATCGACAGACGGATTGGAGCAGCATCTGCAGTGATGCGGACGTTGTACCGGTCTGTTGTGGTGAAGAGGGAGCTTAGTTCTAAGGCAAAGCTGTCGATTTACCAGTCAATCTACGTTCCTACTCTCACCTATGGTCACGAGCTTTGGGTAATGACCGAAAGAACGAGATCGCGGATACAAGCGGCTGAAATGAGCTTTCTCCGTAGGATTGCTGGACTCACCCTCAGAGATAGGGTGAGGAGCTCAGTCATCCGGGAGAGGCTCAGAGTAGAACCGCTGCTCCTCCACATTGAAAGGAGTCAGTTGAGGTGGTATGGGCATCTGATTAGGATGCCTCCTGGACGCCTCCCACTTGAGGTGTTTCAGGCACGTCCCACTGGGAGGAGACCCCGGGGCAGACCTAGGACTCGGTGGAGAGACTATGTCTCCCAGCTAGTCTGGGAACGCCTTGGTATCCCCTCTGAAGAGCTGGAGCAGGTGGCTGGGGAGAGGGAAGTCTGGGCTTCTCTGCTTGAACTGCTGCCTCCGCGACCCGGACCTCCGGAAAAGCGGTAGAAGATGGATGGATGGATGGAGACTGCCTTCTATCATTTGCGTAATATTGCCAAGATTAGGAGCATCTTGTCTCAGAGTGATGCTGAGAAACTGATCCACGCTTTTGTTAGCTCGAGATTAGATTATTGTAATTCTTTATTATCAGGCTGTCCTAAAACATCTTTAAAAAGTCTTCAGCTGATCCAAAATGCTGCAGCAAGAGTTTTAACAGGTACTAGAAAGAGAGATCATATCTCTCCGGTTCTGGCCTCCCTTCATTGGCTTCCCATAGAGTTTAGAATTAAGTTTAAAATCCTTCTTCTTACTTACAAAGCTCTAAACAATCAGGCTCCTTTTTATTTAAAAGATCTGATACTACCGTATCATCCTAACAGAGCACTACGCTCCCAAAATGCAGGATTACTTGTAATACCTAGAATCTCCAAAAGTACAATGGGAGGCAGAGCCTTCAGTTATCAAGCTCCTCTCCTGTGGAATCAGCTGCCAATCTGGATTCGGGAGTCAGACTCGATCTCTGTTTTTAAGAATAGGGCTAAAACCTACCTTTTTGATATAGCCTACAATTAGGGAGGGATCATGTGTTTCTGAACCCTCCCTTAGTTATGCTGCTAATAGGTTTAGTCAGCCGGGGGACCTCCAGTAATGCACTGGGCCTCACTCCTTTCCTCACTCTCTATGAAATATTTTTTTTTTTTGCTGGTCATTAACATTTGTTTGTTCTCTCCCATAGATTGAGTCCCCATCGTGCTGTTTGCTCTCTACATGTCTGTCCTTTTCTTCTTCTCTATCCCCTCACCCCCCAGCCAGTCGCAGCAGATGACTGCCCCTCCCTGAGCCTAGTTCTGCTGGAGGTTTCTTCCTGTTAAAAGGGAGTTTTTCCTCTCCACCGTCGCCAAGTGCTTGCTCACAGGGGATCGCCTGATTGCTGGGGTCTTTCTGCAACTGTGGGGGTCCCCCCTACAGTTGATAGTGCTATGAGATGACTGTTGTTGTGAAATGGCGCTATATAAATAAAGTTGAATTGAATTGAAATGTATACAGTGCTTTCTAATAATGTTGCCTAACGGAAGCATATATAAACTAAAAAGAGTAGGGCCTAGCACAGATCCCTGTGGAACTCCATGACTAAGCTTTGAGTTGAAAGAAAACTCATTATTTACATGAACAAACTGGAACCTACAGATAAATAAGATCTAAACCATTGCAACGAAGTTCCATTAAGTCCAACATAGTGTTCTAATCTATCAAGTAGAATATTATGATCGATAGTATCAAAAGCTGCACTAAGGTCTAAAAGGACAAGTACAGAAACTAGTCCATTATCAGATGCAATGAGGAGGTCGTTAGTGACCTTCGCTAAGGCTGTTTCAGTACTATGATGGATTCTAAACCCAGATTGAAACTCTTCAAGTAAACCATTTCCCTGCAGGTGGTCAAATAATTGCGCAGCAACAACTCTTTCTAAGATTTTTGAAATGAAAGGGAGATTAGAGATTGGTCTATAGTTAGCTAAAGCTCCTGGATCTAGCGTTGGCTTTTTGAGTAAGGGTTTAATTACAGCCGTTTTAAAAGCCTGCGGTACATGGCCTAAAGTTAATGAAGAATTGATTATATGAAGAATAAAGCTACCAATAAGTGGGAAGACTTCTTTAAATAACCTGGTAGGAATAGGGTCTAAAAGACAAGTTGAAGGTTTGGATGAGGAAACTATTTTGTCTAACTCACAAAGGTCGATTGGAGTAAACTCATCAAGACAGACATCAATAGAAGGAGTTGTAGTAGTTACAGTATTTAAGTTAACTGTGGGAAGAATCTGATTGATTTTATCTCTGATGGATGAAATTTTATTATTGAAAAAGTTCATAAAGTCCTGACTAGTAAGCTCTAAGGGAATGCTAGGATTGACAGAGTCCTGACTCTTTGTCAACCTGGCTACAGTACTGAAAAGAAACCTGGTGTGGCCGACACACATTGTGGGCTCACGCTGCCACAGAGACAGAACTGAATGTGTATTGTGGAGTGTCACGTCTGCAAGGACTGAGGACTCAAATCTACAGGAGGTAACAAGGAAGTGTGAGATTTGTCTCTTTGTCCCACAGAAGACGCCCCGGAGGGTATTCCGGTTCATCAAGAAATGAGAGACAATGGTGAAGCTTCAAAGGGATGCTTTGTAACTGTATGTTGACTGAAGACACCATGTGACTTGAATTCTGATGCTGGAAATGTATAAAAGGGGGTTGAAGTATGATTCTTTCTCTTTCCTGCTTTGAGAATGCTAGGAGCTTGTGTTCTGTCAAATAAAGCTGGTTTATGACTGAAACTCAGCCTCGTTATTTGAGCATGCTCCTACACTGGTGACCTACGACGGAGAATGAGCAATGAGAATTCTTCCGAACCGGGCTCGGTGGAAGCCAGCCTGATGGCCTCCTCCACGCTCCGGCTGCCCGATTTCTGGCAGCACAGCCCGCGCTCATGGTTTAGCGCAATCGAGGCGCAGTTCAACCTCCGGAGAATCTCCAACGACGACACAAGATTCTACCACGTGGTAGCGAAACTGGACAGTGACACGGTCCAGAGAGTGGAGGATTTGGTTAATCATCCACCAGACAGCGACAAGTACAGCGCATTGAAAGACGCACTGATCAGCCATTTCACCCCCTCAGTCCAACAAAGAGCAGAGGGGCTCCTGGCGCTGACGGAGGCAGAAAACGATAGACCTGCGGACCTGATGGTGAAGATGCTGCAGCTCAAAGCCTCCGAGGATGGCGAATTCATTTTCGCCCACCTATTCCTTCGAACCCTGCCACCAGCAGTGAGAGTGGCCCTGGCAGAGTCACCCCGATTGGCCAAGCGAGACTACCATGGGTTGAGCAAGGAGGCGCAGAAGTTGGTCGACGCCCACAAGCAGAACGCGGTTTCGGCCGCGGCGGCTAGTTCGGGAACGGCGTCCGGAGACAGCTTGGGTCCAGCGGCACCAGACGCACCAACAACGGCGGCGACCGGAGCCAGACGACGCGGAGCGGAGAACAGCTCGTGCTTCTACCACCGCCGTTTTGCAGAGAGAGCGCACAGGTGCGTCCCACCGTGCAATTTTAAACGCCAGGACCGAGGGCCGGTAGCAGCTGCGACTCTCGGCAATGAGAACAGGCTGCTTTACCTGACGGATGCACGCTCGGGGAAACAGTTCCTCGTGGACACGGGCTCGCAGCTGAGCTTCGTCACGCCCACCTACGCGGAACGGCTGTCGCCTTCTAAAGCCCCCTGGGTGTCAGTGTCAGCAGCGAACGGCTCCACAATTAAAACGTTTGGTGAGAGGACCATGCTTCTGTCCTTACAGGGTCGTTCATTTGAGTGGACATTTATTGTAGCAGCAGTCAGTTTCAACATGTTAGGGGCTGATTTTTTGTGCTCACATGGTTTATTGGTTGATCTTGCTAATAGACGTCTGATTAATGCACTGTCTTCATTCTATTCCCTGCACAGCTCGGGTGGCCCCGCCAACTGCACATGCCAGCGTCTCAGCCGCGGGTGGTAAGTTTCACACTCTGCTTGCTCAGTTTCCAGCACTCACAGTCCCCACTTTTTCAGCAACGGTGGCCAAACATGGGGTAGAACATTTCATAACAACCACAGGCCCTCCCGTTTTTGCAAAGGCTCGGCGTTTGGACCCAGCTAAACTGGCCATCGCGCGCGAGGAGTTCACTAATCTGGAAAAACTAGGCATCGTTAGACGCTCCAAGAGCGCTTGGGCTTCGCCGTTACACATGGTCCCAAAGGCTGACGGCTCGTGGCGGCCTTGCGGCGATTTCCGCAGGTTGAACAACGTTTCAGCTCATGACCGCTACCCGATTCCGCACATTCAGGATTTTTCTGTTCATTTGGCGGGGGCGCGCATTTTTTCTAAAATAGACTTGGTGCGCGGCTATCACCAGGTTCCAGTGCGCGCGCACGATGTACCCAAAACAGCGGTCATAACTCCTTTCGGCCTTTTTGAGTTCTTGCGCATGCCTTTTGGCCTCAAGGGGGCCGCGCAGACTTTCCAACGCATGATGGATGCAGTTTTACGCGACCTGCCTTTCGTGTTCGTTTATTTGGACGATATTTTGGTAGCCAGCACGTCCGAAGGCGAACATGAAAAACACCTCACAGCAGTTTTCCAGAGGTTGGCAGAGCACGGGTTAATAGTGAACCCAGCGAAATGCCAGTTTGGGGTGGCGCAGATTGATTTTTTGGGACATCGCGTTTCGGCAGAGGGAGCAGTTCCCCTTCCAAATAAAGTGCGTGCCATAACAGATTTTGCGCAACCTCAAACGGTTAAGGCGCTTCAGGAGTTTCTAGGGATGGTTAATTTTTACAACCGTTTCCTCCCAAGCGCAGCACGACTCATGCAGCCATTGTACACCGCGTTAAAAAAACAAAAGCCCGCAAATAAAGTCGAATGGTCTCCGGAGCGGGAGCACGCTTTTGCCCAGGTCAAATCAGCCCTGGCAAATGCAGTTTTGTTAGCGCACCCAGTTCCAACGGCCCGCATGGCGCTCACCACTGACGCTTCCGATGTAGCGGTGGGGGCGGTAGTTGAACAGTTTGTGGCAGGTACCTGGCAACCCCTCGCGTTTTTCAGCAGGACCTTGCGCGATAGTGAACGGAAATACAGCGCATTTGACAGGGAGCTTTTGGCCCTACACTTGGCCATCCGTCATTTTCAGTTCTGGTTAGAGGGGCGACGTTTCACCGCTTTTGTGGATCATAAACCGCTAACGTTTGCGATGGCCAAAATTTCAGAACCCTGGTCAGGCCGGCAACAAAGGCAACTAGCCGCAATATCGGAGTTTACTACTGATATTCAGCATGTCGCGGGTAAACACAATGTTGTAGCAGACTGCCTCTCGCGTGCAATAGCACCACCAAGCCCTATAGGGGCAGACTCTGTAGCCATGGCCGCGGGCCCGGGCAGCGACGCGGGAGCGCGCGCAGCCCCGGTCTGTGTTGGGTTAGATTATGCAGCCATGGCTGCGGAGCAGGTTAACGACGCGGACGTGCGCGCGCTCCAGTCTGGACCAACAGGGTTAAGGCTGGAGCACAGGGTGCAACAAAACGGTATGCCCCCGCTAATCTGCGATGTCTCCACGGGACGGCCCCGCCCTGTGGTGCCAACCGCGTGGCGTCGCCGTGTTTTTGACTTGGTCCATTCTCTCGCGCACCCGGGGGTGCGCGCATCGATCAAATTGGTGGGGGAGAAATTTGTTTGGCCCGGGTTGCGCAAACAGGTCAAGGAATGGGCAGCAGCCTGCGTAGCGTGTCAGCGAGCTAAAATACACAGACACACTAAGGCCCCGTTAGAACCTTTCCACATCCCCGCTAAGCGTTTTGATCACGTGCATGTTGACCTGGTCGGCCCGCTTCCGTTATCACACGGGCACACACATCTTTTGACAATGGTAGACCGCACCACGCGCTGGCCAGAGGCGATTCCTCTGACATCAACCACAGCGAAAGAAGTTGCGCGAGCATTTTTAGCAGCATGGGTTGCGCGTTTTGGTGTACCGTCGGACATAACGTCCGACAGGGGTCCCCAATTTATTTCCGAGCTATGGTCATCGATGGCCCGCAGCTTGGGGGTGAAGATTCATCGCACCACCGCGTATAACCCCCAGGCCAATGGTTTATGCGAACGCTTTCACAGGTCATTGAAAGCAGCCCTCAGAGCGTCGCTAACGGATACAAATTGGGTAGACAAACTTCCATGGGTGTTATTAGGGTTGCGTTCTGCACCTAAGGAAGATTTGCACGCTTCCCCGGCTGAATTAGTTTTCGCTCAGCAGCTCCGTTTGCCCGGGGAATTTCTTCCTGATAATCCCGCACCTAATGGCCCCCCCGCTCAGCCGTGGCAGAGCGGCTCAGGAACAAACACGCTTCCTGGCCCGGTCCATCACAGTTTCCCACACGTTTTTGTGCCCAAGGCTTTAAAAAATGCAGAGTTTGTTTTTGTTAAACATGACGCCCAGCGTCCAAGATTGCGGCCGTTTTACGACGGACCGTTTCGAGTGCTGGAGACCGGGCAGAAGCATTTTATGCTAGATTTAGGGGGCAGAAGGGAGCTGATTTGCATTAACAGGCTCAAACCCGCTTTTGTTCTGGCTGAGGAGGAGGTGCAGCTCGCGAGGCCCCCCCGCCGGGGCAGGCCGCCGAGAAGACATTCTCCAAAGTCTTCACAGAGAGGTGCTAACAGCTTTAATCCACAGGTGCAGAGAGATGTTGCAGAGGCAGCCAAGCCAAGTTGCAGCAGATTCGGCAGAAGATTAAAACCTAGGCAGTTGGTGGATTGATTAGCGATGTATGGAGTGCTTTGTGTTTCTCTTTTTGTTATGCCATGCAGATTTTGCCTTACTCGACGTTTGGGGGGGGTAGTGTGGCCGACACACATTGTGGGCTCACGCTGCCACAGAGACAGAACTGAATGTGTATTGTGGAGTGTCACGTCTGCAAGGACTGAGGACTCAAATCTACAGGAGGTAACAAGGAAGTGTGAGATTTGTCTCTTTGTCCCACAGAAGACGCCCCGGAGGGTATTCCGGTTCATCAAGAAATGAGAGGCAATGGTGAAGCTTCAAAGGGATGCTTTGTAACTGTATGTTGACTGAAGACACCATGTGACTTGAATTCTGATGCTGGAAATGTATAAAAGGGGGTTGAAGTATGATTCTTTCTCTTTCCTGCTTTGAGAATGCTAGGAGCTTGTGTTCTGTCAAATAAAGCTGGTTTATGACTGAAACTCAGCCTCGTTATTTGAGCATGCTCCTACACTGGGATTATTCTTGTTCTCTTCTATTAATGCAGAGGAATAACAAGTTCTAGCTTTTCTAAGAGATTTTTTATAAATTAAAAGATGATTTCTCCAAGCTAAATAGATTTCATCTAAATTAGTAGAGCGCCATTTTCTTTCTAATTGACGAGTCTTCTGTTTTAAGCTACGAGTTTCTGTGTTGAACCAAGGAGTTAGAAATCTCTGATTAGACTTTTTCTTTTTTAAGGGGGCCACCAAGTCTAGAGTCTGATGCAGAGAAGCTGAAACACTATCCACCATGTTATCAATTACAGAAGGAGCAAGCTGTCTATAGCTTATTTCCGTTGTGTTGACACATGGCATAGAGGAAACAATCTGCATAAATTTGGAAACAGCATCATCTGAGAGGCATCTACTGTAATAATATTTTTCTTTAGGAGCCAAATAGTCAGAAATAGTAAAATCAAAGGTTAACAGACAATGGTCTGACAGTACAGGGTTATGAGGAGACACTACAAGATTTTCTATTTCTATGCCATATGTCAAAACAAGGTCCAATGTATGGTGGAGGTAATGAGTAGAATTTCCTACTTTCTGAGAAAACCCAATCGAATCTAATATTGAATTGAATGCCACATTAAGGCAGTCACTATCTACATCCACATGTATATTAAAGTCCCCTACTATAATTATTCTATCAGATTTCAGCACTAAATCAGCTAAGAAATCAGCAAATTCGGATAAAAATTCTGAGTAGGTTGATGGGGGACGATAAACTATGGCAAATAAAATTGGGTTTAACCTAAAATTGCTAAAGTGCCCAATACTGAGGACCAGGCCCTCAAAGGAATTATAACATGTTTTTTGCTTTACATTAACTAGTAATTTGGAATGGTAAATTGTTGCTACTCCTCCTCCACGACCAGAACTTCTGGGATTTTGACAGTTTAAATAACCAGAGGGAGTTGATTCATTTAAACCAACATAATCCTCTTGTCCTAACCAAGTCTCTGTAAGGGAAATTAAATCAATCTGATGATCAATTAACAAATCATGGACTAACAGAGACTTGGGAGTTAGAGACCTAATATTTAATAAACCACATTTTTTTAAATTATGAGGAGGAACAGAGGCCAAATCATTCAATTTAGAGGCTTTGTTTAATTTGAGTTTTACCAATATTTTGCTTTATCACTTTGGGATGCTTATACATTATATTTTTATTCACTTTGGAGGGAGCAGACAACGATTCTCTGATGGGGAAGACAGGGGCTAAGCTGAGGGGTGGCGGATGAAGAGGAGCTGCAGAGAGGCGTGTAAGACTGCGACTCTGCTTCCTGGTCCCAACTCTGAGTAGTCATGGTTTTGGAAATTTGGATAAAAAAGATGCCAGATTGTTAGATAAATGAGAAGCACCATCCAAAGTGGGATGAATGCTGTCTCGTCTCATAAGACCAGGTTTTCCCCAAAAAGAGCTCCAATTGTCAATGTAGCCCACGTCATTTTTAGGACACCACACAGACAGCCAGCGGTTCAAGGATGACGAGCAGCTAAACATGTCATCACTGGTCAGATTGGGGAGGGGCCCAGAGAATACTACAGTGGCTGACATCGTTTTTGCAAAGTCACACACCGATTCTATATTAAGTTTCGTGACTTCCGACTGCCGGAGACGGATGTCATTAATGCCGGCGTGAATAACAATTGTGGAATATTTACAGTTACTTTTAGCCAGCATTTTCAAATTTGACTCGATGTCGCCTGCTCTGGCCCCAGGAATACATTTGACTATGGCCGCTGGAGTCTCTAGGTTCACGTTTCTGACTACAGAGTCGCCAATGATCAGAGTTTTTTCCTCAGCGGGTGTGTCGCTGAGCGGGGAAAAACGATTAGAAACGTGAACAGGTTGGTGGTGTACCGGGGCTTTGCGACTAGGCTTCCTTCTCACCGTCACCCACCCAGTCTCCTCGCTGCTGAGGAGAGCTGAGGGACCGCTGACAGGGGGGCCTAAGCTAGCTAGCTCCGCTGCAGCTAATGGGCGTCCGTCAAGATTAACTGGTGCAGACGGTGTTTCAATGCAGCGGAGCCGGGATTCCAAATCAGACAACCTCACCTCGAGCGCCTCAAAAAGACAACATTTATTACATTTACCGTTATCGCTAAAAGAGGCAGAGGTGTAGCTAAACATCTGACAGAGAGAGCACACCAGAGGAGGAGAGGAAGGAGAGCTAGTAGCCATAGCTAATGGCTAGAGAGCAAACCACAAAGCAAACCACACAGGCAGACAGCAAAACAGGAAGTGACGATCCCGAGGATCACCAGTATGGAGTTCACTACGTTTGTTGACCATAAGGCACTGACATTTGCGATGTCCAAGGTCTCGGAACCGTGGTCGGCCTGGCAGCAACAGCATTTGGCCGTGATCTCGGAGTTTACGACCAACATTCAACACGTTGCTGGTATGCTCAACGTTGTGGCCGATTGCCTGTTGTGTGCGTCAGTTGCCCTGGTCTACATGGGAATAGATTTCCCTGTCATGGCCGCGGAGCAAGCTGGGGACGCGGACATTTGCGCGCTCCAGTCTGTGCCTACTGGGTTGAAGCTGGAGAGCAAGGTGGTGCAAGAAGGGTGCCCTCCCTTGCTCTGTGACGTCTCCACTGGTTGCGGGAGCTCTTGGCGCCAACGCATTTTTGAGTCAGTCCACTCCCTTTTTTTGCACGCTTCGGTTAAACTCATGGGGGCGAAATTTGTCTGGCCGCGCTTGCGGAAGGACGTGAAAGAGTGGGCTGCAGCGTGCGTGCCAGCGGGCCAAAGTGCAAAAGCACACCAGAGCCCCCCTCGAGCGGTTCCAAATCCCAGCCAGGAGGTTCGACCAAGTCCACGTGGATTTAGTGGGACCCCTCCCGCTGTCGCAAGGTTTCACACACCTTTTGACAATCGTGGACTGCACCACGCGCTGGCCTGAAGTGGTCCCACTAGCATCCACCACGTCCGCAGAAGTGGCTCGCGCTTTTTTGTCGGCTTGGATTGCACGGTTCGGATCCCCGTTGGACATCACTTCTGACAGGGGTCCGCAATTCATTTCAGAACTCTGGTCCATGATGGTCCAGAGTCTGGGGGTGAAAATTCACCGCACTACCGCGTACAACCCACAGACTAATGGGTTATGTGAGCATTTTCATAGGTCGCTTAAGGCTCAGAGCTTCGTTCACGGATGCAAACTGGGTCGACTGCCTGCCCTGGGTTCTTTTAGGGTTGTGCTCTGTGCCTAAGGAGGATCTGGCAGCCTCCCCGGCAGAACTCGTTTTTTCACAGCCACTGCGGATCCCCAGGGGTTTTTTACTGGAAAACCCCGTGCCCGGGGCCGATCCACCTGTGCAATTTTTGCACAGTACGGAGGCTTTTAACATGCCGGGCCTGGCCCACCATTGTTTTCCCCGCACCTTCGTCCTGAAAAACTTACAGAACGCCAGTTTTGTTTTTGTTAGGCACGATGTGCACTAGACTCCGCTGCGCCCACCGTACGACGGACCGTTCAGGGTGCTGGAACCTGGGACAAAGCATTTTGTGTTAGACTTGGAGGGGGGGGGGGGTGTAGGGAGACCGTCTGCATCGACAGGCTGAAGATCGCTTTTGTATTGGCAGATGAGCAGGTGGTGTTGGCCCAAGCTCCCCGCCGCGGACACTCACCATCGGTGGCTCCGCAAGTTGGTGTTCCCCCAGTAGAGACCTGCGCTCACGAAGCTAACATGTTTCCCCCTCACCACCCTTTTTCCCTCCACAGACTGACGTGCCCTCCTGTACACCTTGCCAGCAGGGTGTTTCGACCGGATTGGTGACCCCCCGCTACGGGCGCCGGCTCAAGCCCAAAGGACGGGGGGGTTAGTGCCCTTTCTGGGTGTTCAGGGAAGGGGGGGGGCTGTATGGTGGCACGGTGTGAGGGATTCTCCACCCAGAGTTGGGAGCCGGGGGAAGATGGAATAATGGACTGAAGGAGGAAGTGCTACCGGGGGGTCTCAGATGGGACAGAAAGGACTACCCCCCCCCCCCCCAAGAAGTTCAGGAGGCACCACAACTGCTGGAGGAGAAGAGGGTGTGAGACGCGGTACTGGTGTTATGTGATGTTAATGTGCCATGCATGTCTTTGTTCCTCTGAATGTATTGTTGTCGGGCTCCCTGGGTCTCAAGGCACGGAATTAAAGGTTATAAAAAGGAGCTCAGAGACCCAGACAAAGTTGCACTGTACTTGATGTTGGAGAAAGGATAAAGTTTGTGTCATCCAGCTCGTTGCCTTGCCTACTTTCTTTCCTCCACAATACATAATTACAGTATAGTTTCTGCTTTCATTGATCTATTTTTTTTACCTACATCTGACCTAGTTATTGATGCTAAATATTCATTCATTATTACATACATTAACCCTTTAAATGCCAGGTGTTTGTGATGTCATGCCATGTTTTTAGGTTTAAAAAAAGAAAAAACTAATTATTTTCAATATATTACATAGAAAGTAAATGTTTTTGTATTGAATTACTACAGTCTGGGATACAGTATGCCAATGATTGGCAGCAACGCTGATTTTATGCATTATGGGAGGGGGGGAATTGTGACAACAGGAAATGCCATGCTTTTTCTCCATATGCCAAATATGGTCAAAATGGCGTAATCTGGGGGAGAGTCTGGTGGTAAGCCCTGATTGACACCCAGATATAATGAAATGCATGTATCATGCTTTAATGGAGGTGCGATCAAAAACTGCAGTTTGAATGGGTTCCAATGGCACTTTTTTGCACTTAACCGTCTGAGTGTAAAAATTGCTTGACAGTTTACACAACTTTTGACTTGCTGTAGGAGCGGCGTGGGAAATGACAATAACAAATAAAAATACATAATCTTGCCAAAATTCATGCCATATGTATGAACACAGCCAAAATTATATATTAAAAAAAAAAACTAAGAATGAAAAGCAGCCCCTAAGGGTAAATGGTGTTAACTTATAGTGATTTTTCTCATCCCCGATTGACCAAAGTGCTTTAAAGATTCAGCTACCCATTCTCACACACTGATGGTGGCGGAGCTGGCCTGACCCACCAGGAGCAACTAGGGGTTCAGTGGTTTGCTAAGGACACATTGACATGCAGACCGCAGAGAGAGCAGGAATCAGACCACTGACCCTCCAATCAGAGGTCGACCACATTCTACACTTCTGCCACAGCTGCCAATGTACACTGTTTCTCCATATGCCCCTTTCTTTCCCTCTGAGTTATACTTTGGTTATCTTCACTGTTACAGGGGTCTCCTTCAGCTCAGCATTCTCTAATGTATTTGTGATGTCTTTGTCTGTTTGCAGGCTAAAGCCTACCAGCTGCTGATGACCTACAGTGCAGCGTATGTGAAACTGCTGGTGTCGGAGCAGTTCTCAGGACAGTCACAACACCACGTCCAACCTCGGAGGAGTCACTGCACCACCACCCCTGTCTGCCTCTGCCAGTATATCAAAATGAAAATCCTTTAATAACACAGCTGACCAGGGTCAGACTGGTGAACTATACAATTGTTACAGCCCTTCTGATGGCTTGAAAGCTGAGGGGGAAAAAAAAACAAAAAAACCATGAGAGTATTTTTCTTCTGTGTTATGGTGCATTAAAGACATTTTGATTTAATTAAGGACTCTTTGGAGTCTGTCACGGTTGATTTCTTCTCTCAAGTTTTCTCTCCTGCTGTACCTCGGCGGCTGATTTCATTGCCAGCTCCACTTGCACCAGCTGGGTGTTTGCTCATCTTTGCATGCTGCCAAAATCTAGTCACACTACAGGTGTGGACAGGTCCCTCCAGCTACTGTGAAACATTTTACTCATGTATACAAAGCAGTTTATGCCAGCTACTGCTTAGTGCCCTTTCAATTATTTGTACAAAAAATAAATGCATGTCAGTTTGACTTGCACTGATTTGTTCAGTTTATAATTCAGCTCCACTAGTTTTGTGATGGAATTATAAAATTATAAAATTTTATTTAGTAAGAGTTCACTGCGCCTAATGGCACATTTACAGTATTTACATAATGTATTGATAAAATCACTGTTAAGCCTGTTTAGATAGATAGATGTACTTTATTGATCCAGCAGCATGACAGTAAACAACCAAACAACAGAAACACACACATGACAAAGGGATTACCCGTGGAAAGTAAAACTAACACGACTATAAAAGCTATATACATCATAGCTTAATATATGATGACCCGTATAAACGCATGAATCATCCCATTGCACGAAGGACTATCAGGAGCAGAGTGAAATGTGAGGTACCAGTTAGTCTGTAAGGTGCAGTGTGGCAGCATTATTATGACCAGAATACAACATCACAGTGAGTTATTGTACAGTGAAATTGCATGTGGCAGGAAAGATTTCCTGTACCTGGCCGTTCGACAGCGAAGCTGTAGTAGTCTACTGGAGAAAGTGCTTCGTTGTCTATCTAGTGTGTGGTGGAGGGGGTGATCAGGATTGTCCATGATGGATCGCAGTTTTAGTGTTCTCCTTTCCACCACTGTCTCAAAGGTCTTCGGTCTGAGACCAATTACAGAGCCAGCCCTCTTGATAATCTTGTCAAGTCTGTTGGTGGCTCTGGCCCTGATATTGCTACCCCAACAGAGAGCAGCAAAGAAGATGGTGCTGGCGACAACGGTCTGGTAGAAAAGCTCCAGCATCCTGCTACACATGTTGAAGGATCTCAGCTTCCTCAGGAAGTGGAGTCTGCTCATCCCCTTCTTGTGCACAGCATCGGTGTTGGATCTCCAGTCCAACCCGCTGCTAAGGTCTAAGAGGTCTAAGAATCACTGTATATGCTACTGTGTCAGAGTAAATGAAGATGGCACACAGCAGAAAATGAAAAATTTTATTCTCGACTAAAAAAAACTGACATTCCAGTATATATCCTTTAAGAATGATGCTGTTGTAGCACAGAACCTCTAGCAAATCAAAGTAGAGTATGTAACCATCACCTACACCAAAATTCATGCAGAAACTAGAAAAGCACTGAGCGCATTCCTCTGCTAAGGCTCCTTCCATCCCTCATGGATCACCTCCAAAATGTAATGGGTTTGTGTGTAGTCCATGAGCCAGTTCCGGATGAAAATTGAGTATGGGGTATCGGGCTTGTTGTTATGAGCTATTCGTCTCTGTACGACCGTTGTGAGAGTTTGGTTCGTAATGCCAACACTCGGTCAGACTCATTCCTAGTGAGAGTTGGACTCCACCAGGGCTGCCCTTTGTCACCGATCCTGTTCATAATTTTTATAGACAGGATTTCTAGGCACAGCCAGGGAACGGAGGGTATCATGCTTGGTGACCACAGGATCTCATCTCTGTTGTTTGCAGAGGATGATGTCCTGCTGGCTTCATCTAGCAATGACCTACAGGTCTTACTGGCATGGTTTGCCGCTGAGTGTGAAGCGGCTGGGATGAGAATCAGTACCTCCGAGTCCATGGTCCTCAGCCGGAAAAAGGTGGATTGTCCTCTCCGGGTTGGGGACAAGCTCCTGCCCCAAGTGGAGGAGTTTAAGTATCTTGGGGTCTTATTCACGAGTGAGGGGAGAATGGAGCAAGAGACTGACAGATGGATCGGAGCAGCATCTGCAGTGATGCGGACGTTGTACCGGTCTGTTGTGGTGAAGAGGGATCTAAGCTCTAAGGCAAAGCTGTTGATTTGCCAGTCAATCTACGTTCCTACCCTCATCTATTGTCATGAGCTTTGGGTAATGACCGAAAGAACGAGATCGCGGATACAAGCAGCTGAAACGAGCTTTTTTTGTAGGATTGCTGGACTCACCCTCAGAGATAGGGTGAGGAGCTCAGTCATCCAGGAGAGGCTCAGAGTAGAACCGCTGCTCCACACTGAAAGGAGCCAGTTGAGGTGGTATGGGCATCTGATCAGGATGCCTCCTGGATGCCTCCTACTTGAGGTGTTTCGGGCACGTTCCACTCAGAGGAGACCCTGGGGCAGACCCAGGACTTGCTGGAGAGACTATGTTTCCCAGCTGTTCTGGGAACGCCTTGGTATCGTCTCTGAAGAGCTGGAGTAGGTGGCTGGGGAGAGGGAAGTCTGGGCTTCTCTGCTTGAACTGCTGCCTCCATGACCCGGACCCCTGGAAAAGCGGTAGACGATTGATGGCTGGATTTAAAAACAGCATTTTGTGTTTACTTCTGTTATCTTTGTCTAATATTTGAATTTGTGTGATGATCTGAAACATTTAATTGTGACAAACATACTAAAAAATGAGAAATCACGAAGGGACAAACACTTTTTCACACCGCTGTATGTTCTCCCACTATTTTTGAAAAGACTTACCTAGCTTCTGGTGGGGTAACCCAAGCACACTTCCCACCAGTCTCTGCTGCTTATGACTGTGGTGTCACCTCAATGACCTCCTGTTTCCCTCCATCGTCCGAAGTGGCCGTGTCAAGGATGGAGCTGCAGAAGAACCACACTCCATCATCACCATCATCGGAGCATGCCGCTCCATCATCACCATCAGAGCAGTCCCCTCCACCCTGGCCGTCAGAGCAGTCCACTTCACCTTTGCCGCCTGGGGTCGCCACTCCTCAGCTGCTACTAGCCCCTGCATTGAAGGCCCCTCAGATACCATCTTCAAAGCAAAAAGCTCCTGTGTTGTTATCTTCATCTGGAAAAAAAAAAAAATCCAAGATGGCGCCGTGGATGGCAGCCACTGGCTTCTGCTCTCTGATGTTTTTGATAATTTTGTGTTTTTTTGGATTTCTGCTCTTCTGTCCGAGTCACCTATTCAAGGGAGGAACTACTTTCACTCAGACTACCTCCCAATGCAACTTCTCCGCCAGTTTCTGCTGCTGATCTGAAGTTTTTTCAGTCGATCTTAGCTGTGGGAGCAGTGGCTATTGGCGCTGGCCGGAAACGAAGGCGGCGTGGTAAACGTGCCGGTGCGCTAGTCAGGCTGAAGAAACGAGGATTTCACACGCCGCTCCCATCGATCCATCTGGCAAATATCCGCTCTTTGGCGAACAAAATGGATGAACTGCTGCTCCTGACTCACAAAAACCGGGATTTTAGCAGATCTGGCGCCCTTTGTTTCACGGAGTCCTGGCTGAGTGAACACATCCCGGACAGCGCGGTGCGCCTGGACGGATTCCAGCTGTTTCGCGCTGATCGCAGCCGAGAATTCTCTGGAAAGACTAAGGGTGGTGGAATCTGCTTCTACATAAACGAAGGTTGGTGTACTGATGTCACAGTGTTGAAGAAGTTTTGTAGCCCTAACCTAGAGTCACTGTTCATAAACTGTAAACCCTTTTATTCACCGCGAGAGTTCTCCTCGTTTATTCTGGTCGGAATTTATATCCCGCCTGCTGCTTGTACAGCGGAGGCCCTGCAGCACCTCGCTGACCAGATAGCAGAGGTGGAGGAAAAACATCCAGACTCTCTGCTTATCATTCTGGGTGATTTCAATAGAGCTAATCTCAGAAATGAGCTTCCTAAATACAGACAGCATATTAAATGTCCCACCAGGGACACAAATACACTTGACCACTGTTACACAGTTTTAAGAAACACCTATCATGCCGTCCCCCGTGCAGCTCTGGGTTTTTCTGACCACTGTCTGCTCCATCTTATTCCAACATACAGACAGAAACTAAAAACTTCCAAGTCTGTTGTAAGGACTGTGAAGAAATGGACTGAGGAATCAAAGCTGGAGTTACAAGCCTGCTTTGACTGTACAGATTGGAGTGTTTTTGAAGCTGCAGCCATTAACCTAAATGAACTCACTGACACTGTGACGTCATACATCTGTTTCTACGAGGACATGTGTGTGCAGACCAAGACCTTCTGTACATACAACAACAATAAACCCTGGTTCATTCCTAAACTGAAGCAGCTACGTCAGACCAAGGAGGAGGCCTACAGGACTGGTGACTGGACTCTGTACAAGCGGGCCAGAAACATGCTGAAGAAGGAGATCAGGCTTGCTAAGAGGAGCTACAGTGTGAAGTTGCAAAAAAACTTCTCAGCCAACAACTCTGCTTCTGTCTGGAGAGGCCTGCAGAATATCACCAACTACAGGAGACCATCCCCCCACCCTGTGGAAAACCTCCAGCTGGCTAACGACCTAAACAGCTTTTACTGCAGGTTTGAAAAGAACCTACAGTTCTCACCTCCCACCCACACAAAAGGATTATCTGCAGCCCCAGGAACTCCATCCCTCCTCCACTCTGACCTCCCACCAGCACTAACGATCTGTGAAGAGGAGGTGCGCCGGGTCTTTCAGAGACAAAAGATCAAGAAGGCTGCAGGACCTGATGGTGTGTCTCCGTCCTGCCTGAGAGTCTGCTCCAACGAGTTGGCCCCCATCTTCACCCGGATCTTTAACAGATCACTGGAGCTGCGTGAAGTGCCTTCCTGCTTCAAACGCTCCATCATCATTCCAGTTCCCAAGAAACCCTCTGTTACAGGATTAAACGACTACAGACCTGTTGCCCTGACCTCTGTGGTCATGAAATCCTTGGAGAGCTTGGTGCTGAACCACCTGAAGGTTATCACAGGCCCCCTGATGGACCCACTGCAGTTTGCCTACCGGTCAAACAGGTCAGTGGATGATGCAGTGAATATGGGACTACACTACATCCTGCAACACCTCGACTCCCCAGGGACGTACGCCAGGATCCTGTTTGTCGACTTCAGCTCAGCGTTCAACACCATCATCCCAGGCATTCTTCATCAGAAACTCCTCCAGCTCAAGGTGCCCCCCTCCACCTGCCAGTGGATCTCCAGCTTTCTGACTGACAGGTGGCAACAGGTGAAGCTAGGGAGATTTACATCCAGCTCCCGAAAAATTAGTACTGGCGCCCCCCAAGGATGTGTCCTTTCCCCACTGCTCTTCTCCCTCTACTCCAACGACTGCACCTCAGAGGACCCTTCGGTGAAGCTCCTGAAGTTTGCGGACGACACCACAGTCATCGGTTTGATCCGGGATGATGATGAGTCTGCATACAGGCGGGAGGTGGAGCAGCTGATCCTCTGGTGCAGCCAGAACCATCTTGAACTTAACCCAGCCAAAATGGTGGAGATGACTGTGGATTTCAGGCGACACCCCCCTTCATTCCCCCCACTCACCATCCTCAACAGCACAGTGTCCACTGTGGACTCCTTCAAGTTTCTGGGTACCACAATCTCCCGGAACCTGAAGTGGTCCTCCCATATAGACACTGTCCGGAAAAAAGCCCAGCAGAGGTTGTTTTTTCTGCGTCAGCTCAAGAAGTTTGATTTGCCTCAGGAGCTGCTGGTTGTCTTCTACACCGCCATCATCCAATCTGTCCTCTGCTTTTCCATCACTGTCTGGTTTGGATCTGCCACTAAACAAGACAAGACCAGACTGCAGCGGATCATTAAGTCTGCGGAGAGGATCATTGGTACCGACCTACCCTCCATTGAGAACTTATATCGGTCCATAACCAGGAAACGGGCGGGAAACATCTGTGCTGACCCATCACACCCCGGCCACAAACTGTTTGAACTTCTATCTTCTGGTCATCGTTACAGATCACTGAAGGTCAAAACCACCCATCACAGGAACAGTTTCTTTCCTCAAGCCATCACTCTGATGAACTCCTAACATTCACCTAGTCCTACCTGTTGCTGTACTCATGACTTTTCATCCATTATTACATTGCACATAACTCTCACACTGCTTTTTACTTCATTCACATTATATCACTGAATCTGAGTTCACATTGAAATACTGTGTGACTGTATATTTTTTCATATATTTCTGCAAAGTGTGGTTAGTCTGAGTAAATAACTGCATATATTCCTGTATATATTTGCATCCTTTTATAGAAACGTGGACAGACTGTAATTTACTGTACATACTCTGTTGTCATTGAATCCTTATTTAAATTCTCCACCTGAACAACGAGAGCAAGTTTTTTAGCCAAAGTCAAATTCCTTGTATGTGTTGTGCATACTTGGCCAATAAAGCTGATTCTGATTCTGATCTTCGGAGCAGAAAACTCCCATGATATCTTCAGAGCAAAAAGCTCCTGTGTTGTTATCCTCTGAGCACAAGGCTCCCATGATGTTATTTTCTGAACAAAAAGCTCATATGTTTTCTTCAGAGCCAAAGGCTCCCATGTTGTTATCTTCAGAGCAAGGAGCTCCAATGTTATTTTCAGAGCAAAAGGCTCTGTTATTTTCAGAGCAAAAGGCTCCCATGATATTATCTTCAGTCCAAAGGGCTCCCATGATGTTATCTTCAGAGCAAAGGGCTCCTGTGTTGTTATTTTCAGAGCAAGAATCTCCTATGTTATTTTCAGAGCAAAAAGCTCCTATGTTGTTATTTTCAGAGCAAACATTCCTTTGTGGTTTCCAGAGCAAAAAGCCCATATATCATTTCCTCAGATTAAAATCCCCATATTGTTTTCTTTTGAGCAAGAGGTACTTATGTTATCTCCTGAGTTTAAAACTTCTGTTATCTGTAGCACCCTCCAAGGATTGGCTTACGCACAAGGTTTAGAGTAAAACGGGGTTTATTCTTGTTCTTGACAATCCTTAACAACCCATGAGAACTAGTCACAAAAAGAAAATGCATTAAAATAAATATAAAACTACTGTGCGAGTGAATGGTTGTCTGTCTCTCTGTGTTGGTCCTGCGATGGACTGGCGATCTGTCCAGGGTGTACCCTGCCTCTCCCCCTAAGATGCTGGGATAGGCTCCAGCCCCCCCCCCCCTTCCCGGGACCCGAAAAGGATTAAGCGGAAGAAGATGGATGGATGGGTGGTTGGACTTTACAATTTGCATTAATAAAATAAATTAAAGACACAAAAAATGCAATAAAACATATAAAAACGTTAGACAAACCTTGTGAGCTGGCATCCACAAGGGGCTAAATGATCCTTTTAACCTCAGTTTGTCCTCCTTCTTTTGTATTATTTTCTTTGTTTTAATTGTCCCTTTCACATTTTTTCCATCAATCTACGGAGCTTGGCGGCAAGTGGCAAGTGCTGCGCTGCTTGGTCGGAAATGCACAGGTAATTAAGGTCAGGCGAAACCTAAGAACAAATAATTAGTTCGGTGTACACTAAAGTTGACCACTAGATGGCATAGTCGCGAAGAGAAAAGACAAATAACTAAATGAAGGCATAAATAGGGAGTAAAGTAAGAGAGACTGTTACATTATCTCTCGAGCAAAAAAAAATATCATGCCGCCATTCTCTCCTGAGGTTCAAGTTCCTGTACTGTCACTACCTCCTGAGTTTAAAGTGTCCATTTGGTCACCTCTTGACCTTACAGTTCCTATGTTATCACCTTCTGAGTTTACAGTTCTTATGTTGCCATTTCCAGAGGGTAAAGTTTTCATGTCATCATCTCCTGAGTAAGATGCTTCTGTGTTGTTGTCCTCTGTGCAAGAGGCTCCTTTGTTGTTGCTCGCATTAAAGACTCCTGAGCTTAATGCTTCTATGGTACCATGTTTATCCATCAGGTGGCCCATGGACTTGGGTAGGCCCCTGACCCACCTCGCTCCCTGATCTGGTGGCCTTTGGACTCTGGTAAGCCACCCGATGCACCATGTTTCCCCATCTGGTGGTCCATGGACTTTGGTAGGCCACCAGATGCGCTATATTCCTCCACTTGGTGGTCTTGGGACTTTGGCCGACCACCTGATAAACATTCTTCTGTTGTGTTTGTGTCCTTGTTTTGCCCGCCCTGCCTTTATCCTCCTCCTCCCACCCAATTGGGGTGTTTTGTTTGTTTTGTTCTGGGTGTCTGGAATCTGCCCGGGGGGGGGGGGGGTACTGTCATGGTCTGGGTCCTAGGATCATGCCCACATTTTGTGTTTTATTATTATGATTATTTGCCTGTGTTTTGCTTTCTGTCTCCCTGGGCCCTCTGTGATTGTTATTGTCATCCTCGGTCCTCAGTCTGTCATGTGGTCCCCATTACCAACTATTGTGGTTCTGTGTCCCGCCTTGGTCATCTGTATGAGTCTCGTGTATGTGTTCCCTGTACTCCCTTTTCTACCATTTTCAGTCCCTCATGTCTTCCATAGTCATAACCTTTTCTTCTCATGATTAATCCTTGATTACTATCCCCAGCAATCTCGTGTTTTCCCTGATCATCTGTTTCCCTATATATGTCCTTGTCTGTGTTCATTTGGTGTGGCGTCATTCTGTGGATTTCCCTCTGACTCTTGTTCCCGTGATTGTGCCTGCACCTGTGAGTGTTCAGCCTTTCATGGCTTGCTTTATGTTCAGCCCCCATGCTGGTTTTATTTTGTGCTGTTTGGGAAACTAGTGCATTGTCCGTAGAACGCAAGTATTCTGTCTGAAACAGGTATCCCAATCAGGCTTTACAGGCCCAAATGTAAGCTGTGTTTGAAAGTGGAATACAAAGAGGTGTAGTCTACATGTAGGCAATCAGATGTTAGTCTTGAGAAAGATAAAAGGAAGTAAACGGCACTAAGATTTATTTGATGCATGTTCTCCCCATGTTTGCGTGGGTTTACTCCAAGTACTCCAGTTTCCTCCCACAGGCCAAAGACATGCACGTTAGGTTAATTGGCATCAAATGGGGATTCTAAATTGTCCTTAGGTATGAATGTGAGAGTGAATGGTTGTCTGTCTCTCTGTGTTGGCCCTGCGATGGACTGGCAATCTGTCCAGTGAGTACCCTGCCTCTCGCCCAAAGATGCTGGGATAGGCTCCAGCCCCCCCATGACCCGAAAAGGATTAAGTGGTAGAAGATGGATGGATGGATGGATGGATGGATGGATGGATGGATGGATGGATGGAATATTAATTACAGAATACCTAAATATTGAAAATGAATGTGATATCCAATATTAGCAACTGTTTCAGATCCCTCGTTTATTTGTTTGTCAGATCACTAATTTGTGTGATCTTTTATCACTTATATTCATAATATTGTATCTTCACTTTGGTGAATGGGAGTTCAGTCATCATAATTATTTTAGTTTAGTTTGTATCACTGTTCAATGATGGAGTTAAGTGTAATACTGAATTTCTTCTGTGCATCGTCAATAAACTCATGCAGTGCGATAACAGGATACGCCTATAAATATGTGAGACCCACTGGCTGCTGCTTTACCCGTGTGCCTGAAAAGGACTGTGATCCACAGGTTCAGCTGCTGCTTCCCTGCCAGCCCCCCCGCACACCTTGTGTTCTTCATGCCAAATTATCCATTAGACCTACACAATCATGGTAAATTTATGGTATAATTTTTTAAGCATTAAACCTTAAGTCTATCTTTTGTCACTATTTGCACTACGGGTAGCATTACTGTACATGGACTGCTGTTGTTGTTTTTCCAGCCTTATTCCTTTTATTTTTTATATTGCGCACACCACTGAGGAGAGAGAGGGAAAACCACCATTTCAGTTCTCCTGTATGTCCTGTACTATCAGCTGTTCTGATAGATATGCCAAAATGTCAGAACACAGAGGAGCTGGATCCAATCAGCTGATCACTCGAACCACAGAGCACAGCCGTCTTCCATGATAAATCAGCCTAAGGGCCAGAGCACACTCCATGCATTATCTTTTTTTACTTCATTGAAAATAACTTTTTTTTTTTATTGCCATCAGTTAGCGTGCCTTTTGAGTCAGGTCGTGTCTGGCTGCTGCTTCTCCCGACATGTTCTGTGTTGATTTGTCAGACCCGGGCCCACTGACACTCCACCCAGTCTGCACACACACCTCATGTTCTGCACATATGCCTAATTATCTTTTAGATCTACGTGATCACGGCAACTTTATGGTATAATTTTTTTAAGCATTAAATCTTCAGTATTATGTTTTTCACTTCTTTGTTTTGTCCAGGGAACACTGTGGTGACTGACAGGTCGCGGTGCCATGCATTATCCAATCAGCATGGTTGTGGTGCCGTGTATTACCCAATCAGCATGGCCGTGATGCTGCGCATTATCCAATCAGCATGAAGTCAATCCGAAACCCCACCCACACTTCTTGAAACCAGGGCATGAAGAGACACAGAGCGGTGACAGAGTGGTGGCTAAACTTTTATTGATAAAAATTACATATTTTGACTGAGCGACTCCATATTCGGGAATGCATAACCTTGTAACCTCAGCAAAGCACGTTTAAAATCTTAGGTCAGTCTGATGAACGGTTCAAGAGATATGTGTGGAACAGACACAGATAGACAGACAGAAATTTTGTGCATTTATAGAGAGATAAACCTAGTTAAACTGAAGTCCTGCCTGTGTTACAGTCTGTCTTTTCTGCCGGTCAGAGGTTGCCCATGACAGCCTCAGCAAATCTTAGAAATTAGAAAAAAATAGTAATGTGGAGAGAATAACCAGGCCGAACGTTTCCGAGCAGATGAAACATTATTCCACTCTCTCTCACATTCACCAGAATCAGAAAACATACCACCAGGTTGCAGGCACTCTCTTTTATATCACAGCACTAGCACTTCTCTGCTACCTGGGGTGATGCATTAACATATCACTCCCCACACTCCCCACCTTTGATCTGCCACTTCAGTCTGAGGGAAAACTACTGAGTAACTACTGAGTGGGTTCCCCACAGTAAAACATTTTGTTGTTTACTTATACTGTCAGCAACCGGCATCGCTGCTGCCTCCTCATTAACAACAGGTGGCTCATGCTTGACATGAACATGTGTGCTCGTATAAGCAGCACTGCTGTCTATATGCTCCTTGGGAGAGTTGGTCTCCTCACTGGTTGAAGTGAAAAAGGTTGTTCGGTAGCTTTGACAAAAAAAATTTCTGTGCTCTTCCCTTTTTCTCCATTTCTCTGCACCGCTCGGGCAACTCGGTTTCATTTTGTCGCTATTCCAGCTGTACAGTTTGTTTACAATGTAACCAGAGATATGCGTATGCCTCAGAGACAACATAGAAGAGTCCGACAGTCTGAAGAGAAGGGGGGAGGATGTTACATGAGTGATTTGATTTGCTGTTTTTGTTAACACTTTTGTTTCTTTACTTTATCAGACATCATGTTAAATATGCTAAACATTTAAAAATATATATGGGGCTCCTGGTAGATTGAGGTCCTTAGCAGATCGGGGCCTAAGGCAGTTGCCTACCTTTGCCTAATGGTATGTCCGCCTCTGGAATAGTGGATATATTGGACAAAGGATGTTGAAGATGGGATCCACAGTTCACTGAAATGTACTGAGTTAAGCTAAAAAGATCTGTGGTACACCGAATCACTCAGTGTTGTACTGGAGCTCCAACTGTCTACCACTCACTGAACTGAGAGTCGGCTGAACTGAGTGGGTGGAGCTCGTTTGCAGGTGATTCAGCCAGTGATCTCTGGCTTCCAGTACAGTTCCAGTGAATGATTCACTACAGTACAGTATGTTCACCATTCATTAAGCGCAGGCATGGCAGAGTCAGCAAGTAAGCAACATCGTCAGCAGGTTGAGAAACGAATGGGGTGGGCAGACCCCACTTTTACTGGATGGTTCAAACCTGTTGTTGGCATTATCATTAAAGCTTTCTGTTGCTGCTGCAACATGCAAATGTTTGTGCAAAAATGTCACTGGATTGAAGTGGAAACAGGTTTCTACTTCATTTATCAGAGGCATTTTAGTAGTAGTTTAGGTAGATTGATGTTTATTTCTAATGTATAAACAGAGTACTTCTCAAAAAATTTATGAGACAAGACCTTGATACATGATGATTCAACAGAAGCCATACAGAAGACAGTATGACAGATATTCTGGGCTGTTCAGTGCAGGCCAGAGGCTCATCCTGTACTCCACACAAGCAGAGGTACTTTTTTTTCAACTGAACTGTTAGATTATTTAAAAGTCAAGCTGCATTATAGGCTGTAATTTGCACGATCTGTAATAATGTGTTACTGAAGCAGATTGCTTTTGTCACGGTTGGTAGAGCTGGACCCACATGCAGTACTTAAAGTTTACGATTTTTATTAAAGAGCTGGACAACTGGCACAACTCGAGGGTGGAAAACACAAAAAAAAAACAAAGCTCGGAAGCTGGAACAAAAACTGACACAAAGGCGTGGTATGATATGAGGCAAGGGAGGAACAGAGACGTGTTGTTCACACCAAATATGACTAGGACACCCATGCAGAACACAAACTTACGCAGACATACAGGTGCATCTCAATAAATTAGAATGTCATCAAAACGTTAATTACATTCAGTAATTCAATTCAGAAAATGAAACTCCTATATTATATAGATTCATTACACACAAAGTGATATAGTTCAAGTATTTATTTCTTTTCATTTTGATGGTTATGGCTTACAGCTCAAGAAAACCCAAAATTCAGTTTCTCAAAAAATTAGAATATTACATAAAAATAATTTTAAAAAATGGATTTTTAATAGAAATGTTGGCAGACAAAAACTGTCTATGTACACACTTGATACTTGGTTGGAGCTCCTTTTGCATGAATTACTGCATCAGTGTGGTGTTGCATGAAAGTGATCAGCCTGTGGTACTGCTGAGGTGTTAAAAAGGCCCAGGCTGCTTTGATAGTAGCCTTTAGCTCACCTTCATTCTGGTGTCTCAATTTCCTCTTGACAATACTCCACAAATTCTCTACGGAGCTGAAGTCAGGCTAGTTTCCTGGCCAATCAAGCACAGTGATACCATGGTCATTAAACCAGGTTTTGGTACTTTTGGCAGTGTGGACAGGCACCAAGTCCTCCTGGAAAATGAAACCAACATCTTCATAAAGCTTGTCAGCAAAGGGAAGCATAAAGTGCTCTAAAATTTCCTGGTAGATGGCTGCACTGACTTTGGACTTGATAAAACACAGTGGACCAACACCAGCAGACTGAATTTGGGGTTCTCTTGAGCTGTAAGCCATAACCATCAAAATGAAAAGAAATAAACACTTGAAATATATCTGTGTGTAATGAATCTATACAATATAGGAGTTTCATTTTCTGAATTGAATTACTGAATTTAATTAACTTTTCAATGGCATTCTAATTTATTGAGATGCACCTGTATATGGACAACGAGTAATCACCATAACACAGAACTGGTGAGAACAGTCAGGGGCAAACAGAGATGGCTGGGAATGGTTACAGGTACAGAAAAATAGGATGGGTGGGGCTGCACAAACAATCACTGACAGGGGATGCACATAAGACATGAACAGAGGACCAGAGGAGAAAAGACCATGACAATAATGATAATAATAATAATAATAATAATAAACAAGACTAGGGAGAGAATCATAACCAACAGTGAAATAAATAGCAAAATCTAAGGAACATAAACAGGGACATGATAATGAAGGTAAAACTCAAAAATACAAGACAGAATAATCATAATAATGACAATAAAAATCCACAGAGAATAATAACCAACAGAGAAATTGATGCACAAGACCGAATAATAATAATGATGACAACCCAGGACACAAAACACAGAAGCTACAATAGAAATACTAAACAGCAAGACAATGAAACCTAAAGCAGAGATAAATTAAACACAGAGCCCTGACAATGATAATAGATGATAGATACAGAAAATCCCAAAATGCAATTGAAAGCGTGGACGTGGGCTGGGGGCTATGTCCTGGAAACAGGGAATAAAATTAGAACACAGGGTGAGGACATGGGACCCAGTCCATGTCCTGACAATTCTGAGCCACACCAGAATGAAAACTAGGTGTGTACAATAATTTTCCTCAAAATACAATAATTTTCAGCCACTGGTATGATACTTCAACATTTCCCATCTGGCAACACTGGGTTCCGTGTCCATAGCCACTGCCTTTTTGTTTCTCCGCCCACACACTGTATGGCTTAATGCAGCAATGGGGAGGATGCAAAATCTACTTCCCAAAAATATTACCCGCCTTCAGTCCTGATGCTGAGGTTGAGATGACAGTCTGGTGAGCAGGCAGCAGGAAGGCAAAAACACAAACAGCAAGACAGCCAGCATGGCTGACCCCAGGACACAGGGACTGTGTGATGGAGGAGCGAGGTGGGCAGCGTGAGCCCAGTTAAATGATCTCAGAGACACTGGATCTCCTCAGGAGGCTAAATGGCCATCTGTCATTCTGCACACACTCACATACAAGCTGGATCAGCTCCCACTTTTTATTATCTGGCCTCTTTTCTGTTGGCTAGGATACTTTCCATTATTTAAAGACTCAATAATCCAGATTTTATGGACAGTCAAAAACAATGACAGATTTTTCTTTAATGTTTCGCTGTGACCTTCATTTTATTCACATTAACTAAGAAAATAATTTCAAATTTAATCTCGAGGACACAGCTGGTGAACATATACGTAGCAGAGCAGTTAGCAACTAAACAGCATGTTCTGTCGAGCCCAAAACAGAGCCAAATATGCATCTAGCCTTCATTTTATATGGTAATTTGGGACATTTTGAAACTACTGCGCTATGAACACTGTTATGTTATATATAAATATTGGAAAGCCTGGATAATGCACTGCAGCCCAGTCTCAAAAATATGTGGAAGAGTTATGTATACCTACTATTACAAAACATGTATGGGAAACTGCATTTTCCATGTACTACACAAGTGTACATAAATTGGATACCTCAAGCAGAGACAAGAATAACAGTACCAACTGTGCCTTTTAGTGGTTGTGAAAATAACCACACACAAAGAACTGAGAGGAGTTTCAAGAATGTTCAAAAAAATGAGCCCCTTACCCTAGCATTATACTAACCATTACAGAAACATGACCCGAAAAGGATTAAGCAGAGGAAGATGGATGGATGGAGCACATCACCCTGATAGCAATCCACCATTCCCCACAGAGCTAAAGGACTTGAGCAATGTTGAAATAGTGCAGTATTTCAATTCAACTTTATTTATATAGCACCATTTCACAAAACAGTCCTCTCATAGCACTTTAAAATTGTAGGGGAAATATCCCACAGAGGGACCCCAATAACCAGGTGATATCCTGTGAGCAAGCGCTTGGTGACACCTTTTAGCGGGAAGAAACCTTCAGTAGAATCAGGCTCAGGGAGGGGCAGTCACCTGATGCAGTAGCAGTCTCACTAACGGTGACAAAAGTTATGGTAAGACCAGGACATGACATTAATTTTTTGGCTCACCAGTCGCTGTGGCTGGTGATTTTCCAAAGTTACTAGCCACTCAGCCTTTTCATTAGCCACAATTTTGTGATTGGAGAATTATTTTCAGTATGATCAAATTTGAGCATCACATGCTAAAATTGATTTGAACTAAATTTACAACCATTTTAAATGTAAATGACCCTTATACATACAGCAAGGAAAATAAGTATTGAACACATCAACATTTTTCTCATAAAAACATATTTCTGATGGAGCCACTGACCTGAGATTTTTACCAGATATCAGTAGCAACCCAAGTAATCCATACATACAAAGAAATGAAGTCAACTGTGTTCACAAAACAAGTTATATTTAATAAATTGAATGACACAGGGAATAAGTTTTGAACACATGAAGAAAAAGAGGTGTAAAAAAGCATAGAAAGCTAAGAAACCAGCTGAAATCCATCAGAATTTAGGAAGCCATCCCTTCCCCCATCAGTGCAAATTAATTTCAGCTGGTTAAATCCTGATTGACAGCCTCTGAAAAGGTCTGTGGATATCAGATTGACACACCACAAAGAACTCGTCATGGATAGAAGCAAAGAGCTCTTTCTAGATCTTTGCAACCTTATTGTTGCAAAACATAATGATGGCATTGCTTACAAGCGCATCTCTAAACTGCTGAATGTTCCAGTGAACACTGTTGGAGCCATCATTCGGAAGTGGAAAGAACATCATTTTACCATAAACCGGCTACAACCAGGAGCTGACAGAGGAGTCAAAAGAATTATCAGAAGAGTTATCCAAGAGCCAAAGAACACTCGTGGAGAGCTCCAGAAAGACATGGAGCTAGCAGACACAGCTGTTTCAAAAAAAATAATAAGTAATGCACTCAACCGACATGGACTCTATGCCCGCTCACCTCACAAGACTCCATTGCTGAAGAAAAAGCATGTTGAAGCTTGTTTAAAGTTTGTTGCACAATATTTGGGCAAACCAGTAAAATACTGGAAGATTATAGTCTGGTCAGATGAGACCAAAATTGAACTTTCTGGATATCACAACATAGCATGTTTGGAGGAGAAATGGCACTGCGCATCCCATCATGGTGTAAGGGTGTTTTTCAGCACATGGTACAGGCAGACTTCATATAATTGAAAGAAAGATGACTGGGCAAATGTACCGAGACATCCTTGATAAGAACCTGTTACCATCTGCCAAGATGCTGAAGATTAAAAGAGGGTAGACATTTCAGCAAGACAATGATCCCAAAAATACAGACAAGGAAACTCTCAACTGGCTCCAGAGAATGAAAATAAAGCTGCTAGAATGGCCCAGTCAGCCACCTGACCTGAATCAGATTGAAAATCTATGGAACGAACTTAAGATCAGGGTTCATAGAAGACACCCACAGAACCTTCGAGATTTGAAGACAGTTTTGTGATGACTCGCTCTCAGCCACTATCATCCTCAGCTGGGCACACACCTGCTCCTCGTCAGGGCAGGCCTACTTAAACCCACTCAGCCCGCTGGCCTGCACTGAGCTGTCTGTCTACCAGACTATGAAGCACGTCTCCTGTCTTCCTAAGCCATCCCCGACTCAACACTCAGCCTCGCCATCTCGGCATCTACTCCCGGAGGATCTCTTCGCTATCACTAGTAAGCCAACCTCTACTCACCTGTTTCTCCACTGCTCCCCTGTACACAGGCGGAACCCCGCGGCGGTGGATTCCATCCTCTCCTCTCCATCATCTCTCCGGCTGCCACGACACTGGGACCGAGGGCACTGTCTCCCTGGACAACGGGCGACCACCATCTCCCTGGGACAAGTAAGCTGCAGTTACACCTAAGCGTGAGCCCAGCTAACTTCCTGCTAAATGTTTGTCTGCTCCGTTTATAGGGTTGCCAGGCTGCACGGTGCTCTGCTTCCTCCCAGCTGCTCAGAGTCTCCAGCCAGCACACGCATACACTCCACAGCACACTCACACATTCACACACAACATTGGGTTTAATAAAGATAACTAAATCCATTTCTGAGTCCGTGTCTGTTCCCTGGGCCAGCCATTATGTCAGTACGGCTCAGTCAAAACGACCCAGCGAACAGCATGTTAACACAACGGTTAAACAACTTAGAGGCTCATGTGGCTCACATTGCTTACCAGCAGCAGGTTATCTTAAATCAATTAACCCAAATTAACGGCCGGTTGGATCGTCTGACTGGGTAGCAGGCGTTTCCACCTCCATCCATCAGTGCAACAGCTCCAGCTAGCTCCTCCATTAGCCAGCCTAGCCTAGCTCCTCCGACCCGACTGACTCCGGTTCCCATGCCCTCCCGCTTTAGTGGAAAGTTAGGGGAGGCACGCGGCTTTCTCCTCCAGTGCGAGATAGTTTTCCAGCGGGTTCCGGGTGACTTTTCCACGGAGCATAGCTGGATTGGTTATATGACCAACCTCCTGGAAGGGCGAGCGCTGGCCTGGGCATACGCAGTTATGCCGAGGGCAAGCTATGCTAGCTTAACCTATAGTCAGTTTGTGGACGAGTTCAGCGAGGTATTTGACCACTCTGACCGGGATGATGTGCTCACCACCCGGTTATTAAATCTTCGACAGGGGGGCAGGCCGCGGCTGACTATGCTGTCAATTTCCGGGTGGTGGCAGCCGAGGTGGGGTGGGAGGATGCCTCGTTGTGTAGCATTTTCATAAGAAGCTTGAACCCTAGTCTGCGGGATGAGTTGGCCCGTTTAGATAAGCCAGATAAGCTTTCAGCGCCAATTTCCCTGGCCATCAGTTTGGATAACAGGCTTAGGGAGCAGGCAGCTGAGCGGAGGGCGTCCGGTCGCTCAAGTGCCCAGACCGTGTGCTCTTCCCAGACCCCACTACTAGCCCTACCTCCCATTGAGTCAGCTCAGACACAGGAGCCTATGGTAATGGGGCGGACCAGACTCTCCCATGCAGAGAAACAGCGCCGTAGGGAGCTAGGGTTGTGCATGTATTGTGGTGAGAAGGACCACGAGCTAGAAACCTGCCCCGTTCGGCCAAAAGAGGGGGTCCGGAGCAGAGCTTCATCTCAGGGGAACTGGCAACCTGTTTGGGGCTTCCCTGCTGTCCTTTGAAGGCCCCCCTTCGGCTCATTGCTCTGTCCAAGGTGCCCCTGGCTATAGTGACTGAACAAACGGCCCCAGTCTCAGTGATCGTCAGTTTGTTTGTCCTGCCGGTTGCCTCATCCCGGGTTATCTTGGGCTATCCTTGGCTCCGGCTCCACAACCCATCTTTCGATTGGAGAACAGGAAGTGTGGTGTCCTGGAGTTCTTTCTGCCTCAGCACGTGCCTCCAATTCGCCACATGTGCCCCGTCCACACGGCTGGCCTCGCCTGTCTCGCCTCCTCCTGACCTGTCCAGGGTGCCCCCCCGAGTACCATGATCTAGGGGTGGTGTTTAGTAAGGCCAAGGCGTTGTCGCCCCCCCCCCCCCCACCGGCCCTATGACTGTGCCATTAATCTCAGAGCTGGGGCTCCGCTGCCTTCGAGTCGCCTGTACAGCCTGTCGGCACCCAAGCGGGAGGCTATGGAGGCCTACATTAAGGATTCCCTCAGCTCAGGCATCATCCGTCCTTCATCTTCGGCGGTGAGGGCCGGGTTCTTCTTTGTGGGGAAGAAGAATGGGTCCCTGAGGCCATGTATTGATTTCTGTGCCCTCAATGACATCACCATCAATGATAAATACATGCTGCCTCTGATGGATACTTCCTTCGACTCTCTCCAGGGGGCCTCAATCTTTACCAAGCTGGACCTCCGTAACGCCTACCATCTGGTGCGCATCAGGGAGTGGGATGAGTGGAAGACTGGTTTCCAGACCCCAAGCAGCCACTTTGAATACCTGTTGATGCCGTTTGGGCTGACCAACGCTCCGGCCGTCTTCCAGAGACTGATCAACGATGTCCTCCGCGACTTCATGGGGTCATTCATCTTCGTTTATCTGGACGACATCTTGATCTTTTCCCGATCCCTGGATGAGCACCGCGTCCACATGAGACGGGTCCTGCAGCATCTACTGGAGAACCAGCTTTATGTCAAGGCTGAGAAGTGCGAGTTTCACTCCGCCAAGACATCATTTCTCGGCTTCACCATCGCCCACAATCAGATCATCACGGACCCCGACAAGGTGAAGGCCACTGTGGACTGGCCTACCCCCTCCTCCAGGAAGCAGCTGCAGCAGTCCCTGGGGTTTGCCAACTTTTATCGGCGCTTCTTCCTCTTACCTGTCTCACCTCTCCGAAGACGCCCTTTCAGTGGACAGAGAAGGCTGCAGCCACGTTTGCTGAGCTCAAGATCTGGTTCTCGTCCTCCCCCATCTTGACCAAAGTGGACCCTGTGCTACAGTGCTCGGTGGAGGTGGATGCCTCTGATTCCGGGGTGGGGGCCATGTTGTCTCAGCGCTCTCCTGTGGATGGGGAGGGCCGGCCCTGCGCTTTCTTCTCCCGCCGTTTGTTCCCAGCTGAGAGGAATTATGACATCAGGGATAGAGAGCTCCTGGCGGTTAAGCTCGCGCTGGAGGAGTGGTGTCACTGGTTGGAGGGGGCTGCCCAACCCTTCATCGTTTGGACTGATCATAAGAACTTGGAGTACCTAAGGACGGCCAAGCGTCTAAACGCCCGCCAGGCCCGCTGGTCCTTATTTTTTGGCCGCTTCAATTTTACCATCACCTACCGCCCTGGGTCTAAAAATACCAAGCCAGATGCGCTGTCCAAGCAGTTCTCCCCTGACACAGCGGAGGTGCCCATCCTTCCCATCCTCCCACCTTCGTGTGTCATAGGCGCCCTCTCATGGGAGATCAAGGAGAGGGTCCTGAGGGCACAGGAGGCAGAACCGGACCCGGGCGGGGGGCCAGCGGGTAAATGGTTTGTTCCTTCTGCTGTTCGGGGCGAGGTGATCCACTGGGGCCACTCTTCTAAACTGGCTTGCCATCCAGGGGTTTCCCGCATGATCGAGGTCCTCCAGAGGTCGTTTTGGTGGCCATCGCTGCGGAGGGACGTCACCGATTACATCCGCGCCTGCCCCCAGTGCGCCACCGGCAAGACGCCCTCCTCTCCTCCAGCGGGGCTGCTTCACCCTCTTCCGGTTCCTGGCAGACCGTGGTCACACATCGCCGTGGACTTTGTTACCGGCCTTCCCCCGTCTGATCGTCACACCGTCGTGCTCATTTCATCCGCCGCCCATTTCATTCCCCTACTGGGACTCCCCACGGCGAAGGAGATGGTGGATCTACTGGTGCGGCACATCGTCAGGCTCCATGGGATACCGTTGGATATCGTCTCTGATCGGGGGCCGCAGTTCGTGTCTCAAGTCTGGAGGTCTTTCTGTTATGCCCTGGGGGCTACGGTGAGCCTGTCCTCCGGCTATCGCCCCCAAAGTAACAGTCAGTGCGAGAGGGCCAACCAGGAGCTGGAGGCTGCGCTGCGGTGTGTGGCTTCGTCTCACCCGGCCTCGTGGAGTTCCCAGCTTCCTTGGATCGAGTATGCCCACAATTCCATGATATCATCGGCGACCGGCATGTCTCCGTTCGAGGCCTCCCTGGGCTACAATCCTCCGCTCTTTCCCGAAGGGGAGGGGAACATCGCCGTGCCTTCGGTCCAGGCCCATTTGAGACGTTGTCAGCGGGTTTGGAGGTTGGTCCGGACGGCTCTCCGACGCACGGCGGAGCGTAACTTCAAGGTCGCTAATCGCCGCAGGAGGCCAGCTCCAGCTTACCAGGTGGGTCAGCAGGTTTGGCTCTCTACTAAGCACATTAACCTGAAGGATGAAAGGAGGAAATTGTCTCAGCGGTTTATTGGCCCATTTCCCATCACCCGGATTATTAACCCTGTGGCTGTGCACCTGTCTCTTCCTCCCTCCCTCTGCATCTGTCCCACCTTCCATGTGTCCCAGATTAAGCTTTTTTTTTCCAGCCCTCTCTGTCCTCCTCCCAGGTCTCCACCTCCGCCAGTGGTGATCGATGGCGACCCAGAGCGGAAGGTCACCTCCATCCTGGACATCCAACACTGGGGTCGTGGCTTGCAGTACCTGGTGGACTGGGAGGGGTATGGCCCGGAGTGGCGCTCCTGGGTGTGTCCATCCTTCATGTTGGACAAACAACTCATCAGGGACTTCCACCGGACGCACCCAGGTAGGCTGGTGCCAGGAGGCACCCCTCGGGGGGCGGGGGGAGTACTGTGATGACTCGTTCTCGGCCACTATCATCCTCAGCTGGGCACACACCTGCTTCTCGTCAGGGCAGGCCTACTTAAACCCACTCAGCCCGCTGGCCTGCACTCAGCCATCTGTCTACCAGACTATGAAGCACGTCTCCTGTCTTCCTAAGCCATCCCCGATTCAACGCTCAGCCTCGCCATCTACTCCCGGAGGATCTCTCCGCTATCACTAGTAAGCTAACCTCTACTCACCTGTTTTTCCACTGCTCCCCTGTGCACAGGCGGAACCCCGCCGCGGCAGATTCCATCCTCTCCTCTCCATCATCTCTTCGGCTGCCACGACACTGGGACCAAGGGCACTGTCTACCTGGACAACGGGCGACCACCATCTCCCTGCGACAAGTAAGCTGCAGTTACACCTAAGCGTGAGCCCAGCTAGCTTCCTGCTAATTGTTTGTCTGCTCCGTTTATAGGGTTGCCAGGTTGTACGGCACTCTGCTTCCTCCCAGCTGCTCAGAGTCTCCAGCCAGCACACGCATACACTCCACAGCACACTCACACATTCACACAGCACTGGGTTTAATAAAGAAAACTAAATCCATTTCTGAGTCCGTGTCTGTTCCCTGGGCCAGCCATTATGTCAAGTTTGTGTGGAAGAATGGGCTAAAATCACTCCTGAGCAATGCCTGCACCTACTTTCTCCATACAGGAGGCGTCTGGAAGCCGTTATTACCAACAAAGGCTTTTCTACTAAATATTAAAATGAATTTCACCAAGCATGTTCAATACTGAAACTGTACAAAGTGCAGAGTTAAGGTGTTACAAAACAAAATATTCAAATGTCACACGCATGAAGTGCTGTGTATGCATACACACACATGCACCCAAGCACCTCACAGCAACATCAGACAGCAACAAACAAGAGGCGGGGCATATGTACGTGATGCACTGGCACAGCTATATATGCATATGCTGCAGAGCAAACACTAGTTATGGGTACAGTTTTGGTTGTTTAACCCCTTGCACTCTGGTCAATTTCCCTAAAAACGCCAAAAAATAACGTACCCAAAGTAAATCAAAAGCTGTTCTTCAACCCTTTGCAGCATCTTCATGGGGTTGGTCTCATTTAAAAGAAAACACTTTGAATTTTTTGACAAAACAGTCATAATCTCTCTAAAGCCTGTTTTCCACTAGCCCAGCACACCTCGGTACGGCTCGATTCACTTCAGTACGGCTCGGAATGCTTCTGTCTCCATTAGCACGGTGTTGTGCTTGTGCTGTGATGGTTTGTTAGGAGATTTTAGAAGTGTGGCGGCGGCAGATTCTTAGCGAGGCGGGGCCACACTCCTGTGACGTTAGGCACCCGACTGAGTCCTTATTTACACGAGACAAAAAAATGGAGGATCCAAGGATTATTGCCTTGCTCGCTCTGTGGTTTTATCTCACAATTAATTTTATCTCATAATTAAGCTGCAACAACACAAGTCACTTTTGTTTTGAATTAACTGCCAAATGACCTAGAAATAATGAGCTGAAACTTGTTTTTATTCGTATTAAATAATGAGACGGTGGCACACTGTCCAACACCAAATTGTATTATTTTTTACATCCTAGGGCATTTTGGATGTACTGAATTTAAAAAATTCATGTTTTTCACCTTCAGGTCAACGTTTGGAACAACAGTATTATTATTTTCCGTTTAGATGATGCTACACTCCTTCTAAAGTATTGTAAATCTCTGAATTTGGAATGCCGATAGAACATTCAATTTACATATACTTGTACCTACTTTGACTTGGTGCTAATTTTTTATGATATTTCAATAAAAAGAACAGAAAGCTTACAAAAAGATTTCTTTTTTGGTCTAGTTAAAAATTACATTACCTTTACAATGGTTGACCCGTGACAGGAAGATCAGCATCATTTTGATCAGACTAGGCAATGGAATTTCTATGTAATTATACTGTTTTATAATTCAGTGTTATAACAGACAAACCACACTTTCCAAAACAATTCCATTTTATTATATACAAAATATTAAAATAAAAAAAAACTTTGCAACACAACATGAAGGTTAATCGACATTTTATACACGCCGACCACTGAGTGCCTCTACACCAGCTTCCCAAACTGGGTCACGAAGTCTCGATTGGATGAAGGCGTCTCTGCCAGCTGTGGGTCAGGAAGGCTCGGTTGAATAATCCGGACGGGCTGTCGCGGCGGACGCGTGGGATGATTCTATAAGGAAAATGCACACAATAAAATACAGCACGAAAGTGCAATATATACAGAAAAGACAATAGTTTTTAACAAGAATACATAAGCTTATTTCAGCGTATTGTTCACATGAATAATTAAAATAAAAGCTTTAGTCCGCAGTGTGCTGCAATAAAGCAGCGATCATTATCCACAAATGAACAGCTTTTTTATTGCATAAATAAACTGAGCGTCTTACCGAATATATTTGCGAAAAAACGCACAATAAAAAAAATTAAAACTCACCGTTAAAGGACTCCGATGTCGAGACCTCCCGGTATATTTTTTCATTCCGGGCGGCTCCGTCTAACTCGCGCTGCATATGTTCGTCTGACAATGCAGTGAGCAGACACTGCAGCTCCTTATTGGTCCATGGAACACCCTTATTACGCGAAGCCATTTTTGATAGAGAATAAATGAAAATAGCACAGCAATACACTGAAAAGAAACTGCCAACAGTGGTTGCGTGTTGAGTAAAGGCGGTCGTGAAGATTCTTTTTTTTTTTTTTTTTTTTCAAAAAACTTTATTGAGAAGGTCGTGAAGATTTGGTAGATGAGGAGGAGGAGAGGGGCGGTTACAACCTGACCAATCAGCGCCGGTTACGACCTGACCAATCAGCGGCGACCAGTCTGTTAACGTCACAACACGGCACAGCTCAGCACTGCTGTACCCTGTCCTGGAGCGGAGCTGAGAATCGCGACTGTTAAACCGTGTTGGGGCTTGTGGAAAAGCGCACAAAGCGTGCTGAGCCGTCCTGTGTCACGCTAAAGCATGCTAGTGGAAAAGGCCCTTAAGTGCTCCTGCCACTGAGTAACAGTAATCTAAACATACTGAACTTAAAGAAAATAAATTTGGCCTGGGTGTTTTTTTCGATACAAATGCTTGCAAATAGCATACAGCTGTCAGATCCGGGCTGGAAAATGCAACAGAAATGTAGAACCAAGTGTTATCCAGATGAGGTCAAAATTTTGTAGCAATACCACAAAAAATGAATATATTACACAGCTTTTTTCTTAGGTTGTTCCCAGGCGTTTTTGAACTGTGCCAAATTGTGCCAAATGGCACAGTTTAGAAAAACGTCTGTAACTTTTGAATGATTCAATATAGAAGCTTCATCTTGGGCTCTAATGAAAGGTGAAGGGCTGTGTGTGTGTGTGGGGGGGGGTATTTATTCATTCATGAATGAATGAATGAACAAACAAGCCCCCACACACAAAGAAGCATGCCACGTAAAAAATGTGTGGCTTTTTTTTTTTACAAGAAAAAATAACCTACAGTGCAAAAAAAATTATACTAAAATATCTGTAATGTAGAAGATAACAACTCCCCCCCCCCCCCCGCTACAGAGGACGGACATAGTCCATCAACACATGACGGGCGCTGCGGTCTACTACGCACAGTTGTACTAAAATATCTGCAATAATATCTGCAATCTGCTACAGAAGAGTAGCGGGGGGGGGGGGGGTGCATTCGCGGTTCCGGACGCGGCGCACGGACTGGACACGGTTCGTGCGCCGTCTGGACCGGACCGGAGCCGTCATGTTGCGATAACGCACAGTTGTAATTTACCAATCGGTCAAAAGTCATTTGGATTACAATTTTCAGGGATAAAGAATAATTTAGCTTATAACACTTACCTGTCCACAACAGCAGTGTCGCTGGCGAACTTCTCTTCCTCACTGTCAGACGAACATGACGCTGGTCCGCTTGTTACGGACTCGTGGTTCTGGTCACGCGACCCGGTCAAACCATGATTCCATTATTGCGGTTTTGCATTTCCATGATTGCGGTTTTGGCGAACGATTTTTCAAAACAAATAAGAACAGTAGTAAGAAAAAAAGACAGGCGAACGCCTGTGTGTCACCCAGCCTTACACAAAACAGCTTTCGAACTTCTGTGCTTCAATTGGCTGGCTGTATTCACAGCCGTTGGTAGGCGGGTCCTTCTTGCTAGGTTTTCAGTCATTGGTTCTTCAAGGTTTCAGAAACCCAATTCAAGGCTCTTATTAGTCGAATGAGAGGTCAATCACATCTAAACCAATCAAAGCACTCCTTTGGCTTTCTGTTCGCGGCTGTGTCTGTAGTGGAAGAACGGAAATGCAGGGTTTTTTTTCTTCAGTGCGCCCTAGGACGCACAGTGTGCGTACTAGGGCGCCCTCGTGCGCTCTAGGACGCAGAGACGTGTCTGCCCGCGGTACACCGGAGTGCAAGAGGTTAAAAGCCAGTTTTTACAATGAGTCCTAAAAGTGTTTAGTGTGATACGTCCTCTGATTGCAGGTGGTATGTTATTATGGTGGTATGGTGGTATGGTGGTATGGTACAGGCAGACGTCATATAACTGAAGGAAAGATGAATGGACAAATGTTCAGAGACATCCTTGATAGGAACCTGTTGCCATCTGCCAAGATGCTGAAGATGAAACAAGGGTGAACATTTCAGCAAGACAATGATCCCAAACACACAGCCAAAGAAACTCTCAAATGGCTCCAGAGAAGGAAAATAAAGCTGCTAGAATGGCCCAGTCAGTCATCTGACCTAAATCCAATTGAAAATCTATGGAACGGACTGAAGATCAGAGTTCATAGAAGACAACCACAGAACCTTCAAGGTTTGACAGTTTGTGTGGAAGAATGGGGTAAAATCACTGCTGAGCAATGCCTGCGCCTAGTTTCCCCATACAGGAGGCGTCTGGAAGCTGTTTACCAACAAAAGCTTTTCTACTAAATATTAAATGAATCTCACCAAGCATGTTCAATATTTATTCCCTGTGTCATTCCACTTGATCAAATATAACTTGTTTTGTGAACACAGATGCCTTGATTTCTTTGTATGTGTGGATTACTTGGGTTGTTTCTGATATCTGGTGAAAATCTCAGGTCAATGGCTCCATCAGAAATATGATTAACCTTCTAACTGTGAACATTTCATGGACAGATCACGTGCCCCTAGTGGCACAGCGCAGCACTGCACCTGTCAACTGATATGACATACAGAAACACTGCCCAGCTGTACTGAGGATTTGTACTGATTATACCTGTTCACAAGGTGGCAGACATGTGTTGGCTGACACAGAATACATCAAAGAGCAAGAAATACTTCTTCTACTGTGTGATTAGAAAACAAATTTGGCAGCTACCGATCACTGAAGTACTGAAATCACAGACGGAGGAGCAAATTCTCCCGAATTTGCCAATTATGATTTAAAAAAGAGATTATTTAACTTATGAAGGTAAATGTTTACATTTACAAACATTTTGTTATCAGAGAGGGTGCGCGATGCTGGTTGATTTGACCTGCCGGCAGCTACAGCGGCACGTGACCGAAGGGACAATCACTCCACTTCCATGAAGTTTTATAAGATAAATAGCGCCAGAATAAAAACGAAATTGAGGTGAGATAATCGTAAGAATGTGTGCATGTGGGAGAAAAACTGCAAATGCCCAAACAGAAGAGAAAATAGCGACCAGCATGGACAAAAATGGATGCAGCACCTTTGCCAGCAGTAAGTGACAAATGTCTGTTTGTTATTGTTTTGCTTACATTATACTGCATTGTACTGAATTTCTGGTTCATATACTTTAAAGATAAGAAAAAAACCAAAACAAGAAACTGTAACAAAAAGCAGAACCATTCTATGTGCAAATATGTACAAAGTCCACTTTTGACCAGTTATGAATTTGATATGGCTGCTGCGGCATTATGCAAATTAGATGTGTAAATTTACTCCTATCTGAAACTTTGGATCATATTCTACATCTTTCTAATTGACAGTAAGCCATTATCTCTTACAACTTTCAAGTTATAGCCTTGGAAATCTGACATCTGAGCTGAATATTTTCTTGAAAAAAAGCTTTACCACTCTTGACCACTAGGGGGTCAATGTCACAATTTGGCAACATACACAGTTAATGAGAAAAATGTTCATGTGTTCAATACTTATTTTCCCCACTGTACATAAAAATAGCAAGAGAAACAGTGCCTGTTGAATTATTTATTAACACCAATTCGCCTACAGGGAGAACCAGTCTACAGAAGACGCCATCACCACCACTCTCCATAGAGCGCTGAGCCACCTGGAGAACCCAAGGAGCTACATGAGGATCCTCTTTGTGGACTACAGCTCAGCTTTCAACACCATCATCCCAGACATCCTGATCAACAAACTGCACCTCCTCCAGAGCCCCACACCCTGCTCACAGATAAAAAAAAAAAAAAAAACGTTCTCACCAACCGCCCACAAACTGTCAGACTTGGCCCCCACCACTTCTCCACACTGTCTCTTAGCACTGGCTCCCCCCAGGGCTGCATGCTAAGCCCTCTACTGTACTCCCTGTACACTTTTGACTGTATTCCAACCCACCCAACCACCGTCATCGTGAAATACACGGACGACAGCACCTTGGTTGGGCTCATCACCAATGATGATGAGAAGGCATACAGGGCGGAGGTAAAGAATCTGCTGCTGTGGTGCCAAGCTAACAACCTGAAACTGAATGTCCAAAAAAACCAAAGAACTCATACTGGACTTCAGGAAGAACAGACAGGACCACCACTCCCTCCTCATAAATGGCAACCGCGTGGAAAATATCCCCGCCTTCAGGTTCCTGGGCACCCACATCTCCTCTGACCTCTCCTGGACTGTCAACACCAAGGCCCTGGTGAAGAAAGCCCAGCAGCGGCTGCACTTCCTCCATGTCCTTAGGAAGCACAACCTGGACCAGAAGTTGCTGCTAGCCTTCTGTTGCTGCTCAGTGGAGAGCGTGCTCACCTACTGTTTGGGTGTGTGGTACGCCGGCTGCACGGCCGAGAACAGGAAGGCTGTGCAGAGGGTCATCAACGCCGCCCAAAATATTATCGGCGGCCCTCTGCCCTCTCTAGAAGACATCTCCAGATCCTCCTGTCTCAGAAGGATCAAGGCCATCACAGGAGACCCCTCATATCCTGCCCACCACGTCTTCAACCTGCTTCCATCTGGATGAAGGTTCAGATCGATCAGGTCCCACACCTCCAGACTGACAAACAGTTTCTTCCCCTGGGCCATCCTAACTGCAAACAGTCAGAGGCCTCACCCCCCTCCCTCTGAACACGCACATGCTCAGAACTGAGGACCTTTTAATTATCACAATAACTCACCTATCTTTGAACTCCGCACTTTCATGTTCATTGACCCATCCAAGAAACCGCTACTGTGTATATTTTCAATAATCCTTGGGCCATTTTACTCAATTTTGTGTTCAATTGTGTGTCTGCACTCTGCACTCTTATGTACACAGTTCCACCAGCATAGCCACTACAGAGAGGGAGGGGGGTACTAAGGATCAATTTCTTTTTGATAGGTGACCTTTGACCCAACACACCCCCTGACCCAACCTATGTAATTCTCTGGGAATTATCTCTAATGACATGGGGATTAGTGTGGGTATCGAATGTCGATTATAATGGACTTGTGGGATTAGTGTGAGGATTAATGTGGTATAGAATGTCAATTATATATGCTTTTGCATATATAATGCAAATTTATAATGCAATTTTGCTCTTGCTTGCTTGTTTTTTTTTTGTTTTTTTTTTTTTGTTTTTTTTTTTTCTTGCCTTCTGATTGTTGCTCTGAGTGTTGCTATCCCTGTGCTGTTGCAATCCTGGAATTTCCCCGTTGTGGGACTAATAAAGGCTTATCTTATCTTATCTTATCTTATCTTATCTTAAAAATGATCTTTGACCTGTGAGATGAGTGTGAGAATGGAATGTCAGTTATCTATGCTTTTAAAAATGATCTTTGACCGTATGAGATTAGCGTGAGAATGGAATGTTAATTATGGGAGAAACAGCTTTCAAGGATAATCAATGATATGTTTTTAGAGCATTCATTTTGTCAGAGTGACCAAATCAGCACCAGAATTCTCTCCCACACACACACATTCTGAGAAATACATTTACTTCCTCCTTACATGCTTTAAAAGCACAGCATCTGTCACGGGCATTACAAGTTACGACATAACAGTATCACCATGAGAAATGTCTGGGGGTCCTATTAACCACCCCGGCAAGCGGCACCCCAAACCAAAGATATCATGTTACTCTGAGATCTGTCTGCCCCCGTGTAACATAAGCTATCACTTGTATGAGGGGGGATCAGTCCCCCCACCTTCTTCGCACACACACTTGTTTTTACTCTGTGGTTCATTCACATTCCAAAACCTTTTCCCAATTTCCCAAGGGTCTGCGTTGTGTATAAGTACGAGTGAACCAATTCTGAAAACCATCTACACGCCCAAAGGAACGTAGCTCAGGCAAGATGAGAGGTGGTATTATCTGACTTTCAAAACTTTGGGATACACTGCAGAAGTTCAGGCAGACAGTTCTCAGCTTCAATCGGCTACTTGTTTTTTTTTCATGTGCTTTTTATTTGTGTATCTGTAGCAAATGCAGCTATCACTGGGGGAATACGGTGGAAGTGATAATAAAAGTTCGGTGCAGCAAGGTTTCATTTATTTGTTTATTCCCTCTCAAGTATCGTATTTAATAAACTTCCCTTGGGGATTTGTGTAGTCAGCTGGGACACGAGAGTAAGCTCGCCACACTCAGGGTCACTATCACGGTTCAATATTAATATATATGTGAGAAAAAAGTCACAAAAACTTCTCTGCACAACGGTATTTTTTATCTCTGTATTAACAAGTTACATGTTTGCACGGTGTTGATAGAAACTCTGACTTTGAAACCGGTACTTACATTCACGCAAACCTGCTTCATTAGTTTGAAAAGTCTATTCAATATCTGTATACCGGAATTACCATAAAACCTCACCGATGTCAAAATCTACCTCAAAATCTTGCCTAAATCCGGATGAAACGGTTTACTTTTTTTGAAAAAGGTCGGTTTAATTTGTGGTGACATTCCCCCCTCATATATAATCATTTTTCTGTGTTATACCTACACAGCTGTACAAACCGATAAATAAATGACTTTTTTGCATGCTCTTATTATTTTTTTGATTTTGTCTGTATTATGAGGAGCATGAACAAATAAAATGGAATGATATTAAATTCTCAAGTGGGAAACAAAGCAAAACTTGTAACCTAACACAAATATCTATCACAGCTAAGGTCCAAGGTTGACTGACGATGTGCACTGGCCTCTCTGCCACCACCACCACATTTCACAAAGGACTAAGCTTCGCAATTTGGATTTCTTTTGATTTTGTCTGTCTTATGAGGAACATGAACAAATAAAATGGAATGATATTAAATTCTTAAGTGTGAAACAAAGCAAAACTTGCAACTTAACACAAATGTCTATTGTAGCACGCAGTTCAATTAAGTTGTCCGCACAGATAACATGAACTTTTGGTCAGTCTCCAAGCTCCAGAGTAGTTTCTCGTTAATATTTTGAAATAACTTCCATTCTCGCAAAAAAATACCCAAACAATTTTTGATACAAAACAACAATCTCGCAGTATTTTACTGAAAGGCATATGCAGTCAAAACCTCAAGTGTACAGAAAAAATGCTTCTGCATGAACCTTAAAGATCTGATGACACGATTTTGACATTTTTTAGCATGTTGTGTAAACCCAAAAGTCGTTGTCAATGATCAATATAATATTTACAACCATACCTGCATAAACTAGTTATCATCAAAAAACCGCAGCCGCTAACTGGACTGTGGTGCCGCCCACCGAATGAAGGGCGGCACCACATGACGTAAGCGACAGAACGGATGCCAGTGTTGTTGACTGGAATGACAGCAGCTTTGTAGCTCACAGTTTCTCTGGTTTCTTGTTTTAATTTTACGGCTATGCCTTTGCGTTGTGTCGCAGGCTCAGATAACCTGTTAAACTCTGTTCAACTTCCCTAAAAACACCTAAAAATAACATGCCCAAAGTAAATCAAAAGCTGTTCTTCAACCCTTTGCAGCATCTTCATGGGGTTGGTCTCATTTAAAAGAAAACACTCTGAATTTTTTGGCAAAACAGTCATAATATCTCCAAGTGCTCCTGCCACTGAGTAACAATCATCTAAACATACTGAATTTGAAGAAAATAAAGTTCGCCTGGGTGTTTTTTTTAGATACAAATGCTTGCAAATAACATACAGCTGTCAGATACTTGTTGGAAAACACAACAGAAATGTAGAAGGCGCATTCTCCATCCAGTGATTTATAAATGCTGCCCCAGATGAAAACCAGTCTGAGGGACTATAATGTTCAGAATGAGGCTTTAGAAAATTATGAATCACTTTGTAAATCACTGGATTGAAAATGTACAGATTGAATACCGAGGTCCACCTGGGGTGCTCACATTAGTGTGCTCACATAGTCAGGGCTCCATTTCACCAGATCACGTTTACACAGTAAAACAAAGGCATAATAACCCAGACATACACAGCACAGTTCCTTTTTTTTTTACAGGAAAAAATAGCTACAGTGAAATAAAAATTATACTAAAAAATTATTAAATTTTTCTGCAATATACACAGTAACAAATAACGCCCCCCCCCCCCTCACGGCATACACAAAAACGTTGCCATGCGGGACCTTTGTAATTACCGACTGGTCAAAAGTTATTTTTATTACTATTTTTATCGATAAAGAATAATTTAGATTATAAGACTTACCTGTCCACAACCACATTGTCGCTGGTATTGTCCACTGGCGTGTGACGATCGTCAGCTATTCCGTTGATGGAAACCTCCGTTGTTTACTGATTCATCGTCAAGGTCACCCGACCCGGTCAAGCCATCTACATTTTCATGCATGCCCTTTCGGTTTAATTTGTGAACCATTTTTCAAAACAAGTAAAGTAATGGCTAATGTTACCCTGACCCTTCTGCACAGTATCACAAAGGACTGCACATCACACAGCGGCGGAGTCAAAAGAGATTTTACGCAAGGGAACGCATGGTATTTTACCGGAAATATAAACACTGAACCGTGCATATAGGGCGTCACTGAAGTCTGAAATTGATTGGCTAAACGACACGTCCATCGTCAGATTACTAGGCTTCAATTGGCTCGTTGTATTTGCGGTTGTTGATGGGCAGATACTTCTTGCTAGGTTTACAATCATTGGTTATTCAAGGTTTAAAAACCCAAATCAAGGCTTTTGCTGGTCGAATGAGATGTCAATCTCATTCTAAACCAATCAAACACTCCTTTGGCTTTCTGTTTACGGCTGTGTCTGTACTGGAAGACCGGAAATACAGCTTTTTTTTTTTCAGTGTGCACTGAGACGCACTAAGACGCAGAGACGTGACCGCCCCCAGAATCTCCCAAGTTTAACAGGATAAACAGCAGGCCGTGAAAGACCACATCACACGCTTCAGCTACAACTGTCATAAGCCTCCTCATGTGCTCCTCTTGCGCTTTTATGCAGGAGGAGCACACGAGGAGGGGAAGGATTAATGGATTTACGCGCAGCTTTGACCTACTTTCTGTGATTGCATGCTGACTCTCGCCGGCCCAGCCACGTCCCCTCTCTCATTATCACCAGCTGATTCAAACTCCTGCTGATCATCTTTCCCGGTCCTCGCCCAGGTGCTTCTCATCACATCATCACCAGCAGTGCGTGTACTTAGCGGCCGTTTGCCAGTCACGCACTGCTGGTCCATAGTATTGTCATCTGTGCTGTTAGTCTGCCAGTATTTTCAGCACTCTCACGACATTAGTCACTCCATGTTCGCCATGGTTCTCGTGCGTCCTTGAAGCGATGTTGGCTCTGGGGCGCAACTGTGGCCAACACGTCTCCTCTCATTCGTTCTCTGGGTGATGCCAGCCCCCAAACGCCATCAGTAAGTGTGTTTGTGTTTTTTGTACGTCTTCACCTTTTAGGGAATTGTCTGTCTTTCTGTATTACATGTGCTGTGGTGAACCCTGCACGTAAATCCTCGTTATTTCAACCTCCCTCTCCGTGCCCTGCGTAAGAGCGCACGGAGGGTCATGATGAATGGATTTACGCACAGAATTCACCACAGCACATGTACTGAACATAAGAATGATGACAATAGTTCTCAAAAAGGTGAAGACTTATAAAAATAAACAAACACTTACAGTTGGCGTTCGGGGCTGACATCGCCCAGCAAACATGGAGAGGACACGTGTTAACCATGGTTGCGCCCCAGGGCCGACATCGCTTCAACAGAACCACGGCTGTGTGGAGTGGCTAACACATCGTGATAGTGTTGGCAATATTGTCTGGCTGACAACACGGCAGATGATGCACACAAAACATGAACAACTGACTGTCAAAGAGAGAGGGCGCGTGGTCGGACCGGCGAATCTTGGACAGTGCCCACCTGAAAGTGGGTCAAAACGCACATAAAACACATGTACAAAACAAAAACAACAAGAACTCAAAATATATTACATAATAAACCCGATGCCTGAGCCACAGAGAATACACTGCTATGATTTTTTTGAAAAATCGGGTTTAAATAAATTATATTTTTGAACAAATAATTTGTTGCAATATCTGTAACAAAAGAACAACACTCAGTGTTCCCCTGCCGTGTGTTTGTCACTGCTGCTGCTGCGGCGGGCATGTGTGCCTCTCCACTGTCACTCTCTGAGGCTGACTCGCACGATGCCCGCTTGGCACGGCTCAAATCTATATGGTCTGATGCCCCCAGATTCTTCATTGTCATCCCATTCTTCTGAACTATAATTGACTGAAGACTGGACAACACAAACCAATTCCAGACTACATGTGTTGGAGCCATCGTCGATGTTTTCTATCGTTTCCATCCTGTGTGTACAATGGGCAGCCAAGCGCTGTGTGTCAATGACGTTACAACATGGCCGGGGGTTTTTCCAGCCACTGATGCAACTGGTGACGTGGCGTTCATGAAAACGTCGGATATTCGCGTGAAAAAAAGCCTGTTTGACTTAGAACTGCACAGACCAACCTATTTCGTCACATTGTATTATGTGTGTTGAAAAATTAGATGAAGTTAAAAACGTGTCATCAGACCTTTAAGTAGTTTGTTTTTCAAAAGAAAACAACAAGATGCAGTAAATTTAGCTTTTTCATCGGGCATCGTGTTTATAGTTTGTTGTTTTTTTCCTGCAGAAATAAATATTGCATAACCAACTTTGTCTCTACCTTGGGCTCGACAATTTCTCAGACTGGCAAACTAAGGGATGAGGTTGTCTATAAAGCGGTTAAAGATCCTTCTGCTTGAAGAATTGTGTTACCGACACATTTTGGCTCTGAGAAGAACACAATATATAAACACAATTTATAAAAAAAAAAAAAAATCTATATCGGTATAACTAGTATAAGCTTTAAACAACTAGAAATGAACACTGTAACGGATCAACATCTTGGCTCTTCCAAAAAGTACTTCTGTCTATGTATTTATCAATTTAAAATACACCAATTCTATGTATGCTGTTTAATCATTTTCAAATCTCACACCACTAACAACCCCTGCCCTCCCTACCCTCAGCAGCATCATAACCATGTCTTCCGGGGTCAGAAAGCTGCTTGCATTTTTCAGCGTTGGTCGGTCATTCAAACAGTTTTGTGGTATTTAAAAGGTTTTTTCTGATAACAAAGACATTTTTTAACATTCCATTCAGTTTTTCCCAGTGATCCAAACAATATTTTTCACTCTACAGTCAGTAAATGTAAAAGTGATTGATCAATAAATCAGACTAAAGTAAGTTGAGGACAAATATTCACAATTCTCGGTTTGGTTTCATAATACATAAAATATATATATATGTATATATATATATATATATATATATATATATATATATATATATAAAAGGGGATCCGGACGGTAAAACATTGTACACAATATTTACCAATGGGTAAATTATTTTATTCAGTTTATTCCAAAACTTTAACATTTGCAAATGTATTTACCGTGGCAAATTCTAATTTTAAAAAAACTATGTTAAAAAAAATAAGGTGATGGCTTTACTGTCTACATTCGAAAAATGTGGAATAAGAACCCACCCATCTACAAAACGAAAACAGGGTCATTCTATCCAATGAACGGAGAGGGAGAGTTCTCCCCTGTAACAGTCTACAGGCAGGCCCCTACCATCAACCAATGAAACTACAGGGTGGAGCATGTGAAAATCGGATAAATAAGTAGCCCGAAATCGGAAAAATTAAACAATCTTGGGGAAAAAGAAAAAACCCCAACCATGTCTGTTTGAAACCTCAGTCACTCTTACACAGACTGGTCATTACCTCCGCCAGGCCGAAGGCCAGGAGGAGGTTATGTTTTGCCAGCGTTTGTCTGTCTGTTTGTCTGTCTGTTTGTTTGTCTGTTTGTCTGTTTGTCTGTTGGTTAGCAAGATAACTCAAAAAGTTTTCGACGGATTTCGATGAAACATTCAGGCCTTGTTGGAAATGGTACAAGGAAGAACTGATTAAATTTTGGGGATGATCCGGATCACCGTCTGGATACAGGAATTTTTTAAATGATTCTTTAACATTGTGAGATACGGCCATTTTCAACATGTGTGCAGGGGCAATAGAGGGCACTGGTCGTCGTGTCTGATGAACACACACTCTGCCTTCTTCAAAGTTTTAGGCACAAAACCACGCAGAAAACAGTGGTGGGCAGGGCCCGCCAGAGTGCCTGTGTTTGCGCTACGCTGCAAAAGCTGACACGGGCAGCTGTCCGGCGCCGGATTATTTGGCAGAAATTCCCCGGCCAGCCATAGGGGCTGCGCAAAAACCAGCTCTCTGCCGGGGGAGGCTTCCAAATCCTCTTTTTTCCGCAGAGCGCAAACCCAATAAAACCCACAGCAACCATTATCGCACCTTCTTTTGTCCTGCGGCTCCGGAACAGAGAGGAATCCCGGCGCCAGTAATGCTGCGCCTGATATGTGTGACTCTAATACTAAAACTGACTGCATCAGGGATTTTCGACCTGAAGTCGCACTTTGCTACACAGCGCCACAAAAACTGTGTAGCCAAATTCGATCGATGGATGAACATTTTCAGCCAGTGACAGAACCGACGCCTTCCAAATCCAATGCATCACTAGCAGAAGTGATGTTTTGTCATTTGGTGGCAGAGCACAATCTACCCCCATTGGTGGCAGATCACTTCAGTGATTTGGTGCCAACATTGTTTCCTGACAGCAAGAGCAATCAGTTTTTTTGTGCTACTTGGCTTATTATTTTCACATTACCAAAAAGTTATGGCTCAACATTGTGTCCATATAAGTGTACATTTGAATAAATATGTTTCAAAGAGTTCATGTTGCAGTTGCTGTTTGCTTAGTTTTTGTTTGTTTGTTTGTTTGTTTTTGCTTCAGTTTTCTTTCATCTACCGATAAATACAGTTTTTAAGTACTCAGTACAGGTGTGAAAGCCCCCCCCCCAATAAGGGAGGCATGAGGTCAGTACAGGTGTGAAAGCCCCCCCAATAAGGGAGGCATGAGGTATGCCTTGACAGGTCGCAGCCTGGCACTTTGCAGATGGAGGAGATGAACACAACAGCAACACTTCAGTTTATTACCTCTGCCAAGGAGGTAATGCTTTTACTACTGAACCACTAATCCTATCATTGTGAATCCAATTGCTAGTCATATGTTTTCATGGTCAAGGAATCTGAAAACCTACACACAAACACTGTATGGAGGGGAACTGTGGCGCTTGGCGGAGGTCTGCGCTCTCCGAGTGCTTTTCTAGTTTTATCTGTTTTTATTTATTTTACCTACTCCATTTTAAATTTTTATCTTTTTTATTGATATTAACTTTCTATCTAGTGATATTAACTTTTTAAACTGGAGCTAGAACTTTGTTGATCGGCTATATTGATCATACAGCTCCCAACGGCTGGACCGTTTTTGTTTTTAGTCAAAAATGGGCAAAACAGTGCCTGGGGATGGTAAAATTCTCCTATAGAAAGCACAAAAGAAAATTGCTGACCTGGAGGAGGATATCCAACGACTCTCTGATGAACTGCAGCAGAAAAACACGCTCCTCTCCAACTTCAGCTTACGTCTTCCTCTGCTGTCACAGATGAGTCTTTTAGCGGCCCAGGAGTAAAAAAAAACGGCCTTGAGTGACTCAGCCCTCCGAGACGCAGTCGCCGGAGACCCCTCCGCCTGTCCACGGCCCTCGTCCTGCTCAACGCCGAATCAGATGGCCTGGTCTGAGGTGATGGTCCGGGGAAGGAAAAGGGCCTCAGACGCGTCAACCACCAGCCCTCCTCTGCCCGTCTCCAACCGCTATGAGGCTCTGGCAACGGCTGATAATCCACCTTCCACCGATGCTCCAGCTTCACCAGTTCCAGTTCGCCCGGGCTCCACTCGACGCACAGCCCCCGCTGACGTCGCACCCGTCCCTTCGCTGGAAGACCTGGTGGCCTTTCCTTCGCTGAAGACTGACAGCAGTAGGGCGGCTGGCGTGGCCCCAGCCGAGCCACAGCAGCTCCGGCTCCGTTCTGAAGAGTCCTGTGACCGATGTATGATCCTGAGGGAGGCTGTTCGCTGGCACTCCAGGAGGCCACACTGCATGGAGCAGTTGGGGAATCCCTCCTCCGGTTCTTCGCTGCCCTGCTCGTTGGCTGGTGAGGTAAGAGGCACCACCTGCCCCAACGACGGGAGACCCACTCTGTCGCCACCTCACCTCACTGACTCTCGCCAAGGGACCCTGCAACTACCAACATCCCGCCCCCTTTTTCCTCCAACCACGATGATCGTCGGTGACTCCATCATAAGGCACATCAGGTATTTTAACTCTATCACTCACTGTTTCCCAGGAGCTACTGTCCCCGACCTGTTGGAAAAGCTCCCGGATCTGCTGCAGTCACAACCTCCCTCCATCACACGGATTATTATTCATGTAGGGACTAACAACACCACCGGCAGACAGTCTGAAATCACTAAAAATGACTTCTGCAAACTTTTTAATATTTTATCAAACAGCGGAAAGTCTGTTTTTATTTCTGGCCCCAATCCCACACTGCACCGTGGATCAGACTGTTTTAGCCACATTCTTGCCCTCTCAACTTGGCTCAAGTCCGCCTGCAGCAGCAACATTAATTTTATTGACAATTTTAACTTGTTTTGGGGCCGCCACAATCTCTATAAATCTGACGGCATACATTTAAATGCATCAGGTAGCCAGCTTTTAGCAGCAAACCTGATGCATATCATTCAAACCACAACACGCAATTCACTGTTTACATCCCACAACCGCTCTTCTCCAGATCCACTCACGTCTCTGACCCCCAGTAAGACTATCCAGCACGAGTCCCATTGTTGTCAGTTTCCACCATCTGGTCTGGAAATTAATTCACCTTCCCCATTAGGACATTCATCACAGACAGACCTCCATCCATAAAACATACAGTTCACAAAAACTCACGCCCATGCTGCCTACATTCTGTGGATCAGTCTCCAAACAATAATCCACAGAAAACAAATTACCCACCCATAAATAACTCACCACCTACCATAAATATGGCTCTTTTAAATATACGGTCACTCGCTAACAAGACTTTTATCATCAATGACCTGATTTTAGATAATAAGATTGACTGTCTATTGTTAACGGAGACGTGGCTTGGCACGGATGCACCAGCGGTTCTCACTGAGGCTTCCCCACCATATCTTAGTTTAGTTTTTTCCATGAGAAAGGGCAGGAAGGGTGGGGGTACTGCATCAATTTTTTCTTCCTCACTTGAAGTAAAGCAAATTTTACTTGATCAGTATACCGTATTTGAGCACCACGCTTTTATCTTTAGCTGCCCCGCAATTTTATGCATCACAGTTTACAGACCACCCAAATACCGGCCTGTTTTTATTAATGAGTTCTCAGAGTTTTTATCAATAATCCACTCCTCATATAATATTATTCTCATTTCTGGTGATTTTGATATACACATTGATAAGCAGGGCGACCATAAGTCAGAAAATTTTAATGACCTGCTCACGTCCATGAATTTTACTCAACATGTCATGCAGCCGACTCACAACAGGGGACGTACTCTGGATCTTGTCATTAGCCGTGGCCTGCTCACGAGTGTGTCCTCTGTTGTTGATCTGGCTGTATCTGACCATTACTGTGCGTTATTCAACATCACTGGTTTTATGCAACGGGAGACCTCGGTGCGAACTGTGAGGAGGCGCCATCTGACACCTGAAGTGGCTGCTGATTTTATCAAACTCTTATGCAATACTCCCCCAGTTATTTCACCTGCATCGTGTGATTTTATTGTTGATAATTTTAACAGTAAATTAAGATCAACTATTGACAGAGTTGCCCCAATAATCACAAGGACAGTTATGAATAAACCAAAGCCTCCATGGAGAAACAACCAAATCCAAAAACTGAAAAGAGAGTGCAGGATGGCTGAGAGGAAATAGAGGAAAAACAAATTAACTATCAATTACCAAGTGCTACAGAATAAATTAAAAATATACAATAATGCAGTCAAGCTATCGAGAACTGAGTACTTTTCCAACATAATCTCAACCCATAACAATAACCCTAAAGTCCTTTTTGTAACCATTGATCAGTTAATCAACCCAGATTTTAATGAAAACACAAACCTGCCATCAGACTCTCTGTGAGAGTTTTGCAGACCACTTCAGGTGCAAGGTTGATTGTATTAGATCCAACATTTTATCTGACCAGAAGACTGCTTTTAATGGAATCTTGGACTCACCTTTAGCTGAGGAAATGCCGTTTTGCCCTGGTTGATGCTAAGATGCTTGGTAGAGTTTTCTTCCAGGTAAACTTGACCTCCTGCTTTTTAGATCCGATTCCCACATCACTTTTTAAAATATTTCATGGATTCTTCAAACATGAGATTTTAAACATTGTAAATTGCTCTCTTCAGACTGGTGTTTTCCCCGCTGCCTTTAAAATGGCTGTGGTGAAGCCCCTTTTGAAGAAGAGTAATTTAGATCCTGATATCCTCAGTAACTATTGACCTGTATCCAACTTACCGTTTTTAAGTAAAGTTTTAGAAAAAATTGTTTTTATCCAGTTAAACAATTTTCTTATGGACCACAATATTCTTGACAAATTTCAGTCTGGTTTTAGGACAAACCACAGCACCGAGACAGCCCTTTTAAAAATCTTTAATATCAGGTGTAATATGGACTCCCACAAACTGTCAGTCCTGGTGCTGCTGGATCTCCGCACTGCCTTTGATACAGTAGATCACATTTTATTACGCAGACTCAAATACCTGGTGTACCTCTCAGGTACTGTTCTCGAATGGTTTCATTCCTATCTCACAGATCGCCGCTATTTTGTAAGTATGGATACATGCTCTTCGGCAATCCATGAAATCAAGTTTGGGGTACCCCAAGGTTCAATTTTAGGGCCAATGCTTTTTAATCTTTATTTGTTACCGCTTGGGGATGTTATCACGAGACATGGCATCAGTTTTCATAGCTATGCTGATGATACTCAACTGTACATTGCCACGTCTCCTAATGACACAAAACCAATTAATGCCCTTTTGAACTGTATTTTAGATATAAAGTCATAGATGACAGAGAACTTCCTACAGCTCAACCAGGACAAAACAGAAGTTTTAATCATTGGTCCTGAAGACAAGAGAGAGAGAGAAACTTCTACCAAAATTGCTAAGTCTAGAACCTACACATTGTGTCAAGAACCTGGGTGTTCTTTTAGACTCTGACCTTAATTTTATTTCACACATTAAAAATGTAACAAAAATCGGATTTACCATCTTAGGTATATAGCCAGAGTCCGCCCTTTTCTCTCTCTTGCTAGCATGGAGGTCTTGATGCATGCTTTTATTACTCGTCGTATAGACTATTGTAATGCCCTGCTCTCTGGTCTTCCTCAAAAAAAGAATATCACATCTCCAACTGCTCCAAAATTCAGCAGCACGAGTGTTAACGAGGACCAAGGGGCGGGTGCATATTACACCAGTTTTAGAATCGCTGCATCGGCTCCCCGTGCATTTTAGGATCGATTTTAAGGTTCTCTTAGCAGTTTTTAAATGCCTCAGTGGTCTTGGGCCTTCTTATCTATCTGAGCTGCTCTTATCTTATGAGCCCTCGCGAACCCTGAGGTCCTCTGGTACTGGCCTTTTAATGGTTCCCAAAGTCAAGACCAAGACCTTTGGTGAAGCTTCCTTTCACTATTATGGTCCTCGTCTGTGGAACAGCCTGCCAGAGAGCCTCAGGGCCACAGAGTCAATAGATGTTTTTAAGAACAGACTCAAGACCCACCTTTTTAATTTGGCTTTTAATAAACCTGTTTAACTATTACTGAAGTAGTCATTTATGTTCCATTGTTTTATGTTCTTTTTGGAGCCATTTGTTCTTAGATTTCCTCATCTTCTTATTGATGTGTTTAGTTCAGGTTTTTTTTTTTGTTTTTTTTTTTTAAGTATGGGTTTTTTAGTTCCTGTTTTTATGTTCTTAGTTCTTTTGGTACCTTTTTAAATTTTGGCTTTTAACAAACCGTTTAACTATTATTGAAGTAGTCATTTATGTTCCATTGTTTTTACATTCTTCTTAGCTCTATTTGCTTTTAGATTTTCTTATTTTGATGTGTTCTTAGCTCATTTTCTAAGTATGGGTCTTTAGTTCCCTTTGCTCTTTGTGTTCTTAGTTTTATTTTGTATTTATATGTTTTAGCTCCAGTGTTTCTTCGGGATGGTTGCTCCTTCACGTGGTGCCTCGGTGCCAAGCAATGTCTCCTTTATTTTATATGTGTGTAAGAGAAGTAGGGGGTGATGTATGTGTCTGTGTGTGTTGTGTTTGTGGGTATGTTTATGGGAGGGTTGGAAGGGGTGGGGCTGTATCATGTAAAATATGTAATTAAATGTGTCTATTGTTTTTAATCTATGAAAAGCACTTTGCGCAGCAACTAATGTTTTAAAGGTGCTATACAAATAAAGTTTGATTGATTCATTGATTGACTAAGAGGCCGAGCGATCATCTGATCAGCGAGACACCTGTCTCCACCTTGCTACTGAGCACTCCGGGATTAATGCCAAAAAAGAGAATGTATCTGTGGCGCATCCAGACCCCCGCAACCGGGAGTCTTCAGGAGGAATGGCAGTTAGAATCCGGAGGTAGATGGGGTTATGTGTTCAACTACGCAAGTAGGGATCTTTTGGCCCGCTCTCCAGAAAAGCCACACTTTCAGCCGTGGACTGAAGCGTACTGTGAAACGTGATTTACTCCGATCTGAAAACAAGCGACGTACATCGTCAACAGATAGGGGTGGAAGACAAGCCTGCTAGAAAAGACCAACAGACTCAGACGCCTGTGCGAGTGAAAGAAGAGCAACTACCGGTATTCATTACCGGAAGAATGTTGGCTAGTAGTCAACGGGTGATGCCTCATCCGAGGACAAATTTATCTTGCAGTATTTCAGTTCCAAATGTGGTGTGTTCCAGACAGCGTTATGCTTGCCTACAATGGTGTGGGTCAAAATGGTTGATGAGAAAGGGGAAAAGCTCAAGGCCCTCTTCGTTTCCAGCCGTACCGCGAGAGATCTGGTCATGGTGAAAAAACCCTAGCTTTTCCAGACGACGCCACTCCCACGACCTCCCGCGCCTAAACCCACCCTCCTAATGATTTAAAAGATGACCGCCCACCTTCACAAACACGCTCCCCGGATATCGAGGGTCCTCCTCAACCGTTTTCACCTACCTGCAACGTGTATAGCTGTATAATTTGCTTTTAGGTAGTGTCCCCCCCCCCCATTCGAATGCACGGAGAATGTAGATGTGTGTAAAAAATGTGTTTTACAATATTGGAGTTTTTTTGTTTTTGTCTCACCTTGACTGTGATTGTAAGAACAAGATAAACTTGAATTTGCTTTTAGGTAGTGTTTTGTTTGTTTGTTTGTTTTCCTCTAGTGAATGGAGAATGTAGATGTGTGTAAAAAAAAAAAATGTGTTTAACAATATTGGAGTTTTTGTTTTTGTTTAACCTTTACTGTGACTGTAAGAGCAAAATAAATGTGTTCCATTTACTGAAGTGTGGATTACTTCTTTTTTTTTTTTTGGTCCAAATGATTCAAAAATGACTAAATAGTTGAGAGTTCAGGTTCAGGTTCAGGTTACTTTATTTGTACCCTTAGGTAGAGCTGCACGGTGGTGCAGTGGTTAGCACTGTTGCCTTACAGCTAGAAGGTTCCTGGTTCGAATCCCCAGGCTGGCAGGGGTTGGAACCTTTCTGTGTGGAGTTTGCATGTTCTCTCTGTGCTGCGTGGGTTTACTCCGGGGGCTCCGGTTTCCTCCCACAATCCAAAGACATGCATGTTAGGTTAATTGGCTGTTCTAAATTGTCCCTAGATATCTGTCTCCTATAGGCTCTTAGAATAGAGGGTTAGTACTAGTGAAAGCGCTTTGAGTGGTCTTTGTGACTAGAAAAGCGCTATATAAGTGCAGGTTAGTTAGTTAGTTAGTTAGTAGATTTGTTTTGCAGTCTGGTGACATCCATATTTACAAGCCACAAATTACATTCAACATAGACACAAACACAGGCACACATGAAATTGACTATAAACATGATAAAAATACTCAAGGCTCCATCAATCAGGGTATAAAAAGACTGAGATGAGAAAAAAACCAGAGGTAAGAGAGAAGAGTCATATTAAAAGTTAAAAACTAGTCAATGAGGTTAAAAACTCAAAGGTCTAAAACTCAATAAAATATTTAGAACCCAAGCAACATCCTACAAAAATAAGTAAATATAAAATGGAGTTAATAAATAGGTACCTGAATTATGTGCAATATATTGTTACAGCTTGTTCAACTCTTTGACAGCAGCAGGAACAAAGCTGTTTTTGTAGCGCTGGGTTTTACTTTTTGGGACAGCAAACCTCCGTCTTGAGGGAAGAAGCTGAAAGTTGCAGTGCAAAGGGTGGGAGTCATCATTTAAAATGGAGGTAGCCATCCTCTGTACTTGTCTGGTGTACAGGGATGTCAGGCTCAGCTGTGGCTCACCAAGCAAACGACTGGACCATCTAACTACCTGATCCAAGGATTTCCTCTGTTTCAGTTTTATCTGACCAAACCATGACACTAAAGAAAAGGATAAAACAGATTCAATAAAAGCCCGATAAAACATTGTCATTATGGTTCGGTCAGTTTGGAAGCATGCAAGTTTTCTCAAGCAATGCAAATGTTGCTGACCCTTTTTGCACACCCTTTCACAGTTCTCTTCAAAGTTTAAATTACTATCAATAATCGTCCCAAAATATTTGTAGGATTGTACACATTCGGTGGTCTGGCCTTTTAGTACGGTGACTTTGTGCCTGGGAGTTTTCCTCCTAAAGTCAATAATCATGTCTTTAGTTTTTTGTCGTATTCAGCTGCAGGTAGGAATCCTCACACCAGTGAACAAATTCATCAACTACTGGGCCGTGGCCACTCTCACCATCCTGGAGGAGACTGACAATAACTGAGTCATCAGCATACTTTATAATGTGTCTGTTGTCATGTCTGCTCCGACACATGTTTGTGTACAGGATGAAGAGTAGTGGTGACAACACACACCCCTGAGGACAGCCAGTAGAAGAGCACTTTAGGTCAGACAATGTACCATTGACCCTTACTCTCTGCGTCCTGTTGGTTAAGAAATCCAGAATCCAACCCACCAGATTATTGCTCAAATCAAATTGTTGCAGGAGCCTTTCAACTAAGATATGAGGTTGGACTGTATTAAAGGCGGAAGAAAAGTCCACAAATAAAAGCCTGGCGTGTGTCCCATTAAAATCCAGATGTTTAAAAAGCATGTTAAACAGAGTGACAGTGGCATCCTCCACTCCTCTGTGAGGCCTATAGGCAAACTGCAGAGGATCCAATGCATGCTCAGTCTGCTTTAGGACCTCACATCTGACCAGTTTACATCTACATTCTCCATGCATTCGAGTGAAAAAAAACACTACCTAAAAGCACATACAGCGATAGACATTGCGATCAGCCAATTTGTTGTGGAACAAAGATAGTTTAAGTAAAAGCATGCAAATTTAATTAAAAAGCATTTTATTACATTTCAGCGTCAGTTTTTTCCAACTCTGCGTCAGAATTAATATCAGAGTCTGTGTCACCGTCCATATCACAACTCTTCTCAATGTCAGAATTGCCCACAAAATCCTCCTCCCAAAAGTTCTCGCCATCCAGACGACCCTGCGAATAGTCCTCAGCTCTTTGCAAATGATGAGCCATCTTCTCATTGCCCACAAACAGCGTTTCTGAAATCTCAGAAATCTTGGGGGTGATGCATGGTGTTTGTCTAAGTTCGTGAAGGAAAGCCTCTGTAATTCTGACGTACACCTGTATACAAGTATACATGTAGTTTAATTCGGGCAGTTTCTGGAGCGCTGGAATGAAGTGCCTGTTCCGCAGTCTTTTTGTGATCTCTTCAAAGTGGGTCAGAAAGAAATACTCTGACTCCACTGGGCAATCATGGTGTTTTTGATCGAAGTGGCTGGTCTGACAACCGCTGCATATTTCTTCTCTGCATTTGCCAATGGTAACATCCAGAAATCATATCAACCCAAATTTTACTATATCCAGAAACATGGGAAATAGATGAGCCGCCGTGTATATTGGGTCATCTTCCTCAAAAACCACGTCGAGGCCTGCAGAGGGAGAACCGTGTGGAGGGTCAGCGATGCATTCTTCAGCATCCATAGAACGGATCCACTCTGTTGCAGAAGGCAGGGTAGGTGAAGATGGTTGAGGAGGACCCTCAATATCCTGGGAGCGTGTCTGTGAAGGTAGGCGGTCATCTTTTAAATCGTTAGGAGGGCAGGTTTAGGCACAGGAGGTCGTGGGAGTGGCGTCATCTGGAAAAGCTAGGGGTTTTTTTCACCATGACCACATGTCTCGTGGTACGGCTGGAAATGAAGAGGGCCTTGAGTTTTTCCCCCTTTCTCATCAACCATTTTGACCCACACCGTTGTAGGCAAGTGTAACGCTGTCTGGAATGCACCGTATTCAGAATTGAAATACTGTATGATAAATTCGTCCTCGGGTGGGGCGTCACACATTGATAGCTGATGAGTGGCTCGGAAGTACCACCTCCCAGATGGGGACACCTTCGTCTCCCAAACACTACTAACCAACACCCTTCCAGTAATAAATACCAGTAGTTGTTCTTCTTTCACTTGCACAGGTATCTGGGTCTGTTGGTCTTTTCTAGCAGGCTCGTCTTCCACCATGTCCATATACGTCACTTGTTTTCAGATCGGGGTAAATCACGTTTCACAGTACGCTCCAGTCCACGGCCGAAAGTGTGGCTTTTCTGGAGAGCGGACCAAAAGTTTCTCCTTCATCCAACTGGTAAAAATACAGTTCGCTACTTGTGTAGTTGAACACAAAATCCCATCTACCTCCGGATTCTAACTGCCATTCCTCCTGAAGATTCCCGGTTGCAGGGGTCTGGATGCACCACAGATACATTCTCTTTTTTGGAACTAATCCCGAAGCGCTCTGTAGCAAGGTGGAGACAGGTGTCTCGCTGATCAGATGAAGATTGTTCGGCCTCTTAGTCGTGGTGGGTTTTTTTTCCTTTTTCCCGAAGATTGTTTAATTTTTCCGATTTCGGGCTACTTATTTATCCAATTTTCACATGCTCCACCCTGTAGTTTCATTGGTTGACAGTAGGGGCCCGCCTGTAGACCGTTATAGAGGAGGACTCTCCCTCTCCGTTCACTGGATAGAACGACCCTGCGTTCGTTGTGTAGATGGGTGGGTTGTTATACCACATTTTTCTAATGTAGATTGTAAAATGATATGATCTAATGCATCAAATGCTTTTTTAAAAGTCAATGAATACGCTTTAGCTCTCTACCTACCCATGAGTAATGCAGACTTAGAAACTTGGAAAAGAAGGTCAAAGCTATTGCCTTATTTTTTTTTAAAAGAAAAAGATTTTTTAATTAGAATTTGCCGTGGTAAATACATTTGCAAATGATAAAGTTTTGAAATAAACTGAATCAAATATTTCCAAGGTTGTCATAGCCAGGAGCGGCACTGGGGTTAAGCTCCCAGTGCTCATAAAATGCTCCTTATGGCGTGCGTCTCGAAAAGCCCCTGACAACTAAGTCCAACTCCTAGGCTGCCCATGTGGTTTAGTCCCTAAGCCCGGCGGAACTGCTTTTACTAATAGGAGAAGGGGCGAGGGCGGATCTCTGGCGCCTTAAAACCAGATGCTTCGGGTAGATGGTGGCTCATCAACCTGGGAAGGTAGCCCATCTAGGGGAAGGTAAACCCTGATTTCAAACCTCCGCTGCCTTGCGGCACACCCGGTCACGAAAAAGGCTTCGGGAGTCAACCCTGAGGAAAAATCCGGAGTCGGAGTCCCTAAGGCAGTTCTCTGTTGTGCTCACCATCGTTCTGGCAGCTCCTGCGATGGCGCTGGTGCCAAACTGCAGCAGCCCTGCTGTTCCTTTGGATTCATCAGTGACGTGGAGAGGGGGGACATGCTGCATGGGCAACATCTTGTCCTCCATATCTTCCTGCCCAGGCTTGAATCCTACCAACGCCCAATGCTGGAAGGTAGAACACCGGATCACTGGAGAGGACACTCCAGCTTCGCCTTTGGCGTAGACAAAACACAGGGAATGACTGTTACCGTTTATAAGCCACCGCTCAATTGGCGTAGAGCGCGGCGCCAGGGGTTGTTCCCAACGGTGGGAGGGATCATCGGATCTCACTGGACAGCTACCGCCCGCCTCAAGCTGGGCAGCCCCCAGCCAATAAGGTGTTGTCCCGCCAAAGCTTGCTTTCCTCATTGGGTGCATGGGGATGAGGAGAAGTCCGAACGGCAGGCTGAGAACCTTCGCACCAGGCAAGACAAAAAAACAAAAGAGACCAACTCTAAAACTGGGAACTTGGAACGTCCGCACTATGATGACAGGACTCGCTGCTAACCTCAAGGACATCAACGACACCAGGAAGACTGCCATCATCAATAATGAGCTGAAGAGACTGGATGTGGATATCGCCACTCTCCAGGAAACACGGCTGGCTGACGCAGGCACACTGAGAGAGAAGGACTAGATGTTCTACTGGCAGGGAAAGGGCAGTGATGAACACAGGGAACACAGAGTGGACTTCGCAGTGAAGAACACCTTGCTGAAGATGGTGGAACCGGGCAGCAATGGCTCTGCACGACTCCTCACCCTCCGCCTGAACACCACTCAAGGCCCAGTCACCCTCATCAGTGTGTATGCCCCAACACTGACAGCCACACCAGAGGCAAAAGACGAGTTCTACGAGAATCTCGCAACAACTGTCAGGATCATCCACAACTCTGAACAACTCATTCTCCTTGGAGACTTCAATGCCAGAGTGGGTGCTGACCATGACTCCTGGCCCTCCTGTCTTGGACCATTTGGCGTGGGCAGAATGAACGACAATGGACAGCGGCTGCTTGAGTTCTGCACATATCACGATCTGTGCATCACAAACTCATTCTTCAAGACCAAGCCCCAACACAAGGTTTCCTGGCAACATCCGTGCTCAAAGCACTGGCACCAGCTGGACTTGATCCTGACCAGGCGCACCTCACTGAAGAATGTGCTAATCACCCGTTCGTTCCAGAGTGCAGATTGCGACACAGACCATTCATTGGTGTGTTGCAAGGTCAAGCTGCAACTGAAGAAATTCCATCATGCTAGACAGCTTGGAAAGGCACGGATTGACACCAGCAAGATGGCCCAACCAGAACTTGTTGAGCAGTTTGCCTTCACCTTTGAGAAGGAACTTGGTGTACCACAAGAAGGAGAATCTGCAAAGCAGAAGTGGGAAGAGCTGCGAAACACCATCCACCGCATAGCCTTGGCTACCTTTGGGAGGAAGACCTCGAAGTCACAGGACTGGTTTGATGCCAAGTTGACTGAGATGACCCCCGTCACTGAAGCCAAGCACTCAGCACTTGCTGAGTACAAGAAGTACCCAAACGAGAAGAATCTCCAGATTCTCAGGGCTGCGAGAAGCAAAGTTCTGCAGACTGCTCGGTGCTGTGCCAATGAGTACTGGACTCAGCTCAGCCAAGACATTCAAACCGCTGCCATAACAGGGAGCATCCGTGGTATGTACGATGGCATCAAGAAAGCACTTGGTCCGGCTCAGAGCAAGACGGCCCCCCTCAAATCCTCCACTGGGGAGATGATCACAGAAAAGAACAAGCAGATGGAGAGATGGGTGGAACACTACTCCGACCTCTACTCCAGACAGAACACCGTGACACCGTCAGCCCTTGATGCCATCAACTGCCTGCCATCCATGGATGAACTTGACGCCGAGCACACCATCGACAAACTCAGCAAGGCCATTGATAGCTTGGCCGCTGGCAAGGCACCCGGCAATGACGGCATACCCGCCGACCTGATCAAGCACTGCAAGACCGCCCTACTGCTGCCATTGCATGACGTCCTCTGTCAGTGCTGGAAGGAAGGTGCCGTACCACAGGACATGAGGGATGCCAAGATCATCACCCTCTACAAAAACAAAGGGGAGAGAAGCAACTGCAACAACTACAGGGACATCTCCCTCCTCAGCGTTGTTGGCAAAGTCTACGCACAAGTTGTTCTCGTTCGTCTACAGAAGCTTGCCGAACGTGTCTACCCCGAGTCTCAGTGTGGCTTCCGCGCTGAGCGATCGACGGTAGACATGATATTCTCCATCCGCCAACTCCAGGAGAAATGCAGAGAATAGAACATGCCCCTGTACGTCGCCTTCATCGACCTCACCAAAGCGTTCGATCTGGTCAGCAGAGAGGGCCTTTTCAAGATCCTGCCAAAGATAGGATGCCCACCAAAGTTGCAAAGCCTCATCAAATCGTTTCACACCAACATACAGGGGATAGTGCAGCACGACGGCAACGTCTCAGAGCCATTCAACATACGCAGCGGAGTGAAACAGGGCTGTGTACTTGCGCCAACCCTCTTTGGGATTTTCTTTGCTATGCTCCTGAGGCATGCCTTCAGCACAGCAACAGAGGGAATCTACCTGCACACAAGATCTGACGGCAGGCTTTCCAACCTCGCCTGCCTGAAAGCCAGAACCAAAGTACACGAGGCTCTAATCAGAGACATGCTGTTCGCAGACAATGCTGCAGTCACAACCCACACACAGCAGGAGCTTCAGACCCTGATGGACCGCTTCTCCCAGGCTTACCATCAGCCTGAAGAAGACTAACGTCTTGGCGCAAGGCACGGAAGCACCACCAACCATCACCATCGACAACTACAAGCTGGAGGTCGTGAATCTGTTCACTTACCTGGGGTCCACGATCAGCAACAACCTCTCCCTTGATACAGAGATCAACAAGAGGATTGGAAAATCAGCCTTCACACTCGCTTGCCTCACCACACGAGTGTGGGAGAATCCCAAACTCTCTGTCAAGACAAAGATGGCAGTGTACAGCTCCTGCATCATCAGCACACTGCTCTATAGGAGTGAGACGTGGACAACACACACCCGGCAGGAAAAGAGACTGAACTCCTTCCACTTGCGCTGCATTCGCCACATCCTGGACATATCCTGTCAGGACGAAGTGCCCAACACAGAAGTTCTGTCCCGCGCCGGCCTTCCCTCCATGTTCACTCTAATCAGGCAGCGCAGGGTCCACCGGCTAGGCCACGTTCACCGTATGGAGGATGGCAGAATCCCCAAAGACGTCCTCTACGGAGAACTGGAGACTGGCAGGAGAGACGTTGGTCGCCCACAGCTGCGCTTTAGAGACGTCTGCAAGAGAGACATGAAGGCCCTGGAGATCAACACAGAGTGCTGGGAGGACCTTGCAACGGACCACTCCAAATGGAGAGGCACCCTGACCAGACAGCTCAAGGTGGGTGAAGAGAGACTGATTGCTGCAGCAGATGAAAAAAGGACCCGCAGGAAGAACCGCCACAGACCCAGCAGCACGGAGACCACCCACAAGTGCGACCTGTGTGACAGGGACTGCCATTCGCTGTCATTAGGATTCTCTTCCATGGTCATCATAGACCGACGGAGGCCAACGAACGATGAAATATTGTGTACAATGTTTTACTGTCCAGATACCCTTTTTTTTTAAGTTTTTGTAAAGGGTATACATGTCATTACAGCATTGCATTGTTTACATTTTCATCACATATTTCCCCTTTTTTTTGTTTTTTGACAACATTGGAAAAAAATTATTACAACACCCTTTTTTAAGTGAAAGAAAAAGAGAAATAAAAAAACAAAAAAAAAACAAAAAGCAAAAGAGCAGAAAAATAAAAGAGCATCTGAGTAGCGTTGGAGTATTTTGTTTATGTGGTGTCTAAGCTGGAAGAACCTGTAAAGGTCTTGATTTACTAGACCTTGTTTTTTCAAATCTTCAAAACTTCTTAAAGTTTGCCCTTTAAAAAATTCGTAATATTTTATCAGTCCGTTCTCTTTCCACTTTTTAAATCTAGTGTCTGTTTTATTAGGAGTAAAGTCCTGATCATGGGAAATCCATTGCAATAATCGATAGGGTTCTTTAGTTTGATTCTCTCTGACTATCTTAAACCAAATTTTTAGTGGGATCTCTATCCACGGGTTAGTGTTATTCAAAAGTTTAGGTAAGGCATTGTTCCCTATTATCGCCTGTAGGGGAATGTCACTTGTTATTTGGCATTCTATCTCCTTCCATTGTGCAGTGTAGACTGGGTTGCATATCTTTACTAATGTTTTAATTTGCGTGGCTTTAAAATAGTCCCTGATATTTGGCAGCGCGAGCCCAACTTTGTCTTTGTTTAGCTATCGGGTTCTGTATCTGATTCTTGGTCTCTTGCCCTGCCATATGAATCTTGAGATCCTTCTGTCCAGTTCTTGCCACGTTTTTTTGGGAGGTTCTACCGGTATTGTTTGGAAAAGGTATAGAAGACGTGAAAGTATATTCATTTTGACTGCTTCAATTCTTTGTGCAGTACCCAAGAATGGTATCATATTCTATCTTGCTAGATCAGATTTTATTTTTGCCATCAGTGGATCATAGTTTAGTGTTATAATTTTGTTGAGTTGTTTCGGGATATTGACCCCCAGATATTTCATAGATTCCATCTCCCAGTTAGTTTTGAATTTGCTTAGTAAATATTGATTTGGGTCATAGTTGAATGTTAAAATTTGGGTTTTATGCATGTTTAATTCATACCCTGATAACTCTCCATACTCTGAAAAAACTGAGATTAGTTCTGGAAAAGAGGTGTCTGGCTGCCCCAGGTATATTAAAATGTCATCTGCAAAGAGTGCTATTTTATGTTCCTTCTGACCAAGTGTAATACCTTGAATTTTTTGATTCTGTCTTATCCATTGGCTCAGAGGTTCTATGAAGATTGCAAAGAGCAGTGGAGACAAGGGGCAGCCCTGACGACATCCTCTTTCCAGTTCAAAAGATGATAATAATTTACCGTTAATCCTTATTTTAGCTGTTGGTTTTTTATATAATGCCTGGATAGTTCTAATGAAGTTGTTGTGAAAATTGAAACTGGATAAGATTCTATATAGGAAAGAGCAGTCAACCGAATCAAATGCTTTTTCAGCATCTAATCCCAATATGGCTGCATTTAAATTATATTTCTTTATATGATGAATTATGTGTAAAGTGCGTCTAATGTTATCTTGTGTCTGTCTTTGTCTTATAAAACCTGTTTGGTCTAAATGAACTAAGTCTGTCAGTATATTTTCTAACCTTTTGGCAAGGATAGCGGTAAAAAGTTTATAGTCCTGATTTAACACACTGATTGGTCTGTAGTTGGAGCAGTCTAGTTTATCCTTTTCAGGTTTAGGTATGACTGCAATGACCCCTTCTCTCCAGGAGGGGGGGATTTCCCCTGAGTGGAGGACATAGTTAAATGTTTTCAGGAGGAGAGGAGATAGTTGCTGTTTAAAGGTTTTGTACCACTCTGCTGTATAACCATCTGCTCCTGGGGATTTGTTAGCTTTAAGTTTCATAATTGCTTTTTCTAATTCTTTAGGTTATATTTCTGCCAGTAGTTTTTTATTTTGTGACTCAGTAAGTTGGGGAAGATTTAATGTATTTAGGAAGGCGTTGGATGCGTTTTTGTGTTTTTTTGAGGGAGTACAAGTTCTTGTAGTAATTCTCGAAGCTTTTAAGAATTTCCTGAATTCTAAATTTTATTTCCTTTGATACTGGGTCTCTGATTTTGTAGATTACTCTCTCCGTTTGTTGTTTCCTCAATTTATAGGCTAGTAATTTTGCCGATTTGCTACCTGTTTCATAGTATTTTTGTTTCAGAAATATAAGTTTCTTCTGGATTTCTATCGTGTAGATCTCGTTTATTTGCTTTTTAATTTCCTTAATTTTGAGCGAGTCATTAGAATGAGTGTTGTCTTTGTGCTCTTTTTCTAGTTTCTTAAGTTCTGACTCTAATGTGATTAGTTTTTCTTGTCTCAGTTTCTTTTGGAGTGCCAGTTTTGCAATAATCTTTCCCCTTATTACAGCTTTGCATGCATCCCACAGTATTAAAGGAGATACTTCTCCATTGTCATTTTCTTCCAAATATCTGAGAATATCTGATTCCAATTCATCTTTCATTGGTCCTTTCAGCACATTTGAATTTAACCTCCAAGAAAATGTATTATTTGTGTATTTTTGGATATTTAAGTCCATTTAGATCGGGCTGTGGTCAGAGAGATCCATCAGTCCTATTACATGTTTTTACTCTTCCAATGTCTCTATTAAACATAAAAAAAATAGTCAATCCTTGAGTATGATGAATGCGGTGCTGAGTAAAATGTATAATCTTTTACACTGGGGTTGAATTCCCTCCACACGTCATAGATTCCCATTTCTTTTAGTAGCATCCGAGTTTTTCTACTTTGAGTGTTATTTTGATGTGGAGAATTACCTGATGCATCCCAGTATGGATTCAGTCTTAGATTGAAGTCTCCACCACATATCACTAAACCTTGGGCTTTAGTTATCATTAGGTCAAATACATTTTTATAAAATTTCTAGTTAGCCCCTGGAGGTGCATATACATTCAGCAGGGTGATTATCTTCTCCCTCTAGCCGACCAAGTACTATGCTAAACCTCCCTTCTTTGTCTTTGTGTTCTGAATTTTTTTCAAATATAATTTTGGTTGAGATCAATGTCGCTACCCCCCTCCTCCTCCCTAACTTGTATGAAGATGAAGAGATCAGTTTAAACCCTTGTCTATTAAGTTTAGTGTGCTCCAAGTCTGTTAGGTGGGTTTCCTGTAAAAATATTATTCCTGCTTTGTCTTTTTTCATTTTGCCTAGAATCTTGGATCTTTTAACTGGATTCAGGATCCCTTTTACATTATATGAGATTATTTTGGTTACACTGTAGCGATGTTAAAATAAGACACGGCGTCTGGAGTTTTAATGAAGTTTATTGATCAAATCATCGCCATCACGGAGCTCACCCCAGCTGCTGTATAAGCATGCTGGGGATCGCTCTCAGGCTCTCATGAGCTGTAGTCAGAAGCAGTCAGAAGAAGAACAGAGGGTGAACATATGAATTCAGCCACTTAAATACCCAGCAACGGACAATACATCAAAGGCATTTTATCATCAAAGGAAATGCATTCAGACATGTGACATTTGTACCACAATGCGAGCAGGAAGCATGAATGTTTGCATTTGCGTCATACATATCCACAGGATGCTGGTGCCTGAACTAAGCACAGGAAGGCTGCCTATTGATCTCAACACACACATCTCACTGTCCTGTTAATTGCTCTAGTCGAGCGCTGTGTTTGTCCGTGGCTGCTGTGGGGGGGGTACCCCATACACTCCCCCCCCCAGAGGGCTTAGCGGGGAGCTGAGACCTTGGTAGTCCCGCTTTGGTGGCGAGCTGCGGGGAAAGTCTGTGCCGGGGAAGGGAGGAGGGTGGGGGTAGCAAGTGGCGGGGGATGTCCATGGCTGTGGGAAGAAAAGTTAGTCTCTGATTCCTCTCGCGATTCAGTCCGGCAATGAAGAAAAACAGGAGCTGAAGCTATGTGAGGGACTTGGCGTTTAGGCTTTAGGTGTGTTCGCGGCCCTAAAGCCCTCGGGGACAGCTGACGGCTGGATTCCCGTCGTGCGCCGTGGCTGAGACTTACACCAAATCCTGTGTGCGGGCTGCGTGTGTGCTTCAGGTGTGTGAGCAGTCCTGAAGAGCCGTGTGCAGCGGCGGAGGATGATGTATAAGTCTGTAGAGCCAGCTTGTCTCTGGTGCGTGGCACGCGCTGCGGCCACGTGCCTTCCAGCTGCGCTGTTCTGATGCGAGGCTTCTGTGCATGGCCGGTCCGCTGTCGCGAGGCGAATCGGGGTCAGGGGGCTTGATGGAGATCTGCGCAGTCGGCGCCGATTGTCTCCCCTGTTCGGGCTGTTGGTCGTCGCTCGTGCCGGGTCATGGTGCGTTCAGGTCCACGCGTTCTCCGTCGGCCATGGGCCGCCGTCGTGGAGAGAGGGCAAGGTGTGTGCGCTCTCGTATGGAGACACAGAATCGTGTGTCAGGAGCCGTGAGAGCGGCCGGTCCAGCGTGGATGTGCCGATCTAGGCGTGCAGACCTCACCATGAAATTTCCTCAGCTTTCCCGGTCGTGGGTGGTCTCCGAAGAGCGTCAAAGTCTCCCTGAAGCAGAAAGGAAAGGCAGATCAGTCGGGCTGCCGCGTTTGCTCGTCGTCGGAGAATCACTGCCGGGTGCTGCGTTTGCTGGCAGCGTGTTCTTTTCAGCGTCGGGTCGCCAGCGTGGTTGTCCAGACCAGAAGGTTGCGTCGCACAAAGCGTGTGCGTCTGCGGGGTCACCAGTGTGGCGATGTTAAAATAAGACACGGCGTCTGGAGTTTTAATGAAGTTTATTGATCAAATCATCGCCATCACGGAGCTCACCCCAGCTGCTGTATAAGCATGCTGGGGATCGCTCTCAGGCTCTCATGAGCTGTAGTCAGAAGCAGTCAGAAGAAGAACAGAGGGTGAACATATGAATTCAGCCACTTAAATACCCAGCAACGGACAATACATCAAAGGCATTTTATCATCAAAGGAAATGCATTCAGACATGTGACATTTGTACCACAATGCGAGCAGGAAGCATGAATGTTTGCATTTGCGTCATACATATCCACAGGATGCTGGTGCCTGAACTAAGCACAGGAAGGCTGCCTATTGATCTCAACACACACATCTCACTGTCCTGTTAATTGCTCTAGTCGAGTGCTGTGTTTGTCCGTGGCTGCTGTGGGGGGTACCCCATAACACCCTGTTTCTCCATTGTATTGTCTTATTTAGTGTAACAGTGTAATGGCCCTATTTTATGCTACTCAAAAACTGAAAGAACATTAAGAACATAAAAAACATAACATAGTATATAAAACTTTAAAACAAAAAACTGACAAAAGATCTTCCTGAACTGAGGTCTTTTTAGCGACCTTAGAAGAGCCTTGATGGTGTGTTGGCTCTGAGGGAAATTCCTCAAACTTTGTTACGTGCTGAGGGCCCTCTCTTACCCCTGTAAGTTGTCCCATGTTTTTAACGTGAATTTCAGATCCCAATCCGAACTTGTAATTATTTTTTTTTTTTATGCCTATACCCTATGAAATTGTGCGCAACCTCCCATCACCGTCACAGCAAACAATCACGTTAATACAGTATTTGTTAGTGTGGAGAGTTCATGTGGTTCATTGTCACATTTCTATTTTAACAAGTTTTTTTTTTTAAGACTTATTTGTTTCTAATATTATGACTGTTCCATGAAATGTTTTACCACTTCATATTTGTTGATTCTGCATCTCCTTTAATGTCTGTTACATTGTAGGAGGAGGGTTGGATGCGCAGATTGACTAAAAATATTGTTATTCCCTCCTGAAAGCGTCCAGTTTTTCCTTATAGCCCTGGCGCTGGGTTTCCCGCTGCTGGCCCGTGGATTTTGAGGGTCTCTGTGTGCACCACGTTTGAGCCTTGATTCTTTCGGTCGGGTCTGCTATGGGTTTATACACCGTTACCGGGAGCCCTCTTCTCACCATATCCCTGGTTGCTTCTTCCGCCAAGTTGTAGAGACACGTCTCTTCCCCGTAAAAAAACCCTCAGCTTCGCCGGAAATGGAGTTTGAAAGCGCAGTTTCTTCTTTCTTAGTATCTTTTTAGCGTCATTGTATTCCTGACGCTTTTTAAGGACCCCTGGGGCGTAGTCAGGCTCCACAAAAACTTTTCTTTGTTGGTGCATAAATCCTTTTTTCTGCCAAGCCAGTCTCAAAACCTTTTCTTTTGTTCTGAAGCTGGAAAACTTCACGGGGAGCTTCCGCCGACGGCCTTGGGGCTAATGAACGGTGCACCCTTTCTATTTTCAAATCAGTGGATTGGAGAATTTCCAACTTCTCTCTCAGTATGGTTTCCACACATGCGGCCATTGTGGTGAAACCGTCCTCGACTCCTTCTTTCAGACCATGAATTCTTATGATGTCCCTTCTTAGTCTTCCTTCCTGGCCGGTTAGCTTAGCCTCCAGTCTTGTCTGTCGTTTGAGTAATTCCAGCGTGGTTTCTTCCAGCTTTTTTATTCTTTCCTCTGCTTCCATGATTTGGGCCTCAGCCTGGTCCACTCTGTTGTTTGTCCTTTTTATTTCGTCTTTAATTTCACGAAATTCGGCCCAACACTCTCGGCGAAATTCTCTTAATTCTTGAAGTATTGTTTTTAAGCTAACCGTGTTGCTAGCCTCATTTTGCTCCTCTATTTCCGAGTGGTTGTTGTCTTCCAGGTCAGATTCTCCGGCCGATGCATGTCTTGGCCTGGTAAATGTCAATCTCTTCTGTTTTCCTTTAGGCATAATGACTTTGTCTTTTGATTTTCACTCTTCCATAAATCCGTCAAATCTGATCTTCATGGTATTTTCACGGATGATATCTGGGAGCTTCAACGTTAAGCTGCTACCACCATGGTGTCCAGACCGGAAGTCCCCCAGATACCCTTTTTATATTTTTTTTATGTATTATGAAAGCAAACCGAGAATCGCGAATATTTGTCCTCAACTTACTTTAGTCTGATTTATTGATCAGTCACTTTAACATTTACCGACTGTAGAGTGAAAAATATTGTTTGGATCACTGGGAAAAACTGAAAGGAATGTTAAAAAATGTCTGTGTTATCAGAAAAAAAATTTTTTTAAATAACACGAAACTGTTTGAATGTCCGACCAATGCTGAAAAATGAAAGTAGCTTTCTGACCCCGGAAGACACAGTTATGATGCTGCTGAGGGTAGGGAGGGAGGGCAAGGGTTGTTAGTGGTGTGAGATTTGAAAATGATTAAACAGCGTGCATAAAATCGTTGTATTTTAAGTCGATAAATACATAGAAGTATTTTTTGTTAGAGCCAAGATGTTGATCCATTTAAGTGTTCATTTTTAGTTGTTTAAAAGCTTATACTAGTTAAACCGATATTTTCAGAATTCAGTTTGTGTTTTTCTCAGAGCCAAAATGTGTCAGTAACACAATTCTTCAAGCAGAAGGATCTTTAACTGCTTTATAGACAACCTCAGGCCTTAGGTCGCCAGTCTGAGAAACTGTTGAGCCCAAGGTAGAGACAAAAGTTGGTTATGCAATATTTATTTTGTAGGAAAAAACAACAGCAAACTATAAACACAATTCCCGATCTAAAAGCTAAATTTACCATATCTTGTTTTCTTTTTAAAAACAAACTACTTAAGATTCATGCAGAAGCATTTTTTTTTTCTGTACACTTGAGATTTTGATTGCATATGCCTGTCAGTAAAATACTGTGAGATTGTTGTTTTGTATCAAAAATTGTTTGGGTTTTTGTTTTTTGTTTTTTCTGAGAATGAAGGTTGTTTCAAAAATATTAACCAGAAACTACTCTGGAGCTTGGTGGCTGACCAAAAATTCACAATATCTGTGCAGACAACTTAATTGAACTGCATGCTGTGATAGCCATTTTGTGTTAAGTTGCAAGTTTTGCGTTGTTTCACACTTAAGAATTTAATATCATTCCATTTTATTTGTTCATGCTCCTCATAATACAGACAAAATCAAAAGAAATCTAAATTGCGAAGCTTAGTCCTTTGTGAAATGTGGCAGTGGTAGCAGAGACGCCAGCGCACATCGTCGGTCAAACTCGGGCCTTTGCTGTGATAGATATCAAATCAAAATCAAATCAACCTTTATTGTCATATTGCTGTACATACAACTGTAGTGCAGGCAAGATGAAATTGCGTTTCTCTCGGCATCCATATAAGTAAAAGAACATGATTTAAGACACACTCACCCCCCACCCCACCACATCCATTCACACATCCCTAAGACATACTTGAAAAACTAACTAGAACTATAATATACAAATAATATACATAATGTCCGTAGGTGCAGTAGTATGTATGAGAGATTCTGGATCAACTGTTCAGCATCCTAACAGCTTGCGGACAGAAGCTGTTAATCAGTCTGGTGGTTCTGCCTCTGATGCTCTGGAATCGTTTGCCAAATGGCAGAAGTTCAAAGTGTTTATGCAGAGGGTGAGAATGGTCCTTGACAATGTTCAGCGCCCTGCTCCTGCAACGGTTCTGAAAAAGTTCTTGGACAGAGGGGAGGAAGACTCCAATTACCCTCTCAGCTCCCTTAACTATCCTCTGCAGGGCTTTTTTGTCTGACATACTGCAGCTGGAGTACCATGTTGCAATGCAGTATGTCAGAACACTCTCCACCACACCTCTGTAGAAGGTCCTGAGGATGCAGATGGGGAGAGAGGCCTGTTTGAGTTTCCTCAAGAAGTACAGTCTCTGCTGGGCCCGCTTCCTGATCCCCAAGGAATTCTTGCTCCAGGTCAGGTCCTGCGAGATCTGCACTCCGAGGAACTTGATGTTCTCCACTCTCTCCACTAAACGGCCGCCGATGCTGAGGGGGAAGTGTTCAGGCTGTGACCGCCGGAAGTCGATAATCATCTCCTTCGTTTTGTCCACGTTGAGCACCAGATTGTTCTCCCTGCACCAGCCTTCCAGGTCTCTCACTTCTTCCCTGTACATTGATTCCTCATCCCTCTGAATAAGTCCCACCACCGTGGTGTCGTCTGCAAACTTAATAATCTGGTTCCCCTTGTGTCTGGATACACAGTCATGTGTTAGAAGTGTAAACAACAGTGGACTGAGTACGCAGCCTTGAGGGGATCCGGTGCTCAGCGTGACAGAGTTGGAGATGTTGTTTCCAACTCGGACAGACTGAGATCTCTCAGACAGGAAATCTAGGATCCAGAGACATGTGGCGGTGTTCAGACCAAGAAGGAGTACTTTCTCCATCAGTCTCTGGGGAATAATGGTGTTGAATGCTGAACTGAAATCAATGTACAGGAGTCTGGTGTAGGTGTCTTTCTGATCCAGGTGGGTGATGACAGAGTGCAGGGTGGTGACTATAGCATCCTCCGTGGAGCGGTTTGAATGATATGCAAACTGGAGCGGGTCGTGTGATGCAGGGAGGCAGGCTGTAATGTGTGATTTGACAAGCCGTTCAAAACACTTCATCACAATTGGTGTTAGTGCAACAGGACGATAGTCTTTCAGACAGGACACAACTGGTTTCTTTGCCACCGGTACTATGATAGAGGTCTTGAAGCATCTGGGAACGATGGCCTGACTCAGAGAGATGTTATAAATGTCAGTCAGTACATCCGCCAACTCGCTCGTGCAGTCTCGGAGCACACGTCCCGGGATGTTGTCCGGACCTGCAGCTTTACATGGGTTGACCCTGGTTAGGGTCCTCCGTGTGTCCGCTGTGTTGATGGTGAAAGCTGGTCGGACCGATGGTGGGGATGGGCCAGCCCTCCCTCTGATTGTCGGGTTTGATGCTTCAAAACATGCAAAGAAGTCGTTGAGCCTGTCTGGAAGCAAAGCGTCGTCATCATCGACCCTCTGTCTAGACTTATAGCCCATCAGTGTCCGAACTTCCTGCCACATCTGCTTGGTGTTCCTAGTGTCACAGAGGTGTCCCTGGATTTTCTCCGCATAGGTGCGCTTCACCGTCTTAATTCCCTTTGACAGCGCAGACCTGGCTGAGTGGAGGGCGATCCTGTCCTTCGCTCTGAAGGCTGCATCTCTGGCTGTAAGCAGCGAGCGCACCTCTGCGGTCATCCAGGGCTTATGATTTCCCCGTACAGTGATGGTCTTCACTGTAGTGACATCCTCTGTGCACTTCGCGATGTAGCTGGTGACCGTTTCAGCATACTCCTCCACATCTGTCTTGTCTTTCTGGGAGGCTGCTCTTTTGAAGACCTCCCAGTCTGTGTGCAGAAAACAGTCTTTCAGTGCAGAGGTTGTACTCTCTGGCCAAATCCTGATTTGTTTCACTACTGGCCTGCTGCGCTTCAGTAGAGGTTTGTAGGCAGGCACCAGCATCATGGATATGTGGTCAGAAAGGCCGAGGTGGGGGCGGGGTATTGCCTTATATGCATCTGTGTTTGTGTAGACTAAGTTCAATATATTCTCTCCTCTGGTCTTAAAGTCTACACATTGTTTAAACTTGGGGAGCACAGTCTTTAAACTGGTGTGGTTAAAATCCCCCGCAACCACCACAAAACTGTCCGGGTGTGAAGTTTGGATTTCACTAATAGCATCGTGCAGTTCCCCGAGTGCCTCCTTAGCATTAGCATTAGCACTCGGCGCTATGTAAACAGCAGCTACAAACACGTTGCTGAATTCCCTCGGCAGATAAAATGGCCGACAATTTACAATAAGGAACTCCGCCAACAGAAAGCAGTGTTTAGATACTAACGTGGCGTTAACACACCAGTTCTTGTTAACATAGATGCATAGCCCCCCCCACCCCCCACAGTTCTTACCAGAGCTCGCCGTTTCTCTGTCTGCCTGGAACGATATCGTACCTTCCAGTTGAATGGCCTCGTCAGGAATGCTGTCGTGGAGCCATGTCTCCGTGAACGCAAGCACACAGCAGTCCCTCCACTCTCTCCGGGTTTCTCTCAGCAGACGCAGCTCGTCCAGCTTGTTGTCGAGGGAGCGGACGTTAGAGAGAAGGCGCGACGGTACTGCTGGTCTGGAGGGGTTAGCCTTTAGCCTAGCATGAATCCCGGCCCTTTTTCCACGTTTTTGCTTGCGTTCCCTCCGCTTACGCTTCCTCCTCTCCCATGTAGCCTTCAGCAGGGACTCCGCCAGAATTCCATGCTGGCGTAGAATGTCCAAGTCACAACCGAGCGCCGTGATTCTTGCAGCGTGCAGTACCTTGATGTTTAATAAGGTCTCACGGTTGTAAGTTTTACAGAATGTACGTCTGGGATGATCAAAACTCTCACACTCGCTGATGCCAAGAGGGGCCGCTGCGTCTGTGCGCGCCGCCATCTCACATACATCAACATATTTGTGTTAAGTTGCAAGTTTTGCTTTGTTTCACACTTGAGAATTTAATATCATTCCATTTTATTTGTTCATGCTCCTCATAATAGAGACAAAATAAAAAAAAATAATAAGAACATACAAAAAAAATGTTTATTTATTGGTTTATACAGCTGTGTAGGTATAACATAGAAAAATGGTTTTATGTGAGGGGGTAATGTCACCACAAATTAAACCGACCTTTTTCAAAAAAGTAAACAGTTTTATCCGGATATAAGCAAGATTTTGAGGTAGATTTTGACATCGGTGAAATTTTATGGTAATTCCGGTATACAGATATTGAATAGACTTTTCAAACTAATGAAGCAGTTTTGTGTGAATATAACTACCGGTTTCAAAGTCAGAGTTTGTATCAACACTGTGCAAACATGTAATGTGTTAACACACAGATAAAAATACCATTGTGCAGAGATGTTTTTGTGACTTTTTTCTCACATATACGTATATCAATATTGAACCGCTGTAACACTCTTCTATTATACAGAGAATATTACTAAAACACAGGATGAAATGACTTCACTCTATCCAGGCTTGTATGGTATTGTGGGTTATCATTATAATTCAAAAGTGCATCCAAGTAAATGATCATCCTGTGGTGATCCACCACACTCTACACAGACATTCCTCACACTCAGCAGGTCTGGAGGAAGCAGAGGACCATTTACATACAGAGGACAATTCACATATGGACAGAGAGCCCCTGGGGGACAATCAGAACAATGGACTGTTGTTTATACATCCCTGGATTAGGGAGAGGACGTCCGGGTGCCAGTTGGTCACACTAATAATAGGTATTGACTGATATGTATATCACTATGCTAATGTGCCATGCATTCTTCGACTTCCGGCGCCACACGAGTAAGCTGCCTTTTTGCAACAGCGGATCTTGCTAATCTTTCTGATCCGGTGACACCTTATCCATCATGGACAGACACGGATAACCCAAATGTCTCCTGAGCCGGCAGATGAAGCCACTGTTTTTAGCAGGATACGTTACAGCAGAGACCAGCTGCACTTAACCGGACCAAGATGCTAGCGCAAGACTTCGACATACCGGGTGAAATAAGACAGAAACGACGTGGATGCCATGCTGGAGCAAGATGGCGGGTGAGAAATATAAGGTACAGACCCGTCCTTCCATCCATTATTATGGGGAATGTACGATCACTACTCAATAAGACTGGTGAGCTAGCGGCTATCTCCCACTACGAGAGCGTCTTCAGAGAGATTAGCATGATGTTGTTTACTGAGACGTGGCTAACAGAACTAGCAACAGATGCTAACATCGAACTGGAGGGTTTCCACGCAATACGGGCAGACCGGACACCAGACAGTGGGAAGGCAAGGGGAGGAGGAGTGATAATGTATGTCAATAACAGCTGGTGCAGACCGGGACATATCACAGTTAACCTCTTGCACTCCGGTGTACCGCGGACGGGCACGTCTCTGCGTCCCAGAGCGCACGAGGGTGCTCTCGTGCGCCCTCGTGCGCTCTAGGACGCACGAGGGCGCTGCGTCCAAGCGCGCACTGAAAAAAAAAAAGTTCTTCCACTACAGACACAGCTGCGAACAGATCAGATATAATTGACCTCTCATTCGACTAATAAGAGCCTTGAATTGGGTTTCTGAAACCTTGAAGAGCCAATGACTGAAAACCTAGCAAGAAGGACCCGCCTACCAACGCTGTGAATGCAGCCAGCCAATTGAAGCACAGAAGTTCGGGCTGGGTGAAGAGAGACTGACTGCTGCAGCAGATGAAAAAAAGGACCCGCAGGAAGAACCCCACAGACCCAGCAGCACGGAGACCATCCACAAGTGCGACCTGTGTGACAGACTGCCATTCGCACATCAGCATGTTCAGCCACAGGCGGTGCTTTTTTTGTTTTTGTTCCAGCAGAGTAGACGTTAAGATTCTCTTCCATGGTCATCATAGACCGACGGAGGCCAACGACGAAAGCTGAGTGACACACACTCGTTCGCCAGTCTTTTTTTAATTACTACTGTTATGTGTTTTGAAAAATCGTTTGCCAAAAACCGCAATCATGGAAGCGCAAAACCGCAATAATGGAATTATGTTTTGATCGGGTCGCGAGACCAGCGTCGCGTTCGTCTGACAATGAGGAAGAAGTTCGCCAGCTCCGCTTCTGCTGTGAAGAGGTAAGTGTTCTAAGCTAAATTATTCTTTATCCCTGAAAATTGTAATCAAAATGACTTTTGACCGATCGGTAAATTACAGCTGTGCGTCATCGCTGCATGACGGACCGTGGCGCAATGGGCAATGTCCGTCCTCTGTAGCGAGGGGGGGGACAACCCCCCCCCACACACACACACACAGCCCTGAGTGTCACCTTTCATTAGAGCCCAAGATGAAGTTTCTATATTGAATCATTCAAAAGTTACAGACGTTTTTCCATCTGTGCCATTTGGCACAATTTGGCACAGTTCAAAAACGCCTGGGAACTACCTGAGGAAAAAGTTGTGTAATATATTTATTTTTTGTGGTATTGTTACAAAATTTGGACCTCAGCTGGGTAACACTTGGCTCTACATTTCTGTTGCATTTTCCAGCCCGGATCTGAAGCTGTGTGTTATTTGCAAGCATTTGTATCCGAAAAAACACCCAGGCCAAATTTATTTTCTTCAAGTTCACTATGTTTAGATGACTGTAACTCATTGGCCGGAGCACTTAGAGAGATTATGACTGTTTTGCCAAAAAAATTCAAAGTGTTCTCTTTTAAATGAGACCAACCCCATGAAGATGCTGCAAAGGGTTGAAGAACAGCTTTCGATTTACTTTGGGCACGTTATTTTTTGGCGTTGCAAGGAGTGCAAGGGGTTAAGGAACAACACTGCAAGAAAGACATTGAGTTGCTAGCTGTTAGCATGCGGCCTACCTATCTCCCGAGGGAATACTCACACGTGATCTGCATTGTTATTTATGCAAATCCGACAGCAAACGCGGGGACAGCGCATGATGCCATTCACTCAGTAACTGGCAGGCTGCTGACAGAACACCCAGATGCTCTTCTCATCTCAGGTGATTTCAACCATATTTCACTGTCCCCCATTCTGCTCACGTTCATCCAGTATGTCACATGCCACACTAGAGACAATAAAACACTGGACTTATTCTATGCAAACACTAAGGAGGCGTACACCTCATCACCACTCCCCCCACTCGGGAGATCGGATCACAACTTGGTTCATCTCCGGCCGGTGTACAAACCCCTAGTACACAGACAAACTCCGGTTATGCGCACGGTGAAGTTATGGTCTGAGGAGGCAATGGACGCTCTAAAGGACTGTTTTGAAACCACTGCCTGGGAGCAGCTCTGCAATCCACATGGTGAGGACACCGATGGCCTCACTCACACCATCATGGACTACATCAGCTTCTGTGTGGACAACATCGTACCCACCAAGACCATACGGTGTTGCTCAAACAACAAACCCTGGATCAACCCTGAGATTAAAACACTTTTGAGAGAGAAGAAGAGGATCTTCAGGTCGGGGGACAGGGAGATGCTGAAGTCCGTACAGAGGGAGCTGAGAAGGAAGATCAGAGAAGGCAAGGACAGCTTCAGGAAGAAGATGGAGGACAAGCTGCAACAGAGCAACATCGGCGGGGTCTGGAGAAACCTTAAAACCATCTCTGGGCTCCAGAATACCTCCTCCCAGGCCACGGGGGGCAGGGAGTGGGCGAACAATCTGAACCTGTTTTTTAATAGGTTTGACCAACCGCCCTCCCCCTCCCCCGACTGAACACCAACCACTGCTGCCTCTAAAGTCATCGAGACCTGCTGTCCACACTCCACTCCAACAACACCCCCCTACTCCCAGCACACAGCCCCCCAACCTGACCCTCACTAAGACCCAGGTGAGGACGGAGCTGAGGAAGATCAAGGCGAGGAAGGACTCGGGACCAGACGGCATCAGTGCGAAACTCCTCAAGTCCTGCGCAGACCAGCTGTGTGGGATTGTGGAGCACATCTTCAACCTGAGCCTGAAGCTGGGGAGGGTACCACAGTTGTGGAAAACATCTTGTGTGGTACCTGTACCAAAGGCTTCCCACCCCAAAGACCTGAACAGCTACAGACCAGTGGCCCTGACGTCTCACATGACAAAGACCCTGGAGAGACTGCTCCTTGCTCACCTCCGCCCCCTGGTGAGACCAGTGATGGATCCACTCCAGTTCACCTACCAGCATGGCATTGGGGTGGAGGATGCAGTGATCTTCCTCCTTCACCATTCCCTGTCCCACCTGGAGAAGCCCTGGAACGCGGTGAGGATCATGTTCTTTGACTTCTCCAGTGCTTTCAACACCATTCAACCAATGATCCTGAAGGACAACCTGCTGTGCGCAGGGGTGGACCAGCACCTGTCATCATGGATCCTGGACTACCTCACTAACCGGCCACAGTTTGTGAGAATCCGGGATTGTGTGTCCAACACGATCATCGGCAGCACGGGGGGCCCCCAGGGAACGGTTTTGGCTCCCTTCCTGTTCACCCTTTATACTGCGGACTTCTCACACAACACAACACACTGCCATCTGCAGAAGTTCTCTGACGACTCTGCGATCGTCGGCCTCATCTCCAACAGAGATAAAGCTGAGTACAGAGGGCTTATCCAGGACTTCATGGACTGATGCCATCGGAATTGCCTCCAGATCAACGCGAGGAAAACTAAGGAGCTGGTGGTGGTTTGTCGCAGGCAAGGACAACCCCTCCCAGCACCAGTAAACATCCAGGGAACAGACATTGAGATGGTGACATCCTACAAGTACCTGGGTGTTCATCTGAATAAACTAGACTGGTCACACAATACCGATGCACTCTACAAGAAGGGAGAGAGCAGGCTGTTCCTACTGAGGAGGCTCAGGTCTTTTGGTGTACAAGGGGTGCTCTTGAAGACATTCTACGACACGGTGGTGGCATCAGCCATCACTTTTGGAGTGGTCTGCTGGGGCAACGGCATTACAGCAGCCGACAGGAAGAGACTGAACAAACTAATCAAGAAAGCTAGCTCTGTCCTGGGGCAACACCTTGACCCAGTGGAGGAGATAGGGGAGAGAAGGATAAGATAAGATAAGATAAGATAAGATAAGATAAGATAAGATAAGATAAGATAAGATAAGATAAGCCTCTATTAGTCCCATAATGGGGAAATTCCAGGATTGCAACAGCACAGGGATAGCAACACTCAGAGCAACAATCAGAAGACAAGAAAAAACAAGAGCAGCGAGTATACATATGTACATATAAATACATAAATATATAAACACAGTGCGGAGCATTGTAGCTAGATGGAATAAATATATAAATATATAAACACAGTGCGGAGCATTGTAGCTAGATGGAATAAATATATAAATATATAAACACACACAGTGCGGAGCATAGTCGCTAGATGGAGTAAATATAAAAATATATAAACACACAGTGCAGAGCATTGTAGCTAGATGGAATGAAACAGCATAACCATCTACTTAGTTATCCTACATGGTATGATTATTTACCCATACATTTTGTCGCCCTCCGTAGCAACCGGTATTTTCCTAGTTGTATACCAGAGGGGACCATTGTGTAAGTCTATTGCGTCTTTTGCATTCAATACTATTAGGTTGTCACATCTTTTTGCTATCTCTGCGAGCAGCCCTGCTTAGGTTGTACAGTCTGACAGCCGTAGGTAGGAAGGACCTGCGAAACCTCTCGGTTGTGCACCTAGGATGATGTAGTCTGCTGCTAAATGAGCTCCTCAGTGCATTCAGTGTGTCCTGCATAGGGTGGAACTCGGACTCCAGCAGAGATGACAGTTTAGCCACCATCCTTCTCTCTTCCATCTCCTCCACTAAACTGTCAAGGCAGTCAACTGTCAACTGGATGGTGGCCAAACTGTCATCTCTGTTGGAGTCTGAGTCCCACCCCATGCAGGACATACTGAACGCACTGAGGAGCTCATTTAGCAGTAGACTACATCATCCTAGGTGCGCGACCAAGAGGTTTCGCAGGTCCTTCCTACCTACAGCTGTCAGACTGTATAACCTAAGCAGGGCTGCTTGCAGAGATAGCAAAAAAACGTGATAACCTAATAGTATTGAATGCAAAAGACGCAACAGACTTACACAAATGGTCCCCTCCAGTATACAACTAGGACAATATCAGTCGCTACGGAGGGTGACAATATGTATGGGTACATATTCATACCATGAAGCTCCTCTGGAGCGCAGTGAGACATCTCCGCCCAGAAGCCTGGGCAGAGCCGTCTAAATAGGCCCAGTCCTGATAGGAAGCAGGTGTGCACCCAGCTGCTGGCAATCAATCACAGAGCAGACCATGACAGTACTCCCCCCTCATGGAACGTCTCTTGGCGGTCGTTCCAGCCTACCTGGATGCGTCCGGTGAAAGTCCCTGATGAGGTCTTTATCCAGGATAAAGGAAGGATGCACCCAGGATCTCCATTCCGGTCCGTAACCCTTCCAGTCCACCAGGTACTGCAGGCCGCGACCCCAGCAACGGACGTCCAGGGTGGCGGTGACCTTCCACGTCGGGTCGCCGTCGATCAGAGACCTGGGAGGAGGACACAGAGGGCTGGAACAAAAAGGTTTAATTTGAGAGACGTGGAAGGTGGGACAGATGCGGAGGGAAGGGGGGAGAGCCAGGCATACAGATACTGGGTTGACAATACGGGAGATGGCGAAAGGTCCAATAAAGCGCTGAGCCATCTTCCTGGGTTCAGCCTTCAAATTGATATTCTTGGTAGATAACAAAACCTGCTGACCCACCTGGTAAGAAGGCGCCAGAGTCCTATGGCGGTTGGCAACCGAGGAGTTATGTTCCGCCATGTGTCATAGTGCAGCTCGGGTCGCCCTCCACAGCCGAAGACAGCACTTAAGGTGAGCCCTGACGGATGGTACGCAATCTCAGCCTCCTCCTCAGGGAACAACAGAGGAGTATAACCCAGAGATGCCTGGAAAGAGCTCATACCAATGGCTGAAGATATTGTAGAATTGTGGGCATACTCGATCCAGGGCAGGTGCGAACTCCACGATGCAGGATTGGTGGTGGCCACATACCGCAGAGCCGCCTCCATCTCCTGATTGGCTCTCTCACACTGACCGTTGGACTGGGGGTGATAACCAGATGACAGGCTTACCGTAGCCCCAAGGGCATAGCGAAACGTCTTCCACACCTGGGATGTAAACTGGGGCCCCCGGTCAGAAACGATGTCCAGGGGAATCCCGTGTAGTCTCACCACATGCTGTACAAGCAGGTCCGCTGTCTCTTTAGCCGAAGGCAATCCCTGTAGAAGAACAAAATGAGCAGCTTTGGAGAACCTGACGACTATGGTGAGCACTGCTGTGTGACCATTAGAGGGAGGAAGGCCGGTCACGAAGTCCAACGCCACATGGGACCAAGGCCTGCCGGGAGCGGGGAGAGGATGGAGAAGTCCAGCTGGGGAGGAAGAAGATGACTTGCAGGCAGCACACTGAGGACAGGCACAAACGTACTCCCTGACGTCCTTCTGAAGAGCAGGCCACCAAAACGTACGTCTCAGGAGTTCCTTAGTGCTCTTTCTCCCTGGATGATAGGCCAACCTGGAGGCATGAGCCCAATGAATGACTTCCCCCCGAACGGCCGAAGGAACAAACAGCTTACCCGCTGGTCCTCCGCCCAGGTCCGCTTCAGATTCCTGAGCCCTCAAGACCTTCTCCTTGATGCCCTAGGAGAGGGCACCCACAACACAGGAAGGAGGCAGGATGGGGTGGTCCTCAGGATCCGAGACATCAGTGGCAAATTGCCTGGATAGGACAGCCGGCTTAGTGTTCTTGGACCCGGGATGGTACGTGATGGTGAAGTCAAATCGCCCAAAGAACAAGGACCAGCGAGCCTGATGAGCATTCAGGCGCTTAGCCGTCCAGAGGTATTCCAGATTCCTGTGGTCCGTCCAGACCACAAACAGCTGTGAGGCCCCCTCCAGCCAATGGCGCCAATCTTCCAGCGCAAGTTTGACTGCCAGAAGCTCCCTGTCGCCTCTGCTGTAGTTACATTCCGCCGGCGACAGCTGCTTGGAGAAGAAGGCACAAGGTCGGACCTTGCCATCCGCCGGGGAGCGCTGGGACAGGACAGCCCCTACCCCTGAGTCCGAGGCGTCCACCTCCACCAAATACTGCAAGGCCATATCCACCTGAACCAGGATGGGGGAATCAGCGAATCTCTCCTTGGGAGCTGAAAAAGCCATAGCCGCCTCCTCCGACCACAGGAAGGGCGCCTTGGACGAGGTAAGGCGAGTCAAGGGGAGTGCCATCGTCCTATAACCCTTAATGAAGCGGCAGTAGAAATTTGCAAACCCAAGGAACTGCTGGAGTTGCTTCCGGAATGAGGGAGTCGGCCACTCAACTACCGCCTTAGGCTTGCCAGGATCCGGGATTATCTCTTTGTGAGAGATGATGAACCCCAGAAAGGATGTCTTGGAGGTGTGGAACTCACACTTCTCGGCTTCAACATACAGCTTATTCTCCAACAACTGCTGCAGGACTCGCCGCACATGCACCCGGTGTTCTTCCAAGGACTGAGAGAAGATCAAAATGTCGTCAAGGTACACAAATACAAACAAACCCAGAAAGTCCCTTAACACATCGTTGATAAGGTGCTGGAATACCGCAGGGGCATTGGTCAGACCAAAAGGCATTACCAAATATTCAAAGTGGCCACTGGGAGTCCGGAACCCCGTCTTCCATTCGTCGCCTTCTTTGATCCGCACCAGGTGGTAAGCGTTGCGGAGATCCAGCTTGGTAAACCAGGATGCCCCCCGGAGGGAGTCAAAGGCTGTGTTGAGCAAGGGAAGGGCGTATTTATCCTTAATAGTGATGTTATTTAACTCCCTAAAGTCAATACATGGCCTCAGAGACCCGTCCTTCTTGCCAACAAAGAAAAATCCCGCCCCCACCACTGAAGAAGATGGTCGAATTATGCCAGAACTCAAGGACTCCTTGATATAGGCCTCCATGGCCTCCCACTCTGGAGGTGACAGGCTGTACAAATGGCTCAACGGTAGCGGGGCTCCAGGACGGAGATTTATGGCACAATCATACGGGCGGTGGGGGGGGGGGACAGGGCCTGGGTCTTACTGAAAGCGGCTCCGAGGTCATGGTACTCAGGAGGAACTTTAGAGAGGTCGGGAGATGAGGCGATCAGAGCCTCCAAGGGCATGGACAGCGAACAAGCGGCCGATTGGAGACAGGCGCCGAGACAAAACGAACTCCAGCACAAGATATTCCCAGTACGCCAATCGATTGACAGATTGTGGAGGCATAGCCATGGGAAGCCAAGGATGACTGGGGAGGTGGACACAGGTAGAACGAGGAATTGCAACTCCTCCCAATGATTACCAGAAATGATAACCGGAACAGGGGCTGCTTGCTGAGAGACCACGGCCATAGGAGCTTTGGAGAAGGCCATAAGCCGCAAAGGGGACTTGAGTGGATGGCAGAGTAAATCCAACTGGGTTGCCAGGTCCTGAGAAATAAAATTCTGCTCTGCTCCTGAGTCAACCAAAGCCTGTGTGAAAATCTCCTTATGTTTGTGTATAAAACGGATGGAGAGTTGAAAGCTAAACAAGGGATTAGACTGGGGTGAGTCCTTGAGTCCACCTACCATGACGTACGAACTCCCCCTATTGGGCCGAAGATGACAAAAAACTACCTCATGCTCCTCACTCCCGCAATATAGACACAACCCCAACTCTCGGCGGCGCTGTCTCTCCGCCAGAGACAACCTAGATCGCCCTACCACCATTGGTTCCAGGGTCACAGGAGAGTTGGAGGAAGGATGGGCCAATAGGGACGACTGAGGGGCATGACAAAACTGGCCTCCCGAACAACCGGAAGCTTGCCGCTCAGCGGTTCTCTCCCTCAGTCTATTATCTATGTTGATGGCTAGGGAGATTAGCTCAAATAACCTGCTGGGCTTTTCTAGCAGTGCTAGCTCATCCCAAACCTCAGCGCTGAGCTCCTTATAAAGATGCTGCATAAAGAAGCGTCCTCCCACCCCACTTCAGCGGCCAACACCCGGAAGTCGATAGCGTAATCAGCCACGGCTTAGGAACCCTGCCTCAGATTCAGCAACCGAGAGGTAAGCACACTGTCGCGATCTGAGTGATCGAACACTTCATAAAACTCAGCAATGAACTGACTGAAAGTCAAGCTGGCATAACTAGTCCAGGCCATAACCGCATAGGCCCAAGCTAGCGCTCGCCCCCCCAGTAAATTAATCATATACCCGATCTTACTGTGGTCTGAATTAAAATCCTCGGGCACCCGCTGGAAAACCACCTCACACTGCATAACAAAGGGCCTAGCCTCCCCTAACTTACCGCTAAAACGATTGGGCTTTGGAACGGGGGTTAGTCGAGCAGGCAGTCCTAATTTAAGCTGGTTAACCAGGTGGCTAGCGGAAGTTGAGGAGCTAAGAGAAATAACTGGGGCTGGGGGGAAGGACTGAGACCCGGTTAGCTGGTCCAACCGATCCGTGACACGGGCAAACTGGGCCAATGTGGACTGTTGCTGATAAACCAATTGATCTATTTGAGTCTCCATTAGATGTAATCGGCGCACCAAAGCACTGTCAGCTGGGTCGTTCTGGCAGAGATGTACTGACATGGTTTTATGACCCAGTGACCACACACAGACTCAAGAATAGATTCAATTAGATTTATTAATGTAAATGTGTGTGTGAATGCATGCGTGAGTGTGTACAGGAACAGCAGGGGACGGAGCAGGACACCGTTCAGCCTGGCAACCCTGGAAACACACAGAAGCGTGACAGTTAGCAGAGGAGACAATTGGTGATGGATAATTAGTGAGAGGCTTACTGGGTGTGAAGATGGTGGGAGGCTCAGGTTCAGCTCGGCGGCTGCGGCCAGGGAGACAGTGTCCGCTGTCGGGTGTTGTAGCTCCTGCTGGTGTGTAGATGTGGAGGAGTGGTGTGCTGAGAGAGAGGATAGGAGTCCACCGCCACAGAGGAGGAAAGGATCCGCCACCAAGGCACTCCACCTGTGCACAGGGGACTGGAAGACAAGGTGAGTTGAGGAATGGTAGCTTACATGAGCTGTGGACGATGTCCCTCAGGCGTTGGGACAGCAGGCTTGGGTAGCAAGGGACTGTAGACTCCGGCAAGGACGACAGGATTGATGGATGAAGCTCTTCTGGAGCGCAGTGAGACATCTCCGCCCAGAAGCCTGGGCAGATCCGTCTAAATAGGCCCAGTCCTGATGGGAAGCAGGTGTGCGCCCAGCTGCTGGCAATCAATCACAGAGCAGACCATGACAGTAAGCAATTTCTGGAAAAAAAAATGCAGGAAAATGCATCTGCCCCAAAGGTCTGTCATCTCCACAGTCCTGCCCTGACTGTCCTGCAAAAAATGTTTTATGTTTGGACCAACAGAAGGTGACTTTTAGGATGGAGGCATTTTCCAGCAGGAGTAGTCGCCAGGAAATGCACAGAGTATCCATCCGTCCATCTTCTTCCGCTTAATCCTTTTCGGGTCGTGGGGGAGCTGGAGCCTGTCCCAGCATCTTTGTATGATTGAAGAAATTTACTACATGTATTACCTTCAGTCATCATAATTTCATTCTGATTGCAATAGTATTTTACACCAGGGCAAATTCAGGTGAGTTTTGGGGGGGTTCTTTCCTTGGCATGATTGACTTTACTTCCTGTAAAAGTACATGTCTAAAAGTACTATACTGAATACTGTCTCAGATTTTTTTTTTAGCAGTGATCTGAAGGCTGACTTTTATTTTGACAGATCACACTGTGGTTGAGCTATTGTAACTTTTGATTATAATTCCAACCTTTTTACTTTATAGTGCTTATTAAATATCAGTTGTCTCATGTTTGTGTGTTAAGCCTTTATAAAAGTTCACCTGTCTGTGTACAGCTGCACACAGTCTCCGTTCTGCTACATCTGCAAAATGTCAAAAATGTCATCAGTTCAATTAATACATAAATAAATGCATGCATGCATATTGTATCTTGTAGGTTCATGATTAAAAGTGAAGCTATTGGGCATCTTACATGAAAATTAAACTGACAGGTAATAATAATATGCCAGAATTGTTACAAACCTAAGTGGCTGATAATGAGAAAAATATGATATAAATAAATAAATTTAAAGTCTCATCCAACACACACAAACACACAAACACACACACACACACACACACACACACACACACACACACCAAGACGAATCCCCCTTACAAAGAAGTTCATCTAGTTGAATAAATACACACTCAGACACCAGCTGGAAAGAAACACATTTTATTGGAAAGCTAACTCAGCAATGAATAAATAATACATGATAAAACAATTTCTGTCATCATCAAAATTGTAACTAGAACATCATTACAAAATAATGCATATGTAATAATAATAATATGTAAATAAATTATGCTCACAAACAAGTTTGCACCAGCTTGACACATTCGTAATCAACTGACCCTCAATCTTGAAACATGTGGATGTACTAAAGAATCCAAGAGTCTCAAAGAATCTGGAAAAAAAATCACGATAGTCATTTTATTCTGTTATTATGTGGACTTGGATCACTGTGATTTCTAACCCCTTTTGAAACACTAAAATATCTGGCAAATAAACATAATTTAAAGCCCATTTACCGGCATGGTGGTGGAGTGGTTAGCACTGCGGCAGCACAGCAACTCACCCTTGGCTGGGGGATCCTGGGTTCGATCCCAGCCCCCGACCAACAGTGATCTGTGTGGAGTTTGCATGTTCTCCCCGTGTCTGCGTGGGTTTACTCCGGGATTTCTCCGGTTTCCTCCCACATGCCGAAAACATGCAAGTTAGGTTAATTGACATCAAACTGGGGATTCTAAATTGTCCTTAGGTATGACTGTGAGCGTGAATGGTTGTCTGTCTCTCTGTGTTGGCCCTGTGATGGACTGGCGATCTGTCCAGGGTGTACCCTGCCTCTCGCCCAAAGATGCTGGGATAGGCTCCAGCCCCCCCGCGACCCGAAAAGGATTAAGCGGAAGAAGATGAATGAATGAATGAATAAAGCCCATTTACAAGTGGTAATAAGTTTTACTTCTAAAAATGTACAACTTGTTACAAGCCTGGCTGTCGGGTTATATTTTAGAGTTTGTGGTATTACAGTGTCACTCCCTTAGATGTGCGTTGTCGCACACGGTCGTGCGCGTTCCCAGGCATTCTAGCACACAGTCCCGCCCATTTTCGCGTGTCCGCGATGATGGGATGCAACTCTCGGCAAGCGAGTAGAACTCGGCACGACAGGGCCCTCCCATGACTAGCTGAAGTTCATGACAGCTAAATTGTTTTCTCATGCATACATACAGAAAGTAGAACACAATTAACACGAGGCACAAACCTGAAATGGAGCATTTTGAATATTGCATCATATCACTAAAGATACCAAAGACCTCCCTTTATGCGGCACCATTTTCTACGCAAAAGGGGCAATGCAATTAAATATGTGGCAGTGCTACACCTTGATAGTGACCCGGAGTGTGGCGAGCTTGCTCTCGTGTCCTGGCTGACTACACAAATCCCTGAGGGAAGTTTATTAAATATGATGCTTGAGAGGGAATAAACAAATAAATGAAACCTTGCTGCACCGAACTTTTATTATCACTTCTACCCTATTCCCCCAGCGACAGCTGCATTTGCTACAGACACACAAATTTGCTATTTGCCACACAAATAAAAAGCACATGAAAAAAACAAGTAGCCGACTGAAGCTGAGAACTGTCTGCCTGAACTTCTGCAGTGTATCCCAAAGTTTTGAAAGTCAGATAGTATCACCTCTCATCTTGCCTGAGTCACGTTCCTTTGGGTGTGTAGATGGGTTTCAGAATTGGTTCACTCGTACTTATACACAACGCAGACCCTTGGGAAACTGGGAAAAGGCTTTGAAATGTGAATGAACCACGAAGTAAAAACAATAGTGTGTGTGTGTGTGTGTGTGTGTGTGTGTGTGTGTGTGTGTGTGTGTGTGTGTGTGTGTGTGTGTGTGTGTGTGTGTGTGTGTGTGCTGCTGCTGGCTGTTATATCTGATAAATGACCAGGCAGGAGGCGAGTCTTCATGCAGCAACTAACAAACTTTATTATAGAACAGGGGTTTATATACAGAGTGGGCCGAGCCCGCCTGACGTCACCCTGTGGGTGGGCACGGCATCCCAGACACACACACTCTCATACACCACACTGGCAGCAGCTGAACTGAACAGAACAGGGATGGATCTGTGAAAATGTCCACAGAGCATCATAGACTCTTCAGCAATATTATTCCTCAATTATAAGATAAGATAAGATAAGATAAGCCTTTATTAGTCCCACAACGGGGAAATTCCAGGATTGCAACAGCACAGGGATAGCAACACTCAGAGCAACAATCAGAAGGCAAGAAAAAAAACAAGCAAGCAAGAGCAGCTAATAAACATATGTACGTATTACTATAAAATATATATATATATACACACACACACAGACACACAGTGCAGAGCATTGTAGCTGGATGGAATAAATATATGAATATATGAACACACAGTGCAGAGCATTGTAGCTAGATGGAAGAAATATGTAAATATATAAACACCCACAGTATGGAGCATTGCAGCTAGGTGGAATAAATATGCAAGTATATAAACACACACAGTGCGGAGCAATGTAGCTAGATGGAATAATATGTAGATATATAAATATATAAACACACCCAGTGCTGAGCATTGTAGCTAGATGGAATAAATATGCAAATATATAAACACACACAGTGCAGAGCATTGTTGCTAGATGGAATGAAACAGCATAACCGTCTACTTAGTTATCCTACATGGTATGATTATGTGCCCATACATATTCTCACCCTCCATAGCGACCGGTATGTTCCTAGTTGTATGCCGGAGGGGACCATTGTGTAAGTCTATTGCATCTTTTGCATTCAAAAAACTATTAGTTTGTTACGTCTTTTTGCTATCTCTGCGAGCAGCCCTGCTTAGGTTGTACAGTCTGACAGCCGTTGGTAGGAAGGACCTACGAAACCTCTCGGTTGTGCACCTGGGATGATGTAGTCTGCTGCTAAATGAGCTCCTCAGTGCATTCAGTATGTCCTGCATAGGGTGGAACTCGGACTCCAGCAGAGATGACAGTTTAGCCACCGTCCTTCTCTCTCCTATCTCCTCCATCGGATCAAGGCGCTGCCCCAGGACAGAGCTAGCTTTCTTAATCAGTTTGTTCAGTCTCTTCCTATCGGCTGCAGTAATGCCACTGCCCCAGCAGACCACTCCAAAAGTGATGGCTGATGCCACCACCGTGTCATAGAATGACTTCAGCAGCGCCCCTTGTACACCAAAAGACCTGAGTCTCCTCAGCAGGAACAGCCTGCGCTGTCCCTTCTTGTAGAGTGCATCAGTATTGTGTGACCAGTCTAGTTTATTGTTCAGATGAATACCCAGGTACTTATAGGATGTCACCATCTCGATGTCTGTTCCCTGTATATTTACTGGTACTGTGAGGGGCTGCCCATGCCTGCGGCAGTCCACCACCAGCTCCTTAGTTTTCCTCGCGTTGATCTGGAGGCAGTTCCGATGGCACCAGTCCACGAAGTCCTGGATAAGCCCTCTGTACTCAGCTTCATCTCCATTGGAGATGAGGCCAACGATCGCAGAGTCATCAGAGAACTTCTGTAGATGGCAGTGTGTTGTGTTGTGTGAGAAGTCCGCAGTATAAAGAGTGAACAGGAAGGGAGCCAGCACCGTTCCCTGGGGGGCCCCCGTGCTACTGATGATCGTGTCGGACACACAGTCCCGGGTTCTCACAAACTGAGGCCGGTTTGTGAGGTAGTCCAGGATCCATGATGACAGGTGCTGGTCCACCCCTGCGCGCAGCAGCTTGTCCTTCAGGATCATCGGTTGGATGGTGTTGAAAGCACTGGAGAAGTCAAAGAACATGATCCTCACCATATTCCCGGGCTTCTCCAGGTGGGACAGAGAACGGTGAAGGAGGAAGATCACCGCATCCTCCACCCCAATGCCATGCTGGTAGGCGAACTGGAGTGGATCCATCGCTGGTTCCACCAGGGGGCGGAGGTGAGCAAGGAGCAGTCTCTCCAGGGTCTTCATCAAGTGGGACGTCAAGGCCACCGGTCTGTAGCTGTTCAGGTCTTTGGGGTGGGAAGTTTTTGGTACAGGTACCACACAAGATGTTTTCCACAGCTGTGGTACCCTCCCCAGTTTCAGGCTCATGTTGAAGATATACGTCACAATCCCACACAGCTGGTCTGCACAGGACTTGAGGAGCTTTGCGCTGATGCCGTCCGGTCCCGGCGCCTTCCTCGCCTTGATCTTCCTCAGCTCCGTCCTCACCTGGGTCCTGGTCAGGGTCAGGATGGGGGGCTGTGTGTTGGGAGTGGGGGGGTGTTGGTGGAGTGGGGGGTGGGCAGCAGGACTTGATTTCTTTAGAGGCAGCAGTGGTTGTTGTGCAGTCAGGGGGGAGGGCGGTTGGTCAAATCTATTGAAAAACAGATTCAGGTTGTTCGCCCACTCCCTGCCCCCTGTGGCCTGGGGGGAGGTATTCTGGAGCCCCGAGATGGTTTTGAGGTTTCTCCAGACCCCGCTGATGTCGCTCTGTTGCAGCTTGTCCTCCATCTTCTTCCTGAAGCTGTCCTTGCCTTCTCTGATCTTTCTCCTCAGCTCCCTCTGTACGGACTTCAGCATCTCCCTGTTCCCTGACCTGAAGATCCTCTTCTTCTCTCTCAGAAGTGTTTTTATCTCAGGGTTGATCCAGGGTTTGTTGTTTGAGTGACGCCGTATGGTCTTGGTGGGAACGGATTTGTCCACACAGAAGCTGAGGTAGCCCGTGAAGGTGTGAATGAGGCCATCGATGTCCTCACCATGTGGATCGCAGAGCTGCTTCCAGGCGGTGGCTTCAAAACAGCCCTTTAGGGTGTCCATTGTCTCCTCAGACCATAACTCCACAGTGTGCATGGCCGGAGGTTGTCTGTGCACTAGGGGTTTGTACACCGGCCGGAGATGAACCAAGTTGTGATCCGATCTCCCGAGTGGGGGGAGTTGTGATGAGGTGTACGCCTCCTTATTTCTACAAACCTATAACAAAATGGTCAGAGCACCTGCAAGTTGAAACACAAGGAAGGCGCCACGTCAGCTTTACTAATACTAATAGGAGAAAGCCAAATTCTTCTCCGTTTCTTTGATAGTTCCCGAGTTGACTCACCTTGGTTCAAAATAATTGCAGGTAGTCGATAAAAAAAACACTTTCCCCTTCCCACCAGCGTTTGTACAACCAGTTGTTCCACAGTAGTGCATTATATTTACATAATTTTCAGCTTTAATGAAATAGAATCACCCCCTGCAGCTTCACTCCCAATATGGCTGCCCATATAGCGACTGGCAGCTGTGTGACGTCATCTTAAAACTATGAATTTTCGACTGTAAAAAAATCAATAAATCATTTTTTCATCAATATACTATTTTTTAGAAGAACATTAAGACTTACATTGTGCACGCTTCTAAACATTTTGTTGATATATTTTTTTAAAATCTTTGTTTTCATGAAAATGCTATCTCTTGGACGAAGAGATAGCTCTCATCATCTCTTTGATGAATGGACGGTCAAACAGCAGTTTTAACAGATTCATTCACTCACAAGATCTTCATCTCCTACCTAAGTCTCAGATTCTCTTACCAGTGTATAGGTTGAGGTTTAGTTTCTAGCTTACAACAAGGCCTTGATGGCCATAAACAACATTTTTGAGGAGATGTGGAAGAATTTGGGGGGGTGAGTATAGTTTTCTGTGAAGCCCCCCCCCCCCCACCGCGACCCGAAAAGGATTAAGCTGAAGAAGATGAATGAATGAATGAAAACCATACTGGCTGTCTGTAAGGGGGTTGTGTTTTTCAATTAAATCATCCAGTCTCTTAGTGAAGATTTTTTCAAGTATTTTGGAGAATTGTGAGAGTAAAGAGACTGGCCTGTAATTTGTGAAACAATGATTGTCTCCTGTTTTATATAGAGGTATTACTTTTGCTATTTTCATTTTGTTTGGAAATTTACCAGTTTGAAATGGCAGGTTACAGATGTAGGCGAGTGGTTTAACAATTCCTTCAATTACTTTTTTCACTATTGTCATGTCAATTTCATTACAGTCCGTTGATTTTTTGTTCTTAAATTTACTCACAGTCTCGATAATTTCCTTTTCAATAACTGTACCCAAAAAGATTGTGTTTGGATTTCTATCTTCTATTTCATTTACAGAACCACTGTTGTTTGTTTCTGGTGTCACTATTGATTTTGCTAATTCAGGACCAACGTTTACAAAAAAAATTATTGAAACCACTGACCACATCCTCCATATTATTTATCAAATTGCCATTTTCAATAAAATATTCTGGATAATTAGCATTCTTAGGTCGATTACTAATAATCCCATTGAGTACTTGCCATATTCCTCTTAAGTTATTTTTATTATCCTCTAATATTCTGTTGTAGTATTCTTTCTTACAGGTCCTCATTATATTAGTAAGCTTATTTTTATATCTTTTATATTTGATCTCAGCCTCCACCGTTCTGCACTTAATGAATTTGTCACCATGGGGTGAGACGCCGGCTCAGCGCTCAGCCCATGTCCCTTCTCATCCTTGCCTCTCATTGGGCAGCGTCTCAGCTGGCTCCCAGCTGTCAGTGTTACGGGACGGCTGGGGCCAATTAATCCTCATCAGCTGGGGCGCTGCTAATGAGGATAAAAAGGAGCATCCTCGATCACTCGGGGCTGCGACATAAGCACGGCTAGGCTGGAGCCCCTTCGTCCGGCGCCAGCCTTTGTCTCATCATCCAGCATTACTCGTAAGTGTTTCCTGTAAGGAGTATTTGTGCCTCTGTACCCCCATGTCCGGTGCTAGCCCTCTACTCGCCTTACCGAATCACTTGGGAGCGTCACCTTGTAAGAGTGCCTGTGTATTGGAGTCCTATGCCAGTGCCAGCTCTCTGGCTGCTTAACCCGTGAGTGTTACCTGCTGTGAGTTCTCATGCTGTTACCCCTATGCCCGGTGCCAACTGTTAACTCTGTTGCTGTACTGCTCGTGAGTGTTACTGTGTATGAGCATCTGTGCTTTCCTCATCCCTTACCCCTGTCATCAATAAAACATCTCAACTCACTGGCTTGCCCTTGGCTCTCATTGTGTGGCTCCCCAGAGCCACACGTGACAGTATGTCGCAGCCAGACGAGTTGCCGGCGGCCGTGAGTTGGTGTGGACTCGTACCTTCCTGTCCGGGTGTCAGCACCGTTAGCATGCTGTCTCCCAGGAGTCATGTCCGACGCCAGGGCGACGAGCTGAGGTCCATCCCGGAGGCTGTTGACAGGATGCTCTTCACCCTGCACGACGCCTCCAACGCGAGACGCTGGCATCTGGACCATGCTGAGAGCCCCCTGGACACTTTGCCTCATCATTTTTACCATCCTGAGGCCTGTGCCAGGAGAGAGGGTTGGAAGGAAATCACGGCAGGAAGCCGAAGTGGATGACGTTGCCCCCCCCCCGCTTTGGGATCCCGTTCCTGCTTTCATTCCAGCCCGGGAGTTCGCGCCACCCAGAGGGCTCCCCCCGTTCTGCACCACGTTACTCGGGATTCCCCTGAAGGAGCCGCAGCTGACAGCAGTTACGTCCGGGACCGAGTGGCTGTCGCGAGCTCCACTGTGCATCCATTCACCATCTTCAGGCATGTGGCGGCGGCAGTGAGATTGGTGGAGAGGACTCCAGGGCTACGAAGCTTTCCCGTGTTCAATGCCTTCCTCGCCTCGATCTCTGATCAGGAGCGGCGATTCCTGGGTTCCCCCTCGCTTCGTCCCCTGGGAATAGCCGTCATCACAACGCCCAGTCGCCTCAGCACGAACCCCGTCCGGATCCAGTTCCGGGCTGCCGCCAGGACCTTTCCCCCCACACAGCTGTCACCTCTTTGTCTTGTCAGCGTGGAGATTTCACAGCCCCGTTCCCCGAGCCTCTTTCCCCCGCTGTCATTCCAGGGCATTTGGGCTGGCTCATCCCGGCTGTTATCCCCTCCTCCTCGACGTGCTTCCTGACTGCTGTGTGTGCCTGGAATCCTGACCTGGCGAGCCCTCTTCTGGAGACGACACGAGTGATCCCCAGACGACTTCCCAGGGGGTCCTCCATTATCGCCCGGCGGGGAAAGGAAGAAGCGATGTCTACGACAGCAGGCGCCATCCAACCTCCAGGGGGCAGGCAAGTCCTAGCTTATTTACATCAGTTTTGTGATTTGCTCTGTTATACTCCTGGAGGTGGAGTTTGGGGTCCGCAGCGCCCTGAACTCCCACCACCTGCTGTAACCTGTGTCCTTAATCGTGCATCCTCTGTGTCTCTCTCCGCCGAGCGGTCCCCGGCTTCGGGTCAATGTCGTGGAGCAAGGAGAGGGCCTGCAGCTCCGCAGCTCCGTTGTGGACGGAGGAGGAGGACTGACTGCTACGTGGAGTCTGCGCCGACGACCAAGCGTCCCCGGGTCTCCACGGAGGTGCGGTTCGGTCCAGCGGGACGAGGTTCTCCTGTCATCACGCCGCGTGGACCGTCGGCGTGGTTACCAACGCTGGAGGAACCTCAAGCTGCGCTGACCATTGTGCCGGCTGCGGGGCCCGACGCAGCTGGGTGGGAGCCTGACAACGACCTCCTGACGACGGATCCTGGATCTTCGCAGTCCTGGACGGCGTCAGAACCCGAGATCAGGCGAGTGCTCTCTTTTCTTTTTTCTCCTCATATCTTTGAGCACTTTAGCCTGTCTCTAGGGGAGATGAGCCGGCTGCAGCCGCCCGCTGCGTCCGAGCTCGTCTCGCCGGGTTCTGGCGCTGCCGGTGACCCTAATCCCGGTTCTGTTTTCTCTCCTGAGCCTGTTTCCAGGGTCGCCGGCGAGGAATTGCCGTCTCTCGTGGTGCTGGAGGGTCCAGGCTCAAAGTTGGAGGTTGGTTCTGGTGCGGTGCCGACCCAGTCGGGGTCCGTCGTGAGTGCTGCTCCAGCGGTGTCCAACGTGGGTTCGCCCGAGACCCAGTCGGAGTCCGTCGTGGGTGCTGCTCCAGCGGTGTCCAACGTGGGTTTGCCCGAGACCCAATCGGGGTCCGACGTGGGTGCTGCCCCAGCGGTGTCCAACGTGGGTTCGCCTAAGGCCCAATCGGGGTCCGACGCGGGTGCTACACCAGTGTTGTCCAGGTCCGGTGAGGAGGTGGCTGTTTCCCTGCGGCCTGATGCTCATCTACCTCGTCATCGGCTCTCCCCTAAGCCTCTTCCACCGGGGTCCGCTTTGACCCTTCGCCCGTCTCAACGGTCCTGGTGGTTGAGAGATGCGGGTCGACGGCTCGACCTGCAAGACTTCCCGTTCGGCGATCTGGTCCAACCCCCCGACGAACTGTATTTGCTTCTGGGTGGCCTGGCATGGCTACCGGTGGACTGGGTTCTTGGGACCTGGGTCTGGAGTTGGCCGTCCGAACATTTCCTCTTCCCCGGCTTACCAACTGGACAATGGGCGGGGAGATCACCAGAACTATTCGGCCGTTTTGGACTCTGCCTGTCGTCTCCTCGGGTGTCTCTTACCTTTTTGTTATTATTAAGGTCACTCGGGCGTAGCTTCTTTGTCCTTAGGGGAATATGTGGTTTTAGTGCTGTGTATTGTTTTTCTTATTTACCGTACTCAGCATTTTTTCTTCATTATCATCCTGTTCCTATCCTGTCACCTTTATTCCTCTAGGTGACCCTGTTTGTATATGGCGCTGTGTATTATATTTTTCTTGTTATCCGTACTCAGCGTTTTCTTCACCCTTATCTTAGCCTTAGCCTCGTCGGTGCATCATGGAGTATATGTGTGGTTCCCTTTTCGACCTTACTCTGTGATCACCTTATCGCTCCTTGTTATCTTCGTGGGGGGCTTTCCCTAGCCCCGACTTAGACATTGACTGCGTGTAATTGTATGGAGTTATGTGTTTTGTTTTCCACTTAACCGTACTCTGTAGTTGCCCTTTTGTTCCTGTCACCTCCGTTCCTTTAGGTTCTTATATACATTTAGCGCTGCGTATGTTTTCTTTATTATCCTTACTCAGCGTTTTTCATCATTTTTGCCCCGATCTACACGTTGTTTGTGTGTTTTGGGTAGTGGGTTTTGTCAGTAACCACACTTAGTATTTTCCCCATCTGTGCCCTGGTTATTATTTTCTGTGGATACAGAGTGTTGTATTTGGGGTTTTTTTGTCTGCCTTGTACTCTGTATTTGTTCATGGTCTGTTTTTCTTTTTTTTCCCCTCTGCTTCTCTCCCTCCGGTCCTGCCTCCCTTCCACCCACCCTAGGTGGGTGGGGGGGGGGGGCTGGGATGTTCCTGGTCAGTAAGCTTATTTTTATATCTTTTATATTTGATCTCAGCCTCCACCGTTCTGCACTTAATGAATTTGTCACCATGGGGTGAGACGCCGGCTCAGCGCTCAGCCCATGTCCCTTCTCATCCCTGCCTCTCATTGGGCAGCGTCTCAGCTGGCTCCCAGCTGTCAGTGTTACGGGACGGCTGGGGCCAATTAATCCTCATCAGCTGGGGCGCTGCTAATGAGGATAAAAAGGAGCAGCCTCGATCACTCGGGGCTGCGACATAAGCACGGCTAGGCTGGAGCCCCTTCGTCCGGCGCCAGCCTTTGTCTCATCATCCAGCATTACTCGTAAGTGTTTCCTGTAAGGAGTATTTGTGCCTCTGTACCCCCATGTCCGGTGCTAGCCCTCTACTCGCCTTACCGAATTACTTGGGAGCGTCACCTTGTAAGAGTGCCTGTGTATTGGAGTCCTATGCCGGTGCCAGCTCTCTGGCTGCTTAACCCGTGAGTGTTACCTGCTGTGAGTTCTCATGCTGTTACCCCTATGCCCGGTGCCAACTGTTAACTCTGTTGCTGTACTGCTCGTGAGTGTTACTGTGTATGAGCATCTGTGCTTTCCTCATCCCTTACCCCTGTCATCAATAAAACATCTCAACTCACTGGCTTGCCCTTGGCTCTCATTGTGTGGCTCCCCAGAGCCACACGTGATAGAATTGTTTATATAATGTATTCTTCTTTTTACATGCATTTATTAACCCCTTGGTGACCCAAGGAATATTTTTCTTTTGTTGTCTGTCACTGTATTGTTTTATAGGACAGTTTTTATTGTACAATGATTGAAATATTTGTAAAAATTTATCATACGCTTTATTTATATCATTTTCGTCACAAACTATCTTCCAGTCTTGTATTAATAATTCCTTTGTCAGTAAATGCATAGATTATTCGGTTCTTATTCTTTTATATTTAATATTTTTGGTATACTTTTTCTTCCTATAATCACATTGATAGACAACAAAAATCAGCAGGTGGTCACTGATATCATTCAATAAAAGCCCACTCCTGATATTATTTTCCATAATGTTTGTGAATATGTTATCTATTAGTGTGGCACTGTGTGACGTGATTCTGCTAGGTCCGGTAATTGTTGGATGTAAGCCCATACTGTACATTGTGTTGATAAATTCTTCTGTCAAACTATGTTGTTTTGAATTCATCAGATCTATATTGAAATCCCCACAGATGAACATAACTTTATGAGTTAGTTTTGCATACATTTTTTCCATCCAGTCCTTAAATAAGTCATTGTTTGATCCAGGTGTTCTATATACACAGCTCACTACTATATTCTTTACATTGTCCAGACAGATTTCTATTGTAATACATTCAAATAAATCATCCACAGTTACTGACAGCTTTTCAACAACCTTGTATTGCAAGCTCTTGTGAACATAAATTGCAACTTCTCCTCCTTTTTTCACTTTTCTATTTATATAGTTTAATTCATAGCCATCCATGGTAAAATCCACTCCTTTCTCTTCACTGAGCCACATCTCTGATATTGCCACAATATTGAATGGCTCTTTAAACTGATGTAAATAATCTTTAATGTTATTAAAGTTGGCATAGAGGCTTATGCTGTTGAAGTGGATCATAGAAATATTGAAATCAGATGTGACCATTGTGTTAAACTGTTCATCCGTGTAGTAACTACAGTCATTATTGATGGAGCTAAATAAATTATTATCAGGGTCTATGTTATATTCTACGTCCTGTGGGTTGTGATCCATATATTCAAAAACTTTCAGTTCCTGTTGTTCCTGTTTGTTGATCTTTTGTTTCATGTTATTAAATGTCTTGTTGCAGATGAGTATATCCCTTCAGTGTCCTACAATTGTCTCTTGTTGCTGTCACTCCAGTTCATAATATTCATTGATATTTGTCCAGTTCCATAATATTACGGATGTTAATGACTATTACGGACGTTAATGACATCCGTAATAGTCATAATAATGTTTATGTCGGTAATAATGTTTTGGCTTTTATTGTGACAGTGCTCGGAGGGGCTTCCGGCTGTCAGAGCTGACAGCTGAGCCGCATTTCGCCTCATCAGCTGCTCCCTACTTAAGAGGGCAGCTGAGAGCAAAATGTGCGGCAGTCTCGTCAAAAACTCCCCTTGTCGGACGTTATTGAGCATCCCTCTGTTTAGACGTCAACTACTCTCCTTCTATGATCGTAAGTTTATTCCATTGTGAACCTGTTCTCCCTTGTCATAGCCTGAGTTGTCTTATGATGGCTCGTGAGGGCCATCCATGACAATAAGATGACAAAATTACAGTATGTTTAACATATTCACAATGGCATGGGGAACAGTGTCGTAATTTCTATATGTTGCTCATAAATGTTCAGAAAGGCCCACCAAATTAAAAAAAATATATCTAAGAGTTCCTCTGATTAAACCCAAGATAGGGACAGAGAAACTGTAGATGGTGTTCTGACAAAGAGAAGGAAAAGAGACTGAGATGGAGAAAATGGGGCAACTATAAATAGCATCTTAGTGATGAGGGAGAGAAGAGATGCCACAGAGACTGAGAGGATGGAGAGGTGAAAAACAGAGCCACAGAATGAGATGCAACGCCTTCACAAAGGCATTGTTCACAACCTCAAATTATTCTTTTATTCATTACTCAAACAGCTGAAGTCATGAACAGCCAATGCGTGTGCAGCACAGCCATGAATATAATTAGAATAATAAACCCCAGAGAACCACATGTACACAGGTAATTTTTTGGCTCTTAGAACAAACAACCCGCTACATTTACAAGCTGAAATACAAAACAGGAAAATGAAAAGAAAATAAGGCATCCACTGCTCAGCTGTACAGCAAACAGCAGTTCTTCCTATCAGAAAGTCACACAAGGATTTGCAACCTATAGTGCCAGATGAACTAGACGTGACTATCCAGAAGACACAAGTTCACTGCCCTCTGTACAATAATAATCACACTCAACAGCACTGTGCTTTAACAATTCAATTCAATTCAATTCAATTCAACTTTATTTATATAGCGCCATTTCACAACAACAGTCATCTCATAGCACTATCAACTGTAGGGAGGACCCCCACAGTTGCAGAAAGACCCCAGCAATCAGGCGATCCCCTGTGAGCAAGCACTTGGCGACGGTGGAGAGGAAAAACTCCCTTTTAACAGGAAGAAACCTCCAGCAGAACCAGGCTCAGGGAGGGGCAGTCATCTGCTGCGACTGGCTGGGGGGTGAGGGGACAGAGAAGAAGAAAAGAACAGACATGTAGAGAGCAAACAGCACGATGGGGACTCAATCTATGGGAGAGAACAAACAAATGTTAATGACCAGCAAAAAAAAAATATTTCATAGAGAGTGAGGAAAGGAGTGAGGCCCAGTGCATTACTGGAGGTCCCCCGGCTGACTAAACCTATTAGCAGCATAACTAAGGGAGGGTTCAGAAACACATGATCCCTCCCTAATTGTAGGCTATATCAAAAAGGTAGGTTTTAGCCCTATTCTTAAAAACAGAGATCGAGTCTGACTCCCGAATCCAGATTGGCAGCTGATTCCACAGGAGAGGAGCTTGATAACTGAAGGCTCTGCCTCCCATTGTACTTTTGGAGATTCTAGGTATTACAAGTAAACCTGCATTTTGGGAGCGTAGTGCTCTGTTAGGATGATACGGTAGTATCAGATCTTTTAAATAAAAAGGAGCCTGATTGTTTAGAGCTTTGTAAGTAAGAAGAAGGATTTTAAACTTAATTCTAAACTCTATGGGAAGCCAATGAAGGGAGGCCAGAACCGGAGAGATATGATCTCTCTTTCTAGTACCTGTTAAAACTCTTGCTGCAGCATTTTGGATCAGCTGAAGACTTTTTAAAGATGTTTTAGGACAGCCTGATAATAAAGAATTACAATAATCTAATCTCGAGCTAACAAAAGCGTGGATCAGCTTCTCAGCATCACTCTGAGACAAGATGCTCCTAATCTTGGCAATATTACGCAAATGATAGAAGGCAGTCTTAGAAACAAATTTAATATGTGAATTGAAGGACAAATCCTGATCAAAAATAACTCCAAGGTTCCTCACAGAGCTATTAAGAGAAAGAGTAACTGCATCCAAACTGAAAGTTTGATTTGGAAAGGAATTTCTAAGGTTTTTTGGACCAACAAGAATGACTTCAGTCTTATCTGAATTTAATAGCAGGAAATTACAAGTCATCCAAACTTTGATTTCCTTAAGACAGGCTTCTAACTTGGCTAATTGATTAGTATCATCTGGCTTCATTGACAGGTATAATTGTGTGTCATCTGCATAACAGTGAAAATGTATACAGTGCTTTCTAATAATGTTGCCTAACGGAAGCATATATAAACTAAAAAGAGTAGGGCCAAGCACAGATCCCTGTGGAACTCCATGACTAAGCTTTGAGCTGAGAGAAAACTCATCATTTACATGAACAAACTGGAACCTATCAGATAAATAAGATCTAAACCACTGCAACGAAGTTCCATTAAGTCCAACATAGTGTTCTAATCTATCAAGTAGAATATTATGATCAATAGTATCAAAAGCTGCACTAAGATCTAAAAGGACAAGTACAGAAACTAGTCCATTATCAGATGCAATGAGGAGGTCGTTAGTGACCTTCGCTAAGGCTGTTTCAGTGCTATGATGGATTCTAAACCCAGATTGAAACTCCTCAAATAAACCATTTCCCTGCAGGTGGTCAAATAATTGCGTAGCAACAACTCTTTCTAAGATTTTTGAAATGAAAGGGAGATTAGAGATTGGTCTATAGTTAGCTAAAGCTCCTGGATCTAGCGTTGGCTTTTTGAGTAAGGGTTTAATTACAGCCGTTTTAAAAGCCTGCGGTACATGGCCTAAAGTTAATGAAGAATTGATTATATGAAGAATAAAGCTACCAATAAGTGGGAAGACTTCTTTAAATAACCTGGTAGGAATAGGGTCTAAAAGACAAGTTGAAGGTTTGGATGAGGAAACTATTTTGTCTAACTCACAAAGGTCGATTGGAGTAAACTCATCAAGACAGACATCAATAGAAGGAGTTGTAGTAGTTACAGTATTTAAGTTAACTGTGGGAAGAATCTGATTGATTTTATCTCTGATGGATGAAATTTTATTATTGAAAAAGTTCATAAAGTCCTGACTAGTAAGCTCTAAGGGAATGCTAGGATTGACAGAGTCCTGACTCTTTGTCAACCTGGCTACAGTACTGAAAAGAAACCTGGGATTATTCTTGTTCTCTTCTATTAATGCAGAGTAATAACTCGTTCTAGCTTTTCTAAGAGATTTTTTATAAATTAAAAGATGATTTCTCCAAGCTAAATAGATTTCATCTAAATTAGTAGAGCGCCATTTTCTTTCTAATTGACGAGTCTTCTGTTTTAAGCTACGAGTTTCTGTGTTGAACCAAGGAGTTAAAAATCTCTGATTAGACTTTTTCTTTTTTAAGGGGGCCACCAAGTCTAGAGCCTGATGCAGAGAAGCTGAAACACTATCCACCATGTTATCAATTACAGAAGGAGCAAGCTGTCTATAGCTTATTTCCGTTGTGTTGACACATGGCATAGAGGAAACAATCTGCATAAATTTGGAAACAGCATCATCTGAGAGGCATCTACTGTGATAATATTTTTCTTTAGGAGCCAAATAGTCAGAAATAGTAAAATCAAAGGTTAACAGACAATGGTCTGACAGTACAGGGTTATGAGGAGACACTACAAGATTTTCTATTTCTATGCCATATGTCAGAACAAGGTCCAATGTATGGTGGAGGTAATGAGTAGAATTTCCTACTTTCTGAGAAAACCCAATCGAGTCTAATATTGAATTAAAAGCCACATTAAGGCAGTCACTATCTACATCCACATGTATATTAAAGTCCCCTACTATAATTATTCTATCAGATTTCAGCACTAAATCAGCTAAGAAATCAGGAAATTCGGATAAAAATTCTGAATAGGTTGATGGGGGACGATAAACTATGGCAAATAAAATTGGGTTTAACCTGGAATTGCTAAAGTGCCCAATACTGAGGACCAGGCCCTCAAAGGAATTATAACATGTTTTTTGCTTTACATTAACTAGTAATTTGGAATGGTAAATTGATGCTACTCCTCCTCCACGACCAGAACTTCTGGGATTTTGACAGTTTAAATAACCAGAGGGAGTTGATTCATTTAAACCAACATAATCCTCTTGTCCTAACCAAGTCTCTGTAAGGGAAATTAAATCAATCTGATGATCAATTAACAGATCATGGACTAACAGAGACTTGGGAGTTAGAGACCTAATATTTAATAAACCACATTTAATTTTTAAATTATGAGGAGGAACAGAGGCCAAATCATTCAATTTAGAGGCTTTATGTTTAATTTGAGTTTTACCAATATTTTGCTTTGTCACTTTGGGATGCTTATACATTATATTTTTATTTACTTTGGAGGGAGCAGACAACGATTCTCTGATGGGGAAGACAGGGGCTAAGCTGAGGGGTGGCGGATGAAGAGGAGCTGCAGAGAGGCGTGTAAGACTGCGACTCTGCTTCCTGGTCCCAACTCTGAGTAGTCATGGTTTTGGAAATTTGGATAAAAAAGATGCCAGATTGTTAGATAAATGAGAAGCACCATCCAAAGTGGGATGAATGCTGTCTCGTCTCATAAGACCAGGTTTTCCCCAAAAAGAGCTCCAATTGTCAATGTAGCCCACATCATTTTTAGGACACCACACAGACAGCCAGCGGTTCAAGGATGACGAGCGACTAAACATGTCATCACTGGTCAGATTGGGGAGGGGCCCAGAGAATACTACAGTGGCAGACATCGTTTTTGCAAAGTCACACACCGATTCTATATTAACACTGAATATAAGCTCTATATAAATCTGATGCATTATTAGTATTATATCACGATGTCAGAGTATGGTCAGGGTGTCTATTTTTCAAACGCTAAAGAGACATTTCAAGCTCCAACTCTGACCAGCTTCAGCTGAGTAGTTAGCCTTCTGAAGGCCCTGTCACACCTTGACGATTTAGGCAGCATTTGCCAACGTATCAAAATCTCTTTAAAAAGCTGGCATATGGCCAAAATTTTCAATCTTGGGCATATGCATCATGTATCCATAATGAGTTGGACATATGCATAATGTATTAGTAACCTACAGTATATCCACCTTATTCCTAGCCCCCATGATGCCTTGCGTGAATTATGGGCGCAACTTCCAGTACTAGTTTAGAAAGTGTGGTTGTCGCAGAAACGGGACACTTTTCCTTGTTAAAAAGCAATGACTTCAGTATCAAAAATGTGGGAACACAGCCTTTTGCACCTCAAAAAGAGTAATATAATCATACCATTTCCCACGATAATCGAGGGATAGGAAGATGACCTGAAAAAGTGGCCTGGCAGACAGTAGCTCCATTAGTTAGCTCCGCTGCTAAAATGCTAATGCTGTAAACAAATAAAAGCTCTGAGACATATCAATGTTTCCACCACAATAAAGTCACTTGCATTTTGTTAAAATATGCCGGACATAATCAAATTTACCTTAGAGCAGACATAAAATCTAGTCAGAGCCACAAAGAACCACAACACTGGGGTGTTTTAATGTCATATGCTCATACTGCTGTCATGCCGTGAATGCTTGTTATTTAACTTAACACGTACAGACCTTTTCTGACAATTGTTCAAAATTTTAATGATCTATATTTTGTGATAATTTAAAAATGAATGCATGCTGAAGCTGCTAATATTAAGTCCATATCGTTCCAATGCAGTGCAACGAATGCAAAAAAAACCTCAAACACCTATTTGATATATTTCTTAAGTTGTTAAGCCTTAGGAAGCAAACTGTTACTTTTTTTATTTATTGTTTTATTTCATGCAGCCTTGCATCTGGTGACATATATAAAAACGTCAGATCTGTGACATTCATACAAGTGAAAACATACCTGGTGCTGTTGTGTCTGTACCACTGATCACACCAACAGTTCTTTTTAGTTTTCAGTGCATGATCTACGCATTGCTGTTGAAGCCAGCGCAGACTGAGCTGAGGTTTAGGAATCTCACACCACGAACAGCAACAAGTACCAAAACTATGCAAAAACATTCAAAAATACAAAAACTACAAGTGCTGAAATTATCTGCCACTTGACTGCAAAACAGGTATGTGGACTATACATTAAAATGAATTTAAAACACTTTTAAAAATGCTATTTTAAATGCTCCACTACTCCACTCTTGCTGACTGATTTAACACTGCTTCAGCCTGTTGGATAGTATATTATATATATTCATATTATGGTGGTACTGCCTCTGGGGGGTGGCGTCACCTGGGGTATATAAGACAGCAGCGGGAGACATCTTATCTCTTCGATGTGACTCTCAAGCTGGCGTTACAGTCTCCTGTGTTCCTGGTCTTGTGTTCTTAATAAAACTATAAAACGTCACCTCAACTCCTTAATTAGAGACACAACATTTTGGCGACAAGGATATACGGCATGGAGAGGGCGGCTACCGCTTTTCCACCATTTCTGGAGGCTCCGGGTGAGCCGTTGGTCCGGTGGGCTAGATGGTATGCCGCCTTCGAGAACTACCTTGCAGCGCTGGACCTCAGCAACCTGGACAAATTACGCTCAAGGGCTATCTTGGTCCACAACCTTGGTATAGAGGGCCAAAGAATCCTGAGCACACTAGGAGAAGGTGACTCATTTGGAGACGTCGTGAGGCACACAGCGGGCTACTTTCGCACCCCTGAAAACATTATTATGAGGCGCACACAATTCAGACAGTGACGCCAGCGACACGGAGAATCCGTGCAACAGTTTGTGGCAGACCTTTGACACCTGGCAGGTGAGTGTAGGTTTGGGGCCTTGGAGGAGGAGATGATCCACGACCAGCTAGTGGAACACGTGGCATAGTCCTCCGCGAGGGTCTGCCTGCTAACGCATGCTAGTGAGCTAACACTACTAGCAGCCATAGATAACGATGAATCTCGGTGACATGGAGACCCTACCCAGGAACGATAAGCAGTGGAAGGCACTGGCCTTGGATCTGGACGACGGCAGCGACGACAAGTACGCAGCCATCGTCAAAATTAGGTCCGCCCAGGGGACGCCGAGATGCTACAGCTGCGGATCGAGCAGGCACCGCTATAAAGCGAGGGAGTGCGCAGTGAAGGGGAAGCGTTGTGGATGGTGTTGGTTGTTCCACCACTTCGCCAGGGTTTGTCAGAACTTCGAGAAGTTGGAGCGGGGGCCGAGGAAAGGGGCTTCGCCTAAGAAGGCACCCACGGTGGTACACACGGTCTCACCCAACACGGACGGATGGATTATGTGCAACATTGTGTTGGACGGAGTGCCAGTCCCGCTGATGGTGGACACAGGGTCGGCAACCTCCATTTTGAATCTGGCAACAGTGACAAAGTTCTTCCCACACTACACCATGAGTAAAACAGACATTGCCTATTATGGGTACGGCAGCAACCCCCTGGACATTGTGGGCTCAATGTGGCTATCGGTGAGATACAAGGCGGCCTCAATGTGTGCAGTCGAGTTCATGGTGGCCCGCGAAGGTAACAATTTAACGGGCTGTGATTTGTTTTACAGGCTTGGTTTCTCCATCACCTGCAGTGTTGTGGAGGAGTGGTCAGGTGGTGGACTGTGGGACCGGCCATTTTATGTGGGAAGTGGCAAAGAAGTGTGGGACTCAGGCTGGCCCAGACCAGGTGAAGAGGGCCGCCATCAGCACCCGAGTACGCCACCACGACAGGAACTCTGTGCCAGTGTTTGCGGTCCAGTAGATGGGGGACCCGAACGGCATGGTTTAGCCCCTGTGGGAGTGGATGGTTTCAGAGATCAAGCGCAGCAAAGGTCCGGTGGCCGACCGAGTACCACCATTGAGCTGGGCGCTGTCAGTGCCGCTCCAATGCTGGAAATGAAAACAATCAAGGCAGGACCGGATGGCACAAACCCTAGATGTGCCCAAAATGAAAACAAGGGACAGAGTTCGCGCCAGATAAGCAGGACTACTAAGGAGCCATGTGGGTACCGGTACACGACACCGGAGATGAAGGAAGCCAGTGAGTACTCCCCTGAGCGAGGGGGATGACGTGTGCCCCAGGGTTGAGACTCGGCTTGGACAGGTACGCAGGTAAAGAGAACAGAGCGATGAACAGGGTGGTCTCCGTGTGTTACGGACTGGCGATGACGGTTACCTGGAGCTGACAGATGGGTCGAGATGGCACCCGAATGAGCTGCGGTGTTTGGGAGATAAGGGACGCCAGTGCAGCCTGTCTCCGGTTAAGAAGAGGTGGAAACGCTCTGGCTATGGGCTGCGGGACGGACACTCCAGAGGGGAGCCTATGTGAGACCTGTGTGGGAACTTTGTTTTGGGGCTTACTGTGTGTCTAGTTTTAGTGTGTTCTGCTGTTTAGTCACTAAGGTTAATAGTTAAAAAAAAAAAAAAAAACAAAGGAGAGAAGTGACCACTGTTGTGTGTAGCGAATGCCACATCGTCGGCCTCCGTCGGTCTATGATGACCATGGAAGAGAATCCTAAACGTCTACTCTGCTGGAACAGCACCGCCTGTGGCTGAACAGGCCGATGCACGAATGGCAGTCCCTGTCACACAGGTCGCACTTGTGGGTGGTCTCCGTGCTGCTGGGTCTGTGGTGGTTCTTCCTGCGGGTCCTTTTTTCATCTGCTGCAGCAGTCAGTCTCTCTTCACCCGCCTTGAGCTGTCTGGTCAGGGTGCCTCTCCATTTGGAGCGGTCCGTTGCAAGGTCCTCCCAGAGCTCTGTGTTGATCTCCAGGGCCTTCATGTCTCTCTTGCAGACGTCTCTAAAGCGCAGCTGTGGGTGGCCAGCGTCTCTCCTGCCAGTCGCCAGTTCTCCATAGAGGACGTCTTTTGGGATTCTGCCATCCTCCATATGGTGAACGTGGCCTAGCCAGCAGAGCCTGCGCTGCCTGAGTAGAGTGAACATGGAGGGGAGGCCGGCGCGGGACAGAACTTCTGTGTTGGGCACTTTGTCCTGCCAGGATATGTCCAGGATGTGGCGAATGCAGCGCAAGTGGAAGGAGTTCAGTCTCTTTTCCTGCCGGGCCTATGTTGTCCACGTCTCACTCCCATAGAGCAGTGTGCTGATGACGCAGGCGTTGTACACTGCCATCTTCGTCTTGACAGAGAGTTTGGGATTCTCCCACACTCGTGTGGTGAGGTGAGCGAGTGTGAAGGCTGATTTTCCAATCCTCTTGTCGATCTCTGTATCAAGGGAGAGGTTGTTGCTGATCGTGGACCCCAGGTACATGAACTGATTCACAACCTCCAGCTCGTAGTCGTCGATGGTGATGGTTGGTGGTGCTTCCATGCCTTGCGCCAAGACGTTAGTCTTCTTCAGACTGATGGTAAGCCCGAAGTCCTTGCATGCCTGGGAGAAGCGGTCCATCAGGGTCTGAAGCTCCTGCTGTGTGTGGGTTGCGACTGTAGCGTCATCTGCGAACAGCATGTCTCTGATTAGAGCCTCGCGTACTTTGGTTCTGGCTTTCAGGCGGGCGAGGTTGAAAAGCCTGCCGTCAGATCTTGTGTGCAGGTAGATTCCCTCTGTTGCTGTGCTGAAGGCATGCCTCAGGAGCATAGCAAAGAAAATCCCAAAGAGGGTTGGTGCAAGTAGACAGCCCTGTTTCACTCCGCTGCGTATGTTGAATGGCTCTGAGACGTTGCCGTCGTGCTGCACTATCCCCTGCATGTTGGTGTGAAACTATTCGATGAGGCTTTGCAACTTTGGTGGGCATCCTATCTTTGGCAGGATCTTGAAAAGGCCCTCTCTGCTGACCAGATCGAACGCTTTGGTGAGGTCGATGAAGGCGACGTACAGGGGCATGTTCTGTTCTCTGCATTTCTCCTGGAGTTGGCGGATGGAGAATATCATGTCTACCATCGATCGCTCAGCGCGGAAGCCACACTGAGACTCGGGGTAGACACGTTCGGCAAGCTTCTGTAGACGAACGAGAACAACTCATGCGTAGACTTTACCAACAACGCTGAGGAGGGAGATGCCCCTGTAGTTGTTGCAGTCGCTTCTCTCCCCTTTGTTTTTGTAGAGGGTGATGATCTTGGCGTCCCTCATGTCCTGTGGTACGGCACCTTCCTTCCAGCACTGGCAGAGGACGTCATGCAATGGCAGCAGTAGGGCGGCCTTGCAGTGCTTGATCAGGTCGGGGGGTATGCCGTCGTTGCCGGGTGCCTTGCCAGCGGCCAAGCTATCAATGGCCTTGCTGAGTTTGTCGATGGTTGGCTCGGCGTCAAGTTCGTCCATGGATGGCAGGCAGTCGATGGCATCAAGGGCTGACGGTGTCACGGTGTTCTGTCTGGAGTAGAGATCGGAGTAGTGTTCCACCCATCTCTCCATCTGCTTGTTCTTTTCTGTGATCATCTCCCCAGTGGAGGATTTGAGGGGGGCCGTCTTGCTCTGAGCCGGACCAAGTGCTTTCTTGATGCCATCGTACATACCACGGATGTTCCCTGTTATGGCAGCGGTTTGAATGTCTTGGCTGAGCTGAGTCCAGTACTCGTTGGCACAGCCCCGAGCAGTCTGCTGAACTTTGCTTCTCACAGCCCTGAGAATCTGGAGATTCTTCTCGTTTGGGTACTTCTTGTACTCAGCAAGTGCTGAGCGCTTGGCTTCAATGACGGGGGTCATCTCGGTCAACTTGGCATCAAACCAGTCCTGTGACTTCGAGGTCTTCCTCCCAAAGGTAGCCAAGGCTGTGCGGTGGATGGTGTTTCACAGCTCTTCCCACTTCTGCTTTGCAGATTCTCCTTCATGTGGTACATCAAGTTCCTTCTCAAAGGTGGAGGCAAACTGCTCAACAAGTTCTGGTTGGGCCATCTTGCTGGTGTCAATCCGTGCCTTTCCAGACTGTCTAGCATGATGGAATTTCTTCAGCTGCAGCTTGACCTTGCAACACACCAATGAATGGTCTGTGTCACAATCTGCACTCTGGAACGAACGGATGATTAGCACGTTCTTCAGTGAGGTGCGCCTGGTCAGGATCAAGTCCAGCTGGTGCCAGTGCTTTGAGCGCGGATGTTGCCAGGAAACCTTGTGTTGGGGCTTGGTCTTGAAGAACGAGTTTGTGATGGACAGATCGTGATATGTGCAGAACTCGAGCAGCCACTGTCCGTTGTCGTTCATTCTGCCCACACCAAATGGTCCAAGACAGGAGGGCCAGGAGTCATGGTCAGCATCCACTCTGGCATTGAAGTCTCCAAGGAGAATGAGTTGTTCAGAGTTGGGGATGATCCTGACAGTTGTTGCAAGACTCTCGTAGAACTCGTCTTTTGCCTCTGGTGTGGCTGTCAGTGTTGGGGCATACACACTGACGAGGGTGACTGGGCCTTGAGTGGTGTTCAGGCGGAGGGTGAGGAGTCGTGCGGAGCCATTGCTGCCCGGTTCCACCATCTTCAGCAAGGTGTTCTTCCCTGCGAAGCCCACTCCGTGTTCCCTGTGTTCGTCACTGCCCTTTCCCTGCCAGTAGAACGTGTAGTCCTTCTCTCTCAGTGTGCCTGCGTCAGCCAACCGTGTTTTCTGGAGAGTGGCGATATCCACTCCCAGTCTCTTCAGCTCATTATTGATGATGGCAGTCTTCCTGATGTCGTTGATGTCCTTGAGGTTAGCAGCGAGTCCTGTCTTCATAGTGCGGACGTTCCAAGTTCCCAGTTTTAGAGTTGGTCTCTTTTGTTTTTTTGTCTTGCCTGGTGCGAAGGTTCTCAGCCTGCTGTTCGGACTTCGCCTCATCCCCATGCACCCAATGAGGAAAGCAAGCTGTGGCGAGACAACACCTTATTGGCTGGGGGCTGCCCAGCTTGAGGCGGGCGGTAGCTGTCCAGTGAGACCCGATGATCTCTCCCACCGTCGGGAACAACCCCTGGCACCATGCTCTACGCCAATTGAGCGGTGGCTTATAACCGGTAACTGTCATTCCCCGTGTTTTGTCTACGCCAAAGGCGAAGCTGGAGTGTCCTCTCCAGTGATCCGGTGTTCTACCTTCCAGCGTTGGGCGTTGGTAGGATTCAAGCCTGGGCAGGAAGATATGGAGGACAAGATGTTGCCCACGCAGCATATCCCCCCTCTCCACGTCACTGATAAATCCAAAGGAACAGCAGGGCTGCTGCAGTTTGGCACCAGCGCCATCGCAGATGCTGCCAGAACGATGTTGAGCACAACAGAGAACTGCCTTAGGGGCTCCAACTCCGGATTTTTCCTCAGGGTTGACTCCCAAAGCCTTTCCCGTGACCGGGTGTACCGCAAGGCAGCGGAGGTTTGAAATCAGGGTTTACCTTCCCCTAGATGGGCTACCTTCCCAGGTTGACGAGCCACCATCTACCCGAAGCATCTGGTTTTAAGGCGCCAGAGATCCGCCCTCGCCCCTTCTCCTATTAGTAAAAGCAGTTCCGCCGGGCTTAGAGAGTAAACCACACGGGCAGGCTAGGAGTTGGACTTAGTTGTCAGAGGCTTTTCGAGACGCACGCCATAAGGAGCATTTTATGAGCACTGGGAGCTTAACCTCAGTGCCACTCCTGGCTATGACAACCTTGGAACCAGCGAATGCCACATACAGTATATGTATGTGGTGGTATGGTGTGTATGTGTGTAGGAGGATGAAGTAACCCCTGAGTGTGAAAGTAGGGTAGTGATGGTGTGTGAAATGTAAATGTGCCCAATGTTGTGTTCTTAAGTATTAAGATAATGTGCCCATGTTATGGGGTGGGAGTGCCAGTTTGTGGAGTCAAGTACCGCCATGGTTTACAATGTTCATATTTGTATATTTTTGTGATTACAATGTACATTTATTTATTTCAGGATTAATTTATTTTAGTGGGTGGCCCTTTTTTGTTCAGTGACTGTTATTTACATAGTGGAGTGGTCCGCGGGGCTGGTGTGGTATGAGTGGATAGGCCTTTATACAGTATATGTCTCTGTGTTAATTCAACTCAATTCAATTCAACTTTATTTATATAGCGCCATTTTAAATTAAATTAAATCACCCTTATTGTCATTCAACTGTACAACCAATCATGTACAGTAGAACGAGATTGTGTTTTACCTATCTACTGTGTTAATCACACACACCCCAAGTGCAGAATCAGAGGGCCGCTGCCATGCAAGGCGCCGCCACAAATTTCCCTCCTCCATTCCATTATTGCTGAGCACCAAGCTGAATGGCAGGAAGTTCTACTTTTTATATGGTCTTCGGCATGACCCGGCCGGGATTTGAACCCCTGCCTCCCGGGTGTGGGGCGGATGCTCTACCAACTGAGCCACCACTCCGGTAACTTTCACAACAACAGTCATCTCATAGCACTTTCAACTGTAGGGGAAACCTCCACAGTTGCAGAAAAACCCCAGCAATCAGGTGATCCCCTGTGAGCAAGCACTTGGCAATGGTGGAGAGGAAAAATTCCCTTTTAACAGGAAGAAACCTCCAGCAGAACCAGGCTCAGAGAGGGGCAGTCATCTGCTGCGACTGGCTGGGGGGGGGGGGTGAAGGGATAGAGAAGATGAAAAGAACAGACATGTAGAGCGCAAACAGCACAATGGGGGACTCAATCTATGGGAGAGAACAAACAGATGTTAATGACCAGCAAAAAAAAAAAAATATTTCATTGAGAGTGAAGAAAGGAGTGAAGCCCAGTGCATTATCAGAGGTCCCCTGGCTGTCTAAACCTATTAGCAGCATAACTAAGGGAGGGTTCAGAGACACATGATCCCTCCCTAATTGTAGGCTATATCAAAAAGGAAGGTTTTAACCCTATTCTTAAAAACAGAGATCGAGTCTGACTCCCGAACCCAGATTGGCAGCTGGTTCCACAGGAGCGGAGCTTGATAAGTGAAGGCTCTGTGTTCAGTGTTAGTGAGTGAATCGGGTGTAAAATTTAAAGGGGGGCCAAATGGTGTGCTTATAATTTTTTTCAGGGGGGGGATGTTGGATAGTATATTATACTGTATATATTAGTATTATGGCAGTACCATAGGGTAGAGAGGTGGTGACGCCCCGCCTCTGGGGAGTGGCGTCACATGGGGTATATAAGACAGCAGCGGGAGACATCTTGTCTCTTCGCTGTGACTCTCAAGCTGGCGCTAGAGTCTCCTGTGTTCCTGGTCTCGTGTTCTTAATAAAACTAGAAAACATCACTTCGACTCCTTCTTAATTAGAGACACAACACAGCCGAAGCCGGAAGTTGCACCCATAATCGCTTCTACAGCAGCGGCCTCAGGAATAAGGTGGATAGAATGTTTCAATAACTTATACCAATGAATGCTGCCAATATAGAACATTTCAGTAACTTATAGATAACTTATACCAACAAATGTTGCCAACCGACCAACCGACCTGGCAGATCTGTCAAATCTGTCAGGTCAGTCATGCCTGCGGAAAGGATAAAACAGCTTACGTGACACGGCACGAATGTCAGATGACAGTCAAAACATGTCAAAGTATGAAACATCTCTTTACTTTGTCTGAATAGAAGCACAAGAGCAGTTTGACAGGGACATCTGCTCACCATCTTGACAGTTTCCTCCTGTGAACCAACACTGCTAATACTCCATTATACTGTAGCTGTAAGTTAGAAATCCATACAATAAGTTACATATAGGTTCAAAGCGCATTACTCATAGGTTCGAGATAAGTTTGGGGTACGCTAGACATTATCTTGACATATTTCGACTTATGAGTAACTTACAAGTAATGTGTGTGAACGATCACATAATTTACGTATAACTTACGGCCCACGTATGCGGGACGTATGAGCCATATGCTGGATACTGTGACAGGGGCTTTATAGAGATTTAAAAGGGAAAGATTAATAGTTTTCATATCTGGCAACCTTGGAAAATAGCTGGAATTGTCTGAATTGTAGTTCAAATGATAACAATACTGTCATGACATGGAGCACAGTTGAGGAACCGTGCTCAGGTCTTCAGTTCTGCCTAAATTATGTTCTGTACTTTCCCCATCTCAGTGTGTTATTGAATTGGAATTTGGTTTGTCTGTGGCGCATATATTGAACTCATATTTCCCACATATGCATGACTGTATGTGTATTGGGGGCTTCACATCTCAGAGGACAAAGGAGGTCTGGGCCTGCAGAGATCTACAGAAGATGACAAGGAGGTGTGAGTTCGGGCCTTTGTCTTGGAGAGGATGCCCCGGTGGGAGTCCCGGAACATCGAGGGATAAGAGACAATAGGAGAAGATCAAAGAGGCATTGTGACTGAGATTGTGTACCATGGATTGTATGTTTGCATAAGCGTCATGTGACTTAGGTTGTGTGGCTTCTGCAGGGTATAAGAAGTGTGATACGTGATTGTTCAGCCTCTTCTGTTTTTGAGAGATTGATAGAGGATGTGTGCTTTCAATAAAACTGATCCTGAGAAATGAACTCAGTCTCATCCTTGAACGCATCCTCTACACTGGTGACCTACGACAAATTATGGCCGGTGACGACCTTCACGCACCGGACTCGTCAGGAGCCAACCGGGCTAACGCAGCTACCGCAGTCCAGCTGCCCGTTTTCTGGCAGCACAGCCCGTGCTCCTGGTTTACCACTGTGGAGTCGCAGTTCCATCTTCGGGGAATTTCAGCGGACACAACGAAATTCTATCATGTTGTCGCAAAGCTGGACAGCCTCACAGTGCAGCGGGTGGAGAGCCTGACTAACCACCCACCACAAGACGACAAGTACGGCGCACTGAAAGCCGCCCTCATCCGTGCTTTCACCCCCTCGCTGGGAGAGCGAGCAGAGAAGCTCCTGGCATTGACTGAAGGCGAGGCAGACAGGCCGGCGGACCTGATGGCGAGGATGCTAAGTCTGAGAGGCGATGATGACGACAGTTTTATCTTCGCCCATCTTTTCCTCAGAACACTACCGTCAGCGGTGAGAGTCACCCTGGCCAGCTCACAGCTGCTGACCAACCGAGAGTACCACGAGCTGGGCCAAGAGGCACAGCGACTTGTCGACGCCCATAGACGACACACGGCCACGACGGCAGCAGCGGAGCTGAGCGCATCACCGGGAGACGGCAGGAGGCCAGAGGCTGCAGCACCGGATTCGCTGACGTCAGCAGCGGCGGAGACCAGGTGAAGCGGAGCGGACGGCGCCCTCTGCTTTTATCATCGACGTTTCGCCGAGAGGGCACGCAAGTGCATTCCACCGTGCCGGTTCAAACGCTCGGGAAACGCCAAGACCGAGAGTCGGTAGCAGCTGCTGCTCTCGGCGCGAAGAATAAGCTGCTCTTCATCACAGACGCGAAGTCAGGGAGGCAGTTCCTGGTGGACACAGGCTCCCAGCTGAATTTCATCACTCCTTCCTACGTTGACCGGCTGGTGCCTTCCAGCGGACCCCTGGTGTTAGCGGCGAACGGCTCGACGATCAAGACCTTCGGGGAGAAGACCCTCCCCCTGTCTTTTCACGGTCGACCATTCGAGTGGACCTTCGTCGTAGCTGCAGTCAGTAATAATATGTTAGGTGCTGATTTTTTGTGCTCTTTCCACTCCATTTCCTGTACAGCTCGGGTGGCCCCGCCTACTGCACATCCCAACGTCACAGCTGCAGGTGGTAAGTTTCAAGCACTACTCACTCAGTTCCCAACACTCATGGTCCCAACGTTTTCGGCGTCAGTAGCTAAACACGGGGTGGAACATTTCATAACTACCACTGGCCCCCCCGTTTTTGCAAAAGCTCGGCGCTTGGACCCAGCTAAACTGGCCATTGCGCGTGAGGAATTCGCTAACCTGGAAAAACTGGGCATCATTAGGCGCTCTAACAGCCCCTGGTCCTCACCACTGCATATGGTCCCCAAGGCTGATGGCTCGTGGCGGCCTTGCGGTGATTTCCGCAGGTTAAATAATGCTTCAGCACACGACCGCTACCCGATTCCGCACATCCAGGATTTTTCAGCGCATTTTTTCTAAAATAGATTTGGTGCACGGTTATCACCAAGTCCCAGTCCGCGCTCAAGACATACCCAAAACAGCGGTAATAACTCCTTTTGGGCTTTTCGAGTTTTTGCGCATGCCTTTTGGACTCAAGGGTGCCGCGCAGACGTTCCAACGCATGATGGATGCAGTTTTACGGGGCCTCCCTTTCGTGTTCGTCTACTTGGATGATATTTTGGTAGCCAGCACATCCGAAGACGAACACGAAAGCCATCTCACAGCAGTTTTTCAGAGGCTAGCAGAGCACGGGTTAATAATTAACCCAGCGAAATGCCAGTTCGGGGTGACGCAAATAGATTTTTTGGGGCACCGCGTTTCTCCAGAAGGAGCGGTCCCGCTGCCCGATAAAGTACGCGCAATAACAGAGTTTCCCCAACCTCAGACGGTCAAAGCATTGCAGGAATTTTTGGGAATGGTTAATTTTTATAACCGTTTCCTCCCCAGCACAGCGCGGCACATGCAACCACTGTATGCGGCACTTAAAAAACAAAAACCTGCAAATAAGATTGAGTGGTCCCCAGAGCGGGAGCGCGCATTCTCCCAGGTCAAATCAGCCCTGGCGAACGCTGTTTTGTTGGCACACCCAGTGCCAACGGCTCGTATGGCGCTCACCACGGACACTTCCGATTTAGCGGTGGGGGCGGTCGTCGAGCAGTTTGTGGCAGGGAGCTGGCAACCTCTCGCGTTTTTCAGCAAAACCTTGCTCGATAAAGAGCGGAAATACAGTGCATTCGATAGGGAGCTGTTGGCCCTGCATTTGGCCTTCCGCCATTTCCAGTTCTGGCTGGAGGGGCGCCGTTTCACTGCGTTTGTAGAACATAAGTCGTTAACGTTTGCGATGGCCAAGATTTCAGAGCCTTGGTCAGGCCGGCAACAAAGACAGCTGGCTGCGATTTCGGAGTTCACCACCGATATTCAGCATGTCGCGGGCAAACATAATGTAGTGGCAGATTGTCTTTCGCGTGCAGTAGCAACGCCAGGCCCCCTGGGGGCAGACTCGGTGGCCGTGGCCGCAGGCCAGGTTTGTGGCGCAGAAGCGCTCGCAGCCCCGATCTGCGTAGGTTTAGATTACGCAGCCATGGCCGCGGAGCAGGTTGGTGACGCGGATGTGCGCGCGCTCCAGTCTGGACCAACAGGGTTAAGGCTGGAGCACAGGGTGCAGCAGATAGGTATGCCCCCTCTAATCTGCGATGTCTCCAAAGGGCGCCCTCACCCCATAGTTCCAGCTGCATGGCGCCGCTGCGTTTTTGACTCAATCCATTCTCTGGCGCACCCGGGGGTGCGCGCATCGATTAAAATGGTGGGGGAAAAATTTGTTTGGCCGGGGTTGCGTAAACAGGTCAAGGAATGGGCTGCAGCCTGCATAGCGTGTCAACGAGCCAAAATACACAAGCACACTAGAGCCCCTTTGGAGCCTTTTCACATTCCGGCTAAACGTTTTGATCATGTACATGTCGACTTGGTGGGCCCCCTCCCGTTGTCGCAGGGGTTCACACACCTTTTGAAGATGGTGGATCGCACCACGCGCTGGCCAGAGATGGTCCCTCTGGCGTCAACTACAGCAGCAGACGTTGCAAGCGCGTTTTTAACGGCTTGGGTTGCGCATTTTGGAGTCCCGTCGGACATAACGTCTGACAGAGGTCCCCAATTCGTTTCCGAACTCTGGTCATCCATGGCCCACAGCCTGGGGGTGAAAATTCACCGCACTACCGTGTATAACCCCCAAGCTAACAGTTTGCGCGAACGCTTTCATAGGTCATTGAAAGCAGCCCTCAGAGCGTCTCTTACAGATACAAATTGGGTGGATAAACTTCCATGGGTTTTATTAGGGTTGCGTTCTGCACCTAAGGAAGATTTGCAAGCCTCTCCGGCTGAACTAGTTTTTGCTCAACCCCTCCGTTTGCCGGGCGAATTCCTTCCGGACAACCCCGCACCAAATTGCCCCCCCGCTCAGCTGTTGCAGAGCGACATGGGATCAAACACCTCTCCTGGCCCAGTTCATCACAGTTTTCCGCGCGTTTTTGTGCCTAAAGCTTTAAAAAATGCAGAATTTGTTTTTGTCAGACACGATGCTCAAAGGCCAGGTTTGCGACCACCTTACGACGGGCCTTTTAGAGTGTTGGAGACAGGGGAGAAACATTTTTTGCTTGATTTGGGAGACAGAAAAGAGTTGGTCTGCATTAACAGACTCAAACCTGCCTTTGTTTTGGCTGATGAACACGTGCAGTTGGCCAGGGCCCCCCGCCATGGCAGGCCGCCGGGAAGACATTGTTCCAAGCCACCACAGGGATGCACTAATGACTCTGATTCACAGATGCAAGGAGCTGCTGCAGAAGGATCAAAGCCCGCTTACAGCAGATATGGCAGGAGGTTAAAGCCCAAGCAATTGGGGATGGAGTTGTGATATGTTGTGATATTTTCTGCTCTTTGTGATATGTTGTGATATTTTCTGCTATGCATCTCGGAGTATGCTTTCTCCCTGAATAGACGTTTGGGGGGGGGGGGGGTTATGTGGCGCATATATTGAACTCATATTTCCCACATATGCATGACTGTATGTGTATTGGGGGCTTCACGTCTCAGAGGACAAAGGAGGTCTGGGCCTGCAGAGATCTACAGGAGATGGCAAGGAGGTGTGAGTTCGGGCCTTTGTCTTGGAGAGGATGCCCCGGTGGGAGTCCCGGAACATCGAGGGATAAGAGACAATAGGAGAAGATCAAAGAGGCATTGTGACTGAGATTATGTACCATGGATTGTATGTTTGCATAAGCGTCATGTGACTTAGGTTGTGTGGCTTCTGCAGGGTATAAGAAGTGTGATACGTGATTGTTCAGCCTCTTCTGTTTTTGAGAGATTGATAGAGGATGTGTGCTTTCAATAAAACTGATCCTGAGAAATAAATTCAGTCTCATCCTTGAACGCATCCTCTACATGTCTGTATTTTCCTTATCTCGGGTTTGTTTTGTATTTGAGTTTGGGTTTGTCTATTTCGTTATATCAGTTTGCCCTTTAAGGTTTCCTGTTATTGTATCTCAGTTTGGTTTAGTCGTTTATATTTATTTCATGTGTTCTGTATCAGCTTGTATTTCAATTTAGTCCTCCTGTGTTTAGACTTGAGTCCACCTTACCTTTGCTTCCGGTTCCCCCTTTTTTGTACTCGGGTATTTAGTAGCACTTGGTTTGCAGCTTGTCTTATATCTTTTGTCTAATTATTTCATCCTGGTTTGTACTTTGTTTTGATTAGGTACTGTATATACTTCCAGTTCAAGTTCAGTTCACGGTTTGACCCAGCTGTCTCTATATTGTATTGAATTCTCCTCCTTCTGAATTCCCACACCTGTACCCCATTTGTATCATTTGCTCTTGGCCTGTTTAAGGGCAGCAGCACCTCTCATCAGCGCTGCATCCTAAAACCAGGTTCAGATGGTTAATCCTACATCTAGCTGCACTTTGTATCCTGCGTGTGCTCCATGCTAGTTTCCTGCCGTTGTATCCAGTCTTAAGATAAGATAAGATAAGATAAGATAAGCCTTTATTAGTCCCACAATGGGGAAATTCCAGGATTGCAACAGCAGAGGGATAGCAACACTCAGAGCAATAATTAAGAACATACGAAAAATATAAATAAGAGCAGTGGATATACATACGTACACATAAATATATAAATATATATACAAAGTGCGGAGCATTGTAGCAAGATGGAATAAACAGCATAACCGTCTACTTAGTTATCCTACATAGTATGAATATGTACCCATACATATTGTCACCCTCCGTAGCGACTGATATTGTCCTAATTGTATACTGGAGGGGACCATTTGTGTAAATCTGCTGCGTCTTTTGCATTCAATACTATTAGGTTGTCACTTTTTTTGCTATCTCTGTGAGTAGCCCTGCTTAGGTTATACAGTCTGACAGCCGTAGGTAGGAAGGACCTGCAAAACCTCTCAGTTGCGCACCTAGGATGATGTAGTCTACTGCTAAATGAGCTCCTCAGAGCATTCAATATGTCCTGCATAGGGTGGGACTCGAGACTCCAGCAGAGATGACAGTGTAGCCACCATCCTTCTCTCTCCTATCTCCTCCACTGGGTCAAGGCGTTGCCCCAGGACAGATCTAGCTTTCTTGATCAGTTTATTCAGTCTCTTCCTATCGGCTGCTGTAATGCCGTTGCCCCAGCAGACCACTCCAAAAGTGATGGCTGATGCCACCACCGTGTCGTAGAATGTCTTCAGCAGTGCCCCTTGTACACCAAAAGACCTGAGCCTCCTCAGTAGGAACAGGCTGCTCTGTCCCTTCTTGTAGAGTGCGTCGGTATTGTGTGACCAGTCTAATTTATTGTTCAGATGAACACCAAGGTACTTGTAGGATGTCACCATCTCAATGTCTGTTCCCTGGATGTTTACTGGTGCTGTGAGGGGTTGTCCTTGCCTGTGGCAGTCCACCACCAGCTCCTTAGTTTTCCTCGCGTTGATCTGGAGGCAGTTCCACTGGCACCAGTCCACAAAGTCCTGGATAAGTCCTCTGTACTCAGCTTCATCTCTGTTGGAGATGAGGCCAACGATCGCAGAGTCGTCAGAGAACTTCTGTAGATGGCAGTGTGTTGTGTTGTGTGAGAAGTCCGCAGTATAAAGGGTATCTTCCTGCATTTCCTATTGTGTAAGTTTTTGTTTGTGTACTGTTTGGACTTTATGTTTGGATTTAACTTTGCAAACTCACAGTTCAGTGCATGGGTCTCTATTCATTGCCCAGAGGGCAATTCATGACAGTAGGTCGCTGCCAGTTTTCAACCCAGCTGCTGTGAGTTTTCCATTTTCTTTTTTTCTCCCTCCTATTTTTTTTGTTTGTTTGTTTGTTTGTGTCCATTTTTGCTGAGATGTCAGTTCACACAAACTCAGCAGGTGGACAGGGGTACCCAATGAGCCTGTGGTTGGAGCTTTGCCAAGTTTTAATGGAAATTGATGAGCTTATCGCTTTGACTCGTTTATATTCCACCCCTAAAGACGCTCTTTGGTACCTTGGTCTCGCAGAGGTGGCTGTGCAGCGTTAGCCAAGGGAGTGGAGAGGATTTCCCTGGTGATGGACCTGCAGCGGGAGAACCGCAGGAGGATGAGGAGTCCCGTCAACAAGCTGAGGTCAACGAGGAGGCGTTCCCAGGCCGCGGTACCATCTGCTCCTCATCAGTTGCCAACTCCAGTCCCTGCCTCGTCAGCCCCACAGTCACTCCACAGAGGCGGTTGGGTAAATTATCTACACTGAGGTCTGCGCTGACGAACCAGCATCCCCTGACTCTGGTGTCTCGCCTGCCTCCACCTCTTTGCCAGATGACCTCCGTAGTTACCGGAAGGACATTGTCTGGTCCCACAGCAGCAGCTACCATCATGCCCCGGGAATTAAGGTGTTTCTTTTCATTTTCCTATATTTAAAAATGAACTGTCGCCTTATTCCCGGTGGTGAGGCTCAGCAGCAGCAGCCCAATTTAACTGAGCTCTCACTGCCTGTTGCTGTAATTATTCCCTCACCTGCTTCTCCCGTGTCGTCTCTGTTTCCCCTGAATGTCCACCAGTCCTGGGAGAGGCCTGTGGCCCTGGAAGGACCTGTTCCAGCCCCGCAGCCATGTCCTGGACGGGAGGACCACCAGCAGATCTAGAGAAATCTTGTCTAGCTCGTGGTGTGGAGAATCGGGTGCAGACGCCCTCTGCTCCTGAGCTCTCCTCGCCGGGCTCCACTGCTGCCGGTAACCGTTTTCTGGTGCTTTTTTCTTCCTATTCATCCAAGGTGGCTGTGTCGGGGTTGGATCCTCAGACGAGTGGATTCGGAACGCCCCAGCCTGGATCGTCAGAGTCCTGGACGGCGGTGGAGCTCAAGGTAAGGGAAGTCCTCTTTTTTGTCTTCACTATGTTGGTTTTAGAGAGGTCTTGTTTAGCTCTTGGGGGGGCAGTCGCAGCTGCCTTCTGCTTCTGAGCTTTCCTCGCTGAGCTCTACTGCTGCCGGTGATATTGACCCGGTGTGTGTCTCTGTTCTCTTGTCCGAGTCCTTGTCTGGTTCCACCGAGGGTCCTCCATCTCCGCCTGAGGTCGCCGAAGGTCATCCGTCTTCGCCTGAGGTCACCGAGGGTCATCAGTCCACCTCATCTGGTGTTGTCAAGGGTCATTGTTCCATTCTGCCTGGTTTCAACGATGGTCATCATTCCATTCCACCTGGTTTCACTGAGTGTCATCGGTCCATTCCACCTGGTTTCACCGAAGGTTATCGGTCCATTCCGCCTGGTTTTGCCAAGGGTCATCGGTCCACTTCGTCTGTTTCTGCAGATGGTTGTCAGTCCACTTCGTCTGGTTCCGCCGATGGTCATCAGTCCACTTTGCTTGGTTTCGCTGATCGTCATCAGTACTCCTCATTGCTTGGTTTCTCTGTTGGTCAGCAGTCATCGTTGTCTTTGTTTCCGTTGTCAGAGATTCCTGTATCTGAATGTTTAGAACCTGCAACTTTTGCACTTAAATGGTCTAAAACAGAAATGTCTGCGTCTGTACTCCTTGAGTCTATGGGTTCTGTATTTGGGTCCCTTAAATCTAAGATCTCAGCCTCTGTATCATCTTTCCCCGAGTCCAGGGTTTCCTTGCTACCCGCTAAGGTTAATTTTCCTGAGTTTTTCCCTGTTCCTGAGTTAGCATCTGTGCATGGTGTCCCTACATTATTGTTTGATCAAAATGTTCCTAAGTTACTATTTTCTGAGCAGAGGAACCTTGTATTTTCTCACATCTGGCAGCCCATGGACTCTGGGAGGCTTCTCAGGGTTCCTGTGTTTTTCCCCATCTGGCAGCCCATGGACTCTGGGATGTCACCCAGCACATTTCATCTTTTGATCTGGTTGTCCTGCAACTTCAGCAGACCACCGTAATGGCCTTGTTTCTAACCCGGTGGTCTTGGGGTTCAGTAGGCCACCTGTTTTGTCCTGTTTTGTGGGTCTTAGGGTGTATTTTTTGTTTCTGTCCCTCCTGGCCTGGTTTCCCCCTCCGCCCTCCCAGGGTGAGTGTTTACCTGTTCCTGTTGGGGGGGGGGGGGGTCTTTTTTCTTTATTCTTTTGATGTTACTTTGGGGTGTCTGGTCTCCACCCCTTGGGGAGGGGGGGGCTCTGTCATGACACAGAGTATGGTTGAGGAACCATGCTCAGGTCTTCAGTTCTGTCTAAATTATGTTCTATACTTTCCCCACCTCAGTGTGTTATTGAATTGGAATTTGGTTTGTCTGTATTTTCCTTATCTTGGGTTTGTTTTGTATTTGAGTTTGGGTTTGTCAAAACCCAAAACCTGTGACCAGCTATGCAGAAAAATTATAACAGCTATAACAGATATTATTGCAAAATATACAGAATTGAAACAAAGAAAGTCCAATAAAAAGAGGCTGCCATGGTTTAACACCTGTCTTTGGGGCCTCATGAAACAAAGAGATAGGGCCCTCAAAAAATTTCTTAAGTCAGGGCTAACCCCTGATCATTACACTTATATAAGCTTGAGAAATAAAGTCACTATACAACTTCGAAAAGCAAAGGCTAACTTTTTTCTCAATATAATAAAGAATACAAAAGGCAACAATAAACTTATTTGGAGAAGCATGGATAAGCTACTGGGAAAAGAAAAACCAAGATGTGATGACTTAAAGCTAAAAATAAATTCTGTTATCCAAAACAACAACACTGAGCTGGCAAAACATTTAAATGATTATTTTATAAACTCTGTGTCACAACTGGCAAAGAGTTTTTCTAAGCCAAACTGCACTCATGAATTTCACTGTGATGCTCATTCTTTTAAATTGAGTAATGTAGATGAGGGGAATATCTCTAAAATCATATCCAATCTTAACAATAGTAAAGCTAAAGACTTATTTGGAATGGATACAGCTTTTCTGAAAGAACACAAAGAAATTTTAACACCAGTATTAACAAAAATTATAAATCAATCCATAAATGAGAGTACCTTTCCCACAATTTTGAAAACAGCCATTGTATGGCCAGTGTACAAATCAGGTGATAAGCTCCAGGTTGCAAATTGCAGACCCATCAGCATACTCCCAACCATTTCCAAAGGCTTGGAGAAAGCTGTAGCACAACAGCTGGTGGACCACCTTGACTCCATGGCAGCACTTAACCCCTTTTAGTTTGGTTTTAGGAAAAGATTGTCATGGCGGCCGCTGGGCCGTCATCAGCCTCGGCTGCGCACACACCTGCCGCCAATCACCAGTGGGTCTTAAAAGCTGGCGTCTCTGAGGGCTCAGCACGGAGTCGTCTGCCTACTTTGCCACGCAACGCGTCACGGACTCAGCCTCTCGCCAGAGCATCCACGATGCAGTCTTGCCAAGCTTCGCCACGTAAGGATCAGAGTATCTTACCTTGTCAAAGTGTAATTCCCTGTACACAGGTGGACCTTCCTGGCGGCGGACCAGTCTCCCCGGATAACGGAGCCACTCCTCCTCCCCCTCGGAACTCCTCCACCTCACCACAGCACCAAGCGTCACCCACACGGAGCCACTGCGAGCCGCAGAGCCAGCGCAAGCCCTCCTGCACCACCTGCAAGTAAGCAGTACTCATCATCCCATCTCTGTACTACGGGCAGGCCTAATCTATCTGTGCTTGTGTGTTCCAGGGTTGCCAGGTCCCGTTCCCCCCGGCCGCTGGGGCGTCACCAGCCCCTGCTAATTTTTCGGCTAGTCAGGCTCACCAGCCTTCCTCACCTCGCCTCACCCCCGTGCCTACCCCCGCCTGCTTTAACAGCAAACTCAGGGAGGCACGAGGTTTCCTGCTGCAGTGTGAGACAGTGTTTCATCGTGTCCCCGGAGATTTTCCCACGGATCATAGCAAGATCGGGTTTATTTCCAATCTGCTCGAGGGCAGAGCGTTAGCTTGGGCTTATGCAATTATGGCGAAACCCAGCTACGCTCAATTAACTTATCAACAATTCATGGCAGATTTCCTAGAAACTTTTGATCACACAGATCGGGATGCGGTGTTAGCTGACCACCTGTAAAATCTTCAGCAGGGCAGTAAATCTGCAGCCGATTTTGCCGTGGACTTCCAGGTTTTAGCTGCAGAGGTGGGGTGGGGGGACTCAGCACTGTGTAGTATTTTTCTCCACGGCCTTAGCTCAGAGCTGAGGGATGAGCTGGCGGCGCGGGAGAAACCTGACAGACTGGGTGAGCTAATCTCTCTAGCCGTAAGTGTTGATAACAGGCTGAAGGAGCGGGCAGCAGAACGTAGGGCTGCCAGTCACGCGGTGAGACCACGCCCCCGCTCCTCTCGGCCATCCTTGCCGGCTCTTCCTCCACCAGAGGGACCTCTGGAGCAGAAGGAGATGACTATAGGACAGTCGGGTGTTTCGGCGGCTGAGAGGCAGCGCCGAAGGGATTTGGGCCTGTGCTTCTACTGTGGTAGTGAGTTCCATGGGGTGGCTGAGTGTAACTATCGGTTAAAAGGGGAGGTCCGTGGGTCACAGTAGGGGGACTCACGGATAAAGACCAGAAAAAGCCCCTCACCCATTGCCACGTAGCCATTAGGCTACTCTACAAACACAGAGAATACACAACACACGCTCTTATTGACTCTGGGGCTGAGCAAAGCTTCATTTCGGAAGATCTGGCAACCCGGCTGGGCCTCAGCTGTCAACCACTCCACCCGCCTGTCAACCTTATCACGCTGTCAAAGACCCTGCTCACCACTGTTTCCCACCAGACAGCCCCTGTTTCGTTGATTACCTCTGGAAACCATCGGGAGGATACCCGGTTCTGGGTGCTGCCCATCTCCACGTCGCCTGTTATCCTGGGTTATCCATGGCTACGTCTTCACAACCCCACATTTGATTGGCAGGCGGGAAACATTACAGCTTGGAGCTCTTTCTGTCTCAGCGCCTGTCTCCGATCTGCAGCGTGTGCTCCCTCGGTCTCGGTGACCCCGCCCACACTTTCACCTCCTGATCTGTCCAGGGTGCCAGAGGTCTACCACGAGCTGGGAATGGTATTCAGTAAGTCACGGGCGCTGTCCCTTCCCCCCCACCGGCCCTACGACTGTGTCATCAACCTCCGGGCGGGGGCCTCATTACCGGCGAGTCAATTATACAACCTGTCGGCCCAGGAGCAAGAGGCCATGGACACATACATTAAGGAGTCCCTCAGCTCTGGAATCATCCGTCCATCCTCTTCAGCGGTGGGAGCAGGTTTCTTCTTTGTGGGAAAGAAGGACGGTTCACTGCGTCCCTGCATCGACTTCCGGGGTTTGAATGAAATCACCGTCAAGGACAAGTATACTTTGCCCCTGATGAACTCGGCCTTTGACTGCCTCCAGGGGGCGTCGTGGTTCATGAAGCTGGACCTTCGCAATGCTTATCATCTGGTGCGCATCAGGGAGGGCGACGAATGGAAGACGGCGTTCCGGACCCCAAGCGGCCACTTCGAATATCTTGTGATGCCGTTTGGGTTAACCAACGCTCCAGTCGTCTTCCAGCGTTTGATCAATGACGTCCTCTGGGATTTTCTGAACTTTTTCGTGTTTGTGTATTTGGACGATATCCTGATCTTCTCACGCACGTTGGAGGAGCACCAGGTGCATGTTCGGCGGGTCCTGCAGCGCCTCCTGGAGAACCAACTATTCGTCAAGGCCGAGAAGTGTGAATTTCACACGAAGGAAACAGCTTTTTTGGGTTTCATCATCGCCCATAACGAAGTGCGCCCAGATCCGGCCAAGGTCAAGGCGGTGGTGGATTGGCCCACTCCTACGTCTAGGAAGCAGTTACAGGGGTTCTTGGGCTTTGCCAATTTTTACCGTCGGTTTGTGCCGGGGTTCGGGATCATCGCTCACCCCCTGACCAGCCTTATGTCCCCTAAGGTACCCTTTCGCTGGAGCGAAGAAGCTGCCGCTGCATTTGGGAAGTTGAAGGAGGAGTTCGCCTCTGCGTGTGTTTTGACCCAGGTGGACCCAGATCTGCAGTGCTTGGTGGAGGTGGATGCCTCAGACTCGGGTGTCGGGGCGATTCTTTCCCAGCGCTCCCCCGTGGACGGGGTGATTCGCCCGTGCGCCTTCTTCTCCCACCGGCTGACGCCCGCCAAGAGAAACTATGGCATCGGGGACAGGGAGTTGCTGGCTGTCAAGCTCGCCCTGGAGGAGTGGAGGCACTGGCTGGAGGGGGCTGCCCAGCTGTTCATCGTGTTCACAGACCACAAGAACTTGGAGTATCTCCGGACGGCCAAGCAGCTGAACGCCCGCCAGGCACACTGGTCTCTTTTTTTCGGGCGATTCAACTTTACCGTCACCTACCGGCCAGGGAGCAAGAATACCAGGCTGGACACCCTCTCCAGGCAGTTCGAGGTAGAGCCGTCTGGGGACCATGATGAGACCATCCTGCCAGCATCCTGTGTGGTGGGCGCCCTCGTGTGGGAGATCCGGGATAAAGTCAGGAAGGCACAGGAGAATGAGCCTGACCCGGGTGGGGGTCCCCCGGGCCGTTTGTTTGTCCCCTCGTCGGTCAGGGGTGAAGTCATCCAGTGGGGCCACTTCTCCAAGTTGGCATGCCATCCGGGAATCGCTCGCACCGTCAACCTGCTCCAGAGAGCCTTCTGGTGGCCAGGGCTGAGGAGAGATGTGACCAACTACGTCCGGGCCTGCGCTCAGTGCGCTACTGGGAAATCGTCATCCCCCCCCCCCCCCCCCCCCCCCCGGCGGGTCTCCTCCATCCCCTGCCGGTCCCTTCTCGCCCCTGGTCCCTTGTCACCCTGGATTTTGTGACAGGCCTGCCCCCTTCAGACCATTTCACCGTTGTGCTGACAGTAGTGGATCGCTGAAGAGGTGACTGAAAAATTAACACAGGAAATGGAGAAAGTCTCACATTGGTTGAGGAATTCTTGTTTAACCTTAAACGTTGATAAGACTGTGTCAATGTTTTTTACTAATCGCTACAAATCCAAGAATTCTTGTCATATCTTGATAGAAGGACAAAAAATTAAGAATGTGACTGAATTTAAATATTTAGGTGTTACACTTGACTCAAATTTAAGCTTTAAAAAACACATTAAAAGGATGACAAACATGGTTAAGTTTAATTGTGCTAATTTCAAACATATCAGAAATTCACTGTCTACTGAAGCATCAAGTATGTATCTAAATGCTATGATAATTCCACATTTTCTTTACTGTATGACCAGTTGGTCACAGGCGTGTAAATCTGCCCTGAGGCCTCTGGAATCATTATACAAATATTCTATCAAGATTCATGACAAGAAAAGACGAACGTTCCATCACTGCCCAATCCTGTCCAAATATAACCTGTTGAGCTTTGAAAATCTAATCATGTATACAAATGTGTGTCTTCTGTTTAAGGTAATCCATAACTCTGCTGCTCCTCCTTTAAAAAGGTTTGTTTCATTAAGTTCTGTAAATACATCTCGGACAACTCGATCAACAGCACGCGGCGAGTGCAGGATTCCTAAGCGCAAGACAACATTAGCAAATTCAGCATTTTCATGTGTGGCTATGCGACAGTGGAACATGTTACCAATGGAGTTACTTGCAGTTACAGACTATCACACATTTTCACGCTTGGTGAAAAAACAGTTAATCTCTAAGCAAACCTGTGTCCATAATGTACTGTGATGTAAAGATGTTAGAGTGTGTGATGACGACAGTGGGACCAATAAGAGTCAGTGGTTGGGATGTGAAAAATTGCTTATATGGATGGAGTTATAAAATGTATTATTGTATGTTTTAGTTCTTATCAATGTTTTGGGTTCTTATTAATGTTATTAATGTTTGTTTTAGTTTTTAGCAATGCTTGGTTTTAGTTTTTTAATCAATGTTTGGTTTTAGTTTTTTATCAATGCTTACTTGTAGTTTTAGCACATGTCTGCTTTTATTAATGCCAACACCAGCCTGCCCAGGGACTACAGGTGGAAATTAGCACTAGTGCTATAACCTGGTACAATGCATCTTTCCTCTTTAAAGTCAGTGTATATTGTGCATGTCCCTGCATAAATAATAAAAAAAAACTATAAATAAAGTGCTACTGCACAGTCACTTGGGTGGGAAGGATAGGACCGGCATGGGGTGGCCCAGGGCAGCCCCTCAGCAGGCACGCCCCTGGAGGCAGCAGGCCCCTGGAGTGATGGTTGATCTTCTGGACGATAGAGCCCAGATACCACACCGCCATCACTGACTCCCATCCAGCCCCGCCACCTGGAATGTCCTCCCGGACACGACGCATCTGGTTGGCATGCCTCATCGAGCCATCAGACAACCGGAAGCACGCCGCTCACGACTTTGCCACTATCTGCAGACGTGCTTGATGTTTTGCTGGCTGTCATTTGGCCCATCTTCACCGTGGACGTTCAACACCCCAAACCCAAACCAAATCCATAACCCGAAGTGGAATTTTACACAGCCTGATGTGCTGCTGCTGAGCATGCGGTAACTCCATGCTCGTCAGTCTGGCCCCATCCTCTTCTATAGACGTTGTAGTGTTCACAGTTGTAGCTGCAGACCCCCCACCCAACTGTGGCCAAGAACCGGAAGCATCTGGGGCTAGTATGGTGTCGCTCATCGGCATGGGTACCAACACTGAGCGAGAACTGGTCGACTTGAAGGCGAGGGAGTCTATTAGCGCTTCGTACCATTCACTCCCAGTGTCATTCGGGGGCGGGCACAGTGATTTCTCCAGTGGGTTCCCCAGGTAAGACAACCAGTACACCCTGGCGTAGTGATTCAAGCATCGGCATCTACGACGCTATCTACGACGCTATCATCTATATTTTCCTCTTGCTGGGCATTTCTTCGCTTTATGGTGGTGCGTTGCGGACCCACCCCCTGCAACAGGAGTTTCCCGGGGCAGACCTTCAGCTGGCAGCATTGATTTCCCAATAATTTTCATCCAAGCTATGAGGGTCCGCAGCATTAGCTGAGGTGGGGGGCTCCAGCGCCTTCTGTGGCTGGCGCCAAGTTAGCTCCACTGCTAGCTTATCAACTGCTTCCAACCAGAGAGCTAACTCAACTGCTTCAGCTAACATCAAGTAATTAGGTGCCACTAACAGCCTAGCATGCAGATCAGTGTTGCATGTGTGCTCTGCTAGTTGGCCACGTACTATCTCATCTTCAAGCGGTCCAAAATGACACTCGCTAGCTAGCTGCTTCAAGTCAATGACATACTGGTGGATAGGCTCACCTACACGCTGGCGTCTCTGGCGAAAACGAATTCTCCGAACAGTCACGCTGTCTGGGGTGGAGAAATGTTTAGCTAGCAGCTCCACAACTTCCTCATAAGAGTCCACCACGCTGAGCATCCGTAGGACCCTCCGGCCCTCAACACCCAGGTTGTGAACAAGAAGCGCCCACACCCTCACCTTATCGAGCTTCCCCAGGTCCAGCACTGTAATATACATCTGATAGGCCTCCAACCAATGCAGCCATGAAACCGGTGGTTTGCCCAGGAGCTCAAGGGACGAAGTGGTGTAATGCATGCCTCCATGAGTTAATCCTCAATCGCCAAATGTAATGTATGAAAATACCTGGGTGAAGGATGAGGCAAGACGGACTTGGTGAACACAACCTTGAAACGCCGGAAACTTCCGGTTCCGGCGCCACACGAGTTGGCTGCCTTTTGCAACAGCGGCTCAATTCTGAGTCTTTTTTTCTTCCTTCTTCTTTCTGATCCGGTGATAACTTTCTGATCCGGCACACCTTTCACTCTATATATATCACGGACACACAGATCGCCCCAAAGGTCTCCCGAGTCGGTGGACGGAGCCTCTGTTTACAGCAGGAGACGATACAGCAGGGAAGAGCTAGCTAGCACTCAACCGCCACCCGGTGCTAACGGAGGAACTCGATATACCGGGAGAACTGAAGCGAAAACGACACGGGTGCCGGGCTGGAGTTTAGGCGGCGTGCAAGAAATATAAGACAGAATAATAAAGAGCGATGGCAAGAACCAAGCAGACCGCCTGCAAATCTACTGGAGAAAAAGCCCCCAGGAAGCAGCTGGCCACCAAGGCTGCTCGGAAAAGCGCTCCGGCCACCGGCGGAGTGAAGAAGCCTCACCGTTACAGGCCCGGTACCATGGCTCTGAGAGAGATCCGTCGCTACCAGAAATCCACGGAGCTGCTCATCCGTAAGCTGCCCTTCCAGCGCCTGGTGAGGGAGATCGCTCAGGACTTTAAGACCGACCTGCGCTTCCAGAGCTCCGCCGTCATGGCTCTGCAGGAGGCCAGCAAGGCCTACCTGGTGGGTCTCTTCGAGGACACCAACCTGTGCGCCATCCACGCCAAGAGGGTCACCATCATGCCCAAAGACATCCTGTGTCTATATATATATACGTATATATATATATATATTTATATTAATATGTACATATGTATACTCGCTGCTCTTGTTTTTTCTCTTGCCTTCTGATTGTTGCTCTGAGTGTTGCTATCCCTGTGCTGTTGCAATCCTGGAATTTCCCCATTGTGGGACTAATAAAGGCTTATCTTATCTTATCTTATCTTATCTTGTTGAACTATGTACAAGCAGTACGCAGTATGCACCAGCATAGGCATCTGCCATAAAGAGGTCATAAGATGGCGCCCATCGCTTATATAGGGCAGTGCGGTAACATGACGGGAAGTGCACGTCATCACACTGCACTTCACAATAAAGTGCAATTTACTATATGCAACACAGTGCAACCTCCTCGTCGGTCTCCTTTTGTATTAGGTTTGTGCATATAACATTTGGTGATGGAGGATTAAGCCATGGAAGCGTGCGTTCCATCACTGCAGCCCTTCCTGGAGCTCCCTGGCAAGCCACTGGTGCCATGGCCTCGCTGGTTGGAGGCCTTTGAGACCTACATCATGGCCTTGGATCTCGGGAAGCTAGACAAGGTGAGGACGCAAATGCTCCTTGTCCACAACCTGGGTATCTAAGGCCAAAGGAATCTACGGACGCTCGGTACGACGGACTCGTACGAGGACTTCGTGGAGCTGCTAACTATCCACTTTACCACACCGGACAGCGTGATGGTACGACGGATTTGCTTTCACCAGAGACGCCAAAGGGTTTGTGAGCCATTTCAACAGTTTGTTGCTGACCTTAGACAGTTAGCTAGTGAGTGTCATTTTGGGTCGTTGGAGGACGAGGTGCAGGACCAATTAGCCGAGTACACATGTAACACTGGGCTACATGCTAGGTTGCTAACAGCGTCTAATGACTTGATGTCAGCTAGGGCTGTTGAACTAGCTCTCCAGTTGGAGGCCACAGATAAGCTAGCTTCGGAGCTTAGTTGGCGCCAGTCACAGAAGCCGCCAGAGACGACTATGTCAGCGAATGTGGTGGACCCGGAGGATGAAGACAGTATGGATAAGGACTATGAGGCTAACGCGGTGAGCCGAAGGTCTGCCTCGAGAAGCCCCGTTTGCAGGGGTTGTGGATCCCCAATGCACCAGTTTAAAGTGCGAGTGTGCCCGGCAAGAGGGAAGCAATGCAGTAAGTGTGGGCACTTGAATCATTTTGCCAGAGTGTGCAGATTTCCAGCGCTGTGGAGCCTGCCGGTGAAGCTGGCTCGCCCGCACACAACGACCATCCACTCGGTGAGTCCCAACACCAATGGGTTTTCTTATCGCACAGTGGAATTGGACGGTGTTGCTTTTCCAATACTACTTGACACAGCGGTGGTGCAGTCGATGCTGAATTGGGCCACGGTGAAAAAGTTTTTCCCATACCACAGGATCAGGAGTAACCTAGTGCTGTTATATGACTACAGCGGTAACAGACTGTGGAGTTGACTGTTTGCTACAAGACTGAAGCGGTGCACGACTTCACTTTCCAGGCGGCGGCGCATGGTGATAACATCATGGGGTGTGACCTGTTCTACAGACTGGGTTTCGCCATCAGAGACGGCACTGGGACCGAATGATCTGGGTGTGGTTGTTGGAGCTTACCGGTTCCGGTGGACGACGGCGTTGTGGTTTGGGATGAGGCACTTTCAGACAGTACCGGCACCAAGGCGCCCACTTCAGGTTCAGTGGAGGAACGGGACGGCTTCAGTGCCCTTGCTCGGCTGGAGGAAGTAGGGGTGGCCAGGTTGGCGGGTGGAGCATCCATTCTGATGAGCAACACCAGGGAGGCACCAGACACCTTCAGTGCTCGTGTTGGGTTTCGGCCAAAGACGGGTGAGGGGTCTGCTGCAACGACGGCGACTGCTGCATCGACTCAGGGTAACAATGGGGCCATACAACATAAGAGCATGAAGCTGCCGTATACACAGCAGCACATCAGACTGAGCAAGGTACCGCTCCAGGTCACGGACTGGGTTTGGGCTGATGAAAGATCAGGGCAACAACTGACCGGACCACAGCTGGGGAAACATCGGGCGCCGCTGAGGATTGTGGCAAAGTTGGGAGCATCATGTTTACGGCTGACAGACAGCTCAGTTAGGCATGCAAACCAGCTGTGGTGTGTCCAGGTGGACGCTCCGGGTGGCAAGGCTACGCAAGAGCCGGCAAAGGTGGTGTAGGATCCGGGATCCTGCGTCTAGAAGATCGGTCCTTGCCCCAGGGGCCTGTTGCCTCCAGGGATGCGTCTGCTGCGGGGCTGCCGCAGGGCTCCCCACCTGACCCACCATTACCGTGGGGGACTGTAAATAAAAGACTGAAAACTGTTTAGTTAAGAGCACGGCTGTTCCAAGATTAAGTGGCAGAATAACCCACTTTGCCAAGTGGGCCGTGTGGCAGTCTACCCACAAGTCCAATTTTAGTTTGATTTAGTGTTTTGAGTTTTATGATTTTATGTGTGCTTTTACTTTAGTGTGTCTGTTTGGGGTTTTGTGTTTCCAAATTTGGGCGGGTTCTAATTAGATGTGTTTTCTTATTTTGTAAAGGGGGGTAGAATGTGATGGAGCTTGTTTGTAAAGTGCGGTGTGATGACACCGCCTTCCGGTTGCGTCATCACACTGCCCTATAATAAGGGGCTTCCGTCATTCGGGTTTCCTCTTTGCCCAGGACGACTCCACCTATGGTGTGTTCCCTGTAGTGCAACCATATTATTATCAAAGCTGTGTTCCAGTGCAACCTCCTCGTCCGTCTCCTTTTTTACTAGGTTTGTGGACATAACACTGCTAGCCCTCATTAGCACACACTAGCAGGAGTTCATGGGTGGATACAAACAAGAGACACTCCATCTCAGCTGGTCCATCTCCAGTTAGTGGCAGTCTTATCCAAATTAGTTTACTCTCCATTGTTGATACTTCGGTGAGTGCAGAATATCAATGCTGATTGGCTATCGCGACCAACTCCCTCGGAGGCGAATGCCTATACAGGGCTGTCTACACATCCGGGTACTTGCACATGAACGCGCAAACCAGGAGAGCAGGGAGGTGCGAAAAACCGGCAGTTTACCTTTGAAACAATATGGCATGTCAATGTTATGATGAGCTTTCACCGCAAGATTGAATCAGATATGATCAAAAACTTTATATTTGTGATCTCAAAAAGTGTCCCTAGCAGCCAGTATGTAGAAGAATAATCCAACAGAGTGGCCAGAAACAATATTTATTGATATTTGTAACTACGAATAGATGCATCAGCTTTGCTGTGCATTGGTGGAACACTTTAATCACTCATCAATAATCAATGTCTGTGTGTCTGTCACGATCATAGGATATCATAGGACGGCCTATGATGTCTGCAGGATGTCCTATGATGATCCTATGACCTCAGGGTACATAGGACTCGCAATGATGTTGTATAGGTGATGCCGTCATATAGGCAATAGGACTGGCTACTTGTGATGTTGTGTCCTATGATGCCAGCCTGAATGTCTTTATGATGTCATATAGACCATCAGACTACCTGTGATGTAGTCTCCTATGATGCCAGCCTGGATGTCTTTATGATGTCATATAGACCATCACTCACGATGCCTGCCTACTTATGATGTAGTGTCCTATGATGCCTGCCACAGGAGGAGACCTTTCACCGGCATAGGGTACAACAGACAAGGGATGCACAGACAGACAGACAGGAAATGTGTGGCAGTGCGCCATACACATGCTGAGTCACTTGAAGCCCAAAATGCCCGCAAAGCGAGCAACGCTGTGTCACGCAAGGCACAGACAAGCTGAGACCCAGGAGATGCGGAACAGTTGGCTGGCCACCAACGCTGCACACCAGGCAAGGCACAGAGAAGCTAAGACCGAACACGACACACTACTTTCAAGCACACCCATTCGAACCAGGACATCGGGAAATCTCACTCAGTAAGGCAGAAGAAGGCACTCTATAAATTCAAGAAATCTCTGTCAGTGATGCCTGTGGTGTGACTGTGAACAACACAGCCATCTCACACAGGAGGAGACCCTTCAGCAACGGGCATGCAGAAATATTTGTTTATACTTGGTTTCTACGGGCATGGACAAGTAATTCAATTCAATTCAACTTTATTTATATAGTGCCATTTATGCACAGGAATGTACTAGTAATAGAAAATAAAATGTACCTGCTGTGGAAATCCCCAAAAAGCCATCATGTTTAGGTTTGCAAAATCGATCCACCAGAGCTCACAGGAAAAACAACCTCCCGTCTCCCATATGGGAGATGCTGTTTGTTTACACTCGTTAACCCTCGTTAATCCCAACACTTCATTTCAGCTCTAAAGAGCTTCGGTCCATTTGTTAGCAGGTGAGTGTCAGTCTTATTTTTAAATGAATTTAATTGTTGATATGTTTACTCTGAGGCTGATAAGCGGCTCAGATTGGAATTAATATCTCTACCGAGTTGACATGTTTCTATGCTAATGCAATTCTAGTTATTAACTCCCATTGATGCAAATTTGGGTGTTTTTCGCATGTTCTCATTAACTTTATGTGTGGCAAATTACTGTTTTTTTTTTCCCTTGTCCTGTCAGGCAGCTAGGTAAACAGAACAGAGATCTGTCACCCTTATTGTGCCAAAACAGATTTACTTTGCCAAGGGAATCTTATACAGTACCTAACTATGAACTGTATATTGTTGTAAACTCCTCCCGTAATAACTTTTAATACTTTATTTTATTTTACCCATGGAGGACCAGACAGGATGGGGAATAGGGAAAGGAAGTGTGTGGAGGGGGAAAGAAAAGGGAGGGGAGCAGACAGCAGTCCCCCCCCCCCCCCAGCACCACCGCCACACACCCCGGGGACCCCCATGCCCAAAGATGCCCCCCCCCATCCAGGGGAGCTCACATAGCCGAGAGGCACTATCCCCCTCAACCCAACACCTCCCGACTCACAGACGCACCCATCCCCACACCTTCACACCCTCATGCTCCCATACACACCTACATGCACTCCCTCACTCTCACTCACCCGGGCCCACCCATTCTCTCTCACTCCTGTACCCGTTCAATCTCATTACTCATTCACCCTTATTTCTTAAGGCAGCTGCGAAGCAAATGCAGCGAGCCTGAACACACACCAGTGCCCGGCAGCGGCCAGGGAGACCACCGGCGCAGGCCAGTGCCCCCCCACCAACCCACCCCAGGGCGGCTGCAGCCACAGAAGCAGACCCCCACCCCCAGCGCCCAACCGAGTGACTGATCAGCAGACCACCGCAGGCATCCCAAGATGCCACCCGACACGCAAAGCGTCGCACAAGACCGACCCACCATCACCACCTCCATTCATCACCCCCTCACTCTCACTTACTCTCATATTCAGTCCCACTCTCTCTCCCTTGGTTGCATCTATACATTCAGCAGCACCCAGGGATTTTGACAATATGACGGGTCCCAGGCTCCCCACCGGGCCCCCACACACCCAGCAGGGGGAGGATAACAAGGGTGGGGGAAGACCCCCACCCCCCCTTCCCCTTGCACAAAACATGGTAGGTGTATATCGGTTATATGATGTGATTGTGTGTAAATGTGTGGACTACCATAGTGCAGTTAAAATTGGAGGGATGGTGGTTGGAACACCACTAGCCACTGCGATAGGCAGCGGGGCCCCCATCCCCCCAAGCACTCAGTGTCTAAAATGCAATTAAAATTGAGGTGAGGGCAGCTCCACTGCGCAGCAAAGGTATCCCCTTCGTCGACACAATGCGGCACACCCTCACCCCAAAGCCCTAAATGTATCCAAGAAGATGTATATTCCACCCAAAGTCTGGGGGAGGGGGAGGGCAGGAAATAAGACTGGGAGGGAAGTGGTCTAAAAGCGAGGCCGTCCCCCTCAGAAGCCAGCTCGCCATAAACATGATGGGGCAGCCATACCCATTCCCACTTATCTTGCACACACAAACATGTACAACAACAATAGTCACAATAGCAAACAATGGGCCGGACCCACACGGCACCCCACATGCCAAGCGACACCCCCGAGCGAACACGCAACCCCACCGACCACCCACCCCAGATGCACACCAACAGCAGCAGGCCACCCCGCAGCCACAGCCATCCCGGAGCTGCCTAACGGAAACATGGCCACCAACACATGCCAGCGGTCCCCCCAACCACCCCCGAGCACCAACACACACCCGCCGCCAATGACACAGGGGCAATGCGACAAAGTGCCCCGCCCCACGACACAACAGAAGGGCAGCCGGGCCAAGCAGGCCCTAAATCACCAACCTCCATGCCACTAGATGGACTGTTCCCCCCACCCCCACCCCCACCCCACCACCCAACGAAGTTCTCCTACCCATACACACATCTTCCACCCCCAGACATCCACCCACAGGTAACCGCACCCATACACACACACTCACCATCGCACATGCCCACCTACACCCACACACAGCCCCACATGTGGCAAGTTACTCTTAATGATAAATAAGAGTCATAGTTTGGTAAACAGACATGCCTCTTATAAAGTGGTCAGAACAGACAGAGATGTGGGTCATATCATCCCTCATCCAACTCATATGAAAAGGCAGCCCACAAAATCCTCCTTCGGTAATCTCTGCTGGAAGATGTGAATCTATAAAACTTGTATTTCTAATTGCTATCACATGATGGCTACATGAGCCAGTTGCGCACCATTTCAGCATTTTCGTTTAAATTTAGCTAACATTGCCATATAAATGCATTGAAATCATTGTTTGTTGAGACCTTGCCTTGCCGCTAGGGCGCGTTCATGAGATCGGTGATGTAAGCGTAGACAGCCCTATATTCACGTTTTTACAATGGCTTTCTATGTAATCATGCCACATGAAAAATCTGCTTTGCATTTGGTCTGAATGCACCTTAAGGGGCAGATTTACTAAGGCAGCGCAAATTATCGAGTGCACAAATTAGACAGAGCGCCTAAGGGAGTGGCCAATTTTTGCCAGTGATCTACTAGCAACATGCAAAATTATGAACACGGACGCAGTCACTTCACTTCAATAATGACCACCCATCCACCAAGAGCACCGCAAAATTGCACACAGGCAAACCTGAGGAAACAGGTCACCACCGGAGTGGTGGCCTAGTTGATAGAGCATCTCCCCACAACTGGAAGGTTGAGGGTTCAAAGACCATATAAAAACGGTACTTCCCACCTTCTAGCTTGGTACTCAGCTTAATAGAATGGGGGAAAGGGAAGTTGTTTGTGGCGGCACCTTGCATGGCCGTGGCCCCTCTGATTCTACATGTGATTAACATTGTAGATAGGAGAAACATAATTTTGTTCTACTGTACATGATTGGCTGTATGGACTGAATGACAACAGAGATGGCTTCTTCTATAATATAGCATAATATAGGAGTTTTTTAAAAGCTTTTTTTAAGCTTTCGTTTAAGCTCAAAATCCGGTAAAGTAGTTTATTTTTGTTCGTCATATTTCAAAGTTTTGATTTTCATTTCACATGGCAGACTCCTTTGTTTAATATGTATAAATTTAGTATTTGTAAAAAGGACTACTCATGAATAAAGTGACTATTTGACCAATGTGTTTATTTTATTAACACAAGAACTGTCAAGATGGTCTGATGACTCTGGGGTTTTATTATGTGAATAACTTTGTTTTTACAAAGGCTACAGGTCTCTCAGCCCATGACTTTTGATAAATATGTGTGTTTTATGAAGTCTGGAACGTCATAAAGTTAAACACACAAATTTCACTTATTCCTCAGACAGCCCCAGAAGAGACTGCTGTCATACTACAATGTTGCAATTTCAGGGGATGTCTGTGGATCTGTGCTCTTGTAACCAAGGGGATGGGCAGTTAAGCCCCAACTGGCAATGTCCAACCAGAGGTTTGAACCCACAACCTCCAACTCCAGAGTCCAGCACTCTACCTATGTCACAAAGAGGGTCAACCCACTTGGCAAGCCAAGTAGGAGTGCTTTTATTGACTCTGCTACACTCTTTTTTTAAATAATCTTGTTGTTTTCTTCCTATTGTATCCTGAACTGGAAGAGAGAAGGGGGAACTGAATTATCGTTTTATGCACAGCAAAAAGAAATAAATATAGAAATATGGATAGAGGGGGGAAAAAACAAAGAAAATTGACAATGTGGAAGAGCTTTTGTTTCAAAAGCCAGGGACAGTCTGATGGAGAGGAGAGGAAACAGAATGTTTGATTTTATTCTTGTTCTTAATCCTATTTGTGTAGCACTTTGAGATTTTTCCCCGAAATGTAAAGTGTGTTATAAGTTAAATAAATAATAATAATTATTATTAGTAGTAGTAGTAGTAGTAGTACTAGTAGTAGTAGTAGTAGTAGGCTATATATAAACAAATTAAATTTTAAAAAAATTCTCTGCCGGCTTATGCCCAGTTCAGCACAGCACCGATCTCTGTGAGATCGTTTCTGTTCCAACCCTGTTCATATAATCTTTTTTGTCATGCCAAATAAAGTCACGTACAGAGAGAAGCTTCTGTCTCTTCGGTCACCGCCCTAGGGTCTCGCCGGTGTCTTGGCACCAACTATCACTGCCATGTCAGGTGCAGATGCAGGGCTTAAAGTTTTTTGGCACCGTGCCGGATTTCCGGCTTGTGCCATTTTTTTTTTTTGCTGCGGGGAAATTTACTTCCTATTTCTGTATGCAGAAACACTTTTTGTCCAAGCTGTCTGCAATGGTGGATGAATAATACTCAAAATAAACAGTCAGTTCCGCATAGTTTGCAGTTCTTTTAAGATATTTAGAGTGCTGAATATAGTATTTGGGATGGCGGAACGTATTGAGTTTGCGTGCTCCACTGATCTCTATAGAAAACCTGGGTAGCTCATGCCCCATTAGCGAGTACAGAGCCGAGTGAAGCCATCTGGCCACCGTATTAGGAAGGGAATCGAGTTGACATTATGTTTAGCAGCCGTGCAAGATTATAAGCTGTATCTCCATACCAACAAGTTCAAAATCTGTTAATTTTTGGGGAAGTTACTGAGGTAACGTGGCACCGTTTACAACTAAATGCATTCATTCTCAATTGACTCGCTGAGTGTTTTGGTTGTACCAATATGGCGGTCAGGTGGCTTCACTTATGGTGGCCAATGATCCATCCAGTTTTTCTATAGAGATCAGTGGCACACTCCTAATCAGATAGCGACAGCGGGAGCGAGTGGATGACTGGAAACACCAGTGTTTCATCCTTCATCATACACCAAACCTTTCATACATTCTGTAGGTTAGAGAGTAAGGTTTTGAAGCCTGGCAAAGATGTCCTAATTGACAGAGGACTTAAAAACAAATGGCGCTGGGTGTGGATTGAAGAAATGAGCAGAGATGGCATGCCTTTTGGTAGCTGGCGTAAAAAAATTAGAGAACCAGAAGCTTGTTTCTGCACGTTGTGCTTGAAATAATGCAGCTTAGAGTATTGTATACAGTTTACTGTTGCTGTATCCAATTTGTTATAAAAATGCATGGTGCAAATGTTGTACATTCCATTAAAAAATAGTAAATCAATGGTCTTTTTCATATAGGCTTTACTGAATGGTTACTAATCAAATCTTATTCCACCAGTGAATTAGTTCAATGGCTGAGTTTCACATACCCTTATTCATAAATTTCATGTTATAGATTGTAAGTCATTCTGTACATAATCTATATAACTTGATAGCAACAGCATCCTAAATGTTAGATGTTTGCACCATATTAGAGTGAGATGGAGTACTATTGCCACCTACTGACCTTCCTTCGTATTGCTGTTTCAAACAGTCCACCATAATCTAGTCTGAATTTATCAATGGGTATGGCAGAAATGTTACTAGCTAGTTTCAAGGAAAATCGTGTGTGTGTGTGCGCGCCCGCACGCGTGCAGTGGTGTGAAAAAGTGTTTGCCCCTTCCTGATTTCTCATTTTTCTGTATGTTTGTCACACTTAAATGTTTCAGATCATCAAACAAAGATAACACAAGTAAACACAAAATGCAGTTTTTAAATGAAGGTGTTTATTATTAAGGGTAAAAAAAAATCCAAACCTACATGGCCCTGTGTGAAAAAGTGATACCAGCCCCCCCCCCCCACCACCACCACCCCCAGTTAAAACATAAATTAACTGTGGTTTATGACATCTTTGGAAAGTTGAGTTCAATTTCTCTAGCCACACTCAGGCCTGATTACTGCCATACCTGTTCTCAATCAAGAAATCACTTAAACAGGACCTGCCTGACAAAGTGAAATAGACCAAAAGATCCTCAAAAGCTAGACATCGTGCTGCGATCCAAAGAAATTCAGGAACAAATGCGAAACAAAGTAATTGAGATCTATCAGTCTGGAAAAGGTTATAAAGTCATTTCAATTCAATTCAATTCAACTTTATTTATATAGCACCATTTCACAACAACAGTCATCTCATAGCACTTTCAACTGTAGGGGAACCCCCACAGTTGCAGAAAGACCCCAGCAATCAGGTGATCCCCTGTGAGCAAGCGCTTGGCGACGGTGGAGAGGAAAAACTCCCTTTTAACAGGAAGAAACCTCCAGCAGAACCAGGCTCAGGGAGGGGCAGTCATCTGCTGCAACTGGCTGGGGGGGGAGGGGATAGAGAAGATGAAAAGAACAGACATGTAGAGAGCAAACAGCATGATGAGGATTCAATCTATGGGAGAGAACAAACAGATGTTAATGACCAGCAAAAAAAAAAAAAAAAATTTTCATTGAGAGTGAAGAAAGGAGTGAGGCCCAGTGCATTATTGGAGGTCCCCTGGCTGACTAAACCTCTTAGCAGCATAACTAAGGGAGGGTTCAGAAACACATGATCCCTCCCTAATTGTAGGCTATATCAAAAAGGAAGGTTTTAACCCTATTCTTAAAACAGAGATCGAGTCTGACTTCCGAATCCAGATTGGCAGCTGGTTCCACAGGAGAGGAGCTTGATAACTGAAGGCTCTGCCTCCCATTGTACTTTTGGAGATTCTAGGTATTACAAGTAATCCTGCATTTTGGGAGGGTAGTGCTCTGTTAGGATAATATGGATCTTAAATAAAAAGGGGCCTGATTGTTTAGAGCTTTGTAAGTAAGAAGAAGGATTTTAAACTTAATTCTAAACTCTATGGGAAGCCAGTGAAGGGAGGCCAGAACCGGAGAGATATGCTCTCTCTTTCTAGTACCTGTTAAAACTCTTGCTGCAGCATTTTGGATCAGCTGAAGACTTTTTAAAGATGTTTTAGGACAATCTGATAATAAAGAATTACAATAATCTAATCTAGAGCTAACAAAAGCGTGGATCAGTTTCTTAGCATCACTCTGAGACAAGATGCTCCAGATCTTAGCAATATTACGCAAATGATAGAAGGCAGTCTTAGAAACAAATTTAATATGTGAATTGAAAGACAGATCTTGATCAAAAATAATTCCAAGGTTCCTCACAGAGCTATTAAGAGTAAGAGCAACCGCATCCAAACTAAAAGTTTGATTTGGAAAGGTATTTCTAAGGTTTTTTGGACCAACAAGATTGACTTCAGTCTTATCTGAATTTAACAGCAGGAAATTACAAGCCATCCGAGCTTTGATTTCCTTAAGACAGGCTTTCAACTTGGCTAATTGATTACTATCATCTGGCTTCATTGACAGGTATAATTGTGTGTCATCTGCATAACAATGAAGATGTATACAGTGCTTTCTAATAATGTTGCCTAACGGAAGCATATATAAACTAAAAAGAGTAGGGCCTAGCACAGATCCCTGTGGGACTCCATGACTGAGCTTTGAGTTGAAAGAAAACTCGTTATTGACATGAACAAACTGGAACCTATCAGATAAATAAGATCTAAACCACTGCAACAAAGTTCCATTAAGTCCAACATAGTGTTTTAATCTTAATCTATCAAGTAGAATATTATGATCGATAGTATCAAAAGCTGCACTAAGGTCTAAAAGGACAAGTACAGAAACAAGTCCATTATCAGATGTGATGAGGAGGTCGTTAGTGACCTTCGCTAAGGCTGTTTCAGTACTATGATGGATTCTAAACCCAGATTGAAACTCTTCAAGTAAACCATTTCCCTGCAGGTGGTCAAATAATTGCATAGCAACAACTCTTTCTAAGATTTTTGAAATGAAAGGGAGATTACAGATTGGTCTATAGTTAGCTAAAGCTCCTGGATCCAGCGTTGGCTTTTTGAGTAAGGGTTTAATTACAGCCGTTTTAAAAGCCTGCGGTACATGGCCTAAAGTTAATGAAGAATTGATTATATGAAGAATAAAGCTACCAATAAGTGGGAAGACTTCTTTAAATAACCTGGTAGGAATAGGGTCTAAAAGACAAGTTGAAGGCTTGGATGAGGAAACTATTTTGTCTAACTCTAAAAGGTCAATTAAACTCATCAAGACAGATATCAGTTGAAGGAGTTGTAGTAGTTACTGTATTTAAGTTAACGGTGGGAAGAATCTGATTGATTTTATCCCTGATGGATGAAATTTTATTATTGAAAAAGTTCATAAAGTCCTGACTAGTAAGCTCTAAGGGAATGCTAGGATTGACAGAGTCCTGACTCTTTGTCAACCTGGCTACAGTGCTGAAAAGAAACCTGGGATTATTCTTGTTCTCTTCTATTAATGCAGAATAATAACTCGTTCTAGCTTTTCTAAGAGATTTTTTATAAATTAAAAGATGATTTCTCCAAGCTAAATTGATTTCATCTAAATTAGTGGAGCACCATTTTCTTTCTAATTGACGAGTCTTCTGTTTTAAGCTATGAGTTTCTGTGTTGAACCAAGGAGTTAAAAATCTCTGATTAAACTTTTTCTTTTTTAAGGGGGCCACCAAGTCTAGAGTTTGATGCAGAGAAGCTGTAACACTATCTACCATGCTATCAATTACAGAAGGAGCAAGCTGTCTATAGCTTAGTTCCGTTGTGTTGACACATGGTATAGAGGAAACAATCCGCATAAATTTGGTAACAACATCATCTGAGAGGCATCTACTGTAGTAATATTTTTCTTTAGGAGCCAAATAGTCAGAAATAGTAAACTCAAAGGTTAACAGACAATGGTCTGACAGTACAAGGTTATGAGGAGACACTACCAGATTTTCTATTTCTATGCCATATGTCAGAACAAGGTCCAACGTATGGTGGAGATAATGAGTAGAATTTATTACTGAGAAAACTCCATCAAGTCTAATATTGAATTAAATGCCACATTAAGGCAGTCAATATCTGCATCTTATTCCATCCAGCTACAATGCTCTGCACTGTGTGTCTGTGTGTGTGTGTATATATATATATTTTATAGTAATACGTACATATGTTTATTAGCTGCTCTTGCTTGCTTGTTTTTTTTCTTGCCTTCTGATTGTTGCTCTGAGTGTTGCTATCCCTGTGCTGTTGCAATCCTGGAATTTCCCCGTTGTGGGACTAATAAAGGCTTATCTTATCTTATCTTATCTTATGTATATTAAAGTCCCCTACTATAATTATTCTGTCTGATTTCAGCACTAAATCAGCTAAGAATTTGGCAAATTCGGATAAAATTCTGAGTAGGTTGATGGAGGACAATAAACTATGGCAAATAAAATTGGGTTTAGCCTAAAATTGCTAAAGTGCCCAATACTGAGGACCAGGCCCTCAAAGGAATTATAACATGTTTTTTGCTTTACATTAACTAATAGTTTGGAATGGTAAATTGTTGCTACTCCTCCTCCACGACCAGAACTTCTGGGATTTTGACAGTTTAAATAACCAGAGGGAGTTGATTAATTTAAACCAACATAATCCTCTTGCCCTAACCAAGTCTCTGTAAGAGATATTATATCAATCTGATGATCAACTAACATATCATGGACTAACAGAGACTTGGGAGTTAGAGACCTAATATTTAATAAACTGCATTTAATTTTTAAATTATGAGGAGGAACAGAGGCCAAATCATTCAATTTAGAGGCTTCATGTTTAATTTGAGTTTTACCAACTTTTGTTTAATCACTTTGGGATGCTTATATATTATATTTTTATTTACTTTGGAGGGAGCAGACAATGATTCTCTGATGGGGAAAACAGGGGCTAAGTTGAGGGGTGGTGGATGAAGAGGAGCTGCAGAGAGGCGTGTAAGACTGCGACTCTGCTTCCTGGTCCCAACTGTTGAGTTGTCAAGAGTCAAGAGTTGTCAAGAGTGTGTCTGCGGGGATTTGGTGCACTCGCCAGCCTGCGGACAACTCTCTATCATTTCTAAAGCTTTGGGACTCCAGCGAACCACAGTGAGAGCCATTATCCACAAATGGACAAAAACAGTGGTGAACCTTCCCAGGAGTGGCTTGCTGACCAAAATTACCCCGAGAGCGCAGCACTGACTCATCCAAGAGGTCACAAAAGATCCCACAACAACATCCAAAGAACTGCAGACCTCACTTGCCTTAGTTAAGGTCAGTGTTCATGACTCCACCATAAGAAAGAGACTGGGCAAAAATGGTCTGCATGGCAGAGTTCCAAGACGAAAACCACTGCTGAGCAAAAAGAACATAAAGGCTCCTCTCAGTTTTGCCAGAAAACATCTTGATGATCCCCAAGACTTTGGGGAAAATACGCTGTGGACTGACGAGACAAAAGTTGAACTTTTTGGAAGGTGTGTGTCCCATTATATCTGGCATAAAAGTAACACAGCATTTCAGAAAAGGAACATCATACCAACAGTAAAATATGGTGGTGGTGATGGTCTGGGGCTGTTTTGCTGCTTCAGGACCTGGAAGACTTGCTGTGGTAAATGGAACCATGAATTCTGCTGTCTACCAAAATATCCTGAAGGAGAATGTCCGGTCATCTGTTCGTGGCCTCAAGCTGAAGTGCACTTGGGTTCTGCAGCAGGACAATGATCCAAAACACACCAGCAAGTCCACCTCTTAATGGCTTAAGAAAAACAAAATGAAGACTTTGGAGTGGCCTAGTCAAAGTCCTGACCTGAATCCGATTGAGATGCTGTGGCATGACCTTAAAAAGGTGGTTCATGCTCGAAAACCCTCCAGTGTGGCTGAATTATAACAATTCTGCAAAGATGAGTGGGCCAAAATTCCTCCACAGCACTGTAAAAGACTCATTTGCCAGTTATCACAAAAGGCTTGATTGCAGTTGTTGCTGCTCAGGGTGGCCCAACCAGTTAGGTTTAGGGGGCAATCACTTTTTCACACAGGGCCATGTAGGTTTGGATTTTTTTTCCCCTAAATAATAAACGCCTTCATTTAAAACCTGCATTTTGTGTTTACTTGTGTTATCTTTGTCTAATATTTAAATTTGTTTGATGATCTTAAAGTGTGACAAACATACAAAAAAAATGAAAAATCAGGAAGGGGGCAAACACTTTTTCCACATCACTGTGTGTGTGTGTGTGTGTGCGTGTGTGTGTGTGTGTACAGTCATATGAAAAAATTAGGACACCCTCTGTGTGTGTGTGTGTGTGTGTGTGTGTGTGTGTGTGTGTGTGTGTAGTCGTGAAAAAATTAGGACACCCTGTATAAGCCTGTGTGTTTTTCAACATATTTGGACATATGGATAGTTAATATCAATGTTAAAAATACTGGGAGATTCAAGTAATGCAACTAACAATTAAAAATTAATTTAAGACTTTTTTCAAATTTTCTGTAAAATGTAATTCTAAACAAATAGTGAGAAATAAATTAAGACACCCCCCCCCATCTTTTTTTAGGACATCCCCCACATTCATTCCCATTCACAATGGCTAAAATAAATTTAAAAAAAATTGCAAATAAAAACAAAAACAAGGTTAGACATAGATACGTGAACATTTCTTAATAAAGAAGGTGTCCAAATTTTTTCACGACTGTGTGTGTTTGTGTGTGTGTGTTTGTGCGTGTGCACCTGCACCTGCACATGTGTGTCTTTCCACCCTGTGACCCTGCCCTTGGAATTGTCATGTGCGGGTGAGCGCTCGCCCGCCCCCTCCTTCCTGTTCACCAGCTCATCAGACAGACCTGCTGATTCCTGTCTGTCCAGCGTTTATAAGGAAGCAGTCTTCAGTGATTCAACGCTGGCTTGTTTGGGTATACTGCTCAACAGACGACTCCATAGTAAGCGGTTGTGTCTTCCATGACATTATCTAACAATCGCTTCTCCTCCACCCTTTCCAGGTTGCTGCCAACGAAGCGGTGCGTCTGCGGGGATTTGGTGCACTCGCCAGCCTGTTGCTCCACCTCTAAGCAGCCTTCCTTCTCCGCCCGGTCAGACCCGTTCATCCTACCCGTCCGGCAGTTCCGCCTGCCGGTTCATCTCCTTCGCTGGGGTCTGTGCTGGTCTCCTCCTATCTCCCATGTGAGTGGTACTATTTGTTTTCCCATTCAATCTCCATTCCTCTCTAATCAGCCTCATCTATCCTCCGCAGGGCTCCTGCTTATCTGGCGAGTGACTGGCGTTTTTCTTCAAGATTGCTGTTTTGAACATTCTAATAAAAGGTCAAACATTTTTTGTGTGTTCACTTGGTGATTGCACGTTGCACTCAGGTGGCTTGTCCAGCCAATATGACAGAACGAGCCAGCCAGAGTCACCACCTGGCAGGTGCATCATCAACCGATAACTCTGCGCTCCACCGCCTTGATGCTACAGAGGGGCAGGTGGCTGAGCACACTCAATTGGTGCAGGCAATTACGCAGCAGCTGAGTGTCCTTACTGATCAATTGGGCCTAGCGGCTGTCCTGGCTACTCAACCTGCAACTCCTTCTTCCATTGTCCATCGTACCCTTGTTATTTTCCACTCCTGCTCCTTATGGGGGGGAGGTGGCGAAATGCAAGGATTTCTTATGTCAGATTCAGCCCCCGACCAACAGTGATCTGTGTGGAATTTGGATGTTCTCCCCATGTCTGCGTGGGTTTACTCTGGGATTTCTCCGGTTTCCTCCCACATCCCAGAAATATGCAAGTTAGGTTAATTTGCATCAACTGGGGATTCTAAATTGTCCTTAGGTATGACTGTGAGAGTGAACAGTTGTCTGTTTCTCTGTGTTGGCCCTGCAATGGATTGGTGATCTGTCCAGGGTGTACCCTGCCTCTCGCCCAAAGATGCTGGGATAGGCTCCAGCCCCCCCGCGACCCAAAAAGGATTAAGCGGAAGAAGATGGATGGATGGATAGATTCGGCTTTATTTTGGGCAGGTGCAGGGGGAGTTCCAGGATGACAGTTCTAAGATTCATCTAAGGGCGCAGGCTGTTATTGATAGTCAGAGAGCTTCGCCACCTACGTTTGACCAATTTGTGGCCAAGTTTACCCATACCTTCAACCGTTCCGAAAGTCAAGGGAACATTATAAGTCGCCTGATGTCACTCCGCCAGGGCAGTCGATTGGTGGCCAACTTCTCGGTGGAGTTCCGGGTTGAGGCAGCAGATTCGGGGTGGAACGAGGTTGCGTTACGCAACGCGTTCCTCCACGGACTGAATCCTCATCTCCGGGATGACTTGGCGGTTCATGCTGTTCCTGCCATCTTGGACGGCCTGATGGATCAGGTGGTTGGATTAGATAACTGATACCGGGAGCGTGCTCGGGAGCGCGGTGCCTCCTCTCGCCCGCCCGTCACTCGCTCTCTCCCAGTGTCTACTGACCAAGGTGAGTCCGACTCCGCCCCAGAGCCAATGAAGCTCAGCTCTGCTCGTCTTCCGCAAGCAGAGGTTGAGTGGTGGCGGCGGATCGGGGCCTGTGCCTACTGTGGTTCCTTGAATCATAAGTTGGACACATGCCGCCTATGGCAAAACAGAATTGGCCAGTCAGTAGCCGTGGGGTGTCTGGCGGGCGGGACTCAATCCGATCCCCCTGGTAATTTCTCCATTTTGGCCCTCATCCAGCTACCAGGGATCGAGAGGAGGGTCTCCGCCCTAATTGAGGGTAATTTTGTCTCATCTAAACTGGTGCACGAGATGGGGATCCCGACAGTTAAACTGCCGGCTCCCCATTCCGTGCGTACTCTTTCTGACCAGACGGTGGCGTCTGTTACCCATTGCACGGCGCAGTTATCCATCGTTTTGTCTGGTAATCACCGTGAGAAGCAGACTTTTTACATGTTTCCACAAGCTTCTCATGCGATGGTACTTGGTTATCCATGGCTCCGGAGGCCCAATCCTATTATTAATTGGGCACAAAATTCCATCACCTCCTGGAGTCCTAACTGTTTGGAAACGTGTGTAAATTACGACACTGCAGCAAAGACATTGAGTTGCTAGCTGTTAGCATGAGGCCTACATATCTCCCGAGAGAACACTCACACGTGATCTGCATTGTTGTTTATGCAAATCCGACGGCGAACGCTGGGACAGCACGTGACGTCATCCATTCAGTAACCAGCAGGCTGCAGACAGAACACCCAGATGCTCTTCTCCTCATCTCAGGCGATTTCAACCATGTTTCACTGTCTCCCATTCTACCCACGTTCACCCAGTATGTCACATGCCACACTAGAGACAATAAAACACTGGATTTATTCTACGCAAACACTAAGGAGGCGTACACCTCATCACAACTCCCCCCACTCGGGAGATCGGATCACAACTTGGTTCATCTCCGGCCGGTGTACAAACCCCTAGTGCACAGACAACCTCCGGCCATGCACACTGTGGAGTTATGGTCTGAGGAGACAATGGACACCCTAAAGGGCTGTTTTGAAGCCACCGCCTGGAAGCAGCTCTGCGATCCACATGGTGAGGACATCGATGGCCTCATTCACACCTTCACGGGCTACCTCAGCTTCTGTGTGGACAAATCCGTTCCCACCAAGACCATACGGCGTCACTCAAACAACAAACCCTGGATCAACCCTGAGATAAAAACACTTCTGAGAGAGAAGAAGAGGATCTTCAGGTCAGGGAACAGGGAGATGCTGAAGTCCGTACAGAGGGAGCTGAGGAGAAAGATCAGAGAAGGCAAGGACAGCTTCAGGAAGAAGATGGAGGACAAGCTGCAACAGAGCGACATCAGCGGGGTCTGGAGAAACCTCAAAACCATCTCGGGGCTCCAGAATACCTCCCCCCAGGCCACAGGGGGCAGGGAGTGGGCGAACAACCTGAATCTGTTTTTCAATAGATTTGACCAACCGCCCTCCCCCCTGACTGCACAACAACCACTGCTGCCTCTAAAGAAATCAAGTCCTGCTGCCCACTCCCCACTCCACCAACACCCCCCCACTCCCAACACACAGCCCCCCATCCTGACCCTGACCAGGACCCAGGTGAGGACGGAGCTGAGGAAGATCAAGGCGAGGAAGGCGCCGGGACCGGACGGCATCAGCGCAAAGCTCCTCAAGTCCTGTGCAGACCAGCTGTGTGGGATTGTGACGTATATCTTCAACATGAGCCTGAAACTGGGGAGGGTACCACAGCTGTGGAAAACATCTTGTGTGGTACCTGTACCAAAAACTTCCCACCCCAAAGACCTGAACAGCTACAGACCGGTGGCCTTGACGTCCCACTTGATGAAGACCCTGGAGAGACTGCTCCTTGCTCACCTCCGCCCCCTGGTGGAACCAGCGATGGATCCACTCCAGTTCGCCTACCAGCATGGCATTGGGGTGGAGGATGCGGTGATCTTCCTCCTTCACCGTTCTCTGTCCCACCTGGAGAAGCCCGGGAATATGGTGAGGATCATGTTCTTTGACTTCTCCAGTGCTTTCAACACCATCCAACCGATGATCCTGAAGGACAAGCTGCTGCGCGCAGGGGTGGACCAGCACCTGTCATCATGGATCCTGGACTACCTCACGAACCGGCCTCAGTTTGTGAGAACCCGGGACTGTGTGTCCGACACGATCATCAGTAGCACAGGGGCCCCCCAGGGAACGGTGCTGGCTCCCTTCCTGTTCACTCTTTATACTGCGGACTTCTCACACAACACAACACACTGCCATCTACAGAAGTTCTCTGATGACTCTGCGATCGTTGGCCTCATCTCCAATGGAGATGAAGCTGAGTACAGAGGGCTTATCCAGGACTTCGTGGACTGGTGCCATCGGAACTGCCTCCAGATCAACGCGAGGAAAACTAAGGAGCTGGTGGTGGACTGCCGCAGGCATGGGCAGCCCCTCACAGTACCAGTAAATATACAGGGAACAGACATCGAGATGGTGACATCCTATAAGTACCTGGGTATTCATCTGAACAATAAACTAGACTGGTCACACAATACTGATGCACTCTACAAGAAGGGACAGCGCAGGCTGTTCCTGCTGAGGAGACTCAGGTCTTTTGGTGTACAAGGGGCGCTGCTGAAGTCATTCTATGACACGGTGGTGGCATCAGCCATCACTTTTGGAGTGGTCTGCTGGGGCAGTGGCATTACTGCAGCCGATAGGAAGAGACTGAACAAACTGATTAAGAAAGCTAGCTCTGTCCTGGGGCAGCGCCTTGATCCGATGGAGGAGATAGGAGAGAGAAGGACGGTGGCTAAACTGTCATCTCTGCTGGAGTCCGAGTTCCACCCTATGCAGGACATACTGAATGCACTGAGGAGCTCATTTAGCAGCAGACTACATCATCCCAGGTGCACAACCGAGAGGTTTCGTAGGTCCTTCCTACCAACGGCTGTCAGACTGTACAACCTAAGCAGGGCTGCTCGCAGAGATAGCAAAAAGACGTAACAAACTAATAGTTTTTTGAATGCAAAAGATGCAATAGACTTACACAATGGTCCCCTCCGGCATACAACTAGGAACATACCGGTCGCTATGGAGGGTGAGAATATGTATGGGCACATAATCATACCATGTAGGATAACTAAGTAGACGGTTATGCTGTTTCATTCCATCCAGCAACAATGCTCTGCACTGTGTATGTTTATATATTTGCATATTTATTCCATCTAGCTACAATGCTCAGCACTGGGTGTGTTTATATATTTATATATCTACATATTATTCCATCTAGCTACATTGCTCCGCACTGTGTGTGTTTATATACTTGCATATTTATTCCACCTAGCTGCAATGCTCCGTACTGTGGGTGTTTATATATTTACATATTTCTTCCATCTAGCTACAATGCTCTGCACTGTGTGTTCATATATTCATATATTTATTCCATCCAGCTACAATGCTCTGCACTGTGTGTCTGTGTGTGTGTGTATATATATATATTTTATAGTAATACGTACATATGTTTATTAGCTGCTCTTGCTTGCTTGTTTTTTTTTCTTGCCTTCTGATTGTTGCTCTGAGTGTTGCTATCCCTGTGCTGTTGCAATCCTGGAATTTCCCCGTTGTGGGACTAATAAAGGCTTATCTTATCTTATCTTAAATTAGGTCAAGTGTTCGCCGTCCCTCGCCGTCTCCTCTCCTCAGGTTGTGCCGCCGGACCTCAGCCTCGTACATAAGGTCTATCACGACCTCAGGGAGGTGTTTAGCAAGTCGTGAGCGTTAGCGTTTCCCCCGCATCGCTCATACGACTGTGCCATTGACCTCCTTCCGGGTGTGAGGTTGCCATCCAGCAAACTCTGTAGCATTTCTGGGCCTGAGAGAGAGGCAATGGAAAGATACATTAAGGATTCGCTGAACACCGGCCTTATCCGGCCATCCTCGGCTTCGCTAGGGGTGGGTTTTTCTTTGTAGGCAAAAAGGACGGGTCTCTGTGTCCATGCATTGACTATCAGGAACTTAATGCCATCACTGTCAAAGACAAATACCCTCTGCCCCTGATGAACTCCGCTTTTGAGCTCCTGCAGCGTTCACGTGTATTCTCTATGCTCGACCTACGGAATGTTTACCATCCAGTCAGAATATGCGAGGGGGACTAGTGGAAAACAGCATTCAAAACACATCTGGGGCATTTTGAGTTTGGTTTAACTAATGCCCCCGCTGTTTTCCAGCGTTTAATCAATGACGTCCTCCGCGATATGCTTAATTGGTTTGTTTTCGTCTATTTAGACGACATTCTAATTTTTTTTCCTTGCATGCAAGAGGAGCACAAGACCCATATTAGAGCTGTGTTACAGCGGCTCTTAGAGAACCAACTGTACATCAAGGCAGAGAAGTGTGAATTTTCTACATCTTCCACTTCTTTCCTTGGCTTCATTATAGCAGAGGGAGAGCTGAGGGCTGACCCAGCCAAGGTGAAGGTTGTGCTTGACTGGCCAACCCCCCACTCCCGCAAGGAGCTGCAACGCTTCTTGGGGTTTGCGAATTTTTATTGCAGGTTTATTCAAAACTATAGTGGGATAGCACAGCCTTTAACTAAGCTGACCTCTGTTAAGGTGCCATTTGTATGGACCGAGGCAGCTGAGCAGGCCTTTAACAAATTGAAGGGCTTGTTCACTGGCGATCAAGTCTTGGCTCAGGTCGACCCTCAGCTCCAATTCACCCTAGAGGTGGATGCTTCAGAGATGGGGGTGGGCGCTGTTTTATCTCAGCATTTTCCCCCAGACTTGAAACTCCGCCCGCGTGCGTATTTCTCTCGGCGGCTCACCCCGCACAAGAGGAATTATGACGTCGGGGATCACGAGCTGCTGGCCATTAAATTGGCGTTTGAGGAATGGAGGGGTGCTGGGCTGCACGGTGGCGCAGTGGTTAGCACTGTGGCAGCACAGTTTTACCCTCGGCCGGGGGATCGCGGGGACCGTGAGATCGTGGGTTCGATCCCTGCCCCCGGCCAACAGTGATCTGTGTGGAGTTTGCATGTTCTACCCGTGTTTGCGTGGGTTTACTCCGGGATTTCTCCGGTTTCCTCCCACATGCCAAAAACATGCAGGTTAGGGAGTTAAGGGGTGCTTGCGCACGCAGCGACCAGCAGCTGGTGGTTTGTCACCAGACTGCAAAACAAAATCTACCTACGGGTACAAAATAAGTAATTAAAAAAAAAATGGAGACACTGGCTGGAGGGAGCTGCTCACCCGGTAGTCGTGTGGACCGACCACAAGAACTTAGAGTATCTGCGGTTGGCCCGCCGGCTTTACCCTAGGCAGGCTCGCTGGGCCTTATTTTTCCAGCGCTTTAACTTTACTGTCACTTATAGGCCCAGCTCCTGTAATGGGAAGCCTGATGCTCTCTCCAGACAGTTCAGTCAGAACGTGGCTGACCCCCCCTTCCCACCCCCAGTCCATTCTCCCACCTTCGTGCGTCCTGGGAGATCGAGAATAGAGTCCACCAGGCCCAGTCCTCTGACCCCAAACCAGCAGGCTAACCCCCCAACCGCCTGTACGTCCCGGCTGCCCTCCGTAGCGAAGTCATCCAGCGGGGACACACTGGACGTTTCGCCTGTCACCCAGGGGTGGTGCGGACTATTGACATTATCAGGTGAGTGTTTTGGTGGCCCACGTTACAGCGGGACGTGTAGGAGTATGTTAAAGCCTGTCAGACGTGTGCCCGGAACAAGTCTTCCTCCACCCCTCACCCTCCACCCCCCGCTGGTCTTCTTCACCCCCTCCCCATCACTAGTCGGCCTTGGTCTCATATCGCCATGGATTTTGTCACTGGTCTTCCCCCTTCCCATGGCAACACAGTGATTTTGACCATTGTGGACAGGTTCTCCAAGGTCGTACACCTGGTTCCCCTCCCCAAGCTGCCGTCCACTGCCAAGACAGTGGAGCTTCTTTCCTATCACATCATCAGGCTACATGGTATTCCTATGGACATCGTTTCTGACTGGGGTCCGCAGTTCACATCACAAGTCTGGAAGGCCTTCTGTCACTGTCTGGGTACCACCGTCAGCCTCACCTCCGGCTACCATCCCCAGAGCAATGGGCAGGCTGAGCGTGCCAACCAGTTCCTGGAGGTCGCCCTTCGTTGTGTGGCAGCTGACGACCCCACTTCATGGAGCTCCCATCTTACTTGAGTAGAATATTCATTGAATTCCACGGTCTCCGCAGCTACCGGCTGATCACCGTTCAAAGGGTCCATGGGCTACAACCCCGCCCCCCCCGCTCTCTATGGCTGAGAAAGGTTGCGGTGCCATCCGTGGGGGCTCACTTTCATCGCTGCCGCCGGGCCTGGAGATCCACCAGAGCGGCACTTCAGCGTGCCACCAAGTGCAATCAGTGCTACACTGACCGCAAGAGGGTTCCGGTGCCGAGCTATGAGAAAGGACAGCAGGTTTGATTGGCCACGGACCAAGTTCCGCTGAAGGCAGAGTGTCGCAAACTCGCTCCCTGGTTCATGGGCCCCTTTCCCGTCACGGGCAATGTCGGCGACTCTGCTGTCCGACTCCAGCTTCCACGGACGCTCCGCGCGCACCCTACCTTCCACATCTCCAAAGTGAAGCCTCTCTCTTCCAGCTCTCTCTGCCCTCCCCCGAAGCTGCTCCCTCCTCCCAAGGTCTATGACAGACACGTCACGCACACCGTGAAGGAGATCTTGGGTGTACGTCGTCAGGGCCGGGGCTTCCATTATTTGGTCGACTGGGAGGGCTATGGCCCGGAGCATCGGTCATGGGTCCCCTGGTCCAAGTTCCATGATAAAGGGATGGTCCGGGACTACCATCATGCTCACCCGGAGAAGACTGGGCGACCGCCAGGATGCGTTCCTTGAGAGGGGGGCACTGTAATGTGCAGATAAGCGCTCGCCCCCTCCTTCCTGTTCACCGGCTTATCAGACACACCTGCTGATTCCTGTTTGGCCAGCGTTTATAAGGAAGCAATCTTCAGTGATTCAACGCTGGCTCGTTTGGGTATACTGCTCAACAGTCAGCTCCATAGTAAGCGGTTGTGTCTTCCATGACATTATCTAACAATCTCTTCTCCTCCACCCTTTCCAGGTTGCTGCCAACGAAGTGGTGCGTCTGTGGGGATTTGGTGCGCTCACCAGCCTATTGCTCCACCTCTAAGCAGCCTTCCTTCTCCGCCCAGTCAGATCCATTCATCCTACCCGTCCGGCAGTTCCGCCTGCTGGTTCATCTCCTTCGCTGGGTTCTGTGCTGGTCTCCTATCTCCCACGTGAGTGGTACTATTTGTTTTCCCATTCAATCTCCATTCCTCTTTAGTCAGCCTCGTTTATCCTCCGCAGGGCTCCTGCTTATCTGGCGAGTGACTGGCGTTTTTCTTCAAGATTGCTGTTTTGAATATTCTAATAAAAGGTCAAACATTTTTTGTGTGTTCGCTTGGTGATTGCATGTTGCACTCAGGTGGCTTGTCCAGCCAATATGACAGGAATAAAGCTCAGGCTCAGGATTTTTTTTTTTTTTTTTTTTGCTTTAACCCCTGCAGGTGAATTAAGACGTGCTTTTTTGGGGCATTAAATCCTGGCGCATTTAGCAGGAGATTGACAACTACAAACCTTAATAAATCACCCTGTGCCAGTCACTCTCCTCCCTCAAATTTGTGCTTTGACATGACAACTCCCACAAATACATATGCAGTGAGGCCAGGTGCAAAATTAACATAGTCCACGCCTTTCCACCACTAAGTTTGCCCTGCACCTTAGTAAATCTCAACAGTAGTTTTTTAACACCAAAACGTGGTTTTGCAATGGCGCAGCACGTTAATAAATCAGCCCCTAAGAGTGCAAATTATATTTTTTTCCCCAGACAATTCTAACCCATGGAATTTTGCAATTTAACCTCTTGCACTCCTGTGTACCACGGACAGGCACGTCTCTGCGTCCTAGAGCGCACGAGAGCACCCTCGTGTGCTCTAGGACGCACGAGGGCGTTGCGTTCTGGAGCGCACTGAAAAAAAAAGCTGCATTTCCATTCTTCCACTACAGACACAGCCGCGAACAGATCAGATATGATTGACCTCTCATTCGACTAATAAGAGCCTTGAATTGGGTTTCTGAAACCTTGAAGAACCAATGACTGAAAACCTAGCAAGAAGGACCCACCTACCAACGCTGCGAATGCAGCGAGCCAATTGAAGCACAGAAGTTCGAAAGCTGTTTTGTGTAAGGCTGGGTGGAGAGACTGACTGCTGCAGCAGATGAAAAAAGGACCTGCAGGAAGAACCGCCATAGACCCAGCAGCACGGAGACCACCCACAAGTGCGACCTGTGTGACAGGGACTGCCATTCGCGCATCGGCCTGTTCAGCCACAGGTGGTGCTTTTTTTTTTTTTTTATTCCAGCAGAATAGATGTTTAGGATTCTCTTCCATGGTCATCATAGACCGACGGAGGCCGACGACAAAGGCTGGGTGACACACACGCTTTCACCAGTCTTTTTGAATTGCTACTGTTATTTGTTTTGAAAAATCGTTCGCCAAAACCGCAATCATGGAAGCGCAAAACCGCAATAATGGAATTATGTTTTGACCGGGTCGCAAGACCAGAACCACGAGTCTGTAACAAGTTGACCAGCTTCTTGTTCGTCTGACAATGAGGAAGAGAAGTGCGCCAGCTCCGCTGCTGCTGTGAACAGGTAAGTGTTATAAGCTAAATTATTCTTTATCCCTGAAAATTGTAATCAAAAATGACTTTTGACCGATCGGTAAATTACAACTGTGCCCTTCAGAGGTAAAGTGGGCTATCCCACAAAACCATTATTTTGAGAAAATGAGCTCTAAAGTTGAAATATTCTCAAAAAATCAGTGTGCCTATATCATTAAAAAGTTACCCCCTATAATTACCTTCAAGGTGTGAATAAATAAATATGAAAATATATTTAAATCACATATTCACAACAATAAGAGAGTAGGGGTTAAAAATGTGGGATAGCCCACTTTACCTCTGAAGGGCACAACTGTGCGGCGCACGAAGTCCGAAGTCCGTGCGCCGCGTCCGGACCGTGAACGCCCCCCCCGCTACTCTTCTGTAGCGAGGGGGGGGGGAAGCCGCGGTGACTGCGCCACGGTCGCCACATGACTATTCTGTCTTGTAGCGATGGCCGATGTCCGTCCTCTGTAGCGGGGGGGTCAGGGGTGGTGGGAGTTGTTATCTTCTACATTACAAATATTTTAGAATATTTTTTAGTGCACTGTAGGTTATTTTTTCTTGTAAAAAAAAAGCCACACATTTTTTACGTGGCATGCTTCTTTATGTGTGGGGGCATGTTTGTTCATTCATTCATGAATGAATGAATAAACAACCCCCCCCCCACACACACACACACACAGCCCTGAGTGTCACCTTTCATTAGAGCCCAAGATGAAGCTTCTATATTGAATCATTCAAAAGTTACAGACGTTTTTCCAAACTGTGCCATTTGGCACAATTTGGCACAGTTCAAAAACGCCTGGGAACTACCTGAGAACAAAGCTGTGTAATATATTCATTTTTTGTGGTATTGTTACAAAATTTTGACCTCAGCTGGATAACACTTGGTTCTACATTTCTGTTGCATTTTCCAGCCCGGATCTGAAGCTGTGTGTTATTTGCAAGCATTTGTATCCAAAAAAACACCCAGGCAAAATTTATTTTCTTCAAGTTCAGTATGTTTAGATGACTGTTACTCAGTGGCCGGAGCACTTAGAGTGATTATGACTGTTTTGCCAAAAAATTCAAAGTGTTTTCTTTTAAATGAGACCAACCCCATGAAGATGCTGCAAAGGGTTGAAGAACAGCTTTTAATTTACTTTGGGCACGTTATTTTTTGGCGTTTTTAGGGAAATTGACCGGAGTGCAAGGGGTTAATATAGTCTGTTTAGTACATATGGAACTGTACATCACACTTTCTAATAATGTCAGTGTCATTTTGTAACAATTTGATCTGAGGAAACATTGTTTCATCTAGCCCTAATTATGTTAATTAGCAAATAACAAAGTGATAGATGCTATAATTCTCCCATCATTCATGCTCTGCTGAGAGTCTCAGTACAAATTTAAGTGCCAATCTATTCTAGGGAGAAAATCAAAATGTATTTACCCATCTTGAAGAGAACCAGATATTTTTCCTCGTTTCTGAAAACATTAGAACAAACGTTCTCATCACTGTATTCTTTTTATTGTAGATGCATGATTATATTTATTTTAGATAGTTAATACAGACATTTGCCAGTGTCTGTAATGGACCGGCGATCTGTCCAGGGTGTACCCTGCCTCTCGCCCAAAAGATGCTGGGATACCCCCCATCCCCCACCCAAAAAGGATTAAGCAGTTGAAAATGAATGAATACAGACATTTGTGTCCAAAATAATCAATACATAATAATCTATTTAACATATAACATAGTATTTTATAGAAGATATGTATTAATGAAGTAAAGCAATTCCTAATATATATTCCAAATACTTTTTTTTAAAAAAAGGTCTATAAGAGCTCAATTCTGTAGAATTACAGAATAATGACTGGGCATTTGATTTGTTACGGGGTAGTACACTTTCTCTAATAAAGGTGAGTCTTGTGTTATATTTTATTAATTTCCTCATTTATGCTATACATTTCTTTAAAGCATTGGAGACAACTTTTACTGCTGCATTGCCCCACATGTTATAAATACTAACTCACTGCACTCACTGGTTCTTTGACTGGATCTTTGAATAAGCACCCAACGATCGCCAAGATTTCTCAATGATCTTCCAGTGATCTCCATGGTCCTCAATTTTTTGTCCAAAACACACAATGATCTCCCAATCATTTGCACAGAAACAGGGGATTCTAAATTGTCCTTAGGTATGACTGTGAGAGTAAATGTTTGTCTGTCTCTCTGTGTTGGTCCTGCAATGGACTGGCGATCTGTCCAGGGTGTACCCTGCCTGCCTCTCGCCCAAAGATGCTGGGATAGGCTCCAGCCCCCCGCGACCCGAAAAGGATTAAGCGGAAGAAGATGAATGAATGAATGAATGAGCTTTTTTGAGGCTTTAGGAGATCATTGAGAGATCGGGCAATTTTTGATCTCTCACTGTTCACTCAACAATCTCTGTGCTGTGTAAAGGGGCCCTTAGCAACAATGACTAACACCTAACAGGGGGACGATAGTGTTGTGTTGAAGGCATGAATCAAGTTTTGGTCTTCACCTCGTCTTACACATGGGGTTTTATTTTCACTGATACAATCACCACAGAAGCTCCTGCTTTCTCCTTTCTACCTGACAGATGGTGCAGTTCATTCACAACCAGAATCCTCCTCTTTGTTTTGTCCATGTTAATGTTGACGTAATTGCTCTTTTCTCAAGCAAAACTTTTTTGTCCCCCAGTAGAAATCTGCGTTGCTTAGCAAAACCAGACCAGTTTTAGAGAACATTAAAAAAAAAGAAACTAAATTAATAAACAACCAGTCTGAATACTGATTTCAGCATTAAGCACATGTACTGTATAATTATTTTTAAAAAATTATATGCTAATTGAAACACAGTGGTCCAGGTAGTCTTCTTTGTACTACGTTTAAATTATTAAACTACAGCGTGAGTTATTGGTGAAAATCCACAGTTTTATCATTTTTTTAGATGTAAATGTAGAGTATTTGTATTATCTTTTTAAAACATCATCATGTGGATCTGCAGCAACACAGCAGGAGCTGAAGAGATGTGTTAATAGGTCCAATAATTCATGTGCACAGCAGAAAGACAAACGAGAAGCAGGGATTAATAGGGGTTAAAGACTTCATAAAGCAGAAAGTGCCACAATACATTATAGGCATTAATATTTTTTTCTCTCTCTTTTTGGAAACATTCATTTCATAACCACTGAGCCCCAATGGAGTGGCTAACATAACATTAACAAACTGTTAACCCTGCTGTTCAGCTATATTTAAAAAACAAAACCCCAGGCTGCAGTGAAGCAACATTAAAGGAGCCCTACATTTAAACCTTAATATTACAGACCAATGGAAACAAACTAAGGATGACATGCGGGATTATGTTGCCTCTTATGCCTAATGTTGCACTAAAGTTTCATAAACAGCATCAGAAAGATTAAATACAAAGAGATGTGCAACACAAAAAAGTTATTACATGTCTAATATACAATATTTGCAAACCTAATATTCAAATACTGATCATCTAAGTTGTTTCTTTTTCTTGTTTAGCTTGTTTTACTTTTTCTAAAATACTGCAGCACACACCAATTTCAGGAAATATTCCGACTAACTAATTTTTGCACTAAAAGCTGCTTAGCTGAATTTAATATTCATGATGCGCGGTTGGATTATAAATGTAAGCAGCTGTACCATATCCTCTGGTTATTACAAAGTGCAATATCATCATTGTAAAAAAAAAAAAAAAACAGATAATGGCAATATAATACTGATGTAATTTAACTCAATGTGTTTCTTGTGTAGATATCAAATAAATAATTAAATAAATACAAAATTTTAAATAACATAACATAATTCATATATTAGCATCTCATCCAGCTAAAATGTCCATATGAAACACAGTCTGAAACAAATACTCAGTTTGGTTATACAGTTGCTTCTCAAAAGTCCAGTCTCCATTTGGTGTGTTATAAATGCATACCGATCACCCCCCCCCCCCCCCCCATGAACACTTATGCAGCCAGCTTTCTACTCTGAAACAACACCGTTTTAACATGGAACATGGTATGGTTTTAAATGTAATAAATACATGTATAATTTTAACTGTAATGGTAAAATGTAACTGTTAGGGCAGGGGTGTCCAACCAGGTGCCATGGAGAGCCAAGACCCTGCAGGTTTTCTCTTCTACCCAGTCTCTTCAGCAGGTGTTTTCACTTATCAGCAATCAGTGGGAAGAAGTTCACAGAAATCTGCTGTTGAAGACACTGGTTGGAGGTAAAACCTGCAGGGTCTTGGCTCTCCATGGCACATGGTTGGACACCCCTGTGTTAAGGTAAAATATACTGCTAGCCAACTGTTTCAAATTTCACTGTAATAACCCCTTTAAATGAAATATGTAAAATTGAAACACACAGTGACCAATCATCTAAACACATCAACTAAGGGTGAATCGATTAATCGGTGGCAAATGAATTGTTAATGCAAAGAGCTTTGTTTCTCGCCTGCAGGTCATATCTCAGAGTAATGATTAGGTGGCCGCTGTGCTAACAACAATACTGGGATGTTTGACAGCTGGTATTATTTTGGAGTGTAAAGTCAGAGCTGTGTGTGCATCTGTACACTGAGGGTCAGGAGCAATATCAGTGCATTTTCACTGCTCCTGTTTCCTCAGAATGATTGAGAGTAGTTAACTAGCTAAAACAGGGCACGATTTCCCATCAGGAGGTCAGCTTGGCGTTACGGTTCTCAGTCGTCGTCGTGGTGCTGCGAGGCGATGATGACAACCACGGTGAGGATGGTGCACAGCACCATGGAGGCAATGCCGACAGCCAGGCTGATAAAGGAGAAGTTGCGCGCCTCGCGGGAGGCTATTTCCGCCGTCACCATGTCCCCTCTGGCGATCGCCGTACGCACCTAAGAGATGCAGGAAGGGTGTGGAGGAGAGAGGAGAAATTAGACAATAAGTTATGTGATATACATGAGTGGGAACAGTAGAAATTCAGTGGATCAATTCCACTGTGGCACGTGCTCGATGTGCGGAAAAGGCCTCTCCGCACAGCACTAACGCACCATAACATCATGTCGAACTCAGACCAGTGGGTCCATGGCCTGTCAGTTCAGGTCAACTCACAGCCAGCTGAGGAGGCCCAGAGGAAAAAATCTATTCTGTCCCGCTGCACTGACAATGGTGTGGTTACATAATGATGTGGTTTGTCTGTTTGAGTGTGTGTTGGTCAGCCCAGTCTGCCTACAGTGATAAACAACAGGCACTATAAAGGGTGAGAGACACTATCCTCACATCACAGTACCTGTATGGAGACAGCACCAAATCGTGAAAATAAAAGGTATGATGATCCATAAAGTACAATTACATATCTCTTCGCTGTTAACACAGTTCATGATTCTACACTGCAAAGAAAGCACTCAAAACATTTTTTTGTTTCATATTAGAAGTTCAAAGATAGGTACATATTTTAAAATTTGGAATTTGTGCTGCATTTTTCCTCTCATTTAATTCAGATATGTTTATTACCATTTTTGTTGACAGGACCAAAGCAATGAAAGCCAAAAAAAAAAGAAAAAAAAAAGAATCACATTGAGCCACATGGGAGATGAGCAATTTTTCCTAACAATCACACGCAGCAGCACAGTCTGTGAGGCATGCTCATCTCTTCTCTGCTTTAAACATTCAACACCCCAAAAGAAAAGGGTAATAAAAATAATTCAGCTTATTACTGAGGCACATACAGTATGACTGAAATCTGAATGACACTTAGACGTTGGATGTACTTCTAGCAGCCATTTCAGCAGCTTTGTTGATGGATCGACAGGACCAGCCAGCATGAACAAGTGGGCCCCACTATAGGTTTAAACTGGGCTGTTTAATGGATTCCATGTGGGTTTATCTGTGGGTTCCATAATGGCCCCATCTGTGTTTGCCCACATGGCCTTTACCTATGGCACCAGTGTTACTGAAACCTGCTCACTCATGTGGGGCCAGACGGGTTTAAAGGGGGCAAGCAGATGACCTGCTTACCTGTGCCATAGGTAAAGTCTATGTGGGCAAACAGAGATGTGGCCAACATGGAACTTGCGAACAAACCCACATGGGACCCATAAGACAGCCCAGGTTTAACCTATGGTGGGGCCCACATGGGCATGCTGGCTGGGCAGATGTAGCCATTGTGAACATGTCACTCATTTGAAGTAACCTTGATCAGCAGTTACTACTTTTATCTTTGTTCCAGGTATGGCGTTCGTATGTGTGTTTACTCCAGGTTCTCTGGTTTCCTCCCACAATCCAAAGACCTGCTTGTTAGGCATCCAGAGTGGCTCGATACAAGCTACAGCCCTATTCAGTTGAAGGTGTGCTCAATTCCTTTAATTTCCTCAGGGACTAGTAAAGTAAACTACCGTTCAAAAGTTTGGGGTCACCCAGACAATTATTTTGTGTTTTCCATGAAAAGTCACACTTATTTACCACCATGAGTTGTAAAATGAATAGAAAATATAGTCAAGACATTGACAAGGTTAGAAATAATGATTTGTATTTGAAATAATAATTTTTTCCTTCAAACTTTGCTTTCGTCAAAGAATCCTTCATTTGCAGCAATTACAGCATTGCAGACCTAACATGATTGCACAAGGGTTTTCTAATCATCCATTAGCCTTCTGACACAATGAGCAAACACATTGTACCATTAGAACACTGGAGTGATAGTTGCTGGAAATGGGCCTCTATACACCTATCTAGATATTGCACCAAAAACCAGACATTTGCAGCTAGAATAGTCATTTACCACATTAGCAATGTATAGAGTGTATTTCTGATTAGTTTAAAGTTATCTTCATTGAAAAAAAGTGCTTTTCTTTCAAAAATAAGGAAATTTCTAAGTGACTCCAAACTTTTGAACGGTAGTGTATATTTTTTTAGCAAGTCTTTAGCAAGTTTGGTTAGTAAACGCTGACGCCTGTGAAAACCAAAGTTTTATCTTATTTTGGGTTGAACCTGCAGTCTGACCATTGTGGTGTTCAACCACAGAGAAAACCAAGAAAGTGAGCAGAAGAACTCTGAAAACTTTTTCTAAACAGGATTTGGAAGGGCTGTGATTACAACTAACACTACACCCTTAAAACTACATACAGGTGCATCGCACTAAATTAGAATATCAACAAAAAGTTGATTTAGTTCAGTAATTCAATTCATAAAATGAAACTCATATTTTGTACAGATTCATTACAGACAGAGTGATATATTTCAAGTGTTTATTTCTTTTAATTTTGATGGTTATGGCCTGCAGCTCATGAAAATCCAAAAATCAGTTTCTCAAAAAATTAGAATATTATATAAGATCCATCCATCCATACATCCATCCATCTTCTACCGCTTTTCCGGAGGTCCGGGTCATGGAGGCAGCAGTTCAAGCAGAGAAGCCCAGCCTTCCCTCTCCCCAGCCACCTGCTCCAGCTCTTCAGAGAGGATACCAAGACGTTCCCAGACCAGCTGAGAGACATAGTCTCTCCAGCGAGTCCTGGGTCTGCCCTGGGGTCTCCTCCCAGAGGGACATGCCCGAAACACCTCAAGTGGGAGGGATCCAGGAGGCATCCTGATCAGATGCCCATACCACCTCAACTAGCTCCTTTCAATATGGAGGAGCAGCAGTTCTACTCTCAGCCTCTCCCGGATGACTGAGCTCCTCACCCCATCTCTAAGGGTGAGTCCAGCAATCCTACGAAGAAAGCTCATTTCAGCCGCTTGTATCCGTGATCTCGTTCTTTCGGTCATTACCCAAAGCTCATGACCATAGGTGAGGGTAGGAACATAGATTGACTGGTAAATCGACAGCTTTGCCTTAGAGCTTATCTCCCTCTTCACCACAACAGACCGGTATAACATCCACATCACTGCAGATACTGCTCCGATCCGTCTATCAATCTCTCACTCCATTCTCCCCTCACTCATGAATAAGACGCCAAGGTATTTAAACTCCTCCACTTGGGGCAGGAGCTTGTCCCCAACCCGGAGAGGACAATCCACCTTTTTCCAGCTATGGACTCGGACTTGGAGGTATTGATTCTCATCCCAGCCGCTTCACACTCAGCGGCAAACCGTCCCAGTAAGACCTGTAGGTCATTGTTGGATGAAGCCAGCAGGACAACATCATTTGCAAACAACAGAGATGAGATCCTGTGGTCACCAAGCATGACACCCTCCGTTCCCTGGCTGCGCCTAGAAATCCTGTCCATGAAAATTATGAACAGGATCGGTAACAAAGGGCAGCCCTGGCGGAGTCCAACTCTCACTGGGAATGAGTCAGACCGAGTGTTGGCAATATGAACCAAACTCTCACAACAGTCGTACAGAGACCAAATAGCTCATAACAACAAGCCCGATACCCCATACTCCCGAAGCACCCCCCCACAAAAAACCACGAGGAACGTGGTCGAATGCCTTCTCCAAATCCACAAAACACATATAAACTGTTTGGGCAAACTCCCACGAATCCTCGAGGATTCTCAAGAGGATAAAGAGCTCATCCGATGTGCCATGGCCAGGACGAAAACCACATTGCTCCTCCTGAATCCGAGGTTCGACCAGCAGCCGCACTCTCCTCTCCAGTAACTTGGCATAGAGAGGGAGGCTGAGGAGTGTGATCCCTCTAAAGTTGGAGCACACCCTGTGGTCTCCTTTTTTGATGAGAGGAACCACCACCCCGGTTTGCCATGCCAAAGGCACTGCCCAACCTCCATGCAATGTTGCAGAGGTGTGTCAACCATGACAGCCCTACAACATCCAGGGCCTTGAGGTACTCAGGGCAAACCTCGTCCACTCCTGGGGCCTGGCCACCAAAGAGATTTTTAACCACCTTGGCGACCTCAGCCCCTGTGATAGGTGAGTTGTCCCCCTCAAGCCAACCAAGCTTGTCCCACAAGCCAACCAAGCTTGATAGGACTCCTTCTTCAGCTTAATGGCCCCCCTCACCACTGGTATCCACCACTTGGTTTGGCGGTTGCCACCATGAGATGCCCCAACGACCTTGCAGCCGCTGCTCTGGGCAGCCGCTTCAACAATGGAGGTGGAGAACATGGCTCATTCAGACTCCATATTTCCAAACTCCCTTGGAATGTGGTTGAAGTTCTTCCGGAGGTGGACGTTGAAGACCTCCTGGACAGGGGCCTCAGCCAGACGTTCCCAGCACACCTTCACTATACGTTTGGGTCTACCAGGTCTGAATGGCATCCTTCCCTGCTATCGGATCCAACTCACCACCAGATGGTGATCAGATGATAGCTCTGCACCTCTCTTTACCCGAATGTCCAAGACATACGGTCGCAGGTCTGATGACACGATAACAGAATTGATCATCAACATAAGATCATCGACATAAGATCAATTTTAAAAAATTGTGGGATTTTTTATAGAAATGTTGGCCGACTAAAAGTATTTCCATGCACACACTCAATACTTGGTCAGGGCTCCTTTTGCATGAATTAATGCTGCATCACTGTGGCATGGCATGAAGGTGATCAGCCTGTGTTACTGCTGAGGTGTTATGAAGGCCCAGGTTGTGATAGTGGCCTTCAGCTCATCTGCATTGTTTGGTCTGGTGTCTCTCATCTCCCTGTTGACGATACTTCTTAGATTCTGTTTGAGGTTTAGGTCAGGAGAGTTTGCTGGCCAGTAAAATATGGTGATACCATGGTCATTAAACCAGGCTTTGGCACTTTTGGCAGCAGTGTGGGCAGGTGCCAAGTCCTGCTAGAAAATGAAATCAACATCTCCATAAACCTTGTCAGCAGAGGGAAACATGAAGTACTCTAAAATGTCCTGGTAGGCAGCTGCATTGACTTTGGACTTGATAAAACACAGTGGAAGAACACCAGCAGATGACATGGCTCCCCAAATCAGGTGCCAAGTCCTGTCACTTGGAAATCAAGGTCCCAGAGTCTGGAGGAAGAGTGAACAGGCACAGAATCCAAGTTGCTTGAGGTCCAGTGTGAAGTTTCCACAGTCAATGATGATATGTGAAGCCATGTCATCTGCTGGTGTTTTCCCACTGTGTTTAATCAAGTCCAATGTCAGTGCAGCCATCTAACACGAAATTTTAGAGCACTTAATGCTTCGCTCTGCTAACAAGCTTTATGGAGATGCTGATTTCATTTTCCAGCAGGACTTGGCACCTGCCCACAATGCCAAAAGTACAAATACCTGGTTTAATGACCATGGTCATTTGCGCAAGATGGCGCCCACAGTGGTCGCCATGGTGCTTCGCTGCGCCCTTTGTTTGTTTTTGTTTGTCAATTGTGTGTCTGCCAGCTGTTATACCCGTGAAGAGCTTCTAAATATCAGGACTTTCACTCCCACGGACCTACTCCCAGTTTTTTTAGCTCCTGCCGCTGATCTGGTTCATTGCTTAGCTCGAAAAGTGAGACGGCGAAAGAGAGGAAGGCGAGTGGGCGCTCTCGTCCAGCTCCGCAGGAGAGGCACGCGCACGGCTTTGCCTGGCATATTTCTGTCCAATACCAATTCTCTCTCTAACAAGGTAGATGAACTGAGACTGCTGATACGTTTTAAGGACCTCTCTTCCTCGGCTGTCCTCTGTTTTACCGAGACCTGGCTCAGGGAAAATACACCGGACAGTGCGCTGCGCCTCGAGGGATTTCAGCTGTTTCGTGCTGATCGAGACACAGAGCTCTCCGGTAAATTCTCAGGAGGAGAAGTCTGCTTTTACATCAACAGCAGCTGGTGCTCTGATGTAACGGTAATTTCCAAACACTGTTCTCCCACCCTGGAATTTCTTTTTATTAACTGCAAGCCATTTTATTCCCCGCGGGAGTTCGCCTCATTCATCCTCGTCGCTGTGTACGTCCCTCCCGACGCGGACACGTGCGAAGCTCAGCGCGTGCTCGCGGATCATATCCAACACACGGAGCGGATTTTTCCAGACTCTCTGGTTATTGTGGTTGGCGACTTTAACCAGAGCAATCTGAGCCATGATCTCCCCCGCTACAAACAGTTTATTAAATGCCCCACCAGAGGAATAAACACGCTGGATCACTGTTACACCACAGTGAAGGACGCATATCACACTGTTCCCCGCGCTGCGCTCAGACTATCTGATCACGTGATGGTCCACCTCATTCCCACATACAGACAGAGATTAAAGCTCACTAAACCTGTTGTGAGCACTACGAAGAAATGGACCAGTGAAGCTGAGGAGAAGCTGGAAACGTGCACGGAAATAACTGATTGGGGCATGTTTAAAGGAGCCACGCATGATTTGGATGAGTACACGGACACTGTGAACTCATATATCCACTTTTGTGAGGAGAGCATCCTTCCATCGCGCACCAGGGTGAGGTACTCTAATGATAAGCCCTGGTTCACTGCTAAGCTCAGACAGATCAGGAAGGAGAAGGAAGCAGCGCTGAAAAGTGGAGACAGGGACTGCTACAGGGAGGTCAAATATCGGTTTAACAGAGAGCTGAGGAGAGCTAAATCTGTGTATTCTGAGAGACTCCAGCAGCAGTTCACTGCTAATGACTCGGCTTCTGTGTGGAGAGGACTGAGGCAAATCACCAATTATCGGCCTCAGGCTCCTAAAGGCAGGATGACAAAGCCCTTTGTCAAAGACTGTCCCAACACTATGCCCGTTTTGACACCTCGTCATCTGTGTCCAACTCCCCCCCTCCCTCCAGCTCCACAGCCTCCACGATCCCTACTTCATCAAAGGCACCCCCCCTCCTCCCCCCCTGCCCTTGTCATCAGTGAGCAGGACGTGCTCAAACAGTTCTCCAGACTGAACCCGCGCAAGGCCCCCGGTCCGGACGGCGTGTCTCCCTCCACCCTGAGACACTGTGCGAAAGAGCTGGCTCCTGTCTTCACAGACATTTTTAACACCTCCCTTAAGCTATGCCACGTGCCGTCCTGCCTCAAATCCTCCACCATCATCCCTGTCCCCAAGAAGCCACGGATCACTGGACTTAACGACTACAGACCTGTAGCGCTCACCTCTGTAGTCATGAAGTCCTTTGAGCGCCTGGTCCTGCCCCACCTCAAGTCCATCACCACCCCCCTCCTGGACCCGCTGCAGTTTGCCTACCGAGCCAACAGGTCTGTAGACGACGCAGTCAACCTAGCCCTCCACTCCATCCTGCAGCACCTGGACTCCCCGGGAACCTACGCCAGGATCCTGTTTGTGGACTTCAGCTCTGCATTCAACACCATCCGCCCCGCTCTGCTCCGGGACAAGCTGTCCCTGCTCAACGTGCCTGACTCCCTCTGCAGGTGGATCACCGACTTCCTGACGGACCGGAGGCAGCATGTGCGGCTGGGAAAGACTGTCTCAGACTCTGCTAGCATCAGCACCGGATCACCCCAGGGCTGTGTACTTTCCCCCCAACTCTTCTCCCTTTATACCAACTCCTGCACCTCCAGCCACCAGTCTGTCAAGTTGATCAAGTTTGCGGACGACACCACCCTCATCGGGCTCATCTCCAACGGCGACGAGTCCGCCTACAGGAGAGAGGTGGCCCAGCTGGCGTCCTGGTGCAACAACAACAACCTGCAGCTGAACGCTCTGAAGACAGTGGAGATGATTGTGGACTTCAGGAAAGTCACAACCCCTCTGCCCCCCCCCCTCACCCTCACAGGCTCTCCCATCACCACTGCTGATTCCTTCCGCTTCCTAGGCACCACCATCACCAGGGACCTCAAGTGGGAGCCGACCATCAGCTCCCTCATCAAAAAGGCCCAGCAGAGGATGTTCTTCCTGCGGCAGCTGAGGAAGCTCAAGCTACCCACCAAGATGTTAGTGCAGTTCTACACAGCCATCATCGAGTCCATCCTCACCACCTCCATAACCGTGTGGTACGCAGGAGCCACTGCCAGGGACAGACTAAGGCTGCAGCGCGTCGTGCGCACTGCTGAGAAGGTGATCGGCTGCAAGCTCCCATCTCTCCAGGATCTGTACATCTCCAGGACCCGGAGGCGTGCTGGCCGGATCATAGCCGATCCCTCACACCCTGGTCACGTACTGTTTGCCCCTCTCCCCTCAGGTAGAAGACTTCGGTCCATCCAGACTAAAACCTCCCGTCACATGAACAGCTTCTTCCCCTCTGCCATCAGACTGCTGAACACTAAGTGACTTATTGACTCTCGTGCACTATGTACAGCAGCTCAACCAGACTCATGTCAATCATCACTGTTTTCTTCCTGCATTACCGACTGCATTATATGGTTCTCCACATTATCTGCTGCTCGCTAATATATTTAAACTGCTGACTAGTATTACTCACTCTTATTCTACACTTTATTGCATGTATAGTTTATTTCTTTTATTTTATCATGTTTAATGTTGCAGCATTGCACCAAGACAAATTCCTAGTTTGTGTACTACATGAACAATGGCAATAAATCTGATTCTGATTCTGATTCTGATGGTTTTACTGTGCTTGATTAGCCAGCAAACTCTCCTGACCTAAATCCCATAGAAAATCTATGGAGTATTGTCAAGACGAAGATGAAATACACCAGACCCAATAATGCAGACAAGCTGAAGGCCGCTATCAAAGCAACCTGGGCTTCCATAACACCTCAGCAGTAACACAAGCTGATTACCTCCATGCCACGCTGCATCGATGCAGTAATTATGCAAAAGGAGCCCCGACCAAGTGTTGAGTGTGTACATGGACATACTTTTCAATTGGCCAACATATCTATTAAAAATCTTTTTTTAATTAATTTTATATAATATTCTAATTTTTTGAGAAACTGAATTTGTGGTTTTCATTTGCTGCAAGCAATAACCATCAAAATTAAAAGAAAAACACTTGAAATATATCACTCTGTGTATAATGAATCTATATAATATATGAGTTTCACTTTCTGAATTGAATTACTGAAATAAATCAACTTTTCGATGACATTCTAATTTATTGAGACACACCTGTGTAATGGAGTGAATAGGGTTCGATTTCATATTGTGACCACGAGGTGTCAGCCACATTTGAACCTGGCATTTCTTCAAGAGCCATACAGTTTCTCTGTAACAACACAGCATGTAATGTTTTTTCCTCAGACAGTTAATAAAGACATCAATACAACAAACAGCAAGAGGTCCACTTCAATGTCAAGATTCCACTGAAGTAACAAAGGAACATTTAAAATTTATTTTCTAAATCACTACTTTATTCAAGTGTTTAAAAAAAGCAAGAGAGGCAGTTTATAAACTAGAACTGCACTCAACAGAGTTGCATACCCATGCCTTACAGCCCTACCCCTGTTGGAATGTTATATAGTCAGGAAAGTCCCTGGTTGACTTTCTGCTTCAATTCTGATGGGACACAATTACCTATTGAAACCAGATGTTTACATACACTGTATAAAAAGACACATAACCTTTTTTATCACTGACATCAAATCAGCCTAAACTTTTCCTGTTTTAGGTCAGTTAGGATTACCAAAATTATTTCTATTTGCTAAATAATTTTATATTTGCTAAGTAAATTTTAGAGAATTTTTTATGACTTTCTTCAAATTAAAAGTTTACACACATTTCCTTTATATTTGGTAGAATTACCATTAAACTGTATGACTTGGGTCAAACATTTTGGTATCCTTCCACAAGCTTCTCACAATAGTTTGCTGGAATTTTGGCCCATTCATCCCGACAGAACTGGTGTAACTGAGTCAGGTTTGTAGGCCGCCTTGTTCCCACACGTCTTTTCAGCTCTGCCCACAAATTTTGTATGGAATTGAGATCAGGGCTTTGTGATGGCCACTCCAAAACACTGATTTTGTTGTCCTTAAGCCACTTTGTAACTAATTCGGGGGTATACTTTGGGTCATTGTCCATCTGGAAGACATATTTGCATCCAAGCTTTACCTTCCTGACTGATGTCTTAAGATATTGCTTCAATATTTCCACATAATGTTATTTCTTTATGATGCCATCTATTGTATGAAGTGCACCAGTCCCTCCTGCAGCAAAACACCCCCATAGCATGATGCTGCCACCCTCTTACTTCACATTTGGGAGGGTGTTCTCAGTCTTGCAAGCTTGCCCCTTTTTCCCCCAAATGTAAATGGTCATTATGGCCAAACAGTTCAATTTAAGTTTCATCAGACCAGGTTAGGTTTTTGTCCCTGTGTGCATCTGCAAACTGTAACCTAGCTTTTTTATGTTGCTTTTGGAATAATGGCTTCTTCCTCGCTGAGTGGCCTTTCAGCCCATGTTGGTACAGGACTTGTTTAATTGTGGATAATGACACTCTTTTACCAGCTTCAACCAGCATCTCCACAAGGTCTTTTGTTTTTGTTCTGGGGTTGATACACACATTTCACACCAAAATACATTCATCTCTGGAACACAGAACCTATCTCCTTCCTGAGTGGTATGATGGCTGAACATTCCCATGGTGTTTATACTTGTAGATAATTGTTTGAGCAGATGAACGTGGCACCTTCAGGCATCTAGAAATTGTGCCCAAGGATGAATCAGACTTATGGAGGTCCACAATTCTCTTCTTGAGATCTTGGGTGATTTCTTTTGATTTTTCTATGTCGTCACACAAGGAAGCAGTATGTTTGAGGTGTGCCTTAAAATACATCTACAGGTGTGTCTCCAATTAACTCAAACATTTTCAGCTAACCTATCAGTTTCCCTTTCCCAAATTGTTTAAAGGCATAGTAATCTTAGTGTATGTAAACTTCTGACTTTGAAGAAAATAACAAAAAAAATCTCAAAAAGTTATTTAATGAATATAAACATTATTTAGCAAATAGAAATAATTGTGATAATCCTAATAATCCTAACTGACCTAAAGCAGGAAAAGTTTAGTCTGATTTAATGTCAGACTGAGGGGGAAAAAAGGGTATGTGTCTTTTTAGACTGTGTATCTAAACTTCTGGTTTCAACTGTATTTTCAAACCTTACTGATCTTCAAGATCAAGTGCAACGTCAAGGTCACTGGACATTCAAGAGGTGTCCCAGACCTCATTCTAGCTTGTGTTAAAATTTGGTGGTTCTGTTACAATAAAGTCACTACAGTATAAGTCAAAACTGATTTTGACCATTTATGACCTTGTGACCTTGACCTTTAACATTTTGATCCCAAAAGCACAGCGAAACATGGTTCTCCAGTGGTCAACCTGTATACCAAGGTTGGTCACCCTAGCATCACCTTCTCTTCAGTTAGAGCACTGATAGACGGACAGATACTGTATGCAGACTCAGATTACCACACTACCCATGATTCGACGCCATCACCATGGGAAAAAAGTCTTCCTTTACAGCTGTTATTAAAAACAGAGTAGCAGGTAATAAACATTAACTTCTGTAGCAAAGTGGAGGACTTTGGCATGAATGTCTATGTGGACTGACTTTCTTATGGAGCCAGCCTCAAGTAGTCATTTGAGGAACTGCAGTTTGTGTCATTTGGGCTTTATTTTTCATTGCTGGAAGTTCATTTGATTTTCTCCTGGGAATTGTTCATAATGTGTAAATTACAATAGTAATAAAATCTTTCCCTTTTAATGTTTGAGTAATATTACTTTGAAGCATACACAGGGAGCTCAACTACCCAGGGAAATTACAGGGAATTATCCAAAGCAGAAAACTGTCATATGCGCCTCTCTGAGGTGCAGAGAGAGAGATGAGCCCACGCGCTGGATGGAGTTAGTGTGTTTAATAAACAAAAGAAAAGAACAGTCCAAAGGTGCCAATAATACAAAAATGCCAAACAAGGATTAACTTACAGAGATGCCTCAGAGCTAGGTGTGCTCTGAAGAAGCAGAAAGGCTTCAGAGGCTGGGAGGAAAACAGGAAAAGCTTCTATGCAGACATACAATGAACTGGCAAGGACTGAATGAACAAACTGAGTATAAGTACAAAATGGAAAGATAACCTGAGTGAAAACAGGTGTGGGACCCAGAGTAGGAGAAGGAACAAAACTGGTGGTTAGAATCAGCTGGGTGGTAATGACAGGTGAGGGAGGGGCAGTTAACAGCCTGGTGGGTGACACCCCCAGTGCAGCGTAACCCCAGAAACACAGCCAACAGCTGTCAACCCAGAGAAATACACCACAGAACTCAAAACATAAAATAGAAACATTAAAAAGGCAACAATGAAACTCAAAAGCAATAAATACAATAAATATGCATAAATGCAAAGGAAAAAATGCCACGAAGCTGAGTCTGGCAGAGATCCAGACTCAGCATATGACAGAGCCCCCCCCCCAAGGGGTGGGGTCCAGACACCCAACATAACATCAAAAAAAAAGAAAAATCCCCCCTCCCCCCCAGCAGGAACTACCACAATCTACCCAGGGCAGGTGGTGGTGGGGAACAGGCCAGGAGGGAACAAAAAACCTACTCAGGGCCCACACCGGAAAAAGAAAAACACACAATTTAGCCCCCCCAAGTCCAGAGGCTAGAAAGCTCGGGAGGCCACCCAGAGTCCCAGACTCAGTGGATGGCATAGTGCACCCGGTCTGGTGGCCTGCCAAAATCCCAGACCAACCGGACGACCAGGTTGAATGAGTCAGGTGGCCTGCCAGGGAAAATCTGCCACCCAACCCAACAGCTCAGTTCATTGGGTGGCCGGTCTGGGTTCTTCAGCCACCAGCTTAGGCGAGGCGACCCAGGAGGCAGCTCCCCCACAGGGAGACCCACAACCGAGGGGGTGAGCCGAGGAGAGGAAGCCACGTCGGCGACTGGCACCAAAGGCGAGGGAACCATGACGGCATCTGGCAGTAGAGGAGAAGGACCCATGACGGCATCCAGCAGCAGAGCAGAAGGACCCACAACGGCATCTGGCAGCAGTGGAGAAGGACCCACGGCGGCGCTTTCGCTGGTCTCAGGAAGGAGAACGGTTGCACCCACGGGGGTCCCAGTCTGAGACACAGTTGCATCCACGGGGGGCTCCAAGCTGGAGCTCTGCAGCACCCACGGTGGACCCAGACTGGGCCAACGCTGCACCCACAATGGACCCAGACTGAGCCAAAGCTGCACCCACGGTGGACCCATGCTGAGCTAATGCTGCACCCACGGTGGACCTGGGCTGGGCTAACGCTGCACCCATGGTGGGCCCAGGCTGGGATGGAACGCCTGCGACAACCTCAACAGGAGGAGTTGGACCCGGGCCGACCTCCAGTGGCGAACCTGGATCAACGGAGGCCTCAGGTGGTGATGAATCCTCTCCAGTGACCCTGGGAGAGAGCTCAGAGACAGCACAGAGAGAAGAGGGGTCAGGGTCGCTGGCAGCAGCAGAGCCCGGCAAGGCGGGCCCAGGGGCAGCAGGCAGCTGCACCTGCCTCTCCTCACCAAGAGCCAGGCAAGATTGCTCAAAAACAGAGAGGAGAAACACAAAAGAGAGCACTTGCCTGAGCTCGAGCTCCACTGCCGTCCAGGAAGCCGACGATCCAGGTGACGATGGTCCGGCGGGCTCAGCCCTCAGGAGGTTCAGCTCAGATGTCAACTCTGCTGCAGCGGCCCCCATAGCAGGCATGATAGTCATATCAGTCCCTTCATCCCCAGGCATAGTGGTCCAAGCAGGAGGCACATCTAGCGTGGCGGCTAGGGTCCGGATCACCGTAGGGGCTGGACTAGGTGTGGCAGGCTTGGGTTCAGCGTCTTCCCTCTGCCCATAGAGGATCTGCAGGGCTGGGTTGGTGTCTTCCAGTATCGTGGGCTCCTCCATCATCCGGCAATTGAGTTCCAGGGCCAATGAACACTCAGAGGCAAGAGGAGGAAATATGGAGAGGGTAGGTGAAGATTTATTATCTGCAGCAGGCAAAGAGCACTCAGGGGACTGTTTTATCTTAGTCTCTTTACCAGGAGTCAGGCAAGACAATTCATCAATAACTTGAATAGAATGACAATGAACTTACCTGTTCTCCTGGTGTACGGTGCTGCCTGCTGCCTCTGGAGCACAAACTGCCCTCTCCGTGTCCATAGCAGGTCTAGCCTCCTCTGTGGGTTGAGGAGAAGCCGCTTCAGTCGGCACGGAGGCGGGCAGAGCCGGGGGCATGATGGCCCGACCCACATCAGCGGATGAATGTGCGAAGAAGGAGGTGGCTGCAGCTACGAAGGAGATGAATGCCGGCGAGGCCACTGGGAGGGGAAATGGCTCAGCTGCAGAATTCTTCTCCCACTGTGAAGGAGAGGTTGCTGACGGTGATGTGGCGCTGCTCTTCTGCCGGGGTCTCTGGGAAAGGCAGCAACGAAGGGGAGGAGGAGACATCAGCTTGTCAGGGAGGAGAGGCTTCGAGGCCAGGGTACGCTCGGTCACCGTCTCCAGCTCTGGCTCACTCAGGATTAGCTCCTCCACTTCGTGGATCAAGTCCAGGAGGAGCGACAGCTTCACCTCCAGAAGAAGGTCTGTCTCCGCTAACAACACCTGTCTTCACTCCTCCAGCTGCTCGGCCGATGGAGCAGGCCAGGGCTCAGGAGGAGGAGCGGAGCTGCCGTGGGAGAGACTGAAAGCTTCTTGCGGCTTCCTCTTCGCTGGAGATGGCTCAGGGGTCGGAACCTCCTCTGTCCGCTCATCACAAGGCAGAGGGTATAAGGAGAGGAGAATTTCGGTTGCCTCCGGGTGGTCCCAAAGGCTGGGACACGTCTCCATAATTTCTGCAGCCCCGTCCCGAGCCTGTCGAACTACCTCGGGAGAACAGGGTTCCAGCGTCCATGAAAAAATGTCCTCCAGGACGCATAGCGCACGCAGCTCCTTATCGTCCAAATAGGACATAGTGCTCCAGACTCGGGGAGAAAAAACACAAAAGAGGTGAAAAAAGAAACACACAACTCCACAGCTGCGCTCTTTTAACATCCGGTTCATACTGAGGTGCACAGAGAGAGAAATGAGCCCACGCGCTGGATGGAGTTAGTGTGTTTAATAAACAAAAGAACAGAACAAACCAAAGGTGCCTATAATACAAAAATGCCAAACAAGGATTAACTTACAGAGATGCCTCAGAGCTACAGTAGGTGTGCTCTGAAGAAGTGGAAAGGCTTCAGAGGCTGGGAGGATGACAGGAAAAGCTTCTATGCAGACATACAATGAACTGGCAAGGACTGAATGAACAAACTGAGTATAAGTACAAAATGGAATGATAACCTGAGTGAAAACAGGTGCGGGACCTGGAGTAGGAGAAGGAACAAAACTGGTGATGAAAATCAGCTGGGAGGTAATGACACGTGAGGGAGGGGCGGTTGACAGCCTGGCAGGTGACACCCCCAGCGGAGTGTAACCCCAGAAACACAGCCAACAGCTGTCAACCCAGAGAAACACATCATAGAACTCAAAACATAAAAAGGCAACAATGAAACTCAAAAGCAACAAATACAACTAGAAAAGCACTCGGAGAGCGCAGACCTCCGCCAAGCGCCACAGTTCCCCCCCATACAGTGTTTGTGTGTAGGTTTGCAGATTCCTTGACCATGAAAACATATGACTAGCAATTGGATTCACAATGAATGAATGAATGAATGAATGAATTTATTTCGGATAGTACAGTACAGGTTAAAAGAAACTGTATAATATAACAACAAGGTCAAATTAGACAAAGACTCCTCCTACTATACAATTCCACGTAAGTTATCCGAAATGGGTGATGGCTGAAGCCGCAGCTTATATTGCCCACCCATATTCCATCCAAGAATTCAAAAGAGAAAAACAAGACAAGAGCGATTACAATTTAAAACAAAGCTAAGACAAAATGTGACTGAGAGAAAAAGAAAACTGAGCTAGGCTAAGTTAAGCGGTTACTATTCAAAAACAAATCTAAGACAAAATGTCACAGAGAAAAAAAAAAGAAAAAAGAAAAAAAGAAAAAAAAACTAAGCTACAACACAACACAGGCTGGATATGTCAATCCTTATGTGAGTTTACATGTCGTCTTGTAAATATGTTTGGAGTATTTCTTCCTTTAGTTTTGATGATGATAGGATTAGTGGTTCAGTAGTAAAAGCATTACCTCCTTGGCGGAGGTAATAAAGTGAAGTGTTGCTGTTGTGTCCATCTCCTCCATCTGCAAAGTGCCAGGCTGTGACCTGTCAAGGCATACCTCATGCCTCCCTTATTGGGGGGGGGGGGGCTTTCGCACCTGTACTGAGTACTTAAAAACTGTATTTATCGGCAGATGAAAGAAAACTGAAGCAAAAACAAACAAACAAACAAAGAAAAACTAAGCAAACAGCAACTGCAACATGAACTATTTCAAACATATTTATTCAAATGTACACTTATATGGACACAATGTTGAGCCATAACTTTTTGGTAATGTGAAAATAATAAGTGAAGTAGCACAAAAAAATTGAGTGCTCTTGCTGTCAGGAAACAATGTTGGCACCAAATCACTGAAGTGATCTGCCACCAATGGGGGTAGATTGTGCTCTGCCACAAAATGACAAAACATCATTTCTACTAGTGATGCATTGGATTTGGAAAGCGTCGGTTCTCTCACTGGCTGAAAATGTTCATCCATCGATGGAATTTGGCTACACAGTTTTTGTGGCGCTGTGTAGCAAAGTGCGACTTCAGGTGGAAAATCCCTGATGCAGTCACTTTTAGTATTAGAGTCACACATATCAGGCGCAGCATTACTGGCGCCGTGATTCCTCTCTGTTCCGGAGCCGCAGGACAAAAGAAGGTGCGATAATGGTTGCCGTGGGTTTTATTGGGTTTGCGCTCCGCGGAAAAAAGAGGATTTGGAAGCGTCCCCTGGCAGAGAGCTGGTTTTTGCGCAGCCCCTATGGCTGGCTGGGGAATTTCTGCCAAATAATCCGGCGCCGGACAGCTGCCCGTGTGAGGTTTTGCAGCTGCGCGCAAACACAGGCACGCTGGCGGGCCCAGGCCACCAGTGTTTTCCGCGCGCTTTTGTGCCTAAAACGTTGAAGAACGCGGAGTTTGTGTTGGTGAGACACGACGACCAGCGCCCTCCATTGCGCCTGCGCACATGTTGAAAATGGCCGTATGTCACAGTGTTAAAAAATGCTTTAAAAAATTCCTGTATCCAGAAGGTGATGCGGATCATCCCCAAAATTTAATCAGTTCTTCCTTGTACCATTTCCAACAACGCCTGAAAGTTTCATGGAAATCCGTCCAAAAGTTTTTGAGTTATCTTGCTAACCAACAGACAAACAGACAGACAGACAAACAAACCCCGGCAAAAACATAACCTCCTCCTGGCCTTTTCGGCCTGGCGGAGGTAATAAATATGCATAAATGCAAAGGAAAAAATGCCATGAAGCTGAGTCTGGCAGAGACCCAGACTCAGCACGTGACAAAAACATCTACTTTCCACTTGTTTTTCAAAGTTAATGTTCCGTTGGTGTACCGTAAGAGCTTCAGGACATAGATGTGTGTGGCTTCATTTAGTTAAATGAACACTTGTTCATGCAGGAAATGTTGTAATTATGCAATATTTCAAAAGTGGGAGTTTGTTCAACAGATGAATTGCTTTTAAACTAGAAATTCCTTGCAGTGAACCCAGTACAGGTGAATTTGCGAATTTGCAGTCCAAAGATCAAAATGATACTGCAAAGAGGTATTTACCTGCACTGCTTTGATGATCGCAATGATCCCCGTCGGCCAGAAGCAGCAGACAGTAGTGAGCACAGCAATGGGCAGGTAGTCGTGTGGCGGTCGACGGTCCATTAGGGTAATGCTAGGCGGCATTTGCATGGGATGAATTTGGCCTGATGGAATTGCCGGGTGAGTTCTTCCGGCTGGCATGTAGGGCTGACCCTGAGAAGAAAAAAGTTGGAAATCAGGTTAAGAAAGGACTAACAGGGGAGGAAGAGGGTGAAAGCAATGTGAGGGGATAGAAATGATGAGAATAACAGCTTGTTTCAAATTAGCAGTACTGCATTTGTGATAGCAGTCTGCAGAATTGATCTTGATTGCATTTTTAAAGTCTGGTAGGATAATGCAAGAGGAGACTTAATCACAGTCCAGAGTCACTGTAGATTAGCTGGACAATTTCTGCCAAGTTTACTTTGTTGCAAACCATCATCAGAGCCAATAATGTGGGAGCCAAGTGCGCTTTACAAACACATCCTCTGATTGTCTAATAAGAGGAGTCAGTATAGAGTATCATTTCTTTAAGCTTCCATAAATTAACTTGGATTTAGATTTCCTTTAATTTAGCTGCAAGTGTATGATGTGCTCTGTTCTAAGAAATGCACCAAAAGTCTGTGCATGAGCTATACTGGATTTTAAAATTGTACACATCCCTGTTAAAACCCCTGTTGTTAGTGTTGCATTCAACAGCAAAAGCTATGGTTTCAGAGAGCTTGCAAAGCATGAAAGTATCTCATTTTAAAAGGTATCAGTCACTAGAAGGATACAAAAGATTTCCTATAGAAAACCATGGAACATACTGAAAACAGTCATCAAGAAGTGTAAAAAATAAGGAACAGCAGTGGCATTACTAGTGGACATCCCTCCAAAATTGATGAAAACCCAAGTTGAAAATTAGTCAGTGAGCCTGCCAGGAGGCCTATAACAACACTTAAGGAGCAAGAGAAATTTCTAACAACTGCTGGTTGAGTACTACATGTGACCCTATCCCATATGCCTGGACTATGGGATAGGGTTGCAAGATAGAAGCCTTTTCTTACAAAGAACTAACACAAAAAATATATTGTCTCACAAAATAATGTGGAAAAATGTGTTACTGTATGATGAAACCAAGGTTGAACATCCTGGTCAAAATTCCAGAAGGTTTGTTTGGCACAAAAACAAGAGAATATCATCAAAAGAAACCCTACCTACAGCGAAGCGTGGTGGTGACAGCATCATGCTTTTGCATTGCATTTCTTGAGATAGAACAGAAGCTTTAGTTGAGGTGGAGGAAATTATGAACAGATAAAAGTACCAGTAATTTTGACCCAAAACTGTTAGAAAGCTGAAGATGATGCAAAATTTTACCTGTCAGCACAACAATGGTAAATGGCATTCCCTTATATAGCACTTTTTCCTTATCTCTAGATGACCAAAGCGCTTTACAGATCCTGCTATCCACCCATTCTCACACAGGCGCTGGCCTGACCCACCAGGAGCATCTGGGGGTTCAGTGTCTCGATCAAGGACACTTCGACATACAGACTGCAGACAGAGTGGGGATCAAACCTCTGACCTTCCGATCAGTAGTTGGCCACACTACACCTGCGCCACAGCCGACCCAAAGCATCCATACAAGTCACCAAAATAATTGTTTCATCAGAAGAAAATCAAAGTTTTTCAATTAAACTGGACATTAAAGGTGAGAAAAGTTTGAAAATGATTTATAGGGATCACATTTTTTTAAACCACAAAAACCTGGCATTTTAAGAGTGGTGTGTACACTTTTTATATCCACTGTATGTACACAGATGAGCAGAAATGCTGTTTTAAAAAGTTCTTTTGTGAGATTGCAGCTGCAGCTTTAAACAAAAGAATGCCACAGTGCAGATGTTAATCTTAACAATAGCTACCCTTGATTATATTTGCATAAACTCATGTTTTCCAACTTAAAATAAAAGGCAAGTAGGGCACTGCAGCTGCACTTCCACTTGTTTAATTATCCACAGATGCTTGCTGGTGCCTCAGTGTGCCACTTTGATGCTAGTGGGGGGTAAAGCACAAACTGCTTCATCTGCTAATGTGCAAACATTTATAACTGGAATAACAAAATCTATTCTGCATTAATAATGAGTAAATAAAGGATACACAAATGGGCATCTGTTTATAAAGCTAAGCATAAGCTGCATGTTTCTACTAACAATGAATGATTGAGAACAAGACTGATGCGTCACTCAAAAATATCAACTTTTTGTAAGAACTTTTTGTAATAAAAACTTCAGTATTGGGGAGACACCACAGAGAATCCCAGAAAGGCAAAAGTGAATCATAGCTTAATGACTGCAGATGGGACCTGGCTGAGTATCTTGCAATTAATTTGGTTAATTAGTGGCATGACAATCTCATCAAAAAGACTATAGAGAAAAGACACAATTCATTATCAGCAGCTTTTAAAGCAGCGCATTTTAAAAAGTGTGGGTGCATGTCGTTCATTAAAGACCCACAGCCACAGGACCCACTCACAGCTATTTCATCTTAGGCCCTGCTTCACCTCAAAAGGCTTCAGTGGAAGAATGGGGCACCCTTAAACTATGTTCTCATGCATTTTCACTTTATGCATGAGCACAGCTATTTTTCAGTGAAAAACCAATCTGCCCTCCCAGGTAAACACCCCTTTATAATACTACCATAGATCATGTGTCCCTGTGAAGTGATGTGCCATTCTGATTGTTTTATTGTAGGTTACGCCCAAAAAACCCCACCTAATTACAGTATGTAATAGCAAAATTGTCTTGGATATGCCTATGAATGATGTTTGTGCTTTTGACATCACATTTTTGACTACACCATCATAAAGCTGGATTTATGCTTTACACTTCTGCTCAAGCATGAGGCTTGTGTGACATAAATTTTGTCATCCTCTCCAGTCCTGTAGGCTCTGCAGGTCCCTCCATGACTGAGCACGTGCAACCAAAATTTTGTGACCGCGTTGACTGTGCGTGCTCACTACGCACAGCAAAAATCCAACCTCCCATTCAAAAGATGGCACCACCGACATAACATACAAAGATGAAACGAAAGAAGAATTAAAAAGAAACGTGGCAAGATCAGAGAAAACAAAGATTCATTCATTCATTCATCTTCTTCCGCTTAATCCTTTTCGGGTCACGGGGGGGCTGGAGCCTATCCCAGCATCTTTGGGCGAGAGGCAGGGTCCACCCTGGACAGATCGCCAGTCCATCGCAGGGCCAACACTGAGAGACAGACAACCATTCACTCTCACAGTCACACCTAAGGACAATTTAGAATCCCCAGTTTGATGCCAATTAACCTAACTTGCATGTTTTTGGCATGTGGGAGGAAACCGGAGAAATTCCGGAGTACACCCACGCAGACACGGGGAGAACATGCAAACTCCACACAGATCACTGTTGGTCGGGGGCTGGGATCGAACCCAGGATCCCCCGGCCAAGGGTGAGTTGCTGTGCTGCCGCAGTGCTAACCACCCCGCCACCGCGCTGCCAAAACTAAAACAGACTAAAACAAAGATGATTAGCGATAAAAGTAGAGAACAAAGGAGTATCTTTTCTCACCTTTGTGCAGTCGCCATTGTTGTTGCTAAGATGTACGTGGCTCTTTTCTTGTCTTTCATATATTCGATGAACAAACTGTTGCATCAGTGTATTTGTGCTACCTATCGGGCTGAGGTAATACTGCAGATGATGGTTATGTGCATGTGATAAACCTTGTTTATGCTCCACCTCTGCTCTAGTGTGCTGAGATGCACTCTTGCTTTGGACAGGTCAGCGCACTCACGGCTGTATATATGCCCCATTTTTTTCGCCTGCTAGACCAAGCGTCATCTGCAGCTTCAACCCAGCCTGATAAGTATCTGACCTGAATGACTATTGACCAGTTGCCCTCACATCCCATGTGATGACGGTCCTGGAGAGACTGGTCTTAGCCCACCTGAGGCTGCAGGTGAAGACGTGGCTGGACCCTCTGCAGTTTGCATATCATCCCCATTTAAGAGTTGAAGACACTGTCTGCCTGCTGCAACGAGCCCATTTGCACCTGGATGGCAGAGGAGACACCGTGACAATCACATTCTTTGATTTCTCCAGTGCCTTTAACACCATCCAGCCACTGCTGCTGGGTAAGAAGCTGCGGGTGATGGGGGTCGACAACTCTGTGATCTGCTGAATTACTGACTACCTGACAGGCAGGCCACAGTTTGTACGACTGGGCAGTGTCTTGTCTGACGTGGTGGTTAGTGATAAGGAAGCTCCACAGGGGACTGTCCTCTCTCCTTTATTCTTCACTTTATACACCACTGACTTTCAGCACAACACCGAGTCATGCCACCTGCAGAAATTCTCTGACGACTCAGCTGTTGTTGGGTGTATAAGAGGGGGAGAGGAGGGGGAGTACAGGTCACTGTTAGACAGATTTGTGGAGTGGACAGAGCAGAATCACCTGATGCTGAACGTCAGCAAGACCAGAGAGATGGTGATTGACTTCAGGAAGAAGAGGATGCCTTCACAGCCATTGCAGATTAGGGGGGAGGATGTGGAGGTGGTTGAGGACTACAAATATCTGGGTGTCATGATCAGCAACAGGCTGGACTGGAGATCCAACACCGATGCTGCGCACAAGAAGGGGATGAGCAGACTCTACTTTCTGAGGAAGCTGAGATCCTTCAACATGTGCCGCAGGATGCTGGAGCTTTTCTACCAGGCCATTGTCACCAGCACCATCTTCTTTGCTGCTGTCTGTTGGGGTAGCAGTATCAAAGCCAGTGACACCAACAGACTTGACAAGATTATCAAGAGGGCTGGCTCTGTAACTGGTCTCAAGCCGGAAACCTTTGAGACTGTGGTGGAGAGGAGGACACTAAATAAACTGCGATCCATCATGGACAATCCTGATCACCCCCCTCCACCAAACACTGGACAGACAGCGGAACACTTTTTCCAGCAGACTGCTACAGCTTTGCTGCCGAACAGTTAAGTACAGGAAATCTTTCCTGCCACATGCCATTTCACTGTACTCATTTCACTGTACTCACTCTGATGTTGATGAATTATGGTCATAACTAGGCTACCATACTTCACCTTACAGTCTAATTGGTACCTCACATCTCACTCTGCACCTGATAGTCCTGCATTGTACAGCGGGTATGATTCATGTATCTATATGGGTCACCATCTATTCTTCTATCATGTATATAAGCTTTTTTTTTAGCAGTTTTACTTTCCATGGGTAATCCCTTTGTCTATTATGCTGTGTGTGTTTCTATTGGTTGGTTGTCTACTGTCATGCTGCTGTTACACTGTAATTTCCCAGTTTGGGATCAATAAAGTACATCTATCTATCTATCTATCTATCTATCTATCTATCTATCTATCTATCTATCTAAGTAATGCAAATGTGCTGCTGTTCCAGTTTGTTCACCAGCTATTCAAAACAGAAGAAGAGCAAGAGCCATGCACAATAACAGCAATGGTGACTGCATGCAGGTGATAAGAGGAGCTCCTGCGTTTACTCCCTTTGATGGAAGAAGCAGCTAAAAAAGAAAGAGAAGGTATAATAGAGTGCTTCTGCATGTGTTGGCATTTTAGTTTTCCTCGTTGTCTTCTTTGTCTATTTTTGTCTTCTTTGTCTATTTTGACTTTTATGCTGTGTTGCTAGCACCACCTCATCAATGGGAGCTTGGATTTGTGCATGTATAGTCAACGCGCCCAGGCAACACAGTCACAAAATTTGGGCTGCATGCACTCAGCTGCGAAATGACCCTGTGGAGCCTAGCAGACTGGAGACGATGATGTAATTTTCATGGCACAAGCCTCACACTCAAGCAGACGTGCAAACTGAGGTGAAGCATAAACCCAGCTCTATAGTATGTCTGGTCAAATAGTTGATGGAAATAAAGCATAAATGAATGTGTGCTGGCCTTGTTCACACAAACACATCACACATTATCAACAGCATGAATGAATGAATTACAGTATGAGTTATCAACAGCATAAACTGCAGTATACAATACACTTTTTTCACATTGATTTGGAGTGTGAAAGGGTCACCCCAAGTAAGCTATTAAAAGCTTTTAGTAGGGGGCTCATTTCTATAATAAAATGAAAACGGATATTGGTCGGATGTCTTTGTGTACAGGAACATAGAAACATATAACAGATACTTTATATAACACATAATCCCAGCATTTGTTTACATTGAATTAGTAGGTAAGGTCAAGATACATTGGCAAGTTATTAAATACTAGTGGAGTGACATCAATATATAAAACAAAAATAACAGTGGGGTGACAACTCATCAGTAAGCAAGTTTTGTGTAACAAATAGTGGATTAATTACACTGGTCAACACCAAATTTATTGTCAAGTTTTTTTTAGCCGATTTAGGACAATTTTGATGTACTGAATCCAAAAATCACATTGGTTTTGCTCAATCGGGTCAACTTTTTGAATTATGGCCACATGTTTTATATGTTTTTGTTTACATGTACGGGTATTTTCACTTTATATGATGCAAAATTCTTTTTTATGTCTTGAAATTCTCTGAATTTTGAACAATGATGACATAATATTCAATTTATATGTACTTACCTTTATACAAAGGTAAGTACATGCACGATACTAAGTACTAAGTAAGTACAGGTTTTTACTTAGCACCTGATTGAGAGAAACGGATGTCATTTTCAGATTCAGCGGTGCAAAACTGTCTTAAATCAGATGAAAAAACACACAACTTACAAAAAAAAATTATTTTTGTAACCCTGTGCTATATAATGATAGGAGTTGCATTTTTAGTTTTTTCTTGAAGATGGAGATGGAAGGTGACATTTTTAGATTCTTATCAAGTTCATTCCAAATCTGCAGTCCTCTGCACACAATACTAAAGCTGGTAGATTTTAGTCTTCGTTTTTTCCCAGTAATTTGGTTTTTATTTCTGGTGGTATAGGTGTGCATGGGAAGGAAAATTGGAATGAGTTCACATAATTGAGTTTGTGGACAGCCTGATACATTATACAGGCAGTCTGGAAGTAATTATACTCAGCAAGTCTTAGAAGATTGTAACGGTGGAAAATATGTCTAGTGGGAGAATTATATTCAGACCATGATAAGGGACATATAACTTTCTTTTGAAGAATTTCTAGCTTGTTTAGGCGTGTTGGACATGTGTTACACCATATGATGTTGCAATAATGCAAATGAAGCTCAAATAAAGTTTTATATAGAGTGAGAAGTGCTGAAAGTGGTAGAAAATGTCTCACTTTAAAAAAACAAAGCAGCATATTTAGCCAGTTTTTTGGTTAGATCATCGATGTGACACTTGAAATTAAGAAATTCATCGATGAGGACCCCCAAGAATTTTGTAGAGCTAACTCTTGTAATGTTCTGTCCATTGATTTTGGGGCAAAGTTGCTTGGTGTCTGACTTTTTATTGGAATGGAATACAATATAATTTGTTTTACTGATGTTAAGAGAAAGTTTGTTATACTGAAACCAGGTGTCTATTTTCATAAGTTCACTATTTACTATGTGTTCAAGTTCATTTGGATTCTGGTGAGCAAAAAATAAGTTTATGTCATCAGCAAACAATACTTTATGTGGTAGCAACGAGGAGTTAGCAATGTCATTTATGTACAGGATGAAAAGAACTGGTCCCAAGATGGAACCCTGGGGGACACCATGATCGATGGATTTATATTATGATTTAAGATAAGATAAGATAAGCCTTTATTAGTCCCACAATGGGGAAATTCCAGGATTGCAACAGCACAGGGATAGCAACACTCAGAGCAATAATTAAGAAGATACGGAAAATATAAATAAGAGCAGTGGATATACATACAGTACATACATACACATAAAAATATAAATATATATACAAAGTGCAGAGCATTGTAGCAAGATGGAATAAACAGCATTATCGTCTACTTAATTATCCTACATAGTATGAATATGTACCCATACATAATGTCACCCTCCGTAGCGACTGATATTGTCCTAGTTGTATACTGGAGGGGACCATTTGTGTAAGTGTGTTGCGTCTTTTGCATTCAATACTATTAGGTCGTCACATTTTTTTGCTATCTCTGCCAGCAGCCCTGCTTAGGTTATACAGTCTAACAGCCGTAGGGAGGAAGGACCTGCGAAACCTCTCGGTTGCGCACCTAGGATGATGTAGTCTACTGCTAAATGAGCTCCTCAGTGCGTTCAATATGTCCTGCATAGGGTGGGACTCGGACTCCAGCAGAGATGACAATTTAGCCACCATCCTTCTCTCTCCTATCTCCTCCACTGGGTCAAGGCGTTGCCCCAGGACAGATCTAGCTTTCTTGATCAGTTCGTGGTTATTTATATAAACATATTGAAGTCTTCCAAACAGATAGCTAATAAACCAATCTAATGCTAGGCCTCTGATACCATACTGTTGTAATTTATTAATTAGGATGTCAGGGTTAATGGTATCAAATGCTTTAGATAGGTTTAAGAAAATGCCAATACCATAGTTGCCTCTCTCAACTGCATCATTGATTTTTTCAATTAGGTCAAGTATTGCCATATAAGTTGTATGTTTCTTTCCGAAGCCATATTGAGATGGGATAACAATGTTGAGCTTGTCAAGGTAATTGGTAAGTCTGTTATAAACCACTCTTTCCAAAACCTTGGAGAGCATCGGCAAAATGGATATTGGACAATAATTAGTCAACTCATTCTTATCACCTGATTTGTAGATTGATATAATTTGTGCAGTTTTTGCTATTTGTGGCAATACTCCAGAGATTAGAGATGGATTAATGCAGTAGGTAAGAAGTTCCAGTATTACATTAATGGTACTTTTCAAAACTTGGTGCGAAATTTCATCAGCTCCAGCAGAATTCGAGTTCTTTATGTCTTTAATGATTTTCCAGACTTCATCACAATCAGTTGGCTTCAGGAAGCAAGACTTCAGGTAGTTTCCTGATAAATAATGTTTGAAAGAGGCAAGCGTTCAAAGCATAGGTGCACCATAGACATGGATAGCATAAAGACTGTTTAATAAGGCCCATAAAGTGGTCACTTTGATATTGCACCTTTGTTGTCTTCAGAGCCCTGACTTCCTACCCTCATGTTTACCTCTACTTTGATTACCTACTGTCATGATCCTGTTTATGTCACAGTCCCTTTGTGTTTATTTTCATTCTTCCTGTGATTATTCATTATTATCTTTTGCATTTATTGCCCTCTGTGTTCCTCTGAGTCCCCTGTCATTGCCTTCTGAGTCGTCCCCTGTTTGGTCCTGGGTCTGTATGTGTATCCGTTTGCCTAATGTTCCAGCTCCTCATGTTTTCCATATCTGTAGCCATCGTCCTCTCTATATTGCTCCTGTGCTGTTGTCCTGTATGTTCATTGTCATGTCTCATGTGCATCCCTTCTGTGATTGTCTGTGCAGCCCTGCCCATCCTGTAGCTGCTCCCCTGCTGTCTCTGACTGCCCCTGATTGGTCCCACCTGTCCTGTGTTGTCTTGATTACCCCCTGTATATATATATACCGGTGTCAGTCTGTGTCGTGTGGTGTCATTAATGTTTCTGTCTTGTTCCATGTTAATGTTTCCAGCCTGATGTTCCTGTATAGTTCCAGCTGTGTTACATGTCTGTGTTCCTTGTGAGTTTTGCCTGCTTAGTTTTGTTCTGTTTTCAGCCCATGTGTTGTTATTTATTTGTTCCATTTTTTTGTTAAGAAACAATCATTTTTGCACCATTCTCTCCACCACCCAACCTTGACAGTTAATCCTACAACTGCTCATTTGCTGTTTCTTGTTCTTTTCCTCTGCACCAGTTTGTTTTATTAACTTACCCGCCATCCCACCAAAAACATGTAGGTTTAGGGCGCTCGCGCACGCAGCGACCAGCAGCCGGTGGCTTGTCACCAGACTGCAAACCAAGTCTACCTACGGGTACAAATAAGTAACAAAAAAAAAAAAAAAAAAAAAAAAAAAAAAAAATCCCTAGTGTTAGTTTTAAATGCCAGTTTGATTACTTGATGTCACAGTTGTTATTATTGAAAAAATACAAAACATGAGTTATTTTTCATAAAACTAATGTTAGGTAGCTGGGTGATTTTTTTTCTCAAAATCATTCTTAGCTGTGCCAAAGATTATCCAAAATATTGGCTTTGATGCATTATTAGCTTTTGTGTAGCATCAGATTTAAAATTTACTACCCTCTTGATTTACAGTATTAAGGTCAAAAAATGTTCACTCACAAAAACTGCTCTAAAATACTGGAGTACAGATTAATATTTTTTTCTACTTTTTTGGGTTAAATCTTTTGATCAACTTCAGTCTTTATCAAAACTATTGAGTACTGAATAATTATCAGGATTTTAAAATCCTTAAAATGATTGGCAGTTTGGTAGTTTTGAACAGGGCTGAAGTTGTTTAAGAGATTTATGCAGAAAAAAGCAAATGAAAAATATTAATCTGAAACATTTTTATAGCAGTTTTTTGGAAGTGGACATTTTTGTCCCTAATTACTCTAAAGGGTAGTAAATTAAACTGATGCCTAAGGGTTAAAAAAATCCATCCCTTCACCATAATGTGTTCTGGACAGTGTTTTAACTCTGTTAAGCTGATATGTTGACTCTGGGCCAAGTGTTTTTTGAGTCTCATGGATCGTCACCTTATCGTGGTGGTGGGGTTTGCGTGCCCCAGTGATCCCAGGAGCTATGTTGTTCGGGGCAATTTGCCTCTGATAGGGTCACCCAAGACAAACTGGTCCTGGCTGAAGGGCCAGACTAAGAACGATCCAACAGACTCTCATGATAAATTCTATATCAAGGATTCAGTGTACCCCGCCCGGTATAGGGTTACCGGGGCCCCACCCTGGAGCCAGGCCTGGGGGAGGGGCTCGAAGGCTAGCGTCTGGTGGTCGGGTTTCCACCTATGGGACCCGGCCGGGCTCAGCCCAAAGGAGTTACATGGGTCCGCCCTCCAGTGGGCTCACCACCTGCAGGAGGGCTCATGGGGGTCCGGTGCTATGTGGATTAGGTGGCGGTCAAAGGCGGAGACCTTGGCGGACTGATCCCAAGCTTTCTAAACTGGCTTTTGGTACGTGGAATGTCACCTCTCTGGTGGGGAAGGAGCCTGAGCTGGTGTACAAGGTTGAGAGATACCGGCTAGATATAGTCGGCCTCACCTCAACACACAGCTCCAGTTCTGGAACCAGTCTCCTGGAGAGGGGCTGGAGCTTGGCCTTTTCTGGAGTTTCCCCGGGCGAGAGGCGACAAGCAGGGGTGGGTATTCTTGTATCCCCCCACCTTGCTGCCTCTATATTGGAGTTTTCCCCGGTGGACGAAAGGATTGCTTCCCTGCGCCTTCGGGTTGGGAAACGGGTCCTGACCATCATTTGTGCTTATGCACCAAATGATGTTTCAGAGTACCCACCCTTTTTGGAGTCTGTGACTGGGGTGCTGGAGGGTGCTTCTCTTGGAGACTCCATTGTCCTACTGGGGGACTTCAATGCACACGTGGGCAACGACAGTGAAACTTGGAAGGAGGTGATTGGGAGGAATGGCCTGCCCGATCTGAACCCGAGTGGTGTTCAGTTATTGGACTTCTGTGCGAACCACAGTTTGTCCATAACGAACACCATGTTCAAGCATAAGGGTGTCCATATGTGCACTTGGCACCAGGACACCCTAGGTCGCAGGTCGATGATCAATTTTGTTATTGTGTCATCAGACCTGTGACTGTATGTCTTGGACACCCGGGTAAAGAGAGGTGCAGAGCTGTCAACTGATCACCACCTGGTGGTGAGTTGGATCCGATAGCAGGGGAGGAAGCCATTCAGACCTGGTAGACCCAAACGTATAGTGGGGGTGTGCTGGGAACGTCTGGCTGAGGCCCCTGTCCGGGAGGTCTTCAACTCCCACCTCCGGAAGAACTTCAACCACATTCCGAGGGAGTCTGGAGACATAGAGTCTGAATGGGCCATGTTCTCCACCTCTGTTGTTGATGCGGCGGCCCAGAGCTGCGGCCGCAAGGTGGTCGGTGCATCTCGTGGTGACAACCCCCGAACCAAGTGGTGGACACCAGTGGTGAGGGGGGCCATTAAGCTGAAGAAGGAGTCCTATCAAGCTCGGTTGGCTTGTGAGACTCCCGAAGCAGCTGAGGTGTACCGGCAGGCCAAGCGGAATGCAGCTCGGGTGGTTGCTGAAGCAAAAATCCGGGTATGGGAGGAGTTCGGTGAGGCCATGGAACAAGACTTTCGGTCGGCCTCGAATAGATTCTGGCAAACTGTCCGGTGCCTCAGAAGGGGAAAGTAGCTCCCTGTCCACACTGTGTATGGTGCGGATGGGACACTGTTGACTTCGACTGGGGATATCGTCGGGCGGTGGAAGGAATACTTCGAGGATCTCCTCAATCCCACTGATACGCCTTCCACAGAGGAAGCAGGGTTTGGGGACGAGGGGGATGACTCGCCTATCACAGGGGCTGAGGTCGCCAAGGTGGTTAAAAATCTCCTTGGTGGCCGGGCCCCGGGGGTGGACGAGATTCGCCCTGAGTACCTCAAGGCCCTGGATGTTGTTGAGCTGTCATGGTTGACACGCCTCTGCAACACTGCGTGGAGGTCGGGGGCAGTGCCTTTGGCATGGCAAACTGGGGTGGTGGTTCCTCTCTTCAAAAAAGGGGACCGGAGGGTGTGCTCCAACTTTAGAGGGATCACACTCCTCAGCCTCCCTGGGAAGGTCTATGCAAAGGTACTGGAGAGGAGAGTCCGGCCATTGGTCGAACCTCGGATTCAGGAGGAGCAATGTGGTTTTCGTCCTGGTCGTGGCACATCGGACCAGCTCTTTACCCTCTCGAGAATTCTTGAGGGTTCGTGGGAGTTTGCCCAACCAGTTTACATGTGTTTTGTGGACTTGGAGAAGGCATCTGACCGCGTCCCTCGTGGTTTTTTGTGGGGGGTGCTTCGGGAGTATGGGGTATCGGGCTTGTTGTTACGAGCTATTCGGTCTCTGTACGACCGTTGTGAGAGTTTGCTTCGTATTGCCAACACTCGGTCGGAGTCATTCCCAGTGAGAGTTGGACTCCGCCAGGGCTGCCCCTTGTCACCGATCCTGTTCATAATTTTTTATGAACAGGATTTCTAGGTGCAGCCAGGGAATGGAGGGTGTCATGCTTGGTGACCACAGGATCTCATCTCTGTTGTTTGCAGATGATGTTGTCCTGTTGGCTTCATCCAGCAATGACCTACAGCTCTTGCTGGGACGGTTTGCCGCTGAGTGTGAAGCGGCTGAGATGAGAATCAACACCTCCAAGTCCGAGTCCATGGTCCTCAGCCGGAAAAAGGTGGATTGTCCTCTCTTGGTTGGGGACAGGCTCCTGCCCCAAGTGGAGGGCTTTAAGTATCTTGGGGTCTTGTTCACGAGTGAGGGGAAAATGGAGCGAGAGATTGACAGACGGATCGGAGCAGCATCTGCAGTGATGCGGACGTTGTACCGGTCTGTTGTGGTGAAGAGGGAGCTTAGTTCTAAGGCAAAGCTGTCGATTTAACAGTCAATCTACGTTCCTACTCTCACCTATGGTCACGAGCTTTGGGTAATGACCAAAAGAACAAGATCGCGGATACAAGCGGCTGAAATGAGCTTTCTCCATAGGATTGCTGGACTCACCCTCAGAGACAGGGTGAGGAGCTCAGTCATCCGGGAGAGGCTCAGAGTAGAACCGTTGCTCCTCCACATTGAAAGGAGTCAGTTGAGGTGGTATGGGCATCTGATTAGGATGCCTCCTGGACGCCTCCCACTTGAGGTGTTTCAGGCACGTCTCACTGGGAGGAGACCCCGGGGCAGACCCAGGACAGGTCTGGGAACGCCTTGGTATCCTCTCTGAAGAGCTGGAGCAGGTGGCTGGGGAGAGGGAAGTCTGGGCTTCTCTGCTTGAACTGCTGCCTCCGTGACTCGGACCTCCGGAAAAGCGGTAGAAGATGGATGGATGGATGGATGGATGGTTACAAAAATTGTCAGTTTGCTCTTCCAGCTATTCACAAACTTAGTTTTGTGGTCTCCAGCAATATTTGTCCAGTTCCTAAATACTGTCTAGCATTTATAAATTTATAGATAGTATATTTATTAGTAAGCTGGATCACTGTGGTTGTCAGAGTAGTGTTTGTATGGCTCTTATGTTGTATGAATAATAATTAATTTCCCTGCACTTTAATGTAGTATATGGTATACAGAAACATAAAAACAGCCTGATGTGTGTAATTATCTGTAACAATTTAGCTCATATACTGTATAGTCCACCTTATATGACGCTCATAAATCTAACTGCCATAACCTCTCACTAAAACAGTCTTATTGGTTTAAATTTATCCGAAAATGGTCATTAGGTTTCTTTTTTTCTTTCACATTTTACCAAAATTTTAAAGTGACACCAGCAAAAATGAAGTTTTTTTCTGTTGTTAACATGTGTGTCACATGTTTTTTGTGACTTACAAGACATATCCAGAGCAAAATCTGACTGTATTCCTAAGCCTGTGTTTCTCTGCTGCAAATTTCCAGTTAAGACCCCCCCACCCCACACACACAAAACAGGCGATTTTGGACAGAGCGTTTCTAGCTACGTAAGCATTTCTGCTTAGCCTGATTGGTTATAACATTAACCAGTCAGGCTAAGCACTGGGCATGGCTACAGACCTGAGTTCACTCAGCACCGGGGAAGAGGGAGGAGCCAAGAAGCAAGGATTTGAGGCAGAGAGAGAGAGAGCGGATGAGAGGTAGAGAGGAGAGAGTGTGTGGGGGGTCTTGAATGGGGCCGGCGAGATAATGAGCTGAGAGAACCGGCTCAAACTGTCACTCCTCTACCTACCACTGACCACGCTGACAGTCAGCGTCCCTTCCTGGGGATGGCGCCAACCCAACCATGGTTGCCGTTTTCCACCGCTGGGGCTACCATATTCCGGAGCCCCGTAGCGCATGCGGGGCACAGTCAGCTCGGAGACCAGAGTCCACCAGCCACTGCACCAGCTGCTGGAGGCACCCACAGCGGAATGGGAGGCACACAGTCAGAAGGCCGAAACAGAGACAGACGTCTGCTCTCAGGGGATGAAGGCGCCAAGACTGCCATCCGTCTATTTTGCATTTGTTTGACTCGGTTCAATGAAGGGGTTTTTGAGAGGGACACAAACCCCCCCAGGTGCTCCATTCTGCCCCTGCCATGGAGGATGGAGGAGGAGGCATTAACCCCCCCCCCCCCCCCGGCTGCCTCTGGAGGAGGGAGGCGAGTTGCCCATTGTTTAGCGAAGCAATCTTCGGTGTTCTCAGGTCAGGAGGGGAGCCCTCCCCTCTCCTTGGCTAGCCTTGGCTAGCCTTGCAGCATACAGTACTAGTGGGCGGGGGTATGGGTGGAGCTAATTAGAATATTCATAGATCCATCCATACTTAAGTAGGCGTAAGATGTAAAAACTCTTTCCAAGCAATTCTAAGGCAATGAAAGTTTTTTGTGGGTAAAAAGCCACAATATGCTATTTTGGGCAATACATATTTGTTTTTGAGGTGGTTTAGACCCACCGGAGTACATCTTTAAGATTGTGAATTTTGACATAATTTTTGTGATGCAGAAAAAGGCAAAAGAAAACTGAGCCAGTCTGACCTGTAAAGGGCTGTCCACACCAAGCACTATAAAGACAAACATGACATTGATAGTGCTTGGTGTGGATAGCCCTCTGGCTCAAAGTTCAGATTAGAGAAGTCATGTGAATCAGTGCAAAAGGAGTCTAGTTAGAAATCTGCAAAGTGGATTTGCCGTGTCCTTTTGAGTAACAAAAAAAAATCTGATACAAAATACCAAATGTCCTTAATGTGGCCTGCATCTTTTTTTTAAAAAAAAATAAAAGCTCATCTAAAAACAAGCAATGGAAATCATCTTAGCTTATTACTGCAAAAAAAGAGTGAAAACAGCTTCAGCAACCATCACTGTTGGTAAAAGCTTTTTTTTTCCTAACTGATCTATTTGATGCACCCATTAAAATGAAGTAAGTAAAAGCAGCAACAACATACTGAGCTGCTAAGATTGTATTTCTACACACAAAAAATCAGTTAGTATAAAACTGTCTCTTTTTACTGGATGTGAGACAGAAAAATTAATATTTTATGAAAAAAAATGATATTTTAGTAATTTATCACAGAGCTATCTTTCTGGATAAACATTACCAAGAATGGAAGAAAAAATCAGTCATTCAAAATGAAAAATGACCTGTTGATTGCTGCCATGAAGCAGACAAATGACTTATGAATGAATGGATACAATGGATTTTTTTTTTCTGAAAAGAAACTAAACCAACCCGCTGAGATAACAGAGCTGTGTCTGTGTGATCCACATAATGGTCATCAAATATGTAATTTTGGTTATTTCTCAGGAAGTTTCCAGTAAATTAACATGATTCATAGCACAGAAATCAGATCTGTAAACGTGAACAAGGACAAGAGTTGAGCAGAGATTTTCATTCTGTGGTAGGCTGCTATGAAATCATTCAAACCAGGCTCTGACTCACCGATGCCATGGGGTAGACAGGCACGTAAGCTGTGCACGGCTGCAGCTGAAGAGGGTAGCCTGGATGGAGGTATCCAACAGGAGGGTGTGGCATGGTGCCTCCGGGGCCCTGGGTCTGGACGGTGTAGCCCTGCGGGGCCCCTGGAGGCCCCATAGGACCACACTGGAACTGAGTTTCTTGGAGGTATCCCTCTGTGCCTGGAGGAGGAGGTGGAGGAGGGTAGTTGGGCTGGGTGCCCGGTGCAGGAACCATGTTTGGGTGCTGGGGCACGTTGGGGTCCTGTGGGCCAGGCAGGTATGGAGGAGGCTGCATGGTCTGACGGCTGGAGTCATCGTGCCCTGGGGAAAGATTTTTAAAAATTACTTTAAAATGGACAGATGATGAAAATGTTACTTTTTTAGTGCTTTTGCACATTAATTTGGGTAACTGAAGTTTTTATTAAAAAAAAAAACATGTCATGTTTTCAGGATCGGTCTCTGTCTCAGTATCTCTCATTGAGTGAGCTATTCTAATTTGTCTCCTGATGTGTCATGAGTAATGGACCTCACTGGATACCATCCTCCCAGCTTCATCTCCACTCATTTTTATGAGCATCTAAACCAGGGGTACTCTAACTGTTTGGTTTTTTTTACAAAAGGTCCACATTTATTTTTTTCCAGTGGGTCAGAGATTCAGAACAATGCCAACATGCTGAAAAAAATACAAGTCACTCAGCTGTCTGTAGCATATTGATGCACCATCATGCACGTCACGGACGTGATGACGCAGGCACGGATGACGTCACGATGCCGTGACTATATTAAGGGACTAACGGCGGGAGTCCTGGTCCTTGGTGCCCTGCCTCTAGCCTGCTACACAGCCTGTACCCCTGCACAGTTAGCTTGTTGTATATGTTCCTCATGTTGCTAGCTTCTTTAATAACGCTAACCTTCAACATACAGACAACGTGTCCACCGGTCCCTGTTTCCAAACATGACATTGGTGACAAGGACAAAAAAATAATCTTCTGGAAGAAAATAAGCCATTTTTCTGAAGATGGAAGCGTGTTTGGCACCCCTACCACCATTCCTCACAACCCCAGGTGATCCGCCCATCCCATGGCCTTGTTGGTTTGAGTCAATCCAGACATACGTGTTGGCTATGGACCTAGCTAAGGTTAGCAAGCTTCATCTACGTGCTTTGCTAATTCATAGCCTGGGCAGCGAGGGACAGCATGTCTTCAGAACGTTGGGACCTGCGGATACATACAACAAAAGCGTCGCCCTGCTAGCCAGACATTTTGCGAGGCCCGAGAGTGTGCTGGCAAGGAGAATTAAGTTCTGTCAACGCCGACAGGGAGCGGGAGAGATGACCGAGCAGTACGTCATGGACCTCTGCTGTCTGGCGAGTACATCCAGGTTTGAGCAACTAGAGGACGAGATGGTGCGGGACCAGCTAGCGGAGCACACCAACAACCCAAGACTGTGGGTGAAGCTGTTAATGGGGCTGGATGACCTGCTTCTGGTGAAGGCAGTGGGGTTAGCATTCCAGCTGGAGGGAACTGCCCAGCTAATATCACAGCTAGGTGCTTCACAACAACAAACTCCACCAGCTCATGCAGTTACCCCGGCAGAAGAACCCGTTAATACCACGACCTTCTTGGAGGACCCCAAGGTGAACACCACAGGACAACAGGACATCATGGGATGCCGAGTGTGTGGCAACTGTGGTTCCCCTGTGCACAAAATGCACATGCGCTCCTGCCCGGCCAGGGGACAGCGATACTAGCACTGCGGCAAGCTTAACCATTTTGCCAAAGTGTGCCGTTCAACATGATCAACAATGAGCTCACCACCCAGTTCAAGTGGACCATCTTTGACAACTGCCATCCATGCAGTGGACTCTAGCAATGCAGTGTACAAGTGATGCACAGTGAGGCTCGATGATGTCAGCCTGCCGTTACTATTGGACACTGTCACTATGAGATCGTTGATGAACTGGGTTGCAGTGAAGAAAATTCCTCCCTCGGCATCCAATTGGGAAGGACGCAGCGGAGCTTTATGGATACCGGCACACCATAATCAGCCTTGTAGGAACCATCACGCTGACAGGTCACTACAGGTCCAAAGTCCTCCCAGCGTTCACCTTTCAGGTAGCAATGCATGGCGATAACATCCTGGGGTGTGACTTTTTTTACGAATTGGGTTTCACCATACACAACCATGAGGGACTTTGTTTGACCGCTGGTGATTGGAGCACGTTTCACCCGAACATGGGTACAGCCACTCCAAGCTTGACACTGCATGGAGAGCAGAACACAGAGAAAGGGTGTAATCCGGACTCGTCTCTGATTCTCGCCCGGGATAAGCCTCATGGAGCCACCGTACAGCTGCAGGAGAGAGAGTCCGTGGCAAAGCTGGACCCTGGTGAACAACGACAACACGAAGCACATCCTGTCACTGGCGAGAACAACATGCCACCGCAAACACAACCAGCAACAGAGGAGAGAGGGCATAATCCAGACTCATCTCAGACCCTCGCCCGGCATAAGCCTCATGGAGCTGCCGTACAGCTGCAGGAGAGAGAGTCCGTGGCCGAGCAGGACCCCGCAGAACAACATCAACCCGGAGATCATCCTGCCACCAGAGAGAACGTCACGCCGCCACAACAGCAACCAGCATCAGGGGCAAGAGAGCAGCAGCAGCACCATATGAGGCCCACCAGGTCAGCACTCACGGTGCTCGACTGGGTTTGGGTCCACTGATCCGAATGCCCAGATGACCTGCAGATGCTCCTGTCGCCACTGATACAGATCACCATGCAATTGGGGCCAGCCACCTTCCAGATGGCCAATGGATTGAGATGGCATGCCAGCCGTCTGCGGAAGGTAAGAACAGCAGCTGCCCCGGATCGAGATGCAACGCTGGAGCCAACCCAACTAGTGTGGGACCCGGACTGGGACTTTGCTGACGAGAGAGTGATTACAGTGTTGTGGCACCCAGGTCCGCCACAACCAGTGCCTCCAGGGTGGTGCACACCGCAGGCTCACCAGAGGCCCCCTGAAGTTGAACTCTTAAGTGACTCTGTTTTTGAAATGTTTAAGCAGAGCATGGTTGACAATAGTGGCAGAATAGCCCACTCAACCATGCAGAGTTTTACGGGAAGTCTACCCAGTTGCCCAGGTTCAGATAATGGTTTAAAAGGTAATGGTTATTGTGTATGGAACCTGAAGTGATCTATGGTCTGGTTTGAAAGTTAATACTACAAGAAACAGATATCTAGGGACAATTTAGAACAGCCAATTAACCTAACATGCATGTCTTTAGATTGTGGAAGGAAACCGGAGCCCCCGGAGTAAACCCACGCAGCACAGGGAGAACATGCAAACTCCACACCGAAAGGTTCCAACCCCTGCCAACCTGGGAATTCGAACCAGGAACCTTCTAGCTGTAAGGCAACAGTGCTAACCACTGTACTACCGTGCTAATCTGGTGGGTTGGATTCTGGATTTTTTAACCAACAGGACACAGAGAGTAAGGGTCAATGGTACACTGTCTGACCAAAAGTGTTCTTCTACTGGCTCTCCGCAGGGGTGTGTGTTGTCACCACTACTCTTCATCTTATACACAAACATGTGTCGGAGCAGACATGACAACAGACACATTATAAAGTATGCTGATGATTCAGTTGTTGTCAGTCTCCTCCAGGATGGTGAGAGTGGCCACGGCCCAGTAGTTGATGATTTTGTTCACTGGTGTGAGGATTCCTACCTGCAGCTGAATACGACAAAAACTAAAAATATGATTATTGACTTTAGGAGGAAAACTCCCAGGCACGAAGTCACTATACTAAAAGGCCAGACCACTGAATGTGTACAATCCTATAAATATCTTGGGACGATTACTGATAGTAATTTAAACTTTGAAGAGAACTGTGAAGGGGTGTGCAAAAAGGGTCAGCAACATTTGCATTGTTTAAGGAAACTTGCACGCTTCCAAATTGACCAAACCATAATGACAATGTTTTATTGGGCATTTATTGAATCTCTTTTATCCTTTTCTTTAGTGTCATGGTTTGGTCAGATAAAACTGAAACAGAGGAAATCCTTGGATCAGGTAGTTAGATGGTCCAGTCGTTTGCTTGGTGAGTCACAGCTGAGCCTGACATCCCTGTACACCAGACAAGTACAGAGGATTGCTACCTCCATTTTAAATGATGACTCCCACTCTTTGCGCTGCCACTTTCAGCTTCTTCCCTCCAGACAGAGGTTTGCTGTCCCAAAAAGTAAAACCCAGCGCTATAAAAGCAGCTTTGTTCCTGCTGTTGTTAAAGAATTGAACAAGATGTAACAATATATTGCACATAATTTAGTTACCCATTTATTAATTTTATTTTATATTTACTTATTTTTGTAGGTTTTTTATTTGGGTTCTAAATCTTTTATTGGGTTTTAGACTTTTGAGTTTTTAACCTCTTTGACTAGTCTTTAACTTTTTAATATGACCCTTCTCTCTTCTCTCTTTGTTTTTTCTCTTATCTCTTTGTCCTATGTCCTGATTGGTGGAGCATTGAGCACTTTTATCATGTTTATAGTCAGCTTCATGTGTGCCTGTGTTTGTGTTCATGTTGAATGTAACTGTGGTTTGTAAATATGGATGTCACCTGACCGCAAAACAAATCTACCTACGGGTACAAATAAAGGAACCTAACCTAACCTAACACTGCAGCACACCAAACTGCCTGGACAATGTCACGCAGTTACAACAACTGTTTGTTTGGGGTGCTGTAGCTGAAACCACCACTGACCAGGAAGAAAAAATCTCGGTGAAGAAAAAAAATCCGGCTCATCGACTGGCCAGGACCGAAAACAGAAGTCCATTCCTTTCAGCCAGGTTGTTTATCCACCACAAACAAGACATTTTTTTTTAACTTTTCTCCTTGGCTTTCTCTGGTAAAAGGATTTCTTGGATCCACGCAGTTGTCTTTATTGTTATTTTCTACCCAAAATGCGCTATGGTAAAGGCCACTTCCTTTTCTCAGACTAAATGTTGCTATTGTTACACAACCGCCGAGGGACACTTCCGCCCTTTGGTCTGCTGGATAGTCCATTTGTATTTACACTGCAAGCAAAGCGCATCAGACTTCGTTTGCAAGTGAACCGAGACCCCCATTTTAAGGGGGACCAGACTTTGCTTGTTTGATGTGCACCAGAGTTCGAACGTGCGTTCAGACAGCACCAAACGAACCTATCTGCGGATAGTCCTTTGGTCTGGACCAAACAGTGGCCATATGAATGCGCCCTAAGATGCTATTTGTTGTATTTTACTGTAGTTTATTATTCTCTGGCTGTGATAGCTCTTTCACAAGTTTCTGTTAGTCGAGTTGACCATTGAGTCATTCAGGGTTGTTTCTGTGCTCATTATACTCCATCCAGAGGTTGCATTAAATGAATATTGTCTGTCATTGACAGTTTTTTTTTTTTTTAGCAATTACAGAAATATCTGAAGGCTGTCTGTCATTTTGACAGATTACACTGGGCATGATCTACTGTAACATTTACTTGTAATTTCCACTTGACCAATTTATAGGGTATATTAAATAGAGATTATCAATTTTACTTTCTCACTAAAAAGTATTATCTCAGCAGTCTCTGTTCACCAGTTAACAAATAAATGCAATATCTGCATGCTACATTCATAAGCATGTAAGCATGCTTATGATTACAACTGAACATGTAAACAAAACCAAAAGCTGTTCTGCATCTTATTATATGAAAATTAAAATGGAAGGTGCATGTTCGCCCCGTGTCTGTGTGGGTTTACTCCGGGATTTCTCCGGTTTCCTCCCACATGCCAAAAACATGCAAGTTAGGTTAATTGGCATCAAACTGGGGATTCTAAATTGTCCTTAGGTATGACTGTGAGAGTGAATGGTTGTCTGTCTAGTGTTGGCCCTGCGATGGACTGGTGATCTGTCCAGGGTGTACCCTGCCTCTTGCCCAAAGATGCTGGGATAGGCTCCAGCCCTCCCGTGACCCGAAAAGGATTAAGCGGAAGAAGATGGATGGATGGATGGATGGATGGACAGATGGTAATTTATCATATTTAGAATGACGACAAAAGAGATGTTTCTTTACACTCTAATTATAAGCAGCACGGTGGAGCAGTGGTTAGCACTGTGTCAGCACAGCATGAAGGTCACGGGATCGATCTCACCCCCTGACCATCGTTGACTCTTCTGTGTGGAGTTTACATGTTCTCCCCGTGTCTGCTTGGGTTTACTCCGCGTACTCCAGTTTCCTCCACAGGCCAAAGAGATGAAGGTTAGGTTAATTGGCATCAACTGGGGATTCTAAATTGTCCTTAGGTATGACTGTGAGAGTGAATGGTTGTCTGTCTCTCTGTGTTGGCCCTGCGATGGACTGACGATCTGTCCAGGGTGTACCCTGCCTGTTGCCCAAAAATGCTGGGATAGGCTCCAGCCACCCCCCCCCCACCGTGACCCGAAAAGGATTAAGTGGTAGAAGATGGATGGATGGATGGATGGACTCTAATTATATTTTTAGGTATTTCTGGAATATTATAAAATAGAAAATACTGCATATTCTACTGTTAAGAGTTAGCAGTGCCTTTTTACATATACAAGCTACTGCATAACAAGTTTCCTTATTCTGGACAAATAAAATGAAATGAAGAGGAAGGAAAAGCAGGTAGGAGGATGATCAGAAATAGACAAAGCAGAGGAAGAACAACAGAACACAAATGTAAGAATGAGGCTTTGTTATCTAACTCAAGCAGTGCTACATGTGTGTTCACATGTTGGCTGTAATATGTTTTATCGCTGCTGAGGAGAGGAAAAACAATTACACCCTCTGTAGTTCTTCAATGAGACTTCAAACAGCAGCCAAAGAAGCTGGTATTTCAAACCTGCTACCTGCTCTGTCTAATGATGACAGTGATTGACATTTAAACTCTTGGCAAAGAGAAAGAGCAAAGGCCCTTTTTTCTCTCTCCTCCTCAGCAAGGTTTATTAGCAAGAGAAAATGTGACATTTTCACACTGATGAAAACCCCATCCCGAAGCCTCCATCTGCTTTTGGACATCTGAACACTTTAACGCTCACACACTTCTGCTCCCTCTGTGTTTGCTTAACACTGAAAATGACTGATAGGGCGTCGTGTTTTCACAGAAGGGAGGAGGCTGAGGTAATCCACTCTGACAGGGACATGAGGAGAAACAAAGGAAAGGATGGAGATGGATGGATGAATAGAAAGGAGGAAGAAGAGGAGGAGAGCAGGAGGCAGTGTCAGCAAGCAGAGAGGCTGAGTGATGAAGGATGACGACTTGCGCTTGGGGACTTTTTTTTTCTTTTTTTACGTAACAGTCCCCAACCCTGTCACAAGCAGGAAGTGGACCAAAACGAGACAGAGGGGAGAGGGAGGCAAGTTTCAGGAGAAACACACCTTTAAAAGGTCATGTCGTGAAGAGCAGCTCTGCCAACAGGAAGCCTAATACAGATGTTGGTCGTTTTTTTGTTTTGTTTTGTTTTGTTTTATCTCCCAGAGCCTCTAACATCTTAATTTGGAAATATTTCACAGATAAAACCCCAGCATACAGTATTTCTTTATTTCTATTTTCTATTCACAAATTTGACAGATCTGTCAGGTTTGTCATGCCCCCCGCTGTGCGATGGTCTTTGGAGGAGAGAATCATCTTGGTTGAACCAAGACTGACTTTTTTATTAACTTTATGTGCCTGTGAGCGAAATGATGGAGACTTCATGCTCTCACACACCTAGGATTCATGGATTGGGAGGTGACGGCAGTTTGGCATGACCGCGCTGTGCATAAATTAGGATTAGCTATGCATAAGTTATGCATAAGTTAGACTATCATTGGGCATAAGTTGTGAATGCTGGCAACATGCTAAGTATTTGTTGGTATAAGTTATCTATAAGCTATTGAAACATTCTATACAAGTTACTAATACATTATGTACACGTCCAACTTGTTATGGATACACAATGCATAAGATAAGATAAGATAAGATAAGCCTTTATTAGTCCCACAACGGGGAAATTCCAGGATTGCAACAGCACAGGGATAGCAACACTCAGAGCAACAATCAGAAGGCAAGAAAAAAAAAAAAAAAAAAAAAAAAAACAAGCAAGCAAGAGCAGCTAATATACATATGTACGTATTACTATAAAATATATATATATACACACACACACAGACACACAGTGCAGAGCATTGTAGCTGGATGGAATAAATATATGAATATATGAACACACAGTGCAGAGCATTGTAGCTAGATGGAATAAATATGTAAATATATAAACACCCACAGTACGGAGCATTGCAGCTAGGTGGAATAAATATGCAAGTATATAAACACACACAGTGCGGAGCAATGTAGCTAGATGGAATAATATGTAGATATATAAATATATAAACACACCCAGTGCTGAGCATTGTAGCTAGATGGAATAAATATGTAGATATATAAATATATAAACACACACAGTGCAGAGCATTGTTGCTAGATGGAATGAAACAGCATAACTGTCTACTTAGTTATCCTACATGGTATGATTATGTGCCCATACATATTCTCACCCTCCATAGCGACCGGTAAGTTCCTAGTTGTATGCCGGAGGGGACCATTGTGTAAGTCTATTGCATCTTTTGCATTCAAAAAACTATTAGTTTGTTACGTCTTTTTGCTATCTCTGCGAGCAGCCCTGCTTAGGTTGTACAGTCTGACAGCCGTTGGTAGGAAGGACCTACGAAACCTCTCGGTTGTGCACCTGGGATGATGTAGTCTGCTGCTAAATGAGCTCCTCAGTGCATTCAGTATGTCCTGCATAGGGTGGAACTCGGACTCCAGCAGAGATGACAGTTTAGCCACCGTCCTTCTCTCTCCTATCTCCTCCATCGGATCAAGGCGCTGCCCCAGGACAGAGCTAGCTTTCTTAATCATACATCCAAAATTGGCATACATCCAAAATTGACAATTTTGGCTGTATGCCAGTGTTTTAGAGAAATTTTGATACGTAGGCAAACGCGGCCTAAATCGTCAAGGTGTGACAGGGCCTTAAGGAAGTGGTGTCAGCTTCTCTTTGCTCAGATGCATTATGGGATAGACCATCATACAAGTGAAATGTGAACTGCAGTCAGATGAATCAGCATTATTGATTAGCTCAGCATAAAAGGAGATATTCCTGGAGCATTTTAGTCTTTGGACCGCACCTCGAAACAGTAATCCATGCTTTTATTTTATCTCAACTGGATTACTGTAATGCACTTTATTTTTTTTATTTTTTTTTTGTCCTGTCAGGCAGCTAGGCAAACAGAACAGGGATCTGTCACCCTACTGTGCCAAAACAGATTTACTTTGCCAAGAAGAACCTATACAGTGCCTAACTTTGCACTGTATATTGTTGTAACTCCTCCTGTAATAACTTTTAATACTTTATTTTAATTGTTTTACCCATGGAAGACCCAACAGGATGGGGAAGAGGGAAAGGAAGTGTGTGAAGGAGGGAAAGAAAAGGGAGGGGAACAGACAAAAAAAAGACAACTAAAACAAACAAAAGACAAACTGCTTCTTCCACCGGAGATGTCTCAACACGAGTCTGGTTTCTGCACCTGTTAAAGGAGAGACACTTGTACATGTATGTCTGTGTGCCTATATATGAGAACGCGCGCAAAATAAGTGTGTGCATGTGAGTGGTTTGTCAGGAAACATACGAGTGGAGGGCCAGTCGCAGCAGCCCTCCCCCCAAGGACCCCGAGCAGGCAAGGCAGCGCCACCAACCCCCAGCCCCGAGGTCAGCAAGCCCCAGGAAAGCCAAGCATCCACCCCCGGAGAGACGATCAAGGGAGGGCAGGCTGCCCGGCGGCCGGCGCGGTGAGCCCACACCCCTGGACCTGCCCGACCCCCACCCCCCCCAGCAGGGCCAACATCCGCCCCCGGGCCCCAGGCACCAGGAGGCCAGCGACCCCACCCCCCAGGACAGAGACCAGCCAGCGCCCCCCGGCGCGAGCCCCCCCAGTTACCCCCACAGCGGTCCCGCCCCAGCGCCTCGGCCACACACCCCGGGGACCCCCACGTCCAAAGAAGTCCCCTCGCCCAGGTGAGCCCACATTGCCGAGAGGCACTACCCCCCTAATCCAGCCCCTCCCGACTCGCAGGCACACCCCTCCCCATACCTTCACACCCACATGTTCCCATGCACACCCCTCTCACTCAGCCAGACCGACCCATTCTCTCTCACTCCAGTACCCACTTAAATTCACCTCCTCATTCACCTTTATTATTCACCTCCTCATTCCTCATTCACCTTTATTTCAAAAGCCGGCTGTGCAGTGGGCAGATGCAGTGAGCCTGAACATGCACCAGTGCCCGGCAGTGACCAGGGAGGCCACCGGCGCAGGCCACAGAAGCAGACCCCCACCCCCCAGCGCCCATCTGAGCGAACAATCAGCAGACCACCGCAGGCGCCCCAAGATGCCACTCGGCATGCAAAGCACCACACAAAACCGACCCACCATCACCACCTCCATTCATCACCCTCTCACTCACACTTAAACTCATATTCAGCCCCCCGTCACTTCCTTGGTTATATCTATACATTAGTGGCATCCAGGGATTTTTACAACATGATAGGTCCCAGGCTCCCCACCAGGCCCCCACGCCCCCAGCAAGACAGGGCAACAGGGGTGGGGGAAGACCCCCACCTCCTCCCCCCGCACAGAACATGGTGGATGTGTGTCGGTTATATGATATAATTGTGTATAAATGTGTGGACTACTAAAGTGCAATTAAAATTGGGGGGATAGTAATTGAAGCATTGTTAGCCACTGTGATGGGCAGCAGAGCCCCCATCCCCCCAAGCCCTCAGTGTCTAAAATGCAATTAAAATTGAGGTGAGTGCAGCCCCACCACGCGACAAAGGTATCCCCTTCACCGACACAGTGCGGCACACACCCACCCCAAAGCCCTAAATGTAACAAAAAAGATCAGGGGGAGGAGGAGGGTGGGAAATAAGACTGGGAGGTAGGTGGTCCAAAAACAAGGTCGCCCCCCCCCCAGAAGCCAGCTTGCAGACTGGCATGTGAGGCCACCCACTGCCCCCAAATCCCAACCCAGGGCGAGGGCCGCCAGTGGAAACAACCCAGGACCCACCAGCATCACGTCCCGGCACTCCAGCACCACTAACATGACGGGGCAGCCAAACATACTACCACTCATCTTACACACACGAACATGGACAACAACAGTCACAATAGGAACAATGGGCCGGACCCACACAGCGCCCAACACGCCAGGCGACACACCCAAGCGCCCACGCAGGCCCACGACCACCCACCCCAGACACACACCGACAGCTGCAGGCCGCCCTGCAACCACAGCCACCCCGGAACAACCCAATGGAAACACAGCCAATAACCCGCACCAATGACCCCCCCAGCCACCCCCAAGCACCAACGCACACCCGCTGCCAATGACATCAGGGCCGATGTAGCAAAGTGCCTCACCCCCCAACACAACAGCAGGGCGGCCGGGACAAGCAAGCCCCGAAACGCCAGCCCCCATGCCACTGGATGGACTGCCCAACCCCTGCCACCCAACAAAGCTCTCCTACCCATACACACATCCTCCGCCCCCTAGACATCTACCCACAAGTCACCGCTTCCATACACACACATAACTCCACCCACCATCACACATACCCACCTACATAAACACACAACCCCACCTGCCCACTCAACACACACCCACTTCCACATCCGCTCATACACAAGCCTACACTCACACACCCCCTCCCCCACTCGCAGACCCCTGTGAAAGGGGAGGGCAACCCAGGAAGCGGGCACCAGCCCCTGGGTGGCACCCGGGCCCCAGGAAACACACGACCCCACCACGCAAGGATGCATCAGGGACAACCCCCACCGCCGGCACACACCCGACCCCGGCCCGGGGCGGGGGGACGCCCCCCCCAGCACCAGGGGCCCAGGGCCAGACCCAGACCCCCACGAGGGGCGAGGCCAGCCGGCCAGGGGCCACAGCCCAACCCCCCCGGTCCATTCCCCCCCCCCCCCCCCCCCGGGCCAGACAGACGGCCACCCCGGAGCAGGCCCCCCGGACACCTGCGGTTGGGGCGCAGCCAGCCGCCAGAGGTGCCAAGGAGAGTGAGTCACTGCCCGCCACCCCTCAGATTATAGAATTAATAAGCGGGGACCAGAGAGAATTGAATTCCGCCAATTGATTATTTGAGGAGGCTGACATTCTTTCCAGGCTAATATAATCCAATAGTAAGTTACTATAGTAAGTCGTGCACAAGTTATTTCTTGTTTTCCAGTTCATGAGGATAGCTTTCTTTGCGATGCATAAGGCAGTGAGAACCATGTGTGACATCCTTGCATCTATATTTATTTCACTTAAATCACCTAATATGCAAAGTGTGGGTGAGGGTGGGACACTATACCCAAGCCATGCTGACAGGTCTTCACATGTCTTCTGCCAGAACTTTTGAACCGGTGCACAGGACCACATAGCATGCATATAACTATCCGGGACATTGCTAGTACAGTGAGGGCAGATATTTGTGTGACTCAGGCCCATTTTGAACATCCTTTGTCCTGTATAATGAATTCTATGTAGAACTTTATATTGTATAAGTTGTAAGTTAGAGTTTTTAGTCATCTTAAAAGTGTTTAAACATATTTGTGTCCAGAAACTTTCCTCCTTATTAATCGATAAGTCTGTCTCCCATTTTGATATTGGAAGAGATATGGACTCATCCAACGTTGATAATAGTCTATATATTTTCGATATCAATTTTGGGGAACGGAGATTTAGAAACTCTGCCACCTTAACTGGTACTTCTAAATCTGTCTGATTAAGATTAAATCTTGCTTTTATTATGGATTTAAGCTGTTGGTATTCAAAATACTTTTTATCACTGATTTCGTGTTGTGACACTAGATCCTGAAATTGGATAAAATTTCCACCTTGATTAAGATGTTCTAAGTTGTTTATTCCCTTCTCTTGCCATAGTGGAAATTTTAATGTCCTCTTTTGTTGCAGGATATCAGGATTATTCCAAATGGGCGTGAGTTTACAGGGGACAAGTGAAGACCCTGTTATTTTTAAAAATTTCCACCAAGCCGTCAGAGAGGAACTAATATTAATACTTTTAAAACACTCATGGCGTTTAATAGAGGGACTTATAAAAGGTAAGTCAGAGATATTTAGCGACCCACAGAGAGCCTGTTCAGCATCTAACCATGGGTTCCCTAATGGGGTTGATTTTGTCCATTTTGAAATGAACTGCAATCTATTGGCTAAAAAGTAATTAAAAAAATTTGGTAAATCTAAGCCTCCGCACTCTTTCGCTTTTTGGAGGGTTTTTAAACTAATTCGTGATGGTTTATCCTTCCATAAAAATTTACTTATATTTGAGTCTAGAGACTTAAACCAGGCCATTGATGGTTGGGTAGGGATCATTGAGAACAAATAGTTAATTTTAGGAAGGACCATCATTTTAAAGGTTGCGACTCTTCCCATTAATGATAAAGGTAGTGTCCTTCAGCACGTAAGATCGTCTTGTATCTTTTTTAAAAGGGGGATATGATTTAGTCGCAATAACTCTGAGAGCCTGGAAGAAATATCTATTCCTAAATATTTAACATTCCCTGATTGTATCGGAATAGTAGATGTATTTGGGAAATTGCAATTTATGGGTAAAGCTATTGATTTTACCCAGTTAATAGAGTAGTCTGATAATGATGAAAATTTATCAATGAGCGCCACTGTCTGAAGAAGAGATCTTTCTGAGTTTTCAAGGAAAATCAATACATCATCAGCATAAAGACTTATCTTATGTTCCTTTTCTCCAGTTTGAATACCTCTGATATCAACATTTTGTCGTATGGCTGCTGCTAACGGTTCAATAAAGATGGTAAAAAGTGAGGGAGAGAGTGGACACCCCTGCCTAGTACCTCTCTGAAGATTAAAGCTTCGGGAAGTCTGATCATTTGTTCGGACAGATGCAACTGGACATCTATATAGTGTTTTAACCCAGTTTATGAAAGATGAACCAAACCCAAACTTGTTTAACACCATAAAAAGAAATTTCCAGTTAACCCGCTCAAAGGCTTTCTCTGCATCCAGTGACAAGATTGTAGTTTCTACACTATTGATCTTGCAGTAGTCTATTAAATTAAATAGCCTGCGTGTATTATCAGCTGAGTGCCTACCCTTGATAAAACCTGTTTGATCTGGGTGTATAATAAACGGAATTATCCTTTCCAGTCTTTTGGCGAGAGCTTTGCAAATTATTTTGAGATCGACATTCATAAGCGAGATGGGACGGTAGCTGGATGGAAGCGTAGGTTCTTTTCCAGGTTTAAGGAGTAGAATAATACTAGCCAAATTCATATTCGGAGGAATTACATTATCTTCTTTGATTTGGTTCACCATTTTAAAAAAAGTAGGTGCCATCACGGGCCAAAATTCTTTATAAAATTCTACTGGAAAACCATCTGGTCCTGGGGCTTTATTGTTTGGGATGTGCTTAAGTGCCTCCTGGAGTTCAAACACCTGAAGAGGTGCATCCAGAGCCGCAATCTGTTCATTATTTAATTGTGGTAGGTTAATATTGTCCAAAAATGTATTTATCTCTGAGTCCGATGGGTTAACCTGTGATGAGTAGAGATTTTCATAAAACTTTCTGAAGGAGTTATTTATTTCTTCAGGCACATGGGTAATATTTCCAGTCATATCCTTGATAGAATGGATAGTTGTTTTTTCTTTATTCAATCTAAGCTGGTTCGCAAGATATCGCCCCGATTTATTACTGTGTTCAAAATTCTCAAGACGCAGTCTTTGTATTAAAAACTGTGCTCTTTTGTTTGTAATTTCTTTTAATTCCAGCTTTAATTTTCTCAAATCGTTAAGTGCCTGTTCCTGTGGGGAAATGGCACAAGTTGTCTCCAGTGATTTAATCTTCTGTTCTAAATCCAGTATCAGTGCTTTTTCTTTTTTATTCTTGTATGAACAGTAAGAGATTATTTTACCTCACATGACCACTTTTGCTGCTTCCCAAAGAACACCTGGGGATATTCCTGGCACATCATTATATTCCAGATATGATTCCCACTCTTTATTAAAATAATTAATAAAGTCTTCATCTTTCAGTAGTGATATATTAAATCTCCAGCTCCTAGTTTCCCTTGTAGCTTCCCTATTTACTAGTGTAAGAGAAACTGGATGATGATCGCTAATAGCTTGATTTGAACATATTTCAGTGTCTATGATGTCCCTTACAATAGAGTTACTGGCTAAGAAGAAATCTAGACGCGAATATGAACTATGAACTGATGAAAAAAAGGTATATTCCCGAAGAGTTGGGTGAAGAGATCGCCATTCATCGCAAAGACCAAAATCATTCATGTACTGTTTGAGAGTGTCAGTAGCCAGCCATTTTCGGTAAACCCCCGATGTACTGAGCCTGTCGAGTGCAGGGTTTAATACCAAGTTGAAGTCCCCTCCTATTATAAGTGTGGTGTCCAAGTGCTCAGAAAGAGAAGTGAAAAAAGTGTGAAAAAAGGATGGGTCGTCAACATTTGGGCCATAAACGCTTGCAATACATAGATCCAAATTTTGGACTGAAATTTTTAGTATTATAAATCTACCTTCTGGATCTATTATGGTGTTATTCATAACAAAGTGTATTCTTCTATTTACCAGTATAGCTACCCCCCTTTGCTTAGAATTAAAGCCGGCTGAGTACATATGGGGGAATTCTGGTGAGGTGAGCGCATCTACAGACGACTTAGAGACATGTGTCTCCTGCAATAAAACAAAGTCTGCCTGTAGATCGTTCAATCGATTAAAAACTTTTAGCCTCTTCTCCCCATTTCCAATTCCACGTATGTTCCACGTGACAAACTTAAATGAAGACATGTTTTCACTAACTGGTTGTGTACTAAAGACTAACTAAATGTGTAAACTATATGTGCCTATGTGATATGTCTGTAATGTATGCATATATATGTATATATACAGTATGTTGTGTGTATATATGCATATATAATTGGGTGCACGTGCATGATGTCTCTGTGCCATTTGCCTGCAATTGCAAGCAAATGGGTACATGTATTTCAAGTTATTTCCTACAAACCAGAAGTATGAGAAAAAACAGACATGAAGGTTAGTAAGTGGTGGAAAAACGCAGACAACATACAACAATGACCTAAAAACTTCAAAAAAAAAACCTACAACAGACAAACAAACAAACAACAACCTCAACAACAAAGAAATAAACATTTTGACAAATGTTAACATATTAAACTGAAATCAAGTAAGAGACCTGCGCACAATCCCACTCTCTTTTCCACCTGTAGCTAAAAAAAAAAAGGAGAAAAAAAAATGGGCTCTAGAATAACCAGGGAGTTATAGTTTCATCCATAAACAGCTTGCCATCTATATACAATCTATCCACAGAAACAATAGCTCGTTTACCTTCTTGGATGTATTGCTTCCTAATGGGAAAAAGCATCCTTCTCCTTTCCAAGATTTCTTGTGGAAATTGATCATTTAGACCATAATTGGTGTTTTTAAGCTGCTTGCCCTGCCTCTGTACCAAAATTTTTTGCTTAAAATGTTCAAATTTGGCAACAATAGGTCTGGGACGTTTATTCTGGGAATTTTTTTGCCCTATTCGGTGGACTCGGTGGAAAGTAATTGAGTTTGTGACTTCGGGGGATAGTTTTAGTTGTGATGACATAAATTCTCGGACCAGCTGTTCTGGATTTTCATTATTTTTTTTCAATAATTCCAGAAAAAAACGAGGTTATCTCTCATGCTGCGTGACTGCAGACTGAGAACTGTCTCCTTCATTTTCCGATTTTCTCCCTCAACAACGCCAAGCCGTGCGGTTAGTGTGGTGACTGACTTTTTCAGGCTGTTATTTTCCTCCACGAGAGAGACGAGCTGCACCTGACTAAACTCAAGGCTCTCCCGCAAATTTTGGAACTCTTTGTGAAGAAGTTCAACCAACGCCAGTCTACCATCCATGCTGGTGAGTTTATTCTCTATAGAGAGAAGGATATCGCTAACCTCGGTGCCCTGCTGTGATTTCTCGGGCGTTATTTTGGGTGAATCTGCGGGTCTCGGTCGCTTAGACTGAGAAGCAGCAGCAGAACACACACTCGCCTGCTCCATGACACAAAAACGGTCGTAAAATGCGTCAATATAACTTTCTAAATCCTCCAGCTCTGTAAAAAAAAAAAAAAAAAAAAGAGACAATTAATTAATGAATTAATTAACAAAAAAAAACTACCTGTGGAGAAGTTTGTTTTAATCTTGGTGACAGCAGTCGCCGTTCAAATTATTGCGCAATTGTCTCTCGCGATCACAGCATCAACTTCCGGATCCGCGTCCAAGCATTATTGATAACGGGTCAAAGTGGAACAAGAGTGTAATTTGGGGGGTCCTGTAATGCACTTTATGCCGGTGTCAGCCAGTCATCTCTTTCACGTCTGCAGCTAGTTCAAAACGCTGCTGCCCATCTTTTAACAGGTTCACGTAAAAGAGATCACATCACACGCATTTCAACTTTGCTTCACTGGCTGCCCATGCATTCTAGAGTTCATTTTAAAACTCTATTTGTTTTTAAATGCTTGAACGGTCTTGTTCCATTGTACCTCTCTGAGCTTCTGCATCGCTACGCTCCCACCCGGTCCATCGGGTCAGCTGAATTGCCCCTCCTGAGGATGCTGAAGGAGAGGTGGAAGCTCAGAGAGGACAGAGCCTTTTCGATCACAGCACCCAGGTTATGAACAATTTACCACTGAACATCAGACAAGCACCTTCACTACGTCAAACAGGTTCATTTTGTCTTCTTTCAATTATTTATCCTTTTTTTTTTTTTTTTTTTTCCCTTTGAAAGACAAAAGTAAAATAGAAAGATGTCTTTACCTTCTTTACATGTTTCAACTGCACTGCAGCCTTCATCATCTTCTGATGAAGGCTGCAGTGCAGTTGAAACATGTAAAGAAGGTAAAGACATCTTTCTATTTTACTTTTGTCTTTCAAAGGAAAAAAAAGGATAAGCACCTTCACTGTCCATTTTTAAAACCCATCTTAAAGCGCACTTTTACTCCCTAGCCTTCGACCCAGTGTGAGCCATTGATTTTATTGAATGAAATGGATTTTTTTTTTTATTCACTTTTTTTACCTTTTATTTCATTGCTTTTATTGACTATGGTTTCTGCTGGTGCCGAGTTTTATATTGTTTTTGTTGTTTATATTGTTTTTGTGTTAGTGTCCCGCTTTTTGCTTTAATGTTTTTATGTGCTTTTGTGTTGTACAGCACTTTGTGTACCAAGTGTTTCATAATCTGGGCTTGATCATAGGACCCACACTTTATGTTCATTTATTGTTTTTATGGGATTATTTATGATTATCCTTTGCATTTATTGCCCTCTGTGTTCCCCTGAGTCCTCTGTCATTGTCTTATTTGTCATCCCTTGTCTGGTCCTGAGGTGTTGTGTGTATCAGGTTACCTATTGTTCCAGCTCCTCATGTTTTCCGCACCCCTAGCCACTGCCCTCTCTCTATTACTCCTGTATTGTTGTCCTGTTTCATATGCATTCCCTGTTTCTGTTTGCCTGTACAGCCCCGCCCATCCTGTGCTCCTCACCTGCAGCCACTTCCCTGCTGCCCTTGATTGTTCCCCAGCTCTTGTTTGTGATTATCTGTTTTTGTATATATGTGAGTGTTAATAATAATAATAACAATAATAATAATAATACTAAGTTTATTTATAGAGCACTTTTCACAAAGTCACAAAGTGCTTAACATGATAAGAAACAAAAAAGAGTAAAATACAATAACAAAGCAAATAAAAATACAAGCACATAAAACAGTAAAAGTACAAAGTAAACAGCAAAAAACACATAAAAATACAATCAACACATAGTTAATAAAAAGCCAGGCTAAAAAGGTGGGTCTTTAGTTGCTTCTTAAAAACATCAATGGAAGGTGCAGATCTAAGTTCAAATGGTAAAGAGTTCCAAAGTCTGGGAGCAACTGCAGCAAAGGCTCTATCACCTTTGGTTCTGAGCCTAGTGCTACCAGTAGGTTCTGATTAAAAGATCTGAGAGACCTGCTGAGATGGTGTAGATTGAGCAGGTCACTGATATAAGAAGGTGCCTCATCATGAATGGCTTTGTAAGTAAGGACAAGAACTTTAAAATCAGAATCAGAATCAGAATCAGCTTTATTGGCAAAGTATGCACAACACATACAAGGAATTTGACTTTGGCTAAAAACTTGCTCTCATTGTTCAGGTGGAGGATTTAAATAAGGATTCAATGACAACAGAGTATGTACAGTAAATTACAGTCTGTCCACATTTCTATAAAAGGATGCAAATATATACAGGAATATATGCAGTTATTTACTCAGACTAACCACACTTTGCAGAAATATATGAAAAAATATACAGTCAGAGTTATGTGCAATGTAATAATGGATGAAAAGTCATGAGTACAGCAACAGGTAGGACTAGGTGAATGTTAGGAGTTCATCAGAGTGATGGCTTGAGGAAAGAAACTGTTCCTGTGACGGGTGGTTTTGACCTTCAGTGATCTGTAACGACGACCAGAAGATAGAAGTTCAAACAGTTTGTGGCCGGGGTGTGATGGGTCAGCACAGATGTTTCCCGCCCGTTTCCTGGTTATGGACCAATATAAGTTCTCAATGGAGGGTAGGTCAGTACCAATGATCCTCTCCGCAGACTTAATGATCCGCTGCAGTCTGGTCTTGTCCTGTTTAGTGGCAGATCCAAACCAGACAGTGATGGAAAAGCAGAGGACAGATTGGATGATGGCGGTGTAGAAGACAACCAGCAGCTCCTGAGGCAAATCAAACTTCTTGAGCTGACGCAGAAAAAACAACCTCTGCTGGGCCTTTTTCCGGACAGTGTCTATATGGGAGGACCACTTCAGGTTCCGGGAGATTGTGGTACCCAGAAACTTGAAGGAGTCCACAGTGGACACTGTGCTGTTGAGGATGGTGAGTGGGGGGAATGAAGGGGGGTGTCGCCTGAAATCCACAGTCATCTCCACCGTTTTGGCTGGGTTAAGTTCAAGATGGTTCTGGCTGCACCAGAGGATCAGCTGCTCCACCTCCCGCCTGTATGCAGACTCATCATCATCCCGGATCAAACCGATGACTGTGGTGTCGTCCGCAAACTTCAGGAGCTTCACCGAAGGGTCCTCTGAGGTGCAGTCATTGGAGTAGAGGGAGAAGAGCAGTGGGGAAAGGACACATCCTTGGGGGGCGCCAGTACTAATTTTTCGGGAGCTGGATGTAAATCTCCCTAGCTTCACCTGTTGCCACCTGTCAATCAGAAAGCTGGAGATCCACTGGCAGGTGGAGGGGGGCACCTTGAGCTGGAGGAGTTTCTGATGAAGAATGCCTGGGATGATGGTGTTGAACGCTGAGCTGAAGTCGACAAACAGGATCCTGGCGTACGTCCCTGGGGAGTCGAGGTGTTGCAGGATGTAATGTAGTCCCATATTCATTGCATCATCCACTGACCTGTTTGACCGGTAGGCAAACTGCAGTGGGTCCATCAGGGGGCCTGTGATGACCTTCAGGTGGTTCAGCACCAATCTCTCCAAGGATTTCATGACCACAGAGGTCAGGGCAACAGGTCTGTAGTCGTTTAATCCTGTAACAGAGGGTTTCTTGGGAACTGGAATGATGATGGAGCGTTTGAAGCAGGAAGGCACTTCACGCAGCTCCAGTGATCTGTTAAAGATCCGGGTGAAGATGGGGGCCAACTCGTTGGAGCAGACTCTCAGGCAGGACGGAGACACACCATCAGGTCCTGCAGCCTTCTTGATCTTTTGTCTCTGAAAGACCCGGCGCACCTCCTCTTCACAGATCGTTAGTGCTGGTGGGAGGTCAGAGTGGAGGAGGGATGGAGTTCCTGGGGCTGCAGATAATCCTTTTGTGTGGGTGGGAGGTGAGAACTGTAGGTTCTTTTCAAACCTGCAGTAAAAGCTGTTTAGGTCGTTAGCCAGCTGGAGGTTTTCCACAGGGTGGGGGGTGTCACCATGGGTTGAGATGCCGTCTCGGCACTGAGCCCATGTTTTCCCTCATCCCTGCCTCCCATTGAGCAGCGTCTCAGCTGGCCCCCAGCTGGCAGCATTATGGACGGCTGGGGCCAATTAGTCTTCATCAGCTGGGGCGCTGCCAATGAGGATAAATAGGAGCAGCCTCGATGACTCGGGGCTGCGACATAAGCACTGCTAGGCTGAAGCCCCTTCGTCTGGTGTCAGCCTCAACTCCCCTTGCAGCATTCCTGTGTTTGTATCCCGCTGTGAGGATGTACGTCTTGCTACCCCCACGTCCGGTACGAGCTGCTTACCTCTGCGCTGTGCAACCTGTGAGTGTACCTCTGCATGAGTATCTGTGCTCTCCTCATCCCTTATCCCTTACCCAAAATAAACCATCTCGACTCACTGGCTTGTCCCTGGCTCTGATTGCCCGGCTCCCTAGAGCCGGATATGACAGTATGTCGCAGCCAGAAGAGTTGCCGGCGGCCGTGAGTCGCTGTGGAAATGTACCTTTCTGTCCGGGTGTCAGCGCTGCTAGCATGCCGTTTCCCAGGAGTCACTTCCGGCGCCAGGGCGACGAGCTAAGGTCCATCTCGGAGGCTGTCGACGGGACATTCTTCACCCTGCACGACGCCTCCAACGCGAGACGCTGGCATCCGGGCCGTGCTGAGGAACTCCTGGACTGTCACCCTCACTCTCTGTACCATCTGGAGGACAGTGCCAGGATAGACGTTGCAGGTACACAGCGAGAGAAGCTCCACGGGGTGGATGGAAATCCCGGCAGGGAGTCGAAGTGGGCGACGTCTTTCCCCGCTTCGGAGTCCCGTTCCTGCCGCCATTCCAGTCCGGGAGTTCGCGCCAACCAGAGGACTTCCCCCGACCTGCGCCACGTCACTCGGGATTCCCTTCTAGGAGCCGCAGCTGACAGCAGTTATGTCTGGGGTCGAGTGGCTGTCGCGAGCTCTACTGTGTTTCCTGTCACCACCTTCAGGCATGTGGCGGCGGCAGTGAGATTGATGGTGAGGACTTCAGGGCTACGAAGCTTTCCCGTGCTCGACGCCTTCCTCGTCTCGATCTCCGATCTGGAGCGGCGAATCCTGGGTTTCCCCCTCGCTTCGTCCCCTGGGAGTAGTCGTCATCACATCGCCGAGTCACCTCTGCACGAACCTCGTCCGGATCCAGTTCTGGGTCATCGTCAGGACCGTTCCTCCCACGCAGCTGTCATCCCTTCGCCTCGTCAGTGTGGAGATTCTACAGCCTCGTCCCCTGAGCCTCGTTCCCCCGCTGTCATTCCTGGACATTCGGGCTGGCTCACCCCGGCTGTTTCCCCCTCCTCCTCGACGCGCTTCCTGACTGCTGTGTGTGCCTGGAATCCCGGCCTGGTGAGCTCTCTGCTGGAGACAACGCGAGCGATCCTCAGACGAACTCCCGGGGGGTCCTCCGTTATCGCCGGGCGGGGAGAGGAAGAAGCAGAATCCACTACAGCAGGCGATACTCAACCTCCAGGGGGCAGGCAAGTCATTGTTTTTTCACACCTGCTTAATGATTTGCTCTGTCACATCCCTGGAGGAGAAGTTCAGGGTTCGCAGCTCCCTGAACTCTCCCCACCTGCTGTAACCTGTATGCCTAATCCCGCATCCTCTGTGTCTCTCTCCGCCGAGCGGTCCCCGGCTCCGGGTCAACGTGGTGGGATATGGAGAGGGCCTGTGGTTCCGCAGCTACATTGCGGACGGAGGAGGGGGACTGACTGCTGCGTGGAGTCTACGCCGACGACTGAGCGTCCCCGGGTCTCCACGGAGGAGCGGTTCGGTCCGGCGGGACGAGATTCTTCTGGCTTCACGCCGAGTGGATCGTCGGCGGGGTCACCTGAGCTGGAGGAATCTCAAGCTGCGCTGACCATCGTGCTGGCTGCGGGGCCCGACGCGGCTAGATGGGAGCCTGACAACGACCTCCTGACGACGGATCCTGGATCTTCGCAGTCCTGGACGGCGTCAGAACCCGAGATCAGGCGAGTGCTCTCCTTTCTTTTCTCTCTTTTTATCCCCGAGCACTTCAGCCCATCTCCAGGGGAGACGAGCAGGGTGCAGCCGTCCGCTGCGTCTGAGCTCGTCTCGCCGGGTTCTGGCGCTGCCGGTGATCCTGATCCCGGTTCTGTTTTCTCTTCTGAGCCTTCTTCCAGGGTCACCGGCAAGGAGTTGCTGTTCCTCGTGGTGCTGGAGGGTCCGGGTTCAACGTTGGAGGTCGGTTCTGGTGCAGTATTCAACGTGGGTTCGCCCGAGACCCAGTCGGGGTCCAACGTGGGTTCGCCTGAGGCCCGATCGGGGTCCGACGTGGGTGCTGCCCCAGTATTGTCCAGGTCCGGTGAGGAGGTGGCCGTTTTCCTGCGGCCTGACGCCCGCCGCCCTCGTCATCGGCTCTCCCCAGAGCCTCTTCCACCGGGATCCGCTCTGATCCTTCGCCCGTCTCAACGGTCCTGGTGGTTGAGTGATGCGGGTCGACGACCCGACCCGCAAAACTTTCGGTTCGGTGATCTGGTTCCCCCCACTGGTCTGTGTTTCCCTCTGGGCAGCCTGGTTCGGCTGCCGGTGGACTGGATTCCTGGGATCTGGGTCCAGAGTTCGCCGTCCGAACACTTCTTCCCCTGATTCGCCAGCTGGACAATGGGCGGGGAGATCTCCGGAGCCATCTCGGCTATTTTTGGACTCTGCCTGCCATACACCTCGGGTGTCACTTTTTCTTTTATCGTTATTAAGGTCACTTGGGTGTAATGTCTGTCCTGTTGGTGGATGTGTATTTATAGTGCTGTGCGTTTTCCTTCCCTCGTACCCAGCATTTTATTTTTTTGTACCATGTTTTTAGTCTCGTTTTTGCATTGTAGAGTTATGTTTTGTTCCCTTTCAGACCATACTCTGCAGTTGCCCATTCATTCCAGTCACTTTCATTTCTTTAGGTGACTGTGGGTATTTATATATTGTGTGTGGGTTTTTCTTTGCCTGCACTCAGTATTTCTTTTTTATGCCCTGTTGGTTCATTATAGAGTCATGTGCCTTGTTTTCCGTAACACCATGCTCTGTAATTGTCCATTTGTTCCAGTCACCCTCACTTTTCTTGGTGACTGTGTGTATGTACTTATATTGGTGCTGTGTATTGTGTTTTCCCTTTATTTGACCATACTCAGCATTTTTTGCCCTGTACCTTTTTGGTGGTTCTTTTTTTTTTTTTCTTGCTCTGGGTCACGCATGGTTGGTACTCTCTGGGTAGTATGTAACCGGCGTGCTGACCCAGTTCTTCTCCCCATCTGTACCTGGGTTAATTGTTCTGTTGTCAGTATTGTATTTGGGTTTTTCTTTCCCGCTACCCTACATTGCCCCATTGGTGTTGTCCTTCCCTTGGCTTCTTCCCCTCCGGTCCGCCTCCCTTCCTCCCACCCTAGGTGGGGGGGGGGGGGGGCTGGGATGTTCCTGGTCGTTCAGGAGCCCGACCTTGAGGGAGGGGCTCTGTCACCATGGGTTGAGATGCCGTCTCGGCACTGAGCCCATGTTTTCCCTCATCCCTGCCTCCCATTGAGCAGCGTCTCAGCTGGCCCCCAGCTGGCAGCATTATGGACGGCTGGGGCCAATTAGTCTTCATCAGCTGGGGCGCTGCCAATGAGGATAAATAGGAGCAGCCTCGATGACTCGGGGCTGCGACATAAGCACTGCTAGGCTGAAGCCCCTTCGTCTGGTGTCAGCCTCAACTCCCCTTGCAGCATTCCTGTGTTTGTATCCCGCTGTGAGGATGTACGTCTTGCTACCCCCACGTCCGGTACGAGCTGCTTACCTCTGCGCTGTGCAACCTGTGAGTGTACCTCTGCATGAGTATCTGTGCTCTCCTCATCCCTTATCCCTTACCCAAAATAAACCATCTCGACTCACTGGCTTGTCCCTGGCTCTGATTGCCCGGCTCCCTAGAGCCGGATATGACAGGGGGATGGTCTCCTGTAGTTGGTGATATTCTGCAGGCCTCTCCAGACAGAAGCAGAGTTGTTGGCTGAGAAGGTTTTTTGTAACTTCACACTGTAGCTCCTCTTAGCAAGCCTGATCTCCTTCGTCAGCATGTTTCTGGCCTGCTTGTACAGAGTCCAGTCACCAGTCCTGTAGGCCTCCTCCTTGGTCTGACGTAGCTGCTTCAGTTTAGGAATGAACCAGGGTTTATTGTTGTTGTATGTGCAGAAAGTCTTGGTCTGCACACACATGTCCTCGCAGAAACAGATGTATGACGTCACAGTGTCGGTGAGTTCATTTAGGTTAATGGCTGCAGCTTCAAAAACACTCCAATCTGTGCAGTCAAAGCAGGCTTGTAACTTCAGCTTTGATTCCTCAGTCCATTTCTTCACAGTCCTTACAACAGACTTGGAAGTTTTTAGTTTCTGTCTGTATGTTGGAATAAGATGGAGCAGACAGTGGTCAGAAAAACCCAGAGCTGCACGGGGGACGGCATGATAGGCATTTCTTAAAACTGTGTAACAGTGGTCGAGTGTATTTGTGTCCCTGGTGGGACATTTAATATGCTGTCTGTATTTAGGAAGCTCATTTGTGAGATTAGCTCTATTGAAATCACCCAGAATGATAAGCAGAGAGTCTGGATGTTTTCCCTCCACGTCTGCTATCTGGTCAGCGAGGTGCTGCAGTGCCTCCATTGTACAAGCAGCAGGCGGGATATAAATTCCGACCAGAATAAATGAGGAGAACTCTCGCGGTGAATAAAAGGGTTTACAGTTTATGAACAGTGACTCTAGGTTAGGGCTACAAAACTTCTTCAACACTGTGACATCAGTACACCAACCTTCGTTTATGTAGAAGCAGATTCCACCACCTTTAGTCTTTCCAGAGAATTCTCGGCTGCGATCAGCGCGAAACAGCTGGAATCCGTCCAGGCGGACCGCGCTGTCCGGAATGTGTTCACTCAGCCAGGACTCCGTGAAACAAAGGGCGCCAGATCTGCTAAAATCCCGGTTTTTGTGAGTCAGGAGCAGCAGTTCATCCATTTTGTTCGCCAAACTGCGGATATTTGCCAGATGGATCGATGGGAGCGGCGTGCAAAATCCTTGTTTCTTCAGCCTGACTAGCGCACCGGCACGTTTACCACGCCGCCTTCGTTTCCGGCCAGCGCCAATAGCCGCTGCTCCCACAGCTAAGATTGACTGAAAAAACTTCAGATCAGCAGCAGCAACTGGCGGAGAAGTTGCATTGGGAGGTAGTCTGAGTGAAAGTAGTTCCTCCCTTGAATAGGTGATTCGGACAGAAGAGCAGAAGTCCAAAAAAACACACAAAATTATCAAAAACATCAGAGAGCAGAAGCCAGTGGCTGCCATCCGCGGCGCCATCTTGGATTTTTTTCAACTCTATAATTTACTCTATAATTTCAACTCTATAATTTACAGGAAACCAATGCAAAGAGGCCAAAACAGAAGTGATATGACACAACCTACTGGACCTAGTCAGTAGTCTAGCAGCAGAATTCTGGACTAACTATAGGCGGTGTGAAGAGGATTTACTGAGGCATGTGAAGAGAGCATTACAGTAGTCCAAATGTGAAGAAACAAAGGCATGAATAATAGTTTCTAACTGTCACGCCGCGCCGCTCATCAACGGCGCCACCTGCTCACACACCTGTCAGTCATCAGCGGCGAGGAATATAGGCTGCCTCGCCCTGAGCTTCGGTCTGAAGCCGTAGACTTCATTTCCCTTTCATGGGCTTCTACCACATTCTCTTCAGCATCCTCGTCACCGGTAAGAAGATCACTTACCTCATCTCTCCAGTTTGCTCCCCTGTGCACAGGTGGATTCCTCGGCGGCGGACAACCCCGTCCCTCGTCTCTCCTCGCTGCTGCACCGAGCCCTGCAGGTGGCTGTCTCCCGGGCTTCCATCCTTGAAGCGCCAGTCATCTGTCCAAACAAGTAAGCTTCTCTCCCTCGCCTATTCTCCTCCTGTGTTGGTGTGTGCTCATCACCCTGTGTCTGATTTCTCCCATAGGGTTGCCGGCTGAACGGTCTCCTGCCTCTGGGTCCGAAGCAGACACCACCACCAACACATTAACATTCCGCAGACACGCACCCAAACATCCCTGCTGTTAATAAACAGTTTGAACTACTCTGAGCCTGTGTGTGTGCGTCTCCTGAGCCGAACGTTATGTCAGTACGGCTTCAGCAGAGCGGCTCGGCAGACGGCGGGCTCGCACACCGGTTTACCATCCTCGAGGCTCGGGTGGATCAGATTGTTTATCAGCAACAGGTGGTTTTCAATCAATTATTAGAATTAACTAACCGATTGAACCGCTTGGACCCCCAACAGCCGTTCCTCCCGACTCGCCAGGGTGGCGCGGCTCCTGCTGTTCCAGCGGCCGTCCAGCCGGCTCCAGTGGCACCGGTTCGGCTCACACCGATTCCGACCCCCGCCCGCTTTAGCGGTAAGCTCGGCGGAGCGCGGGGGTTCATTATGCAGTGTGAGTCCGTGTTCCACCGTGTGCCCGGAGATTTTCCCTCGGATCACAGTCGAATTGGTTACATAGGGAATCTTCTGGAGGGGCGTGCGTTAACTTGGACCTACGCCGTAATGGCGAGGCCCAGTTATGCCACCCTCACCTATGACCAATTCGTGAGGCACTTTCTGGAGGTCTTTGACCATTCTCAAACCGAGACGGTCCAGGTCGATCGGCTTCTCGCTCTCCAGCAGGGAAGCCGGTCGGCAGCGGACCACTCGGTCGACTTCCGGGTAGCGGCGGAGGAACTGGGCTGGGAGGAACGCTCCCTCTGTGGCCTGTTCCTCCGCAGCCTCAATAGTGATCTGAGGGATGAACTGGCTGGTCAGGATATCCCTGGGACGCTAGCGGAGCTGACGTCCTTAGCGGTAAGTTTGGATAACAGGCTGCGCGAGCGCTCCTCGGGGCGGAGGTCTTCTTCTTCTCGCCCTCGTGGAGCCTCGCCGTACCTGTTCCAAGCTCGCCCCCTGGCGGCGCCGCCAGCATCGCGCCCCGAGGAGTCGGAGCCGATGGTGACGGGCTGGACTAAACTTTCCCCTGTGGAGAAACAACGCCGTCGTGAGTTGGGCCTCTGCATGTATTGCGGAGGCGACCAACACACCGTGGAGCGTTGTCCACGGAAGGCCAGTCGGTGGGGTCCGCGAGTCACTGTTGGAAGTCTCGCGGACATCAATCGGTTAGGATCACTTACTCAATTGAAGCTGCCCATCCGTTTCTGCCATAACCCCACTGGGCACCTCACCCACGCACTGGTGGATTCGGGCGCAGAAGGCAGCTTCATTTCACAAAGCCTGGCAACCCGATTGGGCATCCGCTGCCAGGCACTCAACACTCCCATCTCCCTAGTCCATCTCTCCCGTGCCACCCTTGGGAGAGTGACACATCAAACTGTCCCCCTACCGGTCATCATCTCGGGAAACCACCGGGAGGAGATGACCTTTTATGTCCTTCCCAACTCTGTGTCGCCCGTCATCCTGGGGTATCCCTGGCTCCGCCTTCACAATCCGGTCCTGGATTGGAGATCAGCTGGGGTATCGGCTTGGAGTACATTTTGCCTGGGCACCTGCCTCCAGTCCGCTGCCTGCTCGCCGTCCGCTCCTCCTCCAGCAACGGACGCTGCACCCCCGGACCTGTCCCTGGTGCCTCCGGAGTTTCACGACCTGGGTATGGTGTTCAGTAAAGCGAAAGCTATGTCTCTTCCCCCTCATCGGCCCTACGACTGTGCCATCAACCTCCGCCAGGGGGCGCCGTTACCTTCTGGTCGGCTCTACAGCCTGTCTGCGCCGGAGAAGGAGACGATGAACACATATCTGAAGGAGTCATTAAACGCCGGGATAATCCGCCCATCATCGTCACCCGTGGGGGCGGGGTTCTTCTTCGTGGGAAAAAAGGATGGGTCCCTCCGCCCTTGTATCGACTACCGGGCCCTCAATAATATCACGGAGAAGGACCGTTACACCCTGCCTCTCATGGACACTGCTTTCCACTCCCTCCAGGGGGCGACCTGGTTCACCAAGCTGGACCTACGCAGCGCTTACCACCTCGTCCGGATCCGGGAGGGAGATGAGTGGAAAACGGCCTTCCGTACCCCGAACGGCCACTTTGAATACCTGGTGATGCCGTTCGGGTTGACCAACGCTCCTGCAGTCTTCCAGCGCCTCATTAATGACGTCCTCCGGGATTTCATTGGCCTTTTCGTGTTCGTCTACCTGGACGATATCCTCATCTTCTCCAAGTCCAGGGATGAGCACCAGGTCCACGTGAGGCGGGTCCTCCAAAGGCTGCTGGAGAATCGTCTGTACGTAAAGGCAGAAAAGTGTGAATTTTACGCCAGGAGTACGTCCTTCCTGGGGTTCATCATCGCCCACGATAAGGTGCTCCCTGACCCAGAGAAGGTAAAGGCGGTGGTGGAATGGCCTACACCTGCATCCCGGAAGCAGGTGCAGCAATTTGTTGGCTTCGCCAATTTCTACCGCCGCTTTGTCCCCAACTTCAGTACCATCGTTGGACCACTGACCCGCCTCACGTCCCCGAAGGTCCCGTTCCGGTGGACCGAAGAGGTCGCTGCCGCCTTTGAGGCGCTGAAGGCGGAATTCTCCTCCTCCCGGGTCCTTCGCCAGGTCGACCCCGCGCTGCAGTGCATCGTCGAGGTAGACGCTTCGGACACGGGAGTGGGGGCAGTGCTGTCCCAGCGGTCACCAGACGATGGCGCCAAACGACCGTGCGCCTTCTTCTCCCGGCGCTTGTCCCCGGCGGAGAGGAACTACGATGTGGGGGACAGAGAGCTCTTGGCCATCAAGCTCGCCCTGCAGGAGTGGCGCCACTGGCTAGAGGGGGCGAACCTGCCGTTTGTGGTCCTTACGGACCACAAGAACTTGGAGTATTTACGGTCTGCCAAGCGCCTGAATGCCCGCCAGGCGCGCTGGTCTCTGTTCTTCGCCAGGTTCCAATTTTCTATCACCTTCAGGCCTGGCTCTAAGAACGGCCTGCCTGACGCCCTCTCTAGGCAGTTCACTCCCGTGGAATCGGAGGAGACGCCTCACTCCATCCTGCCCAGGTCGTGCGTCGTGGGAGCCATCTCGTGGGATATCGAGGCAAAGATCCGGAAGGCACAGGAGGTGGAACCTGATCCTGGCGGCGGACTGGAGGGAAGACTGTTCGTCCCATCTGCGGTCCGAGGAGAGGTCATCCACTGGCTCCACACCTCCCGGCTCACCTGTCATCCCGGCACCTCCCGGATGATCAGCCTCCTCCAGCGGTCTTTTTGGTGGCCGGGCCTGCGGAGGGATGCAGCCCGCTACGCCCGGGCTTGCCCAGTCTGTGCCACCAGCAAGTCAGGAAATGCCCCTCCAGCGGGTCTGCTCCAGCCTCTGCCCGTCCCCGGCAGGCCCTGGTCGCATATCGCACTGGATTTCGTCACCGGACTCCCCGTTTCCAGCTCCTTTAACACCATCCTGACCATCGTGGACCGTTTCTCCAAGGCGGCACACTTCGTCCCCCTGCGAGGTCTCCCTACCGCCCTGGAGACGGCGGGCCTCCTCATCCAACACGTGGTCAGGCTGCACGGGATTCCGGTGGACGTGGTCTCGGACCGGGGTCCCCAATTTTCATCCGAGGTTTGGAGGTCCTTTTGCAACGCCATCGGAGCCAAGGTGAGCCTCTCCTCCGGCCATCACCCCCAGTCTAACGGGCAGTGTGAGAGGACCAATCAGGAGCTGGAGGCTGCGCTCCGCTGTGTTGCAAGATCCAAGCCGACGTCATGGAGCAACCATCTCGCCTGGGTGGAGTACGCCCACAATACCGCCCGCTCTTCTGCAACGGGGATGTCCCCCTTCAAGGCGTCCCTGGGTTACGACCCCCCCGGCGTACAGAGTTGGGCAACTTGTCTACGTTTCCACCCAGGACGTCACCCTAAAAGGCGAGAGGAGAAAGCTGGCACAGCGCTTCATGGGTCCCTTTCCCATCACCCGGATCATCAACCCGGTGGCTGTGCGCGTGGCTATTCCCCCCTCCCTCCGCATCCATTCCACTTTCCACGTGTCGAAGGTGAAGCTGGCAGTTACCGACCCCCTTTGCCCTCCTCCTGCAGCGCAACCCGCACCCCGGATGGTTGGTGGCCACCCGGCCTGGTCCGTCTCCTCCATCCTGGACTCCCGGCGCCGGGGTCGTGGGTTGCAATACTTGGTGGACTGGGAGGGCTATGGGCCCGAGCATCGACAGTGGGTGCCCCCGTCGTTTGTGTTGGACCCATCGCTCATCGCGGACTTCCACCGAGCGCACCCGGATAAGCCATCGCCAGGAGGCGCTGCTAGAGGGGGGAGTACTGTCACGCCGCGCCGCTCATCAACGGCGCCACCTGCTCACACACCTGTCAGTCATCAGCGGCGAGGAATATAGGCTGCCTCGCCCTGAGCTTCGGTCTGAAGCCGTAGACTTCATTTCCCTTTCATGGGCTTCTACCACATTCTCTTCAGCATCCTCGTCACCGGTAAGAAGATCACTTACCTCATCTCTCCAGTTTGCTCCCCTGTGCACAGGTGGATTCCTCGGCGGCGGACAACCCCGTCCCTCGTCTCTCCTCGCTGCTGCACCGAGCCCTGCAGGTGGCTGTCTCCCGGGCTTCCATCCTTGAAGCGCCAGTCATCTGTCCAAACAAGTAAGCTTCTCTCCCTCGCCTATTCTCCTCCTGTGTTGGTGTGTGCTCATCACCCTGTGTCTGATTTCTCCCATAGGGTTGCCGGCTGAACGGTCTCCTGCCTCTGGGTCCGAAGCAGACACCACCACCAACACATTAACATTCCGCAGACACGCACCCAAACATCCCTGCTGTTAATAAACAGTTTGAACTACTCTGAGCCTGTGTGTGTGCGTCTCCTGAGCCGAACGTTATGTCACTAACTGACTGTAGGAAACCAGTGACCTAATTTTGGAGATATTCCTGAGGTTGAAAAAGTAACTCTGGGTCAGAGATTTGACATACTGATCAAAACTCATCAATTGGTCAAAAATGACACCAAGATTTTTTAGATTAGACCGTACATTAACGCTTAATGAACCAATGCTATTAACCATCTTAGGAATTACATTATCAGGTGCTACAATAAGGACTTCAGTTTTGTCAGCATTAAGTTACAAAAAGTTACTAGACATCCAATCCTTAATTGCAGACAGACAATCATGAATAATTTTTAAATTGTCAACATGGTCAGGTTTAAAAGAAAAAAACAGCTGTAAATCATCAGCGTAGCAATGGTAAGACACCTTTGAATTTGCTGATGACAGAACCAAGTGGCAGCATGTACAGGGCAAATAAAAATGGACCCAGAAGAGAACCCTGAGGCACATCACAGGTTAAAGGAGCAGAGTCAGATGAGTAAGAGCCAACAGCCATGGAAAAACTCCTACCAGAAAGGTAGGAGGAAAACCAATCCAAGGCTTTTCCAGAAACCCCTACCCAATCTCTAAGCCGTTGTAACAAAATATAATGGTCAATAGTATCAAATGCCGCAGTAAGATCTAATAACACTAAAACAGAGCATTTGCGAATCTGATGACATTGAAATATCATTCGACACCCTGAGAAGAGCAGTTTCTGTTGAGTGTTTCTGACGAAAACCTGACTGAAATTTGTCAAAAATATTGTGTTCAATCAGAAAGTCAGTGAGCTGCTTGGCGACAACTTTTTCTAAATGCTTAGAAACAAAAGGAAGCTTAGAAATTGGCCTGAAGCTTTTAAAAACAGATGGCTCAAGGTTAAGTTTTTTAAAAGTGGCTGCACAACTGCATGTTTAAAATATGAGGGGACACAACCACAATCAAGTGAACTGTTAATAATATTAACCAGAGGTGTACCCACTGAGCCAATTACCTCCTTCAACATTGAGGTAGGCAAGACATTTAAAGGTTATCTGAAGGATATCTGTGTTCTGTGTCTGTCTAGTGTTTCATTGTCGTCTGTATTCCCTGCCGGTAACCCAGTGTCTCTATTAGTTTATTTATTCTCCGTGTTCTCAGCCCATGTGCTGCTATGTTGTTTCCTTAAGTTTTTTGCAAATAAATCATGTCACGCTGTAGTTCGGCCTGCTTCCTGAGTCCATAACCCATGCCTACCGGAGGTAGTTATGACAGTACGACACCACCAGACACAGACTTAGCAGGTATGGACTACAGCGTATTTGGGTTGGATAAGGAGGAGTGCGAGGTAGTTCAGCTTATCGAGGGGCTGATTTCAGATGCCCGAACAAGCCCCATACTGGAAAAAGCGATAGGATTCCTGGATGCGGCGGCAGCAATGATTGAGGATAACCCCAGTTTGCGGAACTATCCTGGCCTGGTCAAACTGCTCATTTCTGTGCCTAATTTGCAAAATTCGCTCCGTGGACTTGTGAGAAGTCCAAAACCTGCACCGACGGCAAAGCATCCCCTGGTTTCAGCATTACGGGAGCCTGACCCGACGGTAAAATGTCCCCTGGCTCTGTTATCCACTTCCAGCCGTCCTCCAGTATCACCAGCTCCAGCCTCAGCCCTTCATCACTCATCAATCCCTGCATCACAGAAGCCTGAGCCAACAGTAAAACATCCCCTGGCTTCCTCAATGCCAGCCTCCTCCTCATAGCCTGTTTTCCTGGACCCACTGTCGGCTGCCATTCCCTCCATCCCGTGGAGTGCAATGGGACCTGCTGGGCATGTGGCAGTCCGGGTTGGAAGGGAGGCTAAGGGAGACGCTGTTCCCCCCAGTGTTCCACCACTGCTCCTCCAGCCTCAGCTCCAGCTTTTTCTCCTCCTCGCTCCGTTTCAGCCCCACGGAGCTCAGCTACACTGGCTCCCACAGCAGCTGCAGTGCCAGCTCCCACATTTTCTACGCTGGTGCCCTCGTCCGCTGCTACTCCTCAGACTGCCATTGTCTCTGCTGCCGTCTCCATCCACCCATCCTCACCTGCATCTCCCATCTCCTCTTGTCTCTTTTTGGAGTGTTTGCCGATACTGGGTGGGAAAAGACTGGTTATGGAAGTGCCTGTGTTCCTGAGGCTCCAGTACTGCTCCACGGCACCCCCCAGCTCCAGTACCTGCTCCACAGCGCCCCCCCAGCTCCAGTACCTGCTCCATGGTGCCCCCCAGCTCCAGTACCTACTCCACGGTGCCCCCAGCTCCAGTACCTGCTCCATGGCGCCCCCCAGCTCCAGTACCTGCACCATGGCCCCTCCTAGTTCCAGTATCTGCTCTATGGCACTCCCCAGCTACAGTGCCAGCTCCATCAGTCATCTCTCCTGCAGTTCATCCTGAAGTCATCATCCTGGCAGCAGGAGACCAGGAGTTAAGGCAAGTACCTTTCCATTTATGTTCATCCACCATTTTTGAAAAAACTTGCCTTGCTTGTGGTGGGGGGACCCAAGTGCACACTCCACCAGCTGCTGAGTCCTCCCCACCAGTCTCTGCTGCTTTTGACTGTGGTGTCGCCTCACTGACCTCCTGTTTCCCTCCATCATCTGAGGTGGCCATGTCGAGGATGGAGCCGCAGGAGGACCATGCTCCAGCCATTGTCCCAGAGGTCTGGGAACCTCCAGCTGTTGTCCCAGAGATCAGGGGACCTCCAGCCATTGTTCCAGAGGTCAGGGGACCTCCATCCATCGTCCAAGAGGTCAGGGGACCTCCAGCCATCGTCCAAGAGGTCAGTGGACCTCCAGCCATCATCCAAAAGGTCAGGGAACCTCCACCCATCATCCAAGAGGTCGAGCAGTCAGCTCTACACGTCGTCCAAGAGGTTGAGCAGTCCACTCCACCCATCATCCAAGAAGTCAAGCAGTCAGTTCCACCCATCATCCAAGACGTCGAGCAGTCCGCTCCACCTTCGCAGCCTGAGGTTGCTGCTTCGCAGCTGCCGTTAGCCCCTGCACCAAAGGCCCCTCAGGTACTATCTTCTAAACTAGAAACTCCTGAGTTGATATCTTCTGAACTAGAAACTTCTGTGTTATTGTCTCCTGAATGGAAAGCTCCCATATTGGTACCTCCAGAGCTGGGGACTCCTATACTGGTACCCCCAGAGCTAGGATCTCCTATATTGGTACCTCCAGAGCTAAGAGTTCCTATGTCGGTGTCTCCGGAGCTAAGAGTTCCGATGTTGGTGTCTCTGGAATTAAGAGTTCCTGTATTGGTATCTCTAGAGTGAAAAACTCCTATGTCGTTGTCCCCAGAGCAAAAAGCACCTTTGTGGTCTCCAGAGCAAAGAGTCCCAATGTCATATCCTGAGTTTAAAACCCCAGTGTTGTTTCTTTTGCCCAAGAGGTACATACAGTATGTTATCTCCTGAGTTTAAAACTTCTATGTTTTCTCTAGAGCAAAAGGATTCCATGCTGTTTTCTCCAGAGCAAAAAGCTCCCATGTCATCTCCTGGGTCGAAAAGGTTCTACGTTGTCACCTCCTGAGTTTAAAGGTTTTATGTCGTCACCTCCTGAGTTTAAAGGTTTTATGTTATCACCTCCTGAGTTTAAAGATTCTATGTCATCACCTCCTGAGTTTAAAGGTTCTAAGTTGTCACCTCCTGAGTTTAAAGATTTTATGTTGTCACCTCCTGAGTTTAAAGGTTCTATGTAATCACCTCCTGAGTTTAAAGGTTCCAAGTTGACACCTCCTGAGTTTAAAGATTTTATGTTGTCACTTCCTGAGTTTAAAAGGTTTTCTTCTGAGCAAGAAACTCCAGTGTTGTTTTCTCCAGAGTCTAGAGCTCCTACATTGTTTTACTAAAGCAAAAAGCTCCTATGTTATTTTCCCCAGCGCAAAGAGCCCCCATATTGGTTTCTCCAGAACAAAGAACTCCTGTATTATTTTCCCCAGAGCAAAGAGCTCCTATACTATTTTCCCCAGATCAAAGAGCTCCTATCTTAATTTCCCCAAAGCAAAGAGCTACCATATTGGTTTCCCCAGAACAAAGAGCTCCCAGGTCATTTCCTGAGTTTAGAGCTTCTGTGTTATTATCCCCAGAGCAAAGGGGTCCTACTTTGTTTTCCCCAGAGCCAAAGGCTCTTACTTTGTTTTCTTCTGAGCAAGAGACTAACCTTGTTTTCTTCAAAGCAAGAGGCTCCCAAATTATTTTCCCCAAGACAAGGAGTTCCCATGTTGTTTTCTCCTGAGTTTAAAACTCCTATGTTGTCATTATCTCTTGAGATTCAAGTCCCTGAGTTGTCATTGTCTCCTCAGGTTGAAGTACCTATGTTGTCATTACCTCCTAAGTTTAAAGTGCCCATGTGGTCACCTCTTGACTTTACAGTTCCTATGTTGTCACCTTCTGAGCTAACAGTCCCTAATTTGTTATCTCCTGAGTTCAAAGTTCCCATGTTGCCATCATCTCCTGAACCGGAGTGGTGGCCTAGTTGGTAGAGCATCCACCCCACAACTGGGAGGTCGTGGGTTCAAATCCTGGCCGGGTCATACCAAAGACCATATAAAAATGATACTTTCCACCTTCTAGCTTGGGGCTCAGCATAATAGAATGGGGAAAGGAAAGTTAACGCACAGAGCTACCAGAGGACTGACCCCCCCCACACACACTGTAGCTTTCACTACTTACAGGAGCTGTGTGGCCTAGGGTCAGTGAAATGGAGCTAGGCGCCACCCCATACACCACATGGTGTCCCACATGCTGTGGAAGGGATTAACTTAACTTAACATTATCTCCTGAGTTAAAAGTGTCTGCATTATCTCCAGAGCCAAAAGCTCTTGTGTCATCTCCAGAGCAAAAAACTCCTGTTATCTTCTCTGCAAAGAGCTCCACTGTTGCCATCTGCTGAGCTCAAAGATTCTACGTTGTTATCTCCTAAGCAAAAAGCTCATATATTATCTTCAGAGCAGGAAGTTGTTTTCTCCTGAGCAAAAGACTCCCATGTCATCTTCTGAGTTTCAAGATTCTATGTTGTCATCCTCCGAGTGTAAAAGACTACTATGTTACCTCCTGAGTTTAGAGTCTCTGTGTTATTTTCCCCTGAGCTCAGGCCTCTTTTACAACTGGTTCCTGGGCTCTGCGCTCCCACGGCACCTTGTTCCTCCATCTGGTAGCCCATGGACTCTGATAGGCCACCCTGATGCGCCATGTTCATCCATCTGGTGGCCCTTGAACTTTGGTAGGCCACCTGACGCACCATGTCCATCCGCCTGGTGGTCCAGGGACTTTCGTAAGTCACCTGACACACCATGCTCATCCGTCCAGTGGCTCTTGGACTTTGGTAGGCCACCCAACGTGTCATGTCCATCAGTCCGGTGGTCCAAGGACTTTGGCCAACCACCTGATGAACATTTTTTTTCCTTGTTTGTGTGCTCGTTTTGCCCCGCCTTGTCTGTATCCCCTCCTCCCACCCAATTGGGATGCTCTTTGTTTTGTTTGAAGGATGTCTAGAATCCGCCCTTCAGGAGGAGGGGCAGTCATGATCTGGGCTTGATCATAGGATCAAGCCCACACTTTATGATCATTTATTGTTTTTATGGGATTATTTATGATTATCATTTGCATTTATTGCCCTCTGTGTTCGCCTGAGTCCTCTGTCATTGTCTTCTCTGTCATCCCTTGTCTGGTCATGAGGCGTTGTGTGTACCTGTTACCAATTGTTTCAACTCCTCATGTTTTCCATACCCATAACCACTGCCCTCTCTATATTACTCCTGTATTGTTGTCCTGTTTTATGTGCATCCCCTGTTTGTGTTTGTCTGTACAGCCCCACCCATCCTGTGCTCCTCACCTGCAGCCCCTTCCCTGCTGCCCTTGATTGTTCCCCAGCTGTCTCTTGTTTGTGATAATCTGTTTTCATATATATGTGAGTGTTCAGTGTCTGTCTAGTGTGGTGTCGTCTGTGTTCCCTGCCGGTAACTCAGTGTCTCTTTTAGTTTATTACCTCTGCCAAGGAGGTAATGTAATTGGTGTGGTTTGTCTTGTTTGCCTGTCTGTTTGTGTGTCTGTCTGTTAGCAGGATTACACAAAAACTAATTGATGGATTTTGATGAAAATTTCACCAGAGGTAGATTTTGGGCCAAGGATGAACCCATTAAATTTTAGTGATGATCTGAGAGTGCATACCTCCACCTTGTTTATAGTTGTGCAACAGGATTACGCAAAAACTACTGGGTGGATTTGAAAGAAATTTTCATCAGAGGTGGTTCTTGGGCTATAGAGGAAGCCATTACATTTTGGTGATGATCTGAGAATGAATACCTCCACCAAGGCTCTTATCTTCTCACAGTGTGTTAGCAAGAATCCTCCAAAACTAGTGGATAGACTTCGATGCAATTTTCACCAGAACTGGCTTGTGGCCTACGCAAAACCCATTACATTTTGAAGATGATCCATGAGGGACAGAAGGAGCCTTGGCAGAGGTATGCGCTCTCTGAGTGCTTTTCTAGTTTATTCTTTGCGTAAAAGCTCCCAACATTAATAACAAAGAAGCATTTTCCTCTTAAATATGCGACCTGTCTTGAAAATGGTGACATTTATCTCCTAAACTTTTTTTGTTGTTAATTTACAAATATTTTCTTAGACGAGATTTTTTTCTTTTAATTTCTTGTAAATTTGCAACTTTTTTCTTGTAATATTTAAACTTTTTTGCTGTAAACTGGTGACTTTTACAGATTTTTTCTCATGAACGATAGACTTTTATCATGTAAATTTGAGACTTTAAATGTAAGACTTTTTAGACCACATCAGCCACATCCTGGCCTCTCTCCACTGGTTCCTGGTCAGTTTTACAATTATTTTTGTTTAATTATTTGTTTTAAAGCCTTGAATGGTCTTCCTACAGCTTTTGACAGTTTGCTCCACCTCAAGGTCCCTCAGGTCTGTTGACCAAAGACTCCTGGCTCTCCTGAGGACCAGAATGAAGCTCAGGAGTGCTTTTTTGGTCACAGCTCCTAAGCTATAGAACTCCAGCTTCCTCTCTATCCATCAGTATAGTGTTTTAAGTCCAGGCTAAAAACCCACCTGTACTCCCTGGTGTTTGAGACCACCTGATATGTCTTTTTCCGAATGTGTGTGAGTGTTTCTATTTCTCTTAATGCATTTTATTATTATTTTATTCTCTTTTAATAATGCTAACATACTTTTGTAAAGCACTTTGGTCAACATTTGTTTTTACATGTGCCATATAAATAAATTTGACTTTTTAAATTTGTGGTTTCAGTACTTACAAAAAAAAAAATCTCCAAAATTTATTTTGCACAGGTTTGTGAAGATAGTGGTTTTAAAGTACTTCCAGTGACATTAGCAATAAACAGAAGGTTGAAATCATCATTTCAGAGGCTGGTGCTTTGATGCCATAAGTTGAATCTCATCTCATCTCATCTCATCTCATATTACATATGTCTTTTAGTAGGAGCATGCAGTCAGAAAATTGTTCTAGTCACAATGCCAGTGTTTATTTTTAGTAAGAAGGATGTGATTATTTAAAGAGACATCGATGCCAAGGTTTTTTAAATATTTCTTGCCTTAAACATCACAAACTAAGTGCTATTTGGCTCCATTATATTTCAGGGAAGACAGATTTTTCAGCAGTGGGCATTTTAAACTCAATTTGACCAGAAACAGTTTGAATGAATAAACAGCACTAAAAGCGTTGGAGGAAATATGTAAATTAGATTTGTGGATGAATTTTCTCTCGAAGTAAAAAGGTTCACATTTGGAATTGATCACTTGACATTTTTACCTTCCACAAGGTTATACTGTATGTTTGAAGCGGTTTGTTTGTTTGTCTGTCTGTTAGCAGCATTACGTGAAAACCTAGAGGATGGATTTTGATGAAATTTTCATCAAATGTAGCACTTGGGCTAGGAATGAACCCATTACATTTTGGTGCAGATCCAGATCAGTTTTTCTCTCTTTAAAAAAAAAAATACTGTCAAGTTTTCTGTAGATTTTTGATAACATAATGAAAATATAATGGGCTAATCAACCTGAAAATAATAGGGGTGGGGGAAAGCAAATCAATGCATTGTAGTATCACAATACTTTGTGGTGGTGATACTGTATCGACTTATTAATAAATGTTACAAACATACCTATTTAGGTACCAGAGTAATATAAACCATTTGACTTTTCAGTGTATTAAATTGTGCTAGGGGTGAGGCAAAAGACTGATTTGGTATAGTATCGCAATACTTGACACTCGCGATGATGCACCCTAAATCCCTTAATGCATGTACCAATCTTTTGTTAATTATATATTTAAGCAATATTACCCGAGAGTGAGTTCGGTGTCGTGAATATAGTAACTCCAAGGCAGCAGAGGGCACAAGAGTCTCACACCTGGAGTTAGTATATTCATGATACTGTAACAAACTCAAGTGTAATATTGCTTTTATACAACAGTTCTACAAGCACAATTTATTAAATGACAGTAATACTGGACAAAATATTATCATTTGTTTGTTTAGCCAATTTTTTTTGCACAGCTGAGAAAAAATAGTCCCTTCTAAATGTAGCCAACTGTTGCTAAACATCTCAATCAGCATGAAGACGTCTATTGTCATTTCACACACATGTAAACAAATTAAATATTGTCAAGTGCAAAAGTAATAAGTGTTTATAAAACATATACCTGTTGAACTGGTACTGCAGAAGACCCCAGAGCTGCAAAGAGGGTGCTTTCCAGGGCAGACATGCTTTTCACGGCATGACACCTGTCGCCAGAACACCGTAGCTAGCCGGTAGCTAGTAGTTAGCATGCTAGTGATTAGCACACTTTGTTCGCTTTTCTTCACATTTTGAAACAAAAAGTCCATCATCACAAACGTATTGTGGTTTGTTAATCGAGACAATAAATCAAACTCTAGCACTGCCTATTTTTTTTAAACAGACGTGAAATTTCTTAATGAGCTTAAAATGACAGTAGGGCCGGGGTAGACGGAGCACCCTTTTCAAAAGGGTGGGACTTTGTGTCACAGATGTATAATTTCTTGTCAAACATCACCTCACTGTGGAAATTAAGGTATCCAAAACAGTACTGCAATTGTCAGAGTTGATAGTAAATCACTGTTAGTAATTAACGGTTACTGAAACACCTTTGAAGCGGAGTGATACATTCATTCTGGCTGCACGGTGGCGCAGTGGTTTAGCACTGTGGCAGCACAGTTTTACCCTCGGCCGGGGGATCGCGGGGATCATGAGATCGTGAGTTCGATCCCAGCCCCCGACCAACAGTGAGCTGTGTGGAGTTTGCATGTTCTCCCCGTGTTGCGCGGGTTTACTCCGGGATTTCTCCGGTTTCCTCCCGCATACCAAAAACATGTAGGTTTAGGGCGCTCGCGCACGCAGCGACCAGCAGCCAGTGGCTTGTCACCAGACTGCAAACCAAGTCTACCTACGGGTACAAATAAGTAACAAAAAAAAAAAAAAAAAAAAAAAAAAAATTCATCTTCTTCCGCTTAATCCTTTTTGGGTCGCAGCGGGGCTGGAGCCTATCCCAGCGTCTTTGGGCAAGAGGCAGGGTACACCCTGGACAGATCGCCAGTCCATCGCAGGGCCAATACAGAGAGACAGACAACCATTCACTCTCACAGTCAACTAAGGACAACTTAAGTGAAATTGGAGTGCAATTATTGCGGATTATAGTAACTCCTGTAATCCTTATTGTCCAAACAAATTGCTTGGTCAGAACTAACTGTTGTATAAATAAAATATATGGTATTGCAATTAAGGAATCATAGTTTTGTAATAGTATTGCACCGTGACCCAAGTATCGCACTACGTATCATATTGTGAGGTCCCTCATGATCCACCACTAGAAAATGCACAACTTTCTATGTTCTGTCAATTGTCACATTTTCATAACATTTTTATTAGTGGATAAAGAGCCTTGGCGGAGGAATGTGGTTGTTGAGTCCCCTCTATAGTTTCACATGAATCTCTTATTCTATTTTAATAAAACTTCAGCTAATTAATGATAATCAATTGGCATTTTTACTTAGAGGTCCCATTCACTGAGAAATTGTGTTTTTGAAGGTTTTAATTATACAATGCATCTATTGGTCACGCAATTATCAAAAAAAAAACCATTAAAAAACTCACTTCTCTTAAAAAATACACAGTCTTTGTATCGATTTTGTCTTTGAGCAGCCAATTCCAGGTTTTTTTCTGTAAACAAGATAACCCCAACCTTGATACTTGCCTGCTGCTCTATTACTGGCCAGCCTAGCTGTCTGTCATGTAGATGGCGGCATTAGTTTCAGAGTTAACAGTGCTACTAATGAGTTAACTTATTTTAACTCATCTTATTTTGTTATATTTTTGCTGTGATGCTACATTAATTCATCAGCATTAGCTTGATTAGGCAACTGATGTTAGTCTAACAGCATTAGAGCTTACCTCAGTGGGGACAGGCTTATGGACAGGCCAGTTTAGATTGCTATTATCTATAAATCCTATTCACTTCACCCCACCCCAGTGGAGTCCTTGTTCATCTACGGGAGAAGGGGTGGGGGGCTGAAAAGTTCATAGGCTGAAAATTCCATCCATCCATCTTCTTCCGCCTAATCCTTTTCGGGTCACCGGGGATGGGGGGGCGGGGGGGCTGTAGCCTATCCCAGCATCTTTGAGCAAGAGGCAGGGTACACCCTGGACAGATCACCAGTCCATCGCTTGCATGTTTTTGGCATGTGGGAGGAAACCGGTGAAATCCAGGAGTAAACCCACGCAGATACAGCGAGAACATGCAAACTCCACACAGATCACTGTTCATAGTGGTCAAATTTGACCAAATGTGGTTTATTTTTCAACCGCAGGGATCCAAGCACTGCAACACCGATGGAAGAAGTGTGTGAACCGAAGGGGAGACTATGTTGAAAAATAAACCATATTTGGTCAAACTTGACCACTATGAACTTTTCAGCCCTCCCTCGTACAGCACTTAACCATGTACTCATTCTTAGATGTTATTTTAGTGTAACCCAGTTAAAAACGTGGGTTATAAAAATTGATGTTAGAAATAAATAAATAAATAGTATTCAAATGGTTTAAATAAAGTTTTGTGTAAAAATGTTACAAAGATGTCAAAAATACTATAAAATGGTTAAAATCATTTTACAAGTATGATGCATGTTTTATTTGTGAAACAGTATTATTATTTTCTGGAAATTGTCTAAACCAGCATTTATGGGGTTGACCGGAGGCTGCACAGCACAGTGTTGCCAGATGTACGATAATTATCATATCTGTATGATGTACAATCAATAATTCCAAAAATCCCATAATGTACGATAATTTGACCCCTTCATTAGGTGGCTAAGTTAATATATTAGCAAACACAAACAGAATACGGATCCTGCGCATACATACTACGCTTGTTTTTAACGCATCATCTCACATGTGCGGACTACGTGGAAAAGAAGATGTGTCGCGGTAACAGAGCAGAGGCAGCCTTGGATGGAGGCTAATGGTGGGATCCACAGTTTACTGAACGTACTGACTCAAGCTAAAAAGATCTGTGGTACATCAAATCAATCAGTACTGTACTGGAGCTCTAACTGTCTACTACTCACTGAACTGAGAGTCGGATGAATTGAGCGGGCAGGGCTCGTTTGCTGCTCAGGCGGGCGATTCAGCTGGTGATTCCTGGCTTCTGTTATGTCTGGAAACCCAGAATGACCGTAGACTGAAGACTGTGTGAAAATTCGGAAGCAGTCCGGTTCCTTCTCTCTTTTACCTGGTGCTAGTTGTTGTGATGCGTTACTGTCATCGTTGCTGGGATCCACACCAGGTTGTTGTGTCCCGGGATCCTAGGTGCCTATGGGCTCCCTCTCCTGCAACTCTGCAGCGGTTCCCCATTGGCTCATGCTGGGTGAGGATCAGAGGTGAGTCCAGCCGCTGTCCCTCCTCTGGGCAGTGTTCCTCCTGTGCACACAGGACGGCCATGCTCTCATTGTCATCATCCTGTTAAATCTCGTCCCACTCACCGTCATCGTCATTGGGGTATGTTGCATCCCAACCATCGTAATCAGTCAAGCTGAGTCCATTACTGTCACGGATGGAAAAACCCAGTTGGTAGAAGAGGTCACATCCTAATATGTTGCCTCCATGCGTGGCCACTTGAAACACAGTCAGTAACTACTCTTGACATGTAGCGGACCATTAGCGTGATGGTCCCTATGTTGCCACCTCTGTAGCCACCATACCCATACAGCGCTGCTGGGTTCTTGCCAGTCTTGTGGTTGGGGAAAAATTTCTTCACCATAGCCCAATTTAACATCAACTTCACTGCAGCAGTGTTGAGCAGAAGCAGCAAGGTAACGTTGTCCATCTCCACCATGCTGTATGCATACGTCGTGTTCTCGGGCCTTACCGTGTGGATGGTCATCGTGGGTGGGTGGTTTTGTTTGGTCAATGGGCTCAGCGGTGTCATCAACTGGCAAACTTTGGCAAAATGATTGAATCTTCTGCACTTCTTACATCGTTGCCCCTTGCCAGGCAAAAGCATGCTCTCTCCGCATGTGGAGCGTCTCATAGCAGTCTTCCGGTCCATGGTGTTTGCTTCAAACTCTTCTGCCGTGTCACCGGGTTCCTCCATGCTCACTGCGTATGTCAGCAGTGTCTGCCTTGGCTGCCGCTGCTGTTACTGTACACCTAGCTCCAATGCTAACCTGTCGGTCAACTCAAGCTGGAATGCTAGCTCAATGGTGTTAGCTAGCGTCATGTTGTTTGGTGCCATTAGCATCTTCGCCTGCAGTCGCGGGTTGCTAGTGTGTCCAGCCAGCTGGTCCGGCACCATTTCATCTTCTAATAAACCAAACCTGCACATACTATGTAGATGATGAAGGTCTGCGATGAATTTTTGTGTCGTTTCACAAATTCTCTGTCACCATGGACAGAATCTAATGCACCGCGCCAACACGTCGTCAGGTGTAGCGAAGTAGCTAGCTAGTAGTTCCACAGCATCAGCGAACGAATCTGTTGGTCCTAGCATGTGGAAAATGCATTGTCCTTCTATGCCCAGGTTGTGAACTAACAGAGCTCACTTCCGTACCTTTTCCAATTTGCCCAGGTCCAGTGCCGATATGTACGTCTTGAAAGCCTTGAGCCAACGCAGCAAAGAAACGGGTGGTTCACCGGGGTATTCCAAATCTCGTCACCAAATGTTATGTCTGGTAACCCAGAATGACCAACGGAGAGAAGAGCTGTGCTGAAACTCAAATTTTATTACACACTGTGTCAGTGTCACCATGGGTTGAGATGCCGTCTCGGCACTCAGCCCATGTTTTCCCTCATCCCTGCTTCCCATTGAGCAGCGTCTCAGCTGGCCCCCAGCTGGCAGCATTATGGACGGCTGGGGCCAATTAGTCTTCATCAGCTGGGGCGCTGCCAATGAGGATAAATAGGAGCAGCCTCGATGACTCGGGGCTGCGACATAAACACATTGCTAAGCTGAAGCCCCTTCGTCTGGTGTCAGCTTATACTCCTCTTGCAGCATTCCTGTGTTTGTATCCCGCTGTGAGTATGTACGTCTTGCTACCCCCACGTCCGGTACGAGCTGCTTACCTCTGCGCTGTGCAACCTGTGAGTGTACGTCTGCATGAGTATCTGTGCTCTCCTCATCCCTTCCCCTTTACCCTGAATAAAATATCACGACTCACTGGCTTGCCCCTGGCTCTGATTGCCCGGCTCCCTAGAGCCGGATATGACAGTATGTCGCAGCCAGAAGAGCTACCGGCGGCCGTGAGTCGCCGTGGAAATGTACCTTTCTGTCCGGGTGTCAGCGCTGCTAGCATGCCGTTTCCCAGGAGTCACTTCCGGCGCCAGGGCGACGAGCTGAGGTCCGTCTCGGAGGCTGTCGACGGGACGTTCTTCACCCTGCACGACGCCTCCAACGCGAGACGCTGGCATCCGGGCCGTGCTGAGGAACTCCTGGACTGTCACCCTCACTCTCTGTACCATCTGGGGGACAGTGCCAGGATAGACGCTGCAGGTACACAGCGAGAGAAGCTCCACGGGGTGGATGGAAATCCCGGCAGGGAGTCGAAGTGGGCGACGTCTTTCCCCGCTTCGGAGTCCCGTTCCTGCTGCTATTCCAGTCCGGGAGTTCGCGCCAACCAGAGGACTTCCCCCGACCTGCGCCACGTCACTCGGGATTCCCTTCAAGGAGCCGCAGCTGACAGCAGTTATGTCCGGGGTCGAGTGGCTGTCGCGAGCTCTACTGTGTTTCCTGTCACCACCTTCAGGCATGTGGCGGTGGCAGTGAGATTGATGGTGAGGACTTCAGGGCTACGAAGCTTTCCCGTGCTCGACGCCTTCCTCGTCTCGATCTCCGATCTGGAGCGGCGAATCCTGGGTTTCCCCCTCGCTTCGTCCCCTGGGAGTAGTCGTCATCACATCGCCGAGTCACCTCTGCACGAACCTCGTCCGGATCCAGTTCTGGGTCATCGTCAGGACCGTTCCTCCCACGCAGCTGTCATCCCTTCGCCTCGTCAGTGTGGAGATTCTACAGCCTCGTCCCCTGAGCCTCGTTCCCCCCCCTGTCATTCCTGGACATTCGGGCTGGCTCACCCCGGCTGTTTCCCCCTCCTCCTCGACGCGCTTCCTGACCGCTGTGTGTGCCTGGAATCCCGGCCTGGTGAGCTCTCTGCTGGAGACAACGCGAGCGACCCTCAGACGAATTCCCGGGGGGTCCTCCGTTATCGCCGGGCGGGGAGAGGAAGAAGCAGATTCCACTACAGCAGGCGATACTCAACCTCCAGGGGGCAGGCAAGTCATTGTTTTTTCACACCTGCTTAATGATTTGCTCTGTCACATCCCTGGAGGAGAAGTTCAGGGTTCGCAGCTCCCTGAACTCTCCCCACCTGCTGTAACCTGTATGCCTAATCCCGCATCCTCTGTGTCTCTCTCCGCCGAGCGGTCCCCGGCTCCGGGTCAACGTGGTGGGATATGGAGAGGGCCTGTGGTTCCGCAGCTACATTGCGGACGGAGGAGGGGGACTGACTGCTGCGTGGAGTCTACGCCGACGACTGAGCGTCCCCGGGTCTCCACGGAGGAGCGGTTCGGTCCGGCGGGACGAGATTCTTCTGGCTTCACGCCGAGTGGATCGTCGGCGGGGTTACCTGAGCTGGAGGAATCTCAAGCTGCGCTGACCATCGTGCTGGCTGCGGGGCCCGACGCGGCTAGATGGGAGCCTGACAACGACCTCCTGACGACGGATCCTGGATCTTCGCAGTCCTGGACGGCGTCAGAACCCGAGATCAGGCGAGTGCTCTCCTTTCTTTTCTCTCTAGTAGTAGTAGTAGATTAGTTTATTTGACAGGGACAGTGCAATAAACATAGACAATTAATCAAAGACAATCAATCTGATGTGTTGCACATAGAGTGTATAGCTATTAGCTAATTTGCAACTCTTGTCCCTGGATGGGCTTTAGAAAAAAGAATCAAGATAAAAAATATACACAATAACCACATACATCAATGCAGAAAAATTATAAATACACAATTATAAATATTATAAATATTATAAATACACAAATATAACAGCCTGACTCACATTTAACATAAATATTATAAATATTATAAATACACAAATATAACAGCCTGACTCACATTTAACACATATAACATAACTCACATTTGCCTATTTCAGGCCTTCCTCCCTCCGTCACTCACTATAAACAAACACATTTATTCCTTCCCTTCATTCACTCTCACTTTGCAGACAATTAATTCATACATGAGTACATTCTTGTTTATTTTTCAGCCAGTTTTTAACATTTTTAGTGAATGTTTTAAAGTCCGTTATTATTTTAATTTCATTTGGCATTGTGTTCCAGATGTGACTGCCCTTTATAGAGAAAGCTGTTTGTCCAAATGTGGTTCTGCGGTGGAATATTTTACAGTTATTGTTAACAGAACTCCTGGTGGCTCTGCTGCTGTCCTGTCTTTGGACAAAACCAGCAAGTGGCTCGGGTGCTGATTTATGGAAACATTTGAACGTTAATTTCAGAAGACAGAGGTCAATGAAGCTCTCAAAACTCAATAGGTTGTATTTTTTTAAAACATTACAGTGATGCCACCTAATGGGCTTTTTGTCCAAGATTTTTAGGGTTTGATTATATAATGAACCTATATGTCTTATTGTGGAAGGGGCTGCTTGAGCCCAGACTGTCAAACAGTATGATATATGAGAAAAAACCATAGAATGCATATACAGTGCAGCTGCTTCGTAAGGTATGTAATATCTAATTAATTTAAAGCAGTTCAGATTTTTTTTTACTGTTTTTGAAATTTTCTTTATATGAAGATTAAATTTGAGTTGAGGATCTAGTACAATGCCAAGGTATTTGAATTCTGTAGCTAAACTGATGTCATGATCATGTATATTAACTTTAAAATGTTGCAGGTTACATTTTTTGATTGAAAAGCACATTGAGACTGTTTTCTGAAGGTTCAGCAATAGATGGTTCTTGAGGAGCCACTCTTGGACATCAACCATACTTGTAGACAGTACATCTGCAGCCTGTGCTGGAGTCTTGGCAGCTGTGTAAATAACTGCATCATCTGCATAAAGTTGGCATGTTGCAGCTGAGCAGTGTAACGGCAGGTCATTAATAAAAATGCTGAAAAGTAAAGGACCAAGAATGGACCCTTGTGGGATACCCATGCGGTTGTTTAAAAATGAGGATTTATCCTGGTGAACTTTTACACACTGTTCTCTATTCTGGAGATAAGATGCAAACCATTCTAATGTATTTGGGGAGAAGTTAAAAGATACCATTTTGGATAAAAGCAAACTGTGGTTTACAGTATCGAAAGCCTTTTTGAGATCTAGAAAAACAGCTCCTACCACATTACCCCTGTCCAAGGACTGTTTGACGTTTTCAATAAGGCAACAATTTGCTGTTTCTGTTGAGTATCCTGGTCTAAAACCAAATTGATGTGGATGAAGAAGTTGACTGTCTTGTAAGTAGTCTATCAGCTGTGTAGCTACAACTTTTTCAAGAACCTTAGATAGGACTGGTAAGATAGAGATTGGGCGGTAATTGCATATATCGTCTTTACTGCCTGATTTATGAACTGGTATGACGACAGCTTTTTTCCAGCCAGATGGAAATGTACTAGACCTAATGGAGAGATTAATGAGATGAGTCAGTGGTTTGATTAATATTTTGCTGTGCATTTTGAGAAAGGAGGTGCTCATATTGTAGATATCATTAGTTTTTGAGTTTGACAGTGTTTTAACAATACCAGCAATTAACTTCTCATTTACCTCATCGATGTGAAAAGTATCTGTTGGAAGTATGGAATTTGTGTTGTTGAGCACATTTGGCAGCACAAAAATTTTTGTTAAGTCTTCCACAGAGCCCACAAAGTGTGAATTAAATTCATTTGCCAAAGTAGCCTTGTCACTGACGGTCTTGCCATTGATTCTAAGTTCCTTTACCCCCTTCTGATCGTTTTTTTTATTAGTTAAGTTATTTAAATGCCTCCATAGGGAACTGTTGTTACCCTTTGCATGATCTATCAGTTTATTGTAATAAGATATTTTTGATTTTCGCAGCTCATGTACCACTTTATTTCTTAAACTTTTGTACACAAGGTGATCATTTTGTAGTTTGGAGGTTAGTGATGTTTTCAGTGCATAGTCTCGCCTCTTCATAAGTTTTCTTATTTCATTATTTAACCATGGTAGGCTAATCTTCTGTTGTCTACTTTTAATTTGCTTTGAAAATTTTTCTATAGACTTTGTGATTGTTGCAGTTATAAAATTACAACAATCATCTACTTCACATGTTGACATGAGCTGCTCCCAATTTTGATTCTCTAAGTAATGTTCAAACTCCTCATTTTTTGATTTGGGGATAATAAAATTTGATTTGTCAATATCGACTCCCCCAAAATACTGTAGTCGCTTTTTAGTAAGTTTCCTGACAGCAAGAACCATGTTATGATCTGAGAGACCAGTTACAAGATTATAGGTTCTGGTTATTCGTTCTGGTTTATTAGTAAATACCATGTCAATAAGTGTTCTGGATTGTTTGGTTATCCTGGTGGGTCCTTTGATGATTTGCTGGTAATTAAATTTAGTCATGAGGCTTTTCAGTTTTTGTTTGTCTTTTTTATCAGACCAGTTGATATTAAAGTCACCATGAATTATTGTTTCTCTGTTCTTCTCAAGTTGTTTAACCAGATCACTTAATTCATTATAAAAGGAAGAGTTGTGTGACGGTGGGTTGTACACTACTGCAATGTTGAAATTCATTACCGGAGAGAGACATACATTAACAGCTAAACATTCAAGTGAAGTATTCAAATCAACCAGTTGACATTTATATTTGTCTTTGATGTAAATTAAAACACCTCCTCCCCTCCCTACCTGCCTGTCTTTTCTAAAACACTGGTAGCCCACAATATCGATCATATTAGTGTCTATGTTACTGTGTAGCCAGCTTTCTGAGAGACAAAGGTAGTCCAGATTTGAGTCCAACAGCAACACCGAAATCTCATCTCTTTTGGGGATTATGCTCCGTATGTTTAAATGTCCGCCGAGGATCCCCTTTGGTTTAGCCTTGGTGTCCCAAAGAACTCGTGCATGATTAACAGTTTGGAAAAATAAATGTTGTTTTTGCTTTTGTACAGCTCGGTTTTGTGCTAACCCAGTGGTCTGCTGTTTAATAGTGGCAGGTCCAGGGTTAAGGTGAATATCTCCTGCCAGAAGTAGCAGAACTAACAGAACTTTAATTGTATATCCTCTGCCATATTGTGATTTTTGCTTAACAGCCATGTTTGCCTTAATTTGGAAGTTTTTGCTCAGGGCTTTTAAAGACCACATAGAGTGTAGGGTGAGATGTCCAAGCCCAAATCCATACAGATAAAACTTTTTAACTTCACCTTTGGTTGAGTTTGTCGGAAAATCCTTCTTGTTGCAGGTCCAGACACACAAAGACAAAACGAAGAGGAAGTAGAGAAGTAGAGAAGGCTTATTAGTGGTGCCCATCAGCCCACTTTTTAATCCGGTGGCCGCCATCTTCAGTCTTTCTTGGAAAGAAGGAAAAAGAAAATCTGTGGATAGTAAAATAAATTCTGCTTATATCGCCAGAATCTGATCCGATCGTCCTCGAATCCAGCTGGGCCTCAGCTAGCCCCTTCCGTTGCTGGTCTCGTTGCTCATAGTCGCCGTAACTGGTCTCCCGTCCCGCTCCTCCAACCGAGTCTCGTCACACACCGCCGCTGCCACCGAGCTCCGCTGAGGTCACGGTAAGTCCTCCGCTAGGCACCGCCACCTACCGTTGTCTGCCTGGGTGAAATCTCTGCTGAGCCCCGTCAACAAATAGCCGCTTGCCTGGTAGTATCTCCGCTGGGCCTCGCAGCTGGGCTTCGATTCCGGCTGGTGTAAGGTGGAATGACTGGCGCCAGCATTAAGCTAACTAGCGTTAGCTTAGCTCTTAGCTTAGCTTAGCTTAGCTCTTTTTATCCCCGAGCACTTCAGCCTATCTCTAGGGGAGACGAGCCGGGTGCAGCCGTCCGCTGCGTCTGAGCTCGTCTCGCCGGGTTCTGGCGCTGCCGGTGATCCTGATCCCGGTTCTGTTTTCTCTTCTGAGCCTTCTTCCAGGGTCACCGGCAAGGAGTTGCTGTTCCTCGTGGTGCTGGAGGGTCCGGGTTCAACGTTGGAGGTCGGTTCTGGTGCAGTATTCAACGTGGGTTCGCCCGAGACCCAGTCAGGGTCCAACGTGGGTTCGCCTGAGGCCCGATCGGGGTCCGACGTGGGTGCTGCCCCAGTATTGTCCAGGTCCGGTGAGGAGGTGGCCGTTTTCCTGCGGCCTGACGCCCGCCGCCCTCGTCATCGGCTCTCCCCTGAGCCTCTTCCACCGGGATCCGCTCTGATCCTTCGCCCGTCTCAACGGTCCTGGTGGTTGAGTGATGCGGGTCGACGACCCAACCCACAGAACTTTCGGTTCGGTGATCTGGTTCCCCCCACTGGTCTGTTTCCCTCTGGGCAGCCTGGTTCGGCTGCCGGTGGACTGGATTCCTGGGATCTGGGTCCAGAGTTCGCCGTCCGAACACTTCTCTTTCCCTGATTCGCCAGCTGGACAATGGGCGGGGAGATCTCCGGAGCCATCTCGGCCATTTTTGGACTCTGCCTGCCATTCACCTCGGGTGTCACTTTTTCTTTTGTTATTAAGGTCACTCGGGTGTAATGTTTTGTCCTGTTGGTGGATTCGTTTTTATAGTGCTGTGTTTTCCATCGCTCATGCTCAGCATTTTACTTTTTGTGCCATGTTTTTAGCCTCGTTTTTTGTATTGTAGAGTTATGTTTTGTTTTCCGTAACACCATGCTCTGCAGTTATCCATTTATTCCAGTCACTTTCATTTCTTTAGGTGACTGGGTATTTATATATTCGTGTGTGTGGGTTTTTCTTTGCCTGCACTCAGTATTTCTTTTTTGTCCTGTTGGTTCATTATAGAGTCATGTGCCTTGTTTTCCGTAACACCATGCTCTATAATTGTCATTTGTTCCAGTCACCCTCACTTTTCTTGGTGACTGTGTGTGTATGTACTTAAATTAGCGCTGTGTATAGGTTCCCCTTTATTTAACCGTACTCAGCATTTTTTGCCCTGTACCTTTTTGGTGGTTCTTTTTTTCCTTGCTCTGGGTCACGCATGGTTGGTACTCTCTGGGTAGTATGTAACCGGCGTGCTGACCCGGTTCTTCTCCCCATCTGTACCTGGGTTAATTATTCTGTTTTGTCAGTATTGTATTTGGGTTTTTCTTTCCCGCTACCCTACATTGCCCCATTGGTGTTGTCCTTCCCTTGGCTTCTTCCCCTCCGGTCCGCCTCCCTTCCTCCCACCCTAGGTGGGGTGGGGGGGTGGGGGGGGCTGGGATGTTCCTGGTCGTTCAGGAGCCCGACCTTGAGGGAGGGGCTCTGTCACCATGGGTTGAGATGCCGTCTCGGCACTCAGCCCATGTTTTCCCTCATCCCTGCTTCCCATTGAGCAGCGTCTCAGCTGGCCCCCAGCTGGCAGCATTATGGACGGCTGGGGCCAATTAGTCTTCATCAGCTGGGGCGCTGCCAATGAGGATAAATAGGAGCAGCCTCGATGACTCGGCTGCGACATAAACACATTGCTAAGCTGAAGCCCCTTCGTCTGGTGTCAGCTTATACTCCTCTTGCAGCATTCCTGTGTTTGTATCCCGCTGTGAGTATGTACGTCTTGCTACCCCCACGTCCGGTACGAGCTGCTTACCTCTGCGCTGTGCAACCTGTGAGTGTACGTCTGCATGAGTATCTGTGCTCTCCTCATCCCTTCCCCTTTACCCTGAATAAAATATCACGACTCACTGGCTTGCCCCTGGCTCTGATTGCCCGGCTCCCTAGAGCCGGATATGACAGTCAGTAACAATATACAGGTTTGGTGTGAACTGCACTCTAGGTGGCCGTGAGTCGAGAGAGGCCAAAGACGGCCGTCAATCTCCATTTATGGGCTGGCGTGATGACGCCACCAGCTGGCTGCGTCATCACACTGCTGCCTATTAACCCTTTATAACAGCTTCCACTACAGTTCCGGTGAGTAATTCATACAGTACATTCACTCATAAAAATTGGTTCAATCAATTAATGCAGGTACAGCAGACTCAACAAGTAAGCAACATCACCAGCAGGTCGAGAAACGAAAGGGGTGGAGGGGGGCAGACCCCAGTTTTATTGGGTAGTTCAACCTGTTGGCATCAGCACTTAAGTTTTCTGTTGCTGCTGCAACGAGCAAATGTCTGCGCAAAAATGTCACTGGATTGTGGTTCTCAATAAAACTGAAACAGGTTTCTACTTAAATTATCAGAGGCATTTTAGCAGTCGTTTAGGTGGATTGATTTTGATATTTATCCTTAATGTATAAACGGATTACTTCTCAAAATATTTATGAGGCAAGACCTTGACATATGATGATTCAACAGAAGACATATAGAAGATAGATATGACTGATATTTTGGGCTGTTCAATGCAGGCCAGGGGCTCATCCTGTACTTCACACAGGTACAGGTGCTGGTGTCCAAGAGGTACTTTTTTCAACTGATCTGTTAGATGATTTAAAGGTAAAACTGCATTATAGGCCATAATATGCACGATCTGTGATAATATGTTACTGAATCAGATGGTCCTGAGCCACGTCAGAATGAAAACTGGGTGTGTATGATAATTTTCCTCAAAATATGATAATTTTAAGCTGCTGGTACGATACTTCAACTTTTCCCATCTTGCAACACTGGAGAGAGAGGAAGACCACGAAGGGTGAACCAGGAGAAGAAAAAGCAGTGAGCATGAGACAGAAAGTTTCTGTGGAATATTAGAAGTTAGCGTGCACAAACCAGTGTGTAACTTGTGTCTAGAGACTGTTTGCCCAATAGTCGAAGTGAGGACAAAGCTGCATATGGTGGAAACAGGAGGAATTTCTACTCGAAGTTCAGAGACTGTTTACTTTGTGTGCTAATGCTAACGTTAGCCAGCTCCAAGCACCTCTGTGCAAGTGAACAGATTTTTTTCTGGCTGAAGTTCCCTCAGTTAAATGAATTGAGAGGTGAACTGCTATGCTTTTGACCTGAAGACAGAGCAAGTACCCAAACAGACTTTGGAGTAAAACAGAGTTCGCTTGGCCTTCTGGTGACATGACAGGAGAAAGGAACTAATGGCGACCGTGATAAGATGCTGAGTTGTTGCTGCTGAACCAGTCCTGTGACTGTTGGAAGGAGAGACATGCCAGGAACATACGGTACCCCATATTTTATTTTTTGCTTACCAAGAAGTAAAGCGGCCATTCAGTTTTGGGCCTCCATGAACACAAGCACCAAACCAGGTCCGCAACTTTAGGTTTTGTTTTAAACAATTGTGGTTTTGCTGGCTTTAGGGGACAATATAGTCTGGTGTGTTTGTGGGCCCACAAATTATATTTGAGTTTTGAATGGTCTTAACTAACTGGTCTTGATGTGAGTTTAAGTGAGGTTTTCTACCTTTATCCATTTGAAGTTAAAGGAGTGTATTTTCATTTATGTATTTGCACTATTAAGAGTATTTTCCCTGAAAAGAGGTCAATTTAATTTTGTATGGTTAAAGAACAATCCTGTTTTTATTTATTTTCTGTTTGAATCAAAACTCTATTTTTCTAAGGAAATAATTGAGATTATTTTTATATAAACTGGAGTTGTGTGACTTTATTGCACTTGTTGAGAGTGAATAATTTAAGGCTAAGGAGACAATTTTAGTTAAAAAAAAAAACCACTTATTAAAGTTTTACAGAATTAATCTCATAGTGAAAACTTATAAGTGTGCGCTGTAAAAAAACGAGAGACATCCAATATAATAATTAAAACTGAGTTAAACAGGGTTAACACAACAGAGTTTAAAAGAACCCAAAAGCCATCCCTTATTAATATGACTACTGAAGGCTTAGTCCCGAGACCTAAGGTGGCTAGCTGAAACTAGCAGTTTAGCCACTCACTTTCTGTGCTTATTGTACTCTGGGGGCCTGTCATATCCTATCAACCACTGAAACCACACACCCCGTCCACTAGTGATGCACTATTTTTTCATTCTTTGAGACAGATTTACGTTAGTTGGCTCAGGCTTGCTACCCGAGACAAGAGCTAGCAAGCTAAGATTAACAGTAGTGTCTTAAGACAGAGGATGGAGTTAAATGTGGCTCTTATGAATTTAAAGAGACATGCACTGAAATGAGCCACTCTCAGTAAGGCTGCAAAGGATGATTCACAATGATGCTGCAATAATTAAAGGCAATTTGACCAAAATATGGCACAAATATTTCAGTAAGACCTTTGGAAGCTGTCAACATGTGGGAAAAGTGCAGTGAATGGATCCTGTAAATCTATCTCTCTCTCTATCTATCTATCTATCTAATAAGAAAGGACCAAAATGGGTGTCATTATAAGAACACCTGTATGCTTGTATTTGATAAGACATTACTTGATTGAATTTGAATGGATTTACACATGTAATTATAAACAGTGTGTTTGTAGTTGCGTCATCATGAATAAATAAACTCTGAGAGTGCTGGCCTGTTTTCCAGCATCAGCATCAATGGAGGTTTGTCTGTTATCTAAATAAAGCCACGCAGAGCCAATTAAGGACTGCATCCTGCTCTGCATTGTGCTCTTCAGAGCTCATTTATGGTGAGATCAGGGGTCATTTACCAGCTTTTATTTAATTTATATTCATTTACATAATCATAGATGCAGCACATCAGCTTTACTACCAAGGTTTTAACACCATAAACATAATGGAAACAGGAAAAACCAGAAGTGTTCTGCTTTTCAGTGAGGGGTTGTGGAGGATTATTGGCTATTTAATTTCTTTTCATACACGCGCAAGTAAAAGCGTGCAAAATGACACCCACGTCGTGTCCGTAGGAGAGACGCACGTAGGCCCGTGCGTAATCATGAGACATACAGTATATAGGAGGAAAGGAACAGTGAGTACAGAATCCAGTAAGATTATTCGTTATCATCATTTAAAAAGACTAACACTGATGAACTTGCATGGATTAAAACCCCCAAACTCCCCATACTGGAGATTAAATTACCACAAAACTCCAACACCATCACTTCAAACTCTCCATGGATGTAAACCGAGGGAGGCCCTGTGGTGGTTTTTCTCCCCCAAAGCTGCTCCCACACAGCGGCGCAGCCTCCCACAGCAGCACCGCTGCATGCGCGCACCAACGCGGATGGAGATGTTGGTGATGGAGCAGCAGACAGAAAACCAAAAAAACAAAAAAACAAAAACACACCACTGAAATATAACGGCTGGGTATAGTTTTAAATGGCTCACCGTGTTTTTCAGACGACATGCTTTCAGATCTTGAGTCCTCCTCTGATCTGATGTTTTTTGTTGTTTTTTTTTCCAACTCCAGCTGATGGTTAAAATCCTCCTTCACGGCGCGGTAATGCAGTTACACTGAACCCATGATCATGGTGTCTTCATCTTATTTAGAGTAACTTCAGTGTTTGCTTTTTAAATCCAGCTCTATCTCAGCGCACAGATCCGTCTACTGTCTCTCTTCTCTATGTGAGACTCCTACTCTAATAATGTTTCTCTCCACAATGAATTAATGGGACGCGGATGGATCGCTGTCTTAAAGGGACAGCCCCCACTTGGAAAAAAAAAAAAGACGATTACTGAGGTGGAACTTATGATGGCGTATTAGGCCATCTGAGGAAAAAAAGGGGAGGAGTAGAGCGCACTCAGAGAGCGCATACCTCCGCCAAGGACTGGCTGTGTGTTGGTTTTTGAGCAGGATTTTTACCAGAGGTGGGCCTTGGCTGAACCTTTACATTTTGGAGGTGATCTGAGTCAAGGTGCCGATTCTGGATCACTTTTCCCTTTCGTTAACGTTGTGAGATACGGTCTTGGTGGAGGTATGTGCTTCAGAACCACCTTCAAAATGTAATGGGTTCATCCTTAGCCGAAGGACCACCTCTGGTTGAAAGCTTCATCGAAATCCAACCCTGTAGTTTTTATGTAATCCTGTTTTTCCATAATAGTGCAATACATTTTTTGGCATTAAGCAAACTGAGGTCTATGAATGTTTTTTCGCTTTTATTAAAATTATGCTTTTCTGGGTACAGACCCAACAAAAACAGTTTAGGATTCAATATGATTTGTTTTGAGATTATTTTTTCAATTGTTACCCTCACCTCTTCCCAAAACATTCTTATTAATCTACATTCCCATACACAATGAAATAGAGTTCCTTTACTTTCCATACATTTTGTGCACGTATCTGGTATATTTTTGTTATATCTATTTAACTCCTCCGGTGTAACATACATCCGCATTAACCATTTGAAGTGTATCAATTTAAGGCGTACATTTATTGATTTGGTTTGAGCTTCTGTACAAGCCAATTCCCATTGTTCCTCTGGAATTTCAGTTTGCAGATCTTCTTTCCAGTAGTTTAATCTTTTCAGTGAATTTTCACTTGAAAATAGTGTCAATGAGTTATAAAACTCTGAAATAATACCCTTTCTTTTACTATCTTTCATCAACATTTTTTCCAAGGATGAATAGATAGGTCGAGTGAGAGCTTTATTTTGATTTGATCGAATAAAGTTTCTAAGTTGAAGATATTTAAAAAAATGTGTTCTATTGAGATTAAATTTGATCCTCAACTCTTCAAAAGACATTATGTTTTCTGCACATGGCAAATATAAATCCTGAATCTTTTGTATCCCTTTTAAATTCCATACTTTAAATACAGCGTCCGCTCTCCCTGGTTTAAAATATTGATTACCCCATATTGGACTAAATTGTGACAATAACTGTGGTTCTTTTAAATAGTTTTTAGCTTCACACCATATTTTGATCATATGCTTTACAAATGGATTTTTAACTTGTTTTTGTAATTTTTTTGCCGAATCTGAGTATATGAATATGGGAAGAGGTAAAGGTAAATTGTATGATTCCATTTCAGTCCAGTGAATCCTGTTAACAAACAAACAGACATCAAATCAAAATCAAATCAACCTTTATTGTCATATTGCTGTACATACAACTGTAGTGCAGGCAAGATGAAATTGTGTTTCTCTCGGCATCCATATAAGTAAAAAGAACATAATTTAAGACACCCTCACACACACCCTCACCCCCCCACCCCCACCCCAACACAGCCATTCACACATCCCTGAGACATACTTGAAAACTAACCAGAACTATAATATACAAATAATATACATAATGTCCATAGGTGCAGTAGTGTGTATGAGAGATTCCGGATCAGCTGTTCAGCATCCTAACAGCTTGTGGAAGGAAGCTGTTAATCAGTCTGGTGGTTCTGCCTCTGATGCTCTGGAATCGTTCGCCAACTGGCAGAAGTTCAAAGTGTCTATGCAGAGTGATATACATACAGATATAATCACAATACCTCCCTGGTGGAGGTAATTAAGAATGCATCAGATTTATATATCGCTTTTCATGGACACTCAAAGACGCTTTACAATGGATACATACTGTAATTATTCATTCACTCCACAGACAGACACTGGTAAGTTACTACTGTAGCCACAGCTGCAGGGCAGCTGTGGCTACAGTAGTAGTACAAGGCTACCAAGGCTACGAGGCTACCAATTGGTAGTACGAGGCTACCAATCTGCGCCAACGGGCTCTCCGACCACTACTGAACATTTATACACATTCATACCCAGTATCATGGACACTGGAAGCAAGGTGCGTAAAGTGTCTTGCCCAGGGACACAATGGCAGGATGGCTGGGGAGAGCGGGATTCGAACTGCCAACCCTACTGTTATTGGATGACCTGAGCCGCTGCGGCCCCAAGAGCTAGCAACAGGTCACCCACTGCCATCAATTAGGCAAATATACCAGAAAAAAATGAGGGGAAGATTATGAGGGAAAAAATGACAATTTTACAAGAAAAAGTGTCAAATTTATGAGGAAAAACTGGCAGAATCATGAAGAAAAAAGGGGAAAGATAATGAAAAAAACCCCAACAAATTTACAAGAAAAAAGTGGCAAAATATGAGTGAAAAAATATAGCAAATTCCATCCATCCATCTTCTTCCGCATAATCCTTTTCGGGTCGCGGGGGGGCTGGAGCCTATCCCAGCATCTTTGGCCGAGAGGCAGGGTACACCCTGGACAGATCGCCAGTCCATCGCAGGGCCAACACAGAGAGACAGACAACCATTCACTCTCACAGTCATACCTAAGGACAATTTAGAATCCCCGGTTTGATGCCAATTAACCTAACTTGCATGTTTTTGGCATGTGGGAGGAAACCGGAGAAATCCCGGAGTAAACCCACACAGACACGGGGAGAACATGCAAACTCCACACAGATCACTGTTGGTTGGAGGCTGGAATTGAACCCAGAAGAAAAAAATGGAAAATGTATGTGAAAAAATTCCCAAACCTGCAAGGAAAAAAAATTTAAAAAGAAAGACAAAAGCAGCGAATTTTGGTACAAGAAAGAAGTAGCAAGAAAAAAATACATTTTAAAAAGGAAAACTTACAAGAATTTATTGTCCCAAGTAGGGAAACTTGTTGTGCAGCAGCTTGTATAACAACATCAGCACTTAACATACTAATGAATACTGTATGTATACGACACACTAAAACAAGACAAGGTGATTAAAAAAAACCTAAATGATGGTAAAACAATTAAAATTTAATAAGCCTTTACTTCATTAACACATATTAAGAAGTGTGATGGCATCCGCTATAAATGAATATTTAAGTCTATTAGTTTTAACCTTTGGTAATCTTGTGTTCAGACCAAACGATTGTTTGTTCCATTTGTATTCTGCACACAGTAAAGTTCCAAGATGTGACAACACAAAAAGAAAACTGGCAAAGTTACAGGAATAATGGAAAATGTATAAGAAAAGAATCAAATTTACAAGAAAGAATTTTAATGAATTTTTTAAGTGAAAAAGTGATTAATTTGCAAGAAAGAAGAAGCAAACTTACAAGGAAAAAGGGTTGTAAATTCACAAGAAAAAATGGCAGGTTATGAAAAAAATAAAGTGGTAAATTAAGAGGAAAAAATGGCAAAGAGAAAAATGTTAATTTATATGGATTTACCAAAATATAGTCAGATATTTTTTTGCTGAGATGGCATTATTTGCTTCTCCCCTAAAACTTCATCAAAATGACCAAAAATCTCTTGCAGTTTTAGGAGAAAAATACCAGAAATTTAATAGAAAAAAGGAGAAACTGTCAGAGTATGGGTTGGGTCTCATGTCCTCATTTTGATTCATAGTTTGTGTTTCTGTAGAGGATGGACTCAATCAATGTCCTCGCCTTGTGTTTATATTTTCTGCATTTATTATTATTTGTTGGACTCATGATTCTATTCTCAGTTATTATTATTATTATTATTATGGTTATTTATGATCTGGGATCAGTTCTGTCATTATTTGTCGTGTCTCCCCTGATCCCCTGCTTGTGATCTGTGTCTCCCTCTGTGTGTGTGCAGCCCCGCCCATCCTGTCAGTTGCCTCACGTGTCAGCTGTCGGTGATTATTGGTCTCTTCAACTGTCCCGTGTTGTCTTGATTGTGCCCTGTAATTATTTAAGGTCTGTTCCACTTTGGTTCTGCTTGGGTTCTTTTGTCAATGCTATGGCATGAACAACATGCTCCTGCCTGACTGTTTCTGTTCCTGTTTTGCCTTAGTCTTTTGTTGCACTTCCAAGCTGCAGTTTTATTTTCTGTTAAGCCCTCGAGTTGTGTCGGTGTGACTAGCTCTTTAATAAAACTGTTAAACTTCCATCCAGCGAATGGGTCCAGTTCCTCTTCAACCGTGACAGAAAGAACCCAACAGTATGAACCCAGCAGACCGTAAGTTTCATCTCATGGGTCTCGATCAGGAGGAAGTTTGGACTGCATCCCGCATCGAGGCCCTAGTTGAGGACACCCATAATGCCAAAACACCGGAGAAAGCTCTCAGAGTCCTTGGAGGCGCTGCCGAGGTGATGGAGACTTTTCCCACACTGCAGCGTTACCCCCAGCTCTACAGACTTCTGCATTCGGTTCCGTTCCTGTACCTGTTGGTCTGTGGGCTGGCAGAGGAGCAGAAGGAGGAGGAGTCACAGCGAGCCGTCAGGAGATGCCGCTTGTGCTGGCATCAGCGAGTACAGAGGCCCGGCCCTTCTTATCACGCGGAGGCATTCCAGATGTCCGCTTCCTCCTCCCTCGATGCAGCGCCATACCTCCGTGCAATGGCTCCTCATCAGGTGAATCCTGTCATATCCCGGGAGGGAACGTCTGACTCTTCAGTGGTGGCAGAGCACAAACAGAGGCAAGTACCTGTTCATTTTTTAACACCATTAAATGAAAGGTCTTGTCCTGTTCTTGGTGAGGGGGTTCAGTGTCAGCCACATACCACCACTGAGCTCTCGCCACCCATCTCTGCTGTAATTTCTGCTGCTGCTTCCAGCTATCCATCCTCACCTGGTTCTCCGGTTTCCTGTTTTATTTTTTGTGAGGAATTGGCCATACTGGGAGGCAACCTGCTGGTCTGGGATGAAGTCGGCTGCCCCTGTTGCTGTGCCTGGACTGCATGAGGATTATCCAGTACCAGCTCCACGCCACTCCCCAGCACCTTCAGCTCCAGTACCTGCTCCACATTGCTCCCTAGCTCCAATGCGTGCTCCACGTCGCTCCCTAGCTCCAGTACCTGCTCCACGTCATCCCCAAGCTCCAGTACCTGCTCCACATCACCTCCCAGCTCCTGTTCTTGCTCAGCCGGGGGTGCAGGCTCCTGTTCCTGCTCAGCCTGAGGTACCAGCTCCTGTTCCTGCTCAGTATGAGTCTGAGGAGCACATTCCTGTTCCTGCTCAGCCTGTCATCACCCCTGCCTCATCTGCCATCATGCCTGTTGGTTGGACTGCAACAGCAGAATCACCGGGGTCTTCGCCTGCAGGGGAGCAAGAACTCAGGAAAGTCCTCTTCTTTGTATTTTTAACATCAGTTTTAGAGAGATCTTGCCTAGTTCTTAGTGGGGGGGTCCTGGTTGCAGCTGCCATCTGCTTCTGGGCCTCCTCCACTCCACTCCACTGCTGCCTGTTGAAGTGACCCGGGTGTTGTGTTTTCCTCCCCGTCTGAGGTGGCTGTTTCGGGGATGGATTCCCAGATGTCAAGACTTGAGGATCTTCAGCCCTTATGGTCTGGCTTCGCCCAGGGTTGACTCATCTCCATTGTTCCAGAAGCCAAGGATTCTTCATCATGTGTTCCTGTAGCTGGAGAGCCTCCATCATGTGTCCCTAAGGATAGCACACACCTGTCATCTGCTACCATGGTTAGCGTGCCTCAGTCATCAGTTTTGGAGCAAAAGGCTCTCGTGTTATGTTCACCAAAGCTTAAAGCTCCAGTGTCATCTCCAGAGTTTGGGGTTTTCATGATGTTATCTCCTGGGTTTGGGGGTTCTTTGTTATCAGCTCCCCAGTTTGAGGGTTCCGTGTTGTTTTCACCTGAGTTTAAAGTGCCCCTACTGTTATCTCAGGGCCCATTCTATTCTCCAGTTTGGTGGTCTTGGGACCCTGGGAGACCACCCGACTCACTCTGTGTTCTAGTCTGGGGTCCCATGGACTTGGATGGGCCCCCTGGCCTGCTTTGCTCTCTGATCTGGTGGCCCTGGGACTCTGGAGGACCACCTGACCCATTTGGTGTTGAACTTTGGGGTCATAGACTTGGATTACCATAGGGATGTTTGATTTTGGACTCTGTGGGGCTAAGAGTTTGTTTGTTCACACCGCTGTACACACACACACACACACACACACACACACACACACACACACAGAGTGGCAGAAATAAGTATTGACCAATAAGGGTGCATTCACTTGGCCACTGTTTGGGCCAGACGATCTGTGAATAGTTTGGTTTGTTTGGTGCCATTTGAACGCGCATTTGAACTCTGGTGCGCACCAAACAAGCGAAGTCTGGTCCGCCTGAACATGGTGGTCTTGGTTCACTTGCAAACTAAGTCTGGTGTGCTTTGCTTAAAGTGTGAATGCAAACGGACTATCTAGCGGACCAAAGGGTAGAAATGCCCCTCAGTGTTTGTGTAACCATAGCAACACGTAGTCTGAGAAGAGGAAGTGGCGTTCAAGCCAAGAGATCCAAGAGATCCTTTTACTGGAGAAAGCTGAGGAGAAAAGTTAAAATGTCTCATTTGTGGTAGACAAACAACCCGGCTGAAGGGAATGGATTTCTGTTTTCGGTCCTGGCCAGTCAATGAGATGGATTTTTCTTCTTTGCCAAGATTTTTTCTTCCTAGTCAGTGGTGGTTTCGGCTACAGCGCCCCAAACAAGCAGTTGTTGTAACTGTGTGACATTGTCCAGGCAGTTTGGTCCGCTGCAGTGTGAATGCAAACCAAACCAAAAGAAGGTGCGAAAATTCTCAGCATTCCCCGCCCAATCAAATCGAGACCCCTGGACTATCCTGGTCTGAATGCAACCTAAGTACTGAGTTCTCATTAAACATATTTCTGATGGAGCCATTGACCTGAGATCTTCACCAGATATCAGTAATAATCTAAGTAATCCATACATACAATGAAATCAAGGTAACTGTGTTAACAAAACAAGATATATTTAATTAAGTGGAATGATTCAGGGAATATGTATTGAACACATGACAAAAAGAGGTGCAAAAAGGCATAGAAAGCCAAGAAACCAGCTGAAATCCATCAGAATTTAGGAAGCCATCCCATCCCCCCTTCAGTGCAAATTAATTTCAGTTGGTTAAGTCCTGACTGATAGCCTTTAAAAGAATAGAATAGAATAGAATAGAATAGAATAGAATAGGCTTTATTGTCATTGTACAGTTGTACAGTACAATGAAATTGAGGGTGCTCCACCAGGCTACTGCGCAATAAAGAAAGAAGGATTTGATAAAACACAGTTACCTAATAGAGGATTAAACATATGTCAGAAATAGGAATAAAAATAGCCCAACAGGTATATACACAGGTATGGTGGTGGCTTCACAGATGTACATAAGAGTGCGGAGTGTAGAACACACGATTGAATAAAATTACCCAAGGATTATGGAAAATATACACAGGAATGGTAGTGGTTTCACAGATGGGCCAATGTACATGAAAGTGCGGAGTGCAAAGACAGGTGTGTTATTGTGATGACTAAAAGGTCCTCAGTTCTGTGCATGTGAGCGTTCGGAGGGAGGGGTGTGGGGCCTCTGACTGTTTGCAGTCTGGATGGCCTAGAGGAAGAAACTGTTTGTCAGTCTGGAGGTGTGGGACCTAGTTGATCTGAACCGTTGTCCAGAGGGGAAGCAGGTCAAACAGGTGGTGGGCAGGATGTGAGAGGTCTTCTGTGATGGCTTTGATCTTTCTGAGACAGGAGGATCTGGAGATGTCCTCCAGGGAGGGCAGAGGGCCGCCAATGATTTTTTTTGGGCAGTGTTGATGACCCTCTACACAGTCTTCCTGTTTTCGGCCGTGGAGCTGGCGTACCACACACCCAGATAGTAGGTGAGCACGCTCTCCACTGAGCAGCAGTAGAAGGCCAGCAGCAGCTTCTGGTCCAAGTTGTTCTTCCTCAGGACACAGAGGAAGTGCAGCCACTGCTGGGCTTTCTTCACCAGGGGCTTGGTGTTGACAGTCCAGGAGAGGTCAGAGGAGATGTGGGTACCCAGGAACAGTGGGGACAGTTTCCATGTGGTCACCATTTATGGGGGGGGGGGGGGGTCCTGTCTGTTCTTTCTGAAGTCCAGTATGAGTTCTTTGGTTTTTTGGACATTCAGTTTCCGGTTGTTTACTTTGCACCACAGCAGCAAATTCTCTACCTCTGCCCTGGATGCCTTCTCATCATCATCGGTGATGAGCCCAATCAAGGTGGTATCGTCCGCGTACTTCACAGTGATGGTGGTTGGGTGGGTTGGAATACAGTCAAAGGTGTACAAGGAGTACAGTAGTGGGCGTAGCACGCAGCCCTGGGGGGAGCCAGTGCTGAGAGACAGTGTGTAGGAGTGGTGGGGGCTAAGTCTGACTGTTTGTGGACGGTTGGTGAGAAAGTTGTTTTTTTTTTCTTTTAATCCAGGAATAGGTTGGGGGGGGGGAACTGGAGGAGGTGCAGTTTATTGATCAGGATGTCTGGGACAATGGTGTTGAAAGCTGAGCTGTAGTCCACAAAGAGCATCCTCACGCATCTCCTTGGGTTCTCCAGGTGGCTCAGCACTCTGTGGAGTGTGGTGGCGATGGCGTCTTCCGTAGAACAGTTCTCCCTGTAGGCAAATTGGTGGGGGTCGAAGGAGGGGGGAAGACAGTCCCTGATGTGCTGGGACACCAGTTGTTCAAAACACTTCCTGACTACAGACGTGAGTGCTATGGGTCTGTAGTCATTCAGGCTGTCAATTGTGGACCTTTTGAGGATGGGGATGATGGTGGAGGCCTTGAGGCAGGAGGGGGTGGTGGGGTGTGTCAGTGAGAGGTTGAACAGCTTGGTGAGGATCTCTGCCAGCTGGTCTGCACGTGGTTTGATCACCGCTCTTGGGATGCCGTCGGGACCAGCAGCTCTGCAGGGTTCACGGCTTTCAAATGCCTCCTCACCTCATGCACCTATAGAGAGAGAGGCGAGGGGTAGAGAGAGGAGGGGGAGAGGGAAGGGGGCGAGTTGGGGTGTGTGCTCAAACTGGGCGAAGAAGCTGTTACGCTCCTCTGCTAGTGTGAGGCTGCTGTCTGATGTTAGGGGGCACTGGCCCCTGTAATTGGTGAGGATGCCTCTCCACATCTGTCAGGGGTTGTTGTCTTTGACACAGCCCTCCACCTTCCTCCTATAGGCGTTCTTGACGTGTTTTATCCCTCTCCTCAGGTTGGCTCTGGCAGTGCTGTACAGAGAGCTGACCCTCTGCCTGAAGGCTGAGTTGCAGGCTCTGATCAGAGCCTAGACCTCACTGGTCATCCAGGGTTTATGGTTTGGAAAGACTTGGATGTGTTTGGTGACTGTCGCATTTTCTATACAGTATTTCATGTAGAAGAAGACAGACTCGGTTTAGGAGTACAGGGGCCTCATGTACAAAGGGTACTTACACACAACATGGCATACGTCCTTTTCCACGGAAAATTTCAGATGTATCAAGAATGAAATTACCATGAAAATATGCGCAGTCCCACACCAACTTCATGGCTGGTGTACATATGTTTCTACTGTTACTGGTCTGTTGGCTACACTTAGAGATGATGTTGGGAGACTGATAATGACATGAAAATTATTGTACACACCAGAGATACATGATGAACAAACATCCAAGTGTGCACAATTAGATGAGTGGATATAAAAGCAAGTGCAAAGAAGTGCAGAAAATGCCTCTAACAACAATGGCGTAAGCATTATTAGAGGATACTGCAAATCGCACAGTAAGAAGAGAAAGGGTATTTAGAGACAGAAGAATTTCTGGCTCAATATGATGACTGGCTTTTCAGCCAGTTTAGTTTTACATGGGCAGTCCTTGTGGAACTGTGCTCAGAGCTACGGCCACTCTTGGAGCGCGACAAGGCGAGAAGCCAAGCGCTGCCCGTCCCACTGCGGGTGCTAACAACACTGGGTTCCTGGCAATAGGGTCATTCCATAGAGATCTGGCAGACCCATTGAGAATTTCCCAGTTGAACCTGAGCCGAGCTATGCCAGCTATGCAGGATGGCATTTTCCAGCTGTCACCCAGGTACATCATTTTCCCATACAGTGCAGTTGAATACGCCAACATCAAAGTGCAATTTTCAGCAAGAGCCAGTTTTCCTAATGATTCTAATGAACAGCATTGTTGGGAACAAACTACAAGCTGGCACTGTGCAGATGGGTGGCTTCTTGGTGAGTAAGTTCATGTAATTGTCCTGAATATTCCACCTCATGCGCAACCAAATATCACCCTGTCTTCAAGGCTTCATTACAAGTCAGTGGTCGGAGTAAGTGACTTTCTTTTTTTTGCTGATTAAACTACAGTTTCACAGCATTCTACCAAGCTCCCAATTGCCTCTGTGTGTACAGTAGTTTTGTCAATAAACACGTGTAAAGTTTGAAGATTTAAAAAAAAACTCAACATGGCGGCCGGGATGGTCACACTTTTTCAGTGCTGAGACAAAGTTGCTGATTTTGCCACTAAAATAACTAACCAACAGCGATCGGCATTTGTGATGCACATGCACAGGCTGAATTTCCACCTTGGTTGAAATACCCCTTTATTTGCCTTTCACTGGGCTCTGTGAGTAAACTGATTAGCATTTCTTTTTGGGGTTCGCTGCTACACTCTACCCTAAGTGTTTGCTAAGCTAATGCTAGTCGTAGCACCTAACACCGACACGAAGCGACTCTGTCCCCGGTGATTGGGGCTCGCCGGAGGAACTAACCGAGGCAACAGTTGGACGAGAGCCGGATCGGAGTTCGGGTGCAGCGGTGGTGGGAGATGGGGACCAGTGGAGGACCACCGGGGCCCCAGCCAGACAACAGCCTGAGTCGGAGCCCAGTTACAGCGGCGGGGCTCAGCGGAGGAACTACTGAGGCAGACGGCGGTAGGTGGCGGGGCTCAGTGGAGGATCTACCAGGACCCCAGCCAGACAGAAGCAGGATCGGAGCTCGGCTACAGCAGCGGTGTGCGGCGGGACTCGGTGGAGGAGCTGCCGGTACCCCGGCTGGACAGGAGCTCGGTTACGGCGGCGGTAAGCAGCGGGACTAGCAGCAGAGGGGGCTAGCTGAGGCCCAGCTGGATTCGAGGTCGGTCGGATCGGATACCGGCGTCACCAGCAGAGATTGTTTTACTATCCACAGGTCAGTAAAAATGCCACCAAAGAAGGAGGAAATGGAAGACATCAAAAAATCTCTGAACTTCTTGTCAGAAGAAGTGACCAAAATGGTTAGCCAGCAGGCCAAAATATTAGGCCTAATGGAAGAAGTCCGAGAATTAAAATTAACAATTCAGGAAAAAGAAAAAAAAATTACGGACTTGGAGTGACGCATCGAGGATCTTGAACAATGTTCTCGTATGGATGATCTAATTATAAGTGGACTAGACATCAAATATCAATCATACGCTCATGCTACAACAGGACTGAGAGGTGAGGAGGCTCCCACAAGTGAATCAGTCTCTCTGGAAAACCAGGTGCTTCAGTTCCTTGATAGTAGAGATATAAAGGTCGAAGCAAATGCAATTTCAGCCTGTTATGCTTTACCCAGAAAAGATAATAAAACAAAGAAATCAATTGTGATGCGCTTTGTGAACAGAAGGGTAAAGAATGACATACTGAGGCAGGCCAGAAAGCTCCGGGGAACAGAAGTTTACCTAAACGAACATTTAACAAAGACTAATGCTGAAATAGCACGGCAAGCACGGATGCTGAAAAGACAAAATAAGATACAGGCAACATGGACAAGAAATTGTAGAGTTTGGATCAAACTAAATGGAACACCTGAGCAAGCAAAGAGCATAATGATCAGAGATGTTACTGACTTAAATAAATACAGATGAACACTGATTAAGAAAATTAAGAGACAATGATAATCCATATCCACACACACGGCAAGAATAGTTCTTTTGACATACCATGTCAATGTACTTTAAAAAAAATAATAATAAACAAAACAAACAAAAAAACTTATGACTGACTTGAGTAGACATCAATTATCCCCAGATGGAGGAAGTCATTTGACACAGAGTGAGGAAACTCAAACTCTGAAAATATGCCATTATGCTGAACATAAACTACAAGAGATGGAGAATGATATTGATCCTGATAACCACTTTTTCAATAATATTCATAACCATTGTGAATATTACACTGAAAAGCAATTCAAAAGTCAAGTGCAACTAGATGGTAAACTATCAATAATACACTTCAACAGCAGAAGTCTTAACAAAAACTTTCCACAGATTCAGGACTATTTAAAACAGCTAGACAGAAAATTTACAGCTATCGCAGTCTCTGAAACTTGGCTTAATGAAGAGCAGGCTCCCCTGATGGCAATAGAGGGATATCAGATGTTTCATATTAACAGATCTCAAAAAAAATGTGGTGGTGTTGCACTGTATATTGATGACCTGTATAGGTGTAAGCTTGTAAATGGAATGTCCTTTGCACTACCAGGGATTTTGGAATGTGTTACTGTTGTGATTGACCAAGATAAAACAAAAAATCTAATTACAAGTTGTATATTTGGCTGCACGGTGGCGCAGTGGTTAGCACTGTGGCAGCACAGTTTTACCCTTGGCCGGGGGATCGCGGGGACCGTGAGATCGTGGGTTCAATCCCAGCCCCCGGCCAACAGTGATCTGTGTGGAGTTTGCATGTTCTCCCCATGTTTGCGTGGGTTTACTCCGGGATTTCTCCGGTTTCCTCCCACATGCTAAAAACATGCAGGTTAGGGAGTTAAGGAGCGCTTGCGCACGCAGCGACCGGCAGCTGGTGGTTTGTCACCAGACTGCAAAACAAATCTACCTACGGGTACAAATAAGTTAAAATACATATATATATATATAGAACGCCGGGAACTTGCATTGAGACATTCAGAGATAAATTAGTCGAGCTGTACAATAATATTACTAGTAAGAAAATGGTAGTAATTTGTGGAGATTTCAATATTGATCTACTAAATCCATATTAACAAAATGTAATTACAGAGTTCATGAACTCTATGTACAGCATGAGTCTATATCCCACAATAACACATCCCAGTAGAATCACAGTTCACACTGCTACACTTATTGACAACCTGTTTGTTAATATTATTGATAAGAAAATAGAAAGTGGATTATTGATAAATGATATAAGTGACCACTTGCCAACCTTTGCACTTATCCATGGCCACACGGGGGCCAATACAGAAAAAATTTTAAAATCATTCAGATACAAACCACAAAATGCGATCAGTTCTTTTAAAGAGGACTTGCTGAAGCAAGACTGGACAGAAGTCTGTGTATCAGATATAAATGAAGCCTATGACACATTTATAAACATTGTAACCACTCTTTATGAAAAAAATTGTCCATAAGTAAAGAAAAAGCTTAAACATAAATTTGCCGATAAGCCATGGTTAACCAAAGGATTACAAAAGGTGTGTAAAAAGAAAAATTTATTATATAAAGCTTTCCTAAAGAAAAGGACAAAAGAAGCAGAGCAGCGGTATAAAACATACAAAAATAAGTTAACATATATAATAAGATGTAGTAAGAGAGACTATTACAGTAAAGAACTGGAGAAAAACAGAGACAATATTAAAAATACATGGACAATACTTAACAGTATTCTTGGAAATAAAAACAGAAATACAAGCTACCCAACCGATTTTTCAAAAAATAATAAAACGACTCAGAGTGTGAATGCAGCTTCACCTGCAGATGAATTTAATAACTTTTTTGTTAACATTGGTCCTAATTTGGCTCGAGAAATACCCATTACGGTGCCTACAGGTGATACAATAAGCAAAAACACTGCTATAAAAGACTCAATTTTCATAAAGAACACAGACGAGAAACAGGTCATTGAAATTGTTAAATCGTTTAAAAGTAAAGCATCTACGGACTGTGATGGTATTGACATGCTCTTAGTCAAAACTATTACTGAATGCTTAGTGAAACCACTGACATATATCTGTAACCTGTCTCTCCAAACAGGTATATTTCCCAATGCAATGAAAATAGCTAAAGTAATTCCGATATACAAGACGGGTGACAGAGGGGAATTCTCAAACTATAGACCAATTTCACAATTGCCGCAATTTTCCAAGATACTTGAAAAAATATTCTATGAGAGAATTGACAACTTCATACTGAAGAATAATTTATTGTGTGAGCAGCAAGATGGGTTCAGACACAAGAGGACAACTGCATTTGTTCTAATGGAATTTATAGAAAAAATATCAGCTGCCATCGAAAATAAAGAGTATTCAGTTGGGGTATTCCTGGATCTTAAAAAAGCATTTGATACAGTGGATCATAATTTATTATTAAGGAAACTACAAAACTGTGGTATTAGAGGGGTAGCACTGTCCTGGTTATGTAGTTACTTAAAGAATAGATATCAGTATGTATGTGTTGGTAACAAAAACTCACAGTTACTGAAGGTTACTTGTGGAGTCCCACAGGGTTCATTTTTGGGGCCATTGTTATTCAATATGTATATAAATGATATATGTAAAGTTTCAGAAAAAATGGACTTAATATTGTTTGCCGATGACACTAATCTATTATGCAGTGGAAGCAATTTGGAACAACTTTTGGATACACTCAGAAAGGAATTAGGAAAGCTTAAACTGTGGTTTGATTCAAACAAATTAACGCTCAATTTAAGTAAGACAAAATTTATAGTTTTTAACAACCATCACAACAACTTAGTATCTAAACTCAGTGTAAATGGTGTAGAGATTGAAAGGGTATCCAAAACTAAATTTCTTGGAGTAATAACTGATAATAAACTGTGTTGGAAGTCACATATTAATTATATTAAAGGTAAAATATCTAAATCAATTGCAATACTACACAGAGTGAAATATTTGCTGAATCAACCCACACTATATACCTTGTATCATTCATTAATACTCCCATACATGACATATTGTACTGAAGTATGGGGAAATACATATAAAACAAACATATATCCAGTCTTTATGCTTCAGAAGAGAGCTATTAGAATAATAAACAAAGCTGCTTACAGGGAACCAACAAACCCACTTTTTCTTAAATTAAAAGCTCTCAAGTTAAAAGATCTGGTTGACTTTAAAACTGCAGTAATAATGTTTAAAGTGAAGAATCTATCACTGCCCGCAAATATCCAAAAGTTGTTCCAAATAAGGGAGAAACAATATCATTTCAGAGGAACATGTATATTTCAAAAACCTTCAGTGAGAACTACCACCAAGCAACACTGTGTTTCAGTGCAAGGAGTCAGATTATGGAACGATTTTGGACCTGAATTAAAATCATGTACAACGCTTGGACAATTTAAACAAAAACTAAAGGAAGACATACTCCAAACATATATACAAGATGACATATAAAATCACATAAGGATTGTCATATCCAGTCTGCGTTGTGTTGTAGCTTAGTTTTTTGTCACATTTTGTCTTAGCTTTGTTCTGAATTGTAATCGCTCTTGTTTTGTTTTTCTTTTGAATTCTTGGATGGAATATGGGTGGACAATATAAGCTGCGGCTTCAGCCATCACCCATTTCGGATAACTTATGTTGAACTGTATAATCAGAGGAGTTATTGTCTAATTTGACCTTGTTGGATTTTCTTTCCCCCTTTGTTATATTATTCAGTTTCTTTTAATCTGTACTTTTAATCTATCCGAAATAAATAAAGATTCATAATTCATAAATGCAATAGTGTCACCCTTTCCCTGGCACACTTCATTCATTTAGTAGCGTGTGCAATCAGTGTAAGTTGTATATAACTATAAAGGATGAGATTTGCATTTTGGACATAAAATATGTACTTGTCAAGTCTAATATGATCTGCTTTCAGCTGACAGGTGGCCGTGGCTACCCACTAAATAGGTTCATATTGTCTTCTTTTTCATGACTGTTTTCCTTTATTCAACCAGCTGATCCACCCGGCTGGTCACAAATCACAGCAATCAGCTGATGCTTCTGAGGACGACTGCAGATGTCAGTCGAAACATGTCAAGGTAAAATAAACACCTCCTTATACCTGTCTGAATGAAGGAAAACAGTAAACTAATCTTATAGGGCTGTGAGCAGGCTACTGAATTATGTGTCCGGGGTTAATGCTGGAGGACAGTGTGCCAAGCAAAACATTTTTATGTGCCTCTATCTCATTCAGGAGACCCTCTAACTCACAGTCCATGAAATTCCATTAAATTCATTATTTTTGATCGTGAATACAGGAGAATCAAACATGCAGGACTTTGTGGACTGGTGCCATCGGAACTGCCTCCAGATCAACGCGAGGAAAACTAAGGAGCTGGTGGTGGACTGCCGCAGGCAAGGACAACCCCTCACAGCACCAGTAAACATACAGGGAACAGACATCGAGATGGTGACATCCTACAAGTACCTGGGTGTTCATCTGAACAATAAACTAGATTGGTCACACAATACCGACGCACTCTACAAGAAGGGACAGCGCAGGCTGTTCCTACTGAGGAGACTCAGGTCTTTTGGTGTACACGGGGCGCAGCTGAAGACATTCTATGACACGGTGGTGGCATCAGCCATCACTTTTGGAGTGGTCTGCTGGGGCAGTGGCATTACAGCAGCCGATAGGAAGAGACTGAACAAACTGATCAAGAAAGCTAGCTCTGTCCTGGGGCAGCGCCTTGACCCAGTGGAGGAGATAGGAGAGAGAAGGATGGTGGCTAAACTGTCATCTCTGCTGGAGTCCGAGTTCCACCCTATGCAGGACATACTGAACGCACTGAGGAGCTCATTTAGCAGCAGACTACATCATCCTAGGTGCACAACCGAGAGGTTTTGCAGGTCCTTCCTACCTACGGCTGTCAGACTGTACAACCTAAGCAGGGCTGCTCGCAGAGATAGCAAAAAATGCAAAAGACGCAATAGACTTACACAATGGTCCCCTCCGGTATACAACTAGGAAAATACCGGTCGCTATGGAGGGTGAGAATATGTATGGGTACATAATCATACCATGTAGGATAACTAAGTAGACGGTTATGCTGCTTCATTCCATCTAGCTACAATGCTCCGCACTGTGTGTGTTTATATATTTATATATTTATTCCATCTAGCAACAATGCTCCACACTGTGTGTGTTTATATATTTGCATATTTATTCCATCTAGCTACAATGCTCCGCAGTGTTTATATACTCATATATTTATTCCATCTAGCTACAATGCTCCGCACTGTGTTTATATATTTATTCCATCTAGCTACAATGCTCCGCACTGTGTCTATATATATAGAGAGATAGATAGATAGATAGATAGATAGATGTACTTTATTGATCCCAAACTGGGAAATTACAGTGTAACAGCAGCATGACAGTTGACAGCCAAACAACAGAAACACACACGACAGACAAAGGGATTACCCATGGAAAGTAAAGAAGAAACTAACACGACTATAGAACCTATATACATCATAGCTTAATATATGATGATGACCCGTATAAACACCTGACTCATCCCGTTGCACAAAGAAGGACTATCAGGAGCAGAGTGAAATGTGAGGTACCAGTTAGTCTGTAAGGTGCAGTGTGGCAGCATAGCTATGACCAGAATACAACATCATAGTGAGTTATTGTACAGTGAAATTGCATGTGGCAGGAAAGATTTCCTGTACCTGGCCGTTCGACAACGAAGCTGTAGTAGTCTACTGGAGAAAGTGCTTTGCTGCCTATCTAGTGTGTGGTGGAGGGGGTGATCAGGATTGTTCATGATGGATCGCAGTTTATTTAGTGTTCTCCTCTCCACCACTGTCTCAAAGGTCTCTGGTCTGAGACCAATTACAGAGCCAGCCCTCTTGATAATCTTGTCAAGTCTGTTGGTATCTCTGGCCCTGATACTGCTACCCCAACAGACCGCAGCAAAGAAGATGGCGCTGGCGACAACAGTCTGGTAGAAAAGCTCCAGCATCCTGCTGCACACGTTGAAGGATCTCAGTTTTCTCAGGAAATAAAGTCTGCTCATCCCCTTCTTGTGCGCAGCATCGGTGTTGGATCTCCAGTCCAACCCGCTGCTGATCCTGACACCCAGATATTTGTAGTCTTCAACCACTCCCACATCCTCCCCCCTAATCTGCAGTGGCTGAGAAGGAGTCTTCCTCTTCCTGAAGTCAATCACCATCTCCCTGGTCTTGCTGACATTCAACCTCAGGTGATTCTGTTCCGTCCACTCCACAAATCTGTCTACCAATGCCCTGTACTCCCCCTCCTCTCCTCCTCTTATACACCCCACAACAGCTGAGTCATCAGAGAATTTTTGCAGGTGACATGACTCAGTGTTATACTGAAAGTCCGTGGTGTATAAGGTAAAAAGAAAAGGAGAGAGCACAGTCCCCTGTGGCGCTCCCGTATCACTAGCCACCACTTCAGACAAGACACTGCCCAGCCTGACAAACTGTGGTCTGCCTGTCAGGTAGTCGGTAATCCAGGAGATCACAGAGCTGTCAACCCCCATCCCCCGCAGCTTCTCGCCCAGCAGCAGTGGCTGGATGGTGTTAAAGGCACTGGAGAAATCAAAAAAAATGATTCTCACAGTATCTCCTCCACCATCCAGGTGCAGATGGGCTCGTTGCAGCAGGTAGATGACAGTATCTTCAACTCCTAAATGGGGCTGATATGCAAACTGCAGAGGGTTCAGCCACGTCTCCACCTGCGGCCTCAGGTGGGCTAAGCCCAGTCTCTCCAGGACCTTCATCACATGAGATGTGAGGGCAACTGGTCGATAGTCATTCAGATCCGATGGAGATGACTTCTTGGGGACAGAAACCAGGCAGGCTGTCTTCCACAGCACCGGTACTCTCTCCAGACTCAGGCTCAGGTTGTACAGGTGTTTCAGTACTGGAGCTAGTTGGTTGGCACAGGTCCTCAGGGTCCTAGCGGAGATGCCATCCGGGCCCGAAGCCTTCCGCTGACGGAGTCTCTTCAGCTGTTTCTTCACCTGATCTGTAGTCACTGTGAAGTGAGGGGGGGTCCTGGTGCCCCCTGAGGAGGAGGAGGAGGGAGATGGAGAGAGGTTCTGCACAGGAGCGTGGGGGGGGGGGGGGTCTGGTTGTGTTGCTCGGGTGACAGACTGTGAGTTGAACCTATTAAAAAACAGATTCAGTTCCTCAGCTCTCTCCTGGCTCCCAGATGGCTGCCTGACTCTCCCCTTGTACCCAGTTATTTGTTTCATTCCCTCCCACACATCTTTAGTGTTATTTTGCCTGAGTTTCTCTTCCAACTTCCTCCTATAATTGTCCTTGCACCTCCTCAGCATCTCTCTCAGCTCATATATATTGTGACGTTTTCAAGGGTTCACACAAAAACAATGGAGCAGATGGCTCTGATCAACCAGATTTATTTTCACACACCCCGACCCCCAACCTGCTTCTCAGCACAGACAGGAGCGGAGGTCATTCTCACAGACCTCTGTTTACATCACGGTTACACACACATGATACATCTTGCCCTAATCCTGCTAAACACTGCTGGGCCATTATAATGCAGTTATAATGACACAGCAGTATAACTCAGAAGTAACACATTTAACACACACACAGTAACGTTTCAAACTGGCAAAGCATGCTGGGAAATCCCTGGCTCCCTTAAAATGGCCCCGACGTTACACTGCCCCCCCCTGGACTGGTTTCTGTCCCCAGAAAATTCAAAGTCCACTTTCAGAAATCCAACGCGAGTCAGCCCGGTGCCAGGGCGGCATGCACGGGCCATCTGAGTCTCGGTCAGAGCATCTAGTTGGGGTAGGGTTCCGGTTTGGTCATCAGCGGGCGGATGGACACATCTGACAGTCCCTTCCCTGGCAGCGGGAGTCCCAGGCCCGCTCCGGCCGACTCCCACCGCTGCCAGTTCTCCCAGGCGGCCGCTGGCCCGCATCCATGCGTCCAGCCTTTGCCGCGCCTGGAAAGTGGCCGCATCTTCGTCCTGCTCGCTCCGCTGCGTCGCTCCTGCGCCTCTGTGACGTCATCTGCCGGGGGAAGCATCTGCAGGAGGCGGCTTTTTCCCCGTCCATGCCACCTCGCTCTAATTTAGCGTCGGCGAGGGGCCAGTTTGTCGTGTGCTGTGTGCGGGGCGGTACCATGCCATGTACCCTGGCACTGTGCAGCGGAAGCCGTCCTTCCTCGCGTCGCCACGGCGTGCACGCGCTGCTGTGATCTGCCGTAGCAGCTCCTCCACTCGCTCTCAGCACGGTGGTTTCCTCTGATGATCAGCGCGGCAGCCAACTCGACCTGGGCCAGGCGGTCATCCAACAGGTTCTCGCCGTTGTAGCGGGGAATCTTGGCCCGCTGCTGGATGGATGGGACGGTCATCTCCCGGTAGATTGCCGCTCCTAATTGCTCTGGAATCGCCAGCCCGTCCTGCCCTGAAAAGGGCGGGAAACGGGGCTGGTTTGCTCTGCTCCGTCCATCGCAGCGAAGCTCTCCAGGGGCCGGCGTCTCAGCTCTATACTCCGTTCCCGGCTGAGCGATGAATCGCTCCGGCTGCTGTACCTCCGCCTGGATCCTCATCTCGCTCCATGTCCCACTCCTGACACCAGTGTGACGTTTGTAAGGGTTCATACAAAGACAATGGAGCAGATGGCTGTGATGAATAGGCTTTATTTACACACCCCCGGCCCCCAACTTGCTTCTCAGCACAGACAGGAGCGGAGGTCATTCTCACAGACCTCTGTTTACATCACGGTTACACACACATGATACATCTTGCCCTAATCCTGCTAAACACTGCTGGGCCATTATAATGCAGTTATAATGACACAGCAGTATAACTCAGAAGTAACACATTTAACACACACACAGTAACGTTTCAAACTGGCAAAGCATGCTGGGAAATCCCTGGCTCCCTTAAAATGGCCCCGACGTTACACTGGTGTCAGAAGTGGGATCTCCTGTCCAAAGCAGTAATGGGGCGCTGACATCGGGACGATGTCGAGAACCAGAGGGGAGTAGTGTAGCGAACTCAATATGAGCACCCTACTTGGCTTGCCAAGTGGGTTGACCCTATTGGCGACACAGGTAGGGTGCGGGACTCCGGAGCGGGCGGCGTGAGTTCGAACCTCCCGGTGGGACGTCGCCATGTCGAGCAGCACGTTACAATATATTTATATACAGTATACTGTATATGTACATATGTATACTTGCTGCTCTTGTTTTTCTCTTGCCTTCTGATTGTTGCTCTGAGTGTTGCTATCCCTGTGCTGTTGCAATCCTGGAATTTCCCCATTGTGGGACTAATAAAGGCTTATCTTATCTTATCTTATATATCTATTTGCATCTAATTGCATATTCAAATGGAGGCGTGTCGAGGGAGGAGTCAGGTATTTCCTCATGTGCATTCAATTTCAAGTAGATTGGGATGTACAAAGGAAATGTGCTTGAATTCCTGTGTACACACCGTTTCATACATCTGGATTTTTTTTTTTGCTTACGTCATTTTCTTGATTTAAATGTACATCATCTTTCAGGGGGAAAACCACACAAGTCTCTGTACATGAGGCCCCAGGTCCTGCTGTTCAAAGATGTTCCAGTCTGTGCAGCTAAAGCAGTCCTGTAGCTGGAGGAGAGCATTTTCAGGCCAGGTTTTAATTGTTTGTTTGGTTGGGGGAGGGGGAGAACTCTTCCTCAGGGGAATGTAAGCAGGTATTAGAAGCAGGGAGAGATGGTCTGATTGTCCAAGGTGAGGGAGGGGGGTGGCTCTGTAGGCGTGTTTAATGTTGCTGTAAGCATGGTCCAGTGTTCTTTCCCCTATTGTGGGGTCTGTGGATATCAGATCACACCACATAGAACTCATGATGGGTAGAAGGCAAGCCAAGGCAAGTTTATTTGTATAGCACATTTTGTGTACAAGACTATTCAAAGTGCTTTACATAAAAACAATAAAGCATTACAGCAGGTTGCAAGAGGAATGCATAAGAATTTAAAAGCAAACTAAAAAGTAAACTAGAAAAGCACTCGGAGAGCGCAGACCTCCGCCAAGCGCCACAGTTCCCCCCCGTACAGTGTTTGCGTGTACGTTTTCAGATTCCTTGACCATGAAAACATAGGTCTAGCAATTGGATTCACAATGATAGGATTAGTGGTTCAGTAGTAAAAGCATTACCTCCTTGGCGGAGGTAATAAACTGAAGTGTTGGTGTTGTGTCCATCTCCTTCATGTGCAAAGTCCCAGGCTGCGGGCGTTTTCATAGATCACTGAAAGCAGCACTCAGGGCTTCAGTGACGGATGCAAATTGCGTAGACAGGTTGCTGTGGGTTTTATTGGGTTTGCGCTCCGTGGAAAAAAAGAGGTTTTTGAATCTTCCCCGGCAGAGAGCTGGTTTTTGCGCAGCCCCTATGGCTGGCCGGGGAATTTCTGCCAAATAATCCGGCGGCGGACAGCTGCCCGTCTCAGTTTTTGCAGCGTAGCGCAAACACAGGCAAGCTGGCGGGCCCGGGCCACCACTGTTTTGACGGATGCAAATTGGGTAGACAGGTTGACGTGGGTTTTATTGGGTTTGTGCTCCGCGGAAAAAAAGTGGATTTGAAGCTTCCCCGGCAGAGAGCTGGTTTTTGCGCAGCCCCTATGGCTGGCCGGGGAATTTCTGCCAAATAATTCGGCGGCGGACAGCTGCCCGTGTCAGCTTTTGCAGCGTGGCGCAAACACAGGCACGCTCGCGGGCCCTGCCCACCACAGTTTTCCGCGTGCTTTTGTGCCTAAGAGTTTGAAGAAGGCGGAGTTTGTGTTCGTCAGACACGACGACCAGCGCCCTCTATTGCCCCTGCACACATGTTGAAAATGGCCGTATCTCACAATGTTAAAGAATCCTTTTAAAAATTCCTGTATCAAGACGGTGATCCGTATCATCCCCAAAATTTAATCAGTTCTTCCTTGTACCATTTCCAACAACGCCTGAAAGTTTCATCGAAATCCGTCCAAAACTTTTTGAGTTATCTTGCTAACCAACAGACAGACAAACAAACAAACCCCGGCAAAAACATAACCTCCTCCTGGCCTTTGGCCTGGCGGAGGTAATGACAGACGTGTAAATTAATGGAACTATTTTCATGAGGTCATCTCTAATGTAAAATCTGATCTGGATAATATTAATGAATGGCTCAAGATAAACAAATTGAAACAATATTTACATTTGCATCAAAGAATAAAAATCTAATTGCAATGTGTCAAATGGAAATATCAAAATTGTCCATGTTTTCACAAATCAACTTTCTAAGTGACGAGTGATGATATACTGAGTTGAAAAGTTATTTTTACATCCTTAACTATCCAAAACCATCAATATCATCTGCATAGTTTGAATAATTGATCAAACAAAGTGCTTACCAGCCCTTTATACAGGTTAACAGCACTTTACATATATTATTGAGGGAGTTGCTTACATTATCCCAACAATCTTTACACACTGTATATTTTGCAAAATTGTCCCCTCAGTGAACATTACATTTTAATCATTTCCATCTACTGCTAAACTTGCCATGCCTTTCAAAATCCCACACAATGCATTAGATAACATATCAGGTAGCTCAATTTTGGAACAATTATATTAAAGTTGATTTCTCTAATAAACTCACCTGTATATTTTTTTTTCTTTTCTTGCTGTCTTTGTGCATGCATAAATAAAATGAACAACAAAAGTCAAGCTGTGAATATGGATTTTATTTCTGTACAATAAATTACAATCCAGATTTCATATTCAACAATCTGTGCTTTGGTCTGTTGATTAAAATAAGTCCCTTCGTCATGTAAACATGGTTTTTTTTAGGCACATTCAAATTCACTCACACATACTGTATAAAGACATAATGCATTCATCTCCATATGCATCGTTATCCTTCACAAAATCAAATGCTTGGCTACAAACATGCAACAACTCCTCCTCCGCTGCGTCTCTCAGTGGGTGTACAAAGAGGCGGTGAAGACGATGTCCCTGCGGATGGCCAAGGACGCCTTTTCCATCTTGCTGCCCAAAACCGAGTCTCCCACGATGCGGGCGGCCTGCCGCACCTCCTTCAGTACCTCGTCCAGGCGCTGGATGCAGCGAACCACCGTTCCCTCTTGGACATCAGTCAACTGGGCAATCTCGGCGAACGGCTGGGATAAGAACAGAGGGAGGTGAAAAACACAAAAGAAAGCAGGACACAAGGTACAGCAAACTTTAGATCATCAGTGTATGGCTGTACTGAATAAATCAGGGTTTGGAAATCTTTCCAGTTTAAAGAGAAATTTTGACAAGTTTCTAGGCCAAAAACCTTTCATGAAGCCACAACATGCACAGCTGCAATCAAAATTATTGAACCCCCACTGCAAATTAGGTTTACTGGCAAAATGTATACAGCGGGGAAAATAAGTATTGAATATGTCAACATTTTTCTCATTAAACATATTTCTGAAGGAGCCACTGACCTGAGATTTTCACAAGATATCAGTAACAATCCAAGTAATCCATGCATACAAAGAAATCAAGGCAACTGTGTTCACAAAACAAGTTATATTTAATAAAGTGGAATGACACAGGGAATAAGTATTGAACGCATGAAGAAAAAGAGGTGCAAAAAGGCACAGAAAGCCAAGAAAACCAGCTGTAATCTATCAGAATTTAGGAAGCCATTCCATCCCCATCAGTGCAAATTAATTTCAGCTGGTTAAGTCCTGACTGACAGCCTTTAAAAAGGTCTGTGACTATCAGATTGTTACACCACAAAGAACTCATGATGGGTAGAAACAAACAGCTTTCTCTTGACCTTTGCAGCCTTATTGTTGCAAAACATAATGATGGCATTGGTTACAGATGCATTTCTAAACGAGCTCCAGAAAGACCTGGAGTTAATAGGTACTGCTGTTTCAAAGAAAACAATAAGTAATGTACTCAACCAACATGGGCTCTATGCCCACTCACCTCACAAGACTCCATTGCTGAAGAAAAGGCATGTTAAAATTCATTTCAAGTTTACTGCACAACATTTGGGTAAGCCAGTAAAATACTGGGAGAATATAGTCTGGTCAGATGAGAACAAAATTTAACTTTTTGGATGCCACAACACACAGTATGTTTGGAGGAGAAATGGCACTGCATATCCATCAATAAATGTAAGGAATCTCTGTCTGCCTGTGTCTGTTCCTCACATATCTCTCAAACCGTTTGTCAGACTGACCTCAGATTTTATAAGTGCTTTGCTGAGGTTAAAGAGGGTGTGCATCCCTGAGTCTGGAGTTGTTCAGTCAAAATATATAATTTTTATCAATTAAAGTTTAGTCATCGCTCTCTCCTCATGCTCTGGCTTCTTGAGGTGTGATCGAGGTTTTGGATTGACTCCGTACTGATTGGATAATACGTGGTACCACGGTATCAGTAACCACAGTGCTCCGTGAGCAAAACTTCATCTTCCTCCTCTTCTTCTTTCGGCTGCTCCCTTTAGGGGTCACCACAGCGGATCATCTGCCTCCATCTCACCTTATTCCTTGCGTCTTCCTCTGTAACACCAACCCTCTCCATGTCCTCATTCACTACATCCATGAATCTTTTCTGTGGTCTTCCTCTTTTCCTCCTGTCTGGCAGCTCCATCTTCAACATCCTTTGTCCAATATATCCACTATCCCTCCTCTGCACATGTCCAAACCGTCTCAGCCTCGCCTCTCTTACTTTGTCTCCAAACCGCTCAACCTTAGTTGTCCCTCTGATATCCTCATTTCTAATCTTGTCCCTCTTAGTCACTCCCAATGAAAATCTTAGCATTTTCAACTCTGCCACCTCCAGCTCCATTTCCTGTCTTTCTGTCAGTGCCACCATCTCCAAACCATACATCACTGCAGGTCTCACTACCGTCTTGTAAATCTTCCCTTTCACTCTTGCTGCTATGCTTGTGTCACAAATCTCCGCTGACACTCCACCCACTTCACATTGCCTGCACTCTCTTCTTCACCTCTCTTGTGCATTTTCCATTGCTTTGGATGGTTGACCCCAGGTATTTAAACTCATCTACTTTCACCACCTCTACTCCTTCCAGCTTCACCGTTACACCTGCCTCCCTCTCACTCACACTCATGTATTGTATTGCTTCTACTGACTTTCATTCCTCTTCTCTCCAGAACATACCTCTCCACCTCTCCAGGTTCTCTTCCACCTGCTCCCTACTTTCACTACAGATCACAATGTTGTCTGCAAACATCATGGCCCATGGAGATCCCTGCCTGACCTCATCTGTCAGCCTGTCCATCACCATGGCAAACAAGAAGGGGTCAGGGTCAATCCCTGATGTAACCCCACCCCCACCCTGAACCCATCTGTCACTCCTATAGCACACCTGACTACCGTCTCACTGTCCTCATACAGTGGGGTAAAAAGTATTTAGTCAGCCACCAATTGTGCAAGTTCTCCCACTTAAAAGATGAGAGAGGTCTCCAATTTTCATCATAGGTATACCTCAACTATGAGAGACAAAATAAGAAAAAAAAAAAATCCAGAAAATCACATTGAAGGATTTTTTAATGAATTAATTGGTAAATTCCTTGGTAAAATAAGTATTTGGTCAATAACAAAAGTTCATCTCAATACTTTATTATATACGTTTTCTGTAAGTTTTCACAAGGTTTTCACACACTGTTGCTGGTATTTTGGCCCATTCCTCCATGCAGATCTCCTCTAGAGCAGTGATGTTTTGGGGCTGTCGCTGGGCAACACAAACTTTCAACTCCCTCCAAAGATTTTCTATGGGGTTGAGATCTGGAGACTGGCTAGGCCACTCCAGGACCTTGAAATGCTTCTTACGAAGCCACTCCTTCGTTGCCCGGGCGGTGTGTTTGGGATCATTGTCATGCTGAAAGACCCAGCCACGTTTCATCTTCAATGCCCTTGCTGGTGGAAGGTGGTTTTCACTCAAAATCTCACGATACATGGCCCCATTCATTCTTTCCTTTACACGGATCAGTCGTCCTGGTCCCTTTGCAGAAAAACAGCCCCAAAGTATGATGTTTCCACCCCCATGCTTCACAGTAGGTATGGTGTTCTTTCTCCTCCAAACACGACAAGTTGAGTTTTTACCAAAAAGTTCTATTTTGGTTTCATCTGACCATATGACATTCTCCCAATCCTCTTCTGGATCATCCAAATGCTCTCTAGCAAACTTTAGACGGGCCTGGACATGTACTGGCTTAAGCAGGGGGACACGTCTGGCACTGTAGGATTTGAGTCCCTGGCGGCGTAGTGTATTTCTGATGTAGCCTTTGTTACTTTGGTCCCAGCTCTCTGCAGGTCATTCACTAGGTCCCCCCATGTGGTTCTGGGATTTTTGCTCACCGTTCTCGTGATAATTTTGACCCCACGGGGTGAGATCTTGTGTGGAGCCCCAGATCGAGGGAGATTATCAGTGGTCTTGTATGTCTTCCATTTTCTAATAATTGCTCCCACAGTTGATTTCTTCACACCAAGCTGCTTACCTATTGCAGATTCAGTCTTCCCAGCCTGGTGCAGGTCTACAATTTTGTTTCTGGTGTCCTTTGACAGCTCTTTGGTCTTGGCCATAGTGGAGTTTGGAGTCTGACTGTTTGAGGTTGTGGACAGGTGTCTTTTATACTGATAACAAGTTCAAACAGGTGCCATTAATACAGGTAATGAGTGGAGGACAGAGAAGTCTCAAAGAAGAAGTTACAGGTCTGTGAGAGCCAGAAATCTTGCTTGTTTGTAGGTGACCAAATACTTATTTTACCAAGGAATTTACCAATTAATTCATTAAAAATCCTTCAGTGTGATTTTCTGGATTTTTTTTTCTCATTTTGTCTCTCATAGTTGAGGTATACCTATGGTGAAAATTGGAGACCTCTCTCATCTTTTAAGTGGGAGAACTTGCACAATTGGTGGCTGACTAAATACTTTTTTGCCCCACTGTACATGTCCTCCACCACCCTCACATACTTCTCTGCCACTCCTGACTTTCTCATACAGTACCACACTTCCTCTCTTGGCACCCAATCATATACTTTCTCTAGATCTACAAAGACACAGTGCAAGTCCTTCTGACCTTCTCTATACTTCTCCATCAGCACTCTTAGAGCAAAGATTTGCATCTGTAGTACTCTTTCTTGGCATGAAACCATACTGCTACTCACTGATTGTCACCTCTCCTCTTAACCTGGCTTCAAGGACTCTTCCCCATATCTTCATAGTGTGGCTGATCAACTTTAGGCCTCTGTAGTTACCACAGCTATTAGCATCACCTTTGTTCTTGAAAATTGGTACCAAAACACTTCTCCACTCCTCAGGCATCCTCTCACTCTCCAAGATTGTGTAAAACAATCTGGTTAAAAAGTCCACTGCCATCTCTCCTAAACATCTCCATACCTCCACAGGTATGTCATCTGGACCAACCGCATTTCCATTCTTCATCCTCTTCAAATCTGCCCTCACTTCTGCCTTGTTAATCCTTGGGACTTCCTTGTTCACCATCTGGCTTTCATCCATCATCCTCTCTCTCTCATTTTCTTTATTCATCACCTCTTCAAAGTACTCCTTCCATCTTCTCAACACACTCTCGTCGTTTGTTAGTACATTACCATTTCTGTCCTTAATCAGCCTAACCTGCTGCACATCCTTTCCAGCTCGATCTCTCTGTCTAGCCAATCAATACAAGTCCTATTCTCCTACCTTAGTGTTTAGCCTCTCACACAACTCACTATATGCCTCTTGCTTTGCCACCTCTTTCTTTTTCATGTGCCTAGATTCCAAATACTCCTGTCTACTTTCTTCATCTCACTGACTATCCCACTTTTACTTTTCTAACCTCTTCCTTAAAATACTTTCCTGTACCTCATCATTCCACCACCAAGTCTCCTTGTCTTCCTTCCTCTGTCCACTGGATACACCACATACCTTTCTACCCGTTTCCCTCAATACTTTTGCTGTACTTTCTCAGTCATCTGGTAATTCTTCCCTACCACCCAGAGCCTGTATCAACTCCTTCTTGAACTCTGTGCGACCTTCTTTCTTCTGTAACTTCCTCCACTTAATCTTTGGCTCTGCCTTCACTGTTTTCCTCTTCTTGCTTTGCGAAGTCATCCTACAGACTACCATCCAATGCTGTCTAGCTACATTCTCCTCCGCCACTACCTTGCAGTCCCCTATCACTTTCAGATTTCTCCTTCTGCGTGTGCACCTTCCTCCACTCTTGTAAGTCCCCCTGTGTTCCTCTCTCTTCTTAAAGTGTATGTTTACCACAGCCATTTCTATCCTTTCAGCAAAATCCACAACCATCTGTCCTTCCACAACTCACTGCTTTAGACCATACCTACCCAGGACCTCCTCATCACCTCTGTTCCCTTCACCTACATGTCCATTAAAGTCTGCTCCAATCACCACTGTCTCTCCCCTGGGAACACTCTCTACCACTTCATCCAACTTACTCCAGAATGCCTCTCTCTTCTACCTGACATCCAACTTGTGGGGCATATGCACTGACAACACTCAACATCACACCTTTGACTTGTAGCTTCAAACTCATGATTCTGTCTGACTCCCTCTTTACCTCCTGAACACTCTTCACATACTCTTCCTTCAAGATTACTCCTACTCCATTTCGCTTCCTATCTACACCATGGTAGAACAGTTTAAATCCACCTCCAATGCTCCTAGCCTTGCTTCCCTTCTATCTGGTTTCTTGAACACACAGTATATCTATCTATCTTCTCTCCATCATATCAGCCAGCTCTCTGCCTTTACCAGTCATAGTCCCAACATTTAACGTCCCTACTCTCATCTCCACACTTCTACCTTTCCTTTTCTCTCTCTACCCTCCTAACACACCTCCCCCCTCTCCTCCCCCTTGATCTTCAACCAACAGTAGCCCAATTTCCACTGGCACCCTGTTGGTTAACAGCACCGGTGGCGGTCGTTGTTAATCCGGGCCTTGACTGATCCGGTATGAAAGTCTCATTCGTCATGATCCGCACGTTTGATGTTTAATTTGGCAAAGGTTTTACATCAGATGCCCTTCCTGACACAACCCTCCCCATTTACCTGGGCTTGGGACCGGCACTAGGAATACGCTGGCTTGTGAATCCACTGTGGCTGGGTTGCTCTGTGAGCAAAACAAGGAAGCAAAAAGCGACAAATTTGAGTGGAAAACAATAATACTGAAGATTTAATGCTTAAAAAAATTACACCATAAAGTTGCCGTGATTGTGTACGTCTAAAGGATAATACGGCATATGTCGAGAACACGAGGCGTGTGAGCAGACTAGGAGTAGCATCAGTGGGGACTCGGGTCTGACAAAGAACACCGGTCTATCCAAAACAGGACACGCCGGGAGAAGCAGCGGCCCGGCCCGACCAGGTGGACCACAGTGTCATAACTAATATTACAAGTGGTTTTCTCCAAAATTCTACACAAAATGCCACTTTTAATGACTACTGAAGTTTCAAAATTATTCAACCCCTTCATGACAAGCATCTTTAAAGTGCTGATGACACGTTTTTGACATTTTTTAGCATGTTGTGTAAACCCAAAAGTCATTGTCGATGATCAATATAATATTTACAACCACGTCTGCATAAACTCGTTATCAAAAAAACACAGCCACTGACTGGACTGTGGTGCCGCCAACTGAATTAAGGGTGACACCCCCATGACATAAGCGACAGAACGGACTTCGGTGTTGTTAACTGGAATGACAGCAGCTTTGTAGCTCACAGTTTCTCTGGTTTCTTGTTTTAATTTTACGACTGTGCCTTCGCGTTGTGTCACAGGCTTAGATAAACAGCATGCCGTGAAAGACCACATCACACACTTCAGCTCCAACTGCCATAAGCCTCCTCCTGCGCTCCTTGTGTGCTTTTATGCAGGAGCAGGGCACGAGGAGGGGAAGGATTAATGGATTTACTGCAGCTTTGACCTACTTTCTGTGATCGCATGCTGACATCTCACTGGTCCGGCCACGTCCCCTCTATCATGATCACCAGCTGATTCAAACTCCCGCTGATCATCTTTCCCGGTCCTCGCCCAGGTGCTTCTCATCACACCATCACCAGCAGTGCGTGTACTTCACGGCCGTTTGCTAGTAACGCACTGCTGGTCCATAGTATTGTCATCTGTGCTGTTAGTCTGCCAGTATTTTCTGCACTCTCACGACGTGTTAGTCACTCCATGTTCGCCGTGGTTCTCGTGCATCCTTGAAGTGATGTCGGCTCTGAGGCGCACCTGTGGCTAACATATCTCCTCTCATTCGTTCTCTGGGTGACGCCGGCCCCCGAACACCATCAGTAAGTGTGTTTGTGTTTTTTGTACATCTTCACCTTTTTGGGAATTGTCTGTCGTTCTGTATTAAATGTGCTGTGGTGAACCCTGCACGTAAATCCTCATTATTTCATCCTCCCTCTCCGCACACTCTTACGCAGCACACGGAGGATTATGATGAATGGATTTACGTGCAGGATTCACCACAGCACATGTATTGGACATAAAGACTGATCCCAAAAGGTGAAAACTTACAAAAATACACAGAAACACAAACAGTAGGCGTTCGAGGCCGACATCGCTCAGCGAACATGGAGAGGAAACGTGTTAACCACGGTTGCGCCCCAGAGCCGACATCGCTGCAAGGGCGAAACAGAACCACAGCTGTGTGGAGTGGCTAACACGTCGTGATAGTGTTGGCAATATTGGCTGGCTGACAACACAACAGATGATGCACACAAAACATGAAGAGCTGACTGTCACTGATTCTGACTCGCTAGGCACGATGCCCACTTGGCACGGCTCAAACCTATACAGTTTGATGCCCCCAGATTCTTCATTGTCATCCTATTCTTCTGAACTATAATCGTCTGAAGATTGGACAACACAAACTAATTCCAGACTACATGTGCTGGAACCATCGTAGATGTTTTCTACCGCTTCCATCCTGTGTGTACAATCGGCAGCCAAGCGCTGTGTTCTGTCGATAACATTACAACATGGCCGGGGGTTTTTCCAGCTACTGACACAATTGGTGATGTGGCGCTCATGAAAACGTTGGATATTCGCATGAAAAAAAGCCTGTTTGACTTAGAACTGCACAGACCAACCTATTTCGTCATATTGTATTATGTGTTGAAAAATTAGATGAAGTCAAAAACGTGTCATCAGCACTTTAATACTTAGTAGAGCACCCTTTTGCTGTTTCGACCTGCTGCAAACGTGATGCATAGCCTGACATCAGCTTCTGGCAGCGTTTTGAAGAATCCTAGCCCATTCCTCATGGGCAAAGGCCTCCAGTTCACTAATATTCTTGGGTTTGCGTGCTGCAACCACCTTTTTCAAATCCCACCAGAGATTTTCAATTTTCATAGAGATTTTCAAAGTCAGGCGACTGTGATGGCAGCTCTTGTATCTTCCAGGACTTTTTCTGAAACCAAACTTTTGTGGACTTTGAGATATGCTTGGGATCATTGTGCTATTGGAAGGTCCAATGATGCCCAAGCTTCAGCTTCCTCACAGACTGCATGACATTTTCTCCCAGGATTTTCTGATACTTGATTGAATCCATCTTGCCTGCCACACACCGCATGTTTCCAGTGCCAGAGGAAGCGAAGCAGCCCCAAAGCATCACTGTGCCACCGGCATGCTTCACTTTAGGCATGGTGTTCTTTTCAGCGTATGCTTCATTCTTCATCCTCCAGACATACTGCTGATCGGCCCAAAAAGTTGGCTCCAATTTGCCCAAAACTATATAAATAAGTCACAGAAGGTTTGAGATTCTGTTCTGTGGTGCAATGAAACAAAACTGGAACTCTGACATTTTGTGTTGAATTTGGAGAAACCACTTGTAATATTAGTTGTGTTGAGTCATTTAAACTGTTCTTGTTTGATTTGTTTATTGCAAACAGCTGCTATTTTGTACATTCTGCCAATAAACTTAATCTGCATTGGGGGTTGAATAATTTTGATTGCAATTGTATTTGAGTATTAAAAGGGGAAACAGCTGAGTTATGATCATAAACTGCCCTATCAGTGTTAAAAATATGCAAATTTTCTCTCATATGCTTGCAAGTTTTTGTTTTTTCTCTACATATTTCTTCTAATGAAATTCTAGTTTGCATTTTCTTCTAATGAAATTGCATTCAAAAAAATTTTCTTTTTTTTTTTCTCGCAGCTATGTTCTTGTGATCATGCAACTCTCCTCTTGCACATGCACTACTTTTCCATATACATTTGGAAAATTTGATCATATAAATCTATAGTGATTTCTCATAAATGGTGTAACTATTCTCTTGTAAATTCATAACTTTTCTCACATAAATTTGACACTCTTCCCAGTGACTTTTTCTTGCAAATTTGCAGGGTTTTTTGTCTTTGGAGAACCCTGGAAAAGATGCGTTATACTGTAAGTTCTGTATGCATTTTAAACATATGCATCTGTGTGAAATGTGAGACACAATAAATCTCACCCTTTGGTGCATTTAAATCTGAAGTGAAGCTCATGTGACCCTACCAAAAGACATTTTAATTCATGACTGTATATTGTAATGCAAGATGGGTCCAGAAAAAGTAAAAAAGTGACTCATTAGATGTAGGTTGTAAATGAGAAATGAAGCCTCATTAATGATTAAGCTAAATGATTATACTGTACTGATAATACGGCTTTACCACTGGCCACAAGAGCAGAGGTCATCTCTTAAATGATTATGTAAGATATAATGTGACAACTTGTTTTCCTTTGTTTTCTTTTTCAAACTAGAAAAGCACTCGGAGAGCGCAGACCTCCGCCAAGCGGAGGCCCTATCTCACAATGTTAAATTTAAAAAAAAAAAAAGAATCCTTTAAAAAATTCTTGGATCCAGACGGTGATCCGGATCACCACCAAAATCTAATCATCTGTAGGATACCCCATTTCTGACAATCTCTGAAAATTTCATGAAAATCCGTCCATAACTTTTTGAGTTACCTTGCTAACAAACAAACAAACAGACAGACAGACAGACAGACAGACAAACCAATGCCGATGAAAACATAACCTCCTTGGCGGAGGTAATAAAGTTGGCTAATGCATAAGTTTGTTTTTAGGTTTAACTTTTACACAGCACACAAACCAGTGAGACTCTTCTCATCCACATCGTTTCTGTTTATCTCTTGGCTGCATTATGACATCAAACATTCAGTTTAATTCTCTTTTACAGTTTCTTTGTCCTTCCTTTGCAACACTGACCTCAGTGAAATAAGAGCACAAATTTACTGAAATGACCAAAGATGCTCTCATTTCTAGATATAATCTATTCATTCATCTTCTACCACTTAATCTTTTTCGAGTCGCGGGGGAGCTGGAGCCTATCCCAGCATCTTTGAGTGAGAGGCAGGGTAAACCCTGGACAGACCACCGGTCTATCGCAGGTCCCATTTCTAGATATAATAAATTATTATATTATAAAAACGCACGTCAGTGAAATAAATAATTCAGAGCATATGAGCAAACCAACAGAGTAAAAGTATAGTTTTTTCCCCCTCAAAAATATACTCAAGCATACGTGGGAAAAACATTTGGAATATTTGGTAATATTTCCCTTTTGATTAGATTATGAAGGTTTACACCACCACTCTTTCACCAAATGAGTTACTCTGTCCTGACTCAAGTGTTTACATGAGGCATTTTTATTCACATTGGACCATTATTCTAATTCTATGTGGAATGTTAGGGTCCATGTAAACTCAGCGTCTGACCACATCTTAAACAGTGTTGAACCTCACCATGCCCCGGGCCCAGCAGTACACCACCTCGGTGAGGCCAAACTTGAACTGGCCTACGAACTCTTCGGCCGTCTGCGGTAACCCACAGTCCCGCTGCAGCTCTCCAATACGACTGGCCACCGAGAGAACACGGCTAATGCCCTGGAGGTAAATGAGACGGAGAGAGAAAGAGGATGAGAGGATGTAGTGAATAAAAAGTCAGACACGGTTCAGTTTTTCAGGTGACTCACTCCCTGGCCTCACGGTGTTAACAGGATATCAAATGTCTGATGTTCAAGGAACACTATATTACAAACTGTACCGTGATGGTTCTGCTCTCTACTCTAATACGGCTGCAGGTCTTGAATGTTTTTATATCTGCGTCATCACTAATTCAAGCACTCAAAAAGCTCCCTCATGTAGAGGCAGCTGATGCTGACACAGCAAAGATGCATTTAGCAAAAAAACAGGCAGGAAAAGTGTCTCATGATAGTCATCAAATCTGCATTACTCCATGTTGCTGTGAGTCACTGAAACACCACTTCCTCCTCACCTCTTGCAGCGTATTGGTGATGTGCGGCTCCGCCTGTGTGTTCTGTGTGAAGACCAAACAGGACAGCAGGGCGGCGCTCTCCTCGGGCGCCAGCGGGCTGAGGACATTTTCAAACAGAAGCTCCGTCAGCAGCAGCTCGTGGCTGCTGATCTGACAGGCGACGCGGCCTTTCAGCTGCACCGCCCCATTGCTGTCCACGTACTGAAGGGACTGAAGGACCTGAGGGAGGCCGACAGGGGGGAAAACACTTCTGGGTGATCAGCGCTGATCGCTCAAATAAAACAAAATATTCTTCTAAACAGGAAAGGTAAACTCAATCTATAAACATTATCTGTCAGATTGTTGTGAAATTAATGACCCTTTCAAGATGAAGCATATTATTAATATTTAGCTACACATTCTGTGTCGGTCTGCATGGAACCGCAAACTACTATATTAGAGCCTTTAAATGAAGGTAAAATAGGAGGCTTTTTCTCTTAAATTTCCATTTTTTTCTTGGAAAAATGTGATATTAATGTTATACATTTGAGGGTTTTTTCACTTAAATGATGCAGCTTTTATTATAAACTTCCAACATTTCTTTTGAAAGTACATTTTTTCTTATGAATTTATTTTTTTTCTTGTGAGGTCTTTCTTTTAAATCTGCAGTCTTTCACATAAATCAGCGCGTTTTTTCCTCATAAGTATGGTTTTACTCCTGTGTGTTTATTACTTTTCACTCATAAATTTAAGACTTTTCAACTTTCAAAAAAAATGCTATTATTTAAAAAAAATACTACAATTTAACACCACTTTCTCTTAAATTTGCAGCTTTTCTCATAAATATACAGCTTTCCCCTCATAAATTAATTATAAATTTATAAGTTTTTTCTCATAAATTTACTCTTCGTAAAATTTGCAGTTCCTCAGGAATTTGAGATTTTTTTCTAAGATTTTGTAATTTTTTCCTGTGGATTTGTGAAGTTTGTCCTTAAGCTTCAGCCTTTCTTGCAAATTTGATTCTTTTGCCTTCAAAATAGTAATCATTTTCCTTTTTTTTACTTGTACATATGCAAGATTTCTCTCATAAATTATAAATTTTTTCTTATAAATTTGATATTTTTTGTGTTGGAATTTTTTTTTTGACTTTTTGTCTTGTAAACATGCAGTTAATTCCCATAAATCTGAAACTTTATTCTCTAAATATACAGCATTTTTCATTCATAAATGTTTTGCATTTTTTTCCTCAAAACTTTTTAATTTAACTTTTCTTGTCTGTCTGATTAAACAAAAACTACTGACTCAGTTTTAATGAAATATGGTGGAAGGGTGGTGCTGAGGCCACAGAGGACTGCATTACACTGGCAAATCCAAGGGGGAGATCCAAATTAGCCAACATTGTGAAATAGAACATTTTTGACATTCTCTTCAATTTCACTGAGATTTACACATGGAACTTTCATGAAAAATTCTGAAGTGCACAAAAATCTAAACCTAGCACTTAAGCACTGGTTGCAGTATATGCTCTCTGAACTCTAGCTTTTTAAAAGCCACACACAGCATCACTGGCTATGTACAGAAGAAGTCAGAGAGAGCTGCTGAGCTGCACAGAAGCTTCATTTTTCCTAATAAACAACCTAACCCCCTCTGACAGAAACTGATGAGTACAAAGAGTCAAATATCTGATGCACAAACCTTGATCCTCTGATGGTATTCAGGCAGCAGAGTAAGAGACTGGTCTGACACCAGGAAGAGCAGCCGGTCCAGCTCCTCCTGCAGGCTCATCCTTTCCTTCACCCGAGCAAACTGACACACACACACACACACACACACACACACACACACACACACACACACACACACACAGAGGTTACTTTACTTGATCATGCAACCAAAGTGATAAAAAAGAAATGCTTCCTAATAAGCTACATTCCTCTCATGCTGTTAATAAATCCACTATGGAAAATTACTGCACACACATGATTTGCACTGCAGAGCACACTGTATGAACCATCACTTTCACAATATCCACAATGATGTAAAAAGACACAAGAAAATGTGAATATAGAGTGATAACAGGAGAACATGATACTGCACTAGGAGCTTGTTATCTTGCAGAGTAACAAGAGAGCTTGCGTGCGTGCGTGCGTGAGAGATGGCTTGAATGACACACACACAGCCTGCGAGACAGCGCTGAGCCACAGCTATGAACCTGCAGTATATGGGTAATTACAGAAACAGTCGGCTAGGATTCTCTGCATCTTATCTCTTCAGTGAGGCTTCCAGGAAGGCAGGACAGACAACACAAAAGCAGAGAAATCTCACGGTGGAGTTTGAAGATAATACTGTGAAACTGGAGGAGAAATGATAGAAGGATAAAAGGGATGAAAACTGAAAAATGAGAGATGGCAGCAGACAGGGGGGAGGGGGTGACTGCAAAATAAGAGTTTTATGTAAGCCCGTCATGCTAATTAGCGGCATAAACACACAGCTGAAGTAGAATTTGATGTTTTTTTTATTACCAAACAGAGAAAGAAAAACAAAATCTTAACAATGCAAACATAAAAAAAAAACACACACCTGCTCTGCAAAAGTGGGTGAGTGGATGCAGTTGAAATTCTGGAGGCTTTCCTGCAGCACACGGAGCCTCATGGAGGCCTCGACAACATCGATGCTCTTCAGTTGCAGGTCGTTCACAGGGTCGAGGGTCGCTATGCCGCCAGGGTTGACCTCGGCCAATCGGAGGAGCTCCTGTGTCGCCGTGGAAATGGCCTGACCGGGAGGTTCGTGTCTGAAGGATGAGAAGAAAGGATGAAGACAGTGAAGACACAGTAGTGTGACAAGAGAGAATAAATATATAGATATATTTACTGCTCTCCATTGGCAGAGTTCCTTATTGTAAATTGTCAGCCATTTTATCTGCCAAGGGAATTCAGCAACGTGTTTGTAGTGGCTGTTTACATAGCGCCGAGCGCTAACGTTAATGCTAATACTAAGAAGGCACTCGGGGAACTACACGATGCAATTAGCGAAATCCAAACTTCACATCCGCACAGTTTTGCAGTGGTTGTGGGGGATTTTAACCACACCGGCTTAAAGACTGTGCTCCCCAAGTTTAAACAATGTGTAGACTTTAAGACCAGAGGAGAGAATATGTTGGACTTGGTGTACACAAACACAGATGCTTATAAGGCAACACGCCACCCCCACCTCGGCCTTTCTGACCACATATCCGTGATGCTGGTGCCTGCCTACAAACCCTTATTGAAGCGCAGCAGGCCAGTAGTGAAACAAATCAGGATTTGGCCAAAGAGTGCAACCTCTGCACTGAAAGACTGTTTTCTGCACACAGATTGGGAGGTCTTCAAAATAGCAGCCTCCCAGGAAGACAAGACGGATGTGGAGGAGTATGCTGAAACGGTCATCAGCTACATCGCGAAGTGCACAGAGGATGTCACTACAGTGAAGACCATCACTATGCGGGGAAACCATAAGCCCTGGATGACCGCAGAGGTGCGCTCGCTGCTTACAGCCAGAGATGCAGCCTTCAGAGCGAAGGACAGGATCGCCCTCCACTCAGCCAGGTCTGCGCTCTCAAAGGGAATTAAGACGACGAAGCGCACCTATGCGGAGAAAATCCAGGGACACCTCTGTGACACTAGGAGCACCAAGCAGATGTGGCAGGGAGTTCGGACACTGACAGGCTATAAGTCTAGGCAGGGGGTTGATGATGATGACGCTTCACTTCCAGACAGGCTCAACGACTTCTTTGCACGTTTTGAAGCATCAAACCCGACAATCAGAGGGAGGGCTGGCCCATCCCCACCATCGGTCGGACCAGCTTTTACCATCAACTCTGCGGACACACGGAGGACCCTAACCAGAGTCAACCCACGTAAAGCTGCAGGTCCGGACAACATCCCGGGACGTGTGCTTCGAGACTGCGCGAGCGAGTTGCGGATGTACTGACTGACATTTATAACATCTCCCTGAGTCAGGCCATCGTTCCCAGATGCTTCAAGACCTCTATCATTGTACCGGTGGCAAAGAAACCAGTTGTGTCTTGTCTGAATGACTATCGTCCTGTTGCACTGACACCAATTGTGATGAAGTGTTTTGAACGGCTTGTCAAACCACACATTACAGCCAGCCTCCCTGCATCACATGACCCGCTCCAGTTTGCATATCGTTCAAACTGCTCCACGGAGGATGCTATAGTCACCACCCTGCACTCTGTCATCACCCACCTGGATCAGAAAGACACCTACGCCAGACTCCCGTACATTGATTTCAGTTCAGCATTCAACACCATTATTCCCCAGAGACTGATGGAGAAATTACTCCTTCTTGGTCTGAACACCGCCACATGTCTCTGGATCCTGGATTTTCTGACTGAGAGACCTCAGTCTGTCCGGGTTGGAAACAACATCTCCAACTCTGTCACGCTGAGCACCGGATCCCCTCAAGGCTGCGTACTCAGTCCACTGTTGTTTACACTTCTAACACATGACTGTGTATCCAGACACAAGGGGAACCAGATTATTAAGTTTGCAGACGACACCACCGTGGTGGGACTTATTCAGAGGGATGAGGAATCAATGTACAGGGAAGAAGTGAGAGACCTGGAGGGCTGGTGCAGGGAGAACAATCTGGTGCTCAACGTAGACAAAACGAAGGAGATGATTATCGACTTCCGGCGGTCACAGCCTGAACACGTCCCCCTCAGCATCGGCAGCTGTTTAGTGGAGAGAGTGGAGAACATCAAGTTCCTCGGAGTGCAGATCTCGCAGGACCTGACCTGGAGCAAGAATTCCTTGGGGATCAGGAAGCGGGCTCAGCAGAGACTGCACTTCTTGAGGAAGCTCAAACAGGCCTCTCTCCCCATCTGCATCCTCAGGACCTTCTACAGAGGTGTGGTGGAGAGTGTTCTGACGTACTGCATTGCTACATGGTACTCCAGCGGCAGTATGTCAGACAAAAAAGCCCTGCAGAGGATAGTTAAGGGAGCTGAGAGGGTAATTGGAGTCTCCCTCCCCTCTGTCCAAGAACTTTTTCAGAACCGTTGTAGGAGCAGGGCGCTGAACATTGTCAAGGACCGTTCTCACCCTCTGCATAAACACTTTGAACTTCTGCCATCTGGCAAACGATTCCGGAGCATCAGAGGCAGAACCACCAGACTGATTAACAGCTTCCTTCCACAAGCTGTTAGGATGCTGAACAGTTGATCCGGAATCTCTCGTATACACTACTGCACCTACTGACATTATGTACATTATTTGTACATTATAGTTAGTTTTTTCAAGTATGTCTCAGGGATGCGTAAATGGATGTGGTGGGGTGGGGGGTGAGGGTATGTGTGAGTGTGTCTTAAATCATGTTCTTTAACTTATATGGATGCCGAGAGAAACGCAATTTCATCTTGCCTGCACTGTTGTATGTACAGCAATATGACAGTAAAGGTTGATTTGATTTGATTTGATATAGATTTTTAAATAAATAAATTAAAAAACAACTATAAATTTGCAACATTCTGAGCAATAAACAACAAAAATAGGTGTAGGACATACAATATTATTTAAAAAAAAACATATATTCAATTTCTGGCTGCTAAAATGTGATAATTCTGGGTTTTAACACAGAGCCAACTAGTACATTCCTTATGTGAAGTCTTAAATGGCAGCTGCTCTCATACCTGAATCGTGGCTGTTGTCTTTTGTTGTAGTTATCAATAATCCTGTCTGGAATCACTTTAAGGGTTTTCACTGTGATGGCTGAGATGTCCTGAAGCTTCAGTTTCTGTACCGTGTGGCTACATGGGCCTGAATAAAAAAAATACAAAATATTAGGAAACATTGTCCAGTCAAAACGGTGCATAAAGGCATCTGCATCTAAAACATCCTACTACCTTCAGGTATGAAGAGAGCCGTGTTGTAGAGGTGAGGGAAACCAATGCTGTCATTGTCTTTTCCTTCCCCTTCCTCGTTGCCCTTTTCGCAGATGATGAGAACTGTGAAGGTGCGATTCACAGAATCACTGGATACCTGGCACAGAGAGAGCAGAAAGGAAAGGATGTGAGAGACAACTGTGGGGAACAAGAGCACTTTGAGGCGAGTGCAATGTCCCCCACCTCCATTTTCTTTGAAGAGCCCAATATTGACGGAGAGTAGTTTTCAGCTTTTCAATAATTAATGGGGCAGAACCAAATTATGATAAACCCATCGTCCATGAAAAAACAGTAAAGTATACAACCCACAATTGTACTGTAGGTCAGGATCCCAAAGTGAACCTGTGTAGTAAGTTCAGTGACTCTAGAGAGCTTTACATGTTCTATAGTAAGAGGGCATAAGGAGTGCTAACCTTGACCTTTGACCCCAAACCCATAGTCATAGGTCATGGTCTCAGAGTGAACCTGTGTACCAGGTTTGGTGACCCTACCTTTCTTTGTTGTTGAGATATAATTCATAAGCCATTTTGATGTTGACCTTTGACCTTGCAATCCCAAATCCTTGTCACCCTTCAAGGTCACAGGGTGAACCTGTATACCAAGTTTGGTAACCCTAGCTTTACTCATTGTCCAGTAAAAGGGCATAAGGAATGTTAACCTTGATCTCTGACCTTTTGACCCCAAAGCCATAGTCAGAGGTCAGGATCCCAAGGTGAACTGTGTACCAGCTTTACTCGTTGTATAGTAATAGTGCAAATGGAATGTTAACTTTGACCTTTGATCTTTTGATCCCAAACTCATAGTCAAGTCAGGGTATAAGTCGTCCAAGATTAAAAGATTCAAAGATTCAAGGGCTTTATTATCATGTGCACAGTTAAGAAATGCAACATTTCCTGAGCAATGAAATTCTTTGCTCTCCGAACGAATGCCAAGGTAATAAATGCACATCAATACTAATAAAGGTAATAAACACACCTTAATACTAAATACTAATACTAATAAATACGCATTAAAAGCAACTAGAAAAGCACTCATAGAGCGCATACCTCCGCCAAGGCTCCTTCCGTTTCTCATGAATCACCTCCAAAATGTAATGGGTTTGTGTGTAGGCCTATAGCCACTTGTGATGAAAATGGCATCAAAGTCTGTCCATCAGTTTTGGAGTATTGTTGCTAACACACTGTGAGAAGATAAGAGCCTTGGCTGAGGTATGCATTCTCAGATCATCACCAAAATATAATGGGTTCCTCTCTAGGCCAAGAACCACCTCTGGTGAAAATTTCATCCAAATCCATCCAGTAGTTTTTGTGTAATCCTGCTGCACAAATATAAACAAAGCCCTTGGTGGAGGTATGCACTCTCAGATCACCACCAAAATCTAATCATCTGTTCCCCATGCCATTACACACCTTTCCTGAAAATTTCATCAAAATCCGTTGATAACTTTTTGTGTATTGTTGCTAACACTCTGTGAGAAGATAAGAGCCTTGGCTGAGGTATGCATTCTCAGATCATCACCAAAATGTAATGGGTTCCTCTCTAGGCCAAGAACCACCTCTGGTGAAAATTTCATCCAAATCCATTGTGGATTGTGGATGTATGCACTCTCAGATCATCACCAAAATCTAATCATCTGTTCCCCGTGCCATTACACACCTTTCCTGAAAATTCTGTCAAAATCCATTCATAACTTTTTGAGTTATGTTGGTAACAGACAGACAGACAGACAAACTCTGGTAAAAACATAACCTCCTTGGCGGAGATAACTAGAGGAAACAAGAAGAATGAAAATTGAAAATTCACTGAAAAACTACAACATGACACTGAGTAAGTAAAAATTCATTGAATGAGTATGACTTTCCTCTGATAATACCCAACAGACTGTAAAATGGCAATTTTAATATCAGAGATGATATGACTCTGAGATGGCATGAGACTATGTACAGTGTGCAAATGAGCAATGTACAAATGAGCATCCAGTGTGAGAATTTCTCTGTGTAAAGCCATGTGCCCTGACAATACCCAGTGGACTGCACAATGATAATTTAGCAGCAGAGATGATATGGACATGAGACGGGGTGAGACTATGTACAATATGCAAATTAGCAATGTGCAAATTTAGCATCAAGTGTATGAATTCCTATTTGCAAAGCTGTGTCCGGAGTTTTGTTATTTATTCAAGAGTCTGACGGCATTGGGAAAGAAGGAGTTTTTTAGTCTGGATGTCCTGCATTTCACACTTCTGTACCTCCGGCCTGAGGGTAGAAGTGTGAACATTCTGTGCTGGGGGTGGGTGGGGTCCTGGAGCATGGAGGCACCTCTCCTTTGGACTCTGCGGTGATAGATGCTCTGCAAAGAGGGGAGTGGAGTCCTGATGATCTTCTCTGCTGTCTTCACCACTCTCTGCGGGCATTTGCGGTCCAAAGCAGTAGTGCTGCCATACCATGCAGTGATGCAGTTGGTCAAGATGCTCTCGATGATGCAGCTGTAGGAGTTGTTGAGGATCTTGGGGGACATGCCAAACTTCCTCAGCCTTCTCAGAAAGTACAGCTGCTGTTGAGCTCTCTGAACCAGTTCTGTGGTGTTAAGTGCCCACGTAAGGTCCTTGCTGCTGTGGATGCCCAGGTATTTAAAGCTGCTCACCCTCTCCATCTCAAGCTCCCAGATGAACAGCGGCCGATGAGGTCTCCTCCCTTTCCTCATGTCCACTATCATCTCCTTCATCTTGTCCGTATTGACGGTGAGGTTGTTGTCCTCACAACATAACACCAGGCTGGCCACTTCCTGGTGGCAAGATGTGTCTTAGATACAACTACTGTATCGATTTGAAAAGCCTACATCATTTCTTTCAGTAGTTATTGTGTTTACAAGATTTAGGGAAAAACTGACCTCTGACTTGACCTCAAGCTCATCTGATGAGAATGAAATTGCAATATGTGCATCATCATTCTATATGAAAGCCCGGTATCAAGTTTCTAAACAATCAGAACTTGGGCATCCTCTCACTCTCCAAGATTGTGTTAACCAATCTGGTTAAAAAGTCCACTGCCATCTCTCCTAAACATCTCCATACCTCCACAGGTATGTCATCTGGACCAATCGCCTTTCCATTCTTCATCCTCTTCAAAGCTGCCCTCATTTCCACCTTGCCAATCCTCGGGACTTCCTTGTTCACTATCTTTCCTGCATCAATCCTCCTCTCACTCTCTCTCATTTTCTTTATTCATCAGCTCTTCAAAGTACTCCTTCCACCTTCTCAACACACTCTCGTCATTTGTTAGTACATTGCCATTTCTGCCCTTAATCAACTTAACCTATTGTACATCCTTTTCAGCTTGAGCTCTCTGTCTAGCCAGTCGAAGCAACTCTTTTTCTCCTTCCTTAGTGTCCAGCCTCTCATACAACTCACTATATGCCTTATCCTTTGCCACCTCTCTTTGCCATGTGCCTCGATTCCAACTACTCCTGTCTACTTTCTTCATCTTCTTGACTATCCCACTTTCTCTATGCCAACCTCCTCCTTCGATTACTTTTCTGTACCTGCTCATTCCACCACCAAGTCTCCTTGTCTTCCTTCCTCTGTCCACTGGATACACAACATACCTTTCTGCCCATTTCCCTCAATACTTATGCTGTATTTTCCCAGTCATCTGGTAATTCTTCCCTACCACCCAGAGCCTGCATCAACTCCTTCCTGAACTCTGTGCGACCTACTTCTGTCTGCAACTTCCCCCACTTAATCTTTGGCTCTGCCTTCACTGTTTTCCTCTTCTTGCTTTGCAAAATCATCCTACAGACTACCATCTGATGCTGTCTAGCTGCATTCTCCTCTGCCACCACCTTGCAGTCTCCTATCTCTTTCAGATTTCTCCTTCTGCATAAGATGTAGTCCACCTGTGTGCACCTTCCTCCACTCTTGTAAGTCACCCTATTTTCCTCTCTCTTCTTGAAGTATGTGTTCACCACAGCCATTTACATCATTTTAGCAAAATCCACAACCATCTGTCCTTCCATATTTCTCTCCTTAAGATCATACCTACCCAGGACCTCCTCATCACCCCTGTTCCCTTCATAGTCCGGTTTAAAATGGGGGTCACCTGGCACCCCCCCCAGAACTTGACTTCAGTGGGTCCAGAGTGTAGGTTAGGGTCCCCTTAACACATTTCAGTATGTTAACAAGAAAATAACTCATTTGGACTATTGGTTATGGTCCTTGATTTAAGGGTACCCACGCGTACATTAAATGAACCATGGCTTTTTCAAGTCAGGCTGACAAAAGGGGTTGTTTTGTCCCTTAAAATAATCTAAAATACTTCAACCAACATTATAACTGTTGCTGTTAGACAAATAACAACAAAATCAACCATCACAAGCCTACACAAGTAAAAAAAAAAAACAAAAACAAAACTTTAATCATAATGCAGACAGTATTTCACCTAAATTTAGTGACACAAGTGAAACAATGAAATTTGGTGTTGGTTTAGTTTTATACACACAAGTGTCATTCATAATCCAACACTGAATTTGTATCATTCTGAAAAGTCATACAGTTACATTGCTTTTGTTTCTTTAACTAACACACCTTTCTGTTTTGCTTTCAGAATCGTCTGACGCGAAGATCGAGTGAGAATGGCCTCAACTTCAAGAAAGCAAAAACGTGATGACTGCCCTACTGCTGGTGAAGTGTGTGTCATTCATTTCCCTGGTTCAAAGAAGAAATCATTTGTCCATCTGTCTAACTGCAAAAATCCCCAGGAAAGACTTAAAAAACTTCAAGATATTGGCAAGAAAAGACTACAGTAGCCACTGAACTCTCCGTATCGCTATGAAGAAGCTTGCCAGTGTCTACCACAGGATTTGAACTTGGGGCCTGAATATGGCTGGCACAGAGACTGTTACGCAATGTTCACTGGAAATCTGAATAGATTGATATCACCTCAAGAGCCCCAAGCAGAACCTGAACAGCAAAGACGGTCTGGGTGTGTTCCAGGATCAGGTGATAAGTATATTTTCAAAAAAGACTGCATATTTTGCAATAAAGAGGGATTGAAGGCAGTCAAAGTGAAAAATGTTTGGACAACCGAACCCACCACTGTTTTTGATAGAGATGGATGGAGAAATGTTTTGGAGATTGCAGAGCAGCATAAGGACGAGAAACTATTGCTCAAAATCAGAGGATACAACCTGTTTTCTTGTGAGGCACAATATCACCCTCATTGCAGATTACAGTATACTCGTGATCCGACAGCATGGCAGAGCAAAGATACAGAAGGAAAGAGAGACCAGGAAGATCTGGAAAAAGCACACAACGAGGCATTTGAGAGAGTCTGTGTCAGGTTGGAAGAGGAAGTGATTCAACGGCACAGAATTGTCAAATTATCAGACCTCTGTGACACTTACGTTATTGCCTTGAGAGAGACTATCCAAATGAAAACTATAGACGTGAAAAGTTAAAGAAAAAGTTGGAGAAGACATATGGAGACAAATTGGTGTTTGGAACGCCCCACAGAAAAGCCGGGGAGTACCAATCTCTCCTTGTCTACAGTGCCGAGATGAACACACAGGCAGCTGTCATAACAGCATATGAGTTGGGATCAGCAGACACACTGAAAGATACAGCCTTGTATCTCAGATCGGTCATTATTGAAGCTTTTCAGAAATCAGGTGCTTTGCCTTGGCCACCCTCAGATGACTTTCTTCAAAATCGTAATGTTTTGCCACAAGATTTCCAAAGATTTCTGAACTTTCTTCTTGATGGTCAAGCACAGGACCAAGCATCCAAGGTACAAAGGCTTGTCACCTCACTTGGACAGGACATCATGCGGGCCGTCACCAAGGGTCACCAAGGGCAGAACACTGAAGCAACATTGCCTAAGGGCGAACTTCCAGGCATGTATTTGGAAAAGATCTCATGAGGCAACTCAAGTCCAGGATGGTGTTCTTCAGCCCATCTGGACACAGGAAGAGGAGGAACTTGTTCTCCCCCAAGATGTGATCGATGAACTCTTGAACGAAAATCCCGCTCCTGACGAGGACCAGAACGAAATTCTAGATGAGGAGATCTTCTTGCAGGATGGGCTGGATGACTCTATGGACTCTTCAGAAAGTGCAGATGAGGACTAATGTGCTGAACAAACATAACTGTATCTGGGAGGACTGATAGTGACTGTGGAGCTTCGTAAATTCATCTTAAATCCTTGTCACTGTGGCATAGCAGAATTGAAATGAAAAAAACAAGAATAGCATCTTTGTATTTTTCTTTTTTAAAAACTTCAATGGATAATGCTGAAAAAATGAATATCAGATTCACTTTTTGTTCTTCTAAATGCTTGTTACCAATCCACAAGAGTTAAATTATTAATGGAGATGTTTGTAGTTTAAAAATGGAAATTTTGCCATTTTTTTTTTTTTTTATTGAAATGACACTTTTGGGGGTATGGAAGGTATCTTTAATTTTGCGCCTACAGATATTAACCTAGACAGCAAGAGTGAAGAGAGAATTTCCCCAATACATTGTTCTTTATGAAAACAAACCTAGAAAATCTAATTTTGCTCAACATTATTGTACATTATAGATAGTAAGCATCCAATACTGCAAAAAATGACATTTCACTATTTCAGTTTGCGTACGCGTGGGTACCCTTAAATCAAGGGCCATAACCAATAGTCCAAATGAGTTATTTTCTTGTTAATATACAGAAACGTGTTAAGGGGACCCTAACCTACACTCTGGACCCACTGAAGTCAAGTTCTGGGGGGGGGGGGGGGGTGCCAGGTGACCCCCATTTTAAACCGGACTATCACCTACATGCCCATTAAAGTCTGCTCCAATCACCACTCTCTCCCCCCTGGGAACACTCTACCACTTCATCCAACTTACTCCAGAATTCCTCCTTCTCTTCTATCTGACATCCAACTTATGGGGCATATGCTCTGACAACACTCAACATCACACCTTTGACTTGTAGCTTCAAACTCATGAATCTGTCCAACTCCCTCTTTACCTCCTGAACACTCTTCACATACTCTTCCTTCAAGATTACTCCTATGCCATTTTTCTTCCTATCTCCACCTCCAATGCTCCTAGCCTTGCTTCTCTTCCATCTGGCTTCTTTAACACACAGTATAGCTACCATTCTTCTCTTCATCATATCAGCCAACTCTCTGCCTTTACCAGTCATAGTCCCTACATTTAACATCCCTACTCTCACCTCCATACTTCTACCTTTCCTTTTCTCTCTCTCCCTCCTAACACGACTTCACCCTCTCCTTCTCCTCGATCTTCGACCAACAGTAGCCCAATTTCCACCGGCACCCTGTCGGTTAACAGCACCAGTGGCGATTGTTGTTAACCTGGGCTTTGACCGATCTGGTATGAAAATCTCATTTGTCATGATCCGCACATTTGATTTGGCAAAGGTTTTATGTTGGATGCCCTTCCTGACACAACTCTCCCCATTTACCCGGGCTTGGGGCTGGCACTAGGAGTACACTGGCTTGTGCACCCCCTGTGGCTGGGTTTGACCCTAACTTTACTTGTTGTACAGTAAAAAGGCATAGGGAATGTTAACCTTGACCTTTTAACCCCAAACCCATAGTCAGAGGTCAGGATTCCAAGGTGAACCTGTGTACCAAGTTTGGTGGCCTTAGCTTTATGTGTTGTACAGTAATAAGGTATAAGAAATGTTAACCGTGACCTTTTGACTCCAACCCCTATTCAAAGTTCAGGATCCCAAGGTGTACCTGTATACCAAGTTTGGTGGCCCTAGCTTTGCTCGTTTTATAGTAATAGTAAATGTAGCATTTACCATAGTGGAACTGCTATGTTAACTTTGAACCCTTGACTCCAAACCCATAGTTAGGTGAGGGTGTAAGTCGTCCAAGATGTGTATTAGATACAACTACTGTATCGATTTGAAAAGCCTACATCATTTCTTTCAGTAGCTACTGTGTTTAGAAGATTTAGGGAAAAATCTTACCTGACCATTGACCTTAAGGTCATCCGATGAGAGTGAAATTACAATATGCACAACATCAGAGTATACAGCGGGGAAGTATTGAACACATGGACATTTTTCTCATTAAACATGTTTCTGATGGAGCCATTGACCTGAGGTTTTCACCAGATATCAGTAACAACCCAATTAATCCATACATACAAAGAAATCAAGGTAACTGTTCACAAAACAAGTTATATTTAATAAAGTGGAATGACACAGGGAATAAGTATTGAACACACAAGGTGAAATTCATTTAATATTTAGTAGAAACACTTTTGTTGGTAATAACAGCTTCCAGACACCCCCTGTATGGAGAAACTAGATGCAGGCATTCCTCAAGTGTGATTTTAGCCCATTCTTCCACACAAACTGTCATATCTTGAAGGTTCTGTGGTTGTCTTCTATGAACTCTGATCTTCAGTTCATTCCATAGATTTTCAATTGGATTTAGGTGAGGTGACTGACTGGGCCATTCTAGCAGCTTTATTTTCCTTCTCTGGAGTCAGTTGAGAGCTTCCTTGGCTGTGTGTTTGGGATCACTGTCTTGCTGAAATGTTCACCCTTGTTTCATCTTCAGCATCTTGGCAGATGGCAACAGGTTCCTATGAAGGATGTCTCTGTACATTTGTCCATTCAGCTTTCCTTCAATTATATGAAGTCTGCCTATACCATGTACTGAAAAACACCCCCACACCATCATGCTCCCACCTCCAAACTTCACTGTTAGTATGGTGTTTTGGGGCTGATGTGCAGTCCCATTTATCCTCCAAACATGCTGTGTGTTGTGGCATCCCAAAAGTTCAATTTTGGTCTCATCTGACCAGACTATATTCTCCAAGTATTTTACTGGCTTGCCCAAATGTTATGCAGTAAACTTTAAACAAACTTCAGCATGCATTTTCTTCAGCAATGGAGTCTTGCAGAGTGAGCGGGCATAGAGCCCATGTCGGTTGAGTGCATTATTGTTTTCTTTGAAACAGCAGTACTTGTTAACTCCAGGTCTTTCTGGAGCTCTGCATGAGTGGTCTTTGGCTCTTGGATAACTCTTCCGATAATTCTTTTGACTCCTCTGTCAGAAATCTTGCGAAGAGCTCCTGGTCGTGGCCAGTTTATGGTAAAATGATGTTCTTTCCACTTCCGAATGATGGCCCCAACAGTGCTCACTGGAACATTCAGCAGTTTAAAAATGCACCTGTAACCAATGCCATCATTACACAGGGTTACAAAAATAATGTTTTTGTAAGTTGTCTGTGTTTTTTCAACTGATTTAAGACAATTTTGCACCGCTGAATCTGAAAATGACGTCCGTTTCTCTCGATCAGGTCAGGTTTTTATGCTAAGTTGATTTTTTAAAAATCTGATCTTCTGACTAAATCGATTACATTTCTGTGACATTATCGGTTGATTTTTGTGAATATTTCTCATCCGAAATAGATTTTTAAGAGAAAAAATAATTTTCTAACACAATGTATTGATTAAATGTTACAAACGTCGATTACTGTAAATTGAATAGTAGACATTGATAAAGGTAAGTACATGTAAATTGAATGTTATGTCATCATTGTTCAAAATTCAGAGCTTCAACTTCCGTTTATTCGAACCTCTAGAATGCTCAGCGGCAGGGATGTCTCTCTTCAGAGTCCAACAGTAATCAGCCATCATGACAATTTATGACATCATGTGAAATTGGCACATGCAAACTCTTCAGAGTTCGGGAAATTTCAAGAAATAAAAAAGAATTTTGCATCATATAAAGCAAAAATACCCATACATGTAAACAAAAACGTAAAAAAAAACATGTGGCCATAGTTCAAAAAGTTGGCCTGATTGAGCAAAACCAACGTGATTTTTGGATTCAGCACATCAAAATTGTCCAAAATCAGCTAAAAAAAACTGAGACAATAAATTTGGTGTTGACCAGTGTTATGTTTTGCAACAATAAGGGTGCAAAGGTCTAGAGAGAGCTCTTTGCTTCTACCCATCATGAGTTCTTTGTGATGTGACAATCTGATATTCACAGACCTTTTTAAAGGTTATCAGGCAGGACTTAACCAGCTGAAATTAATTTGCACTGATGGGGGATGGCTTCCTAAATTCCAATGGATATCAGCTGGTTTCTTGGCATTCTATGCCTTTTTGCACCTCTTTTTCTTCATGTGTTCAATATTTATTCCCCGTGTCATTCCACTTTATTAAATATAACTTGTTTTGTGAACACAGTTGCCTTGATTCCTTTGTATGTATGGATTACTTGGATTGTTACTGATATCTGGTGAAAATCTGAAAGTCTGGCTCCATCAGAAATATGTTTAATGAGAAAAATGTTGACGTGTTCAATACTTATTTTCCCCGCTGTATTAAACCATGGTACCAAGTTTCAGAACAATTGGAACAAAAACGTAGGAGGAGTTGATTTCACAAGACAGTTACCGTCTATGAAGTGAGGTGACACAGGAGGTCAGAGGTCAGGGGCTACAATTCCCGCAAAAATCATCTGATCAGAACCAAATTGCAATATGTGCCTCCTCGGTGTATATCAAACCATGGTACCAAGTTTCAAAACAGTCAGACCAAAACTGTAGAAGGAGTTGATTTCACAAAAGTGGGACAGACAGAAGGACAGACAGACCCATAACATAAACCCCCTTCGGTCTTCGCTCAAAGGGCTCTTCAACCTCTTTGGGCTTCGACCGGCAGGGGATTAAAAAATGATTCATAAAATGTGGTGGCAATCAATTAAAACAGTTAATCACAAATAATCTCACGACTGCCTTGAGTTAATTCATAATTAAATGCAAATTAATCTTACATTTAATTTTACATAAAATGCACCTTAGAGGAATAAATTTCAAGCTTATAACATCACTATGTGGAGTCAGTCTACTTGTGGACACAGAAATCTATAAAGAACTGCAGGTATTCATCACTGCCTATTAAATACCTTGAAAACTGCATATCGACATGTAAAAAAAGGCTCATCACACCAAGTACAGACAGCTACCTGCAGGATAACTCCCAGGGTGTTGAGATGCTGCTTGTTGTTAACTACAATGACCCGCCCTACTGAGAGAGCTTTCAGTCCGTTCACAGACTCCAGAACAGCATGCTGAAACGCAGACAGCAGGGAGGAAATAATAAATGAGTAGCTGATCAAAGTATGAGTGTGATCTCAGGGGCTGAATGAGCAAGTTCACCTGGAGAGCTTCTGTGGTGGTTCGCAGCTCTGTGACGGTGTGGTAGTAAGGCAGCAGGTCGGACAGCTGACCGTCTGTGTTCAGGGCAGGAAGAGACGACAACGATTGTTTCAGCTGGTTTATCCTCTTCTCATGAGCCTGCAGGAGGTGGATGAAGACATGAGAAGAATTTAAATGTGGCAAATATTTACCACCACTCTTTAAATAGTTTTTTTCCGTTATGATTGCAGGTAGGCCATCACTTCTGTCTGTTTGCACGTTTAACCTGAGAACTAAGGAAGGTCACCAGACTACTTACTCCACTCTGCATCTGCACCTGGATGGCGGAGGAGACACTGTGAGAATCACATTCTTTGATTTCTCCAGTGCCTTTAACACCATTCAGCCACTGCTGCTGGGTGAGAAGCTACGGCTGATGGTGGTCGACAGCTCTGTGATCTCCTGGATTACTGACTACCTGACAGGCAGGCCACAGTTTGTCCAGCTGGGCAGTGTTTTGTCTGACGTGGCGATTAGTGATACGGGAGCTCCAAAGGGAACTGTACTCTCTCCTTTCTCTTCACCTTATAAACCACTGACTTTCAGTACAACACCGAGTCATGCTACCTGTAGAAATTCTCTGATGACTCAGCTGTTGTTGGGTGTATAAGAGGGGGAGAGGAGGGGGAGTACAGGGCACTGGTAGACAGATTTGTGGAGTGGACAGAGCAGAATCACCTGAGGCTGAATGTCAGCAAGACCAGAGAGATGGTGATTGACTTCAGGGAGAAAAGGATGCCTTCACAGCCACTGCAGATTAGGGGGGAAAGATGTGGAAGTATAGTTGAGGACTATAAATACCTGGGTGTCATGATCAGCAACGGACTGGAAATTCAACACCAATACGGCATACAAGAAGGGGATGAGCAGACTCTACTTCCTGAGGAAGCTAAGATCCTTCAACGTGTGCAACAGGACGCTGGAGATTTTCTACCAGGCCATTGTCACCAGCGCCATCTTCTTTGCTGCTGTCTGTTGGGGTAGCAGTATCAGAGCCAGCGACATCAACAGACTTGGCAAGATTATCAAGAGGGCTGGCTCTGTAATTGGTATCAGGCCAGAGACTTTTGAGACTGTGGTGAACAGGAGGACACTAAATAAACTGCGATCCATCACGGACAATCCTGATCACCCCCTCCACCACACACTGGACAGACAGCAGAGCACTTTCTCCAGCAGACTGCTACAGTTTTGCTACCGAACGGTTAAGTACAGGAAATCTATCTTGCCACATGCCATTTCACTGTATAATAATGCACTCTGATGTTGTACTCTGGTCATAACTATGCTACCATACTGCACCTTACAGTTTAATTGGTGCCTCACATTTCACTCTGCACCTGATAGTCCTGCATTGTACAGCGGGTACGATTCATGTATCTATACGGGTCACCATCTATTCATCTATGATGTATATAAGTTTTTAGCAGTTTTACTTTCCATGGGTAATCCCTTTATCTATTATGCTGTGTGTGTTTCTATCGGTTGGTTGTCTACTGTCATGCTGCTGCTACACTGTAATTTCCAGTTTGGGATCAATAAAGTACATCTATCTATTTATCTATCCAAGTAGTGCAAATGTGCTGCCATTCCAGTTTGTTCACCAGCTATTCAAAACAGAAGAGCAAGAGCCATGCACAATAACAAAAAGAGGAGATCCTGTGTTTACTACCTTTGATGGAAGAAGCAGCTAAAAAAGAAAGAGAAGGTATAATAGAGTGCTTCTGCATGTGCTGGCATTTTAGTTTTCCTCGTTGTCTTCTTCGTCTATTTTGACTTTGTATGCTGTGTTGCTAGCACCACCTCATCAATGAGAGCTTGGATTTGTGCATGTATAGTCAACGCGCCCAGGCAACGCAGTCACAAAATTTGGGCTGCATGCACTCAGTTGCGAAGTGACCCTGTGGAGCCTAGCAGACTGGAGACGATGATGTAATTTTCATGACACAAGCCTTGCACTCAAGCAGACGTGCAAACTGAGGTGAAGTATAAACCCAGCTTTATAGTATGTCTGGTCAAATAGTTGATGGAAATAAAGCATAAATGCATTTGTGCTGGCCTTGTTCACACACATACACATTATCAACAGCATGAATGAATGAATTACAGTATGAGTTATCAATAGCATAAACTGCAGTATACAATACGCTTTTTTCACATTGATTTGGAGTGTGAAAGGGTCACCCCAAGTAAGCTATTTAAAGCTTTTAGCAGGGGGCTCATTTCTACAATAAAATGATAATGGATATTGGTCGGATGTCTTTGTGTACAGGAACATACAAACATATAACAAACATATAACACATAATCCCAGCATTTGTTTACATTGAATTAGTAGGTAAAATAACAGTGGGGTGACAACTCATCAGTAAGCAAGTTTATGTAACAAATAGCAGATTAATTATATAATGATAGGAGGTGCATTTTTAGTTTTTTCTTGAAGATAGAGATGGAAGGTGACATTTTTAGATTCTCATCAAGTTCATTCCAAATCTGCAGTCCTCTGCACACAATACTAAAGCTGGTGGATTTTAGTCTTCATTTTTTCCCAGTAATTTGGTTAATTAGGTGTGCATGGGGAGAAAAACTGGAATGAGTTCACATAATTGAGTTTGTGGACAGCCTGATACATTATACAGGCACTCTGGAAGTAATTATACTCAGCAAGTCTTAGAAGATTGTCGTCGGCCTCCGTCGGTCTATGATGACCATGGAAGAGAATCCTAAATGTCTACTCTGCTGGAACAGTACCGCCTGTGGCTGAACAGGCCGATGCGCACCGGTGTTCTACCTTCCAGCGTTGGACGTTGGTAGGATTCAAGCCTGGGCAGGAAGATATGGAGGACAAGATGTTACCCATGCAGCATGTCCCCCCTCTCCACGTCACTGATGAATCCAAAGGAACAGCAGGGCTGCTACAGTTTGGCACCAGCGCCGTCGCAGGAGCTGCCAGAACGATGTTGAGCACAACAGAGAACTGCCTTAGGGGCTCCGACTCCAGATTTTTCCTCAGGGTTGACTCCCGAAGCCTTTCCCGTGACCGGGTGTGCCGCAAGGCAGCGGAGGTTTGAAATCAGGGTTTACCTTCCCCTAGATGGGCTACCTTCCCAGGTTGACGAGCCACCATCTACCCGAAGCATCTGGTTTTAAGGCGCCAGAGATCCGCCCTCGCCCCTTCTCCTATTAGTAAAAGCAGTTCCGCCGGGCTTAGAGACTAAACCACACGGGCAGGCTAGGAGTTGGACTTAGTTGTCAGAGGCTTTTCGAGACACACGCCGTAAGGAGCATTTTATGAGCACTGGGAGCTTAACCCCAGTGTCGCTCCTGGCTATGACAACCTTGGAACCTAGAAGACTGTAACAGTGGAAAATATGTCTAGTGGAAGAATTATATTCAGACCATGATAAGGGACATATAACTTTCTTTTGAAGAATTCCTAGTTTTTTTAGGTGAGTTGGAAATGTGTTACACCATATGATATTGCAATAATGCAAATGAGGCTCAAATAAAGTTTTATATAGAGTGAGAAGTGCTGAAAGTGGTAGAAAATGTCTCACTTTAAAAAAACAAGGCAACATATTTAGTCAGTTTTTTGGTTAGATCATCGATGTGACACTTGAAATTGAGAAATTCATCGATGAGGACCCCCAAGAATTTTGTAGAGCTCACTCTTGTAATATTCTGTCCATTGATTTTGGGGCAAAGTTGCTTGGTGTCTGGCTTTTTATTGGAACGGAATACAATATAATTTGTTTTACTGATGTTAAGAGAAAGTTTGTTATACTGAAACCAGGTGTCTATTTTCAAAAGCTCACTATTTAGCTGTTCAAATTCATTTGGATTCTGGTGAGCAAAAAATAAATTTGTGTCATCAGCAAACAATACTTTATGTGGTAACGAGGAGTTAGCAATGCCATTTATGTACAGAATGAAGAGAACTGGTCTCAAGATGGAACCCTGGGGGACCCCATGATCAATGGATTTATATGATGATTTGTGGTTAGTTAAATAAACATACTGAAGTCTTCCAAACAGATAGCTAATAAACCAATCTAATGCTAGGCCTCTGATATCATACTGTTGTAATTTATTAATTAGGATGTCAGGGTTAATGGTATCAAATGCTTTAGATAGGTTTAAGAAAATGCCAATACCATAGTTGCCTCTCTCAATTGCATCATTGATTTTTTTCAGTTAATTCAAGTATTGCCATATAAGTAGTGTGTTTCTTTCTGAAGCCATATTGAGATTGGATAATAATGTTGAGCTTGTCAAGGTAACTGGTAAGTCTACTATCAACTACTCTTTCCAAAACCTTGGAAAGCGTAGGCAAAATGGATATTGAACAATAATTAGTTGAATCATTCTTATCACCTGATTTGTAGATCGGTATAATTTGTGCAGTTTTTGCTATTTGTGGCAATACTCCGGAGAATAGAGACAGATTAATGCAGTAGGTAAGAGGTTCCAGTATTACATTAATGATACTTTTCAAAACTTTGTGGGAAATTTCATCAGCTCCAGCAGAGTTCGAGTTCTTCGTGTCCTTAATGATTTTCCAGACTTCATCACAATCAGTTGGCTTCAGGAAGCAAGAATTCAGGTAGTTTCCTGATAAATAATGTTTGAAAGAGGCAAGCGCTCAAAGCGTAGGTGCACCATAGACATGGACAGCATAAAGAATGTTTAATAAGGCCCATAAAGTGGTCACTTTGATATTGTACCTTTGTTGTCTTCAGAGCACCGATTTCCTGCCCTCATGTTTACCTCTACTTTGATTACCTACTGTCATGACCCTGTTTATGTCACAGTCTGAGCATGATCATGGGATCATGCCCACGCTTTGTATTTATTTTCATTCTTCCTGTGATTATTCATGATTATCTTTTGCATTTATTGCCCTCTGTGTTCCCCTGAGTCCCCTGTCACTGCCTTCTGTGTTGTCCCCTGTTTGGTCCTGGGTCTGTGTGTGTATCCGTTTGCCTAATGTTCCAGCTCCTCATGTTTTCCGTACCTGTAGCCATCATCCTCTCTATATTGCTCCTGTACTGCTGTCCTGTATGCTCATTAGTGATGGGAAGGCAGGCACTGGTGCTCCGAATGGTGCGCCGATCTTATCCAGAAAATATTTGGCGAGGCATGCTTTGTGACGTATGTGTTGACGTCGGACCACGTGACTGGGTCAGGAAGCCGTTGATGATTTTGCACACAACATGAAATAAAGTGAGCAGCGGTACCCAATGGAAATCCCCATCCCTCATGTTTTGTTTTGCCATGTTTGACTGTGTAAGGGATTTGTCACAGCCAATATTCAGATGGAGCCAGCACCAAAAACACAGACTTCTCCCGTTTGGGAACAGTTTGAGCACATTTCTCCCATTGATGTATTTTTGAAATTTTATATATGTATTTTAAATAGTGGCTATTTATTGTAACTGAGGTGATGGCTTAGCGGTAATACATCTGTTTTGCAAGTGAGAGACCTGGGTTCAAATCCCAGCTGTGCTGTTCTTTAATTTCATTTATATTTACAAGGTGAAGTGTCTCTTGTGTTTCAAAGAGCTTGGATCATTATTATGCAGCATTATGCTGAGGCACTATTGCCATTGTGCCCTGCATGAGAATAAGGCCAGAGCTGAATATACTGGGACAGTGTAAGACTGTTGAAAATTTATTATTTCTTAATAAAAATGGATAAGTAGTACAAGCACACGAAGTAACACAGACACATTCACTGGATCCACCTCAGTTTTATTACTTGTTTTTTCCCCTTATGCTTTTCTTTGTTTAAACAGGAAAAAAACATATATATATTTATCTATTTTATATATTTATCTACTTATATATCTATCTTTGTAATACTATTTCCCAGACCTCACTTATTTGTGTACGGTTTTTCTTTGTTTAAACAGGAAAAAAACAAAAATAAAAAGTTTTTTGTAAAAATTGACTAAATTTGGTTTATTTTTCAACTGCAGGGATCCAAGCGCTGCACATCAAGAAGTGTGTGGACCAAAGGGGAGACTATGTTGAAAAATAAACCACATTTGGTCAAATTTGACCACTATGAATTTCTCAGCTTATGATTTTTTCAGCCCCCCCCCCCCCCGTATGTCTTCTCATACAGCTGAGGACAAATTTATGAGCCCCCCCTCCCATGAAGATTTCATTTTTAAAAAAGTATTTCCCAAGTGTTGTTAAATGGCACAAAGGAATTTTAAAACCGCTTTTCCAAACATCCTAGTTGTCTTTAGAAAGTATAAATTATTTTACTTTGCACACAGAAACAAAATTATTTTACAAAAACTACCACTGTCAAAAATATGACCCCCCCTCGAAAAACTTACCTTTTTATTGAGCCATAGCACAAACCACTGCTGTGCAATGATTTGCTTTAACTTTGTAATGCTCAAAGCTTGTAAAATCAAGTTAAAACTGAGGGCTATCTTCTAATTTACACACACACTAAACTTCAGCAAGGGTTTGAGCTGTCATTTGAGAAAGCATCATGCCATCAACAAAATAAATCAGTTTAAACTTGAGAAAAAGAATTGATGCTCACAAAGCAGGGGATGGATATACAAAGTTATCACAGCATATCCACGTGTAAAGAACTGGAGTGAGAATATTATGAAGACATTCAAAGTGAGTCAGACAGTACAGAACAAGCCTGGCGGAGGTAGGAAGGAAAAGATTTCAAAGACTAGAAAGAAAATTAGTGAGAGATGTGTCTAAAGACCCTAGAACAACTGGAAATACACTATGAATGACTTCACCAAGTCTGGAATTGTAGTGTCAAAGAAGGCAACTAGAAAAGCATTCAGAGAACGCATACCTCCACCAAGGCTCCTTCCATCCTTCATGGATCATCTCCAAAATGTAATGGGTTTGTTTTGGAGTATTCTTCTGAAGAAGCAAACTTTATTGGCATTCAATTCATACAGCCAACCATGTACAGCAGAACGAAATTACGTTTCTCCTATCTACAATGTTAATCACATCTAGAATCAGAGGGGCCGCTGCCATGCAAGGCGCCACCACAAACAATTCTTGCTAACACAGTGTGAGAAGATAAGAGCTTTGGTGGAGGTATGCATTCTGGGATCATCACCAAAATGTTGTGGGTTCCTCTCTAGTCCAAGGACCACCTCTGGTGAAAATTTCATCCAAATCCATGCAGTAGTTTTTATGTAATCCTGCCGCACAAATAAAAACAAGGACCTTGATGGAGGTATGCACTCTCAGATCACCAAAATTTAATGGGTTCATCCTTGGCCCAAGGGCTACCTCTGGTGAAAATTTCATCAAAATCCCTTCAGTAGTTTTTACATAATCCTGCTAACAGACGGATGAATGGACAAACAGACAAACCACCCCTATTACATAATCTCCTTGGCGAGGTAATCACTAGAACCTGCACAGGAATGGACTATGAGGTTGCAGACCAAGAAACACTCCCCTTCTGCAGAAGAGATACCTTCAAGTCAGACTGAAGTGCAGGTGCATCTCACTAAATTAGAATATCATCAAAAAGTTGATTTATTTCAGTAATTAAATTCATAAAATGAAACTCATATTTTATATAGATTCATTACAGACAGAGTGATATACTTCAAGTGTTTATTTCTTTTAATTTTGATGATTATGGCTTGCAGCTCATAAAAACCCAAAAATCAGTTTCTCAAAAAATTAGAATGTTACATAAGATCAATTTTTAAAAATTGATTTTGTAATAGAAATGTTGGCCAACTAAAAGTATCTCCATGCACACACTCAGTACTTGGTCAGGGCTCCTTTTGCATGAATTAATACTGCATCACTGTGGCATGGCATGAAGGTGATCAGCCTGTGTTACTGCTGAGGTGTTGTGAAGGCCCAGGTTGCTTTGATAGCGGCCTTCAGCTCATCTGCATTGTTGGGTCTGGTGTCTCTCATCTCCCTGTTGACGATACTTCATAGATTGTGTATGGGGTTTAGGTCAGGAGAGTTTGCTGGCCAGTAAAATATGGTGATACCATGGCCAGTAAACCAGGCTTTGGTACTTTTGGCAGCAGTGTGGGCAGGTGCCAAGTCCTGCTGGAAAATGAAATCAGCATCTCCATAAACCTTGTCAGCAGAGGGACGCATGAAGTGCTCTAAAATGTCCTGGTAGGCAGCTGCATTGACTTTGGACTTGATAAAACACAGTGGACTAACACCAGCAGATGACATGGCTCCCCAAATCAGGTGCCAAGTCCTGTCACTTGGAAATCAAGATCCCAGAGTCTGGAGGAAGAGTGAACAGGCACAGAATCCAAGTTGCTTGAGGTCCAGTGTGAAGTTTCCACAGTCAATGATGATATGTGAAGCCATGTCATCTGCTGATGTTTTTCCACTGTGTTTAATCAAGTCCAATGTCAGTGCAGCCATCTAACAGGAAATTTTAGAGCACTTCATGCGTCCCTCTGCTGACAAGCTTTATGGAGATGTTGATTTCATTTTCCAGCAGGACTTGGCACCTGCCCACACTGTCAAAAGTACAAATACCTGGTTTAATGACCATGGTATCACTGTGCTTGATTAGCCAGCAAACTCTCCTGACCTAAATCCCATAGAGAATCTATGGTGTATTGTCAAGAGGAAGATGAAATACACCAGACCCAATAATGCAGACGAGCTGAAGGCCGCTATCAAAGCAACCTGGGCTTCCATAACACCTCAGCAGTAACACAGGCTGATTGCCTCCATGCTATGCTGCACTGATGCAGTAATTATGCAAAAGGAGCCCCGACCAAGTATTAAGTGTGTATGTGGACATACTTTTCAATTGGCCAACATTTCTATTAAATTTTTTTTTTAATTAAAAATTAATTTAAAAAATACATAATATTCTAATTTTTTGAGAAACTGAATTTGGGGTTTTTCATTTGCTGCAAGCCATAACCATCAAAATTAAAAGAAATAAACACTTGAAATATATCACTCTGTGTATAATGAATCTATATAATATATGAGTTTCACTTTTTGAACTGAATTATTGAAATAAATCAACTTTTCGATGACATTCTAATTTATTGAGATGCACCTGTATGTTTAGGACAACCTGGAGAAAGATTATGCATACTGGAAACACGTTCTTTGGTCAGATGAGATGAAACTAGAGCTCTTTGACCATAGAGACATTGTTGATGTTTGGAGAGAGAAGGGAGAGGCGTACAACCCAAAGAATATCGTCCCACAGTGAAACACGGTGGTGAGAGTATTATGCTGTCGGGATGCTTCTGTGCTGGGGCGGTACTGGCTTGTAAGACGCCCTGGGCAGACTGCCCCCCCCCCTACACACAAACAATTTTTAGCTTTTTATTTCTCTTTTAAATGTCCAAATGTTCAGTTTTCTCAACAATTAGTGAGGTTTTTCTTTCAACTTTTTCCTGGCAAGTTTATTACTTTTTTTTTAAACTTTTGCCATGTTTCACCATTTTTTCCCCTCATATTTTCATGATTTTCTTGTACATTTGCACCTATACTCTCACTGATAGGTACATCTCAATAAATTAGAATGTCACCAAAAAGTTGATTTATTTCAGTAATTCAATTCAAAAAAACCAAACTTATATAGATTGATTACACACAGAGTGATATATTTCAAGTGTTTATTTTTTTTTAATTTTGATGGTTATGGCTTGCAGCTCATGAAAACCTGAAAATCAGTTTCTCAAAAAAAAAAAAAAAGAATATTACATAAAATTAATTTAAAAAAAAGATTTTTATTAATAGAAATGTTGGCCGATTGAAAAGTATGTTCAAGTGTTGAAAAGTATATTTCAAGTGTTTATTACCTCCGCCAGGCCGAAAAGGCCAGGAGGAGGGCCAACATTTCTATTAAAAATCTTTTTTTTTAATTACCTCCGCCAGGCCGAAAAGGCCAGGAGGAGGTTATGTTTTTGCCGGGGTTTGTCTGTGTGTTTGTCTGTTTGTTTGTCTGTCTGTCTGTCTGTTGGTTAGCAAGATAACTCAAAAAGTCTTGGACGGATTTCCATGAAACTTTAAGGCGTTGTTGGAAATGGTACAAGGAAGAACTGATTAAATTTTGGGGGTGATCCGGTTCACCGTCTGGATACAGGAATTTTTTAAAGCATTTTTCAACACTGTGACATAGGGCCATTTTCAACATGTGCGCAGGCGCAATGGAGGGCGCTGGTCGTCGTGTCTGCAACACAAACTCTGCGTTCTTCAACGTTTTAGGCACAAAAGCACGCGGAAAACACTGCTGGCCTGGGCCCGCCAGCATGCCTGTGTTTGCGCGCAACTGCAAAACCTCACATGGGCAGCTGTCCGCCAACGGATTCTTTGGCAGAAATTCCCCGGCCAGCCATAGGAGCTGCGCTTTGGCAGAAATTCACCAGCCAGTCATAGGCGCTGCGCAAAAATGAGCTCTCTGCCGGCGAAGCTTCTAAATTCTCGTTTGCCGCGGAGCACAACCCCAAAATAATATAATATAAAACCCACGGCAACCTGTCTACCCAATTTGCATCCGTCAGTGGAGAAGATGGACATAACAGCAACACTTCAGTTTATTACCTCCGCCAAGGAGGCAATGCTTTTACTACTGAACCACTAATCCTATCACTAACAGATTGATTGTCATTGATTAATTGTGTGTTCATTGCACTGACCCTGTCAAATAAACAAAGAATCATTGTGAATCCAATTGCTAGTCATATGTTTACATGCTCAAGGACTCTGAAAACGTACACACAAACACTGTATGGGGGGAATTGTGGCGCTTGGCGGAGGTCTGCGCTCTCCGAGTGCTTTTCTAGTTTCTTTTAATTTTGATGGTTATGGCTTACAGCTAATGAAAATCCCAAATTCAATTTCTCAAAAATAGAATAGTACGTAAAATTAATTTTAAAAAATTGATTTTATTTTTTTTAAATTCAAAGTCAGCGCAGTCGTCTACCGGGAAATTTTAGAGCACTTCATGCTTCCCTCTGCTGACAAGCTTTATGGAGATGCTGATTTCATTTTCCAGCAGGACTTGGCACCTGCCCACACTGTCAAAAGTACCAAAACCTGGTTTAATGACCATGGTATCACTGTGCTTGATTGGCCAACAAACTCTGTCAAGTGGGAGATGAGAGACACCAGACCCAACAATACAGACGAGCTGAAGGCCACTATCAAAGCAACGTGGGCATCCATAACACCTCAACACACAGGCTGATCACCTCCATGCCATACCACTTTAGCCATGTTTACATGGACACAAGTAACCAGATTGAAAACCTGATCGGAATAAAAATGCTTCATGTAAACACGCCAATCTGAATATTCTGAGCCGATCACACTCATTCGGGTCAAAATTTCCTTCCGATTGATACAGGTGGGTTATGCCAATTGTTAATCTGATTGTTGTGCATATAAACAGTTATTCCAAAGTTTGGGTAGAAAATATGTTCACTGCACATGTCTGTACATCAGCCACACGTCGACGTGACGTATTTCTGCCTTTACAGCAGCTAGCGAAGACATGGCAGGAGTAAAACAAAACTGGTCTGTATCATCCTGCTGTCTCCCTCTGTTCATCATATGCAGAAGTATGTACTGCTGGGCTTGTAGCTTCATTACAGAGACCAGCAGAAGCAAACGTACAGTCTGAATAACACAATACAGGTCCATTTCAAAAAGAGAAAGACATGAAGAAGGGTTTGTTTACATTGGAAGTTGCTTCTTCTTCTACTATTTCCGGAATGTCGGATAATTGTGCGCATGTCAAAATGATTTAGTCAGTTCAAATGTGTGACACATGAAAACGCACGTCCTAATCGGATCAACTTTTTCAGGATACATGTAAACAGCAGAGTTCTGATCTGAATTGTAATCAGATTGAAGAAATTTTGCACATGTAACCGTGGCTATTGATGCAGTAATTCATGCACAAGGAGCCCTGACCAAGTACTGAATGTGTACATGGACATTCTTTTCAGGCGGCCAACATTTCTATTAAAAATCTTTTTTTTTTTAATTAATTATATGTAATCTTCTAATTTTTTGAGAAACTGAATTTGGGTTTTCATGAGCTTTAAAGTGCTGATGACACGTTTTTGACTCCCTCTGATTTTTCAACACATAATACAATATGACGAAATAGGTTGGTCTGTGCAGTTCTAAGTCAAACAGGCTTTTTTTCCACGCGAATATCCAACGTTTTCATGAGCGCCACGTCATCCATTGCGTCAGTGGCTGGAAAACCCCCCGGCCATGTTGTAACGTCATCGACGGAACACAGCGCTTGGCTGCCCTTTGTACACACAGGATGGAAGCAGTTGAAAACATTGACGATGGTTCCAGCACATGTAGTCTGGAATTGGTTTGTGTTGTCCAATCTTCAGACAATTATAGTTCCAAAGAATTGGATGACAATGAAGAATATGGGGGCACCAAACTGTATAGGTTTGAGCTGTGCCAAGCGGGCATTGTGCCTAGCAAGTCAGACTCAGTGACAGTCAGCTGATCATGTTTTGTGTGCATCATCTGCCGTGTTGTCAGCCAACCAATATTGCCAACACTATCACGATGTGTTAGCCACTCCACACAGCCGTGGTTCTGTTGCGCCCCTTGTAGCGATGTCGGCTCTGGGGCGCAACCGTGGTTAACACGTCTCCTCTCCATGTTCGTTGGGCGATGTCAGCCCCGAACGCCTACTCTTTGTGTTTCTGTGTATTTTTGTAAGTCTTCACCTTTTGGGATCAGTCTTTATGTTCAATACATGTGCTGTGTTGAATCCTGCACATAAATCCTTGTGTAAATCCTCGTTATTTACACGTAAATCCTCCCTCTCCGTGCGCTCTTACGCAGGGCATGGAGATCTGTCTCCATGAAATAACGAGGATTTATGTGCATGGTTCATCACAGCACATTTAATATAGAAAGACAGACAATTCCCAAAAAGGTGAAGATGTACAAAAAACACAAACACACTTACTGATGGCGTTTGGGGGCCGGCGTCGCCCAGAGAACGAATGAGAGGAGACGTGTTAGCCACAGGTGCGCCCCAGAGCCAACATCACTTCAAGGACGCACGAGAACCATGGCGAGCATGGAGTGACTAACGTCGTGAGAGTGCTTAAAATACTGGCAGACTAACAGCAAAGATGACAATACTATGGACCAGCAGTGCATGTACTTCTCGGCCGTTTGCCCGTAACGCTCTGCTGGTGATAGTGTGATGAGAAGCACCTGGGTGAGGACCGGGAAACATGATCTGCGGAAGGGGAATCAGCTGGTGATAATGATAGAGGGGACGTGGCCGGACCAGTGAGATGTCAGCATGGGATCACAGAAAGTAGGTCAAAGCTGCGCGTAAATCCATTAATCCTTCCCCTCCTCATGCGCTCCTCCTGCCTAAAAGCGCACGAGAAGCACACGAGGAGGCTTATGACAGTTGGAGCTGAAGCATGTGATGTGGTCTTTCATGGTCTGCTATTTATCTAAGCCTGCGACACAACGCGAAGGTATAGCCGTAAAATTAAAACAAGAAACCAGAGAAACTGTGAGCTACAAAGCTGCTGTCATTCTAGTTAACAATACCGGAGTCCGTTCTGTCGATTACGTCATTGGGGTGCCGCCCTTAATTCGGTGGGCGGCACCACAGTCCAGTCAGCGGCTGCAGTTTTTTGATGATAACTAGTTTATGCAGGCGCTGTTGTAAATATTATATTGATCATAGACAATGACTTTTGGGTTTACACAACATGCTAAAAAATGTCAAAAACGTGTCATCAGCACTTTAAGCCATAACCATCAACATTAAAAGAAATAAACACTTGAAATATATCACTGTGTGTAATGAATCCATATATGAGTTTCATTTTTTTTAACTGAATTACTTAAATAAATCAACTTTTTGCTGACATTCTAATTTATTGAGATGCACCTGTACTACGTTGTCCTATATAAACTACACTGGTCAACACCAAATTTATTGTCCAACTTTTTTTTAGCTGATTTAGGACAATTTTGTCCTAAAGTCTGCAGCAAAACTGGGTCTGGGTCACTGCATGGTGCCTACTAAAACACAGAATGAGCAGTACGGTACGGAACATTCCGTACATATCCTGTACCACACATGTTCCGTACAGGACGTCTACTGGTCCTGCCTGCTGTCAGTTCTATGTCAATGTGCCTTCATCATTAACTACAGTCCACACTTAGCATGTTCCGTACATATACTGCTCATGTCCTGTACATCCATCCATCCATCTTCTTCCGCTTAATTCTTTTCGGGTTGCGGGGGGGCTGGAGCCTATCCCAGCATCTTTGGCCGAGAGGCAGGGTACACCCTGGACAGAGCGCCAGTCCATCGCAGGGCCATCACAGAGAGACAGACAACCATTCACTCTCACATTCATACCTAAGGACAATTTAGAATCCCCAGTTTGATGCCAATTAACCTAACTTGCATGTTTTTGGCATGTGGGAGGAAACCGGAGAAATCCCGGAGTAAACCCACGCAGACACGGGGAGAACATGCAAACTGCACACAGATCACTGTTGGTTGGGGGCTGGGATCGAACCCAGGATCCCCCGGCTAAGGGTGAGTTGCTGTGTTGCCGCAGTGCTAACCACTCCGCCACCATGCTGCCAAAAAAGCACAATTGCAATTATTAATAAATGAATAAATGCAATAAGGAACTAAGGAACATACTGTCAGTAGTGATGGGCAAATGATACAGAGACTCCGGAGCTTATCTTACTCTTCAGTGTGTTGTCGTTTATATCAAAACACTAATGCCACGTGACCGATGACATCCAAAGCGTCAAACATCATTGCTGCTTCACTTCATACTTCATTGGTTCAAAATGTTTTGAAGCTTTCATCAATCTCAATCTGAGGAATCACCCACCTCCTCCCTTGGGACTCACCGCGGGCTGCTCCCTCCCAGGACGGGAGAACAGCTGTCACCACACAGTGCTCGGGCTACAGTGAAACTGTGCTGCCTGCTGCGCTCTATGTATCTATGGAACATGTACAGTATCTCACAAAGGTGAGTACACCCCTCACATTTTTGTAAATATTTTATTATATCTTTTCAGGGGACAACACTGAAGATATGACACTTTGATACAATGTAAAGTAGTCAGTGTGCAGCTTGTATAACAGTGTAAATTTGCTGTCCCCTCAAAATAACTCAACACACAGCCATTAATGTTTAAACCGCTGGCAACAAAAGTGAGTAAACCCCTAAGTGGAAATGTCCAAATTGTGCCCAGAGTGTCAATATTTTGTGTGGCCACCATTATTTTCCAGCACTGCCTTAACTCTCTTGGGCATGGAGTTCACTAGAGCTTCACAGGTTGCCACTGGAATCCTCTTCCACTCCTCCATGACGACATCAAGGAGCTGGTGGATGTTCGAGACCTTGCGCTCCTCCACCTTCCATTTGAGGATGCCCCACAGATGCTCAGTAGGGTTTAGGTCTGGAGACATGCTTGGCCAGTCTATCACCTTTACCCTTAGTTTCTTTAGCAAGGCAGTGGTCATCTTGGAGGTGTGTTTGGGGTCATCATCATGTTGGAATACTGCCCTGCAGCCCAGTTTCCGAAGGGAGGGCATCATGCTCTGCTTCAGTATGTCACAGTACATGTTGGCATTCATGGTTCCCTCAACGAACTGTAGCTCCCCAGTGCCGGCAGCACTCATGCAGCCCCAAACCATGACACTCTTACCACCATGCTTGACTGTAGGCAAGACACACTTGTCTTTGTACTCCTCACCTGGTTGCCACCACACACGCTTGACACCATCTGAATCAAATAAATTTATCTTGGTCTCATCAGACCACAGGACATGGTTCCAGTAATCCATGTCCTTAGTCTGCTTGTCTTCAGCAAACTGTTTGCGGACTTTCTTGTGCATCATCCAGTGTTTCCTCTGGCTTAAAGACCTTGGCGTGGTGGCAACATATTTTTCCCCCTCGGGGGGGGGGGGGGGGGGGGGTTAAACATACCGGAATATGTTAATTTTATACTATTTATTTCTTTTTAAAATTTTACACCGTAATGTTGCATATGGAACTTACCATTTGAAGTATTGTACAACCGAGGCTTGAATATTGGGCCAGTTGGGGTCCCACCCAGACATCCTGTGTTTAGACTTTTTAGTGGTGTTATCCTTCTCTACTTCCTCTGCCTGAACACTTTCCTCTCCTTGGCTCCTCTCTTCTGTCTCATCTTGCCCTCTCTGAGCTCTGTCTAATTCAGGTTCTCTCTCTGTCTATGGTGGTATACAAACAGGTTAGAAAATATCAAGTGTCATGTTTTGTCCTGCAGGATTTTTTTGTCATGGTTTACATAAATGACAAAAACGTGTATTTTTTGTATTTTTAGTCTAGTGTTTCTTTTTTTCCATTGAGAGAGTAGGGAAGGGAAAGAAACGTTCATAATAGCAATGTACTCAAGCATGCGTAAATTATATGATCAGGTGGGTATAGTAACCAGAAATTCTACTCATGTAAAAGCAGTGCTTTGAAATTAATAACTAAAAGCAGGCAACCAAAAATTTCTAATTGAGTTAAGGGTACAAAGAGCACCCACTTAAAAACTTGAGTAATGACTTCAGTCTTGAAGGTTTGAGGTTTTTCTCAAAAATTTAGAACAATTTTCTTATAGTTTTCTACTTTTCTCTGTAAATCTAAAGTTGAAACCATGTTCCTCAAATTTGTAATTTCTTCTTGTAAAACTGACTTTTCTTGTACATTTGAAACTTTATTATAAATTTGTGGATTACTTTTATGACTAATTTTTGTCTCTGTTTTTTAAAATTAAAAATTACTGGGGTTTTTTTTTTTAGATAAATTTGAAACAGACTGTGGTCATTTTTTTTTTACTTTTTCCTTATAACAATTTACATTTTTGACCACAATTTTGCAGTCAGAACAGAACAATAATTTAACTCTGATTACAAAGAAAAAAATATTAACAAAATTGTATTTAATGAAATAAATTAACTTAAATGACCAAGGATGCCGTTATTTCTGTTATAATATTTCTTTATATTCATAGGTTGTTTTTTTTTTTTTTCAGAAATCTCCTCACCACCCAGACAGCAGGAAAAACCTTACTTATTTTGAAATCAAATGTTGACACGTTTAGTTTGTCTAAAGGCTGCTGAGAGATTAAAGTCATTAACTTCGTGAATTTCGGTCATCTTAACCTGCCAGGTACATAATAGGGAACTGTAGCGGACTCTAAAGACATAATTCACCACAATATGTGTTCATGTACAGAATGATCTGTTTAGGCAGTTATAGTTGCGAAGTGACTACAGGGGAGCCGGTCTCCTAGTATCAGAATATCTGGCCGGGAAGCGCCTACAATTCGATTCTTTTTTTTTTATTCAATAGTAGAAAATACACACAAATTACAAATATGCTAATAATACAAGTAAATACCTCCTAATTTGGCTATTTGGTTAAAAAAAATATTTTTTAAAAATCCATCCATCCATCCATCTTCTACTGCTTTTCCGGAGGTCCGGGTCACAGAGGCAGCAGTTCAAGCAGAGAAGCCCAGACTTCCATCTCTCCACGTAGTCCTGGGTCTGCCCCGGGGTCCCCTCCCACTGGGACTTGCCCGATACACCTCAAGTGGGAGGCGTCCAGGAGGCATCCTAATCAGATGCCCATACCACCTCAACTGACTCCTTTCAATGCGGAGGAGCAGCGGTTCTACTCTGAGCCTCTTCCGGATGACTGAGCTCCTCACCCTATCTCTAAGGGTGAGTCCAGCAATCCTACAGAGAAAGCTCATTTCAACCACTTGTATCCGCAATCTCGTTCTTTCGGTCATTACCCAAAGCTCGTGACCATAGGTGAGAGTAGGAACGTAGATTGACTGGTAAATCGATAGCTTTGCCTTAGAACTAAGCTCCCTCTTCACCACAACAGACCGGTACAATGTCCGCATCACTGAAGATGCTGCTCCGATCCGTCTGTCAATCTCTTGCTCCATTTTCCCCTCACTCGTGAATAAGACCCCAAGATACTTAAACTCCTCCACTTGGGGCAGGAGCCTGTCCCCAACTCAGAGAGGACAATCCACCTTTTTCCGGCTGAGGACCATGGACTCGGACTTGGAGGTGCTGATTCTCATCCCAGCCGCTTCACACTCATTTTTTAAAAATGCCCATATTTATTTATTTTCCATCAGGCGCGTCAGGGAGCCCTTTGGGTCCTTCACTCCCTAAAAGCTCGGGTACTCAGCAGCTCGGGTGTTTCACACACATACACGTCCACACTTCATTCATTCCCATTAACACGTTTTGGGGTTTTGTTCAATACAACGCACGAAACCACTCCTGCACGTGGGTTTTTCATTCACTAAGTGGCTCCTGGCCACTTAGTGCAGACATAAATGGCCGGTCATTTAGCTATGGCCGTTATAGTTGTGCGCTCAGGCTTTCTCATCAGGCACCTCTCTAGGCAGCCGCGGAAGGACCTCAGTTTAGAGCTAGCGTTTTTAGCTGTTGCTTTGTCACTGCCGCTGGAGAATAAAAACAGCACGCCTGCTCGTGCGAGAAAAGAGAGAAATTGCCAGTCTCATAACTTAATATTGTAGTGGCTGGTGAAATATATCCTCAGCAATTCATCAGTCCCCCAGCCTTTCCCTTCATATGAAGCCAGCTGGATTTGAATTTTAACCACATCGAGCCTTGAGTATTTTTATCATGTTTATAGTCAATTTCATGTGTGCCTGTGTTTGTGTCTATGTTGAATGTAATTGTGGCTTGTAAATATGGATGTCACCAGACTGCAAAACAAATCTACCTACGGGTACAAATAAAGTAACCTGAACCTGAACCTTAGCTAAGCGACTCTTCCATTATGGCTCCCGTTTCCAACGGGTTAAAACCATGATAAACGCCAGTGCTTACATACCTCTCATGATTTTTTTTCCACGGTGAAGTACTTTAATAAACTCATGTTTCTGTCAGACAGTCACGCTTAGCGAGACACTGCTGACTGACTGGAAAACTCTTTTGTGTGAGCGGGGCGCTTCTAAACTCTGCGCGGATGACGGCCATGCGCGTTGTTCGTGTGCGCGCTTGCGGAAGGTCATTGCTTCATATATTTTTATTAATAAAATCATATCAGCTTGATGTGGCAGTACAATTTCTGGCGAGGCGGGCCGCTACGGAGAAATGTTACCACAGGAAACCCTGTCATCTTTAAAAGGGGCTTCCTTCTGGGACGACAGCCACGCAGACCAATTTGATGCAGTGTGCAGCGTATGGTCTGAGCACTGACAGGTGCTGACTGACTGTCTGAGCATTGACAGGCTGACCCCTTTTTACAATTCTTCAGTGCTACGCATTCCATCTCATCATCATCATAGCAGTCTGTCATGGGCGATAATGACTGTTTCATTTAGGTCTGATCAGATTCCTCCACGCAACTCTGTCCTTAGCCTTCCGCTGCCGGGAACTCCTGTCTATATCCAACTTCTTCAAGTTTCTTTTTACAGTGTCTTTAAACCTGAGCCTTGGTCTACCCTGATTGCGTTTGCCCTCGCATAACTGTGAGTAGAGTAACTGCCGAGGGAGACGCTGGTGGTCCATCCTCTCAACATGTCCGAGCCATCTCAGGTTCATCTGTATTAGCATGTCCTCCATTGATGGTAGACCAACTCGTTTCAACACTTCTATGTTGGTTATCTTGTCTTTCCATGAGATGTTCATTATGGCTCGAAGGTGTCTCATCATGTATGCATGGAGTTTCTTTATCTGCACTCTGTAGACAGTCCAAGTTTCAGTACCATACAATAGAGTAGCCAGTACTGTCACTCTGTACATTTTGCATTTCACACGGTTAGACACGTCGATTGTTCCACAGTCTCTCCCTCAAGTTTCCAAACACAGCGCTTGCTCTTCCCATTCTGAGAAATAGTTCATCCTCCAGCCTAGCATTCTCTGAAACAGTACTCCCTAGATACTTGAAAGTCTTGCACTTGACTAGTGGCTCTGTACCAATGCTGATCTCTTCTGGTAGTGATGTTGATAACTGGAACTTTGGTGATTGGTAAAGGCACTCTGTCTTCTTGATGTTGATTTTGAGGCTGAATTGGCTAGCTGCTCTTGCAAATTTCTCCACTAAAGATTGCATTATCTTCCTCACTGTGTGCAACTAGAGCACTGTCATCAGCAAAGAGCATTTCTCTTACTACCTTTATCGATGTCTTACTCTTGGCTTTAAACTGTGCCACACTGAACAAGTCTGCTTCTTTCCTTGTTTGAATGCATACTCCTTCTGAAGTGTCTTTGAAGGCCACCTCAAGCATGGCTACCAGATATAGCGAGAAGAGTGTTGGCGCCAGCACACACCCTTGTTTCACCCCGTTGCTTACTGAAAAGTCTTTAGATACTGAACCACTCATTGCCACGTTTGCTTGCATTCCTGTATGGAGTGCCTCGATCAGGTTGACAAACTTCTCTGTACAGCCATATTTCTTGAGTACCTGCCAAAGTCCTTGTCGCAAAACAGTATCAAAGGCTTTACTGAAGTCTATGAAGACTACATACATCGGCATGTTCTGTTCGATACATTTTTCTTGAACCTGTTTCAAGCACAAAATCATGTCCATTGTGCTTCTTCCACTTCTAAAGCCGCACTGGGTTTCTGGTAGTACATTCTGCGAGATGTGTTCATTGAGTTTGCTCAGTAGTACATTTGAGAGAATCTTACAAACACTGGCTAGCAGTGATATACCTCGGTAATTTCCACAACCTTTCCTGTCACCTTTCTTAAACAGAGGCACAATACTTGCATCCTTCCAGTCTTGAGGTACTTTCTGGCCATCCCATATCTCTTGGATAAGCTTGTGCAGGCAGTTGATCAGCTGAACACCACCAAATTTCCACACTTCTGCTGGAATTCCATCCCTTCCTGGAGCTTCACCATCCTGTGTTGTCCTGATAGCTGCCATTAGTTCATCAAGATTTGGAGGTTCATCCAGACTTGATACAGCTGATCGCTGCACTAGAGCTTCTTTACCCTCTTCAGTGAGATCTCCAGGGTTGTTTAGTAGTTGGTCAAAGTGGTCTGCAAATCTGTCCAGGATCTTGTCTTTCTCCTGCAAAACCGTTTCACCATCCATAGCTTTTAGCTGGATCAATCCTCTTGGTTTAGGGCCATAGATTTCTCTCAAATCTGTGAAGAATATTTTCATGTCCCTCCTGTCTGCTGCAGTTTGAAGTTCCTCGGCTTTTTCATCCCACCAGCTGGACTTCATCTCTCTGGTATACTTCTGTAGCTCACTCTGAGCCTTTGAGTAGTTCTTCTTCTTCGACCTTGTGTTGCACTGTAGATTTTCCTGCCTAGCTGTATTCCTCACTTCTAGTAGTTTCTTCAGATGTTCATCATGCTCATCAAACCAATCTTGATATTTCCTCTCAGGGTGGCCTAATACATCACTCGCAGTCTGATACACCGTATCCTTAAGTGTTGCCCATTTCTCTTCTATGTCATTCTCTGAGTTGTTGCTGTCCCAGTCTTTCAAGTTTTCATCCATTTCCTGTGTAAGTTCTTCCTGCTTCTTTTGGCCTTTCAGTGCACTAGTGTTTAGCTTCCGTGGTGACTTTGCACCTGTCCTGCAGTGCTGTTTTCATCTGCAAATCTTTAACCTAGATCTCAGCATAACATGATCAGTACCACAGTCCGCACCTTTCATTGCTCTGGTGTCCAATACATCCCTTATGTCTCTCTGCCTTACTATGATGTAGTCTAACAAGTGCCAGTGCTTGGATCTTGGGAGCATCCATGTCTTCTTGTGTGTGTCCTTGTGCTTAACTAGAGTGTTGGTTATCACAAGGTTGTACTCTGAACATAGTGCAAGTAGAAGTTCTCCATTAGCATTGCACTTGCCTACTCCATGACTGCCTAGCACTCCTTTCCATTTCTCAGTGTCCGAACCAACTCTGGCATTAAAATCTCCAATGAGTATCAGCCTGTCATCAGTCAGTACATGTCTGATAGTCTCACGTAAATCACTGTAGAACTCTTCCTTTGCCTCCTCTGTGTTTGTCATTGTTGGGACATACAGTATACACTGATGAGTGTGGCATACATCTTCCGCTGGAGTGGGAGTCTCATAGTCATTATCCTGTTGTTGACTGCCACCGGTTCCTCATCAAGCATTGCTGCTATCTCCTTTCTAACTGCAAAGCCCACTCCTGCTTCTCTCCTTTCTTGAGTTGATTTCCCACTCCAAAAGAAGATGTACCCATGGTCTTCCAAGCTGTCATATCCAGGCAATCTTGTTTCACTAAATGCAGCTATGTCTACATTGTACCTGTTCATTTCCAGGGCCACAAGTGCGGTCTATCTTTCTGGGCGCTGTGATGTTGATCTGTCCAACAGAGTGCATACATTCCATTCTGCTACACACAGGGCTGCCGTTTTCCTCTTCTTTCATCTCCTGCTCCTAACTTACTTTTTGCTGCCTGTCGGAGTGTGAACAGATCAGCGCGGACCTTGTTAGCCCGGGCAACGTCCAAGCCGGTATGAGTTGCTTTCTGACTGACCATTTCATGAAACTGCTTGTAAAGTATTTGAGTACCGCTAGCTTTTGCTGGACTAGCAGCACATTCTTGGCAGATAAAGGTATTATCAGTGGCAAGGACAAGCCAAGACAAACTGACTCCAGTATCTGTTGCAGTGACTGACCAGATGATAGGTTTGTTTAGCTCTGCTCTTTGTGTAGTGCATGTCACGATGCACCGACTGGCACAGTCCACCACAGACCTTGCGACACATGTGTTTATCTGCCAGGATGTCCAGTTTCACACCGTGTAACTGGGAGTGGTCCACCACAGACCTGTAGCAGCTATTGTTTTTAGTTCTGCCAGGATGCCCCGTTTCACCCTCCATGCCCTCAGAAGAGCGGGGATGCCGGTTGAGTCGCCGATGGCCCAACCCATGAGACAGGTAGTACTGATTTTCATGGTTATCTGGTAGCAAGCAAGCCAATGCCTGGCCTGACAAAAAATAAAAAAACAAATAAAAAAAGTAGATGTAAGTCTCAGTTAAAAGCTGTGAATTTCTGACCAAAAAAGTGGAATTTTTATGGGTACAAAGCTGCAACTTTAGCAAAAAGACAAAAAAAAGGTGTAAATTTTGAGCTGCTTACGACCTAAAATGCTGCAAATTTACGAGCAAAAACGTTGCAAATACAAGATTTGAGTAAAATGTTGCAAATTTAAGCTTTTTTTTTAAACTGCACATTCAAGAGTAAGAAAAGTTCTAAATTCATGAGGAAAAAGCTGCAAAATTATGAATAATAAAAAGCTGCAAATTTTCAAGTAAGAAGCCGCACATTTCTGAGTAAAATGGCTGTAACTGCAGGAAAATCCTGCAAATTTATGAGAAAAATCCTCACATTTACAACAGAATGTTTCTAATTTACATGAAAAAGGATGTGATAAATTGGAGTGTGTTGGCCATTTTTGAATGACAGCCGTGAGGAGGAACTAAACGGTGGTGTTTGGTGATGTTGAAATCCTGCAGATCTGCACTAATCAGCAGGGAAAAGGAGAAGAAGAAGAGGAGGAGGTGATCCACAGCAGCAGAAATAATCCAGTTAGCTCAGGAGGAGTAAACACATGACACCCAACAGATTGCCCCTCCCCCCCATGACATCAGTGGGAACTAGCTGGGACAAATTTTACACCTGTCGATTTACATGTTCCCTTCTGAGGACAAATAAAATGTCGAATTCCCGAGTTAAACAAGAATCCTCGAGAGGAGGCTGCAACGCACCGCTTCCTGCTGAGCCAGTCACACCTGCGCCTGTTTCACAGAGTCCGCCTCATCCTGACAAGACCACCCTAGACACTGTGCTGTTTCAGGCCACAATTGACGCACTTAAGAATGACAAATGTGGTAAAATTGATGCCCTGTCTACGAGTCTGCATTCTGAAATAACATCTGTGAGACAAGAACTGAAGAATTCAATTAAACCACTTGAATGCAGGCTCGAGGCACATGAGTCACTAGTGAGAGAACTGGACCGAGTGGCCACAGACAACGGCACTCAGGTAAGCGAGCTAGAAAGCTACAGTTAGCATGCTAACAACACAAGCCAAGCACTTGGATGAACGGTGTGAAGATCCGGAGGCCAGATCCCGAAGAAATAATATACGTGTGCTTGGTGTACCGGAGGGACTGGAGGGATCCAGACCAACTGACTTCATTGCCCAACTACTTCAAGATTTGCTTGGCTTGGAGGAGAAACATTTACTCGACCGTGCACATCGGAACTTGTGGGAAAAGCCCAAGGATGGAGGCCCACCTCACACTCTTATCGCAAGCATTATTTTCACGTCTGAAACCTACTGTTGCAGCGGGCCACGAGAAACTCCCCTCTCTTGTACAAAGGCAAGAGAATTTCCATATTTCCTGACTACACGTCCTCTGTCGCCAAGAAGCAGGCCTTGTTCATCATGGTGAAACATACTCTTCGCTCCTACCCAGAGCTGAAATTTGGTCTTCTCTACCCGGCAATACTGAGAGTCACTACGCCAGATGTAACGACATACAGGTTTGATGATCCTACGACTGCCACTGATTTCATAAACAAAATCCCTAAGTGAGTAACTTTTTGAACAAACTTATCCTGCTTTCTGGAATGACTGAATAAGAGAACTCGGACTGAAGAGTTGTATTTTTTTCCTCTCTTTTCTTCTCACATTCCATATTATAGGAACATTTGTACAGGTGCCTTAACCAGTCCTACTGACTGTGATTTTTTTTTCTTTACTGTTTATATATTTCATCCTTAAGTTTCTCCTTAATAGTTACATAATTACTCAAGCTTTACAGTCGGTTACTTTTAGGTGTCTTATTTTTTGCCTGAGAGCATTTCTTTGGGCTTGAATGTTTTGTTTTTTTATACATTGACTCATATGCTTGCATATAGTTATACTGTTTTTTCTTTCCTTTTTTTCTTCCACCCTAAAATGCCTGTTAAAAGCCACATGTTAATCTCGTAACCAAATGGATCACACCCTCTGCTGCTTTACCTAATTCACCCGGCTACATTTTTTTTTCCTACCGCACCACAAATCGCTTTTATCTAAGCATATAATCATTATGTACACAATAGCTAAGTGTAAATAAGTTATAGGCACCTGGTAAAATCATACTGCATTTATAGGGTCATATTACTCTTGAGCAGCTGTAGTTAGGTGCTTTTTTGGTATTTTTAAGACTCCCATGAAGCTTCCTGGATTTCAAGAGTCTTGGGTTTTTTGCACGCATCTCATTTGGGGAGATGCTAGTGCAGGGATTGGTGGGGGGATTGTATTTTTTTCTTATTTTTTTTTCTTTTATTACAGGATGTTAGATCTGGGAGTTCTGTTTTGTTTTGTTCAGTTAGTGTTTGTATTATGCCTGCCTGCCCAATTCATATCTACTTTGATATCCTTTGCATTAGTCCCAAATGGCCCAGTCTGGATTGAACCAACACCAGAGGGGAAATTCACTTAAGTTTGTAAGTTGGAACTGTAAAGGTCTTAATTCCCCAATAAAACGCAGTAAGGTCCTATATCACCTTCAGCGACTGAAAGCTCATGTGGTTTACCTACAAGAAACACACCTGAAACCCTCCATAATTCTTAGAACCAAGTGTGGATGGACTGGACAGGATTGTTATTCCTCATTTTATAAAGAATCCAGAGGGGTTGCAATCTTGAGTCATAAATCTCTCTCGTTCACATGCACTGATGTGTTCTCGGATCTTAATGGGAGATACTTAATCATCACTGGTACAATGTGTGGTACTCCTGTTATCCTGATGAATGTGTACATTCCTAAATGGGATAATGTAGATTTTTTTAAACATTTATTTTCTAAGCTTCCTGATATGTCTTCTCATTCCCTTGTCTTAGGAGGGGACTTTAACTGCTGGTTAAACACAGAACTGGATTGATCCTCTACAAAATCTGCCTCCTATTCACAATTAGTCAGGATAATTAAAGCTTTTACGAGTGAGTTCTCAATCTCAGATCCTTGACATGCTCATAATCCGAAGGGTAAGGCTTAGTCCTTTTTTTCACAGGTGCATCATACATATATGCACATAGATTACTTCTTAGTTGATAGCAGAATTTTTTCCTCTCTGGAATCATGTTCCTACGAGCCAATTGTAATCTGATCATGCGCCTGTTGTTATGAGCATACAGATGGAGCGTCCTCTCAACTTACACACCCCTTGGTGTTTTGATACACGTCTCCTCTCAGACATCAAATTTTTGGAAATGATTGGTAATCAAATTGACATATTCTTGAGCATTAACAGGACTCCTGATGTTTCGGTATCTACCCTCTGGGAATCCCTCAAAGCCTACCTACGAAGGCAGATCATAGCTTATTTAAGTTTTCAGAAAAAATGTGGAAGAGAGCGATTGAATGAATGAATGGCTCGTATTACCCATTTGGATCACCTGTATGCTACTTCACCATCTCCATACATGTATAAAGAACGTCTTCTATTACAATCTGAGATCAATGTACTAACAGCAGATCATGTTGCAGAACTTCTCGTTAAATCCAGAAGTACCTACTACGAATATGGTGACAAGGCTGGCAGAATACTGGCTCATCAACTTCGACAAATTTCTTCTTCTCACCAGATATCACAAATACGAACATCTTCAGGTATCACTATGGATCCTCAGGAAATTAATTAAAAATTTCAGCACTTTTACTCTCAGTTATATACCTCGGAAAACTCTTCAACCATTCAAAACATAAATAATTTCTCTGACACACTCGAAATTCCAACTGTAGGATCTGAAATGGTTGAAGAGTTGGAGAAGCCACTGACAGTTCCTGAAATATTAGCAGCTATTTCCTCAATACAGAGTGGCAAATGCCCAGGCCCAGACGGCTATCCCATTGAGTTCTACAGGAAATTTCAACACAAATTAGCCCCTCTTTTGCTGGATATGTTCAATGAATCCTTTAACTGCAATTTACCTCCAACGCTTTACCAAGCATCCATTTCTCTAATTTTGAAGAAAAATAAGGACCTTCTTAGCTGCTCTTCTTACCGCTTAGTCTATTAAATGCGGATGTTAAATTACTTTCTACAATATTAGCCTTACGTCTGGAAACTCTATTGCCGTCAATTATTTCTCCCGACCAAACAGGATTCATTAAAAATAGGCACTCCTTTTTTAATCTAAGATGACTGTTCAATATTATTTATCACCCTTCACAAACACCCAGTCCACAGGCTACAATCTTTCTGGATGCAGAAAAGGCCTTCAACAATGTGGAATGGCAGTACCTTTTCTACACCCTGGAGAAATGTGGGTTTGGTAAAAACTTTATTTCATGGGTTAAAATACTATACGCATTCCCAGAAGCTGCAGTTAGGACCAATAATAATTATTCATTATATTTTCCTCTTCATCGCTCTACTCAACAAGGTTGCCCTTTAAGTCTGCTCCTATTTGCAATAGCCATTGAACCACTCTCTACTGCACTTTGTAACGATCCCTCTATTACAGGAATTTTCAGATATGGAATGGAGCATCAAGTATCTCTGTATGCAGATGACCTTCTGTTGCACATCTCTGATTTTTCAACCTCTATTCCTAGAGCCCTTAATATTCCTAGAGCCCTTAATATTTTCAATTCTTTTGGCGCTATTTCGGGCTATAAACTAAATTTGAATAAAAGCGAACTGTTTCCTTTAAATAAAGCAGCACAAGAATATCCATTGCACACTCTACCCTTCAGGATAGCACAACAAAGCTTTATTTATTTAGGGGTGGAGGTAACCCATAAATTCAATGAACTATATAAAACAAACCTTATTCCCCTCCTCACCCGTATACAAGAAAATTTTGATCGTTGGTCAGTGTTGAATTTGTCCTTAGCCGGCCGTGTCAATGTGGTTAAAATGAACACTTTGCCTAAACTTTTGTATATATTTCAATCTATACCAATCTTCCTTCCTTTAAGCTTTTTAATAAAATTGGCACTACTATTAAGGAATTTATTTGGAATAAAAAAACTCCCAGGATTAGACAACAATTTTTACAAAGACCTAAAGAACTCGGAGGTATGGGCTTACCAAATATAAAATTTTACTATTGTGTGGCTAATTTAAGAATTATTCAGTTCTGGTTGCACTCTAAACTCTTCCAACCTCCGCCTGTCTGGCTTACAATGGAATCTGCCTCTTGTGGATCAGTATCTCTGTCAGCCTTAGCTCACTCCATTAAAACTTCATTCCCTCATTGTACAAGAAATATCACCGTCAAGACTTCACTGAGAATATGGAATCAATTCAAACGTAGTTTCCATCTTCAAACACATCTGATCTCTACTCCTATAACCGCTAACCATTTGTTTCATCCATCCTTAGTGGATGACACATTTAAAACTTGGTTCAACCTTGGTATTAAATCATTCAAAGATCTACACACGTGGACAAAATTGTTGGTACCCCTCTGTTAATGAAAGAAAAACCCACAACGGTCACAGAAATAACTTGAATCTGACAAAAGTGGTAATAAATAAAAATTCTATGAAAGTTAATCAATGACAATCAGACAATACTTTTGAATTGTGGTTCAACAGAATTATTTTAAAAAACAAACTCATGAAACAGGCCTGGACAAAAATGATGGTACCCCTAGAAAAGATTGAAAATAATCTGACCATAGGGACATGTTCAACCAAGATGTGTCCTCTAATTAACATCACAGGTGTCTACAAACTTGTAATCAGTCACTCGGCCTATTTAAAGGGTGACAAGTAGTCACTGTGCTGTTTGTTGACATGGTGTGTACCACACTAAACATGGACCAGAGGAAGCAAAGGAGAGAGTTGTCTCAGGAGATTAGAAAGAAAATTATAGACAAGCATGTTAAAGGTAAAGGCTATAAGACCATCTCCAAGCAGCTTGATGTTCCTGTGACTACAGTTGCACGTATTATTCAGAAATTTAAGATCCACGGGACTGTAGCCAACCTCCCTGGACGTGGCCGCAGGAGGAAACTTGATGAAAAACGGTAGAGACGGATAATACGAATGGTAACAAAAGAGCCCAGAACAACCTCTAAACACATTCAAGGTGAACTCCAAGGTCAAGGTACATCAGTGTCAGATCGCACCATCTGTCGTTGTTTGAGCCAAAGTGGACTTCATGGGAGACGACCAAGGAGGACACCACTGCTGAAAACAAATCATAAAAAAGCCAGACTGGAATTTGCCAAACTGCATGTTGAAAAGCTACAAAGCTTCTGGGAGAATGTCCTATGGACAGACGAGACAAAACTGCAACTTTTTGGCAAGGCACATCAGCTCTATGTTCACAGACGCAAAAATGAAGCATACCAAGAAAAGAACACTGACCCTACTGTGAAACATGGAGGAGGTTCTGTTATGTTCTGGGGCTGTTTTGCTGCATCTGGCACAGGGTGTCTTGAATCTGTGCAGGGTACAATGAAATCTCAAGACTATCAAGGTATTCTAGAGAGAAATGTGCTGCCCAGTGTCAGACAGCTTGGTCTCAGTCGCAGGTTATGGGTCTTGCAACAGGATAATGACCCAAAACACACAGCTAAAAACACCCAAGAATGGCTAAGAGCGAAACATTGGGCTATTCTAAAGTGGCCTTCTATGAGCCCTGATCTAAATCCTATTGAACATCTGTGGAAGGAGCTGAAACATGCCGTCTGGAGAAGGCACCCTTCAAACCTGAGACAACTGGAGCAGTTTGCTCATGAGGAGTGGGCCAAAATACCTGCTGAGAGGTGCAGAAGTCTCATTGACAGTTACAGAAATCGTTTGATTGCAGTGATTGCCTCAAAAGGTTGTGCAACAAAATATTAAGTTAAGGGTACCATCATTTTTGTCCAGGCCTGTTTCATGAGTTTGTTTTTTTAAAATAATTCTGTTGAACTACAATTCAAAAGCATTGCCTGATTTTCACTGGTTAATTTTCATAGACTTTTTATTTATTACCACTTTTGTCAGATTCAAGTTATTTCTGTGATCACTGTGGGTTTTTCTTTCATTAACAGAGGGGTACCAACAATTTTGTCCACATGTGATATATTGATAACTTATTTTCTTCCTTTGGCCAACAGTCGGAAAAATTTGAATTGCCCAAGCATCATTTCTTTAGATATTTACAAATCCATAGCTTTGTGACCAAAACATTCCCTCATTTCCCACGTTCACCTGATAATTCCCCTCTGGATATCTTCCTAGAGCCTATTAGTAAATTAAAAGGAATGATTTCTCACATTTATTCCTTGATTCATTCCCTTTGTTTGGTCTCTCTCATGGGAAGCAGAGTTAAGCGATAAAGTTCCAGATGATCTTTGGAGAAATATTCTCTATACAGTACATAAATCATCTATTTGTGCAAAGCATGAATTAATTCAATTTAAAATTGTACACCATCTCCACTTCACCAAGGTTAAACTATCGAAAATTTATAGAGACACAGACCCAATCTGTGACAGATGTCGCCTAGCTCCAGCAAACCATGTCCACATGTTCTGGTCGTGCCCTGCCTTGCAACCCTTCTGGGCAGAAATTTTTAAATCCCTATCAAGTATTATTGAAAAACATATTGAACCGAATGTTTCGATGGGCTTGTTTGGGATTGCTTCAACCGTATCGCTCACATCAACAGAATCAAACTTTATTGCCTTTGTCACTTTGTTGGCTAGACATACAATATTACTCAAGTGGAAATCTCCAACAGCTCCTTTACACATTCAGTGGATAAAAGAAATTCTCAACTGTCTCAATTTGAAGAAGATTTGACATGTGCTAATAAGCTCTAATAAGAAATTTAACATGACTTGGGACCCTTTTCTTAAACAAGTCAAACAGTTAGATTTTCCCAATATTTCTGACCTTACATGATCTACTTGGGCATAGCAGGCAGTTTGTTCGTTGGTTTTTCCCCTTTCACTTTGTGCGGGGTTTTTTTTCTTGTTTGATTGTTTGTTTTTGTTTATTAATGCTTAAGTTTTTCTGACTTAGATATGCAATGGGGGGGAGTGGTACTGTAGTCTGACCTTTGTTCTCTGTAATCTACTTAATTTTAATAAGGCTGAGCATTTCTATATTATTGTATTACTCATCTGGGTTTTATGGTGTTGATGGTACATGTAGTATTTGCCCTAAACCTCCCTTGTATTTACTGTATCTTGCTGCACTGCAAAATCAATAAACAAGAGTTTTGAAAAAAAAATGTCACAAACACTTCATTAAGATATACTGTATGTGAGCTATTAAAATGTGGAACAAGTACAGTCAATGACCCCTTCAAGGAGAGAAATGTGGAAGGACAGATGGTTGTGGATTTTGCTAAGAGGATGGAAATGGCTGTGGTGAACACATACTTGAAGAAGACAGAGGAACATCGGGTAACTTACAGAAGTGAAGAAGGTGCACACAGGTGGACTACATCTTATGCAAAAGGAGAAATCTGAAAGACATAGGAGACTGCAAGGTGGTGGCAGGGGAGAATGTACAGTGGATATAAAAAGTCTGCACACCCCTGTTCAAATACCAGGTTTTTGTGATGTAAAAAAATGAGACCAAGATAAATCATTTCAAAACTTTTTCCACCATTAATGTGACCTATAACTTGTACAACCCAACTGAAAAACAAATTGAACTCTTTTAAGGGGAAAAATAAAAATCTTACAATAACCTGGTTGCATAAATATGCACACCCTTAAACTAATACTTTGTTGTGCACCTTTGGCTTTCATTACAGCACTCAGTCTTTTTCGATAGGAGTCTATCAGCCAGGCACATCTTGATGTGGCGGTATTTGCCCTCTCTTCTTTGCAAAAACGCTCCAAATCTGTCAGATTGCGAGGACATCTCCTGTTCATAGCCCTCTTCAGATCACCCCACAGATGTTCGATCGGATTCTGGTCTGGACTCTGGCTGGGCCATTGCAAAACCTTAAACTTCTCCTGGTGAGGCCATTCTTTTGTTGATTTGGATGTGTGCTTTGGGTCATTGTTGTACTGAAAGATGAAGTTCCTCTTCAACTTGAGTTTTCTAGCAGAAGCCTGAAGGTTTTGTGCCAACACTGACTGGTATTTGGAACTGTTCATAATTCCCTCCACTTTGACTAAAGCCCTAGTTTCAGCTGAATAAAAATAGCCCCCAAAGCATGATGCTGCCACCGCCATGCTTCACTGTAGATATGGCGTTCTTTTGGTGATGAGCAGTGTTGTGTTTGTGCCAAATATACCTTTTGGAATTATGGCCAAAAAGTTCAACCTTGGTTTCATTGGACCATAACACATTTTCCCACATGCATTTGGGAGATTTCAAATGTGTTTTTGCAAAATGTAGCCAGGCTTGGATGTTTTTCTTTGTAAGATAAGGCTTCCATCTTGCCACCCTACCCCATAGCCCAGACAAATGAAGAAGATGGGAGATTGTTGTCACATGTACTAAACAGCCAGTACTTGCCAGAAATTCCTGCAGCTCCTTCAATGTTGCTGTCGGCCTCTTGGCAGCCTCCCTGACCAGTTTTCTTCTCGTCTTTTCATCAATTTTGGAGGGACATCCAGTTCTTGGTAATGTCACTATTGTGGCGTATTTTCTCCACTTGATGATGACTGTCTTCACTGTGTTCCATGGTGTATTTAATGCCTTGGAAATTCTTTTGTACCCTTCTCCTGACTGATATCTTTGAACAATCAGATCACTCTGATGTTTTGGAAGCTCTCTGTGGACCATGGCTTGTGCTGTAAGATGTGACTACAAAAATGTCAGGAAAAGCCTACTAGAACAGCTGAACTTTATTTGGGGTTAATCAGAGGCACTTTAAATGGTGGCGGGTGTGTGCTGACTCCCATTTAACATGAATGTGAATGTGATTGGTTAATTCTGAACACAGCCACATCCCTGTTATAACAGGGTGTGCATATTTATGAAACCAGGTTATTCTAAGTTTTTTATTTTTCGCCTTAAAAGATTTCAGTTTGTTTTGCAATTGGGTCGTACAGGTTATAGGTTACATTAATGGTGGAAAAAGTTTTGAAATGATTTATCTTGGTCTCATTTTTTTACATTACAAAACTCTGGCATTTGAACAGGGGCGTGTAGACTTTTTATATCTACTGTAGCTAGGCAGCATCAGATGGTAGTCTGTAGGATGACTCTGGAAAGCAAGAAGAGGAAGAGAGTGAACGCAGAGCCAAAGATTAAGAGGGGAAGTTACAGAAGGAAGAAGGTTGCACAGAGTTCAGGAAAGAGCTGATACAGGCTCTGAGTGGTAAGGAAGAATTACCAGATGACTGGAAAAGTACAGCAGAAGTACTGAGGGAAACGGATAAAAAGGTATGCGGTGTATCCAGTGGACAGAGGAAGAAAGACAAGGAGACTTGGTGGTGGAATGAGGAGGTACAGGAAAGTATTCAAAGGAAGAAGTGGACGAAGAAAAAGTGGGATAGTCAGGGAGATGAAGAAAGTAGACAGGAGTATTTGGAATCTAAGCACATGGCAAAGAGAGAGGTGGCAAAGACATAGTGAGTCGTATGAGAGACTGGACACTAAGGAAGGAGAAAAGGACTTGCATTAATTAGCTAGAGAGATCGAGCTAGAAACGATGTGCAGCAGGTTAAGTTGATTAAGGACAGAAAAGGTAATGTACTAACAAGTGATGAATATGCTGAGAAAGTGGAAGGAGTACTTTGAGGAGCTAATGAATGAAGAAAATGACAGAGAGAGGAAGATGGATAAAGGAAAGATGGGTGAAGAAAAATCCTCGGGACAAGAAAGTCTTGTCCCGAGGACTTGTGGATCAGTATCTCTGTCAGCCTTAGCTCACTCCATTAAAACTTCATTCCCTCATTGTACAAGAAATATCACCGTCAAGACTTCACTGAGAATATGGAATCAATTCAAACGTAGTTTCCATCTTCAAACACATCTGATCTCTACTCCTATAACCGCTAACCATTTGTTTCCTCCATCCTTAGTGGATGACACATTTAAAACTTGGTTCAACCTTGGTATTAAATCATTCAAAGATCTACACACGTGGACAAAATTGTTGGTACCCCTCTGTTAATGAAAGAAAAACCCACAACGGTCACAGAAATAACTTGAATCTGACAAAAGTGGTAATAAATAAAAATTCTATGAAAGTTAATCAATGACAATCAGACAATACTTTTGAATTGTGGTTCAACAGAATTATTTTAAAAAACAAACTCATGAAACAGGCCTGGACAAAAATGATGGTACCCCTAGAAAAGATTGAAAATAATCTGACCATAGGGACATGTTCAACCAAGATGTGTCCTCTAATTAACATCACAGGTGTCTACAAACTTGTAATCAGTCACACGGCCTATTTAAAGGGTGACAAGTAGTCACTGTGCTGTTTGTTGACATGGTGTGTACCACACTAAACATGGACCAGAGGAAGCAAAGGAGAGAGTTGTCTCAGGAGATTAGAAAGAAAATTATAGACAAGCATGTTAAAGGTAAAGGCTATAAGACCATCTCCAAGCAGCTTGATGTTCCTGTGACTACAGTTGCACGTATTATTCAGAAATTTAAGATCCACGGGACTGTAGCCAACCTCCCTGGACGTGGCCGCAGGAGGAAACTTGATGAAAAATGGTAGAGACGGATAATACGAATGGTAACAAAAGAGCCCAGAACAACCTCTAAACACATTCAAGGTGAACTCCAAGGTCAAGGTACATCAGTGTCAGATCGCACCATCTGTCGTTGTTTGAGCCAAAGTGGACTTCATGGGAGACGACCAAGGAGGACACCACTGCTGAAAACAAATCATAAAAAAGCCAGACTGGAATTTGCCAAACTGCATGTTGAAAAGCTACAAAGCTTCTGGGAGAATGTCCTATGGACAGACGAGACAAAACTGCAACTTTTTGGCAAGGCACATCAGCTCTATGTTCACAGACGCAAAAATGAAGCATACCAAGAAAAGAACACTGACCCTACTGTGAAACATGGAGGAGGTTCTGTTATGTTCTGGGGCTGTTTTGCTGCATCTGGCACAGGGTGTCTTGAATCTGTGCAGGGTACAATGAAATCTCAAGACTATCAAGGTATTCTAGAGAGAAATGTGCTGCCCAGTGTCAGACAGCTTGGTCTCAGTCGCAGGTTATGGGTCTTGCAACAGGATAATGACCCAAAACACACAGCTAAAAACACCCAAGAATGGCTAAGAGCGAAACATTGGGCTATTCTAAAGTGGCCTTCTATGAGCCCTGATCTAAATCCTATTGAACATCTGTGGAAGGAGCTGAAACATGCCGTCTGGAGAAGGCACCCTTCAAACCTGAGACAACTGGAGCAGTTTGCTCATGAGGAGTGGGCCAAAATACCTGCTGAGAGGTGCAGAAGTCTCATTGACAGTTACAGAAATCGTTTGATTGCAGTGATTGCCTCAAAAGGTTGTGCAACAAAATATTAAGTTAAGGGTACCATCATTTTTGTCCAGGCCTGTTTCATGAGTTTGTTTTTTTAAAATAATTCTGTTGAACTACAATTCAAAAGCATTGCCTGATTTTCACTGGTTAATTTTCATAGACTTTTTATTTATTACCACTTTTGTCAGATTCAAGTTATTTCTGTGATCACTGTGGGTTTTTCTTTCATTAACAGAGGGGTACCAACAATTTTGTCCACATGTGATATATTGATAACTTATTTTCTTCCTTTGGCCAACAGTCGGAAAAATTTGAATTGCCCAAGCATCATTTCTTTAGATATTTACAAATCCATAGCTTTGTGACCAAAACATTCCCTCATTTCCCACGTTCACCTGATAATTCCCCTCTGGATATCTTCCTAGAGCCTATTAGTAAATTAAAAGGAATGATTTCTCACATTTATTCCTTGATTCATTCCCTTTGTTTGGTCTCTCTCATGGGAAGAATGCATGGGAATGCCTCTGATTAACCCCAAATAAAGTTCAGCTGTTCTAGTAGGCTTTTCCTGACATTTTTGTAGTCACATCTTACAGCACAAGCCATGGTCCACAGAGAGCTTCCAAAACATCAGAGTGATCTGATTGTTCAAAGATATCAGTCAGGAGAAGGGTACAAAAGAATTTCCAAGGCATTAAATACACCATGGAACACAGTGAAGACAGTCATCATCAAGTGGAGAAAATATGCCACAATAGTGACATTACCAAGAACTGGATGTCCCTCCAAAATTGATGAAAAGACGAGAAGAAAACTGGTCAGGGAGGCTGCCAAGAGGCCGACAGCAACATTGAAGGAGCTGCAGGAATTTCTGGCAAGTACTGGCTGTTTAGTACATGTGACAACAATCTCCCATCTTCTTCATTTGTCTGGGCTATGGGGTAGGGTGGCAAGATGGAAGCCTTATCTTACAAAGAAAAACATCCAAGCCTGGCTACATTTTGCAAAAACACATTTGAAATCTCCCAAATGCATGTGGGAAAATGTGTTATGGTCCAATGAAACCAAGGTTGAACTTTTTGGCCATAATTCCAAAAGGTATATTTGGCACAAACACAACACTGCTCATCACCAAAAGAACGCCATATCTACAGTGAAGCATGGCGGTGGCAGCATCATGCTTTGGGGGCTATTTTTATTCAGCTGAAACTAGGGCTTTAGTCAAAGTGGAGGGAATTATGAACAGTTCCAAATACCAGTCAGTGTTGGCACAAAACCTTCAGGCTTCTGCTAGAAAACTCAAGTTGAAGAGGAACTTCATCTTTCAGTACAACAATGACCCAAAGCACACATCCAAATCAACAAAAGAATGGCCTCACCAGGAGAAGTTTAAGGTTTTGCAATGGCCCAGCCAGAGTCCAGACCAGAATCCGATCGAACATCTGTGGGGTGATCTGAAGAGGGCTATGAACAGGAGATGTCCTCGCAATCTGACAGATTTGGAGCGTTTTTGCAAAGAAGAGAGGGCAAATACCGCCACATCAAGATGTGCCTGGCTGATAGACTCCTATCGAAAAAGACTGAGTGCTGTAATGAAAGCCAAAGGTGCACAACAAAGTATTAGTTTAAGGGTGTGCATATTTATGCAACCAGGTTATTGTAAGATTTTTATTTTTCCCCTTAAAAGAGTTCAATTTGTTTTTCAGTTGGGTTGTACAAGTTATAGGTCACATTAATGGTGGAAAAAGTTTTGAAATGATTTATCTTGGTCTCATTTTTTTATATTACAAAACTCTGGCATTTGAACAGGGGCGTGTAGACTTTTTATATCTACTGTAGCTAGGCAGCATCAGATGGTAGTCTGTAGGATGACTCTGGAAAGCAAGAAGAGGAAGAGAGTGAACGCAGAGCCAAAGATTAAGAGGGGAAGTTACAGAAGGAAGAAGGTTGCACAGAGTTCAGGAAAGAGCTGATACAGGCTCTGAGTGGTAAGGAAGAATTACCAGATGACTGGAAAAGTACAGCAGAAGTACTGAGGGAAACGGATAAAAAGGTATGCGGTGTATCCAGTGGACAGAGGAAGAAAGACAAGGAGACTTGGTGGTGGAATGAGGAGGTACAGGAAAGTATTCAAAGGAAGAAGTGGACGAAGAAAAAGTGGGATAGTCAGGGAGATGAAGAAAGTAGACAGGAGTATTTGGAATCTAAGCACATGGCAAAGAGAGAGGTGGCAAAGACATAGTGAGTCGTATGAGAGACTGGACACTAAGGAAGGAGAAAAGGACTTGCATTAATTAGCTAGAGAGATCGAGCTAGAAACGATGTGCAGCAGGTTAAGTTGATTAAGGACAGAAAAGGTAATGTACTAACAAGTGATGAATATGCTGAGAAAGTGGAAGGAGTACTTTGAGGAGCTAATGAATGAAGAAAATGACAGAGAGAGGAAGATGGATAAAGGAAAGATGGGTGAAGAAAAATCCTCGGGACAAGAAAGTCCCGAGGATTAGCAAGGTGGAAGTGAGGGCAGCTTGATCAGAATGAAGAATGGAAAGGTGGGTGGTCCAGACGACATACCTGTGGAGATGTTTAGGAGAGATGGCAGTGGGCTTTTTAACCAGATTGTTTAACACAATCTTGCAGAGGGAGAGGACGCCTCAGGAATGAGGAAGAAGTGTTTTGGTACCAATTATCAAGAACAAGGGATGAGCTCTGAGCCGCTTCTTGTTTGCTATGGTGATGGACAGGCTGACAGACGAGGTCAGGCAGGAGTCTCCATGGACCATGATGTTTGCAGACGACACTGTGTGACCTGTAGTGAGAGTAGGGAGCAGGTGGAAGAGAACCTGGAGAGGTGGAGATATGCTCTGGAGAACAGGAATGAAAGTCAGTAGAAGCAAGACAGGACAGGATTAGAAATGAATATATCAGAGGGACAGCTCAGGTTAAGCGCTTTAGAGACAAAGTAAGAGAGGCAAGGCTGAGATGGTTTGGACATGTGCAGAGAAGGGATAGTGGATATACTGGACAAAGAATGTTGAAGATGGAGCTGCTGGGCAGGAGGAAAAGAGGAAGAAGATTCATGGATGTAGTGAAGGAGGACATGTAGAGGGTTGGTGTTACAGAGGAAGACGCAAGGGATAGGGTGAGATAGAGGCAGATGATCTGCTGTGATGACCCCTAAAGGGAGCAGCTGAAAGAAGAAGGATAAGAAATGACTATTAGAATCTGGGAGCTCATAATTTTGATCCTGGTAGTTTTTGGTTTTTATAAAATAATTTTGTTTCTGTGTGCAAAGGAAAGTAATATAAGCATTCAAAATAAAAAGCAGATGTTTGGAAAAGCCGTATTAAAAAATTTTTTTTTTTAAATAAAATTTTCATGGGGGCTCATAATTCTGTCCTCAAGTGTATCTTATGAAAGTTGAGAAGGAGATGGGGGACAGCACAGAGCTGTTGCTATAGAATGCAGAGGAGAGGTGTGACTTAGCATCTGGGCTGAGCGCAGTTCTACAGTGTGTTACCTGAGTGTCTCTGTGGCTCTCAGAGAAGCTCCTCCGCATCATGTCAGTCACACGGAGAGCTTCCACCCGTAGCAGATTCAGGATCATTGTGTACGTCAGTCTAAACTGGGAATGGAGGATTGTTGGCTTACCCTGACACAGACAAGGAGAGGACAAGTCAGCGCAAAAGCAAAAACAAAAAATTTCTATAAAACCAACACTTTTTCACTCCTAACTCTGATTTTGTTTTGTGTCACACAGTTTATTAGAAATGGTAACTGAAGTTTATAATGCCTGTTTTAGAGAACTTATACTGTAAGTAGGCCAGTGAGGTGGAGTGGGTGTGAAATCTTAAAAGTGTTACCCTGGAGATGTGCTCATGTTCTGTTTATTTTTCCCTTTCAATAGTAATTTTACAGGTACATGCACTCTTCCAGGCTTACATTACAATGTTCTTCATAAAACTACAACCAACAAAAGTAAAAAAGATTACAATATTAAGATACTGTTAAACTACTTGGCTAAAAAGCAAAAAAAAAAAAAAAGAAGAAAATGATATATAAAAAAATCACAGCTACAGCAGAATGATAAATCCAGTCAAATCAAGACTAAACTGATTTGAAGAAATTTAAAAGAGGTCAGTGACTCTCCGGGCTCAACAGAAACTCCATTTTTGCTTCAGATTAAAAACATCTAACTGTAGATCTCAGGCTTCTCAAAGGCTCATATGGGACTAAAAGTTCTGATAAACACTAAGAAGACAGGCCATAAAAAGCTGCAGAAGAATGTAATTGTAATCATCAACACTTCAGCTATGAAGATACCCAAAACACAAAGATTTTATTATGCAAGATGCAAGGAGTAGAGGTAGTGAAAGTAGATGAGTTTAAATATCTGGGGTCAACAATCCAATGCGATGGAAAATGCACAAGAGAGGTGAAGAAGAGAGTGCAGGCAGGGTGGAGACGAGTGTCAGGGGTGACTTGTGACAGAAGGATAGTAGGTATAGTAAAAGGGAAGATTTACAAGATGGTACTGAGACCTACAATGATGTATGGTTTGAAGATAGTGGTACTGACGAAAAGGCAGGAAGCAGAGCTGGAGATGGCAGAGTTGAAGATGCTAAGATTCTCATTGCATGTGACTAGGAGGAACAGGATTAGAAATGAATATATCAGAGGGGCAGCTCAGGTTAAGCTGTCTGGAGAAAAGGTAAGAGAGGCAAGGCTGAGATGGTTGGGACATGTACAGAGGAGGGACAGTGGACATAATGGACAAAGGATGTTGACGATGGCAGCAGGGAAAGAGGAAGATGACAGAGAAGATTCATTGATGTAGTGAAGGAGGACATGGAGAGTGTTGGTGTGAGGAAAGAGGCTGCAAGGGACAGGGTGAGATGGAGGCTCCCTTCAAGGGAGCAGCCAAAAGAAGATGATGAGAAACATAACTGATGACATCACAGAGCGTAAGTTTTCTTCATTGTGATTTCTACTAAAATATAACCGACATGAAAGTAGAAAATAAACTGCTTTTAACTTGGTTTTTGAATTGATTTTCTGTTGTTTGCCTGCATTTTTACACTGGTCCTCTGATGTGACGACAGCTGCATTTTTTAAAATAATTTTTTATAATCATTAGTTAATAGTAATGTGACTACAGGGTTACATCTCATCTGCCTCTGGCTCTTTTCTCTCCCAGACCCACACAGGAGGAAAGTTTGGGAAGATTCACACAAAATCTAGCGATACAGCACCTTCCTGCAGGGTGGGTGGAGGTGTTAACGTAACCACTGAGAAGCAGTCAGAAAATAACATTTTTATTTCTCAGAATCACCTCCTGGTCTTCACCATCACGCCTCCCTCTCCATATTCACCTTCTTGCTCGATTAACTACTTCTCTCTCTCATTATCCACACCGATGGTAGTCAGGGAGTGGGTAGGGTTTTTCCACCCATCTGTCTGTCTATTTTTCCAACTAAAAAAACGAGAATAACTGCAGGTTTTAACAATAAATTGTTCAGGAATAAAACATGCAAAGTTCTACAGATGCATTCATTTTGAGGTCAAAAGACCTTCTAGTTTATCCAACAAGCACATGTAGTGTCCACACTACAGCAGCGTGGACACTGCCATCCATTTGAGTTAGAATGATTTTTAAAACTACAATTTTGTAGTTATAGTTATCTTTACAGTGCTGGGTGTGGACGGCTCTTCAGACTTAAGATCCCCCGCCTCCCCATTTGGGACCACTGCTCTAAGGGATTCTAGCGCCTGGGAAAGTTTGACAGCTAAAAACATTAAATAATTTTACACCATCTTGCAAAGAGGTGTTTGAGACTTTCTCTTACTGAGGGAAAAATCTAATCCTTTGAGGTAGAACAAAAGATGAAAAAGAAAATTATTTGTCTTTAAGTCACACACTGTCTGAACCCAAACACTCCTTCCAAATCGACACAGAGGAAGAGTGTGTAAAAAAAAAAAAAGCCAACCCAACTGTGAAATTAAATGTTAAATGAATACCTCAGCCTGTAACACCTTCCTTGAATCACATTCAAAACAAACACGAGGCACTCTAGGGGTGACTTAAATGAAGACTGCGTAGCAGGCGGATGTTGTGGGGCAAAGACACCAATTTATGACTCACCAGCATCATCACATGCAGGTCTGCCATCTCGTGAACGCCGGCTTTACACAGGATGATGACTGTGCCCGTGGCATCCAGTCCTCTCCTTCCTGCTCTGCCTGCCATCTGAATATATTCTCCTTTAAAAAGAAATGCAGTTGACATCATGAAAGAGCGTGACAAATGTTGGTTCAGATGAAAGGGAGGAAACACAAACACGGCGGGCGTCTGACCTGGCACCAGGTTTCTGAATCCGGTGCCATCGTGTTTCCTGATGCTGTCAAACACCACTGTCCTGGCCGGCATGTTCACCCCCATCGCAAAGGTCTCGGTGGCAAACAAGACCTGTGGCATGAAGGATGAAAGGTTGATTCATAAATGCAGATCTCGTCCTCAACTCAAAAAAATTTGGAACGTAAATATAAACAAAATGCAAGAATTGACAAATCATTTAACTCATTTAATTAAAAACAAAAAAATAAAGATAATATATTGCGTGTTAAATCCGAGAATTTTTTTAATGCAAGTCCTAATCCCAACCCACAGGTTTGCAACCTGCAGCACCTAAACAATGTGTGGGTCTGGCAAAAATTCAAGAGATAAAAGTCACAAATATATGAGAAAAGCTGCAAATTTACTAACAGTCCCAAACTTACAACAAGAAGTTGGAAATATACAGTACATTAAAAATGTCACAAATTTAAAAAAAAAAATCTTAAATTTACATGATTGTGCAGCTCTTTTGTATGTCATGAGTGATTAAAAAAAAATCACAAATTGATAAAAAAAAAATGTGCCAAATTGAAGAGGAAAAAAAAATCTCAAATTTGCAAAAAAAAAAAAAACCAACAAACACACAAATCTTCCATAAAATTTGAAAGATTATGAAGAAAAATCTCTGATGAAAAACGACAAATTTACAAGAAAAGAACCACTTAGAGCAATTTTGGCCAAACAAATCTGCCTGTGGCAAAAAGTCATATCATAAAGTGAAGTCAAACAAAATAATAAGAGCAAACTGGCCTTACAGCATTCATAAAATGCTATTTTCTTCATTCTTAAATTGACATTTTTTTCCTCTGATAATTTTCCAACTTTTCTTGTAACTTCTCAACTTTAATTTACATTTTCTTACTTTATCCCAGTGAATTTTTTTGTGATAGTAAATTTGAAACTTTTTCTTCAGATTATTTGCACAGGGAACCACTGTTTATGTGTGAAAGAGCTGTATGTTTCTCCAGGGCCACCAGTTGAAGACCCTTGGTCTGACGGAACCAAAGTTCATGACTCAAAAAAAAAAAAAAGAATTAGACAGACTTCCATATAGCTTCACTTATCAAGTTGATTTAATATGATATGATGATGTGATATGGTGATCAATCAATCCTCATATTTGTTGATAATTTCGTGCTGAGAAACAATAGTCTTAAACTGTTCAAAATCATATTTTACATTCTATATTTATACAACCAGGTTATTATAAGCTTTTTTAACTTTTTGTCTATAAAAGTTGCCTTTTTTCCAATTGAACTGTACATGTTGCAGGCCACTGAAGTTATTTTTTGTCTGATTTTTTTTAAATAAAAAAACTTGGCACTCTTACCAGGGGTAAATAAGTTTCATTCCAACTTTATATCCATTTTTCTATTCATTGATATTAAAGTACACCTTAGTCTTAGATCAGCACTTTTGGCAAGACTCACCTTAACGAGACCTCGTGAGAAAAGCATCTCGATGACCTCCTTCAGGATGGGCAGGATCCCGCTGTGATGGACAGCGATTCCTCTTTTCAGAAGGTCCCTCATGAGCAAGATCTAAATGATGATATTTGGCAACAACTCTGAAGCTCTTATTGTCCAAATGCACACAGCACATAGCAAAAAATAATAATAATTTGATTTTAAATAATGTGTAGGAACAAACGGTGTTCCTTACAGTTAACATTTGGCTTTGTTCAATATTGATCAATTTATTTTTCCCCATTTCAGTTATAAAACTGATCTTTTAGCCTATAATCACATGCAATAACTGCTTTCTGTAAAATGATTGCATGAAAACTGACCACATCCCTAAAAATGCTGCTGTAGAATTTAAATCGTAATTTCCTTTTAATTTGTCAACAGCTGGAGTAAAAAACACCAAAATAAAGACCCCCCCCCCCAATCCCTCCATTATCATGATGATTATATTGTACCTTGGGGAGCAGCCTGTGCTAGATGATGATTAGATATTCATATAAAAGAAAAAATATCATTCATCAGCGCTTCAGAGAGCAGCCTGTAATAACAGTTAGGGGGAGAGTAACTGTGTTCCCTGCTGGCTGCTCTTTACCTGAGGCAGCTGCCGATCTCCTCCTCGGAGGCGACTCAAGCTCTTCTGAAAGAAGGAGTGAATCTCTGCCTTCTCTACAGAGTTGGTGAGGTCCATGGAATCCAGCGAGCGGGCGTTCTCGTCACACCGTGTCCTAGAGAAGGTGAAGGCAACCACTGGGGTCTGCTGTTGATGGGAGAGGAAGTGCAGCAGGGTGAGCCACACCGCTCGGTCCTAGGAGCAAAAAAAAAATTAGGTAAGGATGAGAACTGCAGGCCAAGTGAGGGGAAGTTTAAAAGGCAGGAAGGCAACAGACAAGATTTACCTGACTAGCTGTGGTGTTCTGGTTGCTTTTTGAACCAAATGACTGGGCATGTTTGCTGGTGCGCTCTTTCTTGGCTTCAACAGCTGCGTAGTATCTGAGCAAAAAAGATTGAATCAATTGGAAGTAAAGCATGCCAAGGTTTGTCTGGGAATATAAACTTCTAGTTGCCTCACAGCTAGAAGTTTCCTGGTTTGAACCACCAGACTGGCAGGGGTAGGACCCTTTCTGTATGGAGTTTGTACAGTATATTCTCCCAGTGATGTGTGGGATTATTCCAAAGATTCAAAGATTTTTATTTGTCAATACTTCTGTATGTACAGGACATACGTACAGGAGAACTGAAATGCTGTTTCTCTCTCCCTTAGTGGTGTGCACTATATATAAGAAAAGAAGGAATAAGGATGAAAAACAACAATAATGCAGTAATGCTACCCATAGTGCAAATGAAGATAAAAGATAAAACCCAAAAATTTTGTAGTGCAAATAAAGATAAATGATAAAATCCAGCAATCCTATATACAGAAAAAGTGGAGCCATAATACCCATAATTGCAAGTTCAGTGTGGTAATGTAGGTGCAGACAGTGACAGACTGGACTGCATGTGATCATTATTTCAATAACAGACAGACAGCAGCAGGTATGGCATTTGTGCAAATGGTTGCAGTAAGGTGCAGAGACATACAGTAACAGACATATTACTGTTGGTGTGCCAAGTCTTTCTGTGCAAACAGCTGAGGTAGTTATTGTGTGGGTGAGTGTGTTATGGTCCAGGGGTGGGGAAGTGGGCAGAGTTCAGGGTCATGATGGCCTGGTGAACAAAGCTGTTTAGCAGTCTTGTGGAGCAGGCCCGGAGGCTCCGGTACCTTTTCCCCGAGGGCAGAGGGCTGAAGAGGGAGTGTGAAGGGTGGGAGGTGCTGCCTGCAATGTTGATGGCTCTGCGGGTGATGCAGGTGTGGTAGATGTTCGAGGGGGGGGGCGGGGTCAGAGGGGCACTGATGATCTTCCTGGCTGCATTCACTGAGTGTTGTAGTGTCTTCCGGCAGGAGGCGGTACAGCTTCCATACCATACCGTGATGCAGCTGGTGAGGATGCTCTCAATGGTGCCCCGGTAGAATGAGCACATGATGGGGGGTGGGACTCGTGCTGTCCTCAGTTTGTGGAGGAAATAGAGGCGAGTTTGAGCCTTCTTGGCCAGTGATGTGGTGTTGTTGGACCAGGAGAGTTCCTCAGAGATGTGCACCCCCAGGAACTTGGTGCTGCTCACCCTCTCCACAGCTGCTCCATTGATGATCAGAGGAGGATGCTATGTGTGTCCTCTCCTAAAGTTGACCACAATCTCCTTGGTTTTTCCCACATTCAGTTAGAGATTATTGTCTTCACACCACTGGACCAGTTGGCTCACCTCACTTCTGTAGTTGGCCTCCTCATTGTTTGTGATGAGACCCACCACCATCGTGTTGTCCACAAACTTGATGATGTGGTTGGTGCTGTAGGCTGGTACGCAGTCATGGGTCAGCAGGGTGAAGAGCAGCAGGCTGAGCACGCACCCTTGTGGGACCCCTGTGCTCAGTGTGATAGTCTTGGAGGTGTTGCTGCTGACCTGCACGTTCTGTGGCCTCCCTGTGAGAAAATCCAGCACCCAATCACAGAGAGAGGTTTTGAGTCTCAAGTGTCTGAGTTTTTGTATTACGTGCTGGGGGATGATTGTGTTGAATGCTGAATTGAAGTCCAAGAACAGCATTTGCACATGGCAATTCTTTGAGTCCAGGTGGGTGAGGGCTGGATGGAGAGCAGCAGCGATGGTATCTTCTGTGGATCTGTTTGACCTGTATGCAAACTGAGATGGGTTGTGGGAGGCAGGGAGGGTGGACTTGATGTTCTGCATGACCAGCTGCTCGAAGCACTTCATTATGATGGAGGTCAGTGCTACAGGCCGGTAATCATTGTAGCTGGATGGGACGGGCTTCTTTTTGACTGTCATTATGGTAGAAGTTTTGAAACACGGGGGCACAACAGCTTGACTCGGGGAGATGATGAAGATGTTGGCCAGGACATTCTTGAGCTCCTCCACAGACCTGCACTGTCCTCCAGACTAAAGACATGCATGTTACTGATTCTAAAGTGACCCTAGATAATTTGTCTCTGGTAAACCCTTAGAAGGTTTGTGTAGTTACTAGTTAAGCACTTTGAGTGGTCTTTGAGGTTAGAAAAAGCACTATATAAATACAGATCCTTATCTTTATATAAAAAAGGAGGGAATAATATTCTGAATGCTGGAATGCAAATTTATTTTAAAAAAAAAAGAATGGCAAATGTTTGAGAAAGCTGAACAAGAGGATACATTATGTGAGCACCAATGATCACCAACCATCCATAAAAACTTTAACCTGCACATTAACATTTTTCCACAACGCCTCTGACAACTCAGACAGAGGCGAATCAACAAACTTGTCCTTGGATTTCCTAACCCAGACAAGAAACTGGAAAGCACTTAGAGAGTGCAAGCTTCTGGAAAGGTAGCCATTTTTCTGCTTCATATTGTCACTGTCCGGCGCAAACCTCAAAACTCCAAATTCAATCATTTTCATTTCTTTTAATAAACCCATTCTATCAGTCACCCTTTATGTCTCTGGGTGTCTTTTACTAATATCAAACCAATTTTCAGCATTAGAAAATCCATGTGAATAAATCCTGTGGCTGCTAAATTATTGAGAAAATGCAGTTTTTCCTCATTTCCTGAAAAATGTCCGTTTTTGATATACAGGTTTGTTCCAAACAGTGACAATAGATTGATTTAATATCAACATATATTAACAGTCTGTTAGCTTTCAGCAGACAGCACCCTCTGCTGGTGACCATCAAAACATCCAGAAAGGCACTGCATTTATTTCCCCTTTTTGGAATTTTCAAAAATCTCTTCAGGCTGACAGTGATTCAGATCACCCCCAAAATCTACCTGATTGGTTACTGGTTGCTTTCTAACATCACCTGAAAACTTAATCAGCATTTAAACAAAAATAGAATCTATACAAACAGTTAAAATGAACACAGGCAAAGACACACAAACATAATAAAAAAAAACTGTACCCTTTAGTGAGGAAGTTTCCAGCAGCATCCACCAGCAGGAACATCTCTTTCTGAGTCTTGGTGCTGTTTCCGGTGTACAGATAATGCTCCAAAGGCACTGGTCTCTTCAGTGTGCTAATCACGTAAATATGCCTCTTCTTAATACGACTGTAGTTATGAAAAAAATGAGAGGAAGAATAAGAAATATGAAAGAAAGAACACAAAGGTACAAGTGCAAATATAAGTTTGAGTTAGATTGAGGTTTTAGGAGAAAAGGCGTCTAAACATGCAAATAACATGTACCATTAGTGCTGAACAATAAATACTGAAGGGCAAAATTTATGTAAAGTTTTACACCCCAACTCCTATGAAGTCTGAAGAAATTTCTTGTTTTAGAAAATGTATCTTCCAGACTTTCTATTCTGTTAAGACCCTTTGGACAGTTACAGAGGAGAAAATAAGCATTGAACATGTCAATATTTTTCTCATTAAACATATTTCTGATGAACCATTGACCTCAGATTTTCACCAGATATCAGTAACAACCCAAGTAATGCATACATACAAAGAAATCAAGGCAACTGTGTTCACAGAACAAGTTATATTTAATAAAGTGGAATGACACAGGGAATAAGTATTAAACACACTTGGTGAAATTCATTTAATACTAGTACATACCCGTGCATACCCGTCCATGCCCGCAGAAACCAAGTATAAGCAAGTATTTCTGCATGCTCGTTGCTGAAGGGTCTCTTCCTGTCTCAGATGGCTGTGCTGTTCACAGTCATGCCTGCGGCATACTGCTCGAACCTGAGGTGTTTCATCTTCATAGCATCTTTTCTGACATGCAGCAGTTCTCCTCACTCTATTGTTTTCCATCTGGTGGGTCTTCCTCTTCTTCTTCTTCATTCAGACCACTGGTTGAGGGATAGGTGCGTTGTAATTCCAGTTCATGGACAGGATCATGAAAATAGATCTGAGCAAAAAGTGGCTTTCGACCCTGTTCAGGAAGACCCGTGCAGTCGAAACCCAGAAACCGCAGCACCCGGAGAAAATCAGCGCTTTGCTTGGCATTTTACACATTTAATAATAATAATAATAATAAGTTTATTTATAGAGCACCTTTCATAGACAGAGTCACAACGTGCTTAACATGGTAAAAAACAAAATAAAAACACAGGCACATAAAACAGTAAAAAAAAAACAAAGTAGACAGTAAAAGCACATAAAAATACAATCAGCGCATAGTTAATTAAAAAGCCAGGCTAAAAAGGTGGGTCTTTAGTTGCTTCTTAAAAACACCAATGGAAGGTGCAGATCTAAGTTCAAAAGGCAAGGAGTTCCACAGTCTGGGAGCAACAGCAGCAAAGGCTCTATCGCCTTTGGCTCTGAGCCTAGTACTAGGGACTACCAGTAGATTCTGATGAGAAGACCTGAGAGAACTGCTGGGCTGGTGTAGAGAGAGCAGGTCACTAATATAAAAAAGGCGCCTCTTCATGAATGGCTTTGTAAGTAAGAACAAGAACTTTAAAATCAATTCTATAATTTGCAGGAAGCCAATGCAAGGAGGCCAAAACAGGAGTGATATGACAGAATCTACTGGACCTAGTTAGTAATCTTGCAGCAGCGTTCTGGACTAACTGTAGGCGGTGTAAAGAGGATTTGCTAAGACATGTAAAAAGAGCATTACAGTAGTCCAAACGTGAAGAAACAAAGGCATGAATAATGATTTCTGAGTGTAGGAAACCAATGACTTAATTTTGGATATATTCCTAAGGTGGAAAAAACAACTCCGGGTCAGAGATTTGATATACTAATCAAAACTCATCGACTGATCGAAAATGACACCAAGATTTTTTAGATTAGACCGTACATTAGCGCTTAATGAACCAATGCTATTAACCATCTTAGGAATTAGATTATCAGGTGCTACAATAAGGACTTCAGTTTTGTCAGCATTAAGTTACAAAAAGTTACTAGACATCCAATCCTTAATTGCAGACAGACAATCATGAATAATTTTTAAATTGTCAACATGGTCAGGCTTAAAAGAGAAAAGTAGCTGTAAATCATCAGCATAGCAGTGATAAGACACACCTTTAAATTTGCTGATAATAGAACCAAGTGGCAGCATATATAGGGCAAATAAAAGTGGACCCAGAATAGAACCCTGAGGAACCCCACAGGTTAAAGGAGCAGAGTCAGATGAATAAGAGCCAACAGCCACGGAAAAACTCCTACCAGAAAGGTAGGAGAAAAACCAATCCAGAGCTTTTCCAGAAATACCTACCCAATCTCTAAGCCTTTGTAACAAAATACAATGATCAATAGTATCAAATGCTGCAGTAAGATCTAATAACACTAAAACAGAGCATTTGCCAGAGTCTGATGACATTAAAATATCATTTGACACCCTGAGAAGAGCGGTCTCTGTCGAGTGTTTCTGACGAAAACCTGACTGAAATTTGTCGAAAATATTGTGTTCAATCAGAAAGTCAGTGAGCTGCTTGGCAACAACTTTTTCTAAAAGCTTAGAAATAAAAGGAAGCTTAGAAATTGGCCTGAAGTTTACTACAGGCCAATTTCACTACATTTGTAGTGTAGACTGCCATTCTTCATGGGTACTGCTTTGAATGGGTGTGGTTTAAAGTAGTGTGTCCTATTCTTAATCGGGTGACAGACTGGCACACTGACAGGGATTTCTTGAATTTATAGAGTGCCTTCTGCCTTACTGAGTGAGATTTCCAGATGTTGTTACTGATAGCTGGTGAAAATTTTAGGTCAATGGCTCCATCAGAAATATGTTTAATGAGAAAAATGTTGATGTGTTCAATGCTTATTTTCGCTGTATTTGATTGTTTTCTTCCCAATTCCAGTAGTCATCTCCTGCTTGTATAAAATTGCCAAAGGAAAAAAAATACAAAGTAAAAAACTTGAAATGTTTGTTAAAAGATTAATTCAGTTTATAAATTTTTCCAAATGTTGTCAAGATGTAGTACACTGATAGACTCTTAAACAAAAAGACTGAATGTTGTAATTAAATCAAAAAGTGCTTCAACAAAGGATCTGTTTAAGGGTGTGCAGGCTTATGCAACTAGCTTGTTGTACATTTTAAATTTGCATTTATTTTTTAAAATACTTTTCTCCTCCAGGTGTTTTTCCTTTTCAATTGATTGAATACAGGATATACTGAAGGTCACATTCAAGGTGGGATTTTTTTTTTTATTTATTACCTCCGCCAAGGAGGTAATGTAATCAGGGTGGTTTGGCTGTTTGTTGGTTTGTCTGTTAGCAGGATTATGCAAAAACTACTGTACAGATTTGGATGAAATTTTTACCAGAAGTAGCGCTTGGGCCAAGGATGAACACATTACATTTTGGTGATGATCTGAGAGTGCACACCTCTACCAAGGACCTTGTTTGTATTTGTGCAGCAGGATTACACAAAAACTACCGGATGGATTTGGATGAAATTTTCACCAAAGGTGAATGTTGGCCTACAGAGGAACCCATTAATTACACTTTTGTGATGATCTGAGAATGCATACCTCCGCCAAGGCTCTTATCTTCTCACAGTGTGTTAGCAAGAATACTTCAAAATTACTGGATAGACTTTGACAAAATTTTCACCAGAACTGCCTCGTAGCCTACATACGAGCCCATTACATTTTGGAGGTGATCCGTGAGGGACGGAAGGAGCCTTGGCAGAGGTACAGTATGTGCTCTCTGAATTCTTTTCTAGTTTATTGAGGTCTCATTTTAGTACATAAAAATCTAGCATTGTCCACTTTTTATTTCCACTGCAGACAATTTTTAACTTTTTAGAAACTTTTTTTATGATTATTATTCAGCCGCTGTGTGCACCAACCCAATCCACTCGCTGAACTCCAAAGCGTTGGGCACTGTGGCACTCAGGAGGATGATGCTGACGTGATCAGGAAGCATGATCAGAACTTCCTCCCACACAACCCCTCGCTGGGGAAAATAAAAGAGAAAGGAAAATAATTTATTCTCAACCTAATCTGTGATTCAGGAAACAGGAGGGAACTCAGCGGGGACGTTCTCTGACCTCTGTGTCATTGATGTAGTGAACTTCGTCGAAGATCACCCACTCCAAGTCTCTGATGACTTCTGAGCCATTGTAAAGCATGGACCTGACATCGGAGAGGAGCAAAAACAGGATATAAACTTTTAATTTTGAAAATAGCACTTTATATGGCCAATTTATTAAGATGCCCAACGAGTACCCAATTGTGCATGCACCGCAGTCTGGAAAATTTCATAATTTCTTGATGGGCACTTTGCAGGTGATTTGGTAAGAAAAAAAAATACTGTTTGCAACAGGTGCAAACATGGTGGACGTGGACTTATATGAATGAGGATTTTGAGGGCTGAGTACAGGAAAAGTGTCTGAGTGCAGAGCAATGCCTGCAAAGAGGGCTAATATGAAAATTTTCTATTTGAAAAATTTATATATTTTTTTGAAAGTTATTTGAATAATTCCACTTCCTCAGAACCTCAGTGTTTTCTTGACGGTAAGCTGTGGCTTTTCTTTACATCTGTGTTTTTATCCTTGGGGGATACGATGATTAAAAAGTTACAGTAACAGTTTGTGATATAGTGCAGTGTCTTGTCTTTTATTTTCATTTTTGGGAACGTTTTGATAATTATTTTTCTGTTTTGTAAGGCTGCATTTATCTTCAAACATAACATTTTTAGATGTCTACAGATAGAGCTGGATACTGAACTATACAGTTCAGTGTTTTCAACTATAAACACATGAAAAACATGTGTTTATAAAACATGGCCCGATGGTGCAACTCAGCAGCTGCAGGACCGTTTCAATAGGACAAATTGGGATGTTTTTGAACACCCAGACCTGGATATATTTACGGATAGTGTGCTGTGTTATATTAAAACCTGCATGGACACTGTTACAGTTGAGAAAGACATCAGGATTTATCCTAACAGAAAGCCCTGGATGACCCGGGAGGTCCAGAAACTGTTGAGGGAGAGGAGAGCTGCCTTCAGGTCAGGCGACATGGCTCATTATAGCTTAGCCCGGGCTAACCTGAAAAGAGGCATCATGAAGGCCAAGAGGGAATACAGGAGGAGGATTGAGGACCACCTGGATAGTAATAACAGCAGACAGGTGTGGGAGGGGGTGCAGCAGCTCACTAATTTTAGAGCCAACCCTAGAGCGGCTGCAGGGAGCCCCTCGCTGGCAGAGGACCTGAATATTTTCTTTGCTCATTTTGAGGTGGAGCCTCCAGAGATAGAAACAACAATGGAGCCCACAGCTCCCAGTAGCCCAAGCCTCATTGTCAAGGAGTATGAGGTGAGGAGAGTTCTGGGAGCGGTCAATCCGAGGAAGGCCACTGGACCTGATGGTGTCTCCGGGCGTGTGCTGAAGGACTGTGCGTACCAGCTGTCTTTTTTTTTTGTTACTTATTGAGATTGAGATTCAACTTTATTGTCATTACACATGTATGAATACAAGGTAACGAAACGTGACTTGGCATTTGGGCACGCTCTGCAGAGCGCATCCAAGGCCGGGATGGCCTTGGACGCGCTTGGATGCGCTATTTGTACCCGTAGGTAGACTTGGTTTGCAGTCTGGTGACAAGCCACCGGCTGCTGGTCGCTGCGTGCGCGAGCGCCCTAAACCTACATGTTTTTGGTGTGCGGGAGGAAACCGGAGAAATCCCGGAGTAAACCCGCGCAACACGGGGAGAACATGCAAACTCCACACAGCTCACTGTTGGTCGGGGGCTGGGATCGAACCCACGATCTCATGATCCCCGCGATCCCCCGGCCGAGGGTAAAACTGTGCTGCCACAGTGCTAAACCACTGCGCCACCGTGCAGCCCAGTCTGGAATCTTTACTAGGATTTTTAACCAGTCCCTGTCACAGTCCACTGTCCCACACTGTTTAAAATCCTCCACCATAATTCCTATACTCAAAAAACACAATGTTACCAGTCTTAATGATTACCGGCCAGTGGCTCTGACTCCAGTGGTGATGAAGTGTTTTGAGAAGCTTATCAGAGCCCACATCCTATCACTTCTCCCACAGTGTTTGGACCCCCACCAGTTCGCTTATACGGCCAACAGATCCACTGAGGATGCTGTAGCCACGGCACTCCACGCTGCCCTGTTCCACCTGGAGCAGCCGGGGAGCTATGTGCGGATGCTATTTGTGGACTATAGCTCCGCCTTTAACACCATCCTCCCCAGCAGACTGGAGTCCAAACTTAGGGAATTAGGACTTCCATATTCCATTTGTACTTGGATCCAAAGTTTCCTCTCGGATCGCAGCCAGAGGGTCAAAGTGGAACCTCACATGTCCACCACCATTAGTCTCAGTACCGGCTCCCCACAAGGCTGTGTGCTGAGCCCCCTACTGTACAGCCTTTACACCTATGACTGCACCCCCATACACCACAGCAACAGCATCATCAAGTTTGCCGACGACACCACAGTGATGGGGCTCATCTCGGGGGGAGATGAGACTGGTTTTAGGGGTGAGGTGCAGCAGTTGATAGAGTGGTGTGGAGACAACAACCTTCTTTTAAATGTCACAAAAACAAAGGAGGTCATCATAGACTTCAGAAGAAATAAAACTGACATTCAACCTCTGACTATTAGTGGTACGGGTGTGGAGAGGGTCAAGGTTTTCCGCTTCCTGGGGGTCCATATTCAGGAGGACATGACATTGGGGGTGAGCACAACTGAGCTGCTGAAAAAGGCCCAGGAGAGACTACATTTCCTCAGGGTGCTGAGAGGAAACAACATCTGTCAGAGACTGCTGTTGTCTTTTTATCGTTGCTCTATTGAGAGCATTTTAACTTATTGTATTTGTATTTGGTTCAGCAGCTGCACGGTAGCTCAGAAGAAAGCTCTTCAGACTGTCATCAACACAGCCCAAAAAACTGTTGGTTGCCCTCTCCTCAGCCTTGAAGAACTGCACCACGTCTGCTGCCTTAAAAAGGCACAAAAAGTCTTGAAGGACCCCTTTCATCCCGGTCACTCTCTCTTCCAACTACTACCATCAGGAAGGCGGTTTAGAGCAATTAAAACAAGGACAAACAGATTCAAAAAAAGTTTTTATCTGACTGCAATTACCTTTCTGAATTCTAGCAGAACATGAGGTTTGAAACTGTGAAAATGAGTGTGTGTGATATTTAAAATTAGTAATGTATATAATCTTTTTTAAGCTTCTTTTTACTTTTAATTCACTGATTGGTTTGCATTTTAATTTCGTTGTACTTGTTATAATGACAAATAAAGTCTATTCTAGTCTATATTCTATTCTATTCTATGAAGCTTACAGTATGTCATATTAAAATCTGGAATTTCCCCGTTGTGGGACTAATAAAGGCTTATCTTATCTTAAAAAAAAAAAAGACATGTAAAAAGCATTAATACAAAGCCGATTCTATATTGCTATATGCTACTGTGGCTGAGTATTAGTATTGTTTACAGATTCTTAAAATTGTTATGCTTGCATCAAAGACTGCTATTGTACGAAAATAAAAAAGTTTATTTTTCTTTTGTCATTCCAAATACAGTATATCAACAAAAGTGGTAGACAAGCTCTGGTGGCATTTGCATGTCTTAAATGTCTTCTCCCCACAAGCCACCTGCAGGCAGAGCAGACCGCACCTACTTTTAAATCGTGTTAAATACAGATGAGAAAACAATCAGCACAGCTGTTTGCTGCCTTGGTGTGTGTGTGTGTGTGTGTGTGTGTGTGTGTGTGTGTGTGTGTGTGTGTGTGTGTGTGTGTGTGTGCTCTCAATAAAAGCATTTGCACTTTCTCCTCCCTCTATTTAGCGCATCCGGGCAGAAACAACTCACTTTGTCTATTCAATAAGGCAAAGGTGGAAGATCCGTAACTTGTACTATTTTGCTCATTTGAAGGACATCATCCTCTTTGTGCAGCATCAGTAAATCAGTTTGCTCAGTCTTTTTGTGGGTGATATCAAGTTTGCCCATACATTTTGATCAGGGTCTAAAAGTTAATGAAAACTGAGAGTACCTCAGGATTTCAGTAGTCATGATGAGACAGGAAGATTCAGGACTGAGCTGAACGTCACCCGTCAGGAGTCCAACGTCACCAAATGTGTTTTTAAAGTCCCTGAACTTCTGATTGGACAATGCCTTGATGGGAGAGGTGTAAATGGTTCTGTGAAAACAACAGACAACACAGTCATATAATCCTTACTGCCCTAAATAATGTACAACATGAAAAGAAAGCCATGTCACATTTAATTATGCATAACAGTTTTGAATTGCTAACATTGTGGAGATTATAAATTTTCCTTTAACCAAATACAGTGGTGTGAAAAAGTGTTTGCCCCCTTCCTGATTTCTCAATTTTTGTATGTTTTTCATACTTAAATGTTTCAGATCATCAAACAAATTTAAATATTAGACAAAGATAACACAAGTAAACACAAAATGCAGTTTTTAAATTAAGGTGTTTTATTATTAAGGGAAAAACGATCCAAACCTACATGGCCCTGTATGAAAAAGTGATTGCCCCTAAACCTAATAGCTGGTTGGGCCACCCTTAGCAGCAACAACTGCAATCGTTTGTGATAACTGGCAATGAGTCTTATACAGCGCTGTGGAGGAATTTTGGCCCACTCATCTTTGCAGAATTGCTGTAATTCAGCCACACTGGAGGTTTTTCAAGCATTGAACCGCCTTTTTAAGGTCATGCCACAGCATCTTAATCAAATTCACGTCAGGACTTTGACTAGGTCACGCCAACATTTTCATTTGGTTTTCTTAAGCCATTCAGAGGCGGACTTGCTGGTGTGTTTTGGATCATTGTCCTGCTGCAGAACTCAAGTGCGCTTCAGCTTGAGGTCATGAACAAATGGCCAGACATTCTCCTTCAGGATTTTTTTGGGAGACAGCAGAATTCATGGTTCCATTTACCCCAGCAAGTCTTCCAGGTCCTGAAGCAGCAAAAATGCCCTCGACCAGCATACTACCGCCACCATATTTTACTGTTGGTATGATGTTCCTTTTCTGAAATGCTGTGTTACTTTTACGCCGGATGTAATGGGACACACACCTTCCAAAAAGTTCAACTTTTGTCTCGTCAGTCCACAGAGTATTTTCCCAAAAGTCTTGGCAATCATCAAGATGTTTTCTGGCAAAACTGAGACAAGCCTTTATGTTCTTTTAGCTCAGCAGTGCTTTTCGCCTTAGAACTCTGTCATGCAGGCCATTTTTGCCCAGTCTCTTTCTTATGGTGGCGTCATAAACACTGACCTTAACTGAGGCAAGTGAGGCCTGCAGTTCTTTGGATGTTGTTGTGGGGTCTTTTGTGACCTCTTGGATGAGTCGTCATGGCACTCTCGGGGTAATTTTAGTCGGCCGGCCACTCCTGGGAAGGTTCACACTGTTCATGTTTTCACCATTTGTGAATAATGGCTTTCACTGTGGTTCGCTGGAGTCCCAAAGCTCTAGAAATGGCTTTATAACCTTTTCCAGACTGATAGATAGCAATTACTTTGTTTCTCATTTGTTCCTGAATTTCTTTGGATCGCAGCATGATGTCTAGCTTTTGAGGATCTTTTGGTCTACTTCACTTTGTCAGGCAGGTCCTATTTAAGTGATTTCTTGATTGAGAACAGGTGTGGCAGTAATCAGGCCTGGGTGTGGCTACAGAAATCAAACTCAGCTTTCCAAAGATGTGATAAACCTCAGTTAATTTATGTTTTAACAGGGGGGCAATCACTTTTTCACACAAGGCCATGTAGGTTTGGATTTTTATTTACCCTTAATAATAAACACCTTCATTTAAAAACTGCATTTTGTGTTTACTTGTGTTATCTTTGTCTAATATTTAAATTTGTTTGATGATCTGAAACATTTAAGTGCGACAAACAGAAAACTAGAAAAGCACTCGGAGAGCGCAGACCTCCGCCAAGCGCCACAGTTCCCCCCATACAGTGTTTGTATGTACGTTTTCAGATTCCTTGACCATGAAAACATATGACTAGCAATTGGATTCACAATGATAGGATTAGTGGTTCAGTAGTAAAAGCACTACCTCCTTGGCGGAGGTAATAAACTGAAGTGTTGCTGTTGTGTCCATCTGCAAACTCCCAGGCTGCGGGCGTTGCAATTCATCACACAACCGCGTACAACCCACAGGCCAATGGGTTATGCGAGCGTTTTCATAGATCACTGAAAGCAGCACTCAGGGCTTCACTGACGGATGCAAATTGGGTAGGCAGGTTACCGTGGGTTTTATATTGGGGTTTCGCAACGCGGCAAAAGAGGATTTGGAAGCTTCCCCGGCAGAGAGCTTGTTTTTGCGCAGCCCCTATGGCTGCCCGGGGAATTTCTGCCAAATAATCCCGCGCCACACAGCTGCCCGTCTCAGCTTTTGCAGCGTAGCGCAAACACAGGCACGCTGCCGGGCCCTGCCCACCACTGTTTTCCACATGTTTTTGTGCCTAAAACTTTGAAGAACGCGGAGTTCGTGCTCGTCAGACACGACGACCAGCGCCCTCCATTGTGCCTGCACACATGTTGAAAATGGACGTATCTCACAATGTTAAAGAATCCTTTAAAAAATTCCTGTATCCAGACGGTGATCCGGATCATCCCCAAAATTTAATCAGTTCTTCCTTGTACCATTTCCAACAACGCCTGAAAGTTTCATCGAAATCCGTCCACAACTTTTTGAGATATCTTGCTAACCAACAGACAGACAGACAAACAGACAAACGCTGGCAAAAACATTACCTCCTGCGGCCTGCGGCCTGGCGGAGGTAAAAATGAGAAATCAGGAAGGGGGCAAACACTTTTTCCACACCATTGTAAATGACTTTTATCAAAAAAAAAAAATTCTAATTGTCTGACAATCATTACCTGTGTGACTTTGATGTTTTAACCAGTGACGGATGTCAGTTTACCATTTATTATATGTACAAAAATAAAAAGAATGACAAAAAAAATCATAAATATCTTACTTATTCTTTTGGAAAGGGAACTCAAGAAGTTTTTGAACTGCTCTTTAAGCCTGAAGGCGCACTCATTTCACATTACACCTACTGCACCATAAAGATCAAAAAATCCTCTGCTCTTAATCACACCTTTTGTGGATTAAAAAATCCTGAACTCTGGTGCCACTCGGTGGTGATGCAGGGAAATAAGAATAATGTGAAAAAGCTGACCAGCCAAATTCACTAAATTTAGTCAAGTCATGACAATTTACAGCTGCGCCACATACAACGTCTTTGAATTTTTAAGGATTATTTACATCTCAAGAGCTGCTGTGGAACTAATGTGACTTAAGATGACATATGGTCCACTTCACTTTTCTGTTACTTGAGTCCAAGGATCAGCAACTTCAACCATGCAGTCAATCTGAACAATTTTTGGCCTTAAAGTGACAGCAAAAGAGCTGACTTTTAAGTATAAACTGGACTATCAGCATTATTATTAGAAGAGGTTGTTCCTTTAAAATATGCATTTTCCCCCATCAAAAATTTGTGACTTTTCTGCAACACTTTTTCTCTTAAGTTTGCATTTTTTCATCATAAAAATCCCAAATTTATAATAAATTTGTATTTCTTTGCTCATAAATTAAATTTTTCCTCATAAATTTATTTTCTGCTTGTAATGTTATTTTTTCCATGCAAATTAGATTTTTCCTCTGTAAATGCAATATATCGTTTGTTTTTTTAAAAATTAATTTGCATGATTATTCCTGTAAATTTTTTGAGCAAAACAGTTGCCTGTGCTTCAGAGACGAAGGTTGCGGACCCATGCTTTCTAAGTCTCATTTTAACAGTGCAGTGTGAAGTTCTTCCACTCCAGTCAGCTGTCCTCAATTTGTATCCAAGGGGTACTTACTGGACTGGACCTACACATCTAACACACACCTTGTCATGTGTTTCTGTGAGAGCGCGATGGCGTACTCGGCCACCACAGTCTTCCCCGCCGATGTGTGCGCAGCGACAAACACAGAATCGTGGGCCTCCAGCCTGAGAATGGCCTGTTTCTGGAAAACATCCAGTTCAAATGGCCACTGCAGCAGAGAAATAGTTGGTGAGCAAAGAGAAAAGTTACTTCTATTCAATGATGCATCACAGATACAGAGCTGATAAATGAGAAGGTGATGAGGGTTTGGGGGCGTACCACAAAAAAAGACATAATTTCATAACAGGATGATACTTTTAGCCCCCACCTTAAAAGCTGGATTGGGGATGCGTTTATAGAAATTGTCGCATGGTGACGTTATGTTCACCAGAATGGCCCACTTCTTGTTTCCCACTGGGTTTTCTTTTGGCTTCAGTTTCTCATCTTTTCCTTTCTCAGGGGGAGTAGAAGATGACGGAACATCCTGCAGATGACAGAAGTCAACTGAAGTTCAGAGCAGTTAATCATCAGCCAGAGGTAACGGTGGGAGGAAGCTTTGGGACATAAAGAAGTTTCAGCTGTTGTATTTGCCTTTATTTCAGTTAAGTTCTTCTCATGATAACGTATATTAAGACGTAGCTGAAAACAGTCTCCAGATTTATTGTAGCACACATGATGTACAGCACAACCTCAATTACAAGAAGGTTGGAATGCTGTGTAAAATCTGAATAAAGACAGAATGTAATAATTGGCAAATCTCATGAGCCACTATTAACAACGCAATCCAGGTTTCTGGGACATTTTATTCTTTCATGAAACATATTAGCTCATCTTAAATTTAATGGCAGCAGCATGCCTCAAAAGTGTTAGGACAGGGTCATGTTTATCACTGTGTAGCATCCCCTCTTCTTTCTACGACAGCCCACGGATGTCTGGGAACTGATGAAGCCAGCTGCTGGACCCTGTGAGAGGAATGTTGTCCCAATTTTGTCTGATGTAGGACTCTAGCTGTTCAACGGTCCTGAGTATTCTTTGTGTTATTTTGTATTTCCTTACACCCCAAATGTTTTCAGTTGGTGAAAGGTCTGGACTGTAGACAGGGCAGACCAGCCACTGGCCAAGTCTGCTATGAAGCCATAATGTTGTGATAGATGCAGTACACTATTTAGTAATGCTATGCTTAATATAAATATTCCAACCAAAAAAATGTTGCTTGAATGAGAGCATATGCTCCTCTAAAACCTGTACAATTTAGTACTCATAGTGCCTTTCCAGATGTTCATGTTGCCACCTCCATAGGCACTAATGTAACCCTCAAAGATGCAGGCTTTTGAACTAAGTGCTGATAACAAGCAGGATAGTTCTTCTCCTCTTTTCTCCAGAGGATGCTGCGTCCATGACTTCAAATATCAATTTATGCTAACATGGAACAGCTTTGGCTTTGCCTCACTCAGTCATGTTACTGGTCTGTTGCCCATTACCATAACTGGTTGTGTCATTTTCCTCCAGCTGTTTTTTTTTTTTTTTTTGAGTATCACTTACTTTTCCAGTCTTTTGTTGCCCTTGTTCCCACTCTTTTGAGATGTGTTGCTGCCTTCAAATTCAAGATGAGTTAATACTTTCCATTAGATAGAAAAAAGTCTCACTTTCAACATTTCACACGTTTTCTATATTCTGTTTTTAATAAAACTGTTGTTCATGAGATTTGCAAATAAGTGCATTCCATTTTATTTAGATTTTACACAGCATCCCAACGTTGTTGGAATTGGAGTTGCAATTTTTTTAACTTAAATTTCTCTCTGTGACCCCCGTCACGGGAAACCTGATCTGATGTATTCTACGTGCTTTGAATCTAAGCAACAAATCATCAGATCAACTCAGATCAAACTCTATAAAGTGCCAAATCCCGAAAACAGTCTTGTCAAGACACTGAACACAGAGCAGTGAGAGGCACAGTCTTATTTTCAATTAATGGGCAGAGTTTCTCAGCAGGTCTCTGCATAGGCATGACAAATCAAAAAAATGTCCCAACACGTTTACTTCAATTTGTGTGTATTCATACTCTGCAATATTAACAGCGAGGATCCTTTGCACAACAAGCACAACCACACTTACGAGAAGTCTTGTCAAACAGATGTCAAACATATCAAGTGGTATTATCAACTAAATATGAACCATTTGCACCTGCTTTTCATCTTTACCAGATATCTGAGATATAAGAAATACCTTAATGCCAAAATCTTCCAAACTGTTGGTTCTGGGGAGCCTGGGTGCGTCTGAAGCTCCTTGGCCTCCCTCCTCCGCATCAGGTTGCAAATCATTGGCATCGTCCAACGTGGACAGAAGGGACATGAGGTTGACCTCTGCTTTTACTATTTTTGCATCTGGAAAATACAAATTGATAAAAAATAAATAAATAAGAGAAATCCAGGCTAAAAATTAAATTAACACCAAGAGACCTAGAAGAACTTTTAAAAATATCAAATGTTTTATATTTCAATTTAATTTGTGTTTACTTACATAAGCATATGATTCAAAATGTCTAACAATGCCTTATGCAATTATTACAAATGTCAATGAAGATGTGGATATCTCTGCTTAGAATAAATGATAGTAATGAGTGGATGAAAATGAATGAAAACTAACCTTTGTCAGTAAAGTCCATCCCAGCCTTAAATCCAGGTGGAACTTTCTCCAAATCTACAAGAAATGTGTGACAAAAAAGCACAGGTTTAGAATTAAAGTACACTAGGATATTTGGAATCATGATCAAATTCAGTTATACAGCAGGCAAATGATATTAGCTACCTGCATTTCTGTCAGATAATGCATCACATCCCTCAGAAAATTGTTGCAATTACATATGTTCTAGTATTCTCATAGTTATTTCTTTTGCTTACATTAAAACGACAAGAAAAGTAGGAGAAACCAGCCAAATCTGAGACATTCCACACATAATAAAATAATGGACTGAAACGTAACAAATTTAAAAAGTCACCGTTCTCAAAGTCTATTTCTTCACCCAGTACTGATCTCTTCTTGATTTGGTCCAGTGTGAGTTCCTCCATCCCTCCTGTGGAGATCGTCATAGCGACAAACACATTGAGGAAAAACTGAAAAAAAACCTTTAAATACAGAATAAATTAAAAAAACACTCAGCTGATCGAATCTCACCGGGGAGGAAGGGGTAGTTGGTGTTGCTTCCTCGAAGGCTCTCTGACGGGGGTCCAGGCTGACGCTGCAAAGACAACGAATTCTTCGCCGAGAGACCAGTGTTCTCGAGTAGAACCTAAAAGAGTGAAACAAAGGAGAAAACGACAAAATTGACTTCTGCTTCATTTCAAGAGGACCTGGTAAGGTTTCCTCTACTCTCTAAAACATGTGAGGTTTTTCCTCTTAAATTTGTGACTTTTCTTGCAATTTTTTCATTTTTTTAAACAAATTTGTATTACGTTTTTCTTGTGAATTTGTTGGTTTTTTTCCACTTGTAGATTTGTGACCATTTATTTTGTAAATTTACAACTTTTGTAAATTTTGGACTTTTTTTCTTGTGAATGTGAAATCTTTGGGACTTAGATCATATGAATTTAGGAACTTCCTCTGGTAAATTTGGAACATTTTCAAGAACATTTTCAAATTTTTCCTTGTAATTTTGTGACTCATTATTTGTAAATTTGTAACTTCTGCTCATATTTGTAACTTCTTTTCCTCTTAAATTTACTACTGCATTTTTCCCCTTCTTTACATCATCAGATTTTTTTTTCCCCCTCACTTTACTTACTGTGCCACTTTGGCAACCTTCTCCTCAGATATTTGCTATTTTCCTTCTCTGGCGGTTATGGGCCAAATAAACTGCATTTGGCTCTGGATCTCTGGGCTACAGCATGGGCCAGCATTATCCCAGTACAGTGTTAAACAGTAATGAAAGCCTGTAAGCATGTGCAGAAGCTCCCATATAAAGCACATCACCTCAGTCAAGTAGAGGCAGAAAGGTTGCCAACACAATTCCTTGTTCAAAGAGAGAAGCAGGATCTATTTGCATAATAGAAACCTAGGTTCACTCTGAGTTTGGTGACCAAATTAGCAATAGCCACACTGAATGATAGCTTCCACTTAATAAGAAAATCCACATATTTGTAGTTTGTAACCATCTCTCTACTGGGCAGCATGATGGTACAGTGGTTGGCACTGTTACTTCACAGCTAGAAGATTCCAAGTTCAAACCCCTGGGCTGGCAGGGGTAGGAACCTTTCTGTGAGGAGTTTGCATGTTCTCCCTGTGCTCTGTGGGTTTACTCTGGGGGCTGTAGTTTCCTCCCACAATCCAAAGAGATGCATGTTAGGTTAATTGGTGACTCTAAATTGTCCCTAGGTATTCGTCTATGTTTGGCCCTTAGACTAGAGACTTAAGCTGGATTTACAGTGACTCTGGATGCAGTCTGTTGTGGATGCAGAGTGGACGGAGCCTTGCGTCCATCCCTACCAGCAATGTTTGTTTTGAAGCGGTATGGATTAAGAACAGGGTTCGAAATACAAGATCCTGTGAGAATTATAAAAAATAACACGAGATCTTGAGAAAGACCCAAAAGAGGCTGAGAAAGACCGATTGCAATCACGTGACAACAAGAAGGAAGAGTGGTGTACTGGCTCTCCACCTGGATTTTTGTGCTCTAATAATACGTAAATAGCCTGTTAATTTTAATTCTATTAAGTGTTTGTATGTTATGTTAAAGTTTTTACCTTCTCTGAGACAGTGGTGGAGGAGTAGTCCTCAGAAAAAAACGAACAATCCTTAAATAGTTTTTAATGAACAAACAGCTATTAAATACAGTAGACACCGCTGCTTTTCCTTGCGGACTGGATCTGGCATCTGTCAAAAATAGACTTGTTGCATTTCATTAGCGATCTGAATCCGATGAGCCAGATTTGTTCTGCAATGGCCTGGACCAGGTGGGAATTAGAACATTGCAAGAATGGGAACTATATACTGCAGAGACCAGATCGCAGACACAACAGAGTGAATCCAGAGTCAGTGGAAATCCTGGGTTAATGTTGCTACTAGTTAAGTGCTTTCAGTGCTGTTTGTGACAGGAAAAAGTGCTATATAAGTACAGGTCATTATCTTCCTTGTGAAGTTAAGATGTGGGATGTTAATTGGTAACTCACTTGAGTAAGAAAATGTCAGCTTGGTTGTATCTGTAATTAAAACCAATCTGAGTTTCTGCAAATGAGAGTGAACAACATTAAAAGCTGACTGCAAAAACTCAAAAACCTGCCTAAAGTGACAATGAACAGCAAAATGATACAACACACTTAAATTATCACATAGATAATTGATGTAGATGGTAAATAAAATAGGCCCTAAAACTGAACCTTGAGGCACAACCTTAGAGACCTCCAGAAAAGAGAAAGTGTATCCATCCATCTGTAATATAACTAGAAGGCACTCAGAGAGTGCATACCTCTGCCAAAGCTGTTGTTCACTTAAACTCCGCTCTGCCACTGCATATCGGCCTCAGGCAACAATCTTGGCAGAGGTAAAAATCCATCCAGTAGTTTTTTGTGTAATCTTGCTAAACCATTGGTAGGACATTGAGCCTTGGTGGAGGTATGCATTCATGGATCACATCCAAAATGTAAAAGGTTCGTGTGTAGCCCAAGAGCCACCTGTGGTGAAAATTTCATCAAACTCTGTCCAGTAGTTTTGGCGTAATCTTGCTAACACACTGTGAGAAGATAGAACCTTGGTAGAAGTATGTGCTCTCGGATCATCAGCAAAATGTAATGGGTTCCTCTCTAGCCCAAGGACCACCTCTGGTGAAAATTTCATCCAAATCCATCCAGTAGTTTTTGTGTAGTCCTGCAATGCCCTTGGTGGAGGTAGGCACTCTCAGATCAGCACCACACTAAGCATCTGTTCCCCGTGCCATTACACACATTTCCTAAAAATTTCATCAAAATCTGTTCGTAACTTTTTGAGTTATGTTGCTAACAGACAGACAAACCAACGCCGGAAAAACATAACCTCCTTGGTGGAGGTAGTAAGTAGATTACCTCAGTGAAGTCCAGCAGCATCCCGGTGGTTGGATCTCGGACAACAGAGAGTTCAGAATGAAGTGGAGAAGGAGTGCAGTTGAGCAGAGAGTCAAAGTTTGTCTTCCTCTGAGTCACTCTGTTAACGGCAGCAACAGAAAACACAACATCGTCTGCTGCGTTTGTTGTCAACAGTAAAAACTCCAATATCACAACATATTTGTTAATCACATTTGTTAATTGCTTTTTAAAATATAATTCTTTTCGGTATGCTAATAATCTTGATTTTTCATTTCCATTTTATGAATTCAGACTGTGTGAATTTAGGACTACCTTCTCACTACTACTTAATAAAACTAATATATTAGAAATATTGCACAACTAACAGAGTTTTCAGCACAGACAATGAGATAACCAAGCAATATGTATATACTTGAGAAACTTCTGGAAGGCAAAGTCTGTGTCGTGAATAGGAAGCCACGCAGGGTCTCGTAAGAACTGTTTCTCTACTTCTCTCTCCAGGTTCAGGCTGGTGGGAGGAAGCCCGTGGGGTAGCTGTCGAAGGAGAAAGAAGATTGGGCATCTGTTAATGGAAGCATCCTGATGAGTCATATGACCAAATCATTGTTACACTGAAGGATTAAAACTCAACAATCAAAATTAAACTTGAAGAATAGCTGAGATGAATAACTGTCACAGTGAGTCTGAAGGAAATGTGCATCTCTTATTAAAGATGTTTTCATGAAGAACCTGCCTCAGTTCAGTGTGCAGCAGCAATACAAATACCATCCACTCACTAGTGAGAAATGTCCCAGATGAATTAGCTGCCCGGATGAGTTTGAAGGTCAAAAACTAGTGAATATTCAATCTTGCAGCATCTTTTATTTGTGTTAAATGCACATCTGTTGGCTTAAAAATTCAGCTTAAAGGTTTAAACAGGTCATTTTGAGCATATACATTAGGTTCACATTAATGACATTAGACATGCAGTGATTAATACATTCTAAGTAAAAACAGATGTTTATTAGGCCAACAGCTGCACTTTTCTTCTTATTTTGTATTTATTTGTTTTCATTTGTGCGCAAGCTAATAAAAAGAAAACATTAATTGTGCCAAGTTTTTTTTAAATACCATCACCTCTTTTCCACACTCCGAGTTTCAAACTGCATTCTTTCCCCAAGTTAAAGCTGTTGGCAATACTGGTGTCACTGGGACAAATAACTCAAATATTGTTAGTGGCCTGAACATGGATGAGACTTCTCTACCACTTCAGGGTGGTTGTGAGGCTTCAGAAATTCTAATCTTCACTTCTGATGAGGGCTGGATTGCTTTAAAACCCTGTTTTTTCACCCATGGACTGCTTTTTGATAGAGTGCTTAGAATAGAACAGAACAGAACAGAACAGAACAGAATAGAATAGAATAGGTATTCTAGGTAGGTGCATGAGGTTGAGAGATAGCGGCTAGATATAGTCGGCTTCACCTCAACACACAGCTCTGGTTCCGGAACCAGTCTCCTGGAGAGGGGCTGGAGCTTGGCCTTCTCTGGAGTTGCCCTGGGTGAGAGGCGACGAGCAGGGGTGGGTATTCTTGTATCCTCCCACCTTGCTGCCTCTATATTGGAGTTTTCCCCGGTGGACGAAAGGGTTGCTTCCCTGCACCTTCGGGTTGGGAAACGGGTCCTGACCATCGTTTGTACCTATGCATCAAATAATGGTTCAGAGTACCCACCCTTTTTGGAGTCTGTGACTGGGGTGCTGGAGGGTGCTCCTCTTGGAGACTTCATTGTCCTACTGGGGGACTTCAATGCGCACGTGGGCAACAACAGTGAAACCTGGAAGGGGGTGATTGGGAGGAACGGCCTGCCCGATCTGAACTCGAGTGGTGTTCAGTTATTGGACTTCTGTGCTAACCTCAGTTTGTCCATAACGAACACCATGTTCAAGCATAAGGGTGTCCACATCCTAGGTTGCAGGTCGATGATTGATTTTGTTATCGTGTCATCAGACCTGCGACCGTATGTCTTGGACACTCGGGTAAAGAGAGGTACAGAGCTGTCAACTGATCACCACCTGGTGGTGAGTTGGAGCCGATGGCAGGAGAGGATGCCATTCAGACCTGGTAGACCCAAACGTATAGTGAGGGTGTGCTGGGAACGTCTGGCTGAGGCCCCTGTCCGGGAGGTCTTCAACTCCCACCTCCGGAAGAACTTCAACCACATTCCAAGGGAGTCTGGAGACATGGAGTCTGAATGGGCCATGTTCTCCACCTCTATTGTTGAAGCGGCGGCCCAGAGCTGCGGCCGCAAGGTCGTCGGGGCATCTTGTGGTGGCAACCCCCGAACCAAGTGGTGGACACCAGTGGTGAGGGGGGCCATTAAGTGGAAGAAGGAGTCCTATCAGGCTTGGTTGGCTTGTGGGACTCCCGAAGCAGCTGAGGTGTACCGGCAGGCCAAGCGGAGTGCAGCTCGGGTGGTTGCTGAAGCAAAAACCCGGGTATGGGAGGAGTTTGGTGAGGCCACGGAACAAGACTTTCGGTCGGCCTCGAAGAGATTCTGGCAAACCGTCCGGCAGCTCAGGAGGGGGAAGCAGCTCCCTGTCCACACTGTGTATGGTGCGGATAGGGCACTGTTGACTTCGACTGGGGATATCATCGGGCGGTGGAAGGAATACTTTGAGGATCTCCTCAATCCCACTGATACGCCTTCCACAGAGGAAGCAGGGCTTGTGGATGAGGGGGACGACTCGCTTATCATAGGGGCTGAGGTCGCCAAGGTGGTTAAAAATCTCCCTGGTGGCCGGACCCCGGGGGTGGACGAGGTTCGCCCTGAGTACCTCAAGGCCCTGGATGTTGTAGGGCTGTCATGGTTGACACGCCTTTGCAACATTGCGTGGAGGTTGGGGGCAGTGCCTTTGGCATGGCAAACCGGGGTGGTGGTTCCTCTCTTTAAAAAAGGGGACCGGAGGGTGTGCTCCAAATTTAGAGGGATCACACTCCTCAGCCTCCCTGGGAAGGTCTATGCCAAGGTACTGGAGAGGAGAGTCCGGTCATTGGTTGAACTTCGGATTCAGGAGGAGCAATGTGGTTTTCATCCTGGCCGTGGCACATCAGACCAGCTCTTTACCCTCTTGAGAATTCTCGAGGGTTCGTGGGAGTCTGCCTAACCAGTTTATATGTGTTTTGTGGACTTGGAGAAGGCATTCGACTGTGTCCCTTGTGGTTTTTTGTGGGGGGTGCTTCGGGAGTATGGAGTATCGGGCTTATTGTTACAAGCTATTCGGTCTCTGTACGACCGTTGTGAGGGTTTGGTTCGTATTGCCAACACTCAGTCGGACTCATTCCCAGTGAGAGTTGGACTCCACCAGGGCTGCCCTTTGTCACCGATCCTGTTCATAATTTTTATGGACAGGATTTCTAGGCACAGCCAGGGAATAGAGGGTGTCATGCTTGGTGACCACAGGATCTCCTCTCTGTTGTTTGCAGATGATGTTGTCCTGTTGGCTTCATCCAGCAATGACCTACAGTTCTTGATAGGACGGTTTGCCGCTGAGTGTGAAGCGGCTGGGATGAGAATCAACACCTCCAAGTCCGAGTCCATGGTCCTCAGCCGGAAAAAGGTGGATTGTCCTCTCTGGGTTGGGGACAGGCTCCTGCCCCAAGTGGAGGAGTTTAAGTATCTTGGGGTCTTATTCACGAGTGAGGGGAGAATGGAGCGAGAGATTGACAGACGGATCGGAGCAGCATCTGCAGTGATGCGGACGTTGTACTGGTCTGTTGTGGCAAAGAGGGAGCTGAGTTCTAAGGCAAAGCTGTCGATTTACCAGTCAATCTACATTCCTACTCTCATCTATGGTCACGAGCTTTGGGTAATGACCGAAAGAACGAGATTGCAGATACAAGTGGCTGAAATGAGCTTTCTTCGTAGGATTGCTGGACTCACCCTCAGAGATAGGGTGAGGAACTCAGTCATCCAGGAGAGGCTCAGAGTAGAACCACTGCTCCTCCACATTGAAAGGAGCCAGTTGAGGTGGTATGGGCATCTGATCAGGATGCCTCCTGGACGCCTCCCACTTGAGGTGTTTTGGGCAAGTCCCAGTGGGAGGAGATCCCGAGGCAGACTCAGGACTCGGTGGAGAGACTATGTCTCCCAGCTGGTCTGGGAACGCCTTGGTATCCTCTCTGAAGAGCTGGAGCAGGTGGCTGGGGAGAGGGAAGTCTGGGCTTCTCTGCTTGAACTGGTGCCTCCATGACCTGGACCTCCAGAAAAGCGGTAGAAGATGGATGGATGGAAGAATAGAATAGGCTTTATTGTCATTGTACAGTTGTACAGTGTTCAAGCTGTGTATATTCTGGAAATATACACAGGTATGGTAGTGGCTTCACAGATGGAACTATGTACATAAGAGTACGGAGTGTGGAACACACAATTGAACTCAAAGTTGAGTGAAGTGGCCCAAGGATTATGGAAAATATACTGTACATACTGTATATACATGAAAGTGTTAAGTGCAAAGACAGGTGTGTTACTGTGATAATTAAAAAGGTCCTCTGTTCTGTGCATGTGAGCGTTGGGGGGGGGGGGGGGTCCTGACTGTTGACAGTTCGGATGGCTCAGGGGAAGAAACTGTTTGTCAGTCTGGAGGTGTGAGACCTGATTGATCTGAACCGTCGTCCAGAGGGAAGCAAGTCAAACAGGTGGTTGGCAGGATGTGAGGGGTCTCCTGTGATGGCCTTGAACCTTCTGTGACAGAAGGATCTGGAGATGTCCTCCAGGGAGGGCAGAAGGCCGCCGATGATTTTTTTAGGCCGTGTTGATGAGACTCTGCACAGCCTTCCTGTGCTCGGTCGTGGAGCCGGCATACCACACACCCAGATTAGCGGTAGAAGACCAGCAGCAGCTTCTAGTCCAGGTTGTTCTTCCTCAGGATACGGAGGAAGTGCAGCCACTGCTGGGCTTTCTTCACCAGGGCCTTGGTGTTGACAGTCCAGGAAAGGTCAGAGGAGATGAGGGTGCCCAGGAACCTGAAGGTGGGGACAGTTTCCACACAGTCACAATTTATAAGGGAGGGGGGGTCCTGTCTGTTCTTGCTCAAGTCCAGTATGAGTTCTTTGGTTTTTTGGACATTCAGTTTCAGGTTGTTTGCTTGGCACAACAGTAGCAGATTATCTACCTCCGCCCTGTATGCCTTCTTATCATCATGGGTGATGAGCCTAACCAAGGTGGTATTTTCCACGTACTTCACGATGGCAGTGGCTGGGTTGGTTGGAATATAGTCAGACGTGTACAGGGAGTACAGTAGAGTGCTGAGCACGCAGCCAGTGCTGAGAGACAGCTTAGAGGAGTGGTGGGGGCCGAGTCTCACTGCTTATGGGCAGTTGGTGAGAAAGTTTTTTATCCAGGAGCAGGTAGGGTAAGGTGGGAGGATCTGGAGGAGATGGAGTTTATTGATCAGGATGTCTGGGATAATGGTGTTGAAAGCTGAGCTGTAGTCCATAAAGAGCATCCTCACATACAGTGGATATAAAAAGTCTACACATCCCTGTTCAAATGCCAGCTTTTCGTGATGTAAAAAAATGAGACCAAGATAAATCTTTTCAAAACATTTTCCACCATTAATGTGACCTATAACCTGTACAACCCAATTGAAAAACAAACTGAAATCTTTTAAGGGGAAAAATAAAAAATAAAAAACAATAATCTGTTTGCATAAATATGCACACCCTTAAACTAATACTTTGTTGCAGCACCTTTGGCTTTTATTACAGCACTCAAGTCTTTTTGAGTAGGAGTCTGTCAGCGTGGCACATCTTGATGTGGCAATATTTGTCCACGCTTCTTTGCAAAAACACTCAAAATCTGTCAGATTGTGAGGGTATCTCCTGTGCACAGCCCTCTTCAGATCACCCCACAGATATTCGATCGGATTCAGGTCTGGAGTCTGGCTGGGCCATTCCAAAATCTTAATCTTCTTCTAGTGAAGCCTTTCTTTTGTTGATTTGGATGTGTGCTTTGGGTCATTGTTGTGCTTACCAAGATGAAGTTCTTCTTCATCTTCAGCTTTCTAGCAGAAGCCTGAAGGTTTTGTGCCAACACTGACTGGTATTTGGAACTGTTTATAATTCCCTCCAGGCCCCAGTTCCAGCTGAAGAAAAACAGACCCAAAGCATGATGCTGTCAACACCATGCTTCACGGTAGGTATGGTGTTCTTTTGGCAATGAGCAGTGTTGTGTTTGCGCCAAATATACCTATTGGAATTATGGCCAAAATGTTCAACCTTGGTTTCATCGGACCATAACACATTTTCCCACATGTGTTTGGGAGATTTCAAATGTGTTTTTGCAAAATGTAGCTGGGCTTGGATGTTTTTCTTCATAAGATAAGGTTTCCGTCTTGCCACCCTAGACGGGAGATTGTTGTCACATGTACTAAACAGCAAGTACTTGCCAGAAATTCCTGCAGCTCCTTCAATGTTGCTGGCAGCCTCTTGGCAGCCTCCCTGACCAGTTTTCTTCTCATCTTTTCATCAATTTTGGAGGGATGTCCAGTTCTCGGTAATGTCACTGTTGTGCCATATTTTCTCGACTTGATGATGACTGTCTTCACTGTGTTCCATGGTATATTTAATGCCTTGGAAATTCTTTTGTACTCTTCTCCTGACTGATATCTTTGAACAATGAGTTCCCTCTGATGCTTTGGAAGCTCTCTGCGGACCATGGTTTACGCTGTAAAATGTGACTACAAAAATGTCAGGAAAAGCCTACAAGAATAGCTGAACTTTATTTGGGGTTAATCAGAGGCACTTTAAATGGTGGCAGGTGTGTGCTGACTCCCATTTAACATGATTTTGAATGTGATTGGTTAATTCTGAACACAGCCACATCCCCAGTTATAACAGGGTGTGCATATTTATGCAAGCAGGTTATTGTAAGTTTTTTATTTTTTTATTTTTTTCCCCTTAAAATATTTCAGTTTGCTTTTCAATTGGGTTGTACAGGTTATAGGTCACATTAACGGTGGAAAATGTTTTGAAATGATTTATCTTGGTCTCATTTTTTTACATCACAAAAAACTGGCATTTGAACAGGGGTGTGTAGACTTTTTATATCCACTGTAGTTTCTTGGGTTCTCCAGGTGGCTCAATGGTCTGTGGAGTGTCGTGGCGATGGCATCTTCCATAGACCGGTTCTCCCTGTAGGCGAACTGGTGGGGGTTGGGTGGGCAGTCCCTGATGTGCTGGGACACCAGTCGCTCAAAACACTTCACGACGACAGACACGAGTGCTATGGGTCTGTAGTCATTCAGGCTGTCAATTGTGGACTTTTTGGGGATGGGGATGATGGTGGAGGCCTTGAGGCAGGAGGGGATGGTGGTGTGCATCAGGGAGAGGTTGAACATCTTGGTGAGGATCTCTGCCAGCTGGTCTGTACATGTTTTGACCACTGCTCCTGGGATGCCATCAGGACCAGCAGCTCTGCGGGGGTTCACTGCTCTCAGTTGCTTCCTCACCTCATGCACCTGTGTGGGGGGGTGGGGGGCGAGTTGTGGGGGGAGGTGAGCTCAAACCGAGCAAAGAAGCTGATAAGCTCCTCTTGCCAGAGTGAGGCTGCTGTCTGGTGTTGGGGGGCCTTGGCCCCTGTAGTTGGTGAGGGCCTGGATGCCTCTCCACATCTGTCTGGGGTTGTTGTCTATCAGGACGCCCTCCACTTTCCTCCTGTAGACGTTCTTAGCGTGTTTTATGCCTCTTCTCAGGTTGGCTGTGGCAATGCTGTACAGAGAGCTGTCCCTCTGCCTGAAGGCCAAGTTGTGAGCTCTGATTAGAGCTTGGACCTCACTGGTCATCCAGGGTTTCCGGTTGGGAAAGACTCGGATGCGTTTGCTGACTGTCACATTTTCAGAGGTACTCTACACAATACTTGAAACCAAAAAACACAATTCTCCTTGATTTACCACCGTTTTACCACATTTTAATGCATACGGTGTGATTCCCTCATTTGAGGGCACTGCATTGTGTCCTTTTGTCCTGATGTTACCAATGACTTTTATGCATACAGTACATAGATTTATTGTTTCTGTGGCACTTCTGACAGTCAACAAAACTATGAAAACAAGCTTGAAAGTTCATTGGACACACTTTTTAATGTATCATGTTGTTTTCCAGGAAACTGTAGAACAACCTTCAGCAAAATTTTCAGAGTGCACATCCCCTGATTATGTGCATGATTTAGGGCTTTGGAAAAATGGTGATGAGGGAAAAGAGCCGTTTGTTTTAAAAATACAATATATGAAGACAGTAGGCGGATGGCTAGATGCAGCTTTAAAAATGACACAACCTCCCCTGTTCATGACTGACCGTGCTCTGTGGGGCTAAAGGCTGGCCGGGCAGGGGGTGAGTGATGAGCTCAAACCTGCCAGAGCATCCCATCTCCAACAGGGACAGAGGCAGGTCCGCGGGGCCAGCAGGGGCCACATCTAGAGGGAGACAACAAAGTGGAAAGTGAGACGACTAAACTAAGTGTAAACTAATCTACATTAAACGGGGCGGGTGAGGTCAGGAAGATCCCCAGTTTGAGTACGCCTGCTACATCAACTCACTTATCTGGTTAAACAAATACTGATTAGCATTGATTATTACAGCGATTGAGTAAGCATAAAATCTGCAAAGTAAACTGCCTGTCAGCCGCATCACTACCAGCTACACACTTAAAGTGTTTAGCGGAATTCAAAATGTTGCAAAAAAAATATTCAAAGTGGTGGTTCTGCGTTTAAAAGTGCATACTTACTGATTCTGTCCATGTTTGAGCTGTAAACTGAAGCTAAAAAATTGTTTCCGTCACCACGGAAGTTGTCATGACAACCGGAAGTGGTGGCAACAGTGCCTGCTGATAGAAAGATTAAAAACCAAAACAAAAATGCTGTCTGTAATATTTTTTTTTACAATTAATTTGAATATTTATAAAATGCTCTGATATTAAATTAAACTACTGCTTACTTAAAAAAAAACCTTCTTCAGCTGTCATACGTCACATTTACGCGCCGATGTTGTTCGTTGCGGCTTTGTCACAACATTTTCGGTGAGTTATTCAAGACTGTTTCTTTAAAAAAATAAAAATGACACGCTTGTGTGCTTTTAATAATGCATCCGACTTTGTTTGTATTGCTATATTTGTATCCTCTTCAAAGGAAGCTGATTTTATGTTTGTCTCTTGAGCGAGTTAGCTTACGTGCTAATTTGTAGTCTTAAAATGAATACAGGTCAAGTGGGCTACGGTCACTCTCCAGGTTTTAATGCCCAATTCCGATTTTTTTTTTTTTTTTTTTTTGCACAAATGTGACCCATATCTGATTTTTTAATGACTGTCTGAACAACACAGATCCGATTTTTTCCACTCCCGACCCAGGCCACTTTCATATGTGGTCCTAATTCCGAGTCGTATCTGATATTTTCTGAAGCGACTTCCGTCTGAACGGTCGTGTCGCATTTCATCCGACTTTTTCCTCATTGAAGTGAGACAGACAATACAGTTCTGCTGTGGCGGATGCCGCAGGCATGGGAGACACCTGATTTTCTCTGCTCTCTTTTTAATCAATCTCCTTCCCTTTATCACTGGATTGTAATTTTTGTCGGCTCAGACTGCACAATAACTTCAGCTTTGCGGGCGGGGGGTTTGGGGCTGAAGCCATAGACATTACATGCGCACAGTAACGACACATTTATTTATACTGTATACAGTATATATATATAAGTGGTCATCTGGCATGTAGAGGAATGAAGGTGGTCTAATTTATTTTGTGCATAAACATTTCTGAATGGTTTTTTTTTTAACATTTATTTTGCTGCGCTGCATCAAAGGTGAAGAAGTTCTGTCCCTGCAATGGTTCGGTGCTCAATATTTACTTCCGCAAACACAGCGCTGTGTCTGACATTGTAGCTGGAGACCATTCATACTCCAGTCTGATGGAGGTCGCATTTAAATTATAATGTGAATGCCCACACCAAAAAATCGGATCGAGCATCAAGATCTGCAGTCTGACCGTAGCCAAAATGAATATAGGTCAAGTGGACCCCTGTGAGCACCCTAAGTGGACCCCGGGATCCAATCTGTACATGTACATTTTCAATTCGTCCATCCATCCATCCATCTTCTACCGCTTTTCCGGAGGTCCGGGTCGCGGAGGCAGCAGTTCAAGCAGAGAAGCCCAGACTTCCCTCTCCCCAGCCACCTGCTCCAGCTCTTCAGAGAGGATACCAAGGCGTTCCCAGACCAGCTGGGAGACATAGTCTCTCCACCGAGTCCTGGGTCTGCCCCGGGGTCTCCTCCCAGTGGGACGTGCCTGAAACACCTCAAGTGGGAGGTGTCCAGGAGGCATCCTAATCAGATGCCCATACCACCTCAACTGACTCCTTTCAATGTGGAGGAGCAGCGGTTCTACTCTGAGCCTCTCCCGGATGACTGAGTTCCTCACCCTGTCTCTGAGGGTGAGTCCAGCAATCCTACGGAGAAAGCTCATTTCAGCCGCTTGTATCCGCAATCTTGTTCTTTCGGTCATTACCCAAAGCTTGTGACCATAGGTGAGAGTAGGAACGTTAAATTGACTGGTAAATCGACAGCTTTGCGTTAGAACTAAGCTCCCTCTTCACCACAACAGACCGGTACAACGTCCGCATCACTGCAGATGCTGCTCCAATCCATCTGTCAATCTCTCGCTCCATTTTCCCCTCACTCGTGAATAAGACCCCAAGATACTTAAACTCCTCCACTTGGGGCAGGAGCCTGTCCCCAACCCAGAGAGGACAACCCACCTTTTTCCGGCTGAGGACCATGGACTCGGACTTGGAGGTGCTGAATTTTCAATTCAGTGATTTGTAAATGTGAAGAAGGACAACAACAAGAATTTGTGTAAGACTGTTGGAAAGACTTCTCCGGTATAAAAAAATATAGGTAAGATGACAGTTAGGCTGACCCAGAGACGGTTTTGGCTCAGTTTCTGCTTTCAAAAGGCGTTCCTTCTCCACCGCTGCTGCTCGTCACCGCTGGCTGCCCCAGATGAAAATCCGCAGAATAGGTATGTGGGACTAGAATGTTCTGAATAAGGCTTTAGAAAATTATGAATCAGTTTATAAATCACTGAACTGAAAATGTACATGTATGCATTGGATCTGAAGGGTCCACTTGGGGCGCTCACTTGGTCAGGGGTTCACTTGACCTGTCCCCCTGAAAATAACGCATGTTCATTTGTTTTATGAGCGTCGATGAAATGCCCACTACACTACACCCTGTCCTGGCAAATGTGATGTTGAATTGCTCTATGTGGTTGCATTTGTTTACATTTCCTCACACCCAAAGCGCCCAGACAGTAAAATGCACACTGCGGATGTTGGCAGCAGGGGCTTGGTATTTTATTGGAAGTGGGTACTATGGGTACGGAAACTGTATCTCTGTCCGAAATGTCTATTGGTACAGAAGAGATGACAATCTGACGAAACCTTTTCAAATTGATTCCAACCTGTTGATAGCTGTGGCACTGGTGAATAGTGTGGTAGAGCTCTGATCTGAGGGTTGCTGGTTTGCATCTGCTGTCGCCGCCATGCCCACACCATTTTACTTGACAGGAGATGGAATTCAGAATTAAAATTAAGAAGTTAGCCTTAGGATTTGGGATTGGGTAAAGTTAGAATGGTTAAAATTTAAGAGGTTAGCATTAAGGTTTAAAAGTGGGTGAGGTTAAAAGGGTAGTAAATAGATATTAATTAAAAAATTGAGACAAATGCCTTAGATTTCCATACCTGTAGCCTGCTACCTTTAAGATATGGCATTATAGGAACATACTGGCCAATCAGATTAGAGCTGTATCTGTCGTAAGCGTTCTATGGGTACATTTCCTTACCCATAGCCTCTGCCCATTTTATTAATATTAGAGATAATCTATTATTGCAAATAAAAGGTCAGAACAGCTTAAAAGATGTGTCTGGTTTGCAGTGATTGTCATCATGGTGGCGTTTCCAAGCTCACTGACGGAGGAAGAGGAAGCACTACAGAAGAAATATGCAAAACTGAAGAAAAAGGTAACAAACATCTTGGACTGTTTTCTAGAATGTCAACAGGGAGCCCTTTTGCATCTTTAGAAGATGAAGTCACTAATGGCCCTTTTCCACTAGTACCCAATCGGCCTTACTCTACACTACTCGGCTCTACTCGGTTCGGCACGGTTGTGTTTCCATTGCAGCTGGGTACAGCTGGGTACGCCTGGGGTGGGTGGGATTTTTTTTACAGCAAGGCGGTGCCACACTCCTGTGACGTAAAACGCACGACCCAAGCAAAACATAACATTGTGGCTGTACAAGGCGACTCCTCGGTCTGTGGCTTTTTGTCAACGTAAAGGCCAAAAAGGACCGCCAGACAAGGGTACAGGAAGCGAGACAAAACAGTCTGGAAAAGTACTGGAGCATCTGGGAAGCCATAGAGCCAAAGACATGAGGATAGGTGTGTGTGTGTGTGTGTATATATATATTTTATAGTAATATGTACATATGTATATTAGCTGCTCTTGCTTGCTTGTTTTTTTTCTTGCCTTCTGATTGTTGCTCTGAGTGTTGCTATCCCTGTGCTGTTGCAATCCTGGAATTTCCCCGTTGTGGGACTAATAAAGGCTTATCTTATCTTATCTTATCTTATACAAACTATATCACATGTGACGTAAGCTAATGATTGCTAATGCTAGTTTGCTTTAAGTAAGTCGTACTACACTGTAATGTCTGCAAGTTATCGCTATTAGGTACTAAAATATGTATGCTGTGTATGTGTGTTTCAGATGGCTCTGTTGCGGGAAAATTACCGCTTCAAACGGTCGGTCTGGCGTTCAATACAGCCTCTCACTGATGTCACCCCAGCTTCACAAACGATCAGTGGTTATAGAGCTTAAGAATGTCTGTAGAATCGTTTAGCTTCCTGTACAACAAATTGCTCTGATCTGTGTGAAAATCATGGAGAGACTGTTGAGACATCATGTCACGTACCTGCTCCAGCAGCACTGAGTCTGTGGTGGTGTCATGGCAAAAAGTGTTCAGCTGACACAACTTGATTCCTAGATTCCCAGGTTATTTTTTTTTTTTTTTTTGTTACTTATTTGTACCCGTAGGTAGATTTGGTTTGCAGTCTGGTGACAAGCCACCGGCTGCTGGTCGCTGCGTGCGCGAGCGCCCTAAACCTACATGTTTTTGGTATGCGGGAGGAAACCGGAGAAATCCCGGAGTAAACCCGCGCAACACGAGGAGAACATGCAAACTCCACACAGCTCACTGTTGGTCGGGGGCTGGGATCGAACCCACGATCTCACGATCTCATGATCCCCGCGATCCCCCGGCCGAGGGTAAAACTGTGCTGCCACAGTGCTAAACCACTGCGCCACCCTGCAGCCCAGTTATGGGGTTATATTAACCACAAAATATATATTCAAAAGGTAAACAGTACTGAGTTTGGTATAATAAGATATATTTGACAATTATGATGCATTTTAGGCCAAAACAAACGATCTAGGATTAAAAGCAATTAATGCAGTCACAAGGTTACATGGAAAATACTTGATTTACTAGATACATGTACTGTAGAAATATATATTCTCTGCATCAACAATGTACTATACATGCATTCATGTAGTATTGCACTGGGAATTGCACTGACAATAAACCTTTGAAGTTTTTGCGGTTGCCTCTTTTTACCTCCGCCAAGGAGGTTATGTGATCATCGGCGTTGGTTTGTCTGTTTGTCTGTTTGTTTGTTAGCAAGATAACTCAAAAAGTTATGGACGGATTTTCATGAAATTTTCACAGATTGTCAGAAATGGGGGATCCTACAGATGATTACATTTTGGTGGTGATCTGGATCACCGTCCACAAGAAAACCGCCATTACGCAAAATGCCATTTTCGTGAATAACTACTGAACCACTAATCCTATCATTGTCAATCCAATTACTTGTCATATGTTTTCATGGTCAAGGAATCTGAAAATGTACACACAAACACTGTATGGGGGGAACTGTGGCGAAAACCGCCATTACGGAAAATGCAATTTTTGTGAATAACTACTGAACCACTAATCCTATCATTGTGAATCCAATTGCTAGTCATATGTTTTCATGGTCAAGGAATCTGAAAATGTACACACAAACACTGTATGGGGGGAACTGTGGCGAAAACCGCCATTACGGAAAATGTGATTTTCGTGAATAACTACTGAACCACTAATCCTATCATTGTGAATCCAATTGCTAGTCATATGTTTTCATGGTCAAGGAATCTGAAAACGTACACACAAACACTGTATGGGGGGAACTGTGGCGCTTGGCGGAGGGCTGCGCTCTCCGAGTGCTTTTCTAGTTACCTCCGCCAGGCCGAAAAGGCCAGGAGGAGGTTATGTTTTTGCCAGGGTTTGTGTGTTTGTCTGTCTGTCTGTCTGTTTGTCTGTTGGTTAGCAAGATAACTCAAAAAGTCTTGGACGGATTTCCATGAAACTTTCAGGCGTTGTTGGAAATGGTACAAGGAAGAACTGATTAAATTTTGGGGATGATCCGCATCACCGTCTGCATACAGGAATTTTTTTAAGCATTTTTCCACACTGTGACATATGGCCATTTTCAACATGTGCGCAGGCGCAATGGACGGCGCTGGGCGTCGTGTCTGACCAACACAAACTCCGCCTTCTTCAACGTTTTAGCCACAAAAGCATGCGGAAAACACTGGTGGCCTGGGCCCGCCAGCCATAGGCGCTGCGCACATTGCGCTGGTCGTCGTGTCTGACCAACACAAACTCCGCGTTCTTCAACGTTTTAGGCACAAAAGCACGCGGAAAACACTGCTGGCCTGGGCCCGCCAGCGTGCGTGTTTTTGCGCCACGCTGCAAAACCTGACACGGCCACCTGTCCGCCGCCCGATTATTTGCCACAAATTCCCCGCCCAGCTATAGGCGCTGCGTAAAAACGACCTCTCTGCCGGGGAAAATTCTAAATTCTGTTTTGCCGCAGAGCGCAACCCCAATATAATATAAAACCCACGGCAACCTGTCTAACCAATCTGCATCCGTCAGTGGAGGAGATGGACACACCAACACTTCAGTTTATTACCTCCGCCAAGGAGGCAATGCTTTTACAACCGTAAAACGGGGCTACAAGGGACGGCGGGGTAATTCAGTTCAATTCAATTCAATCGTTTATTTCAAACTCAGGGTTCATATTATGAGCAAAACAAAAACGAGTAGAAAATAGATAAACAAATAAATAAATAAAGTATATGCAGATCAGCAGACACTCGGCGCTCTTGTAACAACAATGACATACAATAATGGGCTCAGTATAAAATGGAACGCCACCACTTCCAAATGCTGGAATGAAGTGTGAGTGACGAGTTGACAATTGCTGATATAAGATGATTGTTACATGCCAGCAACCTTCTCAAAAAACTGTAAACATTCTTACGTATCAATTCGCCGAAAGACAGAATGTTCACAGACACAAACATCTTGCTTGCACTCGACCTTCGTGGTACATCTAACAATCTTCTTAAGGAGTTATTATATGCAATGCGGATTTTGTTCCTAACAGCAACATTGCTATTAAACCATAAAGGCGAGCAGTACATTGAGGTACAGAAGGTCTTGAACAACATACATTTGACATCAGGAGAACATCTATGGAAATTTCGCAACAGTAAATTTGTTTGAGCGTACAGTTTCCTGAGATGCCTGTTACAATCAACATTGGTCTTATCAGATTCAATCCACACACCTAGGTATTTGACTTTTTCAACAAAGTTCAAGCTATTACCACAGAGTGGCATAACAGGATTCGATGTATTGACACCCTTTGGTTTGAAAGCTATACACAGATTTAGTACAGTTGAACAGGATGTCATTTTTTTCACCAAATTTTTCACAAACCGAAAGGAGATGTTGCATCGCTGCAGTAGACAAACTTAACAAACAGAGGTCATCAGCGTAGAAAATGTGATTTAACAGTGCACCGTTAAAGGAGCCGCCCACATTAGTATTGTTCAGCAGTACACTGAGATCATCAACATAGACATTAAACAACAAGGGTGACAGTATACCACCTTGTTTAACACCGTTGGTCACATGAAATTTGGATGAGGTGACATTGCCCCATCTAACAACCATAGACTGCCTTCTGTACCAGTATAGCAGGATGCTAACAATGTAAATAGGAGTACCTCGATCGATCAGTTTTCTGAACAAACACCAGCGGTTAATCCTGTCAAAAGCTTTGCTAGCATCCAGGAACGTAGCATAGACACTAGTGGAGTGGCTTCTGAAGTAGTCAACAAATTCATGGAGTAGGTAAACAGCCTTGTCAGTTGAAAGAGCTGATTTGAAACCAAACTGATTGTCGTTTGTCCACAGATAATCCTCAATTCTGTTCAGGAATAAACCCTCTAACAGTTTAGATATAACATTTGCAATAGCTATAGGTCTGTAGTTGTTCATATCAGAAAGACTGGCACACTTGTTTTTCACTAGAGGAATAATAACAGAGTCCATCAACATATCTGGCATGTAACCATGAACAAGCATACAGTTAAAACACAATGACAACAGAATACACAAATTGAAATCAGCGTTGATGAGGCATTCACTGGTGAGACAGTCAGGGCCAGCTGATTTGCCTTTCTTGAGAACTTTGATCAGTGAATCAACTTCAACAGGAGTAACAGTAGAAATATCAGAGGCATCAAACATGTCGTTATACAGACGAATATCATGCATAACAGAATCCTTCATTGAAACATTCTTGACTGAGTTGAAAATAGCTTCATAATGACATTTCCACTTTTCAGCAATATTAACGTCACCAGTCACACCATCAATAGTGTTTGATCTGACAGACTGGTGGGAGCTCATAGCCTTCATTTGTTTCCAGAATTCTATCATGTTCAGTTCACTCATGTGATTAGTGATTAGTGTAATATGGGACACTTTTCTAAATGTAATTCTGCTTTTTTAATTTTGCTTCCGCCTAGATTTGATGAAGGATTCATGGATATTTGACAATAACAACACAACTCAGCGTCCTGCTCAAAATAAAAAAAGCAGAATTACATTTAAAACATTTCCCAGAAAAGTGTCCCTTATCAACCCGCCGTCCCTTATAGCCCCGTTTTACACTACTGAACCACTAATCCTATCACTATCACATTGATTGTCATTCATTAATTGTCTGTTTATTGCACTGTCCATGTCAAATAAACAAATAATCATTGTGAATCCAATTGCTAGTCATATCTTTTCATGCTCAGGGAATCTGAAAACGTACACACAAACACTGTATGGGGGGAACTGTGCCGCTTGGCGGAGGTCTGCGCTCTCCGAGTGCTTTTCTAGTTTTATATGTGAAGGTTACCACCAAGTGACATAAATTACTGAAAGACTGGAAAAGCTGTCTAAGAACAATCCAGCAGTTTGAGAAATCACTTTTGGTTTGGTGCAAGTCTGTCAGCAGAATTATGAACCATAAAGCAGTTTGTGTTAAAATGTTAAATCCCATTAAACCCTAACCCAGGGGTCTCCAGTCATGTGTCATGGAGGGCCCAGACCCTGCAGGTTCTCTCTTCTACCCAGTCTCTTCAGCAGTTGTTCTCACTGATCAGCAATCAGTGGGAAGAAATTCAGTGGAATCTGCTGTTGAAGACATTGTTTGGAGGTAAAGCCTGCATGGTCTTGGCCCTCCATCGCACATGATTGGACACCCCTGCCCAAACCCATTATGATAAAGTACAGATGCTAATATGGCCCAGAATTCCTCCATATACTGGTACTGTCACTAAAGTGTGCAGGGTCTTCTGCGGTGGCACATCCAGCAATACAGTCTTCAGTAAATAAAATAATTGTTTGGTTACTTTTTCTTAAAAATGAGCCATTATTTTCAAAGTCACCGATAAATGGTTTGTACTGTTGACTCTTTTCCCACCGGTGTCTTAACAGACAAAATAGAAAATCATGATGCAAACACATAAGTCACTAAATTGTTTATTACAATCAGCAGCAAATTCCAGATTATTCAGAATGTGCACTGTAAAAAAAGAAAAAAAATCTTAGAATGGGTCACACACGCCAGCCACGCTGCCTCACTGAGAAGCAGCTGGGATGTGCCACTCAAGCTGCACGGTGGCGCAGTGGTTAGCACTGTGGCAGCACAGTTTTACCCTCGGCCGGGGGATCCCGGGGACCGTGAGATTGTGGGTTTGATCCCTGCCCCCGACCAACAGTGATCTGTGTGGAGTTTGCATGTTCACCCCGTGTTTGCGCGGGTTTACTCTGGGATTTCTCCGGTTTCCTCCCACATGCAGGTTAGGGAGTTAAGGGGCGCTTGCGACCGGCAGCTGGTGGTTTGTCACCAGACTGCAAAACAAATCTACCTACGGGTACAAAGTAAGTAATAAAAAATAAAAAGCTGGTCCCAGTTCAGCAGATCTTCAGCCTGCATCTCTGTAAATAGTGAGGCAAGGTCTGGTTTGGGGTGGATCGTTTCCCTCTTGCCTAGACAAAAGACAGAAATGGGTGGTGGTTAATTAAAGCAAGTTTAAAACATATTTGGAAAATACACTTGTTGCTAAAAGCCAGTGGTGGAATGTGAATGAATGAATGAATGAATCTTTATTTCAGATAAATTAAAAGTAAAGATTAAAAGAAAATAGAATAATATAACAAAGGGGAAAAAATCTAACAAGGTCAAATTAAACAATAACTCCTCTGATTATACAGTTCAACATAGGTTATCCAACACAGGTGATGGCTGAAGCCGCAGCCAATATTGCCCACCCATATTCCATCCAAGAATTCAAAAGAAAAACAAAACAGGAGCGATTACAATTCAAATATGACAATAAAATACTTCGTTGTTGTATTTAACCACAATTTTCATGTAGCTGCGCTTCAGTAAAGTAGATTTTACAAGGGCTGGGTTATGTTTAAAATCATTTGTTTACTGTGGCCTCAGCAGTCAGAATGAATTAATACATTCACTTGAGTGGAATATAGTACTTTAACTGAGGGTGTGCATCACTGAGTACGGAGTCACTCAGTCAAAATATGGAATTTTTATCAATAAAAGTTTAGCCACCGCTCTGTCACCGCTGTGTCTCATCTTGCCCTGACTTCAAGTGTGGGCGGTGTTTTGTACTTGTATTGCTAAAATATAAAAGGATGCACTACAATGGATCTTAAATATTTGTAATGTGTCCTGCTATTATAATATTGCATTAGTTTATTGATGATAGACTATAAACTACATATATAAACTAAATTATATTGATGACTGGACAACTCCCATTCCCCAAAGTGCAACGTACAGTTATGAACATAACTCACAAAGGATCACACAAGTGATCTGACAAAAAAATAAATACATTAACAAGTGGTTTATTCTACAGTTGATGTGCCAGTCATTTTCAATTATTCTGTAATTAATATTCACACAATCAAATAAATCTCAGTTCAGTCCCTTTTATATTAAGTGGAAATTGTGCTGCTTTGGTTTTGGCACTTTACCCATAAAAGCAAAGGATTTCAGTACTTTCCACAGTGGTAAGGTCCGTTGTGGGGTGGCTGCTTTTCCTTTCCTCTTGCCTAGACCAAAGACAGAAATGGATGGTGGTTTGTTAAAGCAAGTTCAACACATATACAGGCACATCTCAAAAAATTAGAATATCATGAAAAAGTTCAATATTTTTTGTCACTCATTTCAGAAAGTGAAACCCATATATAGATTCACTACACGGACAGTGATATATTGCAAGTGTTTATTTTAATTTTGAAGATTTTGGCTACAACCCATGCCAACCAACATTTCAGCGGCCAACATTTCTATTTAAAAACTATTTTTTTTAATTAATTTTATGTAATATGCTAATTTTTTGCCAAACTGAATTTGGGGTTTTCAGGGGCTATAAGCCATAATCATCCAAATTAAAATAAATAAACGCTTGAAATATTTCACTGTCTGTGTAATGAATCTATATACGTAACAGATGGATTTCACTTTCTGAAAGGAGTGACAAAAAATATTGAACTTTTTCATGACATTCTAATTTTTTGAGATGTACCTGTATTAGGGAAATACACTTATAAAAGTCAGTGGTGGGATGTGACAAAAATGCTTTGTTTCCCTGACCAGTGAGCACCCCAGGATCCACTCTGGACATGTACAAGTACATTTTTAATCCAGGGATTTATGGTGGAACAGAAACAGCACGAAAACACTGTTCCAACACCTTTTATGGAAAATCCACAGAATAGGTGTGTGGGTCTATTCTGACGCTTTAGAAAATTATATGAATCACTTTATAAATCACTGGTTTGAAAATGCACTTGTATATGTTGAGATTTTGGATCCTGGGGTCCTCTTGACCTGTATCCACAATACAGTATAACCACAACATGCTGAGGGCGGCTTACCCCTGGCATGTGGAAACAGATTTTAGAAAGAAATTACACACAACTTAGTGCACAGCACCAAAGTGCAACACGTACACAAACCAGGACTTTAACCAGGATTAACATATGTCATCGACAAAGCAAGCGCGAATCAGCAGAGATGGCTACTAGCTAGCTAGCTCCTAGCTAACACTCGTTAGCCAGCAGAGGACAGCGTTGTATTGCTCAAAAAAAGTGAGCTTACCACCGACAGGATAAATAAGCGAAAAGATGCACAATATCACAAATCACTCACCATCGATGGTTCTCTCACGTTCATCTTCAGCTTGTCCGTAGTCCGGTTCTATGCTGAGCTGCCATCTGTATCGGTGTGGGTTGCTCCTCTCACTGTGGATCTGCCACCAAGCACAGAAAACTCTACACCTCTTTGTTGGACCACGGTGTAGATTTCCGCGAAACCTACAACGCCATCTCTATTAATATTGTGTTTACTCGGTGACTGAGTTTAGTCCGTAAACTATTGCAAATGGCGGTCGTGTCGATTCCACAGAAGACGGACGCTTTTATGACGTTACACCCTGACCAATCAGTGGCCTGCAGTCTGTTAACGTCACATTTTCGGCTCGACTCAGTGCGGTTGTACCCTGGCCTTGAATAGGTACTAAAATAGTACCTGGTAACAGGTACTAGGTACTATTGGAAAAGGCTACAATCCGGGCCGAGTAGAGCCGAGTAGGGCCGACTGGGTACTAGTGGAAAAGGGCCATAACTGTGACAAAACATGATACTGGGCAAAGTTACTGGTAGGGCTATAACCCAAATATTTGCTTATCTGGATTGTCCTTAGGTATGACTGTGAGAGTGAATGGTTGTCTGTCTCTCTGTGTTGGCCCTGCGATGGACTGGCGATCTGTCCAGGATATACCCTGCCTCTCGCCCAAAGACGCTGGGATAGGCTCCAGCCCCCCCGTGACCCGAAAAGGATTAAGCGGAAGAAGATGAATGAATGAATGAATGATATCCCTTTGTTATTCCAGAGTTGCCAACTTTTCAGAAAAGGAGTGTCTATTGATACGGAAGCTATATGCCTATACTAAATGTCTATTGGTATGAAAGAGTTGAGAATCCGACAAAACCTTTTCAGGTCAACTCTGCGACTGTTGCAGCTGTGGCATAGGTGAATAGTGTGGTCAGCCTCTGATTGGAGGGTTAGTGGTTCATGTCCTGCTTTTGCAGCCATGCCCACACAATTTTACTGGACATGAGATGGAATTTAAAATTAAAATTAAGCGGTTCCAGTCCCAAGCCCAGGTAAAATGGGGAGGATTGTGTCAGGAAGGGCATTCGGCATAAAAAATCTTTGTCAAATCAATATGCAGGCCAAAGATCCTCTGTGGTGACTCCAAATAGTGAGCAAAAGTGTGTGTGTATTGACTATTGCTTGAGTCTTTATGATGTATTAATGGCATGTGATGGAGGGATACCAGATGGAGTCCTACACAAGTGAGTTTTCTGCTTTTTAATGAAGATACAAATCTCTTGTTGCAGTAGTGCTGATGACCCTTGTAAAAATTTGTGTGTGCTTCTCAACTTGGAAGCTACACTAAAGGAACTCTTGGTGTATTTTAATCTTTTCGTTTTTTTGTTTTTCAAGAAAAAGGCACTTCTTGCCTTAAAGAAGCAGAGCTCAACCAACCAGGCAAACCAGGGAGGCCTGAAGCGGAGTAAGTGGATTTCATGCTAGTTTATATTTACTTTTTCTTTTGCTCACCACTAACATTGCCACTGCAAAAATGATTGAATTAATCCATTTATTAAATAATATTAACTCATGTTTATGCAAATTTTAATGATAATCACTTTATTTATAAATTATTTAACTCACAAAGTTAAAAAGACATTACAGAAGGAATGACATTTAATTTAAAAAGTACACAAGGAAAATACATTAGAACAGAATGAAAATCGAAAATTTAAGAAAACTACAAAAGAAAAACCCCACTTATCAACCATTTATTTAAGCGTTTTGGTGTCCTGGGTATGACATTAAACTGCATCCGGGCGAGGGGGTCTGATGGACTAGGAGGATGATGGAGTGCCTCTTAACTCTCGCTGATACTCCCAGGTGTCCCTTGGGCAAGGACTAGTACCTGTTAGCCTCCCTTACCAGGGTTACGGTGAAACTCTCCCAACAACTTTGTGTGTTATAAGCCCCTAAGGGGACCAAGGGTTAAAGTGGTTCCAAGCACCCCCTTGCTGATCATATGAGGTGACAAATGAGGCAACTTGTTTGCCGTGAGTTGTGACCCGTGTCAGTGGAGGAAGAGATCCTGGTTCTTGAGGAATGTGTCTTGCTGCGGCTTTCACAAGTCCAACACCATGCTTTGGCTTCTACTTCACTTAGACAGGAGGTTGGAAGGGTCCGGTCCAATCCATCGGCTTGTCAAGGTCTACTCTGGGATGTCTTTTGTCAGTATAACATCTCCTAATCCCAGAAGCCTATGGCGGAGGGTCAATCGAGTAATTTGCACTTTTGTACTTTATTGCTCGAGTATACCATCCCTGTATCCCTGGTGCATAACCTTCAGGAAGTCCGCGGCTCTGTGCATCCCCTTGTAGGGCTCTGAGGAGGGTGGGGAGCAGGGATGACGAATCATACTCTATAAAATATGGCTACTAAACAAACCCTTAAAAAACAAATGTTGGAAGACGATGTGGATGATCCAGGAATTAGTAGAATGGCTCTTTCAAATGGTGATAATTGGCTGAGGCTTATTGTTTTAGAGTCGCTCTCATCAGATATGCCTGTTTCTAAGCTGTCCCCTTTTGCTGTACAGAAAGGAATTTCAGGTATTGCAGGGTCAGTTAAGGATATTAAAAAACTGAGGTCTGGCCAGATTTTGGTGGAATGCTTAAAGAAATCCCATTCTGAAAATTTGTTGCGGTGTGATGTGCTGGCTGGTGTTCCGGTGAGGGCTTTTCCTCACCCTTCTCTAAACAGCTGCAAAGGAGTAATTCGTGCTCGAGAACTCCACGATATGGAAGAGAATGAAATGGCCTCAGAACTGCAACAACAAGGAGTAACACATGTGAAGAGGATAACCATTAAAAAAGATGACCGAACAGTAAAAACTGGCACTTACATTCTGACATTCAACTGGCTTCAACTCCCAAAAAGAATCCAAATAGAACATCTGAGTGTAAATGTTGATACCTTTATTCCAAACCTGTTGAGATGTTTTAACTACCAAAAGTTTGGCCATGGCTCCTCAGAATGTAGGAATAAACCAGTCTACTGCAAATGTGGAGAGGAAAGGCATGAGTTGGCCTGCACAGCACCTCCCAAATGTAGTAACTGTTTAGGCAATCATGCAGCACCATCGAAGGAATGTCCTTGGTGGATCAAGGAAAAGGAAATTGAAACTGTCAAATGTACTAAGAAAATTAGCTACCCTGAGGCACATAAACTGGTAGGTTTCCCAAAGTACAAATTCCAGCAGACTTTCTCCTCTGTTGTGAAACCCAAGATGCAGCCTGCTGAGTGCCAGACAGATCTGACCTGGTTAACTAAAGATAAGCCCTCATTATTAAGTAGTATTAAAAATTCCGGAGTCCCAGTTAAAAGTAAAACGAGCACTCAAAGCCTGACTACAATAAGTCAACCCTTAAGTCAAAGTTTAAGCAAGTCCGCAGAACAAAACCAGTTATCAAAAGAAAAGAAAAAAAATCCAGCTGCTCTACTCAGGCAAAATCAAGCCAAGAAAATAAATTGCAAAAGAATGGGAATCCAGAAGATGCAGAAATGTCTGAAGTCACGACTTGCCGTAGTCGCAGTCCCTCCCCCAAAAGCAAGCATAAGGAGCGTGCTTTTGTTTTACCTACCTGATGGAGGGTAGCCCCATTATCCAGTGGAACTGTCGTAGCTTTAAGGCCAATTTCTCTGAAGTGCAGCGTTTAGCTGCTAGTTTTAATCCCCTTGCTTTTTGCCTTCAAGAAACTCTTCTGCTATCAATCAACCCCATGTCTCTGAAAAATTATACTATGTATAATACATATGGTCCAAATGTGCATCGTCCATCTGGTGTTTCAACAATTTTAGTAAGAAATGACCTAATTCACAGCCACTTGGCTTTAGTCTCCAACTTACAAGTAGTGGCAGTTCGTCTAACTTTACATAAAGCAATAACCTTACACTCTGTCTATATACCACTATGATTGTGACACTGGAAAATCTTGATGACCTTCATAATCCGTTGCCATCCCCATACATCCTTATGGATGATTTTAATGGTCATAATCCTCTGTGGGGAGGAATTTGCTCAAATGCAAAAGGCAATATACTGGGGGATTTTATTGCTAAAAATGATCTTTGTCTTTGGAATGATGGGTCTCACACATACCTCCGCCCAGGACATGAAACCTATACTGCAATTGACCTATCTATATGTGATCCTGAGCTAGTGCTGGAATTTTCGTGGCAGGTCTTGGATGATCTTTGTGGAAGTGACCACTTTCCACTAATACTGACGTCTACAGAAGTGGATGTGCAATCAAGAACTCCGTGATGGCAACTCAAAAAAGCAAACTGGTCTTTCTTTGTTTCTCTGTGCAAAGAGAAATTCAGCCAAAAAACCTCAACCACACTGTCACTCTGTTCAGAGCTTTGCTCAAACCTTAATTACAATTGCAGATAAGACTGTCCCAAAAACATCAGCAAAGTCACATTGTAGGTCCAACCCATGGTTCAATGATGACTGCAAAAAGGCCACTGAGGCAAGGAAAAAAGCAGAGAGGATGTTCAATAAACATCCAACAACAGAAAACCTGACCAGATTTAAAATCTGTCAAGCTAAAGCACGCAGGATCATCAATGAAGCAGAGACAGAGCTGGAGGGAATTTGCATCAAGCCTCACATCCAGCACATCTGCCAAAAAGATCTGGGATTTAATTGGAAAGATGAAGGGTAAGGAGAATGGACTTCAAATACAGCATATTAATCATCAGGGTAATCTGCTGATGACAAAATATGAAAGAGCTAATCAACTAGCAAAATCGTTTGAGAAGAATTCATCTATTAGAAACTATCGTCCTGAGTTCCAAATCATACAAGCACAAGAAGAACAAAAAGAAATAAACTTTTCTTCATATAACTCAGAACCATACAACCAAGATTTCACTATGGAAGAACTTTTGTTCTCAATAAGGATTTTAAAACACTTACCCCCAGTGCACTATCCATTCTCTTGATGGTTTTCAACAACATCTGGAAATCAGGCAGTATTCCTGAAGGCTGGAAAGAAGCAGTAGTTATACCTGTTCCAAAACCTGGGAAAGATCATGCTGATACCAACAACTACCGTCCAATAGCTCTGACAAGTCGCCTCTGTAAAACCATGGAAAGAATGGTAAACAATCGCCTTGTGTGGGTGCTTGAGTCTGAAGGCCTTTTAACTAATTACCAGTGTGGCATCAGACATGGTAAAAGTACTTTAGACCACCTTATCAGATTAGAGGCCTATATACGTGATGGTTTTATTAGAAAAGAACATGTAGTTGCTGTATTTTTTGATTTAGAAAAAGCATATGACACAACATAGAAATACGGTATTTTAAGAGACCTACTGTACATGGAATGGGTTTTAGGGGACATTTGCCCTTTTTCATTTCAAACTTTTTGTCCAATAGACACTTCAGAGTCCGTGTAGGAGATACCCTTTCAGAGCCCCATGTGCAAGAACAAGGAGTCCCTCAGGGAAGCATCCTCTCAGTTACTCTTTTTAGCATTAAGATTAATAGTGTAGTTGGTGCTCTTAGACCAAATACCTTTTGTAGTCTTTATGTAGATGACCTCTGTATTTGCTACAGGGGGAAAGACATGAGCACAATCGAAAAGCAACTACAACTGTGCATAAACAAGATTAATAGGTGGTCAGTCAGTAATGTTTTTAAATTTTCAAAAACAAAAACTGTCTGCATGCACTTTTGCTTGCTGCGGTCTCTTCACCTCAACCCTGAGCTTTTCATAGATGGAGAAGCTGTCAAGGTGGTAACGGAAACCAAATTCCTTGGACTTATTTTTGATAATAAGTTGTCTTTTATTCCACATATATAATTTCTACGAATCAGATGTTTTAAAACCCTTGATATTATTAAAGTTTTGGCTAAAACTAAATGGGGTGCGGACTCTACTGTGCTGGTGCGTCTCTATAGAGCACTTGTAAGATCTCGGTTAGAGTATGGGAGCATAGTTTATGCATCAGCAAGGAAAACATACATCAGGACGCTAGAAACTGTCCATCACCAGGGGCTAAGGCTTGCCTTGGGGGCTTTCAGAACCTCTCCTGTTAAAAGTTTGTATGTTGAAGCAAACAAGCCTTCACTTCAAAACAGGCACCCGAAATTGGCTCTCCAGTGTATGGTTAAACTTAAAGCTGACCATAGAAATCCAGCCTACTCTGCAGTTTTTCACCCTCAATTTTTGCAGATGTATAAGGTCAGATCTAAGAGCATCACTCATTTTGGACTCCGTATAGAACCTCACCTGGTAAAATTAAACCCTGATATGAGCAACGTAACACAGACACAGTTTTGTCCCATTCCACCATGGAGTTTAAGAAAACCCAATATAATTCTGGATCTGAGCCAAAACAAAAACAAAGACACTCACCCAAATGTGTACCAGCAGCAGATCTTGGACATAAAATGCCGTTTTCCTCACCATATTTCCATACACTCAGATGGATCTGAAGTAGATGGCTCAGTCTCTGCTGCAATTGTCAGCGGGCACAATCAGTATGGTTTGCGGATTCCCAAACAATGTTCAATTTTTACAGCAGAGGCTCGTGCTTTGCTTCTAGCATTGGAACACATTGAGAGAACCAAACAACAGAGCTCCTTAATTTTTACTGACTCCAGATTCTGTCTTCAGGCACTTGGGTTTTTAAAGACTGATCACCCCATTACTGTCCAGATTTTAGAGAAACTAGGTTTTTTACAGAAGCATAATGTTAATATCATCTTCTGTTGGATCCTCAGCCATGTTGGCCTGTCAGGTAACGAGCAGGCAGACAATGCTGCCAAGAGAGCCCTTACCCAAGAAGTCACTCAATGCCAGATCCCAGCCCCAGACCTCAGGCCTCTAATAACCTCCTATATTTTAAAGAAGTGGCAGACTGAATGGAACACATGCGCTGCAAATAAACTCCATGATATTAAACCTGCCATAAGCCATAGACACTTGCATCACTTTCAAAACCGACATGATGAGGTAGTGTACACTAGATGGCATATTGGCCACTCAAGGCTTACGCATAGCTTTTTATTAAAAGGTGAAGCACCACCATCTTGTCAGTTTTGCTGAGGTTTTTTTTTTCATCAATAAAGCACATTTTACTTGACTGTTCTGCTCTCGTGACAGCAAGACAATGTTTTTATACTCAAAAGTCACTGAAGGATATTTTTAATAAGGCACCACCAAAGAAAATTTTAGGGTTTTTAGCACATGTGCATCTGAAGCATCTTATTTAATTTTTCTATTTTATTGTATCTACATATGTATCTCGCTGTATTTATTTATTCTTTCATTTATCATACTGTCTCTATATAATTTTTAATTCCATTTTCTTATTAGTTCTAATTTTGCCATGAAATGGCCATAGATGCCGACATGGCACTAAACAACACTCACTCACTCACCATTTAAGCGTTTTATGAAGAAGTTTAATAGGGCCACTCTGCACTCAAGTGGTAAACTTTAGTTTACTGTAATGGATAATTTTACTCTGATAGGATAATTTCATGTTCTTTTAGATTATTCTATATAAATTCATCTCTGTATTATTCTTATATACAGTTGTGTTCAAAATAATAGCAGTCCCACATCACTAGCAAGATAAATCACTGTTTTTGTTAGAATTTCAACTTCTACACTGCAAGTAAGTTTTTAGAAGGTTTAGTAAAGGTATAGAAAACCAACAGACCCAACAGGCATGATGTGCATGCTGCTGATTCTGTGAAACTGAATCATTAACTGAAAGGGGCGTGTTCAAAAAAATAGCAGTGCTGAGTTCACTTAGTGAGGTCATTGATTCTGTGAAAAAAATAGGTGTTAAACAGGTGGCCCTTATTTAAGGATCAAGGCAACTGACGCTGCATATGCTGGCTGTGCATTTGTCCTTGAAAAACAGAGTAAAATGGGTCGTTCAAGACACTGTTCAGAAGAAGAGCGTTCTTTGATTAAGAAATTAATAAAAGAGGGGAAAACCTATAAAGAAGTGCAGAAAATGATAGGCTGTTCAGCTAAAATGATATCAAACACTTTAAAATGGCAGCCAAAACCAGAAAGGCAAGGAAGAAAAAGAAAAACGACTATTCGAATGGATCGGAGAATAACCAAACTGGCAAAGGCTCAGCCAATGATCAGCTCCAGGAGGATCAAAGAAGATCTAAGGTTGCCTGTGAGTACTGTAACAATCAGATGACATCTATGTGAAGCCAAGCTACCAGCAAGAAGCCCCCGCAAAGTCCCATCGTTAAAAAAATGACATGTGCTTAAGCGGTTACAATTTGCATTGACTGGCCTAAAAAGAAATGGCATAATATTTTGTGGACTGATGAGAGTAAGATTGTTCTTTTTGGGTCTAAGGGCCACAGACAGTTTGTCAGACGTCCTGCAAACACTGAATTCAAGCCACAGTACACAGTGAAGACGGTGAAGCATGGTGGTGCAAGCATCATGATATGGGGATGTTTCTCGTACTATGGTGTTGGTCCTATTTATCGCATACCAGGGTTCATGGATCAGTTTGTGTACATCAGAATACTGGAAGAAGTCATGTTGCCGTATGCTGAAGAGGAAGTGCCTTTGAAATGGGTGTTTCAACAAGACGATGACCCCAAACACACTAAAAACAGATGTCAACACTGCTATTTTTTGAACATTATATTTCTTGACTTTCTGTAAAATATTATCAAATTCAATTACTTTTTCCAATTTTCTTGCTTTGAAATAGAATGTGCAGTGTCCCCAATGCATTTGTGTTCATTAAAATACAATTTATTTGAAGAATTTTGACGTTTATTCACATTTTTCAACACACTGCTATTATTTTGAACACAACTGTATATATTATGTCTGTATTTTGGTGCGTTGCATGAGCCATTACTTGTCTCTTGTGAATTTCATGTGAGAGTCTGGAATGTTTTGTAAATGGATGCCTGTTGAGATTAGACCAGCAAGGTTGTAAATAATGATGTAGGTAATGACCCAGGATTTCTTGTTTTATTGCTCTTGTCATACCAACCTGCCCTGCTCAGGATGTTAGAAATCAGCTATAGATTAAGGCACTTAAACTATCTCCGGGGAGATGTCTCCAACAGCCATCTCCAACATATTAATAAAGTCAAGGACTGTCTTTTGTTTTCTTCCAACTATAAAAACACCAGACTTAGAATGTAGGGCAGTGAATGGGTGTGCAGACTCTGAGATGGTCAAGCTGTACCTCCTTCCTCCTCCGATCAGAGTTAAATAATGGCTCATGACTTGGAAAACGCCTATTGATTATTGATTCGGTCTCAATCAATTCAATTTTATTCCCTCAACTCCTAATTTAAGCAGAATTGTAAATATTCTTAATATCTTTTTGCTTACAAACCATTGGGAAATGTTCATTTTTGCTTGGCTGACAGGTCAAGCAAAAGTACCTAATTGTACCTATGTTTTTAATTTTTGAACATCTCTTTACCAAAGCACTGTCTGACCAGCCTGTTGTTGACACGGCAACAGCGACGGAGCAAGCAAAGATGCTCATCAAGTCAGGGGCCATCAGTGCCATTAAATCTGAGAACAAGAACTCAGGCTTTAAACGCTCTCGGATGCTGGAAATCAAACTCAAGGTGGGCTGTTGGTAAAGGCACTGCATAATCTGTGACTTTTCAAAAAGGAAACAGTTTGGGTTATTTTTACTATTGCTGTTTGATTTGTCACAGGACCCAGAGAAAGGCCAGGTTCCTGCTTTCTTACCATTCCAAAGGAGTGTCTCTACAGATGAAGACCAACCCGAGGTAGAAGGGTGAATAAATATGATGTAATGTGACCCCATTGTTCCTTTTGCTGTTATCCTCTTGTACGCCTTCACATGGCAGAATATTGAAGCTTCGCTGACTTACAGTGAAGGTAAGATTATAAAGTGCTTTTGTTTCTTCTAGTCTGGAAAGAGAACCCACAGGAAATCTTTGTATGAGAGGTAATGTCCAAAATTACACGTTTAACTAGTTTGAAAATGTTTTTTTTTTCTTGGTCAAGTAAAATTTATTTTTTTGTACCGCTGCAGCTTTGTCAGTTCAAACGACCGATACCGGGACGAGGACGACGGAGGTGCCATGTCTTCCAGCCGCGACCTAGACAGAGACAGAGACAGAGAGAGGGACCGGGACCGAGACCTGGACAGAGAGCGAGACAGAGACCGAGAAAGAGATCGGGACCGGGAGAGGGACAGAGACAGAGGCAGGGACCGAGACAGGGAACGGGAGCGAGAGAGAGACAGAGACCGGAGCAGAGACAGGGATCGAGACCGGGACAGGGACCGTGACAGAGATGGACCATTCAGGCGTGAGTAACATCTTTCTGTTAATTACTGTGGGGAGATATCACCATGAACTTTAAATTACTATGGCTTCAAACAGAGATATTTTGACTTCTGTGGATGCGTTAGTAGAAAAGTATAACTGATATACATGCATAATTAGATGAACTGTTCCATATTTCACACACGAACTGTGACTTTGCATCTGTGAAGGCAAATATTGAGTGAAAAGGCCAGTTCCTGCATACAAAGCCCTTTTGGGGTGTGTCAGTACAAGTAATTAAATAGTGGAGGTAACTTCTGAGGAGAGCCGTTTTAAATTCTGTTACCTGTTTTTCCAGGAGCCATTGAATAATATAGGAGAAGTATGATCTCTTCCCTTGTTCCTGCCAGTCCTGTGCTGCAGTATTTTGAATCAGCTGAAGGCTTTGCACAGATCTCGTTTGATGCCCTTAAGGAGGTTTTCTACAGCTTGATTCTCAAAGATCCAAAAATAGTCCACCGAGCTGTGCTTCCACAGGCCTTTGAGGAAACAGCTTTGACACAAATCACATTAGCAGCTGTTACGGAGGAGTTAAAACTGAAAGTTTAGGTTCAAATGTAAAATTGAAGTCCCACAGCTAAAAGTAACTTATAAAAATATACTGGAGAATGTTTGTGATTTATTCCGGTTTTCTGTGTTTTCATTCTCAGGGTCAGACTCGTACCCAGAGCGGAGAGGTGTACGCAAGGGCAACACGGTGTATGTTTATGGTTCCGGGCTTGTCGAGGACAGTCTGCGCTCTGCCTTCTCTCAGCATGGAAACATCATCGATCTTTCCATGGACAACCCACGCAAGTATGAAACGTGATTGTCTGTACAACATAACAGCATCTTATAGTGCAGTCGTCCCTACCTTTTTAACTCCATCATCCTTTCTTCTCCTTCCAGCTGTGCATTTGTCACATTTGAAAAGATGGAGTCTGCTGACCAGGCTGTAGCAGAGGTACCTACTATCCTTGGTGTTGATACTAGTTAGTTAATTCCCTTCACACCATGTTGGTGTATAGGGCGGCGCGTATCTCCGTTTCTCTGACCCTAGGCCACACAGCTACTGTAAGTAGTGAAAGCTACAGCGGGGGGTCAGTCCTCTGGTAGCTCTGTGCGTAACTTTACTTTCCCCGTTCCATTATGCGGAGCACCACGCTAGAAGGCAGAAAGTACCATTTTTATATGGTCTTTGGTATGACCCGGCCGGGATTTGAACCCCTGCCTCCCGGGTGTGGGGCGGATGCTCTACCAACTGAGCCACCTGTCCGGTTGGTGTTGATACGCTTACTATAAATCATTAAAATCTTAAAAAGCCGTAAATTTGTTTATTGAAATTTAAGGTCTTAATTATCCTTAAAAATGAGTTATCCATTACCAGTTAATCCTTAAATCTGCCTATCAGAGGTTTTAAAAGTGTCATAGATGTGATAGGCATGATAGTGATGTTTCCTTGTTTTTATTGGGTGAAATCCTCATAAATATTCTGATTTTTTAGTTACATTCTTTGCTTATTGTATCACCTATAGGTGATACAATAAGCAAAAACATTGGTATAAAAGACTCCATCTTCATAAAGAACACGGATGAGAAAGAGGTCATTGAAAATGTTAAATCGTTTAAAAGTAAAACATCTACGGATTGTGATGGTATTGACATGCTTTTAGTCAAAACTATCATCGACTGCTTAGTGAAGCCAGTGACGTATATCTGTAACCTGTCTCTCCAAACAGGTATATTTCCCAATGCAATGACATAGCCAAAGTAATTCCGATATACAAGACGGGTGACAGAGGGGAATTTTCAAACTATAGACCTATTTCACTATTGCCGCAATTTTCTAAGATACTCGAAAAAATATTCTGTGAGAGAATTGACAACTTTATAATGAAGAGTAATTTATTGTGTGAGCAGCAATACGGGTTCAAACACAAGAGGACAACTGTATTTGCTCTAATGGAATTTATAGAAAAAATATCAACTGCTGTAGAAAATAGAGAGTATTCAGTTGGGGTATTCCTGGATCTTAAAAAGCATTTGATACAGTGGATCATAAATTACTGTTAAAGAAACTACAAAATTATGGTATTGGGGGGTAGCACTGTCCTGGTTATGTAGTTACTTAAAGAACAGATATCAGTATGTATGTGTTGGTAGCAAAAACTCACAGTTACTGAAGGTTACTTGCGGAGTCCCACAGGGTTCAGTTTTGGGGCCATTGTTATTCAATATCTATATAAATGATATATGTAAAGTTTCAGAAAAAAATGGATTTAATACTGTTGGCAGATGACACTAATTTATTATGCAGTGGAAGCAATTTGGAACAACTTTTGGATACACTTGGAAAGGAATTAGGAAAGCTCAAACTGTGGTTTGATTCAAACAAATTAACACTCAATTTAAGTAAGACAAAATTTATAATTTTTAACAACCATCACAGCAACTCAGTATCTAAACTCAGTGTAAATGGTGTAGAGATTGAAAGGGTATCCAAAATTAAATTTGTTGGAGTAGTAATTGATAATAAACTGTGTTGGAAGTCACATATTAATTATATTAAAGGTAAAATATCCATATCAATTGCAACACTACACAGAGTGAAATATTTGCTGAATCAACCCACACTATATGTTTTGTATCATTCATTAATACTCCCATACATGACATATTGTACTGAAGTATGGGGAAATACATATAAAACAAACATATATCCAGTCTTTATGCTTTAGAAGAGAGCTATTAGAATAATAAACCAAGCTGCTTACAGGGAATCAACAAACCCACAAAAGCTCTCAAGTTGAAAGATCTGGTTGATTTTAAAACTGCAGTAATAATGTTTAAAGCGAAGAATCTATCACTGCCCGCAAATATCCAAAAGTTGTTTCAAATAAGGGAGAAACAATATCATTTCAGAGGAACATATATATTTCAAAAACCTTCAGTGAGAACTACCACCAAGCAACACTGTGTTTCAGTGCAAGGACTCAGACTGTTGAACGCTTTTGGACCTGAATTAAAATCATGTACAACGCTTGGACAGTTTAAACAAAAACTAAAGGAAGAAATACTAAGATAAGATAAGATAAGATAAGCCTTTATTAGTCCCACAATGGGGAAATTCCAGGATTGCAACAGCACAGGGATAGCAACACTCAGAGCAACAATCAGGAGGCAAGAGAAAAACAAGAGCAGCGAGTATACATATGTACATATAAATATAAATATATAGACACATAGTGCGGAGCATTGTAGCTAGATGGAATAAATATATAATTATATAAACACACACAGTGCGGAGCATTGTGTACTCCAAACATATATACAAAACGACATGTAAAATCACATAAGGATTATCATATCCAGTCTGTGTTGTGCTGTTGCTTAGTTTTTTGTCACGTTTTGTCTTGGCTTTGTTCTGATTTGTAATCACTTTTATTTTATTTTCCTTATGAATTCTTAGATGGAACATAGGTGGGAAATATAAGCTGCGGCTTCAGCCATCACCCATTTCAGATAACTTATGTTGAACTGTATAATCCGAGGAGTTATTTTTTAATTTGACCTTGTTGGATTTTTTTTCCCTTTGTTATATTATTCTGTTCCTTTCTTTTAATCTAATCTAGCCAAAATAAAGATTCATTCAAAGATTTTAACATAAAGTAACATGAGTGTAATGAACAGCGTAACAGAACAACATAAATTTGCAACTTTTTCTCATTAATTTACAACTTCATTCTCATATTTTTGCTACATTTTTCATGTAACTATCCAATTTTTTCACATGAACTGGCAGCTTTTTTCTTGCAAATTGACTAATTTTTTGTCATACGTTAGCTACTTTTTTCTCATAAATTTGCTTTTCTTCCTTGTACATTTATACCTTTTTTATCTTCATAAATGTTTGCCTTTTTTCCTGTAAAGTTTTAAAGGTCCCATTCACTCATACATGGTGTACTTATCGATTTCCATCCATCCATCCACCTTCTACCGCTTTTCTGGAGGTCCGGGTCGCGGAGGCAGCAGGTCAAGCAGAGAAGCCCAGACTTCCCTCTCCCCAGCCACCTGCTCCAGCTCTTCAGAGAGGACACCAAGGCATTCCCAGACCAGCTGGGAGACATAGTCTCTCCACTGAGTCCTGGGTCTGCCCCAGGGTCTCCTCCCAGTGGGACGTGCCCAAAACACCTCAAGCGGGAGGCGTCCAGGAGGCATCCTAATCAGATGCCCATACCACCTCAACTGACTCCTTTCCATGTGGAGGAGCAGTGGTTCTACTCTGAGCCGCTCCCGGATGACTGAGCTCCTCACCCTATCTCTGAGGGTGAGTCCAGCAATCCTACGGAGAAAGCTCATTTCAGCCGCTTGTATCCGCGATCTTGTTCTTTCGGTCATTACCCAAAGCTCGTGACCATAGGTGAGAGTAGGAACGTAGATTGACTGGTAAATCGACAGCTTTGCCTTAGAACTCAGCTCCCTCTTCACCACAACAGACCGGTACAACGTCCGCATCACTGCGGATCGTCACCTCATGGATCGTCACCTTATCGTGGTGGGGGGGTTTGCGTGCCCCAGTGATCCCAGGAGCTACAGTATGTTGTCCAGGGCAATTTGCCTCTGATAGGGTCACCCAAGACAAACTGGTCCTGGGTGAAGGGCCAGACTAAGAACGATCCAACAGACTCTCATGATAAATTCTATATCAAGGATTCAGTGTACCCCGCCCGGTATGGGGTTACCGGGGCCCCACCCTGGAGCCAGGCCTGGGGGAGGGGCTCGATGTCTAGCGTCTGGTGGCCGGGTTTCCACCCATGGGACCCGGCCAGGCTCAGCCCGAAGGAGTTACATGGGTCCGCCCTCCAGTGGGCTCACCACCTGCAGGAGGGATCATGGGGGTCTGGTGCTATGTGGATTAGGTGGCGGTCAAAGGCGGAGACCTTGGTGGACTGATTTATGGATTTTAACCTTCTAAAATGCTTTCTAGGGTCATATGACTACAATAAAAATATTAAAGTCTCTCTTCACTTAGAAATAATTGTATTTTAAAATTTTGGCAGAATGGGCAGAAGCTGCTTTTGCTCTTCTGGGATCTTTTTCCCTATGTCACTGGCAAATCTGGTCTTCAGGTACAGCCCATCACAGTGCTATTGGCTATGATGATTCAGGCTCCGCCTAGTGTGTCAGAGAGCTCGCCTCAGTGGGGAGAAGCTGACACACAGGTCACCTGAGACAGGTCTGTCTGTATCTTGCAGACTCTGGCAAGTTATATCCCTTTCACAAGTTATACCCTCTCAACAGGTTATGCCCCCAAGTTACGTCACTCCACAAAATGGCTGGCCTTAGCTGACTGTGCAGTATGGCTGACCCAGCACCAGGCTGATGATACACAAATTCAGGAGTTGCAGCCTTGTAGACCGGCTGATGGCGGCCACACATTTCAAAGGATGAATATAAAAGAATCTTAAAATGAGAGTTTAGTCCATTGATGGTAAAGAAAGAGTTTATGGTCTAGTCTCTGGATGAGCAAACATGCTACAAAAATCACAGAGCAACCGTGATAGCGGCAGTTGATTTTTTTTTTCTAACATTTTTTGGCAGAGATGGAAGCAGTGTTGATTTCATTGACAAAAAACAAATGTTTTTGTTCACTAAAAGTAGACAAAAACTATTGATAATGAACAGACTAACATAAAACTATGACTAAAATCTAGAAGAGCACTCAGAGGGCACATACCTCCACCTAAGCTCCTTCCGTCCCTCATGGATCACCTCCAAAATGTAATGGGTTTGTGTGTAGGCCTAGAGCAACTTCTGGTGAAAATTGCATCAAAGTCTGTCCATTAGTTTTGGAGTATTGTTGCTAACATACTGTGAGAAGATAAGAGCCTTGGCGGAGGTATGCGTTCTCAGATAATCACCAAAATGTAATGGATTCGTCTTTAGCCCAAGAACCATCCATCCATCTTCTTCCGCTTAATCCTTTTCGTGTTGGGACTGGAGCCTATCCCAGCATCTTTAGGCGAGAGGCAGGGTACACCCTGGACAGATGGCCAGTCTATCGCAGGGCCAACACAGAGAGACAGACAACCATTCACTCTCACATCCATACCTAAGGACAATTTAGAATCCCTAGTTTGATGCCAATTAACCTAACTTGCATGTTTTTGGCATGTGGGAGGAAACCAGAGAAATCCCGGCGTAAACCCACGCAGACACCATCTCTGGTGAAAATTTCATCCAAATTCGTCCAGTAGTTTTTGTGTAATCCTGCTGCACAAATGCAAACAAAGCCCTTAGTGGAGGTATGCACTCTCAGATCATCACCAAAATCTAATCAGCTGTTCCCTGTGCCATTGCACACCTTTCCTGAAAATTTCATCAAAATCTGTTTATAAGTTTTTGAGTAATGTTACTAACAGACAAATCAACAACCCTACGCCAACAAAAACATTACCTCCTTGGCGGAGGTAATTATAAAATCATCACAAGACTAAATCTGGACTCAAATTAGGTGTCAAAAGTCCATCCATCCATCTTCTACTGCTTTTCTGGAGGTCCAGGTCGCAGAGGCAGCAACTCAAGCAGAGAAGCCCAGACTTCCCTCTCCCTGGCCACCTGTTTCAGCTCTTTGGAGATGATATCAAGACATTCCCAGGCCAGCTGGGAGACATAGTCTCGCCAGCATGTCCTGGGTCTGCCTCAGGGTCTTCTCCCAGTTGGACATCCTCGAAAGACCTCAAGTGGGAGGCGTCCAGGAGGCATCCTGATCAGATGCCCAAACCACCTCAACTGGCTCCTTTTGATGTGGAGGAGCAGCGACTTTAAGCCTTCTTCATGCTGCATTTCCCCTCTAGTCCGCTTTGGTCCGCGCGCGCTTTGGACGAGCCTGGCACGCACGCGATACTGTTCATGCTCACTTTTTTCATCTACCCAGGCCAAGTGGTTGACGCATGTGCACAACCATCATTTGTAGTTTCACTCCCACCCGATAGGTAGCGCCAATGCGCTGACGCGCCAGGATTTTCACCAATGAATAAATGCTGCTTGCTTTCTGCTGCTTGACTTCCCGGTTTTCACTCCTTTTCCACGAAGATGCTGCTGCTGAAGTATTCTTCTTCTTCTTCTTCTTTTAGATTTGATTGGCGGTTGGCAACCAGCTTACAGGTGCATTACTACCACACACTCCATATACTGTATGTCTGTCTTTCTGTGTATGTGTATTTTCCTCATAACTTTGTGACGTTTTCCTCATAGCTTTGTGATATTTTCTTCATCGCTTTCTGACGTTTTCCTCATAGCTTTATGACGTTCTTCTTTTTTAATCTCATATCTGCGTCTCATCTCATTATTCTTTTTCTTAGACTTGATTGGCGGTTGATCCACCAGCCCATGATGTCTTTGAACTTAAAGGTCCCCCACTTAACAGGTCCTCAGCTGCTTCTCACTGTAGCCCCTTAATGCCAAGATATTTTTCTGCTGCTTTCACAATGATTTTGATTACCTCCGCCAGGAGGTCATGTTTTTGCCGGGGTTTGTCTGTTTGTCTGTCTGTCTGTCTGTCTGTTGGTTAAACCGCCATTACAGAAAATGCCATTTTCGTGAATAACTACTGAAACACTAATCCTTGTCAATCCAATTGCTAGTCATATGTTTTCGTGGTCAAGGAATCTGAAAACGTACACACAAACACTGTATGGGCGGAACTGTGGCCGCCATTACGGAAAATGTCATTTTCGTGAATAACTACTAAACCACTAATCCTATCATTGTCAATCCAATTGCTAGTCAATATGTTTTCGTGGTCAAGGAATCTGAAAACGTACACACAAACACTGTATGGGCGGAACTGTGGCCGCCATTACGGAAAATGTCATTTTCGTGAATAACTACTAAACCACTAATCCTATCATTGTCAATCCAATTGCTAGTCATATGTTTTCATGGTCAAGGAATCTGAAAACGTACACACAAACACTGTATGGGTGGAACTGTAGCGCTTGGCGGAGGTCTGCGCTCTCCGAGTGCTTTTCTAGTTTTTCCTGTTTTCTTGGAAGTCTGCGCAGTGCAGTTTATCACATCTACCACAAATAAGACAAAATTATTTTCCTTCAAAACCAGAGTATCTTCCTTAATTCTACTGCATGCACTGCAAGTCTGCACAATTTCCCTGTTCGAGTCCACTCCCACTTTTTTAGCTGGCACCTTTTTTGCAGCTTCTGCATATGTTAATCCCTGGGAGACTTTTATCTGCTGAATTTCTGCTGCTCTTTTGCTGGTTTCACAACCGCGATATGCAGAGCTATGTTCACCACAGCAGTTACAGCACTTTAATTTGGCTCCTCTTTCACACTTACCATATTCATGTTCACCGGAGCATCTGGCACATCATTGTCTACCTTTGCATATTGCTGCTACATGACTAAACTTTTGACATTTGAAACATCTGAGTGAAGGAGGAACGTAAAGTCTGACTTCATAGCTCATGTACCCAGTATACATCTTACTTGGCAGTCTTGTTTCATCAAATTTTAACATTACTGACAGACTATCACATTTTTCGCCATTTCTATTAGCTTTCAATCTCCGTATCTGTCACTTTTGCTCTAGTTAAGTTCCTCATTATTTCATCAGTTGAGACAGCCGTTGAATTGCCCGCTATCACTCCTCTCTCATTGCCTTATTTCCTTCCAATACTGAATGCTGCACATTTTTCCCCTCCATCTGAGTGACTCTGATTGCTTTTCCTTGTTGAACACTATCTTTACATGCAACCACTACAAAGAACCCTTGCATTTAAAACTTCTCCAAGTAACCCATTAATTGCATTTGTGAGCTTAATTGGGTTCCACTCATGAAACGATGCCCCTTCCTGAGTAAGTTTATTGATTACTTTCCACTCCTTCTGTTCATTCCGGGATCGTTCATCCTCTGATTCCTCAGCACTTGATAAGGGTCTTGACTGAGTTTCTTGACGTCTCTAACGGCTCAGACGTTGCCCGGGTTAACAAGGCCAGGAGTTCCTGCTAGCGGACGGTGAAGGACAGAGCTGCGTGGAGGAATCTGATCAGACCTAAATGAAACAGTCATTGTCGCCCCTGACAGACTGCTATGATGATGATGATGACGTTTGTTTCTTTTAGACTCCACCGTGCTCCAAACTTCCTCTTCCTCGCTTCCCACCTCCATTCCTCCTAGTTGAATTCATGTCCTGGTCGAATCACCTTCTTATTCTTCAGCAGAGAGTTGCCACCTCTTCATGCCATGCTGCTGAAGTATTTACTGTATGTATGATTCATGTACAGTATGTTTATTCTCGTCTTTCGCTTCCTTATTGTCTTCTTCGTCTACTTTGTCTTGATATGCTGTGCCAATATCGCCACCTCGTGAATGGGATGTTCAGTCTTGCGCATGCGCTTTTCAGCACGTTCAGATCATGGGCAGGCGGCGCAGTCACAAAATTTGGGCTGCACGCAGTCGTCCGCGGTTGAGCACTGCGGACACTAGTGGAGTGGAGACGATGACGTAAATTTTGTCACATGAGGTTTCCGATTACACGTACGCAGACAGCAGAGGTGCAGCATGAATCCAGACTTACTTTGAGCCTCTCCTTGGTGACTGAGCTCCTCACCCTATCTCTGAGTGAGTCCAGCAATCCTATGGAGAAACCTCATTTCAGCCGCTTGTATCCGCAATCTCATTCTTTCAGTCATTACCCAAAGCTTATGGCCATAGGTGAGGGTAGGAACGTAGATTCACCTGTAAATCGAGAGCTTTGCCTTAGAGCTCAGCTCCCTCTTCTCCAAAACAGACCGATACAATGTCTGCATCACTGCAGATGCTGTACTGATCCGTCTGTCAGTCTCTCACTTCATTCTCCCCTCACTCTTGAAGAAGACCCTGAGATAGTAAAATTCCTCCACTTGGGGCAGGAGCTTGTCCCCAACCCTGTGACATGCTCCCTGTGAAACGTTATGATGATTTGCACTAAATGGTTATGAATGTATTTCCTATAAGTAGGTTCTTTAAAACTATTGTTTTATCTTATATGTATGGTTGTGTTCTTTTAGATTTAGACTTTTTAGATTTAGAGTCCTTTATTAGTCCCACAATGGGGAAATTACAGGGCACCCACATGAGTGGATGAGGCAGCCACTAGTGTGGTGCCCAACCCTTTCACCATTCACACACACATTCACACCTGGGGCCACTTTAGAGTCTCCAATTAACCTAACTTGCATGTATTTTGGCATGTGGGAGGAAACCGGAGAAATCCCGTAGTATGCTGCAAACCAAATTGCCCTTTTGGGACATTAAATAAAATGAATCTGAGTCTGAATCTGAGAGGACAATCCACCCTTTTCCAGCTGAGGACCATGGACTCGGGACTTGGAGGTGCTGATTCTCATCCCAATCTCTTCACACTCAGGAGCAAACCATCTCAATAAGCCCTGTAGGTCATTGCTTGATGAAGCCAACAGGACAACATCATCTGCAAACAGCAGAGATGAGATCCTGTGGTCACTAAACGTGACACCCTCTGTTCCTTGGCTGCGCCTAGAAATCCTGTCTATAAAAATTCTGAACAGGCTCTGTGAGAAAGGGCAGCCCTGATGGAGTCCAACTCTCACTGGAAACGAGTTCAACTGGATGTTGGCAATACGAACCAAACTCTTGCAACGGTCGTACAGGGACTGGATAGCTTGCAGCAACAATCCCAATACCCCATACTCCCGCAGCACCCACCACAAGAAACCATGAGGGACACAGTTGAATGCTTTCTCCATGTCCACAAAACAAATGTAGACTGGTTGGGCAAACTCCCACAAACCCTCAAGAATTCTTGAGAGGGTAAAGAGTTGGTCCGATGTGCCACAGCCAAGACGAAAACCACATTGCTCCTCCTGAATCAGAGGTTCAACCAATGGCCGGACGCTTCTCTCCAGTACCCTGGCATAGACCTTCCCAGGGAGGCTGAGAAGTGGGATCCCTCTAAAGTTGGAACACACCCTCCAGTCTCCGTTCTTGAAGAGAGGAACCACCACCCCGGTTTGCCATGCCAAAGGCACTGTCCCCACCCTCCATGCAGTGTTACAGAGACGTGTCAACCATGACAGCCCTACAACATCCAGAGCCTTGAGGTACTTGGGGTGAATCTCATCCACCCCCTTGGCCCGGCCACCAAAGAGTTTTTAACCATTTCGGCAACTTCAGTCCCTGTGATGGGTGAGTCGTCCCCCTTGTCCTCAAGCTCTGCTTCCTCTGTGGAAGGCGTGTCAGGGAAATTGAGGAGATCTTCAAAGTATTCCTTGCATTGCCTGACGATATCACTAGTCGAAGTCATCAGCGCCCTATCCACACCATACACAGTGTGGACAGGGAGCTGCTTCCCCCTCCTGAGTCGGCGGACAGTTTGCCAGAATCTCTTTGAGACCGACCTAAAGTCTTTTCCATGGCCTCACCAAACTTCTCCCACACCCGATTTTTTGCTTCAGCAACCACCCAAGCTGCACTCTGCTTGACCTGTCGGTACAACTCAGCTGCTTCGGGAGTCCCACAAGCCAACCAAGCTTGATAGGACTCCTTCAGCTTGATGGCTGCCCTCACCACGGGTGTCCACCACTTGGTTTGGGGGTTGCCACCACGATGCACCAATGACCTTGTTGCCACAGCTCTGGACAGCTGCTTCAACAAGGAGAACATGGCCCATTCAGACTCCATGTCTCCAGACTTCCTCAGAATGTGGTCAAAGTTCTTCCAGATGTGGGAGTTGAAAACCTCTCGGTCAGAGGCCTCAGCCAGACATTCCCAGCACACCCTTGCTATATGTTTAGGTCTAGTGGGTCTGAGCGGCATCCACCCCTGCCATCGGATCCAACTCACCACCAGGTGGTCATCAGATGACAGCTCTGCACCTCTCTTCACCCATGTGTCCAAAACATATAGTTGCAAGTTTGATGACACGATAACAAAATTGATCATTGACCTGTGACCTAGGGTGTCCTGGTGCCAGGTGCACATGTGGACACCCTTATGTTTGAACATGGTGTTCATTATGGACAAACTGTGGTTAGCACAGAAGTCCAATAACTGAACACCACTCGGGTTCAGATCGGGCAGGCCGTTCCTCCCAGTCAACCCCCTCCAGGTTTCACTGTCGTTGCCCACATGCACATTAAAGTCCCCCAGTAGGACAATGGAGTCTCCAAGAGGAGCACTTTCCAGCACCCCAGTCAGAGACTCCATAAAGGGTGGGTACTCTAAACCATCATTTGGTGCATAGGCACAAATGATGGTCAGGACCCATTTCCCAACCGTAAGGCGCAGGGAAACTGCCCTTTAGTCCACTGTGGAGAACTCCAATGTTGTGGCAGCAAAGCGGGGGAATGCAAGAATACCCACCCCTGCTCGCCGCCTCTTGCCCATTGCAGCTTCAGAGTAGGCCAAGCTCCAGCCCCTCTCCAGGAAACTGGTTCCAGAACCAGAGTTGTGCGTTGAGATGAGCCCAGCTATATCTAGCCGGTATCTCTCAACCTCGTGCACCAGCTCAAGCTCCTTCCCCACAAGAGAGGTGATGTTCCATGTCCCAAAAGCCAGTTTAGAAAGCTGGGGATCAGACCGCCAAGGTCTCGGCCTTTGACCGCCACCTGATCCACATAGCACCGGGCTCCCATGGTCCCTCCTGCAAGTGGTGAGCCCACTGGAGGGCAGACCCATGTAGCTCCTTCGGGCTGAGCCTGGCTGGGTCCCATGGGCAGAAATCCAGCCACCAGACACTTGCCATTGAGCCCCTCCCCCAGGGGCCCCGGTAACCCCATACCGGACGGTGTACACTGAATCCTTGGTTTTTCATTCATCATGGAAGTCTGTTGGATTGCTCTTAGTCTGGCCCTCTAATCAGAGGCAAATTGCCCTGGACAATATAGCTCCGGGGATCACTAGGGGACGCAAACCCCTGACCACGATAAGGTAGCGATCCATGGGGGGAGGTGTCAAAAGTAACATGTATAAAATGACAAAATTACTTCTATTTTTTTTATTTTTTTTTTATTTAAGTTTTTGTAAAGGGTATACAGGTCGTTACAGCAGTGCATTGTTTACATTTTCATCACATGTTCCCTTATTTTCTGATATCTGACAACATTGGAAGATTAATTCTTACAACACCCCCTTTTTTTTTTTTAAAGTGAAAGAAAAAGTGAAATTAAAGAGAAAAAAAAAAACCCAGCAAAAAACAAACAAAAAGAAAAAGTAAGTAAATAAAGGTAAAAGAGCATCTGAGTAGCGTTGGAACAAAGAGCGGAACCATTATTGAAATGGTATTTGTCAAAGATTAGATCTAATGGAAGACACATATGCGATCCAGGGTTGCCAAAAGTTCAAGAACCCATCCATGTCCTGTCTCAGTGCGAATGTCAACTTTTCCATCGAGTAAATGTCTTGGATCACGTTAATCCAATCTTCAGGTGTAGGACAGTCCTTCAACATCCATTTTTTAGTTAGAGCTTTTTTGCTTGCCAATATTAAAACATTGAATAAGTATTTTTCTCCTCGTCTTTCCAGTGAGTCCGGTAGTAAACCCAAATACAAAGTTACAAAAGAAAAGGGAACTGTTATTTTGAATATTTTCCCCAATATTGTCTGTACATTGGTCCAATATTGGTGGATAACTGGGCATGACCAAAACACATGAAAATGATTTGCAGTCTTTTCACCACACAAGCGCCAACAGTTCAACCCCTTATGGGTAAATTTGTTTTGTGCAGGTGTTCTGAAAAATCTTACCAAGTTTTTCCATCCAAATTCTCTCCACTGCAGGGATCAGGTACTTTTCCATTGCTGTTTATTTAGCTTTTCCCATATTTCCAGTTGTAAAGTGAAATTCCCCTCTTTTTCCCATCTCTCTTTTATATAAGATGTGTTGTCTCCTTTTAAGTCTTGAAGACCTTGGTATATTTTAGAAATGTATCTGATCCCTGGGATCCCTTTATATGCCATTAAGAAGACCTTCAGAACACCTGACTGGGCCCTTTCCAAATCCTCCTTTTTAAGTATATTGTTTATGTGGTGTCTAAGCTGGAAGAACCTGTAAAGGTCTTGATTTATTAGGCCTTGTTTTTTCAAATCTTCAAAACTTCTTAAGATTTGCCCTTTAAAAAAATCGTAATATTTTATCAGCCCTTTCTCCTTCCACTTTTTAAATCTGGTGTCTGTTTTATTAGGAGTAAAGTCTTGATCATAGGCAATCCATTGCAGAAGTCGATAGGGCTCTTTAGTTTGATTCTCTCTGACTATCTTAAACCAAATTTTTAGCGGGGTCTCTATCCACGGGTTAGTGTTATTCAAAAGCTTAGGTAAGGCATTGTTCCCTATTATCGCCTGTAGGGGATGTCACTTGTTATTTGGCATTCGATCTCCTTCCATTGTGCAGTGTAGACTGGGTTACATATCTCTACTAAAGTTTTAATTTGTGCGGCTTTAAAGTAGTCCCTGATATTTGGCAGCGCGAGCCCACCTTTGTCTTTGTTTAGCTGTAGGGTTCTATATCTGATTCTAGGTCTCTTGCCCTGCCATATGAATCTTGAGATCCTTCTGTCCAGTTCCTGCCATGTTTTTTTTGGGAGGTTCTACCGGTATTGTTTGGAAAAGGTATAGAAGACGTGGAAGTATATTCATTTTGACTGCTTCAATTCTTTGTGCAGTACCCAAGAATGGTATCATATTCCATCTTGTTAGGTCAGATTTTATTTTTGTCACCAGTGGATCATAGTTTAGTGATATAATTTTGTTGAGTTGTTTCGGGATATTGACCCCCAGATATTTCATAGATTCCGACTCCCAGTTAGTTTTGAGTTTGCTTAGTGAATAATGATTTGGGTCATAGTTGAATGTTAAAATTTGGGTTTTATGCATGTTTAATTTGTACCCCGATAAATCTCCATACTTTGAAAAAATTGAGGTTAGTTCTGGTAAAGAAGTGTCCGGCTGCCCTAGGTATATTAAAATGTCATCAGCAAAGAGTGCTATTTTATGTTCCTTCTGACCAAGTGTAATACCTTGAATTTTTTGATTTTGTCTTATCCATTGGCTCAGAGGTTCTATGAAGATTGCAAAGAGCAGTGGAGACAGGGGGCAGCCCTGACGACATCCTCTTTCCAGTTCAAAAGATGATGATAAATTACCGTTAATCCTTATTTTAGCTGTTGGTTTTTTATATAATGCCTGTATAGTTCTAATGAAGTTGTTATGAAAATTGAAACTGGATAAGATTCTATATAGAAAAGACCAGTCAACCGAATCGAATGCTTTTTCAGCATCTAATCCCAATATGACTGCATTTAAGTTATATTTTTTTATATGATGAATTATGTGTAAAGTGCGTCGAATGTTGTCTTGTGTCTGTCTTTGTCTTATAAAACCTGTTTGGTCTAAATGAATTAGGTCTGTCAGTATATTTTCTAACCTTTTGGCAAGGATAATGGTAAAAAGCTTATAGTCCTGATTTAGTACACTGATTGGTCTGTAGTTGGAGCAGTCTAGTTTATCCTTTTCAGGTTTAGGTATAACTGCAATGACCCCTTCTCTCCAGGAGGGGGGGATTTCCCCTGTGTGGAGGACATAATTAAATGTTTTCAGGAGGAGAGGAGATAGTTGCTGTTCAAAGGTTTTGTACCACTCTGCTGTATAGCCATCAGCTCCTGGGGATTTGTTAGCTTTAAGTTTCATAATTGCTTTTTCCAATTCTTTAGGATGTATTTCTGACAGTAGTGTTTTATTTTGTGACTCCGTAAGTTGGGGAAGGTTTAATGTGTTTAGGAATGCCTCGGATGCGTTTTTATGTTTTTTGTGGGAGTATAAGTTCTTATAGTAATTCTCGAAGCTTTTAAGAATATCCTGAATTCTGAATTTTATTTCCTTTGATACTGGGTCTCTGATTTTGTAGAGTGCTCTTTCTGTTTGATGTTTCCTCAATTTATAGGCTAGCAATTTTGCCGATTTACTGCCTGCTTCATAGTATTTTTGTTTCAAAAATGTAAGTTTCTTCTGGATTTCTATTGTGTAGATCTCATTTATTTGGTTTTTAATTTCCTTAATCTTGAGCGAGTCAGTAGAATGAGTGTTGCCTTTGTGTTCTTTTTCTAGGTTCCTAAGTTCTGACTCTAATGTGGATAGTTTTTCTTGTCTTAGTTTCTTTTGGGTTGCCAGTTTTGCAATAATCTTTCCTCTTATTACAGCTTTGCATGCATCCCACAGTATTAAAGGGGATACTTCTCCATTATCGTTTTCTTCCAAATATCTGAGAATATCTGATTTCAATTCATCTTTCAGTGGTCCTTTCAGGACATTTGAATTTAACCTCCAAGAAAATGTATTATTTGTGTATTTTTGGATATTTAAGTCCATGTAGATCGGACTGTGGTCAGAGAGATCCATCAGTCCTATTTTACATGTTTTTACTCTTCCAATGTCTCTATTAAACATAAAAAAATAGTCAATCCTTGAGTAAGATGAATGTGGAGTTGAGTAAAATGTATAGTCTTTTACACTGGGGTTGAGTTCCCTCCACACATCACAGATTCCCATTTCTTTTAGTAGCATCCGAGTCTTCCTGTTTTGGGTGTTATTTTGATGTGGAGAATTACCAGAAGCATCCCAGTATGGATTCAGTCTAAGATTGAAGTCCCCACCACATATCACTAAACCTTGAGCTTTATCAGAATCAGAATCAGAATCAGCTTTATTGGCCAAGTATGCACAACACATACAAGGAATTTGACTTTGGCTAAAAACTTGCTCTCTTGCTCTTTAGTTATCATTAGGTCAAATACATTTTTATAAAATTTCCAGTTAGCCCCTGGGGGAGCATACACATTCAGCAGGGTGATATCTTCTCCCTCTAGCCGCCCAGTTACCAAACTGTATCTCCCTTCTTTATCTTTGTGTTCTGATTTTTTTTCAAATGTAATTTTGGTTGATATCAATGTCGCTACTCCCCTCCTCCTCCCTGACTTATATGAAGATGAAGAGACCATTTTAAACCCTTGTCTACTGAGTTTATTGTGTTCCACGTCTTTTAGGTGGGTTTCTTGTAAAAATATTATTCCTGCTTTGTCTTTTTTCATTTTGCCTAGAATCTTGGATCTTTTAACTGGATTCAGGATTCCTTTTACATTATATGAAATTATTTTGGTTACACCCTGTTTCTCCATTGTGTTGTTTTGTTTAGTATAACTGTGTGGTGGCCGTCTTTTGTGCTACTCAGAAACTGAAAGAACATTAAAAACAAGAAAAACATTAAGAACATAGTGTATAAAACTTTAAAACAAAAAGCTGTCAGAAGAACTTCCTGAGCTGAGGTCTTTTTAAAGACCCTGGAAGAGCCTTGATGGAGTGAAGGCCCTGAGGGAAATTCCTCAAACTCTGTTACGTGTTGAGGGCCCTCTCTTACCCCTGTAAGTTGTCCCATGCTTTTAACGTGAGTTTCAGAACCCAATCCAAACTTGTAATGATTTTTTTTTTCCTTTTATGCCTAAACCCTGTGAAATTGTGTGCACCCTCCCACCCCCATCACATCAAACATTCACGCAAAAACAGTATTTGTTAGTATGAGGAGAACATGTGGATTATTGTCACATTTCTATTTTAACAAGTTTTTTTTTTTTTTTTTTTTTTTTTTTTTATTAAAAAGACTTATTTGTTTCAAATATTATGACTGTTCCATGAAATGTTTTACCACATGCTGAATACGCATCTCCTTTAATGTTTGTTACCTTGTATGAGGGGGGTTGGATGTGCGGATTGATTCAAGAGAAAAAAAAAAAAAGGTCGCTATTCCAACCTGAAAACGGACAGTTTATCCGCGACGCTCTGGCGCTGGGTTTCCCGCTGCTGGCCCGTGGATTTTGAAGGTCTTTGTGTTGTCCATGTTTGCGCTTTGATCTTCTCACTCGGGTCTGCTGCGGGTTTAAATACCGTTACCGGGAGCCCTCTTCTCGCCATGTCAGCTGTTGCTTCTTCCGCCGAATTATAGAGACATGTTTCTTCGCCGTAGAAGACCCTTAACTTCGCAGGAAATGGAGTCTGAAAGCGCAATTTCTTCTCTCTTAACACCTTTTTCGCGTCATTGTATTCCCTGCGCTTTTTAAGGACCTCCGGGGCGTAATCGTGTTCCACGAAGACTTTTCTCTCCTGGTGCATAAATCCTTTTTTCTGCCAGGCCAGTCTTACAACCTCTTGTTTTATTTTGAAATTGGAAAATCTTACCAACACCGAACGTGGGGGCGCTTCCGCCGCCGGCCTAGCGGCTAATGAACGATGTGCCTTTTCTATCTTCAAGTCGGTGGTTTGTGGAATATCCAATTTCTCTCTTAGTAAGGATTCCACGCATTCTGCCATTGAGTTAAAACCGTTTTCGGCTCCTTCTATCAGACCATGAATTCTTATGTTGTCTCTTCTTTGTCTTCCTTCTTGGTTGGCTAGCTTAGCCTCTATAGATGCTTGTCTTTTGCGTAGGTCCAGCACAGAATCTTCGAGCACTTTTATTCGTTCCTCTGTTTCCAAGATTCGGTTCTCGGCCTGGTCCACTCTGCTGTTTGTCCTTTTCAATTCTTCTCTGAATTCCCGAAATTCGGCCGTAACCTCTCGGCGAAATCGTCGTAGCTCTTCAAATAGTGATTTCAGGCTAACCTTTTTGTTAGCTACCACCAGTTCCTCGTCTTCTGAACGGAGATCTTCCAGTTCAGATTCTCCGGCCGATACGTGTCCTGGCCTGGAGAATTTCAGTTTCTTCTGTTTTCCTTTAGACATGATGATTTTGTCTTTTGATTTTCACTCCTCCAAAAATCCGTTAAGTTTGATTTTCAAGGTGTTATCTTGGATTGGGTCTGAGAGCTTCAGTGTTAAGCTGCAGTCGCCATGGCATCCAGACCGGAAGTCAAAATTACTTCTATTTTTAATATATTAGTTCGATCAAAATGTAAAATAGATTCTTCTTTGTGGCAGTGCTTTGCATGGCAGCGGCTCCTCTTGATTCTAGATCTGATTAACACTGTAGATGGGGGAAACATAATTTCGTTCGACTGCACATGATTGGCTGTATGGAATGACTAACAATAAAGTTGGCTTCCTCTTCTTAATTATATGACCGGTGAAAAATATGACAATTTATATCAGCATTTATGACCATTCTGTAGCTAAACAATTTGAGTTTGTATTAGGGATGAGCCGATCCGATCCACCGTATCGGTATCGGGTTCGATCCAGGCAAAATGGTCGGATCGGTATCGGTAAGGAATAAAAGTCATTTACTGATCCAATACGTTAATAATAATAAAATGAAGGTGCGATCCTGTTCTCAGCCACGCTGCACACAGCTTCTGTAAACAAAGGCAACGAGTGTCAAATCACTGGAGCCTGTCTGTGGGACTTGCCTCAGTATGTTGCTGTGTGGTACCAGCATTTACAATTTTACGCCATCAACTTGATAGAACATTTGCAAAAGTATCACGGCAGCAAAGAAGTATGCTGAATTCTGTCAAGAACCGAGCAGAACCAGGTGTGTCGTGCAGCAGCAGCCGCTGCTGTTTTACTGCTGGAATACACTAAAAGTGATAGAAGGAGGAAACTGAAAGTAAAAACCAGAGGAGCAGGAATGAAGACGTAACATGGGCTTACCTTTAGACTGACAGTTACAGCTGATGAGAGGTCGGTGACAGAAACATACAGTATATAGCAAATTATAACTGGTGAATTGGAAGTGTTATGTCCAAATAAATTGAGACTGGAGCTACTCTTAACTGAACACTGAACTGATTTTATTATCGAGGACAACACAATATACACTCCAGCCGTAGCCCGCCTGACGTCATTACCCCAACCCCCTCGGGCAGGCTACGGCAAGCCCCGAGAGTCAAATCTCACACATACCCCTCCTCCACAAAGTTAAAGACCCCCCCCACCACCACCACCACCACCGAACAAAAAAAAAACCAAGCACAGTATTGTCTCCCTTTTTTTTTTTTTTTAAACTAAGTAGGTAAAACTTGGCCAACCAAACAGGCGTCTGGGTAGACTACCAGAACGCCCCACCGTGTTGGAGCAGGTTATTCTGCCGATTAGTCCCAGCATGCATTAGCTAGTACTGTCTTCAATACATAGTCTTCCAGCTACCTGGGCCTCTGACGAACTCTAGCCGGGCATCCCCTAGGCGGGGACTCTGCACCAGGCACCGTCAGCCGCACTAGTGAGTTCTCACCACCCCAGTCCAACAAGTCCCACCTCACATCGGGTTGCCCCACCGTAGCTCTAGTCCTCTGTTCCGGTGGCGACTTTCTGAGTCAACTGGAGTGCCACCACGACCCATCTGCAAGCTCAAACGTGTCCTGGCCCCATCGCCTCGTGATCCACAGGGGCCCTGTTCAGAACGGCTGCAGCTTATGCATGGGTGTTTGATCCAAACTTGATTCGACACCTTCAGTCCGTGGGCTTTCACCCTGTGCTTCCTGTCAAATCATCGCTTCATCTTATGCTGGTGCGCAGCGATCCAGTCCCGTGGAGAGTCCATATTTCTTGGAGGAGGAGTCGTGGGCAGTCTCAGTCGATCCAAAGACAGAAGTAGTTTGCGTCCCAGCCTGAGAGCCGCCGGGGAACATCCTGTCATAGCATGGGCCGTTGCCCTGTAGTGGAGGAGTGTGCTCTGGAGGGTGTCCGGAAATAGGAAGCCGTCTGCCAAGTCCGTTCTTCCTTTCTGTGAGTTTTTTTAGTTTTTTCAATCGGCGGTTTTTCGTTATAATGAATTCTTGTTCGTGTGCGTGTTTTAATTGTGCTTTTATCTGCTCCTGCGTTTCCTGGTCGGTCGGGTAGTGTTTCTTGAAAGTGTCCATTTCCTCCTTGATTTGGTTGTTGATTTTGTCCACTTTGTTTGCCGTAATTCTTATCCGTTCCTTGATCAGGTCTTTCCGTGCTTTATTGATAATTTTCTCTGCGTTTTTGGTTGGAATTGGATTTCTTATATTGAGGCTTGCTGGTGTGACATCCTCATCTCTGCAACGGAGGTTAAATCGCAGGTGGTTTCTGAAGCGTGCTCGTGTTTTTTCTAATTTCTCCAGCCGGCGGAAGTCTTTGATGCAATCTTGTCCATAACTTCCATGTAATAGGTCAAATAGGTTCATTTTGTCTTCTTTAAATTATTTATCTTTTGTTCATATAAAAGACAAAAAATAAAATAGAAAGGAGATGTCTTTACCTTCTTAATGATCTGCTGAGCTGGCCCCGCCTACGAAAATCAGCTGATAAATGTCACCTGGCAGCAATCAGCAGACTCTTCTGACGAAGGCTGCAGTGTACAGTCGAAACATGTTAAGAAGGTAAAGACATCTCCTTTCTATTTTATTTTTTGTCTTTTATATGAACAAAAGATAAATAAATCACTAAATTGTTTATTACAATCACCAGCAAAATCCAGATTATTTACAATGTGCAAAATTCAAACTTTAAACTGTAAAAAAACTCAGAATGGGTCACACACGCTGACTCCTCGCCTTCGCAAAGTGGCCCAGCACACCAAGGAACGCTTGACTGAAGGCAGCATTCTGAGCCATCTTCTCCCTTCACAAGGTAGTTTCATGGGATCCAGGTCAAGTGGACCCCTGACCAAGTGAGCACTCCCAAGTGGACCCCAGGATCCAATCTGTACATGTACAAGTACATTCTCAATTCAATGATTTGTAAACGTGAAGAAGGCGAACAACAACAAGAATTTGTGTAAAACTGTTGGAAAGACTTCCAGGTCACCAAGAAGTGTAAAAAATATATATTTGTAAGATGACAACTAAGCTGACTCAGAGAAGGTTTTGGCTCTGTTTCTGCTTTCAAAAGACTTTTCTGCTCCACCACTGCTGCTCGTCACCACTGGCTGCCCCCAGATGAAAATCCACAGAATAGGTATGTGGGACTATAATGTTCTGAATGAGGCTTTAGAAAGCTCTGAATCGGTTTGTAAATCACTAGATTGAAAATGTACTTGTACATATACAGATTGGACCCCGGGGTCCACTTGGGGTGCTCACGTGGGTGCTCACTTGGTCAGGGGTCCACTTGACCTGTTACCATTTCATGCTCTCTTGCCTCACTGAGAGGCAACTGGATGTGCTGCTGGTCCCAGTTCAGCAGATCTTCAGCCTGCCGTGGGTCTCTAGAATGAAAATACACACAACTTAAGTACATGCACAGCACGAAAGTGCAACATGTAAAAAACTACTTTTTAACCAGGATTAACACTAGCTTATTTTGTCAGATGTTGTCAACACAAGCGCAAAATACAAGCAAAGCACAGAGTTAGCATTGATGGCTAACTAGCTAGCTCATTGTCTGCATACAGGAGACGACGGTGTTGTTTGTTCAAAGTGAGCTTTCCACCACTGGGATAGATAACTGCAAAGATGCATAATATCACATCACTCACCATCCTCCATCACTGTTTTCAACAATGATGATGCCGTGGTCAGGCCAACGCCACTCTGCCTCCATCTGCCTTCACTGGTCGTGAATTCATTTCAGGTCGCTCCATCCAGCTCACTCTGGATTTCTTTAGTCAGCTACCAAGCACAGAAAAGTCTGCACCTCGTCGTTGGACCACAGTGTTGATTTGTGTATAGCCATTTTCTTGTTGATTACACTCACTGACGCTTGCTGTTGGTGATTTGACTGTTGGTTGCCGTCCAAAATGGCGCAGTAAACAAAAGAAATGTGACCCATGTGATGTCAGTGCAACCCCTCTATACACCGTGTTCCAAATTATTATGCAAATAGGATTTTAGTGTCATAAACATTCAATGTTTTGTTTTTCAGTTAAACTCATGGATGATATTGTGACTCAGGGCTCTTTGGATCACTGATATCAATCTCAGACACCTGTCATAATTAGTTTGCCAGGTGAGCCCAATTAAAGGAAAACTACTTAAGAAGGATGTTCCACATTATTAAGCATGCCACAGGTTTCAAGCAATATGGGAAAGAAAAAGGATCTCTCTGCTGCCGAAAAGCATCAAATAGTGCAATGCCTTGGACAAGGTATGAAAACATTAGATATTTCACGAAAACTTAAGCATGATCATCATACTTGAAGAAATTTGTGGCTGATTCAGAGCACAGATGGGTTCATGCAGATAAGGCATAATGAGGAAGGTTTCTGCCAGACAAATTCATCGGATTAAGAAAGCAGCTGCTAAAATGCCATTACAAAGCAGCAAACAGGTATTTGAAGCTGCTGGTGCCTCTGGAGTCCCATGAACCTCAAGGTGTAGGATCCTCCAGAGGCTTGCAGTTGTGCATAAACCTACTATTAGGCGACCCCTAACCAATGCTCACAAGCAGAAACGGTTGCAGTGGGCCCAGAAATACATGAAGACTAATTTTCAAACAGTCTTGTTTACTGATGAGTGCTGTGCAACCCTGGATGGTCCAGATGGATGGAGTAGTGGATGGTTGGTGCATGGCCACCATGTCCCAACAAGGCTGCGACTTCAGGAAGGAGGTGGCAGAGTTATGTTTTGGGCTAGAATCATGGGGAGAGAGCTAGTAGGCCCCTTTAGGGTCCCTGAAGGTGTGAAAATGACCTTGGCAAGGTATATAGAGTTCCTGACTGATCACTTTCTTCCACTGTGCAAAAAGAAGAACAGTGCCTTCCATAGCAAAATTATCTTCATGCATGTCAATGCACCATCTCGTGCTGCAAAGAATACCTCTGTATCATTGGCTGCTATTGGCATAAAAGGAGACAAACTCATGGTGTGGCCCCCATCCTCCCCTGACCTCAGCCCTACTGAGAACCTTTGGAACATCCTTAAGCAAAAGATCTATGAGGGTGGGAGGCAGTTCACATCAAAACAGCAGCTGTGAGAGGCTGTTGTGACATCTTGCAAAGAAATTCAAGCAGAAGTTCTCCAAAAACTCACAAGTTCAATGGATGCAATAATTGTGAAGGTTATATCAAAGAAGGGGTCCTATGTTAACATGTAACTTGGCCTGTTAAGATGTTTTTGATTGAAATAGCTTTTGATTTCGGTAAATATCCCACCTAGCAACAATGCTCTGCACTGTGTGTGTTTATATATTTACATATTTATTCCATCTAGCTACAATGCTCTGCACTGGGTGTGTTTATATTTATATATCTATATATTTATTCCATCTAGCTACAATGCTCAGCACTGGGTGTGTTTATATTTGTATATCTATATATTTATTCCATCTAGCTACAATGCTCCGCACTGTGTGTTCATATATTCATATATTTATTCCATCCAGCTACAATGCTCTGCACTGTGTGTCTGTGTGTGTGTGTGTGTGTGTGTGTATATATATTTTATAGTAATATGTACATATGTATATTAGCTGCTCTTGCTTGCTTGTTTTTGTTTTTTTTTGTTATTTTTTTTTTCTTGCCTTCTGATTGTTGCTCTGAGTGTTGCTATCCCTGTGCTGTTGCAATCCTGGAATTTCCCCGTTGTGGGACTAATAAAGGCTTATCTTATCTTATCTCTTATCTTATATGACAACCTAATGCTGCAAATTCAATAAATGACCATTTTCAGTTCTTTACAACCAATAAAATGTTTTAAGACTCTGTTGTGCATAATAATTTGGAACAGTGCATTTTGAGTTTTTTTTATTTTTGCAAAAAAATAGTTATCATTGGGAGGTTTGTTCAATAAAATTTGAATTATGCTTTAACAGTTAAAGACTTGAAAATTATACTGACTGTCATTTGCATCAGCTATTTAGGAAAATCAGAGACAAGTATCATTTGCATAATAATTTGGAATGCGGTGTACAAGGACAAACAAGGCTACATGAAATGGAACAGGGATGACTTAAGAATAAGAGCAAACCTGAAAACTGTGGACAGAGAATAAACTACTAAATAAACTGAGCACCAGGAAAATAGTTATGATGATGATGATTTTTTTTTTTTTTTGATGATGATGATAATGATAATGGATAACAAAAATACAACTTAAAGGGTTAGTTCTTTTATTTTCAGATCTACAACATTTTTTACCTCATGCACAGTGGCACTGAATTTCATCTGAATGTTTACTTAAATACTCAGCTTTAAAGTTTTGCAATAAACTTGCGCTTAAAACTTCAGAATGCGTGTTTACATAGTGCTGACCAGTGAAATGCTGCCAATGTTGCAAAGTTTTAAAAAAGCAGTAGCATTGCTGAACTGAGTAAAATTTGTAATATATCTTTGACTTTTAAATTTATGTTTTTATATGTATGCAAAATGCAACCAGTCATTAACAAAAGTATGTTCTATACTGTTATTTTAAATAAGAGAGACTGTATCGGGTTTGGATCAGTATCGACCGATACTCAAAGTCACAGTATCGGTATCGGCTCATCCCTAGTTTGTACGCTGTGTCAGCTCTTGACAGTTAGTTGTACATTTTTTTTAACCATATCACAATCCTGTACTGTAGGATGGTGACCCTCAGTGATGTTCATCATCAGTAGAACAGATTTGATGTTCTCGTGTAAGATGTACTAGTGCATCTCAGTAAAATACAATATCATGATTATAATTTAATTCTAAAATCTACAGCAATAATCATCAATATTAAATTAAACTAGTTTGAAATGTTTCACTCTGCCTGTAATGAAAATTGAGAACGCTTTTTAAATTATCTTGCAAAAAGACATTAACTTCTTCAAAAAACTTTATTGAAATGCAAGTAGTTTTTCTGTTAACAGTAAACATGCAGTATTCCTGTTTAGCCTGTTACAGCTTGCAAAGTAAACAGTTAAAAAATAGCAAATTCATCAAATCATTTTTATTATAGTTATTTCAGTCAAATTCATATAATATTTGCCAGTAATGGGGTAGTGCAAATTTAACTTGAGCTAGATTGATGACCCGAAATTTGCAGTAAATTCAGTCCTCTGTTCAATAAATAGACAAGACTTAGAGTAATGTGCTCATGTACATTTTACTATTTTGCAAATACAAGATCTATAAAATTGGAACCAAGTGGCTTTAAAAAGGTCTTAAATTTAATTTCCTTAAAGCTGCAGAAACCCTGCACTAATTTGAAGAAATTATAAAAGCACTTTGAGTGCTCTTTGTGACAAGAAAAAGTGCCATATAGGTCCTTATCCCCCAAAACCACCTGTGTGATGCTCCATATTTTTATGATCTCTGTAAGAGTAGTTTGGATGTTCCACAGTTTAAAAATTCTTATTACCTCCGCCAAGGAGGAAATGTTTTTATTGGCGTTTGTCTGTTTGCCTGTTACCAACATAACTCAAAAAGTTATGAACGGACTTTGATGAAATTTTCAGGAAAGGTGTGTAATGGCACGGGGAACAGATGGTTAGATTTTGGTGATGATCTGAGAGTGCATACCTCCACCAAGGGCTTTGTTTGTATTTGTGCAGCAGGATTACACAAAAACTACTGGATGGATTTGGATGAAATTTTCACCAGAGGTGGTTCTTGGGCTAGAGAGGAACCCATTATATTTTGGTGATGATCTGAGAATGCATACCTCAGCCAAGGCTCTTATCTTCTCACAGTGTGTTAGCAACAATACTCCAAAACTGATGGACAGACTTTGATGCAATTTTCACCACAAGTGGCTATAGGCCTACACACAAACCCATTACATTTTGGAGGTGATCCATGAGAAACGGAAGGAGCCTTGGCGGAGGTATGCACTCTATGAGTGCTTTTCTAGTCTTAAATATAAAACAATTTTCTTGCTTCCCTTTCTCCCATTATTCCTTTCTTCTGTTTGGTTGTTCCATCATAAGCTAAAACGTTGTTTTAAAATCTGAGCACTCAAAATCTTGGGTATTTTTTAGGATCTCTGAAGAGTTTCCAGTCTACTGTCGATGCCTTTGATGGCCTTACCATAGAAACGGTTGATTATTATTATTAAGACTAAGTACTTTGGCTGGATACAAGCCTTACTTTTAAGACCCATGTGAAATGCCTCTCTAGAAAAATTAAGGTAGGAACTGGATTTTTTTTTTTTTTTTGTTGCTGACAAGATAAGAATTTTCATCTGTAAGATCAGTGCTCTAGCCACAATTATGTCTGCTCTTGATCTTATTTCTTTTATATTACTTATGGATAGAAAGATAGATAGGTAGATAGATACTTTATTTCGAACAAAAAAGCAAAAAAACAAAACAAATGACAAGTGCAATAAAAATGACAGTGTACAGTGCTCGAAAGGGAGAAGGAAGAAGTTAACACTTTTTTACTCCAACTCCTCTTTTCCCTAAATACAACCCATGTGAAATATATACCTATTACCTCAATTAAGATCCCAAGTAGACAATTAACTACATTTTGTATATATCAACATTGACACCCATCCATCCCTACATACATACGGTCCATACATCTATACCCAGCCCCAAACAACACAGATATACACAGATATGCACAGTACTGTCCCCCCCTACCCTCCCATAGTGTCCCAGAGTGAGCATTGTGAATCGTACATATTAATACTACCCCTCTAGCATATATCCTTTTAGTAAATAATGTTTATACCTATTTTTGAATTGATTTCTGTTTGTACATAGGTTTAGTTCCAGCTCCAGACTGTTCCACAAATCCACCCCACAGATACATATGCACATACTTTTCTTAGTTGTTTGTACCTTAGGTTTTGTAAAGTTTAAGTCTCCTCTCAAATTATAATCATTGTCTCTTTTTTTGAATATTTTTTGTATATTAGTTGGGAGTTGATTATTAATTGCCCTGTACATTACTTGTGCTGTCTTATATTTAACTAAATCCATGAACTTTATGGCATGCGACTTTAAAAACGAGTTGGTATGGTTCAGGTTCAGGTTCCTTTATTTGTACCCGTAGGTAGATTTGTTTTGCAGTCAGGTGACATCCATATTTACAAACCACAATTACATTCAACATGAACACAAACAGTTTAGAAGCAGGGTTTGGGGACGAGGGGGATGACTCGCCTATCACGGGGGCTGAGGTCGCCAAGGTGGTTAAAAATCTCCTTGGTGGCCGGGCCCCGGGGGTGGACGAGATTCGCCCTGAGTACCTCAAGGCCCTGGATGTTGTTGGGTTGTAATGGTTGACACTCCTCTGCAACATTGCGTGGAGGTCGGGGGCAGTGCCTTTGGCATGGCAAACCGGGGTGGTGGTTCCTCTCTTTAAAAAAGGGGACCGGAGGGTGTGCTCCAACTTTAGAGGGATCACACTCCTCAGCCTCCCTGGGAAGGTCTATGCCAAGGTACTGGAGAGGAGAGTCCGGCCGTTGGTCGAACCTCGGATTCAGGAGGAGCAATGTGGTTTTCGTCCTGGCCGTGGCACATCGGACCAGCTCTTTACCCTCTCGAGGGTTCGTGGGAGTTTGCCCAACCAGTTTACATGTGTTTTGTGGACTTGGAGAAGGCATTTGACCGCGTCCCTCGTGGATTTTTGTGGGGGGTGCTTCGGGAGTATGGGGTATCGGGCTTGTTGTTACGAGCTATTCGGTCTCTGTACGACCGTTGTGAGAGTTTGGTTCGTATTGCCAACACTCGGTCGGAGTCATTCCCAGTGAGAGTTGGACTCCGCCAGGGCTGCCCTTTGTCACTGATCCTGTTCATAATTTTTATGGACAGGATTTCTAGGCGCAGCCAGGGAATGGAGGGTGTCATGCTTGGTGACCACAGGATCTCATCTCTGTTGTTTGCAGATGATGTTGTCCTGTTGGCTTCATCCAGCAATGACCTACAGCTCTTGCTGGGACGGTTTGCCGCTGAGTGTGAAGCGGCTGGGATGAGAATCAGCACCTTCAAGTCCGAGTCCATGGTCCTCAGCCGGAAAAAGGTGGATTGTCCTTTCCGGGTTGGGGACAGGCTCCTGCCCCAAGTGGAGGAGTTTAAGTATCTTGGGGTCTTGTTCACGAGTGAGGGGAGAATGGAGCGAGAGATCGACAGACGGATTGGAGCAGCATCTGCAGTGATGCGGACGTTGTACCGGTCTGTTGTGGTGAAGAGGGAGCTTAGTTCTAACGCAAAGCTGTCAATTTACCAGTCAATCTACGTTCCTACTCTCACCTATGGTCACGAGCTTTGGGTAATGACCGAAAGAACGAGATCGCGGATACCAAGCGGCTGAAATGAGCTTTCTCCGTAGGATTGCTGGACTCACCCTCAGAGATAGGGTGAGGAGCTCAGTCATCCAGGAGAGGCTCAGAGTAGAACCGCTGCTCCTCCACATTGAAAGGAGTCAGTTGAGGTGGTATGGGCATCTGATTAGGATGCCTCTTGGACGCCTCCCACTTGAGGTGTTTCAGGCACGTCCCACTGGGAGGAGACCCCGGGGCAGACCCAGGACTCGGTGGAGAGACTATGTCTCCCAGCTGGTCTGGGAACGCCTTGATATCCCCTCTGAAGAGCTGGAGCAGGTGGCTGGAGAGAGGGAAGTCTGGGCTTCTCTGCTTGAACTGCTGCCTCCGCGACCCGGACCTCCGGAAAAGCGGTAGAAGATGGATGGATGGATGAACACAAACACAGGCACACATGTAGCTGACTATAAACATGATAAAAGTACTCAAGGCTCCACCAATCAGGACATAGGACTAAGAGAAAAAACAAGGAGGTAAGAGAGAAGGGTCATATTAAAAAGTTTGAGTAAAGACTACTCAAAGAGGTTAAAAACTCAAAAGTCTAAAACCCAATAAAAGATTTAGAACCCAAATAAAAAACCTACAAAAATAAGTAAATATAAAATAAAATTAATAAATAGGTAACTAAATTATGTGCAATATATTGTTACATCTTGTTCAACTCTTTAACAGCAGCAGGAACAAAGCTGTTTTTGTAGCGCTGGGTTTTACTTTTTGGGACAGCAAACCTCCATCTGGAGGGAAGAAGCTGAAAGTGGCAGTGCAAAGGGTGGGAGTCATCATTTAAAATGGAGGTAGCAATTCTCTGTACTTGTCTGGTGTACAGGGATGTCGGGCTCAGTTGTGACTCACCAAGCAAACAACTGGACCATCTAACTACCTGATCCAAGGATTTCCTCTGTTTCAGTTTTATCTGACCAAACCATGACACTAAAGAAAAGGATAAAACAGATTCAATAAAAGCCCAATAAAACATTGTCATTATGGTTTGGTCAATTTGGAAGTGTGCAAGTTTCCTTAAACAATGCAAATGTTGCTGACCCTTTTTGCACACCCTTTCACAGTTCTCTTCAAAGTTTAAATTACAATCAATAATCATCCCAAGATATTTGTAGGATTGTACACATTCAGTGGTCTGGCCTTTTAGTACAGTGACTTCGTGCCTGGGAGTTTTCCTCCTAAAGTCAATAATCATATCTTTTTCCACAGTATTTTTTATTGAACCTTTTTTTACAAACATGGCACAACAGTCAGACACAAACACTAAAGTAATTTAAAAATTAAAAAGAACAATAACAAAAGAAAATGTGTAATAAAAACAACAACAGCCATCAACAAAAACAGGTCAACAACAATGCTCCTCTGTTTAGTCTAGGTAATCTATTACCTAAGAATACATAATATACATTCACCAGCTTGGAATTTGCAAGGTCCACACACATCATTCACCTTCTTCTTCAGACGTTATGTTTAAATTCTTTACATAATCAATGAAAGGTCTCCATATATTCTCAAACACATTTTCCTTTGATTTCAGTATATATGTTATTCTTTCTAGTGGAAGGTTTGTTAACATCTGTCTTAACCACTGAGTCACATCTGGTCTATGAGTCTTTTTCCACAGTAGTGCAATACATTTTTTGGCATTAAGCAAACCGAGGTCTATGAATGTTCTTTCACTCTTTTTTCTGGATACACACCCAACAAAAACAGTTTAGAGTTCAATGTGATTTGTTTTGAAATTATTTTTTCAATTGTTACCCTCACCTCTTCCCAAAACATTCTGATTTTTCTACATTCCCATAAACAGTGAAATAGTGTTCCTTTACTTTCCATACATTTTGTGCATGTATCTGGTATGTTTTTGTTATATCTATTTAATTCCACTGGTGTAACATACATCTGCATTAACTATTTAAAATGTATCGGTTTAAGACATACATTTATTGATTTGGTTTGAACTCCTGCACAAGCCATTTCTCATTGTTCCTCTGAGATTTCAATTTGCAGGTCCTCTTTCCAGTCATTCAGTCTTTTCTGTGAGTTTTCACATGAGAATAGTGTCAATGAGTTATAAAACTCTGAAATAATACTCTCTCTTACTATCTTTCATCAAAATTTTTTCCAAAAATGAGTAAGTAGGTCGGGTGAGAGCATTATTTTGATTTGATCGAATAAAATTTCTAAGCTGAAAAGAAGTGTGTTCTATTAAGATGGAATTTAATCCTCAGTTCTTCAAAAGACATTATGTTATCTGAGTGTGACAAATATAAGTCTTGAATCTTTTGAATCCCTTTTAAATTCCATACTTTAAATACAGTATCCGCTCTCCCTGGTGTAAAATTTTGATTACCCCATATTGGGCTAAATTGTGACAATGAGTGTGGTTCTTTTAAATATTTTTTGGTTTCACACCATATTTTGATCATGTGCTTTACAATTGGATTTTTAACTTGCTTCTGTAATTTTTTAGCCGAGTCTGAGTATATGAATAAGGGAAGAGGTAAAGGTAAATTGTATGATTCCATTTCAGTCCAATGAGGAGGATCATTTGATGAAAAGTAATATGTCATAGACCTCAGTTGTGCTGACCAGTAATACAACATAAAGTTTGGACATTTCAGACCTCCACGATCAAATGGTAAATATAGTAAGGACAAATGTAATCTAGCCTTCCTATTGTTCCATATAAATTCCACTAACTTTTTTTAATTCTTGAGAATAGATCTGAAGGTGGTGGTAAAGGGATGTTTTGGAATAAGTAAAGTATTTTTGGTAAGATATTACTTTTAAGTATATTAATTCTCCCGATCATCGACATTTGTAGTGACATCCATCTCTGAAGTAACTCATTAATATCTGTCATTAAGGCTTCATAGTTGGCACTGGCAACTGATTCTAGCTTAGGCAAAATTTGAATTCCTAAATACTTAAACTGATCTACAACACTGAATTGGTTTACCTCAGGAGCTGGATGATTTCTCTGGGTCTCATTTAACATTAATATTGAAGATTTTGTTTTGTTTATTTTATATCCTGATATATCCCCAAAATTCTTTATTAAATTTAACAAGATCGGAATTGATTTTTTAAGATTCGACAGAAATAAAATTATGTCATCGGCATACAGGGAGATTTTATGTTCTGTTGGTCCCACTTTAATTCCATATATTTGTGGATGTAAACGTACTGCCATCGCTAAGGTTCAATTGCCATAGTAAACAATAAAGGTGAAAGTGGACAGCCTTGTCGACATCCTCTATTGATTTTTATTGATTTTGAGATATTGCTGTTTGTTAGGATTTCTGCTGTAGCATTATTGTATATTATCTGGACCCATTTTATGAAATTATTTCCAAGTCCAAACCTTTGTAGGACTTCAAAAAAATAGGGCCATTCGACTCTGTCAAAGGCCTTTTCGGCGTCCAATGATAGGAGAGCTGTATCCGGTGCTTTTTTATTGGAATAAATAATATTAAATAGTCTTCTTACATTATGGAAGCCTTGTCTTCCCATTGTAAAGCCATTCTGATCTCGGTTAATAATATTTGGTAATGTTTCTTGTAGGCGTTTTGCTAAAATTTTACAGATTATTTTAAGATCAGCATTTAATAGGCTTATTGGTCTCGTGTTTTCACATTTATTAGGGGGTTTACCTGGTTTTGGTAACAGTATAATTAAGACATTATTCATGTACGGTGGTAAATTACCATTTTGAAATGCTTCTAAAACCATTTCCAAAAGTGGTTTTATTAATTTATTCTTAAATTTTTTATAGAGGTCAACTGGAAGACCATCTGGTCCTGCTCTTTTTCCTGATTTCATATTATCAATGGCTTGCCCAACTTCTTCTTGACTAATTTTAGACTCCAGTATCTCCCTGTTTTCATTTGGAGTACATGGTATAGATAATCCACCCAAAAACCCATTTAGTTTTGTTAAGTCAGTTTCATTTTTTGTATCATATAGTTTTTCATAATAATCTCTAAAGGCACTATTAATTTCTAAAGGATCTATAACTACCTGTCTGTTACTTATAATACTGGTAATTGGTGTTTTAGATTCTAATTGTTTAATCTGCCATGCCAATAATTTTCCTGATTTTTCACCTTGTTCATAAAAAGTTTGTTTCAATCATAGACGACTCGAGGTAGCTCTATTCGCTCATTTTTTTTTTGTCATATTCAGCTCTCAGAATCAGTAATTCGTTCTCTAACTGTGGGTTACTTCCTGCATACACCTTTTCTTGAAGAATTTTTATTTTACGTTCCAATTGGACTCTCTCCTCTCAGGTCTTCTTAGATTTTGAACCTGTATAACTAATAATATGCTCCCTAATAAAAGCTTTGAAAGCCTCCCACTTTATACAATGCCGTTGTTTGTGTAGTATTGATATCAAAGAACTCATCTATCTGTTTTTATATGTACTTAACAAATTCCTCATCCTGAAGCCATTTATGTTGAAAATGCCACCTAACTGGGTCCTTTGTCAATTTCTTATCAACATACAGTTAGGCCCAGAAATATTTGGACAGTGACACAATCTTCATGATTTGGGCTCTGCATGCCACCACATTGGATTTGAAATGAAACAACTACAACGGAATTGAAGTGCAGACTTTAAGGTTTAATTCAAGGGGTTGAACAAAAATATATGATTAAACATGTAGGAATTGTAGCTATTTTTGTACAAACGCTCCTCATTTACGGGGCTTAAAAGTAATTGGACAAATAAACATAACCCTAAGTAAAATGTTACTTTTCAATATTTTGTTGAGAATCCTTTGCAGGCAATGACTGCCTGAAGTCTGGAACCCATGGACATCATCAAACGCTGGGTTTCCTCCTTTGTGATGCTTTGCCAGGCCTTTACTGCAATTGTCTTCAGTTGTTGCTTGTTTGTGGATCTTTCTGCCTTAAGTTTTGTCTTGAGCAAGTGAAATGCATGCTCGATTGGGTTGAGATCTGGTGATTGACTCAGCCATTACAGAATATTCCACTTCGTTGCTTTAAAAAACTCCTGGGTTGCTTTTGCAGTATGTTTTGGATCACTGGTGAAGCGCCGTCCAATCAACTTTGCTGCATTTGGCTGAATCTGAGCAGAAAGTATATCCCTATACACTTCAGAATTCATCCGGCTGCTTCTGTTTTTTGTCACATCATCAATAAACACAAGTGACCCAGTGCCATTGGAAGTCATGCATTCCCATGCCATCACACTGCCTCCACCATGTTTTACAGAAGATGTAGTGCTTTGGATCATGAGCTGATCCAATTCTTCTCCAAACTTTCTTCTTCCCATCATTCTGGTACAGGTTGATCTTAGTCTCATCTGTCCAAAGAATACTGTTCCAGAACTGGGCTGGCTTCTTCAGGTGTTTTTTGGCAAAGTCAATTCTGGCCTTTCTATTTTTGAGGCTGATTCATTGTTTGCACCTTGTGGTGAATCCTTTGTATTTACTCTCATGAAGTCTTCTCTTTATGGTAGACTTAGATACTGATACACCTACTTCCTGGAGAGTGTTCTTCACTTGGGTGGATGTTGTGAAGGGGTTGTTCTTCACCATGGAAAGGATTCTGTGATCATCCACCACTGTTGTCTTCCGTGGACGTCCAGGCCTTTTTGAGTTCCCAAGCTCTCCAGTGCACTCTTTTTTTTCTCAGAATGTACCAAACTGTTGATTTGGCCACTCCTAACATTTCTGCTATCTCTCTTTTTTCTTCTTTTTTTTCAGCCTCAGGATGGTCTGTTTCACCTCCAATGAGAGCTCCTTTGACCGCATGTTGTGTGTTCACAGCAACAGCTTCCAAATGCAAACGCCACACCTGGAATCAACTCCAGACCTTTTAACTGCTTAATTGATGACAGGTTAACGAGGGAAGACCCATGCAGCCTTGTTATTTTTTTTTTATTTTTTTTTTTGCAGCCTTCTGAGTCAATTGTCCAATTACTTTTGGTCCCTTGAAAAAGAGGCGGTTACGTATTAAAGAGCTGTAATTCCTAAACCCTTGCTCCATTTTGGATGTGAATACTCTCAAATTACAGCTGAGAGTCTGCACTTTAAGCCCATATTGATTATATAATTGTATCCTGAATATGTTTTCGTAAACAACTAAAATAACAAAACTTGTGTCACTGTCCAAATATTTTTGGGCCCAACTGTATACTAGACAGCAGGGTGCATGATCAGAGATCACAATGTTATCATAGAAACAGTTTTGAATCTTGGACCTTAATTCTGTAGATATCAAAAAGTAGTCAATACGTGAGAATGTCTTATAGGTATTAGAATAACAAGAATAGGCTTTGACTTGTGGTTTCATTTCTCTCCATATGTCTAGCATTCTCAATTCTTTCATAAAATGATTAATGGTCATCCTACATCCATTGTGCGTACAGTCCAGTCCTGTTGATCTATCTATACTGGGATTCAATGTACAATTAAAATCTCCTGCTATTATATGTCGCCCTGCAAGTGATGATAAAGTGAGGAATAAATTAACAAAGAAGTTATGATCATCAATATTGGGGCCGTATAAGTTCACCAGATTTATATTTTCTAATAGCAAAGATCCTTGGATGATTAAATATCTTCCAAATTTATCTCTAATTACATTTTTCACTTGAAGTGGGACTGTTTTGTGTATGAGAGTCATAACTCCCCTGGCTCGGGATGAGAATGATGAGGTGAACACGTTACCTTGCCATCTTCTCCTAATTCTTTTTACATCCTCCTCTATTAGATGAGTTTATTGTAAAAATACAATTTTCGAATCTATGTCTTTTATTTTATTCATGACTTAAGTTTTTTAAGATTTTGTAGACCTCTGCAATTCCATGAAGTTAAATTAAGATTAACGCTTTGATCTATGATCAATAAGGAGTTTGAGATTACCTTGCAATATGAACATACTCATACAGAGAAGCAAAAACATGGATGATAGAACATTCATCCTACAAACCAAACAAAAACAAATTCCCTTTCCCCACATTCGTGGTAATCCCCCCAAAATATTCCGTCTCCCGTTGTAGCTAGTGACTGTTCCACACCTGCGAGGATCAGTCAAACCACTCTCTCTTTCTCCTCTCAATCACCCTGACACTACTACTATTCTTATAACATTAACCCTCTTCTGTAGCTTTTTCAACATAACTTCAAAGTTTTATAGCAACGTTGTACATCATAATTTTTTTTTTTTAAATACAGTCTGTATTTTGTAGACATATTTATGTTTCAGATCAATCAGATGCCTGTATGTATGCTTAAATGTTCTACCTTTATCATGTTCATGCTTAGCTCCCACCAGTGTCTTTTTGGATTTGCTTGATGAGCTCCTGCGCCTCTTGAGGGGTCTTGAAGGTGTGGGTTCTCCCCTTATATGTGACCAGCAGTCTTTCCAGCAGTCTTTCCGGATGAATTACTCCATGACGAATCCCTAGGTTGCACAGCTCTTTGCAGGCCGGGTCGAACTGTTTCCTCAATTGTTGTATTTGTAGCCAAGTCCGGGTAGAACTGCACCTGTTGGTCCTGGTACTTAATTTCCCCTTTAGCTCGCGCCGCATTGGTGACTGTCATCTTGTCTTTGTAGTTGAGGAACTTCATAATCAGTGTCCTCGGTGGTGTCTTATTATCTCTCAGTAGGCCGATTCGGTGAGCTCTCTCTAAAACAACCGATGACTGCAGATCTGCGTTATTCAGTGCTTCTGGAATCCACTTTTCCAAAAAGGAACACGGGTCCCGTCCCTCCGGGAGGCCCACCAGCCTCAAATTATTCCATCGCGAGCGGGATTCCAAGTCTAGGACGTTATCTTCCAGACGTTTGCATTTTGATTCCAGTGTTTGCAATTTAGTTTGCAGGCTGGTAACATCATCTTCAGCGCTTGATATTCGGAGCTCCGCCTGCAACACCTGCAACACTTGCTCCATGCAGTCATTTATTTCCTTTCTCATACCTTCTATCGCTGCTATAATCCCATCGAATTTAGACGAAAACTCTGTTCTCATGGAGTTAATGGCAATGAGCACTACGTTTGTCCCCTCTTCAAATGTTCCCGCTCTGCCGCTGGCTCCCTCCTCCGCCATTGCCTCTGAAGTTTTCTCTGTTTCGCCTCGAGCGTGAAAGTCTGTTAGCTTGGGTTGTTTTGTCGAGTTACCTTTTCCTCCACCTAATTTTCCATCCTTGGTCTTTACCATATCTGCGCCAAAACGTTGGGATGGGTTTTTGTTCCAATTAAGAGAGTTTTAGTAAAATTTTTATTTTCACGAGCAGAGCAGCGTGAAGCATGTCTTCCTATGTGGCCGCCATAACCGGAAGTCCAATAATCATATCTTTAGTTTTTGTCGTATTCAGCTGCAGGTAGGAATCCTCACACCAGTGAACAAAATCATCAGCTACTGGGCTGTGGCCACTTTCACCATCCTGGAGGAGACTGACAATAACTGAGTCATCAGCATACTTTATAATGTGTCTGTTGTCATGTCTGCTCCGACACATGTTTGTGTACAGGATGAAGAGTAGTGGTGACAACACACATCCCTGAGGAGAGCCAGTAGAACACTTTTGGTCAGACAATGTACCATTGACCCTTACTCTCTGTGGCCTGTTGGTTAAAAAATCCAGACTCCAACCCACCAGATTATTACTCAAATCAAATTGTTGCAGGAGCCTTTCAACTAAAATATGAGGTTGGATTGTATTAAAGGTGGAAGAAAAGTCCACAAATAAAAGCCTGGCGTGTGTCCCATTAAAATCCAGATGTTCAAAAAGCATGTTAAACAGAGTGACAGTGGCATCTATATCCTACATTATTTATTATCCTTATAGCTTTTTTTTGTAATGTGCATGCTGGCTGTAGGTTGGTCTTGTAGGTGTTTCCCCAGACCTCTACACAGTAGTTAAGATATGGTAGAAACAGTGAATTGTACAGTAAGAACAATGATTTATAGCCCAAGATGTGTCTTGTCTTCCGCAGTATCCCTATACATTTTGCCAACTTGGCCTGGATGTGACTGATGTGAGGTTTCCAGCAGATTTTATTGTCTAGCATCACCCCCAGAAATTTATTTTCCTGTACTGTTTCAATTCTGGTATCATCCATCGTTATCATTATTTCATGATTTATTTTATAATTTCCAAACAACATAATCTTTGTTTTGTTTTTTTTCAGATTTAGAGATAATTTATTTTTACTAAACCACTGTGTTAACTTTTTCATTTCAGTTGTGACCATCTCTAAAACCTGCTGCAAATTCTCACCAGTGCAAAGGATATTTGTGTCATCCGCAAACAAAATAAATTTCAGAATTTTTGATACTTGGCATACAGTATGTCATTTATATACAAGATAAAGCGTTTGGGTCCCAAAACTGACCCCTGGGGCACACCACAAGAGATGTTCATGAAGGGTGATTTGTGCTCACCAATTTGTACAAATTGTTGTCTGTTACTTAAATAACTTTCCACCCAACTCAGTTCGACCCCTCTTATCCCATACCTTTCCAGTTTCCTCAGTACAATTCTGTGATCAGTGGTGTCAAAACTTTTCTTTAAATCTATAAATACTCCTACAGTAAACTTTTTTTTATCTATACAACTAGTAATTTCTTCTATGAGTTCGATCAGTGCCAAAGATGTAGATTTGTCTGCTCTAAAACCATACTGACTGTCTGTAAGAAGGTTGTGTTTTTCAATGAAATCATCCAGTCTCTTAGTGAAGATTTTTTCAAGTATTTTGGAGAATTGTGAGAGTAAAGAGACCGGCCTGGCTATTTTCATTTTGTTTGGAAATGTACCAGTTTGAAATGACAGGTTACAGATGTGGGTGAGTGGTTTGACAATTCCTTCAATTCCTTTTTTCACTACTGTCATGTCAATTTCATTCCAGTCCATTGATTTTTTTTATTCTTTGATTCTGCTAGGTCTGGTAATTGTTGGATGTAAGCCCATACTGTACATTGTGTTGATAAATTCTTCTGTCGAACTATGTTGTTTTCAATTCATAAGATCTATATTGAAATCCCCACAGATAAACATAACTTTATGAATACATTTTGCATACATTTTTTCCGTCCAGTCCTTAAATAAGTCAATATTTGATCCAGGTGTTCTATATACACAGCTCACTACTATATTCTTCACATTGTCCAGACAGATTTCTATTGTAATACATTCAAATAAATCATCCACAGTCACTGACAAATTTTCAGCAACCTTGTATTGCAAGCTCTTGTCAACATAAATTGCAACTCCTCCTCCTTTTTTCACTTTTCTATTCATCCAATGTAAAATCCACTCCATTCTTTTCACTGAGCCACATCTCTGATATTGCCACTTTTCTGAATGGCTCTTTAAACTGATGTAAATAATCTTTAATGTTATTAAAGTTGGCATAGAGACTTCTGCTGTTGAAGTGGATCATAGAATATTGAAATCAGATATGACCATTGTGTTAAACTGTTCATCCGTGTAGTAACTACAGTTATCATTAATGGAGGTAAATAAATTATTGTCAGGGTCTATGTTATATTCCACGTCCTGTGGGTTGTGATCCAGATATTCAAAAACTTTCAGTTCCTGTTGTTCCTGTTTGTTAATCTTTTGTTTCATGTTATTAAATGTCCTGATGCGGATGAGTATAATCCTTCAGTGTCTTACAGTTATCATTTGTTGCTGTCGACTCCAGTTCATAATGTTCATTGATATTTGTCCAGTTCCATAATATTAACTTATATGCATGCAAGACACATTTTTGATTGGTGTGTGTGTGTGTGTGTGTTGGTGGTGCAGACAAAGCAGAATAACAGTCTGAACTCGCCTCTTTGTTTTTGTCTCACAGCTGAACGGAACCACGGTGGGAGACGTTCACATCAAAGTCAGTATCGCCAGGAAGCAGCCGATGCTGGATGCTGCCACTGGCAAATCTGTGTGGGCTTCGCTGGGTAAACACGGCGCTCTTGTTTGTTTAGACAGCGATCAGACAGCCTGTGTGTCTGCACAGCATGGATTAACCTTCACCGCCTTCTCTCTCTCTTTCACAGCTGTGCAAAACAGCACTAAAGGTTCCTACAGGGACAAGAGAAATCAAGTGGTGTACAGCGAAGATTTCCTCGAGTGAAAAGTTTCTTTTCATGTTTTTTTTTTTTTTGTTTGTTTTAATGACTTTTTGACCATCTGCATTGTGGACTGATGATTTTTTTATATCCAATCAATATAATTGGGATATGACGACACAAAATTTTGCTTGTGTAATCTGAGTCTCTTTTTTTCTGTTAGCTCAATAAATGTTTTTTGTGCCAAGATGTCAAATGATCTGTCATCTGTGTTGTTCCTCCTTCTCTCAGGGAATTAGCCATGATTCATAGCAATGTGGATTTAAACACTTGGTTGTGAGCCTTGGATGAGTTTTAAAGTTGCAGAAATGATTATTAATGAATATTCAATGAAACAACTTGTGATCAAAAATATCCTCATATGTGCTTTTGAACAATATTATCATACTATTTGTTCCTCAAACTTTGGTAGAGCCTTCAAGGTGGAGGACAGTCCAGAAGAGAGAAAGGTCTGAGGTCAACTGAACTTCCAGACCACCATTGAGAAGCAGACTGATGGAGTAGCTCATTCCGGCCTGATAAAATCACCCCGAGTGCTCAGATCCTCCTGACCAATGGCCTTGACTTTGAGCACAACCAGGATGCAGACCCACCTGAGGATCATTGGCCGAATCTCAATCTCCACCCTTGCAGACTTGTTGATTTGAAGGCATATTCACAGTGGGCTGTCCCAATCTGAAATCAAGAAATGGTTGACTGCTCACTTGCTGACTTTTTGAGCCCTTTATGACTCCTTTTCATGCCGACTTAAGGTAAGGTTAAGGTCAGAACCCATAGTTCAGAGCGCCATGCCAGGGTTTCTCGATGATCATGACCTGCTCATCCTTGACCACCCCTGCATCCCTGCTCCACCCCACCCCCCCAAAAAATCTGCCTTGACAAGAATTTAAGATCATTGTCAAAATAAAAACATATGACATAAAGGCTTTGAGTTTATGCTGAATTACACACCATTTAAGCAATTTCATAAAAAAATTTAGTTAATTATCCATTTAAAAAAAAAGATGATTAAATTGATTGCAATTGTAATGAAATCATTTTAAGATGCTGCAGCATGTTTAATTCAGTTCAATCCTGAAGATGGTAAGTGAAATGAAAGATCCACAGTAGTTGGTCACATGTTTTGATATCACAGAAATTAAAAGTGGTTAAAGTAAATGTTAAAAAGATATATTCTTATTAAAATTGTAATATTGAAAATGAAATGAAAACTTTCAATAAGAAAATATTAGTTATAAATGTTAATGGGCAAAAATGAGTAAGAATGCAATCATTTAAAACAGAATTGGGATTTTATTTTATAAAGTTACACAAAAACCTCTGAAGACCCTGGAAACACACAGCATTGAACTTTCAGGATCATTTTCTTTTATCCTTTGTCAAGATACCCCTGCTTATTTCTAATCTTACTGTAGTTTTTTGTCTGTAATCTGTATTTTGTCCTGTGATTTTATTTTTGTGATCTGTTACACACCATTTCCCCCTAATTCTTTTAATAAAGTAAATTTTTAGAGAAAAATGTAGTGTTGCCAAGGTAACGTAAAGTGTGTCCCATTTCTACCATTTTGACGATCCCCTCACAGACTGACACACTCAAGCACTACTGATGGCAGCAGCCTATAAGTCTACAATAGCTCAGGGCTTGAGGGTTTAGGGAGGAGACCACTCTGAGTCTGGTGACTATCAGGGCAAATGCCTAGGAGGAGAGTAGTGATTCCTGTGAAATGTGGACTGACTGACAGACAGCAGATGCCGTGCCATGGCATCAGCTCCTTTCGGCTTTGCCAGAATGAGCTAAAAATAATCGTCTGTGTTCCCAATGCTGCTGCCACCGTGTTTGTCATAGCTTTCAACCACAAGAAGTTGTGCTCAGTAAAGCTGATGAAAATACCATCTAACTACAGGTTCCATTTCTATCATAATTTGACACTGATGTAATGTGTAAATTAGCCTACTGTTTGCATAGATCATGCAGCTGATCAAGGAAAGTTTGGATAATGCAAAGTCCACACTGTCCAAATCCAGAATTAAGTGTACAAAATGTTAGTTTATTCTAACACCACATTCTAAATTATTATGCAAATGATAGTCGTCTCTGATTTTCCTAAATAGTTGATGCAAATGACAGTACAATTTAAGTCATTAACTGTTAAAGCATAATTCAAATTTTATTGAACAAACCTCCCAATGATAACTATTTTTTTTGCAAAAATAAAAAAACCTCAAAATGCACTGTTCGAAATTATTATGCACAACAGAGTCTTAAAACATTTTAATGGTTGTAAAGAACTGAAAATGGTCATTTATTGAATTAGCAGCATTAGGGAGGTCATATTTACTGAAATCAAAAGCTATTTCAATCAAAAACATCTTAACAGGTCAAGTTACATGTTAACATAGTAGCCCTTCTTTGATATAACCTTCACAATTCTTGCATCCATTGAACTTGAGTTTTTGGAGAACTTCTGCTTGAATTTCTTTGCAAGATGTCAGAACAGCCTCCCACAGCTGCTGTTTTGATGTGAACTGCTTCCCACCGTCATAGATCTTTTGCTTGAGGATGCTCCAAAGGTTCTCAATAGCGTTGAGGTCAGGGGAGGATGGGGGCCACACCATGAGTTTGTCTTCTTTTATGCCCATAGCAGCCGATGATACAGAGGTATTCTTTGCAGCATGAGATGGTGCATTGTCATGCATGAAGATAATTTTGCTACAGAAGGCACGGTTCTTCTTTTTGTACCGTGGAAGAAAGTGGTCAGTCAGAAACTCTATATACCTTGTCGAGGTCATTTTCACACCTTCAGGGACCCTAAAGGGGCCTACCAGCTCTCTCCCCATGATTCTGGCCCAAACATGACTCTGCCACCTCCTTGCTGAAGTCACAGCCTTGTTGGGACATGGTGGCCATCCACCAACCATCCACTACTCCATCCATCTGGACCACAGGTGTCAAACTCATTCCATAAAGGGCCAAGACCCTGCAGGTTTTACCTCCACCCAGTGTCTTCAACAGGTGATTTCACTGAATTTCTTCCCACTGATTGCTGATCAGTGAAAACACCTGCTGAAGACACTGGGTAGAAGCAAAACATGCAGGGTCTTGGCCCTCCATGGAATGAGTTTGACACCCCTGATCTGGACCATCAAGGGTTGCACGGCACTCATCAGTAAACAAGACTGTTTGAAAATTAGTCTTCATGTATTTCTGGGCCCACTGCAACCGTTTTTGCTTGTGAGCATTGGTTAGAGGTCGCCTAATAGTAGGTTTATGCACAACTGCAAGCCTCTGGCAGATCCTACACCTTGAGGTTCGTGGGACTCCAGAGGCACCAGCAGCTTCAAATACCTGTTTACTGCTTTGTAATGGCATTTTAGCAGCTGCTTTCTTAATCCGATGAATTTGTCTGGCAGAAACCTTCCTCATTATGCCTTTATCTGCATGAACCCATCTGTGCTCTGAATCAGCCACAAATTTCTTCACAGTACGATGATCATGCTTAAGTTTTCATGAAATATCTAATGTTTTCATACCCTGTCCAAGGCATTGCACTATTTGACACTTTTCGGCAGCAGAGAGATCCTTTTTCTTTCCCATATTGCTTGAAACCTGTGGCATGCTTAATAATGTGGAACATCCTTCTTAAGTAGTTTTCCTTTAATTGGGCTCACCAGGCAAACTAATTATGACAGATGTCTGAGATTGATATCAGTGATCCAAAGAGCCCTGAGACACAATATCATCCATGAGTTTAATTGAAAAACAAAAAATTGAATGTTTATGACTCTAAAATCCTATTTGCACAATAATTTAGAGCACGGTGTATTTTTCTGTTTTCCAAAAGGAGGCCAGTCACAGGTGACATCTGATTCAGGTCTCTGCATAACTGAAATGTGCAGTCCAAATAGGAAAATTACTGCAAAGCGCTGCTGTATCACCACAGCTTTGTCATGGCCAGGCTTTCCAGCATTAGTTTGTGCTTGAAAGGATGAGTGGAAGATTCTGTTCAGCAGGAATCTGCTGGAGCAGAGACAATGAAGTGCAGCAGGATCTAGCGAAGCAACAAATCCACAGTTGCGGGGGGTGGGGTAAATTGTGTGCTCTATCCTACTAGTAAAACCTTGATTATAGGAATACCACGTTTTAAATGCAAAGTTTATACCAAAACAAATTTAAACTCCAGCCTAGATTGCACAGTGTAGAACTTTTGGAAATGGATTTTAGTGACCTAGGGAACTTTTTTGGAGGCCTGGTTCAAATTTCCTGTCATAGCCGGGTATCCCTTCCTTCAGAATGATTAGACATTAGATGTGGGTGGGATTGGGCATTAATATTAGGGCTGTGTTCTTCAGTCACAACAGTTACAAAATAGAGTTGCTTGTCAAACCATGCTGGTTTATTGGACACCATGGCGCTCTGCAGGATGCGATCTAGCAAGGATCCTCTCCTCAACTCACCTGAAGCTGGGACATGTCTGACTGGAGTCAGTGGGGCTACATGCAACTTTGCAGCTACAAGGTATCATTAAAGCCTGTGTTTTCAAAATTTCCATACTACCTTAATTACAGAACCACTTGAAATTGGTCAACCCCCTTTATAAATTAATTTCCAAAATTTCCAAACTTTTGGCTGTTTGCATAAAAACCAAAAAAATAAATACACTTTTGGCACATAGGTGAAAGCTTAAAAGTTTTGAAAATATAACTTGCAGTGGGGGTTGAATAATTTTGAGGATCACTGTAAATTAATGGGCCTTAATCGGGCTCAACGTGCTGCCCTCGCCGCTGTTTTAAACCAGACACTTGTTCCTAAAAGCACCTAGAAAGAACATAGATGCAATAAGTGGATTAAAAAGAAACCAATCAGAATGCTGGGTTAAGGAGTCATCATTTCTAAACTGACTAGGATTATTTTTTTCTCCATTAGAAAAAGAGCATTTCTTAGTGTTGAGTAGGAGGCACAGATTATCAGTTCTCCTTTGATTCCTGTTGGTTGCTTTTTCTTTGTTGCTTTAAATCAATAAACCCACAATAATGCAAAACACGTTGCCATGGTGACGCCTATGCATGCCATTTTGACCTCACATTGACGTTCCATGTAAGGATTTGGTTTTCACATGTCAAGAGATTCACAGCCAGGATGAGAACAACTTAAATCTGCATATTTTCAATCGTACCGAATATCCCAAACTCCTAAAAAAAAAAAAATACAATAAAATATGAGTTATTTTCCCATAATCTTACACTTTGGTGGAATGTTTTTAAGCATCTGGGTCTGCTGTCCAGATGTTAAAACAGTTCATCAAATGGTCTTATCCTGCAACAGCCTTTTTTTCCTACTCTGACATGTTGAGAACATGAAACATCAGTTCCCCAGCTCCCAAAGTAGTCCAGACTATCATCCGGTTCACATGACACCAAGATCCCCACGAATCCTCCTGCAAGTGGTGAGCGCATTGGAGGGCGGACCCATGAGGCTACGTTGGGTACACTGGGTGCTTGTAACTTTTTTCATAGGGATCTACTGGATCACTCTTGGTCTGGCCCTTCACCCAGGACCAAACTGCCTTGGTAGACCCTACCAGGGGAAAGTTGCCCCATCATAGCGCCTGGGATCATTAGGGCACACAAACCCCTCTGCCACGATAAGTTTTTTTTTTTTTTTTTTAATTAATTTTTACACAGAACACAAAGGACACTTTCAATTTGTTTTATTTACACCAAACACAACCTATATTGTACATTCAAGTGACAGTTCCATACTGCAGTCAAACCAAGAACTTGAAATTAGAAGAACTTTGACCTAGAGACATATTGTAGTTAAGAAAGCACAGTGTAAATGATAAAAATAAAATGTAGTCGAGTGGCATTTTTCTGCTTTGGTATGGGCTCCTGGCACTGTTCTTGTTCGTTCACTGTCACAGAAATCAAAACAGATTCACTGTTAATTATATCAGTGTTTTACTCAAATCCAGTCAAAAGGTGTGAATAAGGCCGAGTGTTGAACGCAGTTAAACATTTTCATGTAAACACATTTTAAACACATTGTAAATGTGAAATTTAGCATCTGAGGGGGAATATACAGTATTTTGGCAGCAGAAGGTAATCTTTTTAGCACTTTCAACCACTTGGCACATTCAGATGCAACTGCAATAAGCTGCCCAGCCTGAGACGCCAACAGCTGTAGCATTTGAATCTATGACACTTGCTCGGTAACCAGGCACTCCTGCTCTTCCTCCCGAACGCTTTCCGCTGCGTCCCTCGCCCTCTCTCTTTCCTCCTGCTCGTGGAGAGAGTTCTGCCCCGTGGTTTTGCCGTGCTGCTCCTTCAGGTGCCGTCGTAAGGCAGGCTTGTGGGCGAAGCGGGCGTGGCAGTACGCGCAGCGATGTGGCCGCTCCCCACTGTGAAGGTTCATGTGGTCGATCAGTGTGGACTTCTGGGTGAAGGTCTTATAGCACAGGGGGCACTGGTGTGACTTGCCGGCCCCCCGGTGCACAGCCATGTGGCGTGTGAGGTTGGCGGAATGGTGGAAGTGTTTCCCGCAACAGGGGCAGGCATACAGCAGGTGAGTGGAGCGGGAGTGGAGGGCGAGGGAGTGGGCCGAGGGGAAAGTCATGCCACAGTGCTCACAGATTACTGGGCCGGCTACACTGGAAGTAGACCCTACCACGGCGACCGACTCGTCCCCTCCCTCATTTGTGCCTACAGCTGGCAATCCTGAACTCCCCTCACCAGCACCACTAGAATCCTCAATAGAAAACTGGGTCAAACTGTTAGCTGCCATTGGTGCGACCTTTTCTCCCCGAGTGCTGCCCATACTGAAATCCAGCCGTGGCAGGTCAACACTGAGGAAATTTTCTGCTGTTTTAAGCCCCTCCTGACTGTAGTCCAACCCAAATCCCCCTCCCAATCCAGCATTTGTAACATACCACAAATCCTGCTGGTGAGAGACGCCTGAAAGCTTTTTGTCCTGAAAAGACATCCACCTTCTCCTTTTGAAACCTCTCCCACGGCCCCTTCCTCTGCCCCGGCCTAGTTTTACCTCAGACAGTCTATTCTTGAAGGCGCGGAGACCCTCTGCAGACAGTACCCCAGATGTGAGCTCATTATTGGCTGGTCTCAACGTATATTCGCCACTTTCTCCAATCACAACCTCGTCTGTCTCTGGGTAACAAGTGTCTTGTAGTGCATTAGAGGAAGTTCCTTTCCCTTCGTTCATGTGCTCGTCTTCAGAGATGTACACTCGGAACACATTGTAGTCCTGCTTGGGCCCCTCTTCATCTGAGCCATTAATCTGTAAAAGAAGAGTGGACAGTGAATTGCATAAAGCAAAATCTGAGGAGTTAGTCTAACAGAAATATAAAAGCACAAAAATATTCAGGCCAACAAAGAACAAAATGAATGAAGTTCTTTCTAGACTTTGAGGAACCAATACCTCATCATCCTGGCTGGAAAGAGGTCAGACTCTCAAACTTAAAATATTGTACCCATATCTCTTAACAACAACTACCTTCATCACATGGTTCTCACAGCTGCTTATGAGAAGGGGAAGAAATTTTGAAGTCTTTCTAGCCAAACTGTTTCAGCTAATATTTCTGTCTTGATTAAACTGCCCAAAATGTTCAATTATGCCACAGCATCTCACCCAAGTCATTTGTACTCAGTATTTATGAATAATACAACAAATGAATTAACGCAATAGATGGCATCACCTGCAGAGAATAAAACCACAGAAACTTTTTCACACTTCCTCAATCAGCAGAAATGATCCCTTTTGCCTACTGTTGGAACTTCCAAGTGCAACAATCTTTTCAGTACCTCAATCCACCAGTGGTAGTTTCTCCTTTTTTGTGGCTTTGCATAACCAAATTACAAAGGAACCTGTTTAATTCCTATTCAAGAGGAGGTACAGCTAAGCACAATGGGTCTTTTTTGTGTGATATGTTTGGTAGAAAAGTAACCTGTATGTTGTTGCAGACCAACAGCAAAACCATTTACATATCAAAGTAAACACCAGCTGTTTAAACAAAAGATCTAAAAACTGAACAAAACACAGACAACTGGGCCATAAGTTTCAATATGGAATAAAGGCAACGAAACTTGAATTAGACAGACTTTAATCGCACAGTGACCCTCATATTAAAAGGAGAAAGGAAAAAAAATAAAAATAAATCAGCTCTAAAAAAAAGTTTGCTTAAAAAAAAATTAAAATAATGATATAAAAAATAGTCTTAATAAAACTGCAGCTGCATCATTCTCTTTATGAAAAATGTACTCCTTTCTCCCTTTAAGCCACTCACAGCTGTTGGCTTTAATAACCTTTCTGACAGAATCCACATTTCCACCTCAGCAGGAACTAGCAAAGCCAACACAAAACATCACAGACAGTCTGTGTCTGACATTCATGATGTTGTCAGTCAGCTATGAGGTCATGTTAGGATACCTTTAATGGTAACAAAGCCTTGAAGGCATACTGTTTCATTCCTAAAGCACCATCCCAGCAGACACTTTCTCTCACTCTGCTGAATGTTTATGCAGATGCGATAGTCACTTCTACATACTGTATAAATCCACTTTTTAACCATTTGCGCACATTACCATTAGATATACTCCATGTCCCTCATCAAACAGATGATCTTAATGTCTTATTTATTAATTGAACTTTGTCATGGAATTGTTGAGTAGACAAATGAGTAAAGATTTTTGTTGGGTTTACAGATTTAAGTGTGTGTGTTGGTGTGGGGTTGGTGACATCTCCCTTGGGTATATTTTAGCTCTATTTATCATGAAGAGAACCTCCATGACCCACACATTCAACCACATCTCCTCCTCCACTGTACTCTCAAGTAGCTTTGGAGAAAGTTGCAATTGTGGTTCATTCACCTACAGTAAAGACAGAACATTACACTCCAGTGCAGCTCTGACTCTCTGCTCAGCCAAAACTCAATTCAATTTCAATGAGTTTATCTGTCAATACTACTATACATACAGGAGAACTGAAATGCCGTCTCGCTCTTCAGTGGTGTGTGCCATATAAAAAAAAAGGAATAAGACTGGAAAAATGCCAAAATGCTTCATTCTCTAAAAGGACAGGTACAGAACCCATTACTAGAGTTAACCCAATAACTACTCATAAGTTAACACGACCTCACTTCAAAAAAGCAGAACCATTCCTTTAAAAATCCAGTATCCATGACATATTGGATATTCACTAAAAAGCTACACTCCTTAAAGAGAAGCACACTTGCTGTATAAAGCATGACCTTAATTATTTTGCTGCCCTGTGTGGAATGAATGTGGAAACTGTGACTTTTTTTGCATGAAGTTTTTTTTCAGTTGAGGCAACTAAAAATGTGTCCACCACCATCAGTCCAATTTGAAATTCAAAACAGTTTAATACCTTTTAAAGAACAAAAGTCAAAAGGAAATTTTTGAAAAGAATTGGGAACAAAAGCCAGTTAATATGTTCTGAAGAAGTACAAAAATAACCACAGAACTGAACAGTCAAGTTCTGAATCTGAAGTTTTTCCAAACACACCCAACCACATGCACACGCACGCACACCTGACTGCTTGCATAATGACTGCATCTCCTCTCTGGAAGTATCTGCCCTTTCCTGTATCATAGCTCAGAATGCATACCAGACAGTGGGCTACACTTTGTTTTTTTTTTTAACTTTCATCACAGTGTAGCATTCTTTGATTTCTCTAGGCCAACAAGTTCTGTAACCCAAACAAGTTTTTTCAGAATAAAAACTAATTAAGTTGGAATTAATGGTTTAAGTTTTTATTACTGGCCTTCCAAAATGTAATGCTGTCCACGACAAATATACTCAATTATGTGATTTCTTTTTTAATTTTGGAGGCTGGGGTTGCTGAAAAACCTGAAATGACACACTTGATTGTTTTGGTCAGTCTGAACCTCAAATTTACAAATGGAAGCATGACTCTCAACACACACACACACACACACACACACACACACACACACACACACACACACACACACACACACACACACACCTGACGTCTGACTATGTCAGGCTTTGAATATTGTCAGCACTTTACTCCATAAATTTGTTTAAATTATGCTCATTAGCAGGTGTGAACTTTTAGCTCTGATCAGCAGAATGACTGTGTAAAACTAAAGTGACTGTTCAACATAATCAACCAACACAACCCAATCAGTCACCACTGCAGTCATCAGCTCACTTGTTCAGGAGAGTAACACGAGTCTGAATCAAACTTTAGATCGACATGATAACGGCATACCAGCCGACTATCACACATTGAAAAGATGTGCACACATAAGAGTCACATGCCACATACATGTAGGTGCACCTCCCTTGAGACACTTCACATTGATGACTTTCTGCCTCTTCTATACTGTGATAGCGAAGTGGTCCCAGATTAGGATTCCCTTTCAGACTACCTGAAATGTTATTTTGGCATTCTGCTTTAAAATGTATTTTTAAATCAACTTGTAACCACAAGGATGTTACCTTAATACATTCGTCATTCAGTGTGGGACCGTCGTCATGGTGCTGAGCAGACCTGTCTTCACTGTTCTCTCCTACAGAGCATACTGCAGGACTGGGTAGGCGCACAGGGGATGGCCAACTGGTGGGAGGTGATGCAACCGAACAAATGCTTCCACTGACATTTACTGGTCTAGTATCACTCGCCTCTGAAGTTTTCTAAGGGCAAAAAGAGGGGAAAAAAAGTATGACAGGACTGCACAAAATTGAGGAATGTGTCACTGCGAGTTCAGCATGTGGGGAAGTTGTTACTGTTGGGGAAGACTAACCTTTGTTAAACCAGGGTGTTTTAGCTGCACATATCTCTCCAATGCTCCTCTGCAGCGCTCCACAATGTGCTCCATCTGAAGGTAGCTGGCAGCAGTCAAGTAGTTTACAATTTCCTCAGGGTTGAACTGCAGGATGCCAGTGTAACAGGACTGAAGCAGATCACAAACTACTGTGGAGCTATACAGCATAGACACCTAGAGGAGAACATGGAACAAAAAACCCAAAGTGACTCTCACCAGAATTTCATTGAGCCATGATGGCATCATGCTTGCATTGGTACATCCTTACCTGAAGCTTCGATGATGGGTTAAGAAGGAACTGGTCCCTCAAAAAGGGTGAGCAGGCTGCAAGCACCACCTTATGGCCCTTGAATGTCTGGTTGTTGCTGGCCACGATGGTGATGTCGCAGAAATGCTGACGAGCCCTCAGAGAATTCATGTGCTTCAGGGTCATGTCCCCATGTCCTGGTAACTGGAAACATACCTTCTCCATCGTTTCTGAGCAGAAACAAGAATATGTGTTTATGAATTCCAAGATCTAGATTCTAATAAATAACTCTGAAAAGCCTATCAAACATTGTACATAAAATATATTACGGCTGCCATACTTCACAGTCAGCCATCTGGGATCAAATGAGATTTAAGATCCTTTCTAATTCAAATATAAATTAAATACTGTCAGAGTCAGCCTGATCTGGAGATCATGCCCATGCTTTGAGTTTAGTTTGTCTTGGTTCTCTGTTTATTACAATTATCTTTATTTCTTGTGATCTGTCTAGTAGTACTATTATTTTCATCATGGTCACATCTTGTAATTTTTTATTCCCGTCATCATGTTGGTTTGGGCTTTTATTTTGACAGCGCCTTTTGTTTACTTCCGTTTTCACCTAGTTTGTTTCATGTCTTATTAAGTTCCTGATTATTCACAGCTATCTGTTATTTGGTTAATCATCTTTGTCCTATTGAAGGGACGCTGCCCCATAGTTCGGGGCGATGTCCTTAAGTCATGCAGTGTGACCAACACGCTTTGGTCTATGTATGCTGCATTCTGCCAAGTCCTGTGAGTTTTTGTTCTTGCTTCCCAGTCATGGATTATTTTTGTGTTTTTTAATTAAATCTTACAAACTGTAAGTCTGGCAGTTGAGTCTTGAATTCTGCCCTAGGAGGGGCCCACCGTGACAGTAGGACGTCGCCAGTTAAGGATCGAGCAAAATCAGTTCAGCTATGGCCGAGTGGGCGCTGCTAACTCAGGAGGAGGTTGAAGCCATGAACCGGCTGATGGGCCTGGTTTCCGCGGCGCGCAGCTGCAGTGATCCGGAGGACAAGTGCCAGCTCTGGACAGCAGCAGCCCGGGAGCTGGAGGGGCACCCCGCATCTGGGGGTTTTCCCATGGGTATGGGGCCTACCCACTTTCTGCCCTCAGCAGCCCGCCGCTCCGCCTGGAACGGGGAAGAACAGGAAAAAGAGTGTGTCGGAGCCGCTCCTCTCGATACACCATCTCAGCTTCAGCACCACCCCCCATAGCTCACCACCAGACGAGCTCCGCAGCCACCCAGAGGGACTTGCCTGGTTCTTCCACGGCAGCAAAGCGGGACACAGGGCAAGTACCTATTTGTTTCTTTACACCTATGAATGAAAGGTCTTGTCCTGTTCCCAGTGGTGGGGCTCAGCAGCAGCCACCCACCACTGCCGAGTCCTCACCACCCAGCTCTGTTGTAACATCTGTTGCCACTCCATCGCCCTCACCTGCCTTTACGCTCTCCTCCTCTCCAAGCTCCACAACCGAGGATGTTGCCCACCGTCGGGAGCTGCAGGACCTCATTAGGGATGTGGGAAGTGCTGCACCCTTTGCCTGCGCCTGGACAGGTGGGAGGACATGGCGTGGAGGGATGTGGCGTGGAGGCATACACATCAGATTGTCACAGTGAAGCCTCACCTGAGGGAGGACATTCCTGCCTTCCTCAACGATTTCCTGTGGTCTGATGAGTTCACCTTTGCGCCAGAGGAGGGGGAGCCATCGTCCATTCCTGAGGCTGGTGTGCATCATCATCTGTTTCTGAGGCCGGTGCACACCCACCGTTTGTTCTGCCGGGTTCCACTATGGAGGCTGGTTGTGGCCCGGTCAAAGATTCATTCCCCCCGTCTGAGGTGGCTGTGCTGGGGGTGGACCCCCATGCGTCAGGGCTCAAAGATCTGCAGCCACTGCTGCTCGGGTTCACTAATCTGTATGCTACATCTGGGGTTACTGCAGATCAGCCTGTTTCGTTGGGGTTCGCCGTGGACCAGCCAGCCAGCTCCAGCCGTCATCTCAGAGGTCAGGAGACCTCCAACCATCGTTGCAGAGTCCAGTGCGCACCCGTTGTTTGTTCCAGAGGATGGCATGCCTTTGCCTTGTATTCCTGTATTCAGCACGCCACTGACACTTGCTCCTGAGCCCTACGAGCCACTGTCAGCTGCTCCTATGAGCAATGTTTTCCAAGAGTCTGTTCCTGTATTCAGTGCACTGCTGACACCCACTCCGGAGGACTGCGCACTGCTGTCACCTGTCCCTGAAGTCAATGCACCCTTGTCACCAATATCTGAGGTTAGTGCACAATAATTATCTGTTCCTGAGTCCAGCACACTTCTGTCAGCTGTTTCTGAGGGCTGTGTGCTGTGCGTTTTCACCAAGCTTGTTTCATGTCTTATTAAGTTCCTGATTATTCACGGCTGTTTGTTATTTGGTTAATTATTTTTGTCCTATTTAAGGGATGCTACCTCGTAGTACGGGGCGACATCCTTAAGTCATGTGGTGTGACCAACACGCTTCTGTCTATGTATCCTGTCAAGTCCTGTGAGTTTTTGTTCTCGATTCCCAGTTGTGGATTATTTTTGTATTTTTTCATCAAATCTTACAAACTGTAAGTCTGGTGTTTGGGTCTTGAATTCCACTCCTGGAGGGGCTGAACATGACAAATACTTCTGCATCTTTAAAAAAAGCACCACTATGAATTATCAGTTCTGAATGATGATAATTTAAAAAGACATTTATTCCATAATGTTTGTCCACACATAGAAACCATATGTTAGGAAAAGGGGGCACACATTAGAGATTCCTCTAGCTGCAGATTTCATAAAATAAAGGAAGTGGCTACTGATAAGTAAGCTGTAGCCAAATACGCATAGTCTATTGCTACAGAAGAATTGATCAATCTGACAAAACCTTTTCAGATCAACTCCAAGCCAGCTGCTGCTGTAGCTACGGTAAATAGTACAGTGGACTTGTGGTCGGAAGGTTGCTGGTTTACATCCTGCTTTTGGCGCCTTGTCGACACCATTTTACTTGATAAGAGATGGAGTTTAGAATTAAAATAAAGAGGTTAGCCTTAGGATTTGGGAGTGGCTAAGGTTAATAAATGTTAAAATTTAAGAGGTTAGCCTTAGGATTTGGGAGTGGGTAAGGTTAAAAAGGTAATAAGTTTTTGTTACTACCTTTTTAACTACATGGAATGATCAAGTTACTATTGTAACTGGAATATGTTATAATAGTCTTGATGTTGCTTGCCTGCTGGGGAAAATTGAACGTTTTTCATGTGGACATCTCTACCATGAAACAGGCGATGTCTGTGCAAACAAATATCTGTGAAGATCTCTGAACACCGACGTCAGGTTTGAATCGAGGCCTGAGCAAGATTAAAGGCAGACAGAGTGAACCTATACATCGGCTCAATGGAGAGGTTCGGGAACCCATGAATGAGGACTTTTCTGTCTTGATGCAGCTCAGATCAGGTGGAGCTCACCACAGTGGAGCAGAGGCCCTGAATATCGGGGCGGGGTGTGCAGTGCAGGTGCACAGAGCTGCGGAATCCAGCACAACTACGGGAGTCCCGGCTGTGGAGCAGAGAGACGGAGCACCAGTCTTACCTGTATGGAGCCGCGTAGTAAAGAAGGGTTGACACATAAAACATGTGCCTGGAAATGTATCTGTGAAGTCACAGATGCATAATGCTCCCTCTGTGAGAAAGAGGAGTGGTATTGTTGAAACTGGAGCTGGAAGCCAGATACGAGCCATAAAGACAAAGTTCTTGCGACAAAATTTTTCCCCAACTTTGACTCAGAGACCCTGGCTGATTATGTGAAGAAAAAACTTCATCGTGAGGTGACCTGTGAGAAATTAGGTGCTGCGCAAACTGGATTTAACTCTTAAAGTTACCGCTGAGTGCCATGAAGTGGGTGAAATGTATGAACGACAGCTCGGGTCTGAGAGGATCTTTGTGAGGCGTTTCTATGAGGCACATAAACCCAAATGCCCCACAGAGGGAGTGGCTGTAAAAACATCTACTGCTACAGGAAATGTATGCTTGCCTGAAGCTGGGTCATCTGCTGCAGCGGAGATATGATTGCAGTTTATGACTCCAATGGTGCTGCCATATACAGCGGGGAAAATAAGTATTGAACACATCAACATTTTTCTCATTAAACATATTTCTGATGGTGCCATTGACCTGAGATTTTCACCAGATATCAGAAACAACCCAAGTAATCCATACATACGAAGAAATCAAGGCAACTGTGTTCACAAAACAAGTTATATTTAATAAAGTGGAATGACAAAGGGAATAAGTATTAAACACATGAAGAAAAAGAGGTGCAAAAAGGCATAGAAAGCCAAGAAACCAGCTGAAATCCATCAGATTTTAGGAAGCCATCCCATCCCTCATCAGCGCAAATTAATTTCAGCTGGTTAAGTCCTGACTGATAGCCTTTAAAAAGATCTGTGAATATTAGACTGTCACACCACAAAGAACTCATGACAGGTAGAGGCAAAGAGCTCTCTCTACATCTTCGCAGCCTTATTGTTGCATACATAATGATGGCATTGGTTACAAGCACATTTCTAAACTGCTGAATCTTCCAGTGAGCACTGTTGGAGCCATCATTTGGAAGTGGAAAGAACATCATTTTATCATAAACTGGCAATGACAAGGAGCTGCTCACAAGAGTTCTGACAGAGAAGTCAAAAGAATTATCAGAAGAGTTATCCAAGAGCCAAAGACCACTCGTGGAGAGCTCCAGAAAGACCTGGAGTTAGCAGGTACTGCCGTTTCAAAGAAAACAATAAGTAATGCACTCAACTGACATGGGCTCTATGCCCACTCACCTCGCAAGACTCCATTGCTGAAGAAAATGCATGTTGAAGCTTGTTTAAAGTTTGCTGCGCAACATTTGGGCAAGCCAATAAAATAATGGGAGAATATAGTCTGGTCAGATGAGACCAAAATTGAACTTTTTGGATGCCACAACACACAGCATGTTTGGAGGAGAAATGGTACTGCACATCAGCCCAAAAACACCATACCAACAGTGAAGTTTGGAGGTGGGAGCATCATGGTGTGGGGGTGTTTTTCAGCACATGGTACAGGCAGACTTCATATAACTGAAGGAAAGCTGAATGGATAAATGTACAGAGATATCGATGAGAATCTGTTTGCCATCTGGTAAGTTGCTAAAGATGAAATGAGGGTGGACATTGCAGCAAGGCAATGATCTCAAACACACAGCCAAGGAAACTCTCAACTGGCTCCAGAGAAGGAAAATAAAGCTGCTTGAATGGCCCAGTCAGTCACTTGACCTGAATCCAATTGAAAATCTATGGAACAAACTGAAGATCAGAGCTCAGAGAAGACACCCGTGGAACCTTCAAGATTTGAAGACACTATGTGGGGAAGAATAGGCTAAACTCACTCCTGAGCAATGCCTGCACCTAGTTTCTCCATACAGGAGGTGTCTGGAAGCTGTTATTACCGACAAAGGCTTTTCTACTAATTATTAAATGAATTTCACCAAGTGTGTTCAATACTTAATTCTCTGTCATTCCACTTTATTAAATATAACTTGTTTCGTGAACACAGTTACCTTGATTTCTTTGTAAATGGTAAAAGGTGTTCACTTATATAGCACTTTTCTTCTCATCTACGATGACCAAAGCACTTTACAGATCCTACTATCCACCCATTCACGCACACAATCACACACTGGTGGCGGCAGAGCCGCCATACACACAGACGCTAACCTGGCCACCAGAAGCAACTGGGGGTTCAGCGTCTTGCTCAAGGACACTTTGACACGCGGACTGCAGACAAAGCGGGGATCGAACCCATGACCCTCCGATCAGTAGTCGGTCACACTACACCTGCACCACAGCCGCCACCAGTGTATGGATGTATACACTGGTATCCAGTGTATACATCCAGTGTAATCCATACATACGCCTGTATGTATGGATTACTTGAGTTGTTCCTGATAACTAATGAAAATCTTAAGTCAATGATGCCATCAGAAATAGGTTTTATGAGAAAAATGCTGACATGTTCAATACCTATTTTCCCCACTGTAACTCCTGCGTTTAGGACAGAGTGATGGAGATAAAGCGCAATGTCTTGTTATTGACAAGCTCCTGGAGTTCATTGATATTTTATGTTTGCAAGAAACTTGGTTCACCAAACAAGCTCTTGATAAACTTAACTTTTAACAGTGACTTCTATTTTATTTTGTATACTTTATTAATCCCAGAGGGCCACATGCCAAAAACATGCAAGTTAGGTTAATTGGCATCAAACTGGGGATTCTAAATTGTCCTTAGGTATGACTGTGAGAGTGAATGGTTGTCTGTTTCTCTATGTTGGTCCTGCGACGGACTGACAATCTGTCCAGGGTGTACCCTGTCTCTCGCCCAAAGATGCTGGGATAGGCTCCAGCCCCCCCGCGACCCGAAAAGGATTAAGCGGAAGAAGATGGATGGATGGAAATTCAGGGCATCCACATGGATGGATAAGACAGCCACGGTGCAGCACCAATCCCTTCACCATTCACACACACATTCACACCTAGGGCCACTTTAGAGTCTCCAGTTAACCTAACTTGCATGTTTTTGGCCTGTGGGAGGAAACCAGAATACCCGGGTAAACCCACACAGACACAGGGAGAACATGCAAACTCCACACACAAGGGTCACTGATGGCCAGGGGGTGGGATCAAACCCACAACCTTCTTACTGTGCTGCCACAGAGCTAACCACTGCACCACCGAGCTGCCCTTTTTTTAAAATCAACTTTTTTTATTATTATTATTATAATATGGTGTTGGAGAGTCTACAACAGATCTTAGTTCTGGAATTGTCCCTGGCAGAATACCTGGAGGAGTGGCCATTCACTGGTGTAAAAAGTACGACTCATGTATTAGTGTGATCAGATTAGAAGTTGACTGGTGTGTTGCAATTAAAGTTGTTCATAATAAGAGTGTTTTTGTAATTTTAAATGTCTACACTCTTTATGACTGCTACTCAAATGAGGATGAATATCTTAGCAGGCTTGGCTTTTCAAGTTCTTTTATTAATGTGAACATATTTGCATCTGTTTTTATTATGGGAGATATGAATGCTGAGATTTCAGATCAAAATTCTTTATTTGGCCAACATGTAATCAAATTTTGTGCAGATAAGCTTTTACTTTCTACTAGAGAGCCATTACCAGATGACAGTTACACATACATCAGTGAAGTGTTGCATACATCTTGGCTGGACCCCTATATTACTACGGCAGATCCTCATGACTCTTTGGTTAAAGTTGATAACTTGTATGACCGAGCCGTAGAAGATCACATACCTTTCTCCTTGACATTAGATGTGAAGAGTTTACCTTATCTGATGAGCTATGATAGACATGAACAAAAAGTAAAATTTGATTGGATAAGACAGAGATATACACCACATTCCAAATTATTATGCAAATGATATTTGTCTCTGATTTTCCTAAATAGTTGATACAAATAACAGTCAGTATAATTTTCAAGTCACCAACCATTAGAGCATAAATCAAATTTTATTGAACAAACCTCCCACTGACAACTATTTTTGCAAAAATAAAAAAAACTCAAAATGCACTATTTCAAATTATTATCCACAACAGAGTTTCAAAACATTTTATTGTTTGTAATGAACTGAAAATGGTCATTTATTGAATTTGCAGCATTAGGAGGTCATATTTACTGAAATCAAAAGCTATTTAAATCAAAATCATCTTAAAAGGCCAAGATACATGTAACATAGGACGCCTTCTTTGATATAACCTTCACAATTCTTGCATCCATTGAATTTGTAAGTTTTTGGAGAGTTGCTGCTTGAATTTCTTTGCAAGACGATAGCCTCCCACAGCTGCTGTTTTGATGTGAACTGCCTCCCACCCTCATAGCTCTTTTGCTTGAGGATGCTCCAAAGGTTCTCAAGAGGGTTGAGGTCAGGGGAGGATGGGGGCCACACCATGAGTTTGTCTCCTTTTATGCCCAAAGCAGCCAATGACAGAGTTATTCTTTGCAGCATGAGATGGTGCATTGACATGCATGAAGATAATTTTGCTACAGAAGGCATGGTTCTTTTTGTACCATGGAAGAAAGTGGTCAGTCAGAAACTATATACTTGCCGAGGTCATTTTCACACCTTCAGGGCCCAAAAAGGGCCTACCAGCTCTCTCTCTATTTTATTTGCCTCGAGAGTTTCCCCAACTTTTCATCACAACCGTGTACATTCATCCGAGGGCAGACGCTGACTCCGCCTCCAGCACCATCTCTGATGTGGTGCAGCGGCTGCAGTCAATTTCTCCAGAGGCGCCAAACTTCATTCTTGGGGATTTTAACCATGTTTCTTTAAAGAAGACACTTAAAAACTTTCATCAGTATGTCTCCTGCCCAACCAGGCGAAAAAAGACATTGGACCTGTGCTATGGATCCATAGAGAGGGCCTATAAATCACTCCCCCTTCCTCCTTTAGGATCATCAGATCACAACTGTGTTCATTTGCTGCCCACATATAAAACTGCTCTCAGAAGAGGCAAAGTGGAGACCAGAGACATTGATGTGTGGACAGAAGATTCAGAGCACAGCCTCCAGGAATGCTTTGACTGTACAGACTGGAAGATGTTCATAATGGCCTGCGGGGATGATTTGGACTCTCTGGCTGAGCTCACATGCTCATACATGGCTCACTGTCAAAATAAGTTTGTTCCACGTAAACGTGTCAAAATATATCCCAACAACAAACCATGGGTTACTAAATCAGTTAAATCCTGCTTACAGAGGAAAGCTCTTGCCTTTAAACAAGGGTCTGTTTCTGCGCTACAGGTTGCCACCAAGGAGCTGAAGGCCGAAATTTTAAGAGCAAAACAGAATTATAAATCAGAGTTGGAAAGCAAGATGGCAGCAAATAAACTTGGTTCGGCCTGGGCCAGTATGAAAACTATTGCAGGCCTTCAGAGCACAGAGCGCAGTAATCGTGTGTTTTTAGATGGTTTTAGTTCAGACACAGAGCTGGCTAATGCTCTTAATTGTTTTTATGGTCGTTTTGACTCCTTTGATTTTAGCACAGAAATCCAAGATTTGAAACAGAAACTCAAAGACAATCAGCACTTTAATATTGAGATGCAGGATGTTAAAAGGGAGTTCCGCGCTGTAAAAGTGAACAAAAGTCAGGGCCCTGATAATATATGTGGACGCCTGGTAAAGTCCTGTGCACATGAACTGAGTCCTATATTTCATTATATTTTCAATAAGTCCTTACAGACACAACATGTGCCTAAGATCTGGAAAGATGCCGTGGTTGTTCCCGTTCCAAAATCCAGCTGTCCTAAAACGGTAAACGACTTTAGACCAGTTGCTTTGACTTCAATTTTAATGAAAATTTTTGAAAAACTGGTCAGATGTGAGGTCCTAAGGCAGACTGAACATGCATTGGATCCTCTGCAGTTTGCCTATAGGCCTCACAGAGGAGTGGAGGATGCCACTGTCACTCTGTTTGACATGCTTTTTAAACATCTGGATTTTAATGGGACACACGCCAGGCTTTTATTTGTGGACTTTTCTTCTGCCTTTAATACAATCCAACCTCATATTTTAGTTGAAAGGCTCCTGCAACAATTTGATTTAAGCAATAATCTGGTGGGTTGGATTCTGGATTTCTTAACCAACAGGACGCAGAGAGTAAGGGTCAATGGCACATTGTCTGACCTAAAGTGCTCTTCTACTGGCTCTCCTCAGGGGTGTGTGTTGTCACCACTACTCTTCATCCTGTACACAAACATGTGTCGGAGCAGACATGACAACAGACACATTATAAAGTATGCTGATGACTCAGTCATTGTCAGTCTCCTCCAGGATGGTGAGAGTGGCCACGGCCCAGTAGTTGATGACTTTGTTCACTGGTGTGAGGATTCCTACCTGCAGCTGAATACAACAAAAACGAAAGATATGATTATTGACTTTAGGAGGAAAACTCCCAGGCACAAAGTCACCATACTAAAAGGCCAGACCACCGAATGTGTACAATCCTACAAATATCTTGGGACAATTATTGATAGTGGATTGAACTTTGAGGTGAACTGTGAAAGGGTGTGCAAAAAGGGTCAGCAAAATTTGCATTGTTTGAGGAAACTTGCACGCTTCCAAATTGACCGAACCATAATGACTATGTTCTATCGGGCTTTTATTGAATCTGTTTTATCCTTTTCTTTAATGTCATGGTTTGGTCAGATAAAACTGAAACAGAGGAAATCCTTGGATCAGGTAGTCAGATGGTCCAGTCGTTTGCTTGGTGAGTCACAGCTGAGCCTGACATCCCTGTACACCAGACAAGTACAGAGGATGGCCGACTCGATTTTAAATGATGACTCCCACCCTTTGCACTGCAACTTTCAGCTTCTTCCCTCCAGACGGAGGTTTGCTGTCCCAAAAAGTAGAACCCAGCGCTACAAAAACAGCTTTGTCCCTGCTGCTGTCAAAGAGTTGAACAAGCTATAAAAATTATATTGTACATATTTTATATTTACCTATTTTGTAAGATGTGTGCCTGTGTTTGTGTCTATGTTGAATGTAATTAGTGGCTTGTAAATATGGATGTCACCAACTGCAAAACAAATCTACCTACGGGTACAAATAAAGTAACCTGAACCTGAACCTCCCCATGATTCCGGCCCAAAAGACGACTCCGCCACCTCCTTGCTGAAGTCGCAGCCTTGTTGGGACATGGTGACCATCCACCAACCATCCACTACTCCATCCATCTGGACCATCAAGGGTTGCACGGCACTCATCAGTAAACAAGACTGTTTGAAAATTAGTCTTCATGTATTTCTGGGGCCACTGCAACCATTTCTGCTTGTGAGCATTGGTAAGGGGTGGCCAAATAGTAGGTTTATGCACAACTGCAAGCCTCTGGAGGATCCTACACCTTGAGGTTCGTGGGACTCCAGAGGCACCAGCAGCTTCAAATACCCGTTTGCTGCTTTGTAATAGCATTTTAGCAGCTGTTCTCTTAACCCAATGAATTTGTCTGACAGAAACCTTCCTCATTATGCCTTTATCTGCACGACCCCATCTGTGCTCTGAATCAGCCACAAATTCCTTCACAGTACAATGATCACGCTCAAGTTTTCATGAAATATCTAATGTTTTCATACCTTGTCCAAGGCATTGAACTATTTGATTCTTTTCGGCAGCAGCGAGATCCTTTTTCTTTCCCATATTGCTTGAAACCTGTGGCATGCTTAATAATGTGGAATGTCCTTAAGTAGTTTTCCTTTAATTGGGATCACCCGGCAAACTAATTATGACAGGTGTCTGTCAGTGATCCAATGAGCCCTGAGACACAATGTCATCCATGAGTTTAATTGAAAAACAAAAAATTGAATGTTTATCACACGAAAATCCTATTTGCATAATAATTTTGAACATGGTGTAATCTGTGAGTCAAGTTAATCCCTTCTACAGCATGTGGGACACCATGTGGTGTGTGGGGTGGCGCCTATCTCCTTTTCACTGACCCTAGGCCACACAGCTACTATGAGTATTGAAAGTTACAGTGGGGGATCAGTCCTCTGGTAGCTCTGTGTGTTAACTTTCCTTTCCCCATTCTATTAATGCTGAGCACCAAGCTTGAAGGTGGAAAGTATCATTCTTATATGGTCTTTGGTATGACCCGGCCAGGATTTGAACCCACGACCTCCCGGTTGTGGGGTGGATGCTCTACCAATAAGAAGCACCAAGGTGCTGTGCCTTGGTGCCTGTGGCATGGTAGCATGGGCGGCTGTAAAAAAGTGGCCACTCCGACCTCTACTGGCCCGGCCTAGTTATTACATTTCCTGTTTTCGTGGCTGCATTGACAGAAATGGTGAGTTAAATTTGTGTTTATTTTGAAAACAAAGCCTTATCTCGCAATTCTGGCAAATTAAAAGTCGAGAAAATATGGCGATACAATCATAAGCCTTTAGTTCCACTAAATTTGGACCGGGCAAGCTGAAACAGAGAGGCGGACGGACAGACAGATACACGCACCCACAAACAGATGCATTAACTGATTACTGCATGCCTGCACTAACTGATTATTGTATGCCTCTGTTTCACCAAGGCATAACTAGGCCACCACTCTGGTTGTAATCCGTTAACTGATAATTCACACAACACTGAAATTCCATATGATGCTGTTTTGTGCAATGACATGAACTGCAAAAAACAAAATCATCATAGAGACTTGTACTTTATACATGGTAAAATTGTAAATTGTCTTGTTACTAGTTGTAAATCATGTCAAAAAGGAGCAAAGAAATTTTGCTGGAAGCCTGGATGGCATCAATATGTATCAAAACTCCATGCAGAGGCAAGAGATACTTTTAAAAACTGGGTTATAGCTGGAAAACCAAGGCACAGCCCAGAGTGTGATCATAAGAAATATGCAAACGCAAGATTTATAAATGCTATCCGTTTTGTTAAGAGAAATGAACAGGCCATGAGGACAGATTCTATGGCCAGAAAGCTTTTACAAAATAATGTTTACAGCTTTTGGAAAGAAATTAATGCCATCAATAACTGTAAAATGCCATTACTATCAAGTATTAATGGAGTTACTGATGGATCTGAAAACACTGTTAAACGGTGGAGAAATTATACTTTTAACTGTGTTAAGACTGCAGAATTTATTAGTTGTTTTTTATGATAGAGTAGTCTGAGTAGATGAAGTTTGTTCTGCCATTGATGCTTCCATTAATGCATGGAACATTACCAGTCAGTGTTGTTGGTTCCTGTAATTAAAGATAAAACTGGCAAGATATCCAGTAAAGACAATTATAGACCAATTGCTCCAGCAAGCATATTGTATATGATTTTAGAATTAATACTTAAGAATTGGCTTCAAGATTACATAGCAACTACTGATAACCAATTTGGTTTTAAGAACAAACATGGCACAGATTTGTGCATATATGCTTTAAAGGAAATAGTAAATATAATAGATGTAATGATATGGCAGGACTCTTGCCCTGCCATATGAATCTTGAGATCCTTCTGTCCAGTTCTTGCCATGTTTTTTTGGGAGGTTCTACCGGTATTGTTTGGAAAAGGTATAGAAGACGTGGAAGTATATTCATTTTGACTGCTTCAATTCTTTGTGCAGTACCCAAGAATGGTATCATATTCCATCTTGCTAGATCAGATTTTATTTTTGCCATCAGTGGATCATAGTTTAGTGTTATAATTTTGTTGAGTTGTTTCGGGATATTGACCCCCAGATATTTCATAGATTCCATCTCCCAGTTAGTTTTGAGTTTGCTTAGTAAATATTGATTTGGGTCATAGTTGAATGTTAAAATTTGGGTTTTATGCATGTTTAATTCATACCCCGATAAATCTCCATACTCTGAAAAAACTGAGATTAGTTCTGGAAAAGAGGTGTCCGGCTGCCCCAGGTATATTAAAATGTCATCAGCAAAGAGTGCTATTTTATGTTCCTTCTGACCAAGTGTAATACCTTGAATTTTTTGATTCTGTCTTATCCATTGGCTCAGAGGTTCTGTGAAGATTGCAAAGAGCAGTGGAGACAAGGGGCAGCCCTGACGACATCCTCTTTCCAGTTCAAAAGATGATAATTTACCGTTAATCCTTATTTTAGCTGTTGGTTTTTTATATAATGCCTGGATAGTTCTAATGAAGTTGTTATGAAAATTGAAACTGGATAAGATTCTATATAGGAAAGACCAGTCAACCGAATCAAATGCTTTTTCAGCATCTAATCCCAATATGGCTGCATTTAAATTATATTTTTTTATATGATGAATTATGTGTAAAGTGCGTCTAATGTTATCTTGTGTCTGTCTTTGTCTTATAAAACCTGTTTGGTCTAAATGAATTAAGTCTGTCAGTATATTTTCTAACCTTTTGGCAAGGATAGTGGTAAAAAGCTTATAGTCCTGATTTAACACACTGATTGGGCTGTAGTTGGAGCAGTCTAGTTTATCCTTTTCAGGTTTAGGTATAACTGCAATGACCCCTTCTCTCCAGGAGGGGGGGATTTCCCCTGTGTGGAGGACATAATTAAATGTTTTCAGGAGGAGAGGAGATAGTTGCTGTTCAAAGGTTTTGTACCACTCTGCTGTATAGCCATCAGCTCCTGGGGATTTGTTAGCTTTAAGTTTCATAATTGCTTTTTCTAATTCTTTAGGTTGTATTTCTGACAATAGTGTTTTATTTTGTGACTCAGTAAGTTGGGGAAGGCTTAATGTATTTAGGAAGGCTTCGGATGTGTTTTTGTGTTTTTTGAGGGAGTACAAGTTCTTGTAGTAGTTTTCGAAGCTTTTAAGAATTTCCTGAATTCTAAATTTTATTTCCTTTGATACTGGGTCTCTGATTTTGTAGATTGCTCTCTCCGTTTGTTTCCTCAATTTATAGGCTAGTAATTTTGCCGATTTGCTACCTGTTTCATAGTATTTTTGTTTCAGAAATGTAAGTTTCTTCTGGATTTCTATTGCGTAGATCTCATTTATTGTTTTTTAATTTCTTTAATTTTGAGCGAGTCATTAGAATGAGTGTTGTCTTTGTGCCCTTTTTCTAGTTTCTGAAGTTCTGACTCTAATGTGATTAGTTTTTCTTGTCTCAGTTTCTTTTGAATTGCCAGTTTTGTGATAATCTTTCCCCTTATTACAGCTTTGCATGCGTCCCACAGTATTAAAGGGGATACTTCTCCATTATCATTTTCTTCCAAATATCTGAGAATATCTGATTCCAATTCATCTTTCAGTGGTCCTTTCAGCACATTTGAATTTAACCACCAAGAAAATGTATTATTTGTGTATTTTTGGATACTTAAGTCCATATAGATCGGACTGTGGTCAGAGAGATCCATCAGTCCTATTTTACATGTTTTTACTCTTCCAATGTCTCTATTAAACATAAAAAAAATAGTCAATCCTTGAGTATGATGAATGTGGTGCTGAGTAAAATGTATAATCTTTTACACTGGGGTTGAATTCCCTCCACACATCACAGATTCCCATTTCTTTTAGTAGCATCCGAGTTTTTCTACTTTGAGTGTTATTTTGATGTGGAGAATTACCTGATGCATCCCAGTATGGATTCAGTCTTAGACTGAAGTCTCCACCACATATCACTAAACCTTGGGCTTTAGTTATCATTAGGTCAAATACATTTTTATAAAATTTCCAGTTAGCCCCTGGAGGTGCATATACGTTCAGCAGGGTGATATCTTCTCCCTCTAGCCGACCAAGTACCATGCTGAATCTCCCTTCTTTATCTTTGTGTTCTTATTTTTTTTCAAATATAATTTTGGTTGAGATCAATGTCGCTACCCCCCTCCTCCTCCCTGACTTATATGAAGATGAAGAGATCATTTTAAACCCTTGTCTATTAAGTTTAGTGTGCTCCACGTCTGTTACGTGGGTTTCCTGTAAAAATATTATTCCTGCTTTGTCCTTTTTCATTTTGCCTAGAATCTTCGATCTTTTAACTGGATTCAGGATCCCTTTTACATTACAGTGATCCCTCGCTACTTCGCGCCTCACCTTTCGCGCCCTCAGTGCATCGCGGATTTTTCAAAAATATTCATCAAAAATTCAAAATTGAGAAAAAAGTTGCCCGGGCGCTAGCAGAAGGCAGGGAGACTACACGGAGAGCCGGCACAACTCAAAATCCACCTCTCTGATTCGCTGGCCAGCACCCCCCCCCCCCCCCCCAAGAGATTTTGTTCTCGTGTTGGCTCAGCTCGGGAATCTCGCAAGCTGATTGGCCGAGACGTCGCTGCTGCCTCTACGCCTCCTCCTGCTGCCTCTACGCCTTCCCGTCGAGAGAGAATGAACGTACGTATTATTTATACATTATTTTATGTATATTATTTATATTATTAATATTTTATTTACGTTTCAAACTATTCTTTAATGTTCTAATGATAACATATGCATTTATAGGGTTAATATACACTTATTGATATTATATATACACAAAAAAAAATGTATGTAAAAATGGGGGGGGGGTGACGCTACTTCGCGGTTTTTCACTTTTCGCGGTTGGTTCTGGACCCCATTAACCGCGATAAGTGAGGGATCACTGTATATGAGATTATTTTGGTTACACCCCGTTTCATTGTGTTGTCTTATTTAGTATAACAGTGTGGTGGCCCTCTTTTATGCTACTCAGAAACTGAAAGAACATTAGGAACATAAAAAACATTAAGCACATAGTATATAAAACTTTAAAACAAAAAACTGACAAAAGATCTTCCTGAGCTGAGGTATTTTTAGTGACCTTAGAAGAGCCTTGATGGTGTGTTGGCTCTGAGGGAACTTCCTGAAACTCTGTTACATGCTGAGGGCCCTCTCTTACCCCTGTAAGTTGTCCCATGTTTTTAACGTGAATTTCAGATCCCAATCCGATCTTGTAAAGATTTTTTTCTTTTTTTATGCCTATACCCTATGAAATTGTGCGCAACCTCCCACCACCATCACAGCAAACAGTCACGTTAATACAGTATTTGTTAGTGTGGAGAGATCATGTGGTTCTTTGTCACATTTCTATTTGAACAGGTTTTTTGGGGTTTTTTTAAGACTTTTGTTTCTAATATTATGTCTGTTCCATGAAATGTTTTACCACTTGATACTTGCTGATTCTGCATCTCCTTTAATGTTTGTTACCTTGTAGGAGGAGGGTTGGATGCGCAGATTGACTAAAAATATCGTTATTCCCTCCTGAAAACGCTCAGTTTTTCCTTATAGCCCTGGCGCTGGGTTTCCCGCTGCTGGCCCGTGGATTTTGAGGGTCTCTGTGTGCACCACGTTTGAGCCTTGATTCTTTCGATCGGGTCTGCTGTGGGTTTATACACCGTTACCGGGAGCCCTCTACTCGCCATATCCCTGGTTGCTTCTTCCGCCGAGTTGTAGAGACACGTCTCATCCCCGTAAAAAACCCGCAGCTTCGCCAGAAATGGAGTTTGAAAGAGCAGTTTCTTCTCTCTTAGTACCTTTTTAGCGTCGTTGTATCCCCGACGCTTTTTAAGGACCTCCGGGGCGTAGTCGTGCTCCACAAAAACTTTTCTTTCTTGGTGCATAAATCCTTTTTTCTGCCAAGTCAGTCTCACAACCTCTTCTTTTGTTCTGGAGTTGGAGAACTTCACCACCACCGATCTTGGTGGCGCTTCCACCGACGGCCTTGGGGCTAATGAACGGTGCGCCCTTTATCTTCAAGTCAGTGGATTGGGGAATTTCCAACTTCTCTCTCAGTATAGATTCCACGCATGCAGCCATTGTGGTGAAACCGCCCTCGACGCCTTCTTTCAGACCATGAATTCTTATGTTGTCTCTTCTTAGTCTTCCTTCTTGGTCGGTTAGCTTAGCCTCCAGTCTTGACTGTCGTTTGAGTAGTTCCAGCACGGTTTCTTCCAGCCCTTTTATTCTTTGCTCTGCTTCCATGATTCGGTCCTCAGCCTGGTCCACTCTGCTGTTTGTCTTTTTTATTTCGTCTTTAATTTCACGAAATTCGGCCCAACACTCTCGGTGAAATTGTCTTAATTCTAAAAGTACCATTTTTAAGCTAACCGTGTTGCTAGCTTCATTCAGCTCCTCTGCTTCCGAGTGGTTATTGTCCTCCAGGTCAGATTCTCCGGCCGATGCGCGTCTTGGCCTGGTAAATGTCAATCTCTTCTGTTTTCCTTTAGGCATAATGACTGTCTTTTGATTTTCACTCTTCCAAAATTCCGTTAAATCTGATTTTCAAGGTATTTTCACGGATCGGGTCTGGGAGCTTCAGCGTTAAGCTGCTATCACCATGGTGTCACATATGTTAATTTTATACTGTTTATTTGCTTTTGTTTTTTTTTTTGTTTTTTTTAATTTTGCACAGTAAGTTTGCATATGGAACTTACCATTTTAAGTACTGTACAACCGAGGCTTGAATGCTGGAACATTGGGCCAGTTGGGGTCCCACCCAGACATCCTGCGTTTGGACTTGTTACTGGTGTCATCCTTCTCTCCTTCCTCTGCTCTCACCTCTCCTGGACCTTCTAACTGAACACTTTACTCTCCTTGGCTCCTCTCTTCTGTCTAATCTTGCCCTCTCTGAGCTCTGTCTAATTCAGGTTCTCGCTCTGTCTATGGTGGTATACAAACAGATTAAAAAATATCAAGCGTCATGTAAATTAAAAGTAGACAACCAAAAATGTCTAGTTAAGGGTACAAAGAGCACCCATGTGAAAACTTGAGTAATGTCTTCAGTCTTGAAAGTTTAAGGTTTTTCTCCAAAATTTATAAGTTTTCTTATAGTTTTCTACTTTTCTCTGTAAATTTATCTAAATTTGAAACCATTTTCCTCAAATTTCTAATTTCCTCTTGTAAAATTGACTTTTCTTATACATTTGAAACTTTATTATAAATTTGTGAATTATTTTATGGCTAATTTTTGTCTGTTTTTTAAAATAAAATTACAGGTTTTTTTAAATAAATTTTAAACAGACTGTGGTAAAAAAAAATTTTTTTTAACTTTTTCCTTGTAACAATTTACATTTTTGACCATAATTTTACAGAGCCAGAACAGAACAATAATTTAACTCTGATTTCAATGAAAAAAATATTAATAAAATTGTATTTATGGGTGGATATGGGCCACTCTGGTCCTGCACTTGCGCCTCCAGTCACGCTACATCCGGCAACAACAGTTGGACAAAAAATAGTTCTGTGTATAGGAATAGGATGTAAATCTTTTGTTTTTATAAGACAGGGCTCCTCAAATGTTTTTTCCAGTGGACCAGAGGTCCGGAACAGTGAAAGCATGCTGCATGGGCGGATATTTCATTTTTATATTGGGAGGAACAATAAACAGAACATTTTCTTAGTAAATATTGAGGGGACACTAAGTATTATTGTTGTCAGTCACAAATTTATGAGAAACAATGTACAAATGTACACTTATGGGGAAACGCTGCAAATTTACAAGAAAAAAGTCAAATTCATGAGAAAGAAAATTGCAAATTTAAAAGAAACAATTGCACATTTACAAAAAGTCAAGTTTACTAGGAAAAAAAATTCAAATTAAGTGCAAAAAAATATGCAAATTTACAAGAAAAAACATCTATTATAAAAAGGTTACAAATTTACAAGAAAAAAAGACAGATTTAAGATGCAAAAAACAGCAGATTTATGAGGGAAAAGTGGCAAATTTACAACAAAAGTTTTAAATTTGCAAATAAATGTAGTAAATTAATGAGAAAAAGTTACACATTTATGAGAAAAGCTGCAATAGTGGAGCCACCACTCCACTACCGGAGTGGTGGCTCAGTTGGTAGAGCATCCGCCCCACACCCGGGAGGCAGGGGTTCAAATCCCGGCCGGGTCATGCCGAAGACCATATAAAAGTGGAACTTCCTGCCGTACAGCTTGGTGCTCAGCAATAAATGGAATGGAGGAGGGAACTCTGTGGCGGCGCCTTGCATGGCAGCAGCCCTCTGATTCTGCACTTCAAATCAAATCAAACTTTATTGTCATATTGCTGTACAACTGTAGTGCAGGCAAGATGAAATTGCGTTTCTCTCGGCATCCATATAAATAGAAGCAGCATGTTTTAAGACACACTCCCACATAGCTCCACCCCCCACCCCCACCCCCCCATCCATTCACACATCCCTGAGACATACTTGGGGGGGTGGGGAGGAGAAAAAAAAAAAAAAAAACTAACTAACTATAATATACAAATAATATACAAAATGTCCGTAGGTGCAGTAGTGTGTATGAGAGATTCCGGGTCAACTGTTCAGCATCCTGACAGCTTGTGGAAGGAAGCTGTTGATCAGTCTGGTGGTTCTGCCTCTGATGCTCCGGAATCGTTTACCAGATGGAAGAAGTTCAAAGTGTTTATGCAGAGGGTGAGAACGGTCCTTGACAATGTTCGGTGCCCTGCTCCTACAACGGTTCTGAAAAAGTTCTTGGACAGAGGGGAGGGAGACTCCAATTACCCTCTCAGCCCCCTTGACTATCCTCTGCAGGGCTTTTTTGTCTGACATACTGCAGCTGGAGTACCATGTAGCAATGCAGTACGTCAGAACACTCTCCACCACACCTCTGTAGAAGGTCCTGAAGATGCAGATGGGGAGAGAGGCCTGTTTGAGTTTCCTCAAGAAGTGCAGTCTCTGCTGAGCCCGCTTCCTGATCTCCAAGGAATTCTTGCTCCAGGTCAGGTCCTGCGAGATCTGCACTCCAAGGAACTTGATGTTCTCTACTCTCTCCACTAAACGGCCGCCGATGCTGAGGGGGACGTGCTCACGCTGTGACCGCCGGAAGTCGATAATCATCTCCTTCGTTTTGTCCACGTTGAGCACCAGATTGTTCTCCCTGCACCAGCCCTCCAGGTCTCTCATTTCTTCCCTGTACATTGATTCCTCATCCCTCTGAATAAGTCCCACCACCGTGGTGTCGTCTGCAAACTTAATAATCTGGTTCCCCTCGTGTCTGGATACACAGTCATGTGTTAGAAGTGTAAACAACAGTGGACTGAGTACACAGCCTTGAGGGGATCCGGTGCTCAGCGTGACAGAGTTGGAGATGTTGTTTCCAACCCGGACAGACTGAGGTCTCTCAGTCAGGAAATCCAGGATCCAGAGACATGTGGCGGTGTTCAGACCGAGAAGGAGTAATTTCTCCATCAGTCTCTGGGGAATAATGGTGTTGGTCTTGGGATGTGTGTGATTCACAGTGTAGATAGGTAAAGCACAATCTCGTTCTGCTGTACATGATTGGTTGTACGGTTGAATGACAATAAGGGTGATTCAATTAATTAATTAAATTTTAAAGAAAAATAATTGCCCCCCCCCCCCCCCGGACCCCCTTGAGTTACACCCATGTCACCAGGCTGTTCTGCTGTGGGAGGAGCTGAAGGCAGCCACTTTCAGAACAGACTTTCACAATTCTGTTGCTTTTTGTGTCATAGATATAACAAGAATCCTGCTTGTAGCTTGATATGATGATTTCAGTGCATTTATTTTTGTTGTTCTTACCTCTGAATTTTGATGAAATGTCTCTTCAACATTCCTATGCTTGCTCTCATAATGCCGTTTCAGATTGTAAATCTTTATCAAGCTGTGGTCTCCTGGCATATTAAGCACATTAGTCTTGTGCTGGTAGGAGGGAGAACAAATCCAAATTTCTCAGTCCATTCGTCTTTGAATTGCCGATTTTCACTGTCCACTTTTCTTTTAGCAGCAAACTTGGAACATGCTACTCCCCCCTGGGGAGTTCAGGAGACGCCAGAGCCGTGTGAGGAAGAGAGGGTGTGAGAAGTGGGACTGGCGTTGTATGATGTTAATGTTCCACGCATGTCTTTGTCCACTGAATGCATTGTTGTTGGGCTCCCTGGGTCTCCTGGGACGGAATTAAAGGTTATAAAAAGAAGGTGCCCTGAGACCCAGGTTCGAGATGTTCCGTACTTGATGTTGGAAGAAGAATAAAGTTCATGTGTCATCCAGCTCACAGCCTCGTCTGCTTCCGTCTTCCACATTGGTGACCCCAAGACGTGCCACGGAGAACGAGCCGAACAGCGCCCCGGAGTCAACCCAGACGGAGAGCACCAGCCCCACATGCGCTGTCACAGTCAAGTTCCTGACTTCTGGCTTCACAGTCCGACTGCGTGGTTCTTGCATATAGAAGCCCAGTTCACGCTCCGCGGGATCACAACGGACAACACGAAATATTACTATGTAGTCGCTGCGCTGGATGCGCGTGCCACACAACAGGTGACGAGCCTGCTCCAGGAGCCACCGGCCCAAGGCAAAAATGAAGCACGCAAGCGGATGCTACGGCAGTGCTATACCCTGACAGTGAGACTTCAGAGAAACTCCTAGCACATTCAGAGTTAGGTGACAGATCAGCCGTGGAGCTCATGGAGAGCATGTTAGAGCTGAGCGGGAAGAATGACAAATCTTTCCTACTCATGCACTTGTTCCTCAGGAACCTACCTGCTACAGCGAGGGCGATCCTGGCCAACTCGCTGCGGCTGGTTACCAAAGACTACCGCGCCCTGGTGCAGGAAGCGGACTGCATCATTTTGGCAACGAGAGCTCTCAGCGTGCAGATAGTGGCACCGGCATCTATGAGGGACTCCAGCGAGATTGAGAAGCCGTGGTTGGTAGCCGGGATGGACATCAAGAGATGCAGGAATGGGGCAATCTGTTGCTATCATCACCGTTTCAGCTCGAATGCCCAACGCTGCCTGCCACCATGCCAGTTCAAGAAGCCGGGAAGACGGCACAACCAGCAGTCAGTAGCAGCTGCAACCGCTGGCGACAGGAACAAGCTGCTTTGTATCACGGACACACGTTCGGGAAGATTGTTTTTGGTGGACTCTGGCTCTCAGAACAGCCTCATCCTGCCGGTCAGCGTAGACAGGTTAGCAGGAGGCAGCTGTCCCGAGCTCATGGCCGCCAACGGATCCACCATCAGGACGTTTGGCGGACAAATATTGACGATATGATTGCACGAACACAAATTTCAGTGGGACTTTGTGGTAGCTGCATGTTCTGCCCCCATTTTAGGCGCAGATTTTTTATGTGCTTATGGGTTATTAGTCGATGTTGCCAACAGATGTTTAGTGGATGTTGTTTCTTTCACCTCCCTGCCTTGTACAGCTTGGGGAGCTGGGTCAACAACACTGGCTAACGTTATAGTTCCAAGGGGTAAGTACCAGCATTTACTTGCACAGTTCCCAGCACTCATGGTCCCGACTTTTTCGGCTACAGTAACCAAACATGGGTTTGAGCATTTTATAACCACAAAAGGCCTGCCGGTGTTTGCATGACCTCGGTGCCTGGACGCGGCTAAACTGGCGAGCATGCGTGAGGAGTTTGCCAACTTGGAGCAGCTGGGCATCGTCAGGCGCTCCAACAGCCCGTGGGCATCCCCATTACACATGGTGCCTAAGGCCGACGGGTCGTGGCAACCGTGCGGCGATTTCCGGCACTTCAACAATGCCACGGAACACGATCGGTATCCCATCCTGCACATCCAGGATTTTTCCGTGCACCTGGCCAGGACGCGTGTTTTTTCGAAAGTGGATTTGGTCCATGGCTACCACCTGGTCCCGGTGCACGAGGAAGCCGTTCCTAAAACGGCGGTAATAACTCCTTTTGGCCTTTTCGAGTTTTTACACATGCCGTTTAGATTAAAGGGCACGGCACAAAGCTTTCAGAGAATGATGGATGCAGTGCTCCGTGACTTGTCCTTCGTTTTTGTCTACTTAAGATGACATTCTGGTGGCTAGTGCGTCCGAGGAGGAGCACCTCGCCCATCTCAAGATGGTTTTCCAGAGGTTGGAAGCGCACAGCCTTATAGTTAACCAGAGGAAGTGCCACTTCGGTGTGCCAGTGATTGATTTTTTAGGCCACCACATTTCGCTTGAGGGTGCGATTCCACTACTGGATAAGGTACGCGCAGTGTCCGACTTTCCACATCCGCAGACCGTGAGGGCCCCACAGGAGTTTTTGGGGATGGTCAACTTTTATAACTGTTTCCTCCCCCAGGCACCCCAGCTGATGCAGCCATTGTATGTCGCATTTAAGAAAAAGAAGCCTGCGGAAAACATCGACTAGACCCCCCGAGTGAGTCCAGCCTTTCCCAGACGCCAAAACAGCGCTAGCTGATGCCACTTTGCTAGCCCAGCCTGACCCGTCGGCACAGATAGCGCTCATCACGGATGCGTCTGACGTTGCCATAGGGGCAGTGGTGGAGCAGTACGTCTCCGGCTCGTGGAAGCCACTTGCATTTTTCAGTCCTACTTTGCGTGACAACGAACGCAAATACAGCACGTTCAACAGAATTGTTGGCTCTCCACCTGGCAACGTGCCAATTCCAGTATTGGCTAGAGGGGCAGGAGTTCATCACGTTCGTGGATTATAAACCGCTAACGTACGCGATGTCCAAGGTCTCGGAACCGGGGTCGCCATTTGGCCGGGATCACGGAGTTCACGACTGACATTCAACACGTTGCTGGTAAGCTCAACGTCGTGGCCGATTGCCTGTTGCGCGCATTATTCTCCCCGGTCTACATGGGAATAGATTTCCCTGCCATGGCCGCAGCGCAAGCCAGGGGCGTGGACATTTGTGCGCTCCAGTCTGTGCCTATTGGGTGGAAGCTGGAGAGCAGGGTGGCGCAAGAAGGGTGCCCTCCCTTGCTCTGCGACGTCTCCACCGGTCGCCCACACCCGGTGGTTCCGTGCTCTCGGCACCACCGCATTATTGAGTCAGTCCACTCCCTTTCGCATCCCGGCGTGTGCGTTTCGGTTAAATTGGTGGGTGCGAAATTTGTCTGGCTGCGCTTGCGCAAGGATGTTAAAGAGTGGGCTGCAGCATGCGTTGCGTGCCAGCGGGCTAAAGTGCACAAGCACACCAAAACCCCACTCGAGCCATTCCAAATCCCGGCCAGGAGGTTCAACCACGTCCATGTGGATTTGGTGGGACCCCTCCCGCCGTCGCAAGGTTTCACGCATCTTTTGACAATCGTGGACCGCACCACACGTTGGCCTGAAGTGGTCCCGCTGGCTTCCACCACGTCTGCGGAAGTGGTTTTCGCTTTTTTGTCGGCTTGAGTTGCACGGTTCGGATCCCCATCGGACAGCACTTCTGACAGGGGTCTACAATTCTTTTAGAGAACTCTGATTCGCGATGGCCCAGAGCCTGGGGGTCAAAATTCAACAACCCCCAGACTAACGGGTTATACGAGCATTTTCACAGGTCACTTAGGCAGTGCTCAGAGTTTCGCTCACGGATGCAAATTGGGTCAACCACCTGCCCTGGGTTCTTTTAGGGTTGCGCTCCGCACCTAAGGAGGATCTGGCAGCCTCCCTGGCAGAACTCGTTTTTTCTCAGCCGCTGCGGATCCCCAGAGAGTTTTTACTGGAAAACTCCACATCCAGGACCGAAATGCCGGTGCAATTTTTGCACAGTATGGAGGCTGTTAACGTGCCAGGCCCGGCCCACCATTGTTTTACCCCACACCTTCGTCCCGAAAAACTTACAGAATGCCAGTTTTGTTTTTGTCAGGTATGATCCACCGTACGATGAACCGTTCAGGGTGCTGGAAACTGTGGCAAAGCATTATATGTTAGACTTGGGGGGGGGGGGGGCTGTCTGCACTCACAGGCTGAAGCCCGCTTTTGTGTTGGCAGACGAGCAGGTGGTGTTGGCCCAAGCTCCCTGGCACGGATGCCCACCGTCGGTGGCTCTGCAAGTTGGTGTTCCCTCAGTAGAGACCTGTGGTCGTGAAGCAAACATGTTTTCCCCCCTACCCCTTTCCCCTCCACGGACTGACGTGCCCTCCTGCACACCTCGCCAGCAGGGTGTTTCCACGGGAGCGGCGACCCTCTGCTATAGCCGCTATGGGCGGCGGCTCAAACCCAAAGGACGGGGGCGGTTAGGCCCTTTCTGGGTGTTTGGGGGGGGGGGCTGTGCGGTGGCACTGTGTGGGGGATTCTCCACCCAGAGTCGGGAGCCGGGGAGAAGATTGAACAATGGACTGAAGGAGAAAGTGGTACCGGGGGGTCTCAGACAGAACAGAAAGGACTATTCACCCCCTGTGGAGTTCAGGAGATGCCAGAGCCGTGGGAGGAAGAGAGGGTGTCAGAAGCGGGACTGGCGTTATATGATGTTAATGTGCCACACACGGTCTTTGTCCACTGAATGCATTGTTGCTGGGCTCCCTTGGTCTCCTGGGATGGAATTAAAGGTTATAAAAAAGAAGGTGCCATGAGACCCAGGTTCAAGATGTTCTGTACTTGATCTTGGAAGAGGAATAAAGTTCATGTGTCGTTCAGCTCACGGCCTCGTCTGCTTCCTTCTTCCACAGTATCATTTTTCCCCCGCAGCCAAACGGCACAGTTCCGGAAAACTTCAAGCCCTGTTTAATAAGCTTGTGTTTCTCTCGGACAGCAACACTCGTAGCAAGATACTCTGCTTGCTGACTGGAACACATGGGCAGGGCGCTTCTGAACTCCACGTGGATGACGGTCACGCGCATTGTTCGTGTGCGTGCTGTCATTGCTTCATATATTTTTTTTTTCCCCCATTCATCTTCTTCCGCTTAATCCTTTTCAGGTCACGGGGGGGGGGGGGGGGGGGCGGCTGGAGCCTATCCCAGCATCTTTGGGTGAGAGGCAGGGTACACCCTGGACAGAGTGCCAGTCCATCGCAGGGCCAACACAGAGAGACAGACAACCATTCACTCTCACAGTCATACCTAAGGACAATTTAGAATCCCCAGTTTGATGCCAATTAACCTAACTTCCATGTTTTTGGCATGTGGGAGGAAACCGGAGAAATCCCGGAGTAAACCCATGCAGACACGGGGAGAACATGCAAATTCCACACAGATCACTGTTGGTCGGGGGCTGGGATCGAACCCAGGATCCCCCGGCCAAGGGTGAGTTGCTGTGCTACCGCAGTGCTGACCACTCCGCTGCCTTTCTTAAATTTATATGTCCTCATAGAGGGCTCGTGGCTTACACATGAACCATTACATTTTGGAGGTGATCCAGGAGGGACGGAAGGAGCCTTGGCGGAGGTATGCGCTCTCTGGATGCTTTTCTAGTTGTTCTCTGTGTCCCCCTAATCTCCTGTGTAAGTCTTCATGTGTATCCCTTGTATTCATTTACCTATTGTTATCAGTCCCTTGTGTGTTCCACACCCATAGCCACTTTCTTCTAATGTAACGTTCCTCACGTTACATTACATTACATTTTGGAGGTGATCCATAAGGGCCGGAAGGAGCCTTGGCAGAGGTATGCACTCTGAGTGCTTTTCTAGTTTTAACTCTGACTTCAAAGAAACATAATTATTAATAAAACTATATTTATTGAAATAAATTAACTAAAATGTGCAAAGATGCAATTATTTCTGTTATAATAGTTTTATATATTTACAGTTTACAGTAATGCACGAGAATTCATACATTCTTAGGGTGGGTTAAATGGGATCTGGACCACGGTCAGCTCAAATTTCTAGACATTTTTCAACATATTGTGCATAGAATACAAAGGAGTAAAAAGTTAAGAAGCAAAGTGTAGAAAAGGTGCAAAAAATATTCAAAACAGAAACAGTTTCAACAAGAAGCATAAAGGCCTGTACATACTCTGCAAGAACAGAGAAATTTGTTCCTTTTCTTGAGGTTGCAAGAACAAGAAAAAAAAAAAAAAAAGTTCTTTCTGGTCACGACACTTCATACTTCACAAGAAAATCAAGTGCAAAAAAAAAAAAGAAAAAAAAAAGAAACTCAAGTGCAAAACTCCAGGGAAATTCACATTTCTTACAAATTACACAACAGTTCTTGGACACCACACAAGAAAAAAAAATTCTGTCACGATGATGTGTCAAGAACAAGCTGCAAGAACACCCAAACCAGGGCTGCAAGACCAAAATGATGTCATTTTGTTCTTGCAGAGCTGGGAGAGAGAGAGAACAAATGTCTCTTTTCTTGCAATGTACAGGCCTTAACTATGTTCAGTGTTTCCTCTGGCTTAAAGATCTTGGCACAGTGGCAACATATTTTTCCGGGGGGACATCAGAAAACACTATTGTAGCTGGAATATGTTAATTTTATACTATTTATTTCCTTTTAAAAATTTTGCACAGTAACTTTGCATTTGGAACTGACCATTTGAAGTACTGAACAACAACCCCCCTTAAACCTTGAGTAATGACTTTAGTCTTGAAGATATGAGCTTTTTCTCCAAAATTTAGAACAATTTTCTGATAGTTTTCTACTTTTCTCTGTAAATTTATCTAAATTTGCAACCATTTTTCTCAAATTTGTAATTTCCTCTTGTAAAATTATGACTTTTCTTGCATGTTTGAGACTTTATTATAAATTTGTGGATTTTACGCTGAATTTTTGTCCATTTTTTAATAAAATTACTAGGGTTTTTTTTTTTTTTTTTTTTTTAATTTTGAAACAGACGGTGGTAAAATTTTGAATTTTTTTCCTCATACAATTTAAACTTTTGACCATAATTTTGCAAAGCCAGAACAGAACAATAATTTTAACTGATTTCCAAGAAATATAATTATTAATAAAATTATATTTACAGTAATTAAATAAATTAACTAACATGACCAAAGATGCACCGGAGTGGTGGCCTCATTGAAAGAGCATCTGCCCCACAACTGGGAGGTCGCGGGTTCAAGCCCCGGACAGGTCATACTAGAGACCATATAAAAATGGCACTTCCTGCCTTCTAGCTTGGTGTTCAGCATAATAGAATGGGGGAAGGAAAAAGTTGTTTGTGGCAGCACCTTGTATGGCAGTGGCCCCTCTGATTCTAGATGTGATTAACACTGTAGATAGGAGAAATGTAATTTTGTTCTACTGTACATGATTGGCTGTATGGGCTGAATGACAATAAAGTTGCCTTCTTATTTCTGTTATAATCATTCTATATATTTACAGTTTTTTTTAGAACTCTCCTCACCAGCCAGACAACAGGAAAAACCTGCTTTATTTTGAAATCCAAATGTTGGCAGGTTTAGTTTAGCTTTAGGCTGGAGGATGTTGATGCATTAAAGTCACTCACTTCGTGAATTTCGATCATTTTAAATTGCCAGGTACACAATAATGATTATACAACAGTTAGTTCTGACCAAACAATTGGACTGGACAATAGGGATTCCAGGAGTTACTAAAATACATGATAATTGCACTTCAATAATCCAACATTTCATTGGATATGTATCACTACACTTCAAAGGTGTTCATGAAACCATTAATTAATAACACCAAGGTTTCCTCTGGTAACATTTCTGCGTGGTGGGACACCACCCTTGAAATTATGCCGCCACGACAAGGAAATACAACTTCAAGAAAAAAAAAATATGAAGGAATGACACTCCGCAAACACACACACACTAACAACGCATGTGAGCGCCATCTGTGCGGAGTTCGGAAGCGCCCTGACTGCCCGCATGACTGTTCCAGTCTGCAGGCAGAGTGTCTCTCTAGTGTCGCTGTCCAAGAGAAGCATGAGTTTATGATGGAAAAATTCTATGTTATACTGAGTTATATGAATTTTTCTTTATAAAGCTTAATGAGTATACCTAGGAAATCCTGTTACTATATTTGGAGTTGTTGAGTAGTGGAACAAACAGATTGAATAATGCTGATGTGACTGTGAATGTTCAGTTCTATCACTGACTGTTCAGCTTATCACTAGTGTTTTCTGCATGGACCCAGCAGATATAATCTTAGTCATGAATGAAATAATCAAGAGGCTCAGCAAACTTTATCAATTGAGTCATGAATGAACTATCAAGAAGTGACCTCACCCCGATACACACACACACACACACACACACACACACACAGTGGGGCAAAAAAGTTTTTAGTCAGCCATCAATTGTGCAAGTTCTCCCACTTAAAAGATGAGAGAGGTATCCAATTTTCATCATAGGTATACCTCAACTATGAGAGACAAAATGAGAAAAAAAAAATCCAGAAAATCACATTGAAGGATTTTTAATGAATTAATTGGTAAATTCCTCGGTAAAATAAGTATTTGGTCACCTACAAACAAGCAAGATTTCTGGCTCTCACAGACCTGTAACTTCTTCTTTAAGAGGCTCCTCTGTCCTCCACTCGTTACTTGTATTAATGGCACCTGTTTGAACTCTTTATCAGTACAAAAGACACCTGTCCACAACCTCAAACAGTCAGACTCCAAACTCCACTATGGCCAAGACCAAAGAGCTGTCAAAGGACACCAGAAACAAAATTGTAGACCTGCACCAGGCTGGGAAGACTGAATCTGCAATAGGTAAGCAGCTTGGTGTGAAGAAATCAACTGTGGGAGCAATTATTAGAAAATGGAAGACATACAAGACCACTGATAGTCTCCCTCGATCTGGGGCTCCACACAAGATCTCACCCCGTGGGGTCAAAATGATCACGAGAATGGTGAGCAAAAATCCCAGAACCACACAGGGGGACCTAGTAAATGACCTGCAGAGAGCTGGGACCAAAGTAACAAAGGCTACCATCAGTAACACACTACGCCGCCAGGGACTCAAATCCTGCAGTGCCAGACGTGTCCCCCTGCTTAAGCCAGTACATGTCCAGGCCCATCTGAAGTTTGCTAGACAGCATTTGGATGATCCAGAAGAGGATTTGGAGAATGTCATATATATGGTCAGATGAAACCAAAATAGAACTTTATTGTAAAAACTCAACTTGTCGTGTTTGGAGGAGAAAGAACACCATACCTACTGTGAAGCATGGGGGTGGAAACATCATGCTTTGGGGCTGTTTTCCTGCAAAGGGACCAGGACGACTGAGCCGTGTAAAGGAAAGAATGAATGGGGCCATGTATCGTGAGATTTTGAGTGAAAACCTCCTTCCATCAGCAAGGGCATTGAAGATGAAACGTGGCTGGGTCTTTCAGCATGACAATGATCCCAAACACACCGCCCGGGCAACGAAGGAGTGGCTTCGTAAGAAGCATTTCAAGGTCCTGGAGTGGCCTAGCCAGTCTCCAGATCTCAACCCCATAGAAAATCTTTGGAGGGAGTTGAAAGTCTGTGTTGCCCAGCGACAGCCCCAAAACATCACTGCTCTAGAGGAGATCTGCATGGAGGAATGGGCCAAAATACCAGCAACAGTGTGTGAAAACCTTGTGAAGACTTACAGAAAGCGTTTGACCTCTGTCATTGCCAACAAAGGGTATATAACAAAGTATTGAGATGAACTTTTGTTATTGACCAAATACTTATTTTACCGAGGAATTTACCAATTAATTCATTAAAAATCCTTCAATGTGATTTTCTGGATTTTTTTTTCCTCATTTTGTCTCTCATAGTTGAGGTATACCTATGATGAAAATTGGAGACCTCTCTCATCTTTTAAGAGGGAGAACTTGCACAATTGGTGGCTGACTAAATACTTTTTTGCCCCACTGTAACTGCAGTTTGTTTGGTCGTTTGTGTGCGTGTGTTTAAATAAATAACGTCTCTAGGGTTTTACTTTGATGGAATATGGGAAAAGCTCAAAGTAAGAGTGTGAGCCTTTACAGCAATTCCCATATGTAAAAATATGAGGCAAAAATATGGTGATGAAAATGTCTTGCTGGTGCTTATCTGGTCTGAAGTGGGTTTTCTAGATGGAGGATCATTTAGTCTCCATCAATTAATTATCTGAAAGAAAAGTTAGAAGAGAAAAAGCAGAATTTATGAATGTATGATAAATACAAGAGAGCTCCTCCCATCTAAATAAATTATGACATTGTGGTGACCCAGCACGTTGCAGCAGACATTATCTCACACCCATTAGGGCTGGAGGAAGGGTAGGACAATTGACATAGGGACAGAGAGCCCCGGGGGGCAATCAGACTGGACTGTTATGTATGTGCCCCCTGAGGACGGAAAGGACATTCGGGCGCCAGCTGACGTCATGCTAATGATATGTATTGACTGATGTGTATTAGATGACAATCACTATGCTAATGTGCCATGCATTTTCTCTGTCTGTATAACGTGTATAAAAGAGCTTGTTACACATGCCTCAGCAGCGCAGTAGCTCACACGAGCTACGAAGCGTGTTTCAGTATGTTGGAGGAATAAAACCTTGTGCCCTTCCAGCTAGTTGCCTCTCACCTGTTCTATTACCTCCACATTGGTGACCCTGGATGTGCATGGTGCGCCTCTCGCCTGTTCTATTCCCTCCACATTGGTAACCCTGGACGTGGAATGGAGCGTCTCGACTATGCCATTTTCTCCACATTGGTGACCTAACAGGAAATGGGCCATCTCCCCCGTTGCCGCGCTGTGGACTCCCTCTTCATTCACACCGGAGCGCACTCGCCAGAGCGGGCAACGCTGGGACTGAGACGCACCATGATCGGCGAAATGAGCGGACCAAAGGAAACAGCCTGGAAGGAGAAGATCTGCGCCGTCTGCGTGGGTTCTGTACAACTCCCTGACCCTGGCTTCACCTCTCGACAGTGGGGCTCCGACGCATAGACGACCTGTGCGCACACCGCAGGATTACATGGAGCACACCCGACAACTACGTGGCCCCTGCGCCAGAGCGTACGCCATGTACCAGGGAAAAGCACGGCTCCAATAACTGATACAGGTCCTCGGCCGCTGCACATTCCGGGGAACACTGCCGATCGCCATCTTTGGAGTCTTTCGGGCTGCCCTCACACCTAAAGGAATCGGCAGCTCACCCACAGGACTTAGATTGGTTTCTTTACAGCCGCTGCGCATCCTCGGGGAACTGGGCCGATCACCTTCCCCAGATCCTTGCAGGACGAAGCCCCGCACCGAGGGAGAGCCCACTGAACTCCCCCCCCCCCATCACAGCCGCTGCGGATCACCGGAGGGTTTACCAGAAAGTCCCTCACCCGAGCCTGATCCGCACGCAATTTTTGTGCGACCCAGACACTTTTGACGTCCCAGGCCAGCACTCCATTGATTCCCACCCACCTCCCCCTTGTCCTCCACATCACTATGTCCGCACCTCTGCCCCAGAGGCCTGCTGATCGCCAGCTTCATTCCTTCAGCGCAACACGCACCGGCCCCTTGCACCCACGATCCACGACCGTTCAACGTGTTGCAACTCAGAGCGGAGCAGACTGTGTTTTTCACCCCTCCCCCGTTCCCCCCATGGACTCACATGCCCTCCAACACTCCTCTACAGCAGGACAGTCCTACCGGAGCAGCAACCCCCGCTGCAGCCTCCACGGGTACCGACTGGAGCCCAAACAACCGGGGGGGGGGGGGGGGGGGGTCACAGCCCCTTCTGAGTGTTCGGGGGTGGGGGGGCTGTGTGGTGACCCAACACGCTGCGGACGGACATTATCTCACATCCATCAGAGCTGGAGGAAGGGTAGGACAATTGACATACAGAGAGCCCCGGGGGGCAATCAGACTGGACTGTTATGTATGTGCCCCCTGAGGACAGAAGCATCTGGTTTGAATCAATTAGAGGTGTGGGCTATTAAATGCTCTTATGACCCCAAGCATTAGAGCAAAGTCAATAGGATTTGAAATTAAAAAAAACAAAAAAAAAAAAAAACAAACCAAAACTGAAACTAGGGCCCTATGGATGTAATTTTCTTTAAATGAATGTCTTCTTTTGATTTTTTATTTTTCTCTTCTCGACATACCTTTTTGCCGGTTTTGAATTTTAGTCATAATTCTGTGGCTCACATTTTACTTCCACTTTTTTGGTGAACTTGTGACTTTATTTAAAGTCCAAGGATGCAGAAATTCATACGGCCCTATGGCTCAAAGCAGAAAACATGTTTTATTTTATTTTGGTTTATTTTAGGTTCAGTTTAGTTCATTGTGGTTCATAAAGCAAACATAATAACATAATATATCAAGGTATATATTACAACTTAATTAATCCTTTTCGTTGTACTAAATAACCTTACAATTCTACACATTTGTGTCACATGCCACACTAGAGACAATAAAACACTGGATTTATTCTACGCAAACACTAAGGAGGCGTACACCTCATCACAACTCCCCCCACTCGGGAGATCGGATCACAACTTGGTTCATCTCCGGCCGGTGTACAAACCCCTAGTGCACAGACAACCTCCGGCCATGCACACTGTGGAGTTATGGTCTGAGGAGACAATGGACACCCTAAAGGGCTGTTTTGAAGCCACCGCCTGGAAGCAGCTCTGCGATCCACATGGTGAGGACATCGATGGCCTCATTCACACCTTCACGGGCTACCTCAGCTTCTGTGTGGACAAATCCGTTCCCACCAAGACCATACGGCGTCACTCAAACAACAAACCCTGGATCAACCCTGAGATAAAAACACTTCTGAGAGAGAAGAAGAGGATCTTCAGGTCAGGGAACAGGGAGATGCTGAAGTCCGTACAGAGGGAGCTGAGGAGAAAGATCAGAGAAGGCAAGGACAGCTTCAGGAAGAAGATGGAGGACAAGCTGCAACAGAGCGACATCAGCGGGGTCTGGAGAAACCTCAAAACCATCTCGGGGCTCCAGAATACCTCCCCCCAGGCCACAGGGGGCAGGGAGTGGGCGAACAACCTGAATCTGTTTTTCAATAGATTTGACCAACCACCCTTCCCCCTGACTGCACAACAACCACTGCTGCCTCTAAAGAAATCAAGTCCTGCTGCCCACTCCCCACTCCACCAACACCCCCCCACTCCCAACACACAGCCCCCCATCCTGACCCTGACCAGGACCCAGGTGAGGACGGAGCTGAGGAAGATCAAGGCGAGGAAGGCGCCGGGACCGGACGGCATCAGCGCAAAGCTCCTCAAGTCCTGTGCAGACCAGCTGTGTGGGATTGTGACGTATATCTTCAACATGAGCCTGAAACTGGGGAGGGTACCACAGCTGTGGAAAACATCTTGTGTGGTACCTGTACCAAAAACTTCCCACCCCAAAGACCTGAACAGCTACAGACCGGTGGCCTTGACGTCCCACTTGATGAAGACCCTGGAGAGACTGCTCCTTGCTCACCTCCGCCCCCTGGTGGAACCAGCGATGGATCCACTCCAGTTCGCCTACCAGCATGGCATTGGGGTGGAGGATGCGGTGATCTTCCTCCTTCACCGTTCTCTGTCCCACCTGGAGAAGCCCGGGAATATGGTGAGGATCATGTTCTTTGACTTCTCCAGTGCTTTCAACACCATCCAACCGATGATCCTGAAGGACAAGCTGCTGCGCGCAGGGGTGGACCAGCACCTGTCATCATGGATCCTGGACTACCTCACGAACCGGCCTCAGTTTGTGAGAACCCGGGACTGTGTGTCCGACACGATCATCAGTAGCACGGGGGCCCCCCAGGGAACGGTGCTGGCTCCCTTCCTGTTCACTCTTTATACTGTGGACTTCTCACACAACACAACACACTGCCATCTACAGAAGTTCTCTGATGACTCTGCGATCGTTGGCCTCATCTCCAATGGAGATGAAGCTGAGTACAGAGGGCTTATCCAGGACTTCGTGGACTGGTGCCATCGGAACTGCCTCCAGATCAACGCGAGGAAAACTAAGGAGCTGGTGGTGGACTGCCGCAGGCATGGGCAGCCCCTCACAGTACCAGTAAATATACAGGGAACAGACATCGAGATGGTGACATCCTATAAGTACCTGGGTATTCATCTGAACAATAAACTAGACTGGTCACACAATACTGATGCACTCTACAAGAAGGGACAGCGCAGGCTGTTCCTGCTGAGGAGACTCAGGTCTTTTGGTGTACAAGGGGCGCTGCTGAAGTCATTCTATGACACGGTGGTGGCATCAGCCATCACTTTTGGAGTGGTCTGCTGGGGCAGTGGCATTACTGCAGCCGATAGGAAGAGACTGAACAAACTGATTAAGAAAGCTAGCTCTGTCCTGGGGCAGCGCCTTGATCCGATGGAGGAGATAGGAGAGAGAAGGACGGTGGCTAAACTGTCATCTCTGCTGGAGTCCGAGTTCCACCCTATGCAGGACATACTGAATGCACTGAGGAGCTCATTTAGCAGCAGACTACATCATCCCAGGTGCACAACCGAGAGGTTTCGTAGGTCCTTCCTACCAACGGCTGTCAGACTGTACAACCTAAGCAGGGCTGCTCGCAGAGATAGCAAAAAGACGTAACAAACTAATAGTTTTTTTTTGAATGCAAAAGATGCAATAGACTTACACAATGGTCCCCTCCGGCATACAACTAGGAACATACCGGTCGCTATGGAGGGTGAGAATATGTATGGGCACATAATCATACCATGTAGGATAACTAAGTAGACGGTTATGCTGTTTCATTCCATCTAGCAACAATGCTCTGCACTGTGTGTGTTTATATATTTACATATTTATTCCATCTAGCTACAATGCTCAGCACTGGGTGTGTTTATATATTTATATATCTACATATTATTCCATCTAGCTACATTGCTCCGCACTGTGTGTGTTTATATACTTGCATATTTATTCCACCTAGCTGCAATGCTCCGTACTGTGGGTGTTTATATATTTACATATTTATTCCATCTAGCTACAATGCTCTGCACTGTGTTCATATATTCATATATTTATTCCATCCAGCTACAATGCTCTGCACTGTGTGTCTGTGTGTGTGTGTATATATATATATATTTTATAGTAATACGTACATATGTATATTAGCTGCTCTTGCTTGCTTGTTTTTTTCTTGCCTTCTGATTGTTGCTCTGAGTGTTGCTATCCCTGTGCTGTTGCAATCCTGGAATTTCCCCGTTGTGGGACTAATAAAGGCTTATCTTATCTTATTTTTTTTAAGGAATCACATATTTTAATTGTATTAAGACAGTAACCTCACAGACTGACACCCACAACAGAGAAACAGTGGCATCTTATTTAAGTCCTAGTTTTAATTTCCATGTGGATGATATATGAACAGAATATACAGTGGTGTGAAAAAGTGTTTGCCCCCTTCCTGATTTCTCACTTTTTTGAGTGTTTGTCACACTTAAATGTTTCAGATTATTATTATTTTTTTTTTTTTAGATTTAGTATACTTTATTGATCCCCAGAGGGGAAATTGAGGGTCATCCACCACCTGGATGGATGAAGCAGCCACGATACGGCGCTATCCCTTAACCATTCACACACACATTCACACCTAGGGCCACTTTAGAGTCTCCAATTAACCTAACCTGCATGTTTTTGGCATGTGGGAGGAAACCGGAGAAATCCTGGGGTAAACCCACGCATACATGGGGAGAATATGCAAACTCCACACAGATCACTGCTGGTCGGGGGCTGGGATCGAACCCACGATCCCCATGATCCCCCGGCCAAGGGCAAACTGTGCTGCCGCAGTGCTAACCATTGCGCCACCGTGCAGCTTATCAAACAAATTTAAATATTAGACAAAGATAACACTAGTCAACACAAAATGCAGTTTTTAAATGAAGGTGTTCATTATTAAGGGGGAAAAAAACCAAACCTACGTGGCCCTGTGTGAAAAAGTGATTGCCCCCTAAACCTAATAACCGAGTGGGCCACCCTTAGCCAGGGTTTCCTCTGGTAACATTTCTCGGTGGTGGGCCGCCTCACCAGAAAATTTACTGCCACACCAAGAAGGATAAGAATTTAAGAAAAATACATGAAGCAATGACTTTCCGCAAGTGTGCACATGAACTACGCGTGTGGCCATCATCCGCGCAGAGTTTAGATGCGCCCCGCCCATGCGAGCTTTCTAGTCAGTCAGCAGGCAGTGTCTTGCTAGTGGCAGCAGCATCTTCATGGAAAAGGAGTGAAAACCGGGAAGTGAAACAGCAGAAATGGACTCTATTTGAAGAGAAACTTTGTGAAGAAGTCTGCTGTTTCTTTGTTGGTGAAAATCCTGGTGCGTCAGCACCTTGGCGCTACCTGTCGGGCGGGAGTGAAACTACAAATGATGGTTGTGTGCATGCGTCAACCGCTTGGCCTGGGTAGATGAAAAAAGTGAGCATGTACAGCGCCGCATGCGTGCCGGGCTCACCCAAAGCATACACGGACCAAGGCAGACTAGAGGGGAAATGCAGCATAATAAGGCTTGACTGTCCAACAGAAACATGAGTTTATTAAAGTACTTTAAATGCAAAAAAAATCAGAAGAGGTATGTAAGCACTGGAGGCATTTATTATGGTTTTAACCAGCTGGAAATGGGAGCAATAACGTTAGAGTCACTCAGCTAAGAGATGTGGTTAGAATTCAAATGCAGCCAGCTTCATATGAAGGGAAACACAAGGGGGACTACTGAATTGCTGAGGATATATTTCACCAGCCACTACAATATTATGTTTCCAATTTATGTACCTGGCAAGTTAAGATGACCGAAATTCACGAAGTCAATGACAATACGTCAGCAGCCTTCAGACAAACTGAACGTGCCAGCATTTGGATTTCAAAATAAGGGAGGTTTTTCTTGGCGGTGAGGAGATTTAAAAAACACTATAAATATATAGAAACATTATAACAGAAATAACGGCATCCCTGGTCATTTAAGTTAATTTAAATCATTAAATACAATTTTATTAATTTTTTTTTTTTTTTTTTTTTTATTTATAATGAGAGTTAAATTATTGTTCTGTTCTGACTGCAAAGTTATGGTAAAAAATATAAATTGTTATAAGGAAAAAGTAAAAAAAAAAAACAGTCTGTTTCAAATTTATTAAAAAAAAACTAATTTTATTTAAAAAAAAAGACAAAAATAAGCCATAAATTCACAAATTTATAATAAAAAGTCAATTTTACAAGAGGAAATTACAAATTTGAGGAAAATGGGTTCAAATTTAGATAAATTTACAGAGAAAAGTAGAAAACTATAAGAAAATTGTTAGAAATTTTGGAGAAAAACCTCAAACCTTCAAGACTATAAAGTCATTACTCAGGTTTTCACGTGGGTGTTCTTTGTACCCTTAACTAGACATTTTTGGTTGTCTCCTTTAATTTACATGACACTTGATATTTTCTAACCTGTTTGTATACCACCATAGACAGAGCTCAGAGAGGGCAAGATTAGACAGAAGAGAGGAGCCAAGGAGAGGAAAGTGGTCAGGCAGAGGGTACAGGAGAGGTGAGAGCAGAGGAAGGAGAGAAGGATGACACCAGTAAAAAGTCCAAATACAGGACGTCTGGGTGGGACCCCAAATGGCCCAATATTCCAACATTCAAGCCTTGGTTGTACAATACTTCAAAAAGTTCCATATGCACTGCAGTGGCTCAGGAGGTAGACCGGGTTGTCCAATAACTGGATGGTTGGCGGTTCAAATCCCGCTCTCCCCAGATATCCTGCCATTGTGTTCCTGGGCAAGACAATTTACCCACCTTGCCTCCAGTGTCCATAACACTGGGTATGAGTGTGTATAAGTGTTCGGTGGTGGCCGGAGAGGCAGTTGGTCCAGATTGGCAGCCACGTTTCAATCAGCCTGCCCCAGGGCAGCTGTGGCTACAGTAGTAGCTTGCCACTACCATTGTCTGTCTGGAATGAATGAATAATGTATCAGTAAAAAGCATCTTTGAGTGTCTATGATAAAGCCCTATATAAATCTGATGCATTATTATTATTATATTATTATTATTATATCAAAGTTACTGTGCAAAATTAAAAAAAGAAATAAATAGTATAAAATTAACATATTAAAACATATGTGTTTTATTCCCCCCCCCCCGGAATAATATGTTGCCACTATGCCAAGGTCTTTAAGCCAGAGAAACACTGCTTAACAGCAACTACTGCAATTAAGTGTTTGCAATAACTGGCAATGAGTCTTTTATAGCACTGTGGAGGAATTTTGGCTCACTCAGTTTTGCAGAATTGTTGTAATTCAGCCACATTGGAGGGTTTTCAAGCATGAACTGCCTTTTAAAGGTCATGCCACAGCATCTCAATTGGATTAAGGTCAGGACTTTGACTGGGGCACTCCAAAGTCTTCATTTTGTTTTTCATAAGCCATTCAGAGGTGGACTTGCTGGTGTGTTTTGGATCATGGTCCTGCTACAGAACCCAAGTGCACTTCAGCTTTAGGTCACAAACAGATGGCCGGACATTCTCCTTCAGGATTTTTTGGTAGCCAGCAGAATTCATGGTTCCATTTACCACAGCAAGTCTTCCAGGTCCTGAAGCAGCAAAACATCCCCAGACCATCACACTACCACCACCATATTTTACTGTTGGTATGATGTTCCTTTTCTGAAATGCTGTGTTACTTTTACGCCGGATGTAATAGGACACACACCTTCCAAAAAGTTCAACTTTTGTCTCGTCAGTCCACAGAGTATTTTCCCAAAAGTCTTGGGGATCATCAAGATGTTTTCTGACAAAACTGAGATAAGCCTTTATGTTCTTTTGCCTCAGCAGTGGTTTTTGTCTTGGAACTCTGCCATGCAGCCCATTTTTGCCCAGTCTCTTTCTTATGGTGGAGTTTGGAGTGAGGCCTACAGTTCTTTGGATGTTGTTGTGGGGTCTTTTGTGACTTCTTGGATGAGTCGTTGCTGTGCTCTTGGGGTAATTTTGGTCAGCCGGCCGCTCCTGGGAAGGTTTGATTGATTGATTTGAACATCAAGACAAAAAAAAAAAAAATTGATGCAAAAATTAAAACCAAAAAATAAATAAATTAAATTTAAAAAATGCCTTGGAGTGGAAAGAAGCCAACGCTTATATAGTCCCACCCCTTCTCCATACCCAATAAATTCTAATATCATTCTAGTCATTATTCATCCCACAATTACATCCATTATACAATACCATAATATATAATACACCTTATAATTAAATTATGCAATACAAATGATACAACAATGAGTTTATATTGACAATAATGCCAACATCTAATAATAATTGTAATAATAAATACTTCTGGTATGTTTAATATAATTATAGACAATATTATCATTATCATAATCACCATATATACCACCATATACCCCCACATGGCTTACAATACCTAGACGCAATAAGTAACCATACAGCCGTGGACAAAATTGTTGGTACCCCTCTGTTAATGAAAGAAAAACCCACAATGGTCACAGAAATAACTTGAATCTGACAAAAGTGGTAATAAATAAAAATTCTATGAAAATTAACCAATGAAAATCAGACAATGCTTTTGAATTGTGGTTCAACAGAATTATTTTAAAAAACAAACTCATGAAACAGGCCTGGACAAAAATGATGGTACCCCTAGAAAAGATTGAAAATAATGTGACCATAGGGACATGTTGAACCAAGATGTGTCCTCTAATTAACATCACAGGTGTCTACAAACTTGTAATCAGCCAGTCGGCCTATTTAAAGGGTGACAAGTAGTCACTGTGCTGTTTGGCGACATGGTGTGTACCACACTAAACATGGACCAGAGGAAGCAAAGGAGAGAGTTGTCTCAGGAGATTAGAAAGAAAATTATAGACAAGCATGTTAAAGGTAAAGGCTATAAGACCATCTCCAAGCAGCTTGATGTTCCAGTGACTACAGTTGCACATATTATTCAGAAATTTAAGATCCACGGGACTGTAGCCAACCTCCCTGGATGTGGCTGCAGGAGATGGATAATACGAATGGTATAAATGATAATACGAATGGTAACAAAAGAGCCCAGAACAACCTCTAAACACATTCATGGTGAACTCCAAGGTCAAGGTACATCAGTGTCAGATCGCACCATTCGTCGTTGATTGAGCTAAAGTGGACTTCATGGGAGACGACCAAGGAGGACACCACTGTTGAAAACAAATCATAAAAAAGCCAGACTGGAATTTGCCAAACTGCATGTTGACAAGCCACAAAGCTTCTGGGAGAATGTCCTATGGACAGACGAGACAGAACTGCTACTTTTTGGCAAGGCACATCAGCTCTATGTTCACAGACACAAAAATGAAGCATACCAAGAAAAGAACACTGTCCCTACTGTGAAACATTGAGGAGGTTCTGTTATGTTGTGGGGCTGCTTTGCTGCATCTGGCACGGGGTGTCTTGAATCTGTACAGGGTACAATGAAATCTCAAGTCCATCAAGGTATTCTAGAGAGAAATGTGCTGCCCAGTGTCAGACAGCTTGGTCCCAGTCACAGGTCATGGGTCTTGCAACAGGATAATGACCCAAAACACAGCTAAAAACACCCAAGAATGGCTAAGAGCGAAACATTGGGCTATTCTAAAGTGGCCTTCTATGAGCCCTGATCAAAATCCTATTGAACATCTGTGGAAGGAGCTGAAACATGCCGTCTGGAGAAGGCACCCTTCAAACCTGAGACAACTGGAGCAGTTTGCTCATGAGGAGTGGCCCAAAATACCTGCTGAGAGGTGCAGAAGTCTCATTGACAGTTACAGAAATCATCTGATTGCAGTGATTGCCTCAAAAGGTTGTGCAACAAAATATTAAGTTAAGGGTACCATCATTTTTGTCCAGGCCTGTTTCATGAGTTTGTTTTTTTAAAATAATTCTGTTGAACCACAATTCAAAAGCATCATCTGATTTTCATTGTAGTACTGAATGCAAAAGACACACCAGACTTACACAAATGGTCCCCTCCAGTATACAACTAGGACAATATCAGTCGCTACGGAGGATGACAATATGTATGGGTACATATTCATACCATGTAGGATAACTAAGTAGACGGTTATGCCGTTTATTCCATCTTGCTACAATGCTCCGCACTTTGTATATATATTTATATATTTATGTGTATGTACGTATATCCACTGCTCTTATTTATATTTTCCGTATCTTCTTAATTATTGCTCTGAGTGTTGCTATCCCTGTGCTGTTGCAATCCTGGAATTTCCCCATTGTGGGACTAATAAAGGCTTATCTTATCTTATTGGTTAATTTTCATAGAATTTTTTTTTACCACTTTTGTCAGATTCAAGTTATTTCTGTGACCAGTGTGGGTTTTTCTTTCATTAACAGAGGGGTACCAACAATTTTGTCCACGTGTGTATAATAATAACTATAATAATAGGTAGCCATATAATCCAATTCAATTCAACTTTATTTATATAGCGCCATTTCACAACAACAGTCATCTCATAGCACTATCAACTGTAGTGGGAACCCCCACAGTTGCAGAAAGACCCCAGCAATCAGGAGAGTAGTAGTTACAACAACAACAACAATAATAATACTACCACCATCACCACCTGGCCTATAAAATACTTCAAATAATTCCATCCTAACAATCATAATACTATAATACCATTGTAATATTCTAGTAATAATGATATCAATAATAATAGTACTCAGCATATATATATATTCAATAATAACCTTTCTTCTTGAAGTCACATTGCAATATTACTGTCCTTTATTTTTATATTGCTCAAAAATCATTTCTTTATATGTTGATTTACAGTAAATATATAGATGTTTAGACATTGCCTGTGTTTCTCCCCCAACCCATTCCACAATTTTACCCCACACACAGACACACAAAAACTTTTCCTAGTAGATCTTACTAGGTGCATTTTAAATTTTGTATTCCCCTGTAAATTGTATTTCCCTTCTCTGTCACTGAAAATATTTTGTATATTGTGTGGCAAAAAGTTTTTACTGACTTTAAACATTAACTGTGCTGTGTAATAATCAACCAGATCCTGTAATTTCAATAACTTTGAATGTAAAAACAATAAATTAGTATGTTCGAGATACCCAACTTTGTGTATAACACGGACTGCCCTTTTTTGTAATATTAGCAATGAATCAAGTGTACTTACCCCAGACCTCTATACAATAGGTCAAGTATGGAAGTACTAATGAGCAATACAAGATATGAAGCGTTTTTGTAATCTAGGACTTGCTTAAATTTTATTTATAATTGCAATATTTTTTGCGGCTTTGTTTTCTATGTATCTGACGTGTGGTTTCCAACTAATTTTATCATCTAGTATTACACCCAAAAATTTGGCCTCCTTAATATTTTTGATAATTACATTATCTATATGAATATGTACTTTTACAATTACCAAATATCATTACCTTAGTTTTATCTATATTTAGTGATAATTTATTACTATCATCCATTTTTTAAACTTATTTAATTCATTATTTAGAGTATGGAATAGTTGGTTATAATTTTTTCCAGAATAAAACATTAGTATCATCAGCAAATAATACTATTTTTAATCATTTAGAAACTTGGAATATATCATTTACATATATATGTTAAATAATTTGGGGCCCAATAGGTTCACCACTGTTCCATGTTTTCACTATTTGTGGATAATGGCTCTCACTGTGGTTTGCTGGAGTCCCAAAGCTTTAGAAATGGCTTTATAACCTTTCCCAGACTGATTGAGATCAATTACTTAGTTTCTCATTTGTTCCTAAATTTCTTTGGATTGCAGCATGATGTTGAGCTTTTGAGGATCTTTTGGTCTTCTTCACTTTGCCAACCAGGTCCTATTCAAGTGATTTCTTGATTGAGAACAGGTGTGGCAGAAATCAGGCCTGGGTGTGACTCGAGAAATTGAACTCTGGTTTCCAAAGATGTGATAAACCACAGTTAATTTATGTTTTAACATGGGGGGGGGGGTCACTTTTTCCACAGGTGTCACTTTTTTTTTTTTTTTGGTAGGTTTGGATTTTTTTTTATCCTGAATAAACACCTTCATTAAAAACTGCATTTTGTGTTTACTTGTGCTATTTTTGTCTAATATTTAAATTTGTTTGATGATCTGAAACATTTAAGTGTGACAAACACAAAAATGAGAAATCAGGAAGGGGCAAACACTTTTTCACACCACTGTACATCTCAGGAATCTTTTTCTCCTTTGCTTTTTTTTTTTTTTTTTTTTTTTTAAAGGGGCAAACTGAACTATGGCAGACCAGTGCTATCTTTATTTTCTCATTGCTTCCCTCACCCCAGCATCATCGTCCAGTGTCAACACCGACATCATCACCAAATCATCCATCAACCAGCACAACAGCATGAGCAGCTCTCTGGCACAACGGATTAAGAACTCTCTTACTAAGTCACGGGTTGTTGGCTGAAGACAACATGCCAGTATTGCTTTGCTTGTGGCAATTGCCTGTAACCAAGAACTGCTGAGTGACAAACATAACTCCATCTCTGTGTACTTTGTTTGTGGCAATCATCTCCAAGAACTGCTGAGTAACATAACCCCACCTCTGTAAGTGGGCCATAAACATTCTCTGCTCTATGTGTGTGTGCCGAAGATATGATAACAGCTGAGAACCGAAGAATGGACAAGAACAATGATAAGATGGACATTCTCTGGGTGCCGAAGAGAGGGACAAATGGACACTGTTCGCCATGGTTTACTTGCCCAACAGATAGGATTTTAAAAAAAAGGTGGTAAAACGCACCTTCACCAACAAATTTTTTTTTGTTTTGTTTTTCCTGTCAACATAATATTTTTATATGTAGGACAATTGTCAGATAAAGTACACACACATTTGAGATATAGTTTACTTTTATGAGTACACGGTCATAAGTATTTCTTAAGTTATCACACCTTTACTAGTACAAAAGAATAATAATGATAATCATAATGCCCTCACCCCTAACTGATTACACACCAGACAGATTACAGACCAGAACTGAAGTATGCTGATGAGTGAATGTGTGAATGAGTGAGCGAATGCTTGATGAGCTGCAAACCAGAGACAGAAAGGTGTTTAATCCACCAGTGTTAATAAATTTTAATCAAAAGTTATGTGCAACACGATTTAAAATGGCAGCCAACGAGTTTGAGATAATGGTTAACCTTTGAACATATAAACACACTTCTAAAGTGTAAAAGTATATGCTTATATTTGAATTTCAAAATGATAATTACTAAAAGTTTTATCTAAACCATGCATGGAATAAATATATATTGAGATCAAAATGACAAAAATGGAAACTGAAGAGCTTTTCCATTGCCTGAAAATTAAGGATCTTACTCATAACCTTCTCATATTTCTGCCTTCAAGAGTGACTACAAAATAAATTTAGAAAAATGACTTTTTCCTCATTACAGGACAAACTTGAGCATGGATTATGGAGAAAATCTTGAAAAATTGGCATCCAAAGGAGGCAGTCCTGTAACTATATGATTAATTGATTTCATAAAATGTTGATCAACAAAATAGACACTATAAAGTCCAACAAGTAATCAGAGTATTTTGACTACATGGCCATAAATTGAAATAAGAAAATTATAGTTTGGTTTGTAAAGCAAAGATTAATCTGAACTATGTGATCACATCCAAAATTTAAAAGAAAATGATTATTAAATGACTGTACTGCAACTCTTTAAGACAGATAAAATTGCATCACAATAACAAGTATGATGCTTGGATACAATAATAATGTTTTTTGTTTTTTTTGTTTTTCTTTTTGAGACACTGAGACCTTAGCTTTATTAGAATTCATGTCCTAAGTGACAGTGATATTCAGTGTTTCACAAGATGTTTTGACACCATGGTTAAATAAAGATAATATTGACAAAGGATTCTTTCTATCAGCACGCTTAATCAAAATGCAGGCACCCCTGATGACAGTGTCAGTGGGAGAAGGCCTCAAGACAATCTGACTGAAACAGGATTTCCTCTGGTAACATTTCTCGGTGGCGGGCTGCCTCACCAGAAATTTTACAGCCACGCCAAAGAGATATGAATTTATTAAGAAAAATATATGAAGCAATGACTTTCCACAAGCACGCACACGAACAGCGCGCGTGGCTGTCATCCGTGCGGAGTTTAGAAGTGCCCCGCCCATGCGAGTTTTCCAGTCAGTCAGCAGGTAGAGTGTCTCGCTAAGTGCAACTGTCCAACAGAAACATGAGTTTATTAAAGTATTTTAAACGCAGAAAAAAAATCAGAAGAGGTATGTAAGCACTGGCGTTTATCATGGTTTTAACCCGCTGGAAACAGAAGCAATAATGGAAGAGCTGCTTAGCTTAGAGATGTGGTTAGAATTCATATGCAGCCGGCTTCATATGAAGGGAAAGGCAAGGGGGACTGATGAATTGCTTAGGATATATTTCATCAGCCACTACAATATTATGTTCTGTAGGAAGTGCAGAAATGAAGAGACTGGCAATTTCTCTCTTTCCTCGCATGAGCAGGTGTGCCATTTTTATTCTCCAGCGGCAGTGACAAAAAGAAACAGCTAAAAACACTAGCTCTCCTTTCACTCTAAACTGAGGTCCTTCAGCGGCTGCCCAGAGAGGTGCCTGATGAGAAAGCCTGAGAGCACAACTATAACTGCCTAAATAGATCATTCTGTACAAGAACACATATTGTGGTGAATTATGTCTTCAGAGTCCACTGCATTTCCCCATTATGTATCTGGCAGGTTAAGATGACCGAAATTCACGAAGTCAATGACTTTAATCTGTCAGCAGCCTTCAGACAAACGTGCCAACTGTGGTATATATCACTCAGATATTCCATACCTACATTGGTTAGAGCATGTGGAAATGTTTGGGACAACATATACAAAGGAACTTCACACCTCTGAAAGAACAAAGGAATCTCACCGCCGTGTGAAGACCCATGACGTCACAGGACGCCATGGCAACAGACTCGACACCCTTCACCCCTGAGAGAGGAGAAGGTCTTCCCATCACCCCCCAAGGCGAAGGGAGGAGTTAACAGGACTAATGGGGGGATTTAGATAATGGGGAGATGTTACCTTTTTCAATGAGTGGACTCTAACATCAGCTGTTTCAATGAGTGGTGCCATGTATGCTTGTATTTAACCAGCGAGCAAAGCAGAGATCTCTCTCTTGCCTTCTGCTAAGCTCTGCACCTGTTGAGATTTGATAGAGGAGCTATTCATTAAAAACCCTGTTTTTAATTCAAAGCCGCCTCGTTATTTCAGCTCCACTACACCAACATTTGATTTCAAAATAAGGGAGGTTTTTCCTGCTGTCTGGGTGGTGAGGAGATTTCTATTAAAAAAAACGGCAACAACAAAAAAACTATAAATGTAAAGAAATATTATAACAGTGTCAGAAAATTGTATATACATGTTATCATTTTATATAATCAAGTGTATACTATATACTCATCTATGCATACTGTGTTGATGGGAAATTACACATACATATCATTTTTATATGACAAATTCATTGTACACCGCTTCCTTTTTATACTTGGATAATGAGAAGATTTACTGAGTGTTCTTTAAGTGCAAGATTAAAATGTGCCTAGTGTGGGAGAAATGAAGCTGCCTCATGAGATAAAACTGTGTACGTGATTAAGAGTCTGAGAATAAGGGAAAGTTAATCTTGTTTTCCTATGAAGTGCTTTGTCTGTGATTAATTGCAGTTAGGACCTTGTGTGATGTACTGTTGCAAGGTCATGGTGTTCTCACTCCTTGGTGATGTTGGCATATTTCTGTCATGACTGTGTGGGGGTACTCAGCAGATGTTCTTTGTGATTATGTGACCAACAATGTATAAAAATGTCCAAACACTGAAGGTTCTTCAGTGCAGATACGCTGTTAAGAGGTATGCACTCCTTGCAAGTAAAAACTCATGAGAAGAAGTATTCTGTGTCTTGAATCTTTTTGAGGTAACGAACTAATATACGATCATTTGAGTTTTCAGATTCTTGACATACGTGGTGCCGTGACCCGGATGGACAACATCTAGAAGACGCTAGAGGCTACGCACCCTCCAGGTTGAAATCCGCATGCGGTCTGACTACAGTCAGCATTGGGAACCCCAGTTGAGAGAACTCCGGGGGCCTGCGGGACTCTGGGGTCATCTGGTGAAGTTCATCCTCGATAAAAAGAAAGAAAGTAAGTGACGTCTTTTGTTATTAAGTGTAAGGATACAGTGAGTTTCCTGTATCCCGGTCGGGGACCGTAAAACGAAGCGCGCAGTATTAAGGAAAGGATATAGTGGTCGTCCTATATCCCGGTCGGGGACCGTAAAGCGAATAAAAGTCGGGACACACTCTCAATATGTTACAAGAATCTCCTAATCCATCCTGAGTGAGTAATGTAACAAAGAGCCACAAGAATCTTTTTCAAAATCAATAAGTGAGTGTCGCTCATAAGTCTGAAAAGAGTGTAATGGTAGAAAAAGTGGTCGGGGACCACAAGTAAGTTGCCAGGTCTTGAATACATGTAATGGTAGTATAGCGGTGTCTATGCTTTTCCTGGTAACAAGGTAAAAAAGTTTATTTAGGTTGTAATACCTGGTCTGGGACCGAAAAAGTATCGGGTCGTCTGGGACGTAATGGTAGTGTGTTGAAATTGTGTTGAAGTGAAATAGCACACTTTTCCTGGTAAAACATTTTAATTCCTGTGGAATTAACAAAGGCTAAAAATGGGTAACTGTGTTGGGAAAAATGACAAACAAAAAACCAAACAAAAGAAAAAAGACGGCACGTCGAACGGTAAAAAATTACGATGATCGGTTAAAAGAAAAAGATCAGATAAAGGATCCTGAAAAGTATTTAAACAAATGGGAAAAAGATTACTCTTTTAAACCCACACTGGATGTGGATGAATGCGCAGTCTTGGCGTCGACGGTAAAACTTACAACTAAAGGAAATAAAAATAAAAATATCGAACACGGAGCTCCAATGTGCAAATCTTTGGGCGGTGGCGGCTGCAGACGCCAACGCAAAAGCCGGTGAGGCAAGGAATAAAAAAACAAAAACAGAAAAAACCAAATTACAAAAACCAGAGCAGTAAGGAACCGTTATTAAATCCTGAGGAGGGAAAAGCAAGCGCTCCCCCTCCTCCTTACCCTTCCACGGATCCTAAGGAGGGTCCCTATAACAAATTATTGAAAGAAGCTCAAGAGGTTGAAAAAAGGTTCCACCCAAAAAATGAAACAGAAGAATCCTATCCCTTTAATGGAAAGGGTTAAAGAGGAGGTAAATAAAATCATAATAATAACTTTGTTCTATGTTATAAGGTATTGATATTAGACTATAATATGTACAGTGGGGCAAAAAAGTATTTAGTCAGCCACCAATTGTGCAAGTTCTCCCACTTAAAAGATGAGAGGTCTCCAATTTTCATCATAGGTATACCTCAACTATGAGAGACAAAATGAGGGGGGAAAAAAAATCCAGAAAATCACATTGAAGGATTTTTAATGAATTAATTAGTAAATTCCTCGGTAAAATAAGTATTTGGTCACCTACAAACGAGCAAGATTTCTGGCTCTCACAGACATGTAACTTCTTCTTTAAGAGGTTCCTCTGTCCTCCACTCGTTACCTGTATTAATGGCACCTTTTTGAACTCATTATCAGTATAAAAGACACCTGTCCACAACCTCAAACAGTCAGACTCCAAACTCCACTATGGCCAAGACCAAAGAGCTGTCAAAGGACACCAGAAACAAAATTGTAGACCTGCACCAGGCTGGGAAGACTGAATCTGCAATAGGTAAGCAGCTTGGTGTGAAGAAATCAACTGTGGGAGCAATTATTAGAAAATGGAAGACATACAAGACCACTGATAATCTCCCTCGATCTGGGGCTCCACGCAAGATCTCACCCTGTAGGGTCAAAATGATCACGAGAACGGTGAGCAAAAATCCCAGAACCACACGGGGGGACCTAGTGAATGACCTGCAGACAGCTGGGACCAAAGTAACAAAGGCTACCATCAGTAACACGCTACGCCACCAGGGACTCAAATCCTGCAGTGCCAGACGTGTCCCCCTGCTTAAGCCAGTACACGTCCAGGTCCGTCTGAAGTTTGCTAGAGAGCATTTGGATGATCCAGAAGAGGATTGGGATAATGTCATATGGTCAGATGAAACCAAAATAGAACTTTATTGTAAAAACTCAACTTGTCGTGTTTGGAGGAGAAAGAACACCATACCTACTGTGAAGCTTGGGGGTGGAAACATCATGCTTTGGGGCTGTTTTTCTGCAAAGGGACAAGGACGACTGATCCGTGTAAAGGAAAGAATGAATGGGGCCATGTATCGTGAGATTTTGAGTGAAAACCTCCTTCCATCAGCAAGGGCATTGAAGAGGAAACATGGCTGGATCTTTCAGCATGACAATGATCCAAAACACACCGCCCGGGCAATGAAGGAGTGGCTTCGTAAGAAGCATTTCAAGGTCCTGGAGTGGCCTAGCCAGTCTCCAGATCTCAACCCCATAGAAAATCTTTGGAGGGAATTGAAAGTCTGTGTTGCCCAGCGATAGCTCCAAAACATCACTGCTCTAGAGGAGATCTGCATGGAGGAATGGGCCAAAATACCAGCAACAGTGTGTGAAAACCTTTTTTTTTTGTTTTGTTTTTTTTGTTACTTATTTGTACCCGTAGGTAGACTTGGTTTGCAGTCTGGTGACAAGCCACCGGCTGCTGGTCGCTGCGTGCGCGAGCGCCCTAAACCTACATGTTTTTGGTATGCAGGAGGAAACCGGAGAAATCCCGGAGTAAACCCGCGCAACACGGGGAGAACATGCAAACTCCACACAGCTCACTGTTGGTCGGGGGCTGGGATCGAACCCACGATCTCATGATCCCCGCGATCCCCCGGCCGAGGGTAAAACTGTGCTGCCACAGTGCTAAACCACTGCGCCACCGTGCAACCTTGTGAAGACTTACAGAAAACGTTTGACCTCTGTCATTGCCAACAAAGGGTATATAACAAAGTATTGAGATGAACTTTTGTTATTGACCAAATACTTATTTTACCGAGGAATTTACCAATTAATTCATTAAAAATCTTTCATTGTGATTTTCTGGATTTTTTTTTCTCCCTCATTTTGTCTCTCATAGTTGAGGTATACCTATGATGAAAATTGGAGACCTCTCTCATCTTTTAAGTGGGAGAACTTGCATAATTGGTGGTTGACTAAATACTTTTTTGCCCCACTGTAAAGACGGTTGGATTAAATGGCAACAGAACTGGATAACGTTAAAATGGTCAATGAGAAACACAGTTATTTTATTTTTGTGTTTATTTTTTTTGTGTGTGAGCCTTTGATAGAGGCAGCTGCAGTTGGGTTGCTTTGTCTTTCTGTAGTTTCTGTAATCTGCTCCAGCGTGGAAAAAAGGGATGAGAGTTCTCCGCGGAGGTGGAAGGAGCAGGTTTTAAACTGTTGTAATTTTTAGCATAAAAGGATTATCCAATTATTATCCTTCTGAGAAATGTTTAAAATTATAGGTATCTGAAAATAGTGGCCTTGAGCAAAAGGAGTCGACTAGTTCTGTGTTATGGCAGTGTAGAAAAAAATGGAACGAGCTGCTTCGACCTTTTGGAGATAATAATTCTGTGTGTGTATGTAGTTGATCTGTGTGAAAGAAAAGTAGTCTAAATGTGGGTATTTTTTTTTTTTTTTTTTTTTAACAAAGTTTGGGGTTTTTAGCTTTTCAATCTAACTTTGTGGAGTTTTAATTAATGTTGCGTACGTGATAAACTATTTACATATTTTTTTAAAGCAATTTTGACGCATTACTGACCTTTTTTCTTTGACTGACGCATGATAGTGCACTTTATAGGAAAAAGGACTGATGTGTGACAACGTGACTACAGGCCATATTATGATCATATTATGATGTCATTTCATAATGCCTAGTCACTGAAGGCTTTATGTTTACCCTATATCACATGATTTAAAGCGCAGAGGTTCAAAAGAGATTGATAGATAATGTGTCTGTGCATATGACTTGCCAGAGGCTACGGATTATCAAACAAAGGTCTTGGAGAAAGGATCCTTAAATTGATAAGCATTTTTTGAAGCTAAGTATGACTTTGTATGACATTGTAGATGACATAAGGTATACTGATTTAAATGACTAACTTTACAAATGTAATGTTTATATGATTTTATATGATTTTGCACTGCAGGATACATTTGATGTTACTCACCACATAATAGTGTGACAACATCATATTTCAGAAATGTGACAGTAATGAGGAATGTGTTTTCCTGATTTGGCGGTGGCCAAGCTGGGTCAGGGTGAACTACATTCCACCCCATAATTTACCAAGGAATGTATAAAATGGGGCATTCCTTGTAAAAAACATTAAATCAAATTCTAATTAGGCAAAACGTCCACCTTTCCGTTGACTGAAAGAGTGTGGTGCAATCTTCATTCATTTATTCAAATTCAACCAATCTGTGTTCAACTGGACAAACTGCTCTTATTTACCAATGCTGAAGCATATCAAAAAATGCACAGATAGTTATTTTGTTTTTCTTAAATGGAATTTGTAAATTAGCTAAAGAGACGTCACAAAAGAAGCTATGATTATTGAAATCTTATTTTTGAAGGAACTGGGCTACCCACACATTTTCATCTAAATTAGAAATGGTAGCACACTTCCTTTCAGTAAAAGAATGAAGCAAATACCATGTAACTTTGTTGCATGTGCATCTCCATGTATCAAAACAGAGGGTATCAAAGAAATTGATTGGCAAAATAATTAGCAATCCTCAGAAAAATAGACAATACATAAAGATTATCAATAGATAATCAATAATGAATCCAATTTAATTCAATTTTGTATGATAGGATTTTCATTTCATTTTCTGTGATGTCCAGAATAATCATATGACTGCAGTTATAACTCAAATACATGCTGGGCAATACAGGCCACTTTTTTATTATTCGTGGAAACTTGACTCTGTTGCAGGGCAGTGGCTGCAGCAGTAGTGGCAGTTTCCGCTGTGCTTGATGTTGTACCTCTCACCACTAACCACGCCTAACAAGTATACAAGCCTTAGTGAACATCTCAGAGAATGCTTAAACACCAAAGAATACATTGATTCTGTCAGAGCTCTCTCTACTCCACAGGAAGGAGCGGATAACCCGTTGCAACGTGGAGACTATGTCTTCATAAAGAACCACCACCGTCAGCACTGGGACTCAGAAAGGTGGCTTGGACCATACCAGGTGCCGTTAACCACCCCCACTGCAGTATGTATTGCTGAACGACCATCTTGGATTCACCTTTCACACGTAAAAAGACTACGGGTGCCTGTAAGTGAACTCAGCTGCTTCCCTGAGTAAGTCCATCTACAAAGGGGATACACACCTTTGGTGTGTGAGGTCAGAGTGCCTCCTCCATTTAGGGAGATCGTCTCAAACCTGGTGAAGAAAGAGGCCCGGATGGGTACTCTCTCAGGTGGAAGCCTGGCACCAAAAGTACTGATGATTCTGTGTTCCGTACTTTTCATGACAGCGGGGTGGTGGACCCTTTTTGACTCAAGGACAAGGAACCCACGAAGTACAGACAATGGACAATACATGGATTATACGCATAACCTGTGGTACCAAACAATGGTGGTCTCGGTGAGAGGACTAGGAATCAATACTTCTTGCTATGTGTGTTCATTGCTGCCCCATTCACACAAGACTGCAATACCCATGATTCCTGTTCCGCTGAGCGAAGGAGAAACAGCCGGAGTGACAATAGGTATGAATTCCCATCTTAGTCTGCTTAATTCAAGTAATAATGTCACATATTGGTTGGTGGGGAATCTGTCAGGAGGATATCTTAATAGATTGAATGTTACTGTTACTGATTACACTGGGTCTAAGATAAGGATATTCAATACTACGGGACTTGGGATTTCTTTGCTTACAGTTAAAAAGCCTTTGATGAAAGTAAATCCAACACTCTTTACTTCACCAATCTGTTTTCACAAAAATTGTAGTTAAAAACATTTCAACTTGGGTTTTTCCACCAAAATGTAACAACACAAAGGAGGTGACCTGTGGAGTGCGCTTTCACGATTCTGTCTGTAGAAATGCATATCATATTCCCTATACTGCTGCTGGAAATTTCACCCTAAAAAGCAGAAATTGTACTGTGAACTGTAGCAATAATCCTGTTTTTTGGCCAAATGATGATGGGTATGGATGCCTGGAGGACCATGTTTGGGTTTGTGGGTCTGATGTTTACTCATTGCTTCCACCAGGGTGGTGTGGCAGATGATACATGGCTATTTTGTTCCCACATATTAGTATATCATCATCCTGAACAAACTGAAATACACACCAGAACAAAAAGAAGTACAAAAATAGATATGCAACAATTAGCAGGTAAACTATCTGGGAAACAGAGAATTAGCGATTTTAAAGGTGTTATGGGTACTCTTTTTCCAATGTATGGCAATGCTCTAGCTATACACCACATAAATGCATTAGCATGGACAATGGAAAATCTAACTGTATTAATGGAGCAAGGATTCACAGCTTTAAATGAAGAACAAAAACTATCAAGAATGATGACATTGAAAAATAGAATGGCCTTAGACTTAACATTAGCTGCACAAGGTGGTGTATGTCATAATTGGCCAGGAGTGCTGCACCTATATTCTGGATCAATATCAGAATGTTTCTCAAGTTATTAGCCATTTGAATGACATTTTACACTTACAGCATGCTTTAGATGAAGATAAAAGTTGGGGTCCCTGGGATTGGTTTCAAAGTGGAACTTGGTGGCAGATTCTTTTGAAATGGCTAACCCCATTGATTGTGATATTAATTTTATTCTGTGTGCTTTTTATGTGTTATTCCTTGCATGGGATCTATGATTACACAAGCTATTACACACCATACTTTCCTGTTGCAAACTGCTATGTTAAAACTTGAGTGTAAGGGACAATATGCAGCTGTTTCAAAAACTGAGGATGACTATGACCAAAGAAAGGACTATGATGACTGTGATTAATCTCCTGTGTAATTGGAATATGATGCAAATGACGGACATGTAGAAAATCAAGAGAAGTTACATGTTCCTGATGAATAAAGGCATCTCTAAATAAAATATAAAAGGTGATAAAATGATAAACAGGAGGGAATTGTCAGAAAATTGTATATACATGTTATCATTTTATATAATCAAGTGTATACTATATACTCATCTATGCATATTGTGTGGTTGGGAAATTACACATACATATTATCATTTTTATATGACATATGTTCAATGTACACTGCTTCCTTTTTATACTTGGATAATGAGAAGATTTACTGAGTGTTCTTTATGTGCAAGATTAAAATGTGCCTAGTGTGGGAGAAATGAAGCTGCCTCATGAGATAAAACTGTGTACATGATTAAGAGTCTGAGAATAAGGGAAAGTTAATCTTGTTTTCCTATGAAGTGCTTTGTCTGTGATTAATTGCAGTTAGGACCTTGTGTGATGTACTGTTGCTAGGTCATGCATGGTGTTCTCACTCCTTGGTGATGTTGGCATATTTCTGTCATGACTGTGTGGGGGTACTCAGCAGATGTTCTTTGTGATTATGTGACCAACAATGTATAAAAATGTCCAAACACTGAAGGTTCTTCAGTGCAGATATGCTGTTAAGAGGTATGCACTCCTTGCAAGTAAAAACTCATGAGAAAAAGTATTCTGTGTCTTGAATCTTTTTGAGGTAACAGACTAATATACGATCATTTGAGTTTTCAGATTCTTGACAAACAGAAATAACGGCATCCTTGGTCATTTAAGTTAATTTATTTCATTAAATACAATTTTATTAATATCTTATTTGTAATCAGAGTTAAATTATTGTTCTGTTCTGACTGCAAAAATTATGGCCAAAAATGTAAATTGTTATAAGGAAAAAGTTAAAAAAAATTACCACAGTCTTGTTTCAAATTTATCTCAGAAAAAAAAACTAATTTTATTTATAAAAAACAGACAAAAATTAGTCATAAAATAATCCACAAATTTATAATAAAGTTTCAAATGTACAAGAAAAGTCAATTTTACAAGAGGAAATTACAAATTTGAGGAACATGGTTTCAACTTCAGATAGATTTACAGAGAAAAGTAGAAAACTATAAGAAAATTGTTATAAATTTTTGATTAACTCCTCAAACCTTCAAGACTGAAGTCGCTACTCAAGTTTTTAAGTGGGTGCTCTTTGTACCCTTAACTCAACTAGAAATTTTTGGTTGTCTACTTTTAATTATTAATTTCAAAGCACTGCTTTTACATGAGTAGAATTTCTGATTACTATACCCACCTGATCATATAATTTAAGTATGCATGAGTACAGTACTATTATGAATGTTTCTTTCCCTTCCCTACTCTCTCAATGGAAAAAAAGAAACACTAGAATAAAAATACAAAAAATACACATATTATTGTCATTTATGTAAACCATGACAAAAAAAAAAAATCCTGCAGGACGAAACATGACACTTAATATTTTCTAACCTGTTTGTATACCTCCATAGACAGAGAGAGATCCTGAATTAGACAGAGCTCAGAGAGGGCAAGATGAGACAGAAGAGAGGAGCCAAGGAGAGGAAAGTGTTCAGGCAGAGGAAGGAGAGAAGGATAATACCACTAAAAAGTCTAAATACAGGATGTCTGGGTGGGACCCCAAATGGCCCAATATTCAAGCCTCGGTTGTACAGTACTTCAAATGGTAAGTTCCATATGCAACATTACTGTGTAAAATTTTAAAAAGAAATCAATAGTATAAAATTAGCATATTCCGGTATGTTAACTGCCCCCCCCCCCAGGTAAAAATATGTTTCCACCGCACCAAGATCTTTAAGCCAGAGGAAACACTGTGAAATACAGTTTGATTCTAAAGTCTACTGACTATTGACGTTTTGAAGTTTGACATTTAGAGACTGGACTTAGATGACCTGATTATTATGTTTAGAATCACTTCAGATGACACTGATAATCTACTTTCTTCTACCTTTTCTGTTCTTCTTTCTTCTTTTGTTTGATGTCTGTTTTGTCCTGAATTATTTATTTGGTCTATGTCTGTCTACCTGCCCTTGGGGGTGATGTAAAAAGGAAAAGGAAAAAAAGAAAATAAAGGGGGGGGAGACAACATCTGGAATATACTTTATGAACAGTTTCCTTATTTGTTGGCAGTTTTTTTTTTATTTTCCCTATATTTTTACTTTGAGACAATATTGTAAGTTTGGTCTCTAAATTAATAAGATTTACCAAACTGATTACATTTTGGTTGGTTTAAAATAAATTGTTATAAAAGAAGACACTTAATGTTTGAAGAATAAAAGTTAATGGGAATTAACAATTATTGATATAAGTTAAATTATTTGGCAAGCAAACAAATTAAATTACAGCTAATTTATATACATCTCCAGCAGGAGGGGAGCTGACTGCTATGATAACCCATCTTTGAAAATAATTTTTGTATGCCTGATAAGAATGGGAATTTCTACATTAATAAATTAGTAAATTCAAAGGGCATTTGCTCTTTGCCTTCTGCCAAGCTCTGCACCATGATGAGACAAGATAGAAGAGTTGTTCATTAAAGACTCTGCTTTTGTGATACAAAACCGCCTCGTTGAGACTTCCGGGAAGATGGCGGAGAGACATAACGCTTAAACAGAGAGCTCTCCCTAGCCGGATTAAAAATCATCGGTAAATGGCCAACTCGACATAAGCGGATCAATAAACTAAGGGATGAAAACACGAAGGAGCCGGGCACAAGGACAAAAGCAGAGTAAAATTAAAGAATTCCTCTTCAACAACGCAGGAGAAACCGCTGAACACGGGGCCCAAAAAAACGAGGTGACCGCAGCAGAGAAAATGGAAGACACAAAACTCGATACCATGAACACCGGCATCGCCAGTTTGGGAAAAGAGTTGAGAGACTTCAAACGGCAGCTACAACAGGATTTAGCGGCTCTTAAGGAGGAGCTGAAAAAAGAGATTAAGGAAGAAATTATGGGCCGCCGAAGAGAAATGGAGCGCAAGCTAGCAGAAAACATGGAGGAGCTGCGCTCCCAGCGGGCGTGTATGACAGAAGCGCAGGCCCGAATATCAGAGCTGGAAGACTGGAATAGCGAGGCAAGCGAACAGCTGCAGACCCTGACGGCACAAATGCAGAGGATGCAGGAGAAAGTAACCGACTTGGAGAGCAGGTCCAGACGGGGCAATATACGCATCTTCGGGATCCCGGAGGGCATTGAAGGCAACTCGATGACGAAATTCATGGATCAGTTCTTAAAAAAAGAGCTGGAACTGCCCAGCGAAGCGGATCTGCAGATTCAACGAGCGCACAGAGCCTCGGCACAGAACCCGAACCCACGCTCTACACCCAGGTCAGTTGTGGTAAACTTTCTGAAATATGATGTAAAGGAAAGAATCCTGACACGAGCGTGGAAAAAAAAGATACGAATCGGCGACAAGCAGATATTCTTTGATCATGACTACCCGGCGGAAATTGTGCAGCAGCGGAAGAAATACGCCAACATTAAAAAAACGCTGAAAGAAAAAAAAATTAGATTCCAAACGCCGCTAACGAAGATGAGGATTCATTGGGAGAACGGCGTAAGAACCTACAACACAGCCAGAGAGGCAGCGCAGGACATGATGGAGCGGGGCCTTGAGGTGTACGTGCCGGAGGAAACGGTAGGAGCAGCGGAGGCCCTGAACGCATCACGACAGCCGGAGTGGAGGCGAGTGAACGGCAAAAGACGGGGGGAGACGTGGCGCAGCGGGCCCAGGAAAGACTACAAGGCTTTCAACTGAAAGCCTAGATTATAACAAAGATTAAGAAAGACACAGAAGAAATGAAGGCCAAGAAGACAAGGTAAAAGAGAAACAGACGGCTAGGAGAGGTTTAAGTGATATTTGTTGGACATTTCTAGACTAATGACTATTTCTTGGATAGTAAATACAGGTCTAGGGAGGGCCCTACACTCGGTGAGGACAATCCCTCCACCCACCAACAGGGACCAGTGGGCAGAAGAAAGGCCCAAAGTACGGAGGTCGAGATTTTTTAATGTGTTTTTATATAAATATGTGTTATTTTTGTTGTTAAAGGGGCTAGGAGCACAAGTTAAAAAAATGGAAAAACATGATTATGGGTAAAAATCTTAAGATAATAACACTAAACGTGAATGGTCTGAACTCACCTGTTAAAAGGGAAAGAATAATAAGAAAATTCAAGAAAGAAAAAGCCGAAATTATATTTATGCAAGAGACACATTTGAGCAAGACAGAACATGTGAAACTAAAGAGATTTGGCTATAAGAACTCCTACTACAGTTCATTTAAGGGAGGAACTAAAAGGGGGGTTATGATACTAATCTCAAATAAAATACAATTTGAATGTGAACAGGAAATCCAGGATAAAGAAGGCAGGTATGTAATAATAAAGGGTAGAATAGATGGAATGCAGATCACATTAGTGAACATCTATGCCCCACCAGAAAGTGACAAGGGTTTTTTTCAACATCTGTTTGATCTCATAGCAACACACAGTGAAGGAGTCCTAATTTGTGGAGGAGACTTAAATGCTGTCATGGATCATGAAATTGACACAACAAGTGTTAAGAAGACAAAAAAACATGTAACAAAATTCATAAGAACCTCACTGGCAGAAATGGGTATGGTAGACATTTGGAGGGACCTGCACCCACTCGAAAAAGACTATACACATTATTCAGCAGTCCATAAAGTACACTCTAGAATAGATTACTTCCTTATGAATGAAGATGACAGACACAGGGTGAGAAATTGTTGGATTGGAGGGGCAGAAATATCAGATCATAATCCTATATACATGGAAATAAATTTAAACAATAGAAAACGACAAACAACATGGAAACTTAATGTAGGACTGTTAAATGATGATAAAATGAAAGAAAGAATAAAAGTAAACATAAATGAATATATCCAAGAGAATGACAATGAAGAAGTGGACCCAACAATACTATGGGATGCACTAAAAGCCGTGTTAAGAGGTAAATTAATTGTTGAAACAGGAAAAGCAAATAAGACTAAACTGGAAGCATATGAACAAAGATGTGAGAGACTGAGGGAATTAGAACATAAACATCAAAGCACAAATGACCCAAAAATATATCAAGAAATTAAAGAAGAAAAAATAAAGATAAAAGAAACACAAATGGATGAAATTGAAAGGAAAAACAGATATCTAAAGCAAAAATATTATGAAACGGGACCAAAAGCCACAAAACTGCTGGCAAAACGGTTAAGAAAACAACAAACAATGAATAATGTATATAAGATTAAAGACCCCACCACAAATAAAACCACAGTTAACCCAGAAAACATCGAAGAAATATTCCATAATTTCTACCAAGAACTATACTCGCAACCTGAAGAAACAAATACTAAAGATATTAAAAAATTTCTATGCACATTGGACTTGCCATCAATAGGAAATCAACAAAATGAAAAGCTAACAGCAGAAATAACAACACAAGAGATTAGAGATGTGATTAAGTCACTTAAAAACGGTAAATCACCAGGTAGTGATGGATACCCTTCTGAGTTTTATAAACTGTTTATAGAAGAACTCACGCCACAGCTTCTAAAGTCATTTAATTGGACGTTGAACAACAACAAAATACCTCCATCATGGAACGAAGCCATTATTTCAGTCATTTTAAAGCCAGGGAAAGATAGAGAACAATGCGGAAACTATAGGCCAATCTCTTTATTAAATGTGGATTATAAAATATATACAACAATTATATGTAAACGAATAAAGACATTCTTGACGGAATTGATAGAAGATGATCAAACTGGTTTCATAGAGGGACGCCAAACACATGACAATATCAGGAGAACAATACATATAATTAATCAAATACATAAAGAAAAGAAAAGCGCAGTAATAATGAGTTTAGACACAGAAAAAGCATTTGACAGGGTTAACTGGAAATTCCTATATAGTGTGCTGGAACGCTTTGGATTTAACGAAAAATCAGTACAATGCATAAGGACGCTGTATCAAGAACCTGTGGCAAGAATCAAGATAAACGGTAGCTTAACAGACAAAGTAAATATACAAAGATCAACTAGGCAGGGATGCTGCTTATCGCCCACCTTGTTTGCTCTGTTCATAGAGCCACTGGCTCAAGCGATAAGACAAAATAAGAAATTAAAAGGTGTAACAATAAAGGGGGCGGAACACAAGATTGGGCTATTTGCAGACGATATTATAGTTTACCTTGAACAACCAGATGAATCAATAATGGAAATGATGAACTTGATAGAAAATTTTGGAAAATTATCAGGATACAAGATAAACATAACAAAAACACAAATACTGACATTCCACTATAACCCTCTAAACCAGATAACTGATAAGATCAAACTAAACTGGAAACAAAAAGAAATAAAATACCTTGGAGTGAACATACCTAAAGATCTAAGCAAAATCTATAAAGCAAACTATGATAGGTTGGAACAAGAAATAAAAAAAGATATTGATAGATGGTCAATCTTAAATATGGATCTGAATTCAAAAATTGAGACAGTCAAAATCAGCATACAACCTAGATTACTTTACCTCTTCCAGGCTATACCAACAGAGATTCCAGATGCCCAATTCTCAAAGTGGGACAGGATGATATCGAGATTTGTTTGGGGAGGTAAAAAACCAAGAGTGAAATATAAAACTCTCCAGTTACCAAAAGAGAAAGGAGGCATGGGCCTACCGAGTCTAAAGGAATATTACTACTCAGCACAAATAAGATATATCATATGTTGGTGCGACGAGGGATATGAGGCAAAATGGAAAGAAATGGAAAAGGAAATTGAGGGACTCCCAGTACAAAGCATAATAGGAGATAAAGATGCATATAAGCAAATCAAACAAATAGACCCAATCACTAAATTTACTTTAGAACTGTGGTATAAAATAGTACAAAAGTATAATATAAAGGAAGACATAAAACTATTGAAATGGGTAGCATTTGACAGTCAGTTTGAACCGGCAAAACAAGATAGGGGATACAAAAATCTGGTGAACAAGGGAATCACAGCATGGGGCAATATCGGAAAAAAAGATCTCGGGAGCTTTGTAAACATCAGGAGAAAATTTAAACTAGAAAGATCGGAATTCTTCAGATATCTGCAGATGAGAGACTATTATATGAAGAAGATTAGGCATAACCTCCAAACAGATGTGAGCGAGATTATACAATTCATTTTAAGCTCATATACAGGAAATAAAACAAGAATTATTTCAAAGATATATCAGAAACTTATGGCAAACAATCATTCAAGTAACTATATAAAGGAGAAATGGGAGAAAGAGCTCAATTTAAACATAACAGAAGAAAGCTGGCAGGAAATATGGAAAACACAACACACGTCAACAAATTCAAGAATATGGAGGGAATTTGGATGGAAAAACCTGATTCGCTTTTTCATTACACCACAGATTCAAGGAAAGTATACAAATACCCAATCTATATGCTGGAGGGGATGTGGGGCTCAAAATGCAGACCACTCGCATATGTTTTGGAAATGCTGCAAAATCTCATCATTCTGGAAATCTATACATGTGACAATACAGAGGATATTAGGATATAATATACCAATGAACTGTAACTTGATGTACCTATGTGATCTTAAAAGAGACAATGTTATACAGGCTGAGGACAGATATCTAGTTAAAATCTTGTTGATTGCATGTAAAAAAACAATCACAAAAAAATGGCGATCAGAAGTTCTTCCTGACCAAGAGCAATGGACTGACATTATTGAGGACATACGTATGATGGAAAAACTAACATATCGACAAAGAATGCAAGAAGGACTATGGGGAAAAAAATGGCGGAAATGGACACACTACAAAGTGCAACAACGAGACAAATATTGAAAGAATAACCAAAGACGCTGGAAAAACCAGAAGAATTAAGAGATGGAAACTAAAAACTTGATGCTCCAACATTTGTCCCCCCCCCCTTTTTTTTTTTTTTCCTCCTTTTTCTTTTTTACTCTAGCCCCTTTGTTTTTTTTAAATGTAGACTGTGATCTGAATGCAATATATATAATGAAAAATGAATAAAAATCTTAAGTTACAAAAAAAATTCAAAGGGCATTTTACTGAATCCATTCATAACTTGGTAGGATGAATGAGGTACTTTGTTGAATTTAAACCAAAGTTGATGAATTTAATGACCTTTTAACAGATTGGTAAACACAGGAAAAACGAAGCTGAAGAAAGTTAAATACTGACATAAAAGGTTGAGTATATTATGGGTAAATGAAATCTAGGAAATTACTGGTTTAAACATTCATGTCTGAGGAAAATGCAGACCAAGGGTCCATCAAGCAGGTAATTGTCCGTTTTTCTTTGATCTGAACTTTTACTGGTTGCATGAACACTGACTGAAATCCTGAGCTTAATCTGCCACCTTTAATCCATCCTGTCATAGACACAACTAATATATGAATGATCACTAACCTATAAGCTTGCCTTGTCATGTCTACCGTCGAAACATAACACTGTTTGCACAATAACACGTTTCAAATTATTTGGGTTTAGGCTGTGTACAAGTAAGTGGTAAGTATTTGGAGATACGGTTGTTTTTGTTTTGCTTTCTCCATAGGTAAAAGTGAGAAACACAATAAAACTAAGATGCTTCTTCTATTGGTGAGTTAAATTTTAATTTCTACAAGAATAAAGTGAGAGCAGACAGAAAATGAAAGAAATATGATTTAACAACATTAAATGCTCTTGTCTTAATCCTAATGATCTGTTAGCTATTATGCACTCTGAGTTACAGTTTTTGTCTGGAAAACAGCTTATAAAAATATAGCTTTGATTGATTGATTGATTAACCGATATGATCTGATAATGCATTTGCAAATCTGGTCAAGTCTGGAGTAAAGCCTGATTATTGGCTGAATGAGTGTGTGTGTGTCAAGAGGAGTGACCCTAGCACACTATACTGTTTGAAGGACCAGGAGACTCATTGAGGAAACTGAATGACTAATCAATGTGCAGATTAATTTGTTATATATTGCACTGATATACAATTTATTTAAAACTAAGAGAATAAAAGCAGTCTTGTCTGCTACTGCTTTAATCAATTTGAAATATTATGATTGTAAAAAAAAAAAAAAAAAACACCATTGGATTTTGCAAGCGAGACATATTCTTTTTTCCTTCCTCTCAGGTGGAGTGTGGAAGGAGACTGAGACAGATAAGAAGAGGCCCAGATTGCCATCATGGGGACATTGTGAAGATGCTGATGGCTTCATTTCAACGACCAATAATTTGAGTGTGACTATACAACAGAAAGAGGATCATCTGCCTGAAACCACACCACAAAGGTCCTGTCGATGGCCTTCACTGCTGACAAGGTTGCAGAAAGATCCACAGCGGGGAATCAACCATTGCAAAAAGGTCCCAAATCCAGGACTCAACAGCGCCCACTGACCACTAGTGAACTCTTTTGCTGGTCACCTGGCGAGGTGACTGAAGAAGTGGGACAAAGAATTGTTAAAAACACGGTTTTCGACATCATAACTTGTAACCACTTTTCTTTTATGATGCCTTTTGACATCAAAGAGGGGGATGATGAAAAAATTGTTTTACTGAGTTACTGTATATAAATTTTTATGAATATGAATTTTTTTTTATAAAACTTAATATGTATACCTAGGAAATCCTGTTACTATATTTGGAGTTGTTAAATAGTGGAAAAAAACAGATTGAAGGATGGTGATGTGACTGTGAACATTCAGTTCTATCACTGACTGTTCAGCTTATCGCTAGTGTTTTCTGCATGGACCCAGCAGATACAATCTTAGTCATGAATGAAATAATCAAGAGGCTCAGCCAACTTTATCAACTGAGTCATGAATGAACTATCAAGAAGTGACCTCACCCCGATGGCCCCTTGGATATATATAATAGCCAGAATCACTCTGTTATTTAAGCCAATGCACTGCAGCAGTCTGTGAAAGCTGTACTCTGTATTGTCTTCTGCTGATCAGTGCATATTAAATTTGGTGAAACTTTGATCCTGCCTGAATTTTGATAAGGAATTTTTCCAACAGCTTATTAAAGCACTTTAGATGCAGTAAAAAGCAGAAGAGATATATAAGCAGTGGAGGCATTTATCATGGTTTTAACCTGCTGGTAACGGGAACAATAATGAAGAGTCGCTTAGCAAACAGGTGTGGTAAGGCTTCATATGCAAGGAAAGGCAAGGGTGACTGATGAATTGCTGAGGATTTACTTCACCAGCCACTACAATATAAACTAACTTATGTTCATTTTTATGTACCTGGCAAGTTAAGATGACTTAAATTCAAAAAGTCAATGACTTTAATCTGTCAACATCCTTCAGACAAACTAAACATGCCAACATTTGGATTTCAAAATAAGGGAGGTTTTTCCCGTTGTCTACTTGGTGACGAGTTCTGAAAAACTAGAAATATTTAGAAATATTATAACAGAAATAACTGCATCTTTAGTCATTTAGACCAATTTATTTAATTAAATGCAATTTTATTAATAATATTTTTTCTTTGAAATCAGAGTTAAATTATTGTTCTGGCTTTGCAAAATTATTGTTAAAAGAATAAATTGTATGAGGAATAAAAGTCAAAATTTTACCACAATCTGTTTCAAATTTATTTAAAAAAAAAAAAAAAGGTAATTTTTATAAAAAATAGTGAAAAACATTATAAACTTGTGGATTATTTTATAGCTAAAGTCTCAAATGTACAAGAAAAGTCCATTTTACAAGAGGGAATTACAAATGAGGAAAATGCTTTCAAATTTAGATAAATTTAGAGAGAAAAGTAGAAAACTAAGAAATTTTGGAGAAAAACCTCAAACCTTCAAGACTGAAGTCATTACTCAAGTTTTTAAGTGGGTGCTCTTTGTACCCTCAACTCAACTAGAAATTTTGGGTTGTCTACATTTAAATATTAATTTCATAGCACTGCTTTTACATGAGTAGAATTTCTGGCTACTATACCCACCTCTGATCATATAATTTAAGTATGCAGGAGTAAATTAACATTTTAAATTAAACATTAAATTACAGTAAATTAAACATTTGTTTGTTCTCTCCCATAGATTGAGTCCCCATCGTGCTGTTTGCTCTCTACATGTCTGTTCTTTTCTTCTTCTCTGTCCCCTCACCCCCCAGCCAGTCGCAGCAGATGACTGCCCCTCCCTGAGCCTGGTTCTGCTGGAGGTTTCTTCCTGTTAAAAGGGAGTTTTTCCTCTCCACCGTCGCCAAGTGCTTGCTCACAGGGGATCGCCTGATTGCTGGGGTCTTTCTGCAACTGTGGGGGTCCTCCCTACAGTTGATAGTGCTATGAGATGACTGTTGTTGTGAAATGGCGCTATATAAATAAAGTTGAATTGAATTGAATTGAATTAAATTACTATTAGGAATGATTTTTTTCCCCTTCTCTTTCTCAATGGAAAAAAGAAACACTAGAATAAAATCACAAAAAAATACACATATTTTTGTCATTCATGTAAACCATGACAACAACAAAAAATCCTGCAGGACAAAACATGACACTTGGTATATTCTAACCTATATGTATACCACCATAGACAGAGAGAGAACCTGAATTAGACAGGACTCAGAGAGCGAAAGATGAGACGAGATGAGCCAAGGAGAAGAAAAGTGTTCAGGCAGAGGGTCCAGGAGAGGTGAGAGCAGAGGAAGGATGACACCAGTCAAAAGTCCAAACACAGGACATCTGGGTGGGACCCTAACTGGCCCAAGATTCCAAGATTCAAACCTTGGTTGTACAATACTTCAAATGGTTAAGTTCCATATGCAAAGTTACTGCATATGCCTATTCTACTGTGCAAATTAAAAAAAGAAATAAACAGCATAAAATTAGCATATTCCAGTTACAATAGTGCCACGTGTTTTTTGACATTCATTTATTCAGCAGCTCATAGTTTTCTCTTGTAGTGAAGCTATTTCCTATCTGTTTAAAAAAAATAGGCAGTGCTAGAGTTGGAATTATTGTCTCCATTAACAAACCACAATACCTCTGTGGTGATGGACTCTTTGTTTCATCTGAAAATGCGAAGAAAAGTGAGCGAAGTGTGCTAAATAGCTAGAATGCTCACTACTAGCCACTGGCTAGCTACCGGCATTGGCTACATTTTGATCTTGGGTCTTCTGCTGTACCAACTCAGCAGGTATATTTTTATAAACATTACTTTTGCATTTGACAATATTTAATTTGTTTACATGTGTGTGAAATGACAATAGACATCTTCATGCTGATTGAGATATTCAGCAAGTTACTGGCTGCATTTAGAAGTGACTATTTTTTTTCTCAGCTGTGCAAAATAATTGGTTAAACAATCATAATATTGTGTCCAGTATTGCTGTCATTTAATAAATTGTGCTTGCAGAACTGTTGTATAAAAGCACTCGAGGTCGTTATGGTACCATGAATATACTCACTTCGGGTGAGATACTCTACTACCCTCTGCACAGTTACTATATTCATTGATACCTTACTTCCTCTTGTGTAATGTTGCTTAAACAAAAATTAGTAAATTGTAATTGGTAAATGTAGTGGTTGGTGCAGTAAATCCTCAGCGATTCAGTCACCCCTGCCGTTCCCTCAATTAGCTTGCACATGAAGCCTAACCACACCCGTTTGCCACTCATTATTGTTCCTGTTACCAGCAGGTTAAAAACATGATAAATGCCTCCACTGCTTACATACCTCTGCTTTTTTTTCCCTTGTAAAGTATTTAAATAAGCTCATGCTTCACTTTGACATGGAATCAGGTTTGTCTCTCAGACAGCAACGTGAGATGGGTCTGTCTGCCGACTGGAACTGTCACATGGGTGACATGCTCCCAAACTCTGACGCACAGGTGACTCACGTGCATTGTTGGTGTGCATGCTTGCGGAGCATCATTGCTTCATTTATTTTCTTAGCGTGGTGGCTCAGTTTTTGGCACGGTGGGTTGCCACGCAGAAATGTTACCAGCGGAAACCCTGATGTTAAAAAATAAAAAACCAATAAAAACAAAGTCAAGGTGCATAAAGTGTGGAAAAATGAATCCGAATAAACTAAACAGGAACCAGCTCAAAACATTAAGTGGATCTGATGGAAAAATGTCATATTTGTAATTTGCTTTGTCTCAGAGTCTGTGAAAGTGCTAAAGACGCTGATGCAGCTGTACATGTTATCGCCTTGTTTTAGTACGCATGTATTGTATTAGTGTGACTGGTGCTGAGAAAGCCTGACTGTTGCTGAGAAAGAGCTACTCTGTACACTGAGTTTTGACCAGATGTACTGAGCCAATCATCCTGGAAATTTTCTCCTCCACCTCTCGGATAACAGAGAGCTTGAAGGATTGAGCAATGTGTGTTTGAATCAGAATGATGCGTGAACAGGCTCTGAGATTGTTATCGTATTGTTCTCCACTGGCCAGTGTTATTAAATTTGCTGAAACTTTAATCCTGCCTGATTCTTTGACTGAAGGTTGAAAAGAATTTTTCCAACAGGATCATATAAAAAGCAGAGTTTCTGCTGGTAACATTTCTGCATGGCGAGTCGCCATGCCAAAAACGGGGTCACCACACTAAGAAAAAACTATATAATTTTTTTAAAAAGAGGCACACAAGGGCCAATTTAAAAAATGAGAAAAGAGCCGCATGACGCATGAGTGCTGCGGGTTTGCCACCCCTGACATGTAGTAATTGCTAAATAAAGACTGTCACTCCGCAAGCACACACATGAACAGCACAAGTCAAAACAGTTGCAGAATTGGGGCGATCGGAGTATGGAGTTTCGGAGTGTACCGTTATTGCAGCCAGCAGCCAAGTTTATCTAGCGTTGCTGTCTGAGAGAAACCTATGTCTGTGTACTCACTCCCCTGGTGTCAGAGTGAAGCATGAGGATACTTTCAATGGAGAAAAAAGCAGAAGAGGGACGTAAGCAGTGGAGGTAGTGATGGGCAAATGATACAGGGGCTTCGGAGCTTCTCTCACACTTCCTGAAGCGGAGTGATTCGCAACACTGTCAGACCTTGTATCAAAACACCAATGTGCCTCACGTCACGCTTCGGTTCACAGCGTCTTGTTGTTTCTAGACTTAAGGTGCCTTCACACCAAATGCGAACGGGCAAATTTTTTGCGCAGCATGATTACATTATAACTCAATGTAAACACACAAATAGACATGAATTCACCATCTGGGTGAGATGCAGACAGGTGAAGTTGCTTTATAACTTCTCAGCAGTGTTCAACCTGCTGTGGAAATCCCCAAAATAATGTCATGCTTAGGTTTACATTATCCAATGGGGGGCCTCACCTGAAAAAGTTGTCCCTGCCTTGAAAACTTGATGGGTGTTTATGTTGCTAGCTTGCTAGTTTTGTTAGCACATCTGTGGCAGGAATCTGTGGGTAAATAACTCCAACATCCCAATTCAGCTGAAGAGCTCCCAGTCCTTCTGTCTCCAGGTGAATGTCAGCCTCATTTTCAGACTAGTTTACTCTCCAACATTGATACTTTTTTTTTTTTTTTCCACAATATCTTTATTGAACCTTTTTTTTTTTTAACAAACATGATACAAACAATCAAACACTAACACTAAAGTACTACAAAAAAAAAAAATGCACTAAAAACACCAACAACCACCAACAAAATCAAGTCTTCAACAATGCTCCTCTGTTTAGTCTAGACAATCCAATACATAAGTATACATATTATGTTCACCAGTTTGGAATTTACAAGGTCCACACACATCATTCACCTTCTTCTTCAAGAGTTATGTTTAAATTTTTTACATAATCAATAAAAGGTCTCCATATATTCTCAAACACAATTTCCTTTGATTTCAGTATATATGTTATTCTTTCTAATGGAAGGTTTGTTAACATCTGTCTTAACCACTGAGTCACATCTGGTCTATGAGTCTTTTTCCATAATAGTGCAATACATTTTTTGGCATTAAGCAAACTGAGGTCTATGAATGTTCTTTCACTTTTATTAAAATTATGCTTTTCTGGGTACAGACCCAACAAAAACAGTTTAGGATTCAATATGATTTGTTTTGAGATTATTTTTTCAATTGTTACCCTCACCTCTTCCCAAAACATTCTTATTAATCTACATTCCCATAAACAATGAAATAGGGTTCCTTTACTTTCCATGCATTTTGTGCATGTATCTGGTATATTTTTGTTATATCTATTTAACTCCTCCGGTGTAACATACATCCGCATTAACCATTTGAAATGTATCAATTTAAGGCGTGCATTTATTGATTTGGTTTGAGCTTCTGTACAAGCCAATTCCCATTGTTCCTCTGAAATTTCAATTTGCAGATCTTCTTTCCAGTAGTTTAATCTTTTCAGTGAATTTTCACTTGAAGATAGTGTCAATGAGTTATAAAACTCTGAAATAATACCCTTTCTTTTACTATCTTTCATCATCATTTTTTCCAAGGATGAATAAATAGGTCGAGTGAGAGCTTTATTTTGATTTGATCGAATAAAGTTTCTAAGTTGAAGATATTTAAAAAAATGTGTTCTATTGAGATTAAATTTGATCCTCAGCTCTTCAAAAGACATTATGTTGTCTGCACATGGCAAATATAAATCCTGAATCTTTTGTATCCCTTTTAAATTCCATACTTTAAATACAGCGTCCGCTCTCCCTGGTTTAAAATATTGATTACCCCATATTGGACTAAATTGTGACAATAACTGTGGTTCTTTTAAATAGTTTTTAGCTTCACACCATATTTTGATCATATGCTTTACAAATGGATTTTTAACTTGTTTTTGTAATTTTTTTGCCGAATCTGAGTATATGAATATGGGAAGAGGTAAAGGTAAATTGTATGATTCCATTTCAGTCCAGTGAGGGAGATCATTTGATGAAAAATAATATGTCATAGACCTCAGTTGTGCCGACCAATAATACAACATAAAATTTGGACATTTCAGACCTCCACGATCAAATGGTAAATATAATAAAGACAAACGTAATCTAGCCCTCCTGTTGTTCCATATAAATTCCACTAACTTTTTTTTTATTCTTGAGAATAGATCTAAAGGTGGTGATAAGGGAATGTATTGAAATAAATAAAGTATTTTAGGTAAAATATTACTTTTAAGTATATTGATTCTCCCGATCATCGACATTGGTAGTGACATCCATCTCTGAGTTAACTCATTGATATCTGACATTAAGGCTTCATAGTTGACACTGGCGACTGATTCTAGCTTAGGCATAATTTGGATTCCTAAATATTTAAACTGATTTACAACATTGAATTGATTTACCTCAGGGGCTGGGTAATTTCTCTGGGTCTCATTTAGCATTAATATTGAAGATTTAGTTTTATTTATTTTATATCCTGATATTTCCCCAAAATTCTTTATTAAATTCAACAAGGTTGGAATTGATTTTTTTAGATTCGACATAAACAAAATTATATCATCGGCGTACAGGGAGATTTTATGTTCTGTTGGTCCAACTTTAATTCCATATATTTGTGAATGTAAACGTATCGCTATCGCTAAAGGTTCAATTGCCATAGTAAACAGTAAAGGTGAAAGTGGACAGCCTTGTCGACATCCTCTATTGATTTTTATTGGTTTTGAAATATTGTTATTTGTTAGGATTTCTGCTGTAGCATTATTGTATATTATTTGAACCCATTTTATGAAATTATTTCCAAGTCCAAACCTTTGTAGGACTTCAAAAAGAAAGGGCCATTCAACTCTATCAAAGGCCTTTTCGGCGTCCAATGATAGGAGAGCTGTATCCGGTGCTTCTTTATTAAAATAAATAATATTAAATAGTCTTCTTACATTATGGAAGCCTTGTCTACCCTTTATAAAGCCATTCTGATCTCGATTAATAATATTTGGTAAAATTTCTTGTATTCGTCTTGCTAAAATTTTACAGATTATCTTAAGGTCGGCGTTTAATAGGCTTATTGGTCTCAAATTTTCACATTTATTAGAGGGCTTACCTGGTTTTGGCAGCAGTATAATTAAGGCATTATTTATGTATGATGGTAAATTATTATTTTGAAATGCTTCTAAAACCATTTCCAAAAAAGGTTTTATTAATTTATTCTTAAATTTTTTATAAAGGTCAACTGGAAGACCATCTGGTCCTGCACTTTCCTGATTTCATATTATCAATGGCTAGCCCAACTTCTTCTTGACTAATTTTAGACTCCAATATCTCCCTGTTTTCATTTGGAATACACGGTATAGATAGTTCGTTCAAAAACCCATTTAGTTTTGTTAAATCAGGTTCATTTTTGGTATCATATAATTTTTCATAGTAATCTCTAAAGGCTCTATTAATTTCTAAAGGATCTATAACTACCTGTCCATTACTTATAATACTGGTAATTGGTGTTTTAATTTCCAATTGTTTAATCTGCCATGCTAATAATTTTCCTGATTTTTCACCTTGTTCATAAAAAGATTGTTTCAATCTTAGAAGACTCGAGGCAGCTCTATTCGCTGATTTTTTGTCGTATTCAGCTCTCAAAATCAGTAATTCATTCTCCAACCTTGGGTCACTTCCTGCATACACTTTTTCCTGAAGATTTTTTATTTTATGTTCCAATTTAGCTCTCTCCTCTCGAGTCTTCTTAGATTTTGATCCTGTATAACTAATAATATGTCCCCTAATAAAAGCTTTGAAAGCCTCCCACTTTACACATGCTGATGTTTGTGTAGTATTGATGTCAAAGAACTCGTCTATCTGTTTTTCTATATACTTGACAAATTCCTCATCCTGAAGCCATTTATGCTGAAATTGCCATCTACCTGATTCCTTTGTCAATTTTTTATCTACATATATTAGACAACAGGGTGCATGATCAGAGATCACGATGTTATCATAAAAGCAGTTTTGAATCTTGGACCTTAATTCTGTGGAAATCAAAAAATAATCAATACGTGAGAATGTCTTGTAGGTACTGGAATAACAAGAATAGGCTTTAACTTGTGGTTTCATTTCTCTCCATATATCTAACAATCTCAATTCTTTCATAAAATGATTAATAGTCATCCTACATCCAATGTGCATACAATCCAGTCCTGTTGATCTATCCACACCTGGATTCAATGTACAATTAAAATCCCCTGCTATTATATGTTGCCCTGTAAGTGATGATAAGATGAGAAATAAATTAGCAAAGAACTTCTGATCATCTATATTGGGACCATATAAGTTCACAAGATTTATATTTTCTAATAGCAAAGAACCTTGAATGATTACATATCTTCCAAATTTGTCTCCAATTACATTTTTCACTTGAAAAGGAACTGATTTATGTATGAGAGTCATAACTCCCCTGGCTCGGGATGAAAATGAAGAGGTGAATACACTTCCCTGCCATCTACTCCTAATTCTTTTAACATCCTCCTCTATCAGATGAGTTTCTTGTAAAAACACAATTCTTGAACCCATGTCCTTTATTTTATTCATAACTTATTTAAGTTTTTTTAAATTTTGTAGACCTCTGCAATTCCATGAAGTTAAATTAAGATTAACACTTTGGTCCATGATCAATAGAGAGTTTGGGATTACCTTGCAGTGTAAACATGCTCATACAGAGAAGCAAAAACATGAGTGGTTGAACATTCATCCTACAAACTACACACAAACAAATTTCCCCTTCCCACACTTGTGGCAAACCCCCCAAAATCAAAAGAAAAATTCTGTCTCCCGATATAGCCATCGACCGTTCCACACCCACGGGGAACAGCCTAAGCCACTCCTTCTTCATCCTCCCAATCACCCTAACTCTACTGCTTTTAATGACGTAACATTAACTCTCCTCTGTAGTTTTCCAACTTAACTCCAAAATTTTTAACAACTTTGTACATCATAGTTTTTTTTTTTGTTTGTTTTTTTTTTGTTTTGTTTTTTTAATATATAATACAATCTATATTTTGTAAACTTACTATTTACTTCAAGTCAGTCAGATGCCTGTGCAAATGCTTAATTATTCTACCTTATATTTTGTTCATGCTTAGCTCCCACCAGTCTCTTCTTCTTCTTCTTTGATCTTCTTGATGAACTCCTGCGCCTCCTCTGGGGTCTTGAAGATGTGGGTTCTGCCCTCATACGTGGTCAGCAGTCTCGCAGGATAGATTACACCATGACGAATCCCAAGGTTGCGCAGCTCCTTACGTACGGGATCAAACTGCTTCCTCAATTGCTGGATTCCTGTGGCCAAATCTGGGTAGAACCGCACCTGCTGGTCCTGGTGTTTAATCTCTCCTTTAGCACGTGCAGCGCTGAAGATCTTCATCCTGTCTCTGTTGCTAAGAAACTTCATAATTAAGGTCCTCGGCGGTCCCTTATCTCTCCGTGGGCCAATACGATGTGCTTTTTCCAGAACCACTGCTGATTGCAACTCCTCGCTGCCCAGCACCTCCGGAATCCACTTTTCCAGAAAGGAACATACGTCCCGACCTTCTGATTCCTCTGGAAGACCCACCAGCCTCAAATTATTCTGTCTCGACCGAGATTCCAAATCCAAAATATTATCTTCCAGAGATTTTTTTTTTTTTTCCCAAAGTGCGCACCTTTAATTGAAGACGGGTGACGTCATCTTCAGCACTAGCGAGACGGAGCTCCATCTGCGCCGTTCGTTCTACACAGTCACCCAATTCCTTTCTTATTCCTTCCAACGCTGTCATAATCCCATCAAATCTAGAGGAAAAGTCCGCTCTCATTGAACTCATGGCAGCCATCAGCGCATCTGCGCCATTCCCCGCAGAAATCGCACCGTTGCCAGCCTCCTCCGCCATATATGGAGTTTTGTTTGCTGCGTCACAGACCTGAAAGTCCGTTAATTTGGACTGTTTCGGCGGCTCGCTTTTTCCTTTTCCTGGTTTTCCAGCCTTAGGCTTCGCCGACATATCCTCGCCCAAATGCTGGGATACGTTCTGTCCCAAATGAGAGAGTTATTTGCCGATTTTTTTCTCCAGGAGCAGAGCAGAGCGAGACACGTCCGTCCTACGTGGCAGCCATAACCGGAGAACATTGATACTTTTACTCCGATGACGGCAGAATTTCAAAGCTAGCACTAACCCTCAGACGTGAACGCACGACTGCGAGATTTCACGTGTGCTTGCCTCTTTCCACTGACTTTGTATGCATTAGCACCGCCCGTTCGTGCTTGGTATGAAGGCACCTTTAGTCTAGGTTTTAATTAAATGTTTCTAAATTAACCTGAACCAACATTTCACCCTTCATATTCTGTCATTTATAGCAGTGACAGGAAAAAAAAACCTGAAAGCTGTCCAACATTTTAACAATTTTTTCTGCCATGACTAAATAGCTGCACAGTCTCCTCATCCATCAGTATATCATTTTATGACAATATAATTTCTTATTCACTATCATTGTTTTAACAGGATGATTTAAAACCAAACTGTAACAGAAACAGGAGTTATTTGATCACATCCACTGAACTCCTGACAGTCTTTTTTCCCCTCTGAGTTTAAAGTTTAAAGCCGCTCGGAGGAGAGCCAATGTTTTCCTCGCTGTACCAGCGGGCAGAGCTCTTGTGTCCCCGCTGTTACATGGATCTGAGTTACGTTGAACAAAAAATAAATGTATAATCTGTGTGCCCATACTGTCAGGGCGTAGGCCGGGTCTCATGCTGTCATCCTAATTTTTTATTGTTTTATCTTGTCTTCAGGGCATGGACCACTGCCCTCGCTTTAAGTTTCATTTTAGAATCTTCTGCATTTCATTATCTTTATCCTGGTTTGCCATTATTATTATTATTATTCTGTTTTGTATATTTCGGCATGGGTCAACTTCTTAGTTTATCAATATTATTATCATCATCATCATCATCTTTATGTGCCATGTCCCCGTCTCCCCTCAGACTGTTCATGTTTTGTGCATCCTCTGTCTATGATCATCTGTGTAGCCCCGCCCATCCTGTGTCTGTGATTAATCCCTGCCGTCTCAGTTTGTCACTGATTGTGCTCACCTGTTTGGTATTGTGTTTGATTACTCCTGTGTCTACTTATGTCAAGTCCAATCTGTGTTTCCTCATGTGTGTCGTTAGTCATGTCTGCGTGATCAACACACTTCTGTTTTTGACCTGTATCCTTTCCTGACCCTGCCTGACTTTAGTGAGTTTTGTTACAGCTCCCGAGCTGTCACTTTTTGTGTTCTTTCGGAGCTGCGTCCGTCTAGCCAGCTCTTCAATAAATCAATCGCCAAACTCTAAATACTGTGTTTGGGTCCAATTCACCACCAACCATGACACATCCTGTGAATTCACAATTAAAACTGAAAATGCAAATGACAATAAAAGCTACTCAGTGTTTAATCAAATCAGAATTAAACCAAAATTAGATCATGACCCATTTTTTAAAACTCTTATCAAAATGATGGGCAAAGAGAAATTCCTGATGGTAATTAACCAAAAAGCCAGGACGAAAAGGAAATACTAGGTTTAGCATGCTTTTTGATTCATTATGGATGTGGAGCAGTTTATAAAAAGTTATGTAAATACATTTAAATGTATATTAAAATATGTAATTATAAAAGGTGATTGAACAAAAATGATGCCCTTTAAAGTAAATGACTTAATACAACAGAAAATAAAAAACACTTGAGTGTTGTGAATGATCATCAAGTGATTGCAGTATAAAGACACCGGTGTCTGAAAGGTCTCCTCACTGACAAATGAAGGCAATAGATAACTCCCAACAAATGGGAGATTTTTAGAGCAAGCTTGCAGAAAGAAAAACGAGGGAGGCCCCCAAAACACATAGAGCAAGTCTGACACGAAGAAAATGAACTTACCACAATTACAAGATATATAAATGACATGTTGAATCCACAGTTATAATATTACATCCATTAACAGCTGTGGATGGCGGCTGAAAAACTGATAAAAGCTGTAAAATTTGGTTTATAAAAATAGCAATAAATAACATACTTCTGAAGGATATTCCGATAACTAGTGTGACTGATTGAAATTATAAAATAGATCATAAAACTCGTGTTTTTCTCGGGTCTTCATAGCAATCCTAGCTAACGTTAGCGTCTAATAAACCAGAAGATAGCGCGAGTCTTCGGAAAACAAAAGCTCCCCGTTTATCTTCAAACTTTGCGGTCACTCACCTTTTGCTAGTCTTTACGATAAATGTGAGCTTCAAACATTAAAAAATCCTGAATCTCGGTTTCTTCAGATGTTAATAACTGCGGTGACGTTGGCTCATCCTTGCAACCACTAATAACGGCTACCACCACCTCGATTTCTGTTTACTTTTCGGCCTCTTTTGGGGAGAAGGAAGTGCATCCCGTGACAACAAGCAAAACACTCGAACCGTTTTTCGTTTTCCGCCGCTGAGCTGACTTTGAGTCTGTTTCCGGTGACACTTCTCCTCACGGACGGTCCTACAGAGAGACGCGCGCTGATTTCTGATCAGCTCTTTAAAAAAAAATCAGCGGGGTACGAGGATGGGCGGGAAAGGGCGGAGCTCCAGCGATGACGCGACCACGTAAAATTACGTTGACGTTCGTTGGAAACATGTCGGCGTCCTCGGAGGCAACGATTACGGTAACAAACCGACTCTAACCATCATTATAACAAATATTTATGAGTGTCTATCCACTTGTTAATGTATGTATCTTTTAATTTTGTGTCATATGATGCTGCTAATGTAACAAGAAGTCGATCATAACAGATCTTTATTGAAAGCTGGGCCATAATGCTAACAATGGTAGCCGCATCAGTTTTGTGTTGACTTGAAAGATGCTTATAATCAGTGATTTGTTTGTATTTTTTCCGTTTTTCATCACTGTTTGCCTGATAATTTTCTTGCATCGCACTATTCTCATTTTGTTTTTTATCAGTTTGGACTGACTAAAGGAAATTGTTGCAAGAAGCTTGTCCTTTTGCTGTAACAGAACAACAAAAGCTAAAAACAGGGATTTTTAATAGCAGCCTGGGTGAAATCAGGGCCGATAATCTCCTTTATTTGCGTCTCAATGACCCTTTTCTAGTCTGTGCAAAATATGTGAATGTGTTGATTGACTGAAGGTGGTAGTGGACATAATGATAAGCCCCCATTCACTGGCTAAAATGACACTTTGTTTGGACAAGCGAAAGCGGAAATTTAAATAGATCTAAAGTTTGGTATATTAACCAAGAAAGAAGCGTGAAAGAGAATTATTTGTTGCATGTGATTATGGTGACTTGATGTAATATAACGTTTGTCATGATTTGCAGGTAACATTTTTAATAGCATGCTAAGTTTGAGTTGATTTGCAGTGGGTAGCACATGGCAAATCATGTGGCACAAAATTTTAAAGGTATTTAAAATTATTAAGGTCTCACTTTTTTTTCTTGTTTTCAGTAACTTCAAAAGTTACGGATATATGTTAATGATTTCTTCCAACCAGACCTGGCATATGCCCACCTTGAATGGCTGCCTTGTGGAGAAAGGACACAGGCAAGGCCACAAGCTGGACAACACAAGAACTTTATTCTTTCTCCAACATAAATTACAGAAAAAAAAAGATCCCGGGTCTCTGCATTCCTCTTTTATATCTTTAATGCCATGCATCGAGACCCGGGACTTCCGACCATCATATATTGTGGTTAGGATAAAGCCTGCGTGGCATATTAACATGACGTAACCTGGCGCCGCTCTCACACCCTTCTTCTTCCAGTGGCTCCGGCATTTACTCCTCTCCCCAGGGGGTGCATAGTCCTTACTGTCCTGTCTGATACCCCCCTGGTAACACCTCCTCTTTTGGTCCATTGTTCCCTCCTTCCCCAGCTGCCTTCTTCTCTGGGTGGAGAAGTCCCACACCATGCCCCCACACAGCCCCCGCCCCAAATACCCAGAAAGGGCACTAACCCCCCCGCCCTTTTGGGTTTGAGCCGGCGCCCATAGCGGCTGTAGCGGGGGGTCGCCGATCCAGTCGAACCGCCCTGCTGGCAGTGTGTACAGGAGGGCACGTCAGTCTGTGGAGGGAAAAAGGGAGGGGGAGAAAACACATCAGCTTCGCGAGCACAGTGCTCCTGCTGAGGGATCACCAAGTTGCGGAGCCACCAACGGTGGGCGTCCGCGCCGGGGAGCTTGGGCCAACACCACCTGCTTGTCTGCCAACACAGAAGCGGGATTGAGCCTGCCGATGCAGACGGTCTCCCTACGTCCCCCCAAGTCTAACACAAAATGCTTCACCCCAGGTTCCAACACCCTGAACAGTCCGTCGTACAGTGGGCGCAGCGGGGTCGGGTGCATATCATGCCTGTCAAAAACAAAACTGGCGTTCTGCAAGCTTTTTGAGACGAAGGTGCGGGGAAAACAATGGTGGTCTGGGCCCGGTACGTTAAAAGCCTCCGTACTGTGCAAAAATTGTGCGGGTGGATCAGCCTTGGGTGCGGGGTTTTCCAATAAAAACTCTCCAGGGGTCCGCAGCTGCTGAGAAAAAACGAGTTCTGCCAGGGAGGTTGTCAAATCCTCCTTAGGTGCGGAGCACAACCCTAAAAGAACCCAGGGCAGGCGGTTGACCCAATTTGCATCCGTGAGTGAAGCTCTGAGTGCTGCTTTAAGCGACCTATGAAAACGCTCGCGTAACCCGTTAGCTTGGGGGTTGTACGCCATAGTGCGGTGAATTTTGACCCCCAGGTTCTGGGCCATCGCGGACCAGAGTATCGAAATGAATTGTGGACCCCTGTCGGAAGTGATGTCCGACGGGGATCCGAACCGTGCAACCCATGCTGACAAGAAAGCACGAGCCACTTCTGTGGACGTGGTAGAAGCCAGCAGGGCCACTAAAGGCCAGCGTGTGGTGCGGTCCACGATTGTTAAGAGGTGCGTGAAACCTTGCGACGGTGGGAGGGGTCCTACCAAATTCACGTAGACATGGTCGAACCTCCTGGCCAGGATTTGGAACTGCTCGAGGGGGGCTCTGGTGTGCTTGTGCACTTTGGTCCGCTGGCGCATGACACAAGCTGCAGCCCATTCTTTCACGCCCTTGCGCAAGCGCGGCCAGACAAATTTCACCCCCACTAGCTTCACCGAAGCGCGCACTCCTGGATGTGAAAGTGAGTGGACCGACTTAAAAATGCAACAGCACCAAGAGCTCGGCACGCGCCCAGTGGAGACGTCGCAGAGCAAGGGAGGGCACCCTTCTTGCACCACCCTGCTCTCCAGGCTTAACCCAGTAGGTGCAGACTGGCGCACACAAATATCCGCGTCCCCGGTTTGCTCCGTGGCCATCGCGGGGAAATCTATTCCCATGAAGACTGGGGAGACTAACACGCGTGACAGACAATCGGCCACGACATTGAGCTTACCGGCAACGTGTTGAATGTCGGCAGTTAACTCCAAAATCGTGGCCAAATGCCGTTGCTGCCAGGTCAACCATGGTTCCAAGACCTTGGAAATGGTGTACGTCAGCGGCTTATGGTCCACGAACGCGGTGAACTCGCGCCCCTCTAGCCGAAACTGGAAATGCCGCGTCACCAGATGGAGAGCCAGCAATTCTCTATCGGACATGCTGTATTTGCATTCGTTGTCGCGCAAAGTTCGGCTGAAAAATGCAAGTGGCTGCCACGAACCTGAGACGTACTGCTCCACCACTGCCCCTATGGCAACATCAGATGCATCCATAGTGAGCGTTATCCGTGCAGACGGATCCAGGTGGGCTAGCAACACGGCATCCCCCAGCGCTGTTTTGGCATTTGTAAGAGCCTGGACTTGCTCAGGAGTCCAGTCAATGGTTTCCGTGGGCTCCTTTTTTTTTTTTTTTTTTTTTTTTTTAAGCGCGGCATACAACAGCTGCATCAGCTGGGCTGTCCGGGGAAGGAGACGGTTATAAAAATTAATCATTCCTAAAAACTCCTGTAGTGCTGTCATGGTCTGTGGACGCAGAAAGTCTGACACAACGCGCACCTTATCTGGTAATGGTATTATGCCCTCCGGCGAAATGCGGTGGCCCAAAAAAATCAATCACTGGCACACCAAACTGGCACTTTGCCAGGTTAACTATCAGCCCGTGCGCTCCCAACCTCTGGAAAACTGTCCTGAGATGGGCGATGTTCACCTCCTCGGATGCACTTGCTACCAGAATGTCGTCTAAGTAGGCAAAAACGAAGGACAAGTCACGAAGCACTGCGTCCATCATTCTCTGGAAAGTCTGTGCCGCACCTTTTAATCCGAACTGCATGCGTAAGAACTCGAAAAGGCCGAAAGGAGTTATTACCAATGTTTTCGGAACATCTTCCACGCACATTGGTACCTGGTGGTAACCGCAGACCAGATCCACTTTGGAAAAAACCTGTGCCCCGACCAGGTGCACGGAAAAATCCTGGATGTGTGGAATAGGATAGCGATCGTGTTCCGTGGTGTTGTTCAAGCGCCGGAAATCGCCGCACGGTTGCCACGACCCGTCTTCTTTAGTCACCATGTGTAGTGGGGATGCCCATGGGCTGTTGGAGCGCCTGACGGTGCCCAACTGCTTTAAGTTGGCAAATTACTTGCACATGCTGGTCAGTTTAGCTGCGTCCAGGTGCTGAGGTCGCGCAAACACTGGCGGCCCTTTTGTAGTTATGAAATGTTCGACCCTGTGTTTCGTTCTCGTTGCCGAAAAAATCGGGACTGTGAGTGCTGGGAACTGTGTGAGTAACTGTTGGTAATTACCCCCTGGAGCTGTAATGTTAGCCAGTGTTGTCGACCCAACTCCCCGAGCTGTACAGGGCAGTGAGGTGAAAGAGACTGCATTCACTAATCGCCTATTAGCAACATCAACTAACAACCCATAAGCACATAAAAAAATCTGCACCTAAAATGGGGGCGGAACATGCAGCTACCACAAAGTTCCACTGAAAGTTGCGTCCGTGTAAGCATGTTGTCAGTGTCCACTCACCAAATGTCCCGATGGTGGATCCGTTGGCGGCTGTGAGCTCGGGACTGCTGCCTCCTGCCACCCTGTCTGCATTGACCGGCAGGATGAGGCTCTTCTGGGAGCCGGAGTCCACCAGAAACCGTCTCCACGAACATGTGTCCGTGATATAAAGCAGCTTGTTTCTGTCGCCAGCGGTCGCAGCTGCTACTGACTGCTGGCCGTGTCGTTTCCGGACTTTTTGAATTGGCATGGTGGCTGGCATTGCTCGGCGTGCGAACCGAAGCGGCAATGATAGAAACAGATCGCCCCATTCCTGCGTCTCCTGGCGTCTGCTCCGGTTACCACCAATGGCTCCTCAACCTCGCTGGAGTCCCTCTTGACTGCTGGTGCTACTGCATTCACGCTGAGAGTTCTGGTCGCTAAAATGATGAGTCGCTTCCTGTGCCAGTGTACGGTAGTCTTTGGTCACCAGTAGGGATGGGCATAATTTACCGATTAACCGATAATTGATCATTAAGAATTTCACCGAGGAAGTTCATTTTCGTCGACAAACCGTTTTTTTTTTTTTTTAAAACAATCCGAGGTTATTAAGGCCTGGGCAGCACGGTGGTGCAGTGGTAAGCACTGTTGCCTTACAGCTAGAAGGTTCCTGGTTCGAATCCCCAGGTTGGCAGGGGTTGGAACCTTTCTGTGTGGAGTTTGCATGTTCTCCCTGTGCTGCGTGGGTTTACTCCGGGGGCTCCGGTTTCCTCCCACAATCCAAAGACATGCATGTTAGGTTAATTGGCTGTTCTAAATTGTCCCTAGATATCTGTTTCCTATAGACCCTTAGAATAGAGGGTTAGTATTAGTGAAAGCGCTTTGAGTGGTCTTTGTGACTAGAAAAGCGCTATATAAGTGCAAGTTAGTTAGTTAGTTAGTTAGTTAGTGCACGGCCGTCCTCAAACAATGCAATGGCAAAATTTGGGCACCAGGGGGCAACATTACACCATCGCCGTACCCTGGCGTGCCTCAGTTGATACATGCGTGCTTCCGTAGGGCAATCGCCAAATCATGAAGCGGTTACGGCGAAGTGTTGCGTGGGTCCATTTCAATTTAAAAAATGACCAGGTGTACTGCAATGCAGCATACAAATATACCTCATCGACAGGGTCCATGGAACACCCTTATTACGCGAAGAAACCGCCAACAGTGGTTGCGCGCTGAGTAATGGCGGTCGTGAAGATTCTTTTTTTTTTTTTTTCAGAAACTTTATTGAGAAGGTCATGAAGATTCGGTGTACACACGTCGAGGGAAGCTGCAGGAGGCGGCGTAGTGGCTCGACGGGAAGACTATTTCGCACAAAATGGCACAAGAGAACAGCAAAAAGTTCCACGCGGCTAGACTAAGCAATACGAGCGATAGAGCAATGAATGCGGTCTTCGTTTGTTGGGTGGCCGCTCGGCAGGGAGAGAGAGCTGGGTAAAACGTCTCGGCCAATCAGCTTGCGAGATTCCCGAGCCGAGCCAACACGACAACAGTGAACAGAGAGAGAGAGATTTGAGAGAGAGAGAGAGGTAGATTTGAGTTGTGCGGCGCTCCGTGCTGGTACCTGATGTTCTAATGTAGTCTACCTGCCTTGTTACCTACCTAAAAATGTTAATGATTAACTGATTATTAATCATTAATTCTCCCGACGATCGGTGAAGAAAATTTCACCGAATGCCCATCCCTAGTCACCAGCAACGGCGAGTTGGCCAGGATCGCCCTCACTGCAGTCGGTAGGTTCCTGAGGAATAGGTGGGTGAACAGGAAAGACTCGTCGTTCCTACCCATCAGCTCCACGGCTGATCTGTCCCCTAACTCCGAACATGTTAGGAGCCTCTCTGCCCTCTCACTGTCAGAAAGGGTCTAGTGCTGGAGAAGCATCCTCTTGAGCGCCTCGTATTTCCCCCGGGCCAGCCACTCCTGGAGCAGGCTCGTCATCTGTTTTGTGGCACACGCGTCCAGCGCAGCAACCACGTAGTAGTATTTTGTGTCATCTGTTGTTATCCCGCGGACGCAAACTGAGCTTCTATATACAGAAACCACATGGTCGGGTCGTGAAGCCAGAAGTCTGGAAGCTTGACTGAAACAGCGCACGTGGCACCGGTGCTCTCCCTCCAGGTGGTCTCCGGGGCGGTGCTCGTCTTGCTCTCCATGACACATCTTGGGGTCACCAATATGGAGAAAGGACACAGGCAAGGCCATGAGCTGGACAAAACAAGAACTTTATTCTTTCTCCAACATAAATTACAGCAAAAAAAGATCGCGGGTCTCTGTGCATTTCTCTTTTATATCTTTAATACCATGCATCGAGACCTGGAACTTCCAACCATCATACATTGTGTTTAGAACAAAGCCTGTGTGGCACATTAATATGACATAACCCAGCGTCGCTCTTACACCCTTCTTCTTCCAGCGGCTCTGGCATTTCCCATCTGATAGCCCCCCATCCCCCGGTAACACCTCCTCTTTTGGTCCATTGTTTCCCCCTTTCCCAGCTGCCTTTTTCTCTGGGTGGAGAAGTCCCTCACCATGCCCCCACAGCGTGACTTTTTTGTTGGCCCTTCATTTGTTGAGATAGACTCAAGTAATTAAGAGGACGATGGTCCCTTCATTCCCTGAATAAAGTATCGGGTTTCCTTCAGAAAAGGCTGAAAACTGAAGGCACTCCCTAATATTCCATTTCAAATTCTATTCCTGAAACTCATGTGATTGCTTTTTCTAGGTTCTGTACACTAATTTAGAACTTATAACTTACAGGAACACTGTAAAAATGATGACTCGGAAATGCTGGAAGCAGAGTCATTAGCCAAACCAAGTGAAATAAAAGAAGGTAAGTCTGTAGGCCATTCATCAATTTTATTATTTAACTTTAGAAAGATAGCACATCACAACTTTAGAAATAATTTATTTAAGAAGGGACTGGATTTTGGGCTTAGCACTCCAGCAAAGTTTTCACTTAATTTAAAAAAACAAAAAAACAAACTTGCAATTTAATTTGAATGCTTTTTATTGTAGATAATGCATGTTTCCCGACATCAGCTGCTGCCAACAAATCTAAGATCATGGGAAGTATATTGTCGATGTCTTCATCACAGCCGCCCGGAAAGGATGGTCCCACATCTGCAGAGGATGGAGAGAAAAATAAATCCCCCGCATCCTCCCCACAAAACAAACCACCTGCAGGTTTGCAGATCGACTGATATTAAATCAACTATAAAAATGTGAAGTTGTTTTTTTTTTGTTTTGTTTTTAGACTGAAGATTGGTATGTTGAAATTTTGCAAATATGCCAAAGTGAAAAGCAGAAAAAATATTTTGGAAACTTAAAACACTTGGTAAAGTTTCATTCCAATAATAAACTCAGTGTTAACCTATTTTGCATTATTTATCATAATCATTAGATTGTGATTAAAGCAAAAGGTTAAAAAACTGGATTAGTGGAAATTTTTAAAATGCACATTTTTTGTTCCTAAAAAGACATTTATTTAGAATAGCAGTTTAAACTCCTTTTCTATATGTAATTATTTCAACATAATTATGAGTTTAAAAAAATTCCAAAGATACAGATGTGGACAAGTTTGTTGGTAACCTTACAGCTAACTGAATCAATGCTTAAACCAGTCTTGTTCTTCTATTAAGACAAAGCAAAGAGATGTCTCATACCTTTGACATGTTTCAGGTGTCATCGGCAGTCCTCTTCAGAAAACGCCGTCTGACGTCCATGATGTGTCACATCAGCTGTTTTATCCTTTCCGTAGATGTGACCAACTTGACAGATTTGACAGATCGTCCAGGTTGATCATGCCCCCCGCTGTCTGATGGTCTCTGGAGGAGAGAGTCCCAAGTTTGTGAGAGCATGAAGGCTCCATCATCTTGGTTCATGGTGTTGTGGGCTCGCTTCCTGATTCCAATTGCTTATTTGATCCAGCGTTTGTGTTTGTTGTTGTCTGATCAAATTATTTTTGCATTGTTTCAGTCCATGATATGGTTGTTTATCTTGCAGTGATCTGATATTGCTGATTTGATGTTTTCCTGTTCTGCCTTCTCTTTTTGTGTTCCTGTAAGTCACCCTGCTGTTTCTTTTTCACATTGTTTTTGGTGTTCCCTTTTCTGTGTTGCAAACATCTTCCCCATTTCTGTATGTTACATAGGAGAAAAGCATACATAGGAGAAACAAGGAGGATGTTTGCAACACAGTAAAGGGAACACCAAAAAGGATGCGAGAAAGAAACAGCAGGGTAGCTCATAAAAATACAGAAAGAAAAGGCAGAACAGGAAAAGCTCAATTCAGCATTATCAGACCACTGCAGAATAAACAACCACATCATGGACTGGAACAACACAAAAATAATTGGATCAGAGGACAACAAACACAAACATTGGATCAAAGAAGCAATTGAAATCAGGAAGGGAGCCCACAACATGATACTCTCGCACACCTGGGCCTCTCTCCTGCAGAGACCATCGCACGCTGGGGGACATGACTGACCTGGCAGGTTGGTCACACCTACGGAAAGGATAATGCGGCTGATGTGACACGTCACGGACGTCAGACGGTGTTTTCTGAAGAAGACTGCGGATGACAGTCAAAACATGTCAAGGTATGAGACATCTCTTTGCTTTGTCTTCATAGAAGAACAAAACCAGTTTTATCTCCCTCATGGATCATCACCTTATCATGGTGGGGGGTTTGTGTGCCCTAGTGATCCCAGGAGCTATGTTGTCCAGGGCAATTTGCCTTTAGTAGGGTCACCCAAGAAAAACTGGTCCTGGGTGAAGGGCCAGACTAAGAACGATCCAACAGACTCATGATGAATGCTAGAACAAGGATTCAGTGTACCCTGCCCAGTATGGGGTTACCGGGGCCCCACCCTGGAGCCAGGCCTTGGGCAGGGGCTCGATGGCTAGTGTCTGGTGGCTGGGTTTCTGCCCATGGGACCCGGCCGGGCTCAGCCCGAAGGAGTTACATGGGTCCACCCTCCAGTGGGCTCAGCACCTGCAGGAGGGACCATGGGGGTCCGGTGCTATGTGAATCAGGTGGCGGTCAAAGGTGGAGACCTTGGCGGTCTGATCCCAAGCTTCCTAAACTGGCTTTTGGGATGTGGAATGTCACCTCTCTGGTGGGGAAGGAGCCTGACCTGGTGCATGAGATTGAGAGATCCTGGCTAGATATAGTCGGCCTCACCTCAACACATAGCTCCGGTTCCGAAACCAGTCTCCTGGAGAGGGGTTGGAGCTTGGCCTACTCTGGAGTTGCCCCGGGTGAGAGGCAACGAGCAGGGGTGGGTATTCTTGTATCCTCCCCACCTTGCTGCTTCTATGTTGGAGTTTTCCCCAGTGGACGAAAGAGTTGTTTGCCTGTGCCTTCGGGTTGGGAAACGGGTGCTGACCATCATTTGTGCCTATGCACCAAATGATGGCTCAGAGTACCCACCCTTTTTGGAGTCTCTGACTGGAATGCTGGAGAGTGCTCCTCTTGGAGACTCCATTGTCCTTCTGGGGGACTTCAATGTGCACGTGGGCAATGACAGTGAAACCTGGAGGGGGGTGATTGGGAGGAACGGCCTGCCTCATCTGAACCCGAGTGGTGTTCAGTTATTGGACTTCTGTGCTAATCACAGTTTGTCCATAACAAACACCATGTTCAAGCATAAGGGTGTCCATATGTGCACCTGGCACCAGGACATCCAAGGTCGCAGGTCGATGATTGATTTTGTTATCGTATCATCAGACCTGCGACCGTTTGTCTTGGACACTCAGGTAAAGAGAGGTGCAGAGCTGTCAACTGATCACCACCTGGTGGTGAGTTGGATTCGTTGGCAGGGGAGGATGCCATTCAGACCTGGTAGACCCAAACGTGTAGTGAGGGTGTGCTGGGAACATCTGGCTGAGGCCCCTGTCCGGGATGTCTTCAACTCCCACCTCCGGAAGAACTTCAGCCACATTCCGAGGGAGTCTGGAGACATGGAGTCTGAATGGGCCGTGTTCTCCACCTCCATTGTTGAAGCGGTTGCCCAAAGCTGCATCCGCAAGGTTGTCGGGGCATCTCGTGGTGGCAACCCCCGAACCAAGTGGTGGACACTAGTTGTGAGGGGGGCCATTAAGCTGAAGGAGTCTTATCAAGCTTGGTTGGCTTGTGGGACTCCCGAAGCAGCTGAGGTGTACCGCCGGCCAAGCGGAGTGCAGCTTGGGTGGTTGCTGAAGCAAAAACTTGGGTATGGGAGGAGTTCTGGGAGGCCATGGAGCAAGACTTTCAGTCGGCCTCAAAGAGATTCTGGCAAACTGTCCGGCGGCTCAGGAGGGGGAAGCAGCTCCCTGTCCACACTGTGTATGGTGCAGATGGGGCACTACTGACTTTGACTGTGGATGTCGTCGGGCAGTGGAAGGAATACTTCGAGGATCTCCTCAATTCCACTGACACGCCTTCCACAGGGGAAGCAGGGCTTGTGGATGAGGGGGATGTCTCGCTTATGACAGGGGCTGAGGTCACCAAGGTGGTTAAAAATCTCTTTGGTGGCCGGGCCCCGGAGATGGACAAGATTCGCCCTGAGTACCTCAAGGTCCTGGATGTTGTAGGGCTGTCATGGTTGACACGCCTCTGCAACATTGCATGAAGGTCTGGGGCAGTGTCTTTGGCATGGCAAACCGAGGTGGTGGTTCCCCTCTTCATAAAAGGGGACCGGAGAGTGTGCACCAACTTTAGGAGGATCACACTCCTCAGCCTCCCTGGGAAGGTCTATGCCAAGGTACTGGAGAGGAGAGTCCAGCCGTTGGTCGAACCTCAGATTCAGGAGGAGCAATGTGGTTTTTGTCCTGGCCGTGGCACATCGGACCAACTCTTTACCCTCTCGAGAATCCTCGAGGGTTCGTGGGAGTTTGCCCAACCAGTTTACATGTGTTTTGTGGACTTGGAGAAGGCATTCGACCGTGTCCCTCATGGTTTTTTGTGGGGGGTGCTTTGGGAGTATGGGGTATATTGTTGTTATGAGCTATTCGGTCTCTGTACGACCGTTGTGAGAGTTTGGTTCATATTGCCAACACTCAGTCGGACTCATTCCCAGTGAGAGTTGGACTCCGCCAGGGCTGCCCTTTGCCACCAATCCTGTTCATAATTTTTATGGACAGGATTTCTAGGCACAGCCAGGGAACGGAGGGTGTCATGCTCGGTGACCACAGGATCTCCTCTCCGTTGTTTGCAGATGATGTTGTCCTGCTGGCTTCATCCAGCAATGACGTACAGGTCTTACTGGGATGGTTTGCCGCTGAGTGTGAAGTGGCTGGGATGAGAATCAATACCTCCAAGTCCAAGTCCATGGTCCTCAGCCGGAAAAAGGTGGATTGTCCTCTCCGGGTTGGGGACAGGCTCCTGCCCCAAGTGGGTGGAGTTTAAGTATCTTGGGGTCTTATTCACGAGTGAGGGGAGAATGGAGCGAGAGATTGACAGAGGGATCGGAGCAGCATCTGCAGTGATGCGGATGTTGTACCGGTCTGTTGTGGTGAAGAGGGAGCTAAGCTAAGGCAAAGCTTTCAGTTTACCAGTCAATCTATATTCCTACCCTCACCTATGGTCATGAGCTTTGGGTAATGACTGAAAGAGCGAGATCGCGGATACAAGCGGCTGAAATGAGCTTTCTTCGTAGGATTGCTGGACTCGCCCTCAGAGATAGGGTGAGGAGCTTAGTCATCCGGGAGAGGCTCAGAGTAGAACTGCTGCTCCTCCACATTGAAAGGAGCCAGTTGAGGAAGTCTGTGCTTCTCTGCTTGAACTGCTGCCTCCGTGACCCGAACCTCCGGGAAAGCATTAGAAGATGGATGGATGAATGGATGGACTAGTTTTATCATGAAGGAGACAAAATGAACTTGTTTGAGATGAATCAATGCTTCATTTCTGCTGAAAAGTGATTCAGTTAATAATGGATTGCATTTATATAGAGCTTTTCATGACACCCAAAGTCCTTTACAGTGAGTCCATTATTCATTCACTCCACAGACAGACAATGGTAGTGGTAAGCTACTTGTACCTCTGTAGCTACAGCTGCCCTGGGGCAGGCTGACGGAAACATGGCTGCCAATCCGTGCCTACAGCCTCTCCAACCACAGCCATTTATTCACATTCATACACCATTGTAATGAACACTGGAGGCAAGGTGAGTGAAGTGTCCTGCCCAAAACGAACTGCCAATCCTCCGGTTGTAGAGGGTGTTCATATAATGTCACCGAACAGAACTCATGGCAGTTAAAAAAACATTGAGTGGCAAAAATAAGTAACAGCATTAGGGTGTATGCAGTAAAACACAAAAAATACACACAGTATTCAGTCACAGCAGTACACAGAGTACATGCTTGCATTGTGGAGAGCTAATCTTCTCATTTCATCTTAATATTAATTGACAAAAAATTGAATAAATAAATAAATGAGTGAATAATTAAAGGCTCTCTTCAGCTCTTCACTTACCATGTGCTCCTGGGTCATTACCCACGCATCACTACAGTCAAGTAAACGGTGTATTATTAGCATCTAAAGTTAAAAAAAAAAAGGTACTCTATGCACTGTTGTGACTAAATAGTTTGTATGATTTTTATATTTTGCTGTATACAGTATAAAGTTGTCACATGTGATTGCCACTCTATGCTGTGTTGCTATGGTAACTGTCCTGTAACTGCCAAGAATTCTGTTCCAATGCATCCCCTCTATTGGCTGGCCTGCTCTACCTCCTGAGCACTACCGCCCCAAATTTAAAGCATTTGTCTACTGTATACCTGCATTCCTTTAGTATGTGGTCGAGTAAACCAGTAAAACTGTGAAATAAATTATTTGTTGTTTATTTTACAAATATATGCTAAAATAGTATGTACATATTTGTTGGTACCCCTAAAGAGACTATTAATCCTTTTGTGTTTCAAACTAAGTAACCTTAGTTAGCATCACAGGTACCTTCAAGCTTTTCATCATTGATTCAGCCTGGGGGTGGGGGGGGCATTCTACTGTGTAGTTTGGTATCACTGTGTGCGCCACACTGAACATGGACCAGAGAAATCAAAGTAGAGAGCTGTCTCAGGAGCTCAGAAAGAAGATTATAGATAACCATGCTCAAGGTAAAGGGTTTTAGACCATCTCCAGGCAGGTTCATGTTCCTGTGATCGCAGTTGCCAATATTATTAAAAAGTATAAGATTTATGTGACTGTAGCCAACCTCACAGGACGTGTACACAAGAGGAAATGCAACCCCAGGTTGATCAGAAGAATCGTGCGTATTGTAGAAAAACAGCCGAGGAAACCATCCAAAATCGTTTAAGCCGAATGCCAAGGTCAAGGTACGTCACTTTCTGATCGCACCATGGGTTGCATTTGGAATGATAATGGGCTCCACAGAAGAAGATCAGGAGGGCTCCACTGCTGGAAGAAAAACATTAAAAAGCCAGACTAGAATTTGCGAGAATGCGTGTATTTATTTTTTGTTTGCCTGTACATATCCAACCTAAAGAAGAAATCAAGTCAAACAAATCAACACATAATTAATGCAGGTAAACAGTCAGGGTAATGGCTAATTAAAACCTACAAAATATAAGTTTTACAAAAAGTGATGCCAGAAACCAGTGCTTAATAGAATGTCGGAGCCAGTGAATTGATATTGCACATGATATTAAAGAAAAGCGAGGTATATATTGCAGAAAAAAAAGATGTTTTTGTCATTTTCAGTATTTGTTTGTATGTCCTCTCTCACAGGACACCCAGCAAGGGCCTTTCCCTCGACATCCTCCTCACCCTCCACGTCTTCCACCTTGTCCCCTGGCAGAGCAAAGATGAGCGTTTCAGGGCCTGGTAGCAATAAATCCATCCTGCCGCCCGTCCCTTCCTCCTCAGCATCATCTTCTCCATCTGCCTCCCCTTCTCAAACCAAGATCCACCGAGCCCGCAAGACCATGAACAGGCCTCCACTGGGGCAGGTGAGATCAGAGCAAAGTTTGAGCTGTCATCTTGATTTTGGTTGATTGTTAGTGAGTATTTGTGTGTAAATGCATCACTCTTTCTCCTCAGATGTGTCATATTGAGGGACCTGTTAGATCAGTGACTCCATCAGGACTCAGTGACTCTGAAACTGGTAGGTAGCTCTTAGAAGTTCACACTCATTTATGTTTTTATGGAAATAGTCAATTCCGTTGAAATAAACTACCTCAAAAGGAATCGTAATTAAAGTTTTGCTTTTTTTATGCCATGTTTCCGAAGCTGCAAAAAGGATTAAGCTGAGTCATTTATCAGACAACATGACTGAGATGTCTGAAAATAGTCCAGCGAATTCGAAAACCACGGTAAGAGGATTTTTTTTTTTTTTGCATTGTATGGCTAACAATTTATAAAAATGCTCTTATTGTTATGTCATTTATCTCATCACAATTGTCACTTCCTTTAAAACCAGGAGATGTTTTACCATAAAAAAGTGGATCCTGTTAATGAGACTGAATTGCTGAAGAGCCATGGTGCTGTGCAAAGGTCAGAAGAGAAGGGAAATGAGAAAATTCCGATATCTGCTCCATCGATGAGAGACTCCAAAAAGGTTTGAAGCTTCAGATTTCATGTAATGTGACCATACAGTATCATTGAACTCACAGTGTGAATTTTGAATTTTTCTTATATTTTCTAGTTTGATGATGGTGGAGGGCAAGAAATTTTACAAGATAAAGCCACATTGGGGTCAGTTAAAATGTCAGATCATGTGAGTCTTTTTTTTCTCTCACTAGCATTGATTAACCTAGTATGTGTGTAGTTTTTGTTTAATTTACACTCATGAATTGTCTTTTCACACGTGAGACTAAGTTCACACCTGCAGATGGCACCTAATCAGATATTCTGGCATTCTTGCAACACAACCCCTGAGTATATTGTAAGATGATTCAATACTGCTTTGTGATACAAACTTTATTATAGCCAATTAAAAGTTCTTTTCTTCAAACTGGACCGCTTGTACTCTGTGTAACTGATGGATAGAGAAGCTTCTGGGTTTTCATGTTTTTTTTTCTTTTCTTCTCCCCCCCCATAAATAATGGTATCATTCTTGACATTCTAAAGCTGCTGAATGTCTTCATTACCTTTCTACAAACAAAGAGTTTCTAGTCAAACCTGAGCAGGGACATGCACAGACATTTTGAGGGGTTGTTGCTCTAACCTGAAACAAAGGAAAAATTACAAGGAAAAACTGGGAATTTATGAGACAAAAGGCATAAATTAATGACAAAAGTTGGAAATTTGCAGCCTGGTGTCACCAAAAAAAAGTAAAATTACAAGTTTTTTCAGTCTGAGAAAACGTGCATAGACACGGAAAAAAACATTTTTTTTAACATGCAGTGGATACGTGGCGTTTACAGCTTTAAGAAACGTGTCTCATGGCACCCTAACATTTGTCTGCCACTTTCTCTTCCTTTCTCTTTCATCCTCTGCAACCATCAGAGGTGACACCACACCAAAACATTTTTCCTAACCCTAACCATTACAGGAAGTGATTCCTAAACCTAGCCTTATCCTAACGTGAACCTTTAGTGGAGTGAAGAACAAGCAAACGAAAAAAAAAGTCACACATTAGCATAGGACTCAAACTCATGTCTTGTTGGTTGAAACCGCAAGTAAGTAACCGTCCATCATCTCCCACCCCCCAACCGAAAGTGTGTGGGAAGGCTGGATAAAACAGGTGTTGTTCTGCTCATGTGCAGTGAGTATGGTGTGTTCTTTTCTTGTAATCATTTACACATGTGCAGTGAGTGAAGGTATGGACTCCGTTTGTAAAATGTATCCAGGTGCTTTTTTTGTTTTGTTTTTTTGTTAATGAGATCGGGTTGAAATTTATGAGGAAAATCCCATACAGGTGCATCTCAATAAGTAAGAATATCATTGAAAAGTCAACTTATTTCAGTAATTCAATTCAAAAAGTAAAACTCGTATTACATAGATTCATTAGACACAGAGTAATATATTTCAAGCATTTTTCTTTTAATTTTGATGATTATGGCTTACAGCTAATGAAAACCCAAAGTTCAGTTTCTCAAAAAATTAGATTACATGAAGTGTTCTAAAATTTCCTGGTACATGGCTGCACTAACTTGAGACTTGATAAAACACATTGGGCCAACACCAGCAGATGACATGGCTCCCCAAATCATCAGTGACTGTGGAAACTTCACACTAGACCTCATACAACTTGTATTCTGTGCCTCTCCCCTCTTCCACCCAGACTCTGGTACTGTGATTTCTAAATGACAGGACTTGGCACCTGATTTTGAATTGCCATGTCATCTGCTGGTGTTGGTCCACCGTGTCTTATCAAGTCTAAAGTCTGTGCAGCTGTCTACCAGGAAATTTTAGAGCACTTCATGCTTCCTTCTGCTGACAAGTTTTATGGAGATGCTGATTTCATTTTTCAGCAGGACTTGGCACCTGCCCACACTACCAAAAAATATCAAAACCTGCTTTCATGACCATGGTATCACTGTGCTTGACTGACCAGCAAATTGGAGTATTGTTAAGAGGAAGATGAGAGACGCAAGAGCCAACAATGCAGACGAGCTGAAGGCCACTATCAAAGCAACTTGGTCTTCCATAACACCTCAGCAGTACCGCAGGCTGATCGCTTCCATGCAGGCTGATCGCTTCCATGCCATGCTGCATTGACGCAGTAATTCATGCAAAAGAAGCCCTGGCCAAGTATTGTGTACATGGATGTACTTTTCAGTAGGCCAACATTTCTATTAAAAATCCACTTTTTTAAATTGATCTTATGCAATATTCTAATTTTTTGAGAAACTGAATTTTGGATTTTTATTAGCTATAAGTCATAATCATCAAAACTAAAAGAAACTAGAGGTCACTCAGAGAGCGCATACCTCTGCCAAGGCTCCCTCCCTCCATCCCTCCCTTTGTCCTCCCCTCCGTCCCTTTGTCCGTCCATTGCAAGAGAGGGCCTTGGCGGAGGTATGCACTCACTGATCACCTCCAACATGTAATGAGTTCATCTTTGGGCCAAGGGCCACCTCTGGTGAAAATGTCATCCAAATCCATCAATCAGTTTTTGCGTGATCCTGCTAACAGACAAACGGCAGCAAAAACGACTAGAAAAGCACTTGGCGAGCGCAGACCTCCGGCAAGCAGCTCGTTTCTCCCAAATGACAGTGTTAGAAATGCAGCAGTTTTCTAAATGCAACATTTCTGCATTTGGTATTGGTGAACAATACTAATTCAAGTTTCCTTCTATAAGATTTATTGAAATGACAAATAAATAGTATTGGGTAACTTAGCTACACAAATTCTGGTGTACCAGCAAAAGTCAAATTTAACCAAGATGATACTGATTTTTCCTGAAAATTCCTGGATCCAGGTGGTGATCCAGGTCATCACAAAATGTAATCATCTGTTCCCCATGTCATTACACACCTTTCCTGAAAATTTAATCAAAATCTGTTCATAAATTTTGGAGTAATGTTGCTAAGAGACAGACAGATAAAGCAATGCTGGTGTCGTGGCAAAAAGTGATCATCTGCCAAAAATTGATCACCAGGTGCCATATTGTAGTTATGGGGTTATATTCAGGTTCAGGTTCAGGTAGCTGTAAAATATATATTTCAACAGGTGAACGGTACTGAGTTAGGTATAATAAGATATATTTAACACTTATGATGCATTTTGAACCGGAAACAAACTTGATGTAGGATAAAAAGCAATTAAAATAATGCAGTCACAAGGTTACATGGAAAAATACATAGATTTACTGCATATATACATGTAGATACTGTATAAATGCATATTCTATGCATCCACAATGGACAATTACAGTGTACTTTTTGGCACGACACCAGGCAAAAACATTACCTCCTCCTCTTGGCGGACGTAAAAAAAAAAAAAAAAAAAAAAAATGAAGCATTGTCCAGTGCTGTGTGTTCACATATCGTGTGGGTAATGTGCCTTGCAAGACATCCTTACCTTGTCTGCCGGTACTGTGTTCCTCGTGCCATTACGCACCTGAAAATGTCATCAAAATACATTCATAAACCGCAGTTTGCTTGCTTTTTTGTTGGCGTCTTCAGATGAAATGTCAACCATCACATACTGTGTATGGGTGTGGAGGTGAACGTAACTCCATGGACACGTCTGATAAGGGAAAGCTCCATATTATTATTATTTTCCCCAAAAAAAATTTCTGCATGCACATCGTGATCCGCATCACCACCAAAATCCAAACATCTATTCCCCGTGCCATTACACCTTTCCTGAAAATTTCATCAAAATCCGTTCAAAACTTTTTGAGTTATGTTGCTAACAGACAAACCAACCAACCAACCAACCAACCAACGCCACTAAAACCATTGCCTTCTCTTCTTGGTGGAGGTAATAAACACTTGAAATATATCACTCTGTGTAATGAATCTGTATAATGTGTGTTTCCCTTTTTCAGTTGAATTACTGAAATAAAAAAACTTTTCAATGATATTCTATTTTACTGAGATGTACCTGCATGTACAATTACAATCACTGAGGGTGTATGAGAAAACATAGAAAATGTATTGAAAAGAAGCACTAATTTCGTGAGGAAAAAAGTTCAAAATTTGAGAAAAATCACAATTACAAGAGAGAAAAACTATTTACAAGGAAAAATCTCATAAAATATGGAAAACATAAAGGGGAAAAATATTGCAAAGTTGGTAGAAAAAATGTGAATTTATGACACAAGTCTCAAAATTATATGGGAAAATATGAGAGAAGCAAGAAAAAAATACAAATTTAGTAGTAAAGTCACATATTTTGGAAAGGAAAAAGAAAACTCAAATTTTACAAGGAAAAGGTGTAACCTGACAAATTAGAGAAAACTTGTATGTCTGAAAGGGGGAAAAAAAAATGAACCCATTTCTAATGTGTTTTTTTTTTTTTTTTAACCTGTCCTGTCCAGCAGCTTGGCAAGAAGAACAGATACCTGATTGCCTTGTGCCAAACACATTTATTTTGCCAAAAGGAGCTCTGCTCGTATTTGATGTATACTGTATATAAATAGTATTTATAGGCTTCTCTTTCTGTATAATAACTTTGATATGTTGTTTAAATTGTCTTATTTATGCTGGAACTGATTTTTTTTTTTTTTGTGGGAGGGGTGAAAAGTTCATAGGGGTCAAATTTGACCAAATGTGGTTTATTTTCCAACATAGTCTCCCCTTCAGTCCACACACTTCTTCCATCGGTGTTGCAGTGCTTGGACCCCTGCCACTGGTAAAAATAAACCACATTTGGTCAAATTTGACCCCTATGAACTTTTCAGCCCCCCTTCATATCTGGTGCAACTGGGTATCTACACCTGAACTGCAGGCAAGCAGGACAGCGCCCCCATCGCCGGGGGCACCCATTTCTAATGTTGACAGGCCGGTACCCCCCTCCCCACCCAGAGGGGCAGCTCAGACAAAGATGGCAAATGGGCCGTTGTCCAGGCAACAATAGCCCGCACCTTTGCACATCCTTGAACCTGATTTTGAGGGGAGAGGTGTTTTCTGTGAAGATCAGGAGTGTTTGATAATTTAAATTTGTTTGCTTTTGATTTGTCTTTCAATCTTTTTAGTTGTAGTTTTATGTAGTTTTCCTGTTCCTGGTAGGAACGCTGAAAAGACTACAGCTGGCATGCTTTATGGCATGAGTCCCAATAGCCAGGTTTTTTTTTTTAGCTGGTGGCTTAAGTCATGCCCTGTGATTGGCTAATGGGACTTTGGCAGTAAAACGTGCCAGTTGTAGTCTTTTCAGTGTTCCTACCTGAACATGAATGTTACATAGTGCTTTTGCAAGCGATGCAGTCCCACTCAGGCTGTGTAGAAGTGACATTCACCTGGTCAAAAGTTGATGTGCCATCAAAATGATTTTTGTAAACATTATTTTAAGGTGAAAAATCATACATAGTGTTGCTTTACAATTTTCTTTGTTACAGAGCATGGTTGCCCAAAATAGAAATGACAGTGACAAATCTTCGTGGCCGCTGTCCAGTCAGGACAAAGACAGAATCACACCTGATGTGGCGGACACGGTGGGAGGTGAGTGACATTCTCTTCTGCTTTTTTTTTTTTTTTTTTTTTTCTTTTTTAATCGCAATGTTTTGCCAAAATGATTCAGTACACCAACAACCATTAAATGTACTTTTATTTAATTGGCAAAAAATCCCATCCATGTGAAAAAGACAGTACAGGAGTGTAGCAGAAGGTTTTCATTGACCGAAGCACCCTTAGCATGTCAATCAAGCCAATCTTAAAGTGATCTCAGTGCTAGTCAGTGTCCTCGCTAAGATGGCTTTGGCCCGCATGCTAGAAACATTTGCAACAAAGCACAACTTTAAGCCAAAATTTAAAAATATCTCATCCATAAGTTCCTGGCTCTGCATGCATTTTGAAGGTCAGACAGACACACCGAGAATTTTGCAATATGGGCGTGTTTATATGGTCACTTTGACTGTTTCACCTTTGCACCCTTATTCACAGGAGGCCAATATGAATGCAGCTTGAATATAGTCAGTGAAAGAAGCCCTTAAAGGTGAACAGGACTGTATTTTTATGAAAACAAATATTTTAAAAAATACATCAAAAAAGTTTAGAAAGGTGCAGAATTAGTCTTTGTATTCTTCAAAAAATTACATATTGATGAAAAAATTATTTTAATTTTTATGGATCCTATTGAATCAGAATATTTTCATCTGCACAGCTGGATGACGAGACTCCAGTCGATGCTCCTGTGGCTGATAACAGAGATATTTGATACCCTAGATAGTACATGGCTAATATTTTCATGACAAACAGAGGTGCCATATTCTGAAGGTGGTTATAATGGTTGACAGCACCTTCGGCATTGTGAAGTAAACGTAAACATTGTGATAACAGGATACACAAACAGTTGTTAATTGTGCTAATTGTAATCATATAAGTAAGCTATGCTCTACAATACAGTTGTTACTAGTTGTTACTAGTCATAATTCATTTAAGATATCCAAAATATGTTTACAGATATCTGTAAGTCTGTTGTTACTAGTCACAATTTCAATTACAGATATCTGAAACTGAATTTTAGATAGTCATGATATGAATAGTGGATATGTATATTATTATTTCTACTAGTAAAAATGTATTTTGGATATCCAAAATGAAAATTATGACTAGTAACAACTGGATTGTAGATATCTGAAATAAGAATTTCTCCTAGTAAGAATTCTATTTCAGATATCCAGAATGTTCATTCTAGATAGGAAGAATGTAATTGTAGATATCTAGAAGTGAAAACCCAACACACATGAATGGGAAAAGTGGCATCTTTCTCCTCGGAAGAATGATGTCATAGATATCTGAAAAGATCATTATAGAGAGAAAGAATTTCACTGTGTATATCTGAAATGTTTGTTTTTACTAGGAAAAATTGAATTATTAATATCGATAATACATATCCAGGCTAGCTATTAAATGTTAAAATGGCCACTTAAACTTTTTAAAGCCTTTCAGACATCGTGAAATTAGTTTTGACAAGTACAATCTACATTGTTGATCAAAGATTGAACCAATCTTGAAATATAATTGTTACGAGCATGAATGTTATTATGGATATCTGTATTTACAATTGTAACTGGTAAAGATTTAATTTTGACTAGGAGGAAGGTAATTATAGATATCTAAAAGTTAATTATAGATAGGAACGTGGTTTGTTTTAATGTTAAAATGGCTTGCCATACTACGACGGCATTGACGCAGTAGCGACGCAGTGCCCCCCTGCGTCGTCCAACATGCACCTCTCTAGAAAAGGAGAGGTGCACATCAGCGACACAGACTGCAAGAGCTGTGACTGGTCTGCCTTGTGTCCTCCTTCACATTTCTTGGTTCTCGTCTCGGCTTCAGTCTGCTCATTCACCACGGTGCCACTTCCAAAGCGAGTCGAATAAACAGCGATCCAAATTTAAAAGAATATTGAGGAAGTCAATATTCTACCCGTCCTTCCGGTTCCGGGTGAGGACGGGTAAGGACGCACGGGTAAAGGCTCCCAGTTGGCTTCTGTTTAAAAGGCAGATAAACGCAGTTAGAACGCAGTTTGGAGCTGGCGTTTTGAGCTTTTTTTGATGCTGCCGCTGGAGTGTGAACCTACTCGTGAGAAATGAGGAGAATTTGCCAGTAGTAGCTGGTGAAGCTGGTGAAGCAATTGACCCCTCGCGCTCAGGAAAAACAAAGGGATTTCTCCCACGTGTTTTTTTTTTTTTTTTTTTTTTTCCCCGACGATCGGATTCAGCGATCATCGGCCGGGATAATGGGTCCCAAAAGAGCTCTGCAAAATGAAGATGAAATAAAAAAAGCGCTGGATTTCTTGGCGGAAGAGATTTCCGCTGTAAAGTCACAACAAAGAAGCATCCTGGATCTAATGGAGGAGATTAAAGCGCTGCGGAACCAGAACGCTGAGAAAGACAGGAGGCTGACGTATCTGGAGAGCAGAATGGCAGAGATGGACCAGAGCACTCGGGCGAACGACATGATCATCACGGGGCTCCACATCAAACCCCGATCATACGCGAGAGCAGTTGCCGCAGACAGCAGTGGAAGTCAGCTGGATGAGGAATCCGCTGAGCAACAAGTGGCGGCCTACATGCAGGCCAAAGGAATCCAGCTGGACTGCAACAACATAGAGTCCTGCCACCCTCTGCCCAGGAAAAGCGGCGACAAACCGGCTGTGATCATGAGGTTTGTGAACAAAAAACACAAGACTGCGCTACTGAAACAAGGTAGGAGGCTAAAAGGAACAAACATTTACATAAACGAGCACCTCACGAAGGAAAACGCAGAAATAGCGAGGAAAGCAAGATACATGAAAAAGCAGAAAAAGATTCAAAACACCTGGACATCAAACTGTAAAATATACATCAAATTAAACGGATCACCTGAAGAAGCCAAGATCATTAACATCCGTAATATTATGGAACTGGACAAATATCAATGAATTTTATGAACTGGAGTCACAGCAACAATTCAGACAACTGTAGGACACTGAAGGATTTTACTCATCTGCAACAAAACATTAAACAACATGAATCAAAAAATCAACAAACAGGGACAACAGGAACTGAAAGTTTTTGAATACACAGATCACAACCCACAGGACATAGAATATGACATAGACCCTGATAATAATTTACTTAGCTCCATCAATAATGACTAATTACTACACAGATGAACAGTTCAACACAATGGTCACATCTGATTTCAATATTTCTATGATCCACTTCAACAGCAGGAGTCTCTATGCAAACTTTAATAACATTAAAGATTATTTACATCAGTTTAAAGAGCCCTTCAATATTGTGACAATATCAGAGACGTGGCTCAGTGAAGAGAAAGGAGTGGATTTTACCATGGATGGCTATGAATTAAATTATATAAATAGAAAAGTGAAAAAAGGAGGAGGAGTTGCAATTTATGTTGACAAGAGCTTGAAATGCAAGGTTGTGGAAAATCTGTCAGTAACTGTGGATGATTTATTTGAATGTATTACTATAGAAATCTGTCTGGACAATGTGAAGAATATAGTAGTGAGCTGTGTATATAGAACACCTGGATCAAACATTGACTTATTTAAGGACTGGATGGAAAAAATGTATGCAAAACTAACTCATAAAGTTATGTTCATCTGTGGGGATTTCAATATAGATCTGATGAACTCAAAACAACATAGTTTGACAGAAGAATTTATCAACACAATGTACAGTATGGGCTTACATCCAACAATTACCGGACCTAGCAGAATCACGTCACACAGTGCCACACTAATAGATAACATATTCACAAACATTATGGAAAATAATATCAGGAGTGGGCTTTTATTGAATGATATCAGTGACCACCTGCCGATTTTTGTTGTCTATCAATGTGATTATAGGAAGAAAAAGTATACCAAAAATATTAAATATAAAAGAATAAGGTGACTTCCGGTTATGGCTGCCACGTAGGACGGACGTGTCTCGCTCTGCTCTGCTCCTGGAAAAAAAAAATCGGCAAATAACTCTCTCATTTGGGACAGAACGTATCCCAGCATTTGGGCGAGGATATGTCGGCGAAGCCTAAGGCTGGAAAACCAGGAAAAGGAAAAAGCGAGCCGCCGAAACAGTCCAAATTAACGGACTTTCAGGTCTGTGACGCAGCAAACAAGGCTCCATATATGGCGGAGGAAGCTGGCGGCGGTGCGATTTCTGCGGGGAATGGCGCAGATGCGCTGATGGCTGCCATGAGTTCAATGAGAGCGGACTTTTCCTCTAGATTTGATGGGATTATGACAGCGCTGGAAGGAATAAGAAAGGAATTGGGTGACTGTGTAGAACGAACGGCGCAGATGGAGCTCCGTCTCGCTAGTGCTGAAGATGACGTCACCCGTCTTCAATTAAAGGTGCGCACTTTGGAAAAAAAAAATAAATCTCTGGAAGATAATATTTTGGATTTGGAATCTCGGTCGAGACAGAATAACTTGAGGCTGGTGGGTCTTCCAGAGGAATCAGAAGGTCGGGACGTATGTTCCTTTCTGGAAAAGTGGATTCCGGAGGTGCTGGGCAGCGAGGAGTTGCAATCAGCAGTGGTTCTGGAAAAAGCACATCGTATTGGCCCACGGAGAGATGAGGGACCGCCGAGGACCTTAATTATGAAGTTTCTAAGCAACAGAGACAGGATGAAGATCTTCAACGCTGCACGTGCTAAAGGAGAGATTAAACACCAGGACCAGCAGGTGCGGTTCTACCCAGATTTGGCCACAGGAATCCAGCAATTGAGGAAGCAGTTTGATCCCGTACGTAAGGAGCTGCGCAACCTTGGGATTCGTCATGGTGTAATCTATCCTGCGAGACTGCTGACCACGTATGAGGGCAGAACCCACATCTTCAAGACCCCAGAGGAGGCGCAGGAGTTCATCAAGAAGATCAAAGAAGAAGAAGAGACTGGTGGGAGCTAAGCATGAACAAAATATAAGGTAGAATAACTAAGCATTTGCACAGGCATCTGACTGACTTGAAGTAAATAGTAAGTTTACAAAATATAGATTGTATTATATATTAAAAAAAAACAAAACAAAAACAAAACAAACAAAAAAAAAACTAGGATGTACAAAGTTGGTAAAAATTTTGGAGTTAAGTTGGAAAACTACAGAGGAGAGTTAATGTTACGTCATTAAAAGCAGTAGAGTTAGGGTGATTGGGAGGATGAAGAAGGAGTGGCTTAGGCTGTTCCCCGTGGATGTGGAACAGTCGATGGCTATATCGGGAGACAGAATTTTTCTTTTGATTTTGGGGGGTTTGCCACAAGTGTGGGAAGGGGGAATTTGTTTGTGTGTAGTTTGTAGGATGAATGTTCAACCACTCATGTTTTTGCTTCTCTGTATGAGCATGTTTACACTGCAAGGTAATCCCAAACTCTCTATTGATCATGGACCAAAGTGTTAATCTTAATTTAACTTCATGGAATTGCAGAGGTCTACAAAATTTAAAAAAACTTAAACAAGTTATGAATAAAATAAAGGACATGGGTTCAAGAATTGTGTTTTTACAAGAAACTCATCTGATAGAGGAGGATGTTAAAAGAATTAGGAGTAGATGGCAGGGAAGTGTATTCACCTCTTCATTTTCATCCCGAGCCAGGGGAGTTATGACTCTCATACATAAATCAGTTCCTTTTCAAGTGAAAAATGTAATTGGAGACAAATTTGGAAGATATGTAATCATTCAAGGTTCTTTGCTATTAGAAAATATAAATCTTGTGAACTTATATGGTCCCAATATAGATGACCAGAAGTTCTTTGCTAATTTATTTCTCATCTTATCATCACTTACAGGGCAACATATAATAGCAGGGGATTTTAATTGTACATTGAATCCAGGTGTGGATAGATCAACAGGACTGGATTGTACGCACATTGGATGTAGGATGACTATTAATCATTTTATGAAAGAATTGAGATTGTTAGATATATGGAGAGAAATGAAACCACAAGTTAAAGCCTATTCTTGTTATTCCAGTACCTACAAGACATTCTCACGTATTGATTATTTTTTGATTTCCACAGAATTAAGGTCCAAGATTCAAAACTGCTTTTATGATAACATCGTGATCTCTGACCATGCACCCTGTTGTCTAATATATGTAGATAAAAAATTGATAAAGGAATCAGGTAGATGGCAATTTCAGCATAAATGGCTTCAGGATGAGGAATTTGTCAAGTATATAGAAAAACAGATAGACGAGTTCTTTGACATCAATACTACACAAACATCAGCATGTGTAAAGTGGGAGGCTTTCAAAGCTTTTATTAGGGGACATATTATTAGTTATACAGGATCAAAATCTAAGAAGACTCGAGAGGAGAGAGCTAAATTGGAACATAAAATAAAAAATCTTCAGGAAAAAGTGTATGCAGGAAGTGACCCAAGGTTGGAGAATGAATTACTGATTTTGAGAGCTGAATACGACAAAAAATCAGCGAATAGAGCTGCCTCGAGTCTTCTAAGATTGAAACAATCTTTTTATGAACAAGGTGAAAAATCAGGAAAATTATTAGCATGGCAGATTAAACAATTGGAAATTAAAACACCAATTACCAGTATTATAAGTAATGGACAGGTAGTTATAGATCCTTTAGAAATTAATAGAGCCTTTAGAGATTACTATGAAAAATTATATGATACCAAAAATGAACCTGAATTAACAAAACTAAATGGGTTTTTGAACGAACTATCTATACCGTGTATTCCAAATGAAAACAGGGAGATATTGGAGTCTAAAATTAGTCAAGAAGAAGTTGGGCTAGCCATTGATAATATGAAATCAGGAAAAAGTGCAGGACCAGATGGTCTTCCAGTTGACCTTTATAAAAAATTTAAGAATAAATTAATAAAACCTTTTTTGGAAATGGTTTTAGAAGCATTTCAAAATAATAATTTACCATCATACATAAATAATGCCTTAATTATACTGCTGCCAAAACCAGGTAAGCCCTCTAATAAATGTGAAAATATGAGACCAATAAGCCTATTAAACGCCGACCTTAAGATAATCTGTAAAATTTTAGCAAGACGAATACAAGAAATTTTACCAAATATTATTAATCGAGATCAGAATGGCTTTATAAAGGGTAGACAAGGCTTCCATAATGTAAGAAGACTATTTAATATTATTTATTTTAATAAAGAAGCACCGGATACAGCTCTCCTATCATTGGACGCCGAAAAGGCCTTTGATAGAGTTGAATGGCCCTTTCTTTTTGAAGTCCTACAAAGGTTTGGACTTGGAAATAATTTCATAAAATGGGTTCAAATAATATACAATAATGCTACAGCAGAAATCCTAACAAATAACAATATTTCAAAACCAATAAAAATCAATAGAGGATGTCGACAAGGCTGTCCACTTTCACCTTTACTGTTTACTATGGCAATTGAACCTTTAGCGATAGCGATACGTTTACATTCACAAATATATGGAATTAAAGTTGGACCAACAGAACATAAAATCTCCCTGTACGCCGATGACATAATTTTGTTTATGTCGAATCTAAAAAAATCAATTCCAACCTTGTTGAATTTAATAAAGAATTTTGGGGAAATATCAGGATATAAAATAAATAAAACTAAATCTTCAATATTAATGCTAAATGAGACCCAGAGAAATTACCCAGCCCCTGAGGTAAATCAATTCAATGTTGTAAATCAGTTTAAATATTTAGGAATCCAAATTATGCCTAAGCTAGAATCAGTCGTCAGTGTCAACTATGAAGCCTTAATGTCAGATATCAGTGAGTTAACTCAGAGATGGATGTCACTACCAATGTCGATGATCGGGAGAATCAATATACTTAAAAGTAATATTTTACCTAAAATACTTTATTTATTTCAATACATTCCCTTATCACCACCTTTAGATCTATTCTCAAGAATAAAAAAAAAGTTAGTGGAATTTATATGGAACAACAGGAGGGCTAGATTACGTTTGTCTTTATTATATTTACCATTTGATCGTGGAGGTCTGAAATGTCCAAATTTTATGTTGTATTATTGGTCGGCACAACTGAGGTCTATGACATATTATTTTTCATCAAATGATCTCCCTCACTGGACTGAAATGGAATCATACAATTTACCTTTACCTCTTCCCATATTCATATACTCAGATTCGGCAAAAAAATTACAAAAACAAGTTAAAAATCCATTTGTAAAGCATATGATCAAAATATGGTGTGAAGCTAAAAACTATTTAAAAGAACCACAGTTATTGTCACAATTTAGTCCAATATGGGGTAATCAATATTTTAAACCAGGGAGAGCGGACGCTGTATTTAAAGTATGGAATTTAAAAGGGATACAAAAGATTCAGGATTTATATTTGCCAGGTGCAGACAACATAATGTCTTTTGAAGAGCTGAGGATCAAATTTAATCTCAATAGAACACATTTTTTTAAATATCTTCAACTTAGAAACTTTATTCGATCAAATCAAAATAAAGCTCTCACTCGACCTATTTATTCATCCTTGGAAAAAATGATGATGAAAGATAGTAAAAGAAAGGGTATTATTTCAGAGTTTTATAACTCATTGACACTATCTTCAAGTGAAAATTCACTGAAAAGATTAAACTACTGGAAAGAAGATCTGCAAATTGAAATTTCAGAGGAACAATGGGAATTGGCTTGTACAGAAGCTCAAACCAAATCAATAAATGCACGCCTTAAATTGATACATTTCAAATGGTTAATGCGGATGTATGTTACACCGGAGGAGTTAAATAGATATAACAAAAATATACCAGATACATGCACAAAATGCATGGAAAGTAAAGGAACCCTATTTCATTGTTTATGGGAATGTAGATTAATAAGAATGTTTTGGGAAGAGGTGAGGGTAACAATTGAAAAAATAATCTCAAAACAAATCATATTGAATCCTAAACTGTTTTTGTTGGGTCTGTACCCAGAAAAGCATAATTTTAATAAAAGTGAAAGAACATTCATAGACCTCAGTTTGCTTAATGCCAAAAAATGTATTGCACTATTATGGAAAAAGACTCATAGACCAGATGTGACTCAGTGGTTAAGACAGATGTTAACAAACCTTCCATTAGAAAGAATAACATATATACTAAAATCAAAGGAAATTGTGTTTGAGAATATATGGAGACCTTTTATTGATTATGTAAAAAATTTAAACATAACTCTTGAAGAAGAAGGTGAATGATGTGTGTGGACCTTGTAAATTCCAAACTGGTGAACATAATATGTATACTTATGTATTGGATTGTCTAGACTAAACAGAGGAGCATTGTTGAAGACTTGACTTTGTTGGTGGTTGTTGGTGTTTTTAGTGCATTTTTTTTTGTAGTACTTTAGTGTTAGTGTTTGATTGTTTGTATCATGTTTGTTAAAAAAAAAAAAGAAAAGGTTCAATAAAGATATTGTGGAAAAAAAAAAATATAAAAGAATAAGAACCGAAGAATCAATGCATTTACTGACAAAGGAATTATTAATACAAGATTGGAAGATAGTTTATGATGAAAATGACATAAATAGAGCATATGATAAATTTTTACAAATATTTCAATCATTGTACAATAAATACTGTCCTATAAAACAATACAGTGACAGACAACAAAAAAAAAATATTCCTTGGGTCACCAAGGGGTTAATAAATGCATGTAAAAAGAAGAATACATTATATAAACAATTCATTAAACGCAGAAAGGTGGAAGCTGAGATCAAATATAAAAGATACAAAAATAAGCTTACTACTATAATGAGGACCTGTAAGAAAGAATATTACAACAGAATACTGGAGGATAACAAAAATAACATAAAAGGAATATGGCAAGTACTCAATGGGATTATTAGTAATCGTCCTAAGAATGCAAATTTTCCAGAATATTTTATCGAAAATGGCAATTTGATAAATAATATGGAAGATGTGGTCAGTGGTTTCAATAAATTTTTTGTAAACGTTGGTCCTGAATTAGCAAAATCAATAGTGACACCAGAAACAAACTACAGTGGTTCTGTGAATGAAATAGAAGATAGAAATCCAAACACAATCTTTTTGGGTGCAGTTACTGAAAAGGAAATTATCGAGACTGTGAGTAAATTTAAGAACAAAAAATCAACGGACTGGAATGAAATTGACATGACAATAGTGAAAAAAGTAATTGAGGGAATTGTTAAGCCACTCACCCACATCTGTAACCTGTCATTTCAAACTGGTACATTTCCAGACAAAATGAAAATAGCAAAAGTAATACCTCTATACAAAACAGGAGACAGTCATCGCTTCACAACTTACAGGCCAGTCTCTTTACTCTCACAATTCTCCAAAATACTTGAAAAAATCTTCACTAAGAGACTGGATGATTTCACTGAAAAACACAACCTCCTTACAGATAGCCAGTATGGTTTTAGAGCAGATAAATCAACATCTTTGGCACTGATCGAACTTTTTTTTTTTTTTTTTTTTGTTACTTATTTGTACCCGTAGGTAGATTTTGGTTTGCAGTCTGGTGACAAGCCATCGGCTGCCGGTCGCTGCGTGCGCGAGCGCCCTAAACCTACATGTTTTTTTTTGGTATGCGGGAGGAAACCGGAGAAATCCCGGAGTAAACCCACGCAACACGGGGAGAACATGCAAACTCCACACAGCTCACTGTTGGTCGGGGGCTGGGATCGAACCCACGATCTCATGATCCCCGCGATCCCCCGGCCGAGGGTAAAACTGTGCTGCCACAGTGCTAAACCACTGCGCCACCGTGCAGCCCAACTTATAGAAGAAATTACTAGTTGTATAGATAAAAAAAAAAAAAAAGGTTGCTGTAGGAGTATTTATAGATTTAAAGAAAGCTTTTGACACCATTGACCACAGAATACTACTAAGGAAACTGGAAAGGTATGGGATAAGAGGGGTTGGACTGAGTTGGGTGGAAAGTTATTTAAGTAACAGACAACAATTTGTACAAACTGGAGAGCACAAATCACCCTTCATGGACATCACTTGTGGTGTGCCCCAGGGGTCAGTTTTGGGACCCAAACTCTTTATTTTGTATATAAATGACATATGCCAAGTATCAAAAATTCTGAAATTTATTTTGTTTGCGGATGACACAAATATCCTTTGCACTGGTGAGAATTTGCAGCAGGTTTTAGAGGTGGTCACAACTGAAATGGAAAAATTAATGCAGTGGTTCAACAAAAATAAATTATCTCTAAATCTAAAAAAAACAAAGATTATGTTGTTTGGAAATTATAAAATAAATCATGAAATAATGGTAACGATAGATGATACCAGAATAGAAACAGTACAGGAAAATAAGTTTCTGGGGGTGACGCTAGACAATAAAATCTGCTGGAAACCTCACATCAGTCACATCCGGGCCAAATTAGCAAAATGTATAGGGATACTGGGGAAGACAAGACACTTCTTGGACTATAAATCATTGGTCTTATTGTACAATTCACTGTTTTTACCTTATCTTAACTACTGTGTAGAAGTCTGGGGAAACACCTACAAGACCAACCTACAGTCAATATGCACATTACAAAAAAGAGCTATAAGGATAATAAACAATGCAGGACATAGAGACCATACTAATGCTTTGTTCTTAAAGTCACATGTCATAAAGTTCATCGATTTAGTTAAATTTAAGACAGCACAAGTAATGTACAGGGCAATTAATAATCAACTACCAACTAATATACAAAAAATATTTAAAAAAAGAGACAATGATCATAATTTGAGGGGAGACTTAAACTTTACAAAACCCAAGATACGTACAACCAAGAAAAGTATGTGCATATCTGTCTGTGGGGTGGATTTGTGGAACAGTCTGGAGCCGGAACTGAAACTATGTACAAATAGAAATCAATTCAAAAAGAGGTATAAGCACCATTTGCTGAAAGGGTATATGTTAGAAGGGTAGTAGTTATATGCACGATTCATTATGTTCACTCTAGGATATTATGGGACACTATGGAATGGTGGGTGGGACAGCACTGTGTATATCTGTGTTGTTTGAGGCTGGTTTTGATGTATGGACATCATTGTATGTTAGAATGGATGGGTGTTAATGTTGATTTGTAAAAAATACAGTAAATTGTTTACTTGGGGTCTTAAAGGTGGTAATTTGTATAAAATTCACATGGGTGTATCTATGGAAAAGAGGAGATGGAATTAATAAGTGTTCACTTCTTCCTTCTCCCTTTCGAACAGTGTATACTGTTACTTTATTGCATTTGCCATTTGCTTGTATTTGTTATATTTTTGTGTTCGAATTAAACTATCTATCTATCTATCTATGAAGTAAAGCGGAGGAAGAGCATTTGTATGACTCATTCTAACCCAAGTGATAAGAGATTGTGAAATGATGGCGGTGGTGGTGTTTGGATGAACAGTAACATTCGCTTTCTTTTCCCCTCACTTGCAGTGACTGCATGAAAAGTTGCTTTTTCAACATTTATTACCTCCGATTCATCACAGTCTGCTGTTGTCCGTTGTTATTTAATGAACATAAACACAGGATGAACACAAATCATTCTATTCATCGGCAGAAACCTGTTTTGGCAATGGAACAACACATTCAAATCAGCACACAAGGAAAAAATTGTCCATCACTGCGCCAGCGACGTCGGTAATGGCGTCAATGGCATCAACGTGATGCGGGTGCATAAATCCAGCTTTAGTGTGATACCTACTGGCCAGGAGGTCAGACTCTTGTGCCTATCACCTTATAAAGCCTTGAATTTATCCTCCACCGGTCAAAGACCAAAGGGGGATAAATCATAGTTTGGTTCTGCCCCAGTAATTACAGTGGGGTAAAAAAGTATTTAGTCAGCCACCAATTGTGCACGTTCTCCCACTTAAAAGATGAGAGAGGTCTCCAATTTTCATCATAGGTATACCTCAACTATGAGAGACAAAATGAGAAGAAAAAAATCCAGAAAATCACATTGAAGGATTTTTAAAGAATTTATTTGCAAATTATGGTGAAAAATAAGTATTTGGTCAATAACAAAAGTTCATCTCAATACTTTGTTATATACCCTATGCTGGCAATGACAGAGGTCAAACGTTTTCTGTAAGTCTTCACAAGGTTTTCAGACACTGCTGCTGGTATTTTGGCCCATTCTTCCATGCAGAGCTCCTCTAGAGCAGTGATGTTTTGGGGCTGTCACTGGGCAACACGGACTTTCAACTCCCTCCAAAGATTTTCTATGGTGTTGAGATCTGGAGACTGGCTAGGCCACTCTAGGACCTTGAAATGCTTCTTACAAAGCCACTCCTTCGTTGCCCGGCCGGTATGTCTGGGATAATTGTCATGCTGAAAGACCCAGCCACATTTCATCTTTAATGCCCTTGCTGATGGAAGGAGGTTTTCACTCAAAATCTCACGATACATGGCCCCATTCATTCTTTCCTTTACACGGATCAGTCGTCCTGGTCCCTTTGCAGAAAAACAGCCCCAAAGCACGATGTTTCCACCCCCATGCTTCACAGTAGGTATGGTGTTCTTTCTCCTCCAAACACGACAAGTTGAGTTTTTACCAAGAAGTTCTCTTTTGGTTTCATCTGACCATATGACATTCTCCTAATCCTCTTCTGGATCATCCAAATGCTCTCTAGCAAACTTCAGAAGGGCCTGGACATGTACTGGCTTAAGCAGGGGGACACATCTGGCACTGCAGGATTTGAGTCCCTGGCGGCGTAGTGTGTTACTGATGGTAGCCTTTGTTACTTTGGTCCCAGCTCTCTGCAGGTCATTCACTAGGTCCCCCCGTGTGGTTCTGGGATTTTTGCTTACCGTTCTCGTGATCATTTTGACCCCACGGGGTGAGATCTTACGTGGAGCCCCAGATCGAGGGAGATTATCAGTGGTCTTTTATGTCTTCCATTTTCTAATAATTGCTCCCACAGTTGATTTTTTTCACACCAAGCTGCTTACCTATTGCAGATTCAGTCTTCCCAGCCTGGTGCAGGTCTACAATTTTGTTTCTGGTGTCCTTTGACAGCTCTTTGGTCTTGGCCATAGTGGAGTTTGGAGTCTGACTGTTTGAGGTTGTGGACAGGTGTCTTTTATACTGATAATGAGTTCAAACAGGTGCCATTAATACAGGTAACAAGTGGAGGACAGAGGAGCCTCTTAAAGAAGAAGTTACAGGTCTGTGAGAGCCAGAAATCTTGCTTGTTTGTAGGTGACCAAATACTTATTTTCCACCATAATTTGCAAATAAATTCTTTAAAAATCAGACAATGTGATTTTCTTGATTTTTTTTTTTCCCTCATTTTGTCTCTCATAGTTGAGATATACCTATGATGAAAATTGGAGACCTCTCCCATCTTTTAAGTGGGAGAACTTGGACAATTGGTGGCTGACTAAATACTTTTTTGCCCCACTGTATATTGAAAAGGTGAAAACTGCCCTCAGTCAGTAAGTTTTGGGTTCTTCAAAGAAAATAGAGGAGGGGGATATTGCACTCACTTCAGAGTGATCTTGTGTACATTTCCAAAGTTGTGTAAGATGAATGAAAGGGGTGTGTGTGTGTGTGTGTGTGTGTGTGTGTGTTGTCTGGAAAGATTGTATTTCAAATCAAGAGGACAGCTTTACAGTGAGTTTTCCTTAAACCCAACCGTGTTAGTTATTGTTTGTCATTTGGTTTGTAATCAGCTGACAGGACCACAGAGTACACAGAGGTTCCCTTGGATGCTCTGGATATTTCTGCTGCTGACAGTCTGACTCTTTCTCCTCAGAATGGTAAGTTTAAGCTGAATGTGTTCCTGTTTACCAGTTATCTTAAGGGATCAGTTAACCTCCACTATTGAATTTACCTGTAATGATATTTATTCCTTTATATTTATTCCTTCTCATAAACATAAAAGAGCTACTGGATATTGTCATGTGGCAGTGTGGCAACACAAGAAAATGTCAGCAGCTATAACGCTCTCTAAAATTCATGAGGAAGTTGTGGCTTGTTGTTCCCTTATTCAAAGCACCTTTTAACTGTATCTGTGTGCAGATTTCATTCTACCAATGATGAGAGAATTGAAACATGAGTGGTCTTTTTTTTTCAGCTAAACTTTATTAATTGATAGCTGTACACCTGTCAGTCTAGTCCAAAGGGAGAATGTGTACAGTCTATTGTGAAGAAAAGTGTCCCTCTGAGAAAGCAAAAGCAGTTGTTGTTAAGGTATTACTAGGCAGATAAATGGAGTGCTGGTGAAAAAAAACATGTTCTTTAGCAGCTCACTTCATAATGACATACACGCTGAGTTTATTTGTACTCTTTAAAGAAACGAGTGGATTGAACTTCGTGGATAATACTACGTCACAAAACAAGAAACCCTGCCTTCATTTCTTTAGTTTAGCAAAACAAACTGTCTCCTTTCTTGTGATTGGGTAAAGTTTTCCGAGTTGGCCAGTCATATTAGGGCAGGGGTTCCCAACCTTTTTTGGGTCGTGACCCCATTTTGACATCACAAATATCTCGTGACCCCAGAGACATTTTTTTTGCTATAATTATTTTTTGATCATGTTTGTTATACTGTCTTACAAATACAGAGTAGCCAGATTAGTGCACAAAGTGTCATTTTATTTTCTCTGATCAGGATGTACAGTTAGTGCAACTTGTATTTAAAAGGCTTAAAATTAATACTGAGCAAACAATTTCTCAAACAATGAATTGTGGAAAAAAAAAAAAGCTGCAGCATCTTAAACTGGCCACAGTGAACATTTGAAAGATGGACAGTATCATAGTGCTTCAGTTTCAGCTTCAGTCATGTCTTTTATATATTATTATCCTCTCAACTCACCACATTTAATGGGATGGCTGAGCCTGCACACCTCGCTGCAGCTTTTCAAAGTTAGGTGCTGTAGTAGACACAGCGCATCTCATCTCTGACGTAACATCCAGTTATGAACGGTACTTTGACTTCATACACACAAGGGCACTGAATCCAGCTTCACACAAATATGTGCTTCCAAAAGGAACCAACATTTTTAAAGCACACAGTGAGATCTCTGGGTACTCATCTCTTGCTCCAAACCAGAATTCGTCCATGGCCACTCGCGAATGTATTCTCTGATGCGTTTTGTCACATGACAGTTCAATCAGCTGTTCAACAGCAGTGGCAGGCAGGTCCACTGCGCCTGCAACACAGTGAAATGGATCCCTCACCCAGTCAAACATTGACGTATTCACATCTGGAAAATAAGTGGTGAAGTGCTCTTCCAGGTGTTTCAGGTGGCTGCACATCTCCTTTGTGCAACACTTATTGATGCTGTTGTCTTTTAAAAACTGACTCAGCTTGGGGAAAGGGGTGAAGTTTGCCTTTAAAAGGCTTTCTCTCCAGTATGTGAGCTTTCCCCTGAATCCATCAATGCGATCACTCATCTGCATGACATTCTTGTTTTTCCCCTGCATGCTTGTGTTAAGTTCGTTTAGTTTTCCAAAGATGTCCGTTACATATGCAAGCAGGCACATTTTCTGCTGGTCACACAGAAAGTCGACAAAATCAGTTTTTTCCACATCCATGGAAAATGCCAACAGTTTGTTTCTCAGCTCGAAAACACGCTCCAACACCTTACCCCTGGACAACCACCGTGCCTCTGTGTGAAACAGTAAATTTTCATATTCAGAGCCCATGTCGACGCATACTTTTGCAAACGGACATGTGCGCAGAGGATGTGGCTTGATGTAGTTCACCATGGTTACGACCTGCTGCAGTATGTCTGCGACGGGCGCACTCAGTTCTTTAGATGCCAGCTGTTCACGGTGAATCATGCGGTGATTCCATATTGCAGATGGGGCCCGCTGGGTGACAAGTGTCCGCAAACCACTTCGCCATCCCACCATAGACGGAGCCCCGTCTGTGCAAAATCCCACCATACGCTCCCAGGGAATTCTGTTTTTCTCCATAAAATCGGCAAGGACATCGTACATTGCTTGAGCAGTCTCATGTTCAGGAAGAGGGAGACAGTACAAAATATCCTCATGAATTGCATTCTCCTGCATGTAACGAACAAATGTCAAAGCATGAGCATTTTTCCTTCTGTGCTAACATCCATTTGAAGAGCATAGGCTGGGGAATTGCAAAGTTTTTCTGTCGGCGTGCTCTCTTGGTCATCAGCGATTACATCAATCCTTCTTTTCACTGTGTTAGGTATCGTCTTCAGTTTTTGAGCTTCTCCCTTCCCGCACATCGTTTTTACCATTTCGATGGCAGCTGGCAATATTAATGTCTCAGCGATAGTGTGCGGCTTCATAGCCCTAGCAATGAGATAGCTCACCTCAAAAGATGCTTTCAGGGCCTGCTCACTAACAGTCACAGTTTTTTTTTAAAGTACACTCGCTGCTTGTTCAACTCGGCGTATTTATTTTCGAAAAAGATATCGGCTTGCCGACATGTTCTCTGTGTGTTGTCTCAAAATGCCTTTTGAGTTTGTTGGGTTTCATGCTCTCCGCAGACAGGACACTACCACACAGCAAACACTTTGGCCTCTCGTCATTGTGTTCAATGACACTCGTAAATCCATATTTCAGGTAGCTTTCGTCATATTTTCTCTGTGTTTTTCCTCCTGGAACTGTCTTCACAGGGGCAGGCGGGCGAAGAAATCTCTCCACTTTTCCCTACTGACTAGGTTGTGTTTACACAGTTAGCGGGAACTCAAATAGGGGTCACGTGATCGCCGCTGTCAATCAAGATGTGCCAGCTCCGATATTTTTATATACTACATTTTATTTGAACTGATTTTATATTGAAAGTGAAAGAATATAGTTCTTTAAGAGTGTGTGTGGAGCTTTAATCAAAATTTTTAAAAAAATAATAATTAGTTGGAAAAAAAATTTTATCAGTAATTTTTTTTTATCAATTATTAGACATTTCAGGCGACCCCATTTGAATTCCACGCGACCCCAAGGTTGAAAACCCCTGGATTAGGGAGTCATTAATATTAATGACAGACTGAAAACCAATTGTTTAAGACAGAACTTTACATACAGCTTTTTGATGCGCTGTAAAACAAAACAACACAGACATGTTTTTTTGGTCTTTAAAACTACACATGTATATTCTTGAGAATGTCAACACTAATTTATTGAAAATGTACAATATGGGAGCTTTAATTTAGACACTAAGAGACAGAGGATGTTTGGCAATATACTGTACATAAAATTACTGAAATAATTCATCAGTTATCAAGCTTCTAATTGTTGAGGGTTGGTGCCATTGAATAAATGTCTCCTTTTATGCAGATTTTTATGGCCACTTTCAGTCACTAAACTTCAGGATCAGTTAAGACCTCCTCACCTTTCCCCTCTGCAGATGGAAGCGATGCAGGAGACACAGAGCGGCTGGAGGAGCTGCCGCTCTGCAGCTGCAGGATGGAGGCTCCTCGGGTCGACAGCACCAGCCACCGGGTCAGCAGACAGTGTATGGCCACTGAGAGCATCGACGGGGAGGTTTGTCTCTGTGTTTGTTCCTTGTTTTCACTCTACAGAGGGTTACTTGATACCATTATGGGACTAAAATAATGTATGAATAGTTGATCAAAGATGGCCTGAAGATCAAGATTATTTTCATGTCCTTTGATACAAGGAGAACAGCAGTACACAGTGAGAACATTTCTCAACACAGTAATACTGTATGTTCTAAAGTAAAAAAAACACATAAGCTACAGGAGGTAAGTTTTGTTTTAATGTTCTTACTGCTAGCCCCATTAGCTCACAAACTACGTGGACTTGAAATGGATTAGTTACATTAAGTGGGATTACATGAACCCCATTGTTCCACTTATAATTAATAAAAATGCCTTAATTAGAACAGACTGTCCCAGTCAGAAATTTCAGAATGAGCAGGTTGGTGTAGAAGGAAAACATTACTCATGTAAACAATTATTCTGAACATTTATCCCTTTCTGTGCATGTGCGACTTGAATGGGGAGAACTTCAGGTCACATGATGAGCTTCTAAAATGCATTGAAACAGGGCAACTGCAAAACAAAATTGGTCTGTGGCTGAAAACACTTGTTTTGTTGGAAATATTGAGTTTAACATTGAACACCTCAATGGTCAAGGGGCTCGCAATAATGAGTCTTTCAGTCAAGTATTTGAAAAGTTGGACAAAGCTAGAATCCACCAAGCCATCAAGCAAATCAACAACTGCTGGAGAAGTCAAAGTTCAAAAGTTAACATTGCAGTTGCGCTATGGTAAATGCTACATTTACTATTACTATAAAATGAGTAAAGCTTGGGCCACCAAACCTGGTACACAGGTTCACTCTGAGACCATGACCTCTGACTACAGGTTTGGGGTCAAAAGGTCAAAGGTCAAGATTGGCACTCCCTTACTGTAGAATGTGTAAAGCTCTCTAAGGTCACCAAACTTGCTACACGGGTTCACCTTGGGATCCTGCCCTACAACTATGGGTTGTATACTTTGTTGTATATTCGTGGATGGTGGACTTATCATAATTTGATTCTGCCACAGTAATTATATTGAAAAGTTGAAAACTGCTCTGGCAGTAAGTATTGGTATCGTCAAAGAAAATGGAGGTGGGGGTTATTGCACTCGCCTTAGAGTGCTCTGTTATCATTTGTGTAATATTGCCAAGATTAGGAACATCTGGTAATCCACGCTTTTGTTAGCTCTAGGTTAGATTACTGTAACTCTTTATTATCAGGCTGTCCTGAAACATCTCTAAAAAGTCTTCAGTTGATCCAAAATGCTGCAGCTAGAGTTTTAACAGGTACTAGAAAGAGAGGTCATATCTCTCTGGTTCTGGCCTCCCTTCATTGGTTTCCCTTAGAGTTTAGAATTAAGTTTAAAATCCTTCTCCTCACTTACAAAGCTCTAAATAATTAGGCCCCTTGTTATTTAAAAGATCTGATAGTACCTTATCATCCTAAATGAGCACTACTCTCCCAAAATGCAGGATTACTTGTAATGCCTAGAATCTCTTCAAGTACAATGGGAGACAGAGCATTCAGATATCAGGCTCCTCTCCTTTGGAACCAGCTGACAATCTGGATTCAGGAGTCGGACTTGATCTCTGTTTTTAAGAATGGTTTTAAAACTTTCTTTTTTGACAAAGCCTATAGTTAGGGTGGGATCAGGTGACCCTGAACCTTCCCTTACTTATGCTGCTTATAAGTTTAGACAGCCAGGTTACCTTCAACAATGCACTAAGCTTCACTCCTTTCTTCACTCTCAATGTAGTATTTTTGCTGGTCATTAACATCTGTTTGTTCGCTCCCATAGACTGAGTCCCTGTCTTGCTGTTTGCTCTCTACATAAAGCGGAGTCCCCGTTGTGCTGTTCGTTCTCTCCATGTCTGGTATTTTCTTCTTCTCTATCCCCTCACCCCCCAGCCAGTCATAGCAGACGACTGCCCCTCCCTGAGCCTGGTTCTGCTGGATTTCTTCCTGCTAAAAGGGAGTTTTTTATTAATATGGCTGTGTTCTTATAGAGAGCCAGCTGGCTGGCTGGCACAGCTACTGACGCCGCCGAGGACACAGTCCAAGGGCGGATAATTTTTTCACACATAAGGAGTTGTTCAGAACTCCTTATAAGAACTCCTGATACAAAGATATAGAGTGATGATAATCAAGTCAGTGGCTTAATGTACCTGTAAGCTGGTTGCCAACTGACAATCAAATCTAAAAGAAGAAGAAGAAAAGGGAGTTTTTACTCTCCACCATCGCAAAGTGCTTGCTCACAGGGGATCACCTGATTGCTGGGTCTTCCTGCAATTGTGAGGATTTCCCCTACAGTTTGACAGTGCTATGAGATGACTGTTGTTGTGAAATGGTGCTATATAAATAAAGTTGAATTGAATGAGTTTAAAAAAAGTTCAAGCACCTTGGATGCCTCCTGTTTAATGTGATTCAGGCATGTTCCACCGGGAGGAGATGAACAAATCCTCTGGAGACTAATGGTTCCTACTAATGGAGACGTGACGTGGGAGAAGGCCAGATACAGGAACCGTTCTTACCAAAGTTCCTGTCCAATTAAAAATGGTTCTTATAGTGAAAGTGGGGCTTATACCTCTCTGTTGGCCTGGGGACATTTCATTGTTAAATGAGCTGAAGGCGATGGGCACCTCTTCTTAAACTTAAATGCAGACCCATTGACCAGCATTAAAAAAAGATGGATGAATTGGTGAATGAGTTATTTTTTCATTTCATTTTATGTTTTTTTGATTATAGTATGGCAGTATCTCAGTTTCACGAGATGCAGTGCATCCAGAAAGTATTCACAGTGCTTCACTTTTTCCACATTTTATGTTACATCCTTATTCCAAAATGTACTTAATTCATTTTTTTCCTCAAAATTCTACACACAATACCCCATAATGACAATGTGGAAAAAGTTTTTTTTTTTTTTTAGATTTTTGCAAATTTATTAAAAATAAAAGACTGAGAAATCACATGTACATAAGTATTTACAGCCTTTGCCATGGGGCTCAAAACTGAGCTCAGGTGCATCCTGTTTCCACTGATCATCCTTGAGATGTTTCTACAGCTTAATTGGAGTTCACCTGTGGTAAATTCAGTTGATTGGACATGATTTGGAAAGGCACACACCTGTCTATATAAGATTCCACAGTTGACAGTGCATGTCGGAGTACAAACCAAGCATGAAGTTAAAGGAATTGTCTGTAGACCTCGGAGACGGGGTTGTCTCGAGGCAGAAATCTGGGGAAGCGTACAGAAAAATTTCTGCTGCTTTGAAGGTCTCAATGAGCACAGTGGCCTCCATCGTCCATAAATGGAAGAAGTTCGGAACCACCAGGCCTCTTCTGAGAGCTGGCCAGCCATCTAAACTGAGCGACTGGGGGAGAAGGGCCTTAGTCAGGGAGGTGGCCAAGAACCCGATGGTCACTCTGTCAGAGCTCCAGCGTTCCTCTGTGGAGAGAGGAGAACCTTCCAGAAGGAAAACCATCTCTGCAGCAATCCACCAATCAGGCCTGTATGGTAAAGTGGCCAGACGGAAGCCACTCCTTAGTCAAAGGCACATGGCAGCCCACTTGGTGTTTGCCAAAAGGCAACTGAAGGACTCTCAGACCATGAGGAACAAAACTCTCTGGTCTGATGAGACAAAGATTGAACTCTTTGGTGTGAGTACCAGGCGTCATGTTTGGAGGAAACCAGACACCTCTCATAACCAGGCCAATACTGTCTCTACAGTGAAGCATGGTGGTGGCAGCATCATGCTGTGGGGATGTTTTTCAGCGGCAGGAACTGGGAGACTATTCTGGACAGAGGGAAAGATGAATGCAGCAATGTACAGAGATCCTGGATGAAAACCTGCCCCAGAGCGCTCTTGACCTCAGACTGGGGCGATGGTTCATCTTTAGCAGGACAATGACCCAAAGCACACAGCCAAGATATCGAAGGAGTGGCTTCAGGACAACTCTGTGAATATCCTTGAGTGGCCCAACCAGAGCCCAGACTTCAGGTTCAGGTTACTTTATTTGTACCCGTAGGTAGATTTGTTTTGCAGTCTGGTGACATCCATATTTACAAGTCACAAATTACATTCAGCATAGACACAAACACAGGCACATATGAAGCTGACTATAAACATGATAAGAATACTCAAGGCTCCATCAATCAGGGTATAAAAAGACAAAGACATGGGAGAAAAACCAGAGATAAGAGAGAAGGGTCATATTAAAAGTTAAAAACTAGTCAAAGAGGTTAAAAACTCAAAGGTCTAAAACCCAATAAAATATTTAGAACCCAAGTGACATCCTACAAAAATAAGTAAATATAAAATGGAGTTAATAAATAGGTACCTAAATTATGTACAATATATTTTTACAGCTTGTTCAACTCTTTGACAGCAGCAGGGACAAAGCTGTTTTTGTAGCGCTGGGTTGTACTTTTTGGGACAGCAAACCTCCGTCTTGAGGGAAGAAGCTGAAAGTAGTAGTGCAAAGGGTAGGAGTCATCATTTAAAATGGAGGTAGCCATCCTCTGTACTTGAATGGTGTACAGGGATGTCAGGCTCAGCTGTGGCTCACCAAGCAAACGACTGGACCATCTAACTACCTGATCCAAGGATTTCCTCTGTTTCAGTTTTATCTGACCAAACCATGACACTAAAGAAAAGGATAAAACAGATTCAATAAAAGCCCGATAAAACATTGTCATTATGGTTCGGTCAACTTGCAAGCGTGCAAGTTTTCTCAAGCAATGCAAATGTTGCTGACCCTTTTTGCACACCCTTTCACAGTTCTCTTCAAAGTTTAAATTACTATCAATAATGGTTCCAAGATATTTGTAGGATTGTACACATTCAGTGGTCTGGCCTTTTAGTACGGTGACTTTGTGCCTGGGATTTTTCCTCCTAAAGTCAATAATCATGTCTTTAGTTTTTGTCGTATTCAGCTGCAGGTAGGAATCCTCACACCAGTGAACAAAATCATCAGCTACTGGGCCGTAGCCACTCTCACCATCCTGGAGGAGACTGACAATAACTGAGTCATCAGCATACTTTATAATGTGTCTGTTGTCATGTCTGCTCCGACACATGTTTGTGTACAGGATGAAGAGTAGTGGTGACAACACACACCCCTGAGGAGAGCCAGTAGAAGAGCGCTTTAGATCAGACAATATACCATTGACCCTTACTCTCTGCGTCCTGTTGGTTAAGAAATCCAGAATCCAACCCACCAGATTATTGCTCAGATCAAATTGCTGCAGGAGCCTTTCAACTAAGATATGAGGTTGGATTGTATTAAAGGCGGAGGAAAAGTCCACAAATAAAAGTCTGGCGTGTGTCCCATTAAAATCCAGATGTTTAAAAAGCATGTTAAACAGAGTGACAGTGGCATCCTCCACTCCTCTGTGAGGCCTATAGGCAAACTGCAGAGGATCCAATGCATGCTCAGTCTGCTTTAGGACCTCACATCTGACCAGTTTTTCAAAAATTTTCATTAAAATTGAAGTCAAAGCAACTGGTCTAAAGTCGTGAGACTTGAATCCAATTGAACATTTCTGGAGAGATCTGAAAATGGCTGTGCACCGACACTTCCCATCCAACCTGATGGAGCTTGAGAAGTCCTGGAAAGAGGAATGGGCGAAACTGCCCAAAGATAGGTGTGCCAAGCTGGTGGCATCATATTCAAAAAGACTTGAGGCTGTAATTGATGCCAAAGGTGCATCAACAAAGTATTGAGCAAAGGCTGTGAATACTGATGTACACATGATTTCTTAGTTTATTTTTTAATAAATTAGCAAAAATCTTTAAAAAAAAATAATTCATGTCATTATGGGGTGTTGTGTGTAGAATTTTGAGGAAAAAATGAATTTATTCCATTGTGGAATAAAGCTGTAACATAATAAAATGAGGAAAAAGTGAAGCACTGTGAATACTTTTCAGATGCACTGTATGTGCACAAAAGCTTCCCTATCCTTATTTTGTTTATAAAATCAGGTTCACTTGGCTTTATTGGGGATAAATTCCATTTTTATTAAATCTCTCTCTCTCTCTCCCTCCCCTGTTCTTCAGCTGCGAGCTTGTATCAATCACACTATTAAAGGGGAGACCATGCGGCCATCCAGTCGGGTTCCCCTCATGGTGCTTTGCGACACTCATCGCTCACACATGGTCAAACACCACTGCTGCCCTGGCTGTGGATATTTCTGCATAGCAGTAAGTACTCAAACCAACCACTGTAACCTTTTTGTCAGTATTGTCTATTTAATTTGGTTTTGGCACTAAATGGAGACATTCTTCATCATAGTAACAGTGCTGATTACAATTGTTATTCATAAATATTTGTCTCCATGTCATAGTTGATGTATTTCATCTATTGAAATAAGGGAAACTGATTTGATGGAGATTCTGGAAGATGTTTTGATTCCTCCACCTCTCTTTCTGATGCTCTGTACTTTATTAGAATTAACTGAAGCAGTTGTCTCTTTGTGAGTGTACTACTCACCTCTCAAGGGGTGTTGGACGGGGGGGGGGGCGCAAGGGTACTCTTTACCCAGGGTCCACTGCAGGGAGGGGCCCACAAAAAAGCCTGGAATGAAAACATTTTTCTGTGTTGCATTCTTTGAATTTCTAATTAATTAATGTTATAGTAAAATTCACCCTGGCTGAATGAAGTGTTTGAGAGACTGAATTTTGCATTAACAGTAATGATGGTTGTTTTCTGAGGCCCCAATCACCCCTTTAAAAAGTTGCAAAATAGTTTAGTCCACACACCTGCACCCGGTTAATTGAACTGCAGGACTAATTGCACAGCAACCTGCAGCCTATTCCTGCAGCACGTCTGCTTCCTCAGCCAGGTTAGTGCATCATTTATTTATTTATTTATTTAATTTAGTGATTGATTTATTTGAACATAAAGACAAAAAAAAAAATTAAAAACAAGGAATCAAAACCAAAAAAAAAAAATAAGCATAAAAAAGCCTTGTTCAAAAAGAAGGGGAAGAAGCCAGCACTTATATAGTCCCACCCCTTCTCCATACCCAATAAATTATATCATTCTAGTCATTATCCATCCCATAATTACATTCATTATACAATGCCATAATATATAATGCATCTTATAATTAAATTATGCAATATAAATGATACAATGATAGTGTATAGTGACAATAATACTAATGTCTAATAATAATAATAATAAGTAAATACTTCTGGTATGTTTAATATAATTACCTCCGCCAAGGAGGTTATGTTTTCACCAGCGTTGGTTTGTCTGTCTGTCTGTTTGTTAGCAAGATAATTCAAAAAGTTATGGACGGATTTTCATGAAATTTTCAGACATTGTCAGAAATGGGGTATCCTACAGATGATTAGATTTTGGTGATGATCTGAGAGTGCATACCTCCACCAAGGGCTTTTTTGTATTTGTGCAGCAGGATTACACAAAAACTATTGGATGGATTTGGATGAAATTTTCACCAGAGGTGCTTCTTGGCCGAGAGAGGAACCCATTACATTTTGGTGATGATCTGAGAAGGCATACCTCAGCCAAGACTCTTATCTTCTCACAGTGTGTTAGCAACAATACTCCAAAACTGATGGACAGACTTTGATGCAATTTTCACCACAAGTGGCTGTAGGCCTACACACAAAGTCATTATATTTTGGAGGTGATCCATGAGAAACGGAAGGAGCCTTGGCGGAGGTATGCGCTCTGAGTGCTTTTCTAGTTATAGATGATATTATCATCATCATAATGACTATTTATACCACCATATATCTCCACATGGCTTACAATACCTAGGCGCCATCCTGAGTATGACGTTAAACTGCATCCTGGCGAGGGGGTCTGTTGGACTAGGAGAATGATGGAGTGCCTCTTAACCCTTGCTGATACTCCCAGGTGTCCCTTGGGCAAGGACTAGTACCTGTTAGCCTCCCTTACCAGGGTTACGGTAAAACTCTCCAACAACTTTGTGCGTTATAAGCCCCTAAGGGGGACCAAGGGTTAAAGTGGTTCCGAGCACCCACTTGCTGATCATATGAGGTGACAAATGGGGCAACTTGTTTGCTGTGAGTTGCGACCCGTGTCAGTGGAGGAAGAGATCCTGGTTCTTGAGGAATGTGTCTTGCTGCAGCTTTCACAAGTCCAACACCATGCTTTGACTCCTACTTCACTTAGACGGGAGGTTGGAAGGGCCCAGTCCAATCCATCGGCTTGTCAAGGTCTACTCTGGGATGTCTTTTGTCAGTATAACATATCCTAATCCCAGAAGCCTATGGCGGAGGGTCAGTCGAGTAATTTGCACTTTTGTGCTTTATTGCTCGAGTATACCATCCCTGTATCCCTGGTGCATAACCTGCAGGAAGTCCGCGGCTCTGTGCATCCCCTTGTAGGGCTCCGAGGAGGGTGGGGAGCAGGGATGATGAATCATACTCTATAAAGTATGGCTACTAAACAAACCCTTAAAAAAACGAATGTTGGAAGACGATGTGGGTGACCCAGGAATTAGCAGGATGGCTCTTTCAAGTGGTGATCATTGACTGAGTCTTATTGTTTTAGAGTCGCTCTCATCAGATATGTCGCTTTCTAAGCTGTCCCCTTTTGCTGTACAGAAAGGAATTTCAGGTATTGCAGGGTCAGTTAAGGATGTTAAAACTGAGGTCTGGCCAGATTTTGGTGGAATGCTTAAAGAAATCCCATTCTGAAAATTTGTTGCGGTGTAATATGCTGGCTGGTGTTCGAATGAAGGCTTTTCCTCACCCTTCTCTAAACAGCTACAAAGGAGTAATTCGTACTCGAGAACTCTATGATATGGAAGAGGATGAAATAGCCTCAGAACTGCAACAACAAGGAGTAACGCATGTGAAGAGGATAACCATTAAAAAAGATGACCGAACAGTAAAAACTGGCACTTACATTCTGACGTTCAACTGGCTTCAACTCCCAGAAAGAATCCAAATAGGATATCTGAGTGTAACTGTTGATACCTTTATTCCAAACCCATTGAGATGTTTTAACTGCCAAAAGTTTGGCCATGGCTCCGCAGGATGTAGGAATAAACCAGTCTGCTTGGAGTTGTGGAGAGGAAAGGCATGAGTTGGCCTGCACAACACCTCCCAAATGTAGTAACTGTTTAGGCAATCATGCAGCACCATCGAAGGAATGTCCTTGTTGGATCAAGGAAAAAGTGTCAAATGTACTAAGAAAATTAGCTACCCTGAGGCACGTAAACTGGTAGAAGGTTTCCCCAAGTATAAATCCAGCAGACTTTCTCCTCTGTTGTGAAACCTAAGATGCAGCCTGCTGAGTGCCAGACAGATCTGACCTGGTTAACTAAAGATAAGCCCTCATTATTAAGTAGTATTAAAAATTCCGGAGTCCCAGTTAAAAGTAAAACGAGCACTCAAAGCCTGACTACAATAAGTCAACCCTTAAGTCAAAGTCTAAGTAAGTCCGCAGAACAAAACCAATCATCAAAAGAAAAGAAAAAATCCAGCTCCTCTACTCAGGCAAAATCAAGCCAAGAAAATAAATTGCAAAAAAATGGGAATCCAGAAGATGCAGAAATGTCTGAAGTCACAACTTGCCGTAGTCACAGCCCCTCCCCCCAAAGCAAGCATAAGGAGCGTGCTTTTGTTTTACGTATCTGATGGAGTGTAGCCACATTATCCAGTGGAACTGTTGTGGCTTTAAGGCCAATTTCTCTGAAGTGCAGTGTTTAGCTGCTAGTTTTAATCCCCTTGCTTTTTGCCTTCAAGAAACTCTTCTATCAACCAACCCCATGTCTTTGAAACATTATACTATGTATAATACATATGGTCCAAATGTGCATCGTCCATCTGGTGTTTCAACAATTTTAGTAAGGAATGACCTAATTCACAGCCACTTGGCTTTAGTCTCCAACTTACAAGCAGTGGCAGTTCGTCTAACTTTGCATAAAGCAATAACCTTATGCTCTGTCTATATACCACCAGATATGATTGTGACACCAGAAAAATCTTGATGCCCTTCATAATCAGTTGCCATCCCCATACATCCTTATGGGTGATTTTAATGGTCATAATCCTCTGTGGGGAGGAATTTGCTCAAATGCAAAAGGCAATATACTGGGGGATTTTATTGCTAAAAATGATCTTTGTCTTTGGAACGATGGGTCTTACACATACCTCCACCCAGGACATGGAACCTATACTGCAATTGACCTATCTATATGTGATCCTGAGCTAGTGCTGAAATTCTCGTGGCGGGTCTTGGATGATCTTTGTGGAAGTGACCACTTTCCACTAATATTGACGTCTACAGAAGTGGCTGTGCAATCAAGAACTCCGCGATGGCAACTCAAAAAAGCAAACTGGTCTTCCTTTGTTTCTCTGTGCAAAGAGAAATTCAGCCAAAAACCTCAACCACACTGCCACTCTGTTCAGAGCTTTGCTCAAACCTTAATTACAATTGCAGATAAGACTGTCCCAAAAACATCAGCAAAGCCACATCGTAGGTCCAACCCATGGTTCAATGATGACTGCAAAAAGGCCATTGAGGCAAGGAAAAAAACAGAGAGGGTGTTCAGTAAACATCCAACAACAGAAAACCTGACCAGATTTAAAATCTATCAAGCTAAAGTACGCAGGATCATCAATGAAGCAACGAGACAGAGCTGGAGGGAATTTGTATCAAGCCTCACATCCAACACATCTACCAAAAAGATCTGGGATTTAATTGGAAAGATGAAGGGTAAGGAGACTGGGCTTCAAATGCAGCATATTAATCATCAGGGTAATCTGTTGACGACAAAATATGAAATGGCTAATCAACTAGCAAAATCGTTGTGAGAAGAATTCATCTATTGGAAACTATCGTCCTGAGTTCCAAATCATACAAGCACAAGAAGAACAAAAAGAAATAAACTTTTCTTCAGATAACACAGAACCATACAACCAAGATTTCACTATGGAAGAACTTTTGTTCTCAATAAGAAACTCTCATGACACTGCTGTGGGGCCAGATAAAATTCATTATCAGTTTTTACTGACTCCAGATCCTGTCTTCAGGCACTTGGGTTTTTAAAAACTGATCACCCCATTATTGTCCAGATTTTAGAGAACTAGGTTTTTTACAGAAACATAATGTTAATATCATCTTCTGTTGGATCCCCAGCCATGTTGGCCTGTCAGGTAACAAGGAGGCAGACAATGCTGCCAAGAGAGCCCTTACCCAAGAAGTCACTCAATGCCAGATCCCAGCCTCAGACCTCAGGCCTCTAATAACCTCCTATATTTTAAAGACGTGGCAGACTGAATGGGACACATGTACTGCAAATAAACTGCATGATATTAAGCCTGCCATAAGCCATAGACACTTGCATCACTTTCAAAAGCGACATGATGAGGTAGTGTACACTAGATGGCATATTGGCCACTCAAGGCTTACGCACAGCTTTTTATTAAAAGGTGAAGCACCACCATCTTGTCAATTTTGCTGAGGTTTTTTTTTTTTTTTTATCAATAAAGCACATTTTACTTGACTGTCCTGCTCTCATGACAGCCCTCCCCCAGCTGACTTTACCATCCAGACAGCTTGGCAAGAGGAATGGGAGACCAAGGAGGTCCCAAACAAACAGCTGGTGATAAACCCCAACCAACAGGTCCCGGGCACCAACCTCCCAAGGAGACAGTGGTCTACACTCAATCGCTTCAGGACTGGACATGGCCCCTGCTTGGCCAGCCTTCACAGATGGGGCAGTAGCCCTAGCCCACTGTGCGCATGTGGAGAGGAGCAAACTATGGAACACATCATAGAGGCTTGCCCGCTCCAAAGACTGGAAGGAGGATTACACACCCTCCATGCAGCGGGCCAGGAGGCGGCTGCTTGGCTTGAGGACTTTGCATTCGCTAAATAAATAAATAAATGACAGCAAGACAATGTTTTTATACTCAAAAGTCACTGAAGGATATTTTTAATAAGGCACCACCAAAGAAAATTTTAGGTTTTTAGGACATGTGCATCTGAAGCATGTTATTTAATTTTTCTGTTTTATTGTATCTACATATAGTGGGGTAAAAAAGTATTTAGTCAGCCACCAATTGTGCAAGTTCTCCCACTTAAAAGATGAGAGAGGTCTCCAATTTTCATCATAGGTATACCTCAACTATGAGAGACAAAATGAGAAAAAAAAAAAAATCCAGAAAATCACATTGTCTGATTTTTAAAGAATTTATTTGCAAATTATGGTGGAAAATAAGTATTTGGTCAGTAACAAAAGTTCATCTCCATACTTTTATATACCCTTTGTTGGCAGTGACAGAGGTCAAATGTTTTCTGTAAGTCTTCACAAGGTTTTCACACACTGTTGCTGGTGTTTTGGCCCATTCCTCCATGCCGATCTCCTCTAGAGCAGTGATGTTTTGGGGCTGTCGCTGGGCAACACGGACTTTCAACTCCCTCCAAAGATTTTCTATGGGGTTGAGATCTGGAGACTGGCTAGGCCACTCCAGGACCTTGAAATGTTTCTTATGAAGCCACTCCTTCGTTGCCCAGCCGGTGTATTTGGGATCATTGTCATGCTGAAAGACCCAGCGATGTTTCATCTTCAATGCCCTTGCTGATGGAAGGAGGTTTTCACTCAAAATCTCACGATACATGGCCCCATTCATTCTTTCCTTTACACGGATCAGTCGTCCTGGTCCCTTTGCAGAAAAACAGCCCCAAAGCATGATGTTTTCACTCCCATGCTTCACAATAGGTATGGTGTTCTTTCTCCTCCAAACACGACAAGTTGAGTTTTTATCAAAATTCTCTTTTGGTTTCATCTGACCATATGATATTCTCCCAATCCTCTTCTGATCATCCAAATGCTCTCTAGCAAACTTCAGACGGCCCTGGACATGTACTGGCTTAAGCAGGGGGACACGTCTGGCACTGCAGGATTTGAGTCCCTGGCGGCGTAGTGTGTTACTGATGGTAGCCTTTGTTACTTTGGTCCCAGCTCTCTGCAGGTCATTCACTAGGTCCCCCCGTGTGGTTCTGGGATTTTTGCTCACCGTTCTCGTGATCATTTTGACCCCACGGGGTGAGATCTTGCGTGGAGCCCCAGATCGAGGGAGATTATCAGTGGTCTTGTATGTCTTCCATTTTCTAATAATTGCTCCCACAGTTGATTTCTTCACACCAAGCTGCTTACCTATTGCAGATTCAGTCTTCCCAGCCTGGTGCAGGTCTACAATTTTGTTTCTGGTGTCCTTTGACAGCTCTTTGGTCTTGGCCATAGTGGAGTTTGGAGTCTGACTGTTTGAGGTTGTGGACAGGTGTCTTTTATACTGATAACGAGTTCAAACAGGTGCCATTAATACAGGTAACGAGTGGAGGACAGAGGAGCCTCTTAAAGAAGTACTTACAGGTCTGTGAGAGCCAGAAATCTTGCTTGTTTGTAGGTGACCAAATACTTATTTTCCACCATAATTTGCAAATAAATTCTTTAAAAATCCCTCAATGTGATTTTCTGAATTTTTTTTTTCTCATTTTGTCTCTCATAGTTGAGGTATACCTATGATGAAAATTGGAGACCTCTCATCTTTTAAGTGGGAGAACTTGCACAATTGGTGGCTGACTAAATACTTTTTTGCCCCACTGTATGTACCTCGCTGTATTTATTTATTCTTTCATTTATCATACTGTCTCTATATAATTTTAACTCAGTTTTCTTATTAGTTCTAATTTTGCCATGAAATAGGCATAGATGGCACTAAACAAGAACGCTCACTCACTCACTCACTCACAATACCCAGGCACAATAAGTAACCATATAATAATAACCATAATAATAGGTAGCCATATAGTAGTTACAATAACAACAGTAATAATAATAATAATACCACCTGGCCTATATAATACTTTAAATAATTCCATCCTAAACGACAATCATAATACTATAATACTGTTGTAATATTCTAACAATAATGATATCAATAATAATAGTACTCAGCATATACTGTATATTCAACAATAACTCAGCATATACATATTCAACAATAACAACCTTTCTTCATTAGACACACTGTAATATTACTATCCTTTATTTTTATATTCAAAAATCATTTCTTTATATGTTGATTTAAATATATGGATGTTTGGATACCGCCTGTGTTTCTCCCCCAACCCATTCAACAGTTTTACCCCACACACTGAGACACACAAAAACTTTTCCTAGTAGATCTTACTAGGTGCATTTTAAATTTTGTATTTCCCTTCTCTCTGACTAAAAAGATTTTGTATATTGTGTGCAAAAAGTTTTTACTGACTTTAAACATTAACTGTGCTGTATAATAACACAGGGTTACAAAAATAATTCTTTTGTAAGTTGTCTGTTTTTTCAACTGATTTAAGACAATTTTGCACCACTGAATCCGAAAATGACATCCGTTTCTCTCGATCAGGTGCCAAGTAAAAACCTGTACTTACTTAGTACTTATTACTGTGCATGTACTTACCTTTATATAAAGGTAAGTACATGTAAATTGAATGTTATGTCATCATTGTTCAAAATTCAGAGAATTTCAAGACATAAAAAAGAATTTTGCATCATATAAAGCAAAAATACCCGTACATGTAAACAAAAACGTATGAAACATGTGGCCATAATTCAAAAAGTTGACCTGATTGAGCAAAACCAATGTGATTTTTGGATTCAGCATATCAAAATTGTCCTAAATCAGCTAAAAAAGCTTAGACAATAAATTTGTTGTTGACTAGTGTAATCAACCAGATCCTGTAATTTCAGTAACTTCGAATGTAAAAACAATAAATTAGTATGTTCAAGATACCCTGTCATGTTCGGGGTTGTCACCCCGTCCATGACTTGTGGCTGTCAGGTTTGATTATTGTTTGTTAATTCCAGCTGGCAGATTGAGCCTTGCTCTCCGCCAGTCCTACAGCCACACCTCCTCCTCTCACCAGGCATTCACCAGCTCTATGGTTCACCACATACACACTCACACACTTATGCATGCACACACACTCATACATGCACACACACTCACACACATTCATCCAATTATCATTCATGCACCTGTTTGCCACACGGCTGGGTCTACTTGCTGTCATTAGGGCTTTGTAAAAATAGCAGGGCACTGCGACCAGCTGGCATAGCAGCTTAGCAACGTCAACTTTGGACATCCAGGCTCGCATCCGTTGGTTTACCCCTGGACTAAATTGTGTTGTTCCCTCAGAGCCTTTCCGCTCCAACACTATTGTAAGTCTTCTTTTGTGCCTTTTTCTCTGCTCCTGCCTGATTGGAGCACGTTAGGCATTCCCTTTGACCAACTAAGTTTGTAGCCGGGTGTCTCCCCCTTTTTTCACTGTGACTGTATTTGGACTTTCTGTACATTCACCCATTGTAAATAAACACGTTACTTACTCTGCATTTTGGGCTCACTGCCAATTTCTATGTTTGCTGCGAAATTATGCAGCGTACATGACATTAAGCTTCCCCCACAAAGAGCCCAAGCAGTAAGTAGCATGTTACTTTCATTTTTGTGTTTTTCCTACCTGCCACTGGAGTTATGGATTACTGGAGCGACGCGGAGCTGCACAGACTGGCCCGTCTGGAGGACACCTTCTCCCGGATATGAGGACAGTATTCTCCCGAGGCCATTCGCGCTGCTCAAAACACTGCAGCGGAGGTCCTGGAGCGTTGTCCCAATGTCTTGTTTTTCCCCTGAGTCGGCCAACATACTCCACGCAATCCTCACGTTACATGAAGAGATGCTGGGGAGGGAATTCCCAGTACAGGAGCCGTCTCCTACACGGAAGAGGCACTCACGGGAAAAGAAGTTTTCCTCCTTCCACAGCTCTCCTGCTCCTTCCACGGGTGAATGGAAGAAACGCTCTTCTCCATTCGCGGCCACCTTCCCCTCTGTTCCATCTCCTGCTCCAAGATGGCAGCCATCAGGTCAGCATCAGTGTCACCCGGAATCCTGGAGGAACAATCCAGCCCCATAAACTGCTCCTGCTCCAACACCGAGCCCTGTTACCCCCACAGCGGATCATCTCCAGTCCCGAGCAGTCCCGTCTGCAGGATCTCCCTCCGCATCCACTGTGAGGTCTTCCTCCTCGGTTTGTTCACCGGCAGCAGTGGGGCACCTGCTTTTTTTCACTGGGGTCTCCTATTCCTGTGGCGAGAGGGGCGGCTCCCATACCTTCTACCAAGGAGCCTAGCACCGCCTTTCCCGGACGGACGGGTGAAGAAGTCCAAACAGCAGCAGCTGCAATCAACACCATTAACTGGGAGAACAGGCAAGTATGTTTTCATTTGACTCACACTAATAATGAAATGTCTTTCCTGATTCAATTCAATTCAACTTTATTTATATAGCGCCATTTCACAACAACAGTCATCTCATAGCACTATCAACTGTAGGGGGGACCCCCACAGTTGCAGAAAGACCCCAGCAATCAGGCGATCCCCTGTGAGCAAGCACTTGGCGACGGTGGAGAGGAAAAACTCCCTTTTAACAGGGAGAAACCTCCAGCAGAACCAGGCTCAGGGAGGGGCAGTCATCTGCTGCGACTGGCTGGGGGGTGAGGGGATAGAGAAGAAGAAAAGAACAGACATGTAGAGAGCAAACAGCACGATGGAGACTCAATCTATGGGAGAGAACAAACAAATGTTAATGACCAGCAAAAAAAAAATATTTCATAGAGAGTGAGGAAAGGAGTGAGGCCCAGTGCATTACTGGAGGTCCCCCAGCTGACTAAACCTATTAGCAGCATAACTAAGGGAGGGTTCAGAAACACATGATCCCTCCCTAATTGTAGGCTATATCAAAAAGGTAGGTTTTAGCCCTATTCTTAAAAACAGAGATCGAGTCTGACTCTCGAATCCAGATTGGCAGCTGATTCCACAGGAGAGGAGCTTGATAACTGAAGGCTCTGCCTCCCATTGTACTTTTGGAGATTCTAGGTATTACAAGTAATCCTGCATTTTGAGAGCGTAGTGCTCTGTTAGGATAATACGGTAGTATCAGATCTTTTAAATAAAAAGGAGCCTGATTGTTTAGAGCTTTGTAAGTGAGAAGAAGGATTTTAAACTTAATTCTAAACTCTATGGGAAGCCAATGAAGGGAGGCCAGAACCGGAGAGATATGATCTCTCTTTCTAGTACCTGTTAAAACTCTTGCTGCAGCATTTTGGATCAGCTGAAGACTTTTTAAAGATGTTTTAGGACAGCCTGATAATAAAGAATTACAATAATCTAATCTCGAGCTAACAAAAGCGTGGATCAGCTTCTCAGCATCACTCTGAGACAAGATGCTCCTAATCTTGGCAATATTACGCAAATGATAGAAGGCAGTCTTAGAAACAAATTTAATATGTGAATTGAAGGACAAATCCTGATCAAAAATAACTCCAAGGTTCCTCACAGAGCTATTAAGAGCGAGTAACTGCGTCCAAACTGAAAGTTTGATTTGGAAAGGAATTTCTAAGGTTTTTTGGACCAACAAGAATGACTTCAGTCTTATCTGAATTTAATAGCAGGAAATTACAAGTCATCCAAGCTTTGATTTCCTTAAGACAGGCTTCTAACTTGGCTAATTGATTAGTATCATCTGGCTTCATTGACAGGTATAATTGTGTGTCATCTGCATAACAATGAAAATGTATACAGTGCTTTCTAATAATGTTGCCTAACGGAAGCATATATAAACTAAAAAGAGTAGGGCCTAGCACAGATCCCTGTGGAACTCCATGACTAAGCTTTGAGCTGAAAGAAAACTCATCATTTACATGAACAAACTGGAACCTATCAGATAAATAAGATCTAAACCACTGCAGCAAAGTTCCATTAAGTCCAACATAGTGTTCTAATCTATCAAGTAGAATATTATGATCAATAGTATCAAAAGCTGCACTAAGATCTAAAAGGACAAGTACAGAAACTAGTCCATTATCAGATGCAATGAGGAGGTCATTAGTGACCTTCGCTAAGGCTGTTTCAGTACTATGATGGATTCTAAACCCAGATTGAAACTCTTCAAGTAAACCATTTCCCTGCAGGTGGTCAAATAATTGCGTAGCAACAACTCTAAGATTTTTGAAATGAAAGGGAGATTAGAGATTGGTCTATAGTTAGCTAAAGCTCCTGGATCTAGCGTTGGCTTTTTGAGTAAGGGTTTAATTACAGCCGTTTTAAAAGCCTGCGGTACATGGCCTAAAGTTAATGAAGAATTGATTATATGAAGAATAAAGCTACCAATAAGTGGGAAGACTTCTTTAAATAACCTGGTAGGAATAGGATCTAAAAGACAAGTTGAAGGTTTGGATGAGGAAACTACTTTGTCTAACTCACAAAGGTCGATTGGAGTAAACTCATCAAGACAGACATCAATAGAAGGAGTTGTAGTAGTTACAGTATTTAAGTTAACTGTGGGAAGAATCTGATTGATTTTATCTCTGATGGATGAAATTTTATTATTGAAAAAGTTCATAAAGTCCTGACTAGTAAGCTCTAAGGGGATGCTAGGATTGACAGAGTCCTGACTCTTTGTCAACCTGGCTACAGTACTGAAAAGAAACCTGGGATTATTCTTGTTCTCTTCTATTAATGCAGAGTAATAACTCGTTCTAGCTTTTCTAAGAGATTTTTTTATAAATTAAAAGATGATTTCTCCAAGCTAAATAGATTTCATCTAAATTAGTAGAGCGCCATTTTCTTTCTAATTGACGAGTCTTCTGTTTTAAGCTACGAGTTTCTGTGTTGAACCAAGGAGTTAAAATTCTCTGATTAGACTTTTTCTTTTTTAAGGGGGCCACCAAGTCTAGAGCCTGATGCAGAGAAGCTGAAACACTATCCACCATGTTATCAATTACAGAAGGAGCAAGCTGTCTATAGCTTATTTCCGTTGTGTTGACACATGGCATAGAGGAAACAATCTGCATAAATTTGGAAACAGCATCATCTGAGAGGCATCTACTGTGATAATATTTTTCTTTAGGAGCCAAATAGTCAGAAATAGTAAAATCAAAGGTTAACAGACAATGGTCTGACAGTACAGGGTTATGAGGAGACACTACAAGATTTTCTATTTCTATGCCATATGTCAGAACAAGGTCCAATGTATGGTGGAGGTAATGAGTAGAATTTCCTACTTTCTGAGAAAACCCAATCGAGTCTAATATTGAATTAAAAGCCACATTAAGGCAGTCACTATCTACATCCACATGTATATTAAAGTCCCCTACTATAATTATTCTATCAGATTTCAGCACTAAATCAGCTAAGAAATCAGCAAATTCGGATAAAAATTCTGAATAGGTTGATGGGGGACGATAAACAATGGCAAATAAAATTGGGTTTAACCTGAAATTGCTAAAGTGCCCAATACTGAGGACCAGGCCCTCAAAGGAATTATAACATGTTTTTTGCTTTACATTAACTAGTAATTTGGAATGGTAAATTGTTGCTACTCCTCCTCCACGACCAGAACTTCTGGGATTTTGACAGTTTGAATAACCAGAGGGGGTTGATTCATTTAAACCAACATAATCCTCTTGTCCTAACCAAGTCTCTGTAAGGGAAATTAAATCAATCTGATGATCAATTAACAGATCATGGACTAACAGAGACTTGGGAGTTAGAGACCTAATATTTAACAAACCACATTTAATTTTTAAATTGAGGAGGAACAGAGGCCAAATCATTCAATTTAGAGGCTTTATGTTTAATTTGAGTTTTACCAATATTTTGCTTTATCACTTTGGGATGCTTATACATTATATTTTTATTCACTTTGGAGGGAGCAGACAACGATTCTCTGATGGGGAAGACAGGGGCTAAGTTGAGGGGTGGCGGATGAAGAGGAGCTGCAGAGAGGCGTGTAAGACTGCGACTCTGCTTCCTGGTCCCAACTCTGAGTAGTCATGGTTTTGGAAATTTGGATAAAAAAGATGCCAGATTGTTAGATAAATGAGAAGCACCATCCAAAGTGGGATGAATGCTGTCTCGTCTCATAAGACCAGGTTTTCCCCAAAAAGAGCTCCAATTGTCAATGTAGCCCACGTCATTTTTAGGACACCACACAGACAGCCAGCGGTTCAAGGATGACGAGCGACTAAACATGTCATCACTGGTCAGATTGGGGAGGGGCCCAGAGAATACTACAGTGGCAGACATCGTTTTTGCAAACTCACACACCGATTCTATATTAAGTTTCGTGACTTCCGACTGCCGGAGACGGATGTCATTAATGCCGGCGTGAATAACAATTGTGGAATATTTACAGTTACTTTTAGCCAGCATTTTCAAATTTGACTCGATGTCGCCTGCTCTGGCCCCAGGAATACATTTGACTATGGCCGCTGGAGTCTCTAGGTTCACGTTTCTGACTACAGAGTCGCCAATGATCAGAGTTTTTTCCTCAGCGGGTGTGTCGCTGAGCGGGGAAAAACGATTAGAAACGTGAACAGGTTGGTGGTGTACCGGGGCTTTGCGACTAGGCTTCCTTCTCACCGTCACCCACCCAGTCTCCTCGCTGCAGAGGAGAGCCGGGGAACCACTGATAGGGGGGGCCTAAGCTAGCTAGCTCCGCTGCAGCTAATGGGCGTCCGTCGAGATTAAGTGGCGCAGACGGTGTTTCAATGCAGCGGAGCCGGGATTCCAAATCAGACAACCTCGCCTCGAGCGCCTCAAAAAGACAACATTTATTACATTTACCATTATCACTAAAAGAGGCAGAGGTGTAGCTAAACATCTGACAGAGAGAGCACACCAGAGGAGAGGAAAGAGAGGTAGTAGCCATAGCTAGTGGCTAGAGAGCTGGAGAGCAAACCACACAGGCAGACAGCAAAACAGGAAGTGACGATACGTTACCACAAGGAAGTGACGATCCCCGGTAGGGAGACTCAAGGAAAGCAGTCTCCTGAGCTCTTCCCACCTGCTGCTGCTAAAAACTGTTCACTAGCCCTCTCTCCTTTGTTTGCCTGCTGGAACCGGAGCTGAGTAGTCAGGATCAGGAGGAGCCAGAGGTTCAGGAGGGGTGTCCTCCCACTGCTATGGTGAACCGGATCCCAGCCACCACGCCGGAGGAGTCACCAGCGTGGATCATGGCAGCTGGGAAGGATGAGACTGCAGTGATCATCACGCCTGCTGTGGAGGCCGCCACAGCAGAGTCAGCACCCAAGCAGAACCTTTTGGAGGCCGAACCTGGGAAGACGTTGCCCGGATTGCCTAAGTCCTGGACGGCGGTAGAGCTTGAGCTAAGGCAAGTGCTCTCTTTTGTCTTTCTCTTTTCTATTATTGAGCATTTTTGCCTAGCTTTAGGTGAGGAGAGCCAGCTGCAGCCAAACACTGCACCTGAGCTTGCCTTGCCGGGCTCTGCCACTGCCTGCCACTCGGACCCTTCCTCCTATCTTTCTGAGTCCGTTTGCAGAGTCACCGGAGAGAGTCCTCCATCGCCACATGATTCTGTGGACCCAGGTTCGCAACCGGAGGTCACAGAGGTTCCGGTTGAGGTGGTTGTCGGGGGCACCCAGTCCAGGGTGCCTGTGATCGATCACCTCCTCACTTGGGTGCTCATACGGGTCGGCTGGTCCATGGCCAAGATGGCGGTGGGGTCAGCAGTGGCCCAGCCGGGTCCTACCGCGGGTGCAGCAGGGGTCCAGCTGGACTCTCATCGTGGGTGCAACCATGGCTCGGTTGGGGTCCATCGTGGGTGCAATGTTGTCCCAGACCAGGACCGCCGCTGATGCAGCCATGGCCCAGCCCAGGTCCACCTAGGACTTGCTTAATTTTATTTATAATTGCATTAACATTTATCATCTAGTATTACACTCAAAAATTTGATCTCCTTAACATTTTCAATAATTACATTATCTATATGAATATGTATATCTTCTTTATTTTTACAATTACCAAATATCATTACCTTAGTTTTATCTGTATTTAGTGCTTATTTATTACTATCCATCCATTTTTAAGCTTATTTAATTCATTATTTAGAGTATGGGTTAGTTCCTTATAATTATTTCCAGAATAAAATGTATTAGTATCATCAGCAAGTAATATTATTTTTAATAATTTAGAAACTTGGAGTATATCATTTATATATATTGTGGAGAATGTAGAAATGACGAGGCTCCCCAGGCCATCTCTTTGCATACCAAAGCCACATCCCACATCCTCCTGTTATCTCTAGGAGGATCAGTCCTTTTGTTCATCTGAGACGTGAAGCATACAGTAATATACATATGAAGCACATGAAACCCACATATGTGTCCCACATGACCCCCCCCCCCAAACGTATAAGATGGAACAACATAATAACAGTGTGCATGTCACGGTAAAATCACACATCAGTCCACATGCTGCTTGGGTCTCAGTCTTCTCCCGTATCTGCTGTAAGTGGGCTTTACCACCCCCGCGGCGCCCTCCTGCTAGGGAACTGCTGTCTGAGGATGAGAACTGTTAGTCAATCCCTGTGGGAGCTCTGGGGAATGCTCCCTAGGGGGTCTGCCGCGCCGAGGAGCCCTGGCCAACTGCACACCTTCGTCAGCCACCACAAAAGCGGGTTTGAGCCTGTTTATGCCAATCATTTCCTTTCTGCCCCCCAAATCTAGCAAAAAGTGCTTATCTCCTGTTTCCAGCACTCTAAATGGTCCATCATAAGGTGGTCGCAAAGGTGGGTGATGGGCATCATGTCTGACAAAAACAAACTCCGCATTTTTTAAAGCCTTAGGCACAAAAACGCACGGAAAACTGTGGTGAACAGGGCCAGGCAGCGTGCTCGCTTCCGTGCTACTCTGCAACCGCTGAGCTGGGGAGCACTCTGGCGCAGGATTATCTGGGAGAAATTCCCTGGGCAGCCGAAGCGGCTGTGCGAAAACTAGTTCAGCCGGGGAGGCTTCTAAATCCTCTTTAGGTGCAGAACGCAACCCCAATAAAACCCATGGTAGCCTGTCCACCCAATTTGCATCCGTAAGCAACACTCTGAGGGCCGCCTTCAATGACCTGTGAAAATGTCCGCATAACCCGTTAGCCTGCGGGTTGTACGCGGTCGTGCGGTGGATCGTTGGCCCCAGGCTGCGGGCCATCGCTGACCAAAGTTCGGAGACAAATTGAGGACCTCTGTCGGACGTAATGTCCGACGGAACTCCAAAACCCGCTATCCATGCTGTTAAAAACACGCGCGCCACCTCCTCGGCTGTGGTTGACGACAGTGGGACCACTTCCGGCCAGCATGTGGTGCGGTCAACCATTGTCAGAAGATGTGTGCACCCCTGTGAGGGCGGGAGGGGGCCTATGAGGTCCACGTGAACGTGATCAAACCTCTTAGCCGGGATGTGAAACGGCTCGTGTGTCTGTGTACCTTGGCTCGTTGACAAGCCATGCAGGCTGCTGCCCACTCTCTAACTTGTTTGCGCAGGCTTGGCCATACAAATTTCTCTCCCACCATTTTGACCGACGCGCGCACTCCCGGGTGCGCCAGAGAATGGATCGAGTCGAAAACGCGGCGGCGCCACGCGGCCGGAACCACAGGACGAGGTCGCCCAGTGGAGACATCGCAGATTAGGGGGGGCATACCGTCTTGCAGCACCCTGTTCTCCAGCCTTAACCCTGTTGGTCCAGACTGGAGCGCGCGCACGTCCGCGTCGCTAACCTGGTCCGCGGCCATGGCTGCATAATCTATCCCTACGTGGACTGGGTCCGCGTGCACTTCCGCGTCGCTAACCCGGTCCGCGGCCATGGCTGCAAAATCTACCCCCTACGTGGGCTGGAGCCACCACGGCACGCGAGAGGCAGTCTGCCACTACATTAAGTTTACCCGCCACATGCTGGATATCGGTAGTAAACTCTTGAGATCGCGGCCAGCTGTCTCTGCTGCCGGCCCGACCACGGTTCAGAAACCTTGGCCATCGCGAAAGTCAGCGGCTTGTGGTCAACGAACGCGGTGAAACGGCGTCCCTCCAGCCAGAACTGGAAGTGGCGAATGGCCAAGTGGAGAGCTGACAATTCCCTGTCAAATGCGCTGTATTTCTGTTCACTATCGCGCAAGGTCCTGCTGAAAAAAGCGAGCTGTTGCCAAGCTCCGGCTACAAACTGCTCCACAACCGCCCCTATGGCCACATCTGACGCGTCTGTGGTGAGCGCTATGCGGGCCGTTGGGACCGGATGTGCCATCAACGCAGCCTTTGCCAGGGCTGTTTTGACTTCCGAGAATGCTCGCTCCGGAGACCATTCGATTTTATTTGTGGGTTTTTGTTTTTTTAGTGCAGCATACAATGGTTGCATGAGCTGCGCTGCGCGGGGGAGGAAACGGTTATAAAAATTCACCATTCCCAAAAACTCCTGTAACGCTTTGACCGTTTGTGGCTGGAGAAAATTTGTTACTGCGCGCACTTTGTCAGGCAGAGGAACCGCTCCTTCTGGAGAGACGCGATGCCCCAAAAAATCAATCTCTCACCCCGAACTGACACTTCGCTGGGTTGATTATTAACCCGTGCTCTCCCAATCTCCAGAAAACTGCCGTGAGGTGTTTTTCGTGTTCGTCTTCGGCGGCGCTGGCGACCAATATGTCGTCCAGGTAGACAGCCACGAAGGGGAGATCGCGCAACACCGCGTCCATCATGCGTTGGAACGTCTGCGCCGCGCCTTTAAGCCTAAACGGCATGCGCAAAAACTCGAATAGCCCAAACGGAGTTATTACCGCTGTTTTAGGTAATGTCCTCAGCGCGCACTGGGACCTGGTGGTAACCGCGTACCAAGTCTATCTTAGAAAAAAACGCACGCCCCCGCCAAATGAATTGAAAAATCTGGGATATGCGGGATTGGGTAGCGGGCGTGCGCCGTAGCGTTGTTCAACCTGCGGAAATCACCGCAAGGTCACCGCGAGCCATCAGCTTTCGGGACCATGTGAAGCGGTGAAGCCCATGGGCTTTTCGAACGCCTGATCATGCCCAACTTTTCCAGGTTGGTGAACTTCTCGCGCGCTATGGTCAGTTTAGCTGAATCCAAGCGCCGAGCTTTTGCAAAAATGGGTGGTCCGGTGGTAGTAATAAAATGTTCCACCCCGTGTTTAGCCACGGTCTCCGAGAATGTTGGAACCGTGAGTGCTGGGAACTGAGTGAGCAGTGTGTGGAACTTACCACTTGCAGCTGTGACGTTGGCTTGTGCTGTTGGCGGGGCCACTCGAGCTGTACAGGGAATAGAATAAAGAGTGCATTAACCAGGCACCTGTTAGCAAGATCAACCAACAAACCATGTGAGCACAGAAAATCAGCCCCTAACATATTGAAATTGACTGCAGCTATGACAAAAGTCCATTCAAATGTACGGCCGTGTAGGGACAGAAGCAGAGTCCTCTCACCAAAGGTCTTAATTGCCGAGCCGTTCGCTGCTGACACCCCGGGACCACTGGAAAGCGCCAGCCAGTCAGCGGAGGAAGGTGTGATGAAACTCAGCTGGGAGCCTGTGTCCACGAGGAAATGCCTCCCCGAGCGCGCATCCTTCAAGTAGAGCAGCTTGTTCTCCTCCCCGAGGGCCGCAGCTGCTACCGACCCCCGGTCTTGGCGTTTCCCGAGCGCTTGAAATGGCACAGTGGTATACATTTGTGTGCCTTCTCTGCAAAGCGACGATGGTAGAAACAGAGGGTGTCTCCTCCGCGATCCTTGGTCCCCGCCGCCGCCGTCGTCGGTGGGTCTGCTACCGCCGTCTCTGGCCCCTCGCCGTCTCCGGACGTTGCGCCGAGCTCCGCTGCTGCGGCGATGGCCGCGCGCCGTTTGGCGGCGTTGACGAGTTGTTGCGCCTCCTGGCCCAGCTCGCAGTAGTCTCGTCGGGCCAACAGTGGCGAACTGGCCAGGGTCACTCTCACCGCTGATGGTAGGGTCCTGAGGAAAAGGTGGGTGAAGATGAAGTGATCATCGTCAGAGTCTTTCAACCTCAACAGCTTCTCCATCAGGTCCGCAGGCCTGTCGTTTTCAAATTCAGTCAGCGCCAGGAGCCCCTCTGCTCGCTCCTCTACCGAGGGGGTGAAGTACCAGATGAGTGCAGCCTTCAATGCGGCGTACTTGTCGGTGTCCGGCGGCGGCTGGTTGATCAAGCTCTCCACATGCTGGGCTGTGTGGTTGTCCAGTTTTGCAACCACATGGTAGAACTTTGTGGCGTCTACCGAAATCCTCCGGAGGTTGAACTGCGCCTCAACCGCGTTAAACCAGGAGCGTGGATTGTTCTGCCAGAAGTCTGGTAGCTGAACTGTGGCTGCATTCGCTTGGCTGGCTCCTGACGAGTCTCGCTCGGGAGAATTTCTTTCACTCATGATACGTATTGGGGTCACCAGTGTGGAGAATGTAGAAATGATGAGGCTGAGTTTATCTCTAGAGTTAGGTTTATTCACATTCTCCAACATCATCCAACACAGAAAGAGAATGAAACCCCCATACATTCGTCCTTTTATACCCCAGGACATCAAAGCACACAGTCGCATTGTATTTAATCACCAAGTCACAATGCGTCTTCTTCCAGGTCTTATCATCTCCACCTAAAGCCACTGGCGGCCAGGAAATCCCCCCAGGCCATCTCTTTGCATACCAAAGGCTACATCCCACACCCTCCTGTTATCTCTAGGAGGATCAGTCCTTTTGTTCATCTGAGACGTGAAGCATACAGTAATATACATATGAAGCACATAAAACCCACATATGTGTCCCACAATATGTTCAATAATTTGGGGCCCAATACTGACCCCTGGGAGACCCCACAGGCAATTCCCATACATCCAGACAGATATTCTCCCATCTTCACAAACTGTTATTCATTCATTCATTCATTCATTCATTCATTCATCTTCCACTTAATCCTTTTCGGGTCGCGGGGGGGCTGGAGCCTATCCCAGCATCTTTTGGGCGAGAGGCAGGGTACACCCTGGACAGATCGCCAGTCCATTGCAGGGCCAACACAGAGAGACAGACAACCATTCACTCTCACAGTCATACCTAAGGACAATTTAGAATCCCCGGTTTTGATGCCAATTAACCTAACTTGCATGTTTTTGGCATGTGGGAGGAAACCGGAGAAATCCCGGAGTAAACCCACGCAGACACGGGGAGAACATGCAAACTCCACACAGATCACTGTTGGTCAGGGGCTGGGATCGAACCCAGGATCCCCCGGCCAAGGGTGAGTTGCTGTGCTGCCGCAGTGCTAACCACTCTGCCACCGTGCCGCCCTAGTCTCTCGGATAAATAACTTGTAACCCAATTCAGTGCCACTCCCCTATTACCATACAATTGCAGTTTATCAAGAAGTATTGAATGATTTATTGTATCAAATTCTTTTCTAAAATTTATAAATACACCAATTTCATATTTTCCTTGATCTAATGCATTTATTATTTCCTTTGTTGCTTCCATTATTGCTAATGATGTTGTACTCTGCTCTAAATCCATATTGATTCTGATTAAGCAGATCATGTTTGTTTAAAAAGTTTACTAATCTGTTGTTGAAAAGTTTTTCCAGAATCTTTGAAAACTGTGGGAGGAGCGATACTGGTCTGTAGTTTGTGTAGTGGTGTTTATTTCCTTGTTTGAATAATGGTATTACTTTTGCTGTTTTCATTTTCTGAGGTATTGAGGCAGTTTGAAATGATAGACTACAAATATACACTACCGTTCAAAAGTTTGGGGTCACACAGACAATTATTTTGTTTTTCATGAAAAGTCACATTTACCACCATGAGTTGTAAAATGAATAGAAAATATAGTCAAGACATTGACAAGGTTAGAAATAATGATTTGTATTTGAAATAATTTTTTCCTTCAAACTTTGCTTTCGTCAAAGAATCCTCCATTTGCAGCAATTGCAGCATTGCAGACCTAACATGATTGCACAAGGGTTTTCTAATCATCCATTAGCCTTCTGATGCAATGAGCAAACACATTGTACCATTAGAACACTGGAGTGATAGTTGCTGGAAATGGGCCTCTATACACCTATCTAGATATTGCGCCAAAAACCAGACATTTGCAGCTAGAATAGTCATTTACCACATTAGCAATGTATAGAGTGTATTTCTGATTAGTTTAAAGTTATCTTCATTGAAAAAAAGTGCTTTTCTTTCAAAAATAAGGAAATTTCTAGGTGACCCCAAACTTTTGAACGGTAGTGTATATAAATAGTTTTAATATGCCATCAACAGTTCTTTTTACTAGTTCCATATCAATACCATCACAATCAGCAGATAATTTATGTTTTCACTTTCAACAACAGATTTTACCTCTAGTTCATCCACCGCTGAGAGAAAGATTGACCGAGGGTTATTTCCAATCAGTGTTTCACTCACGGTGTCTTTTCCTTGGTTTGTAATTTTTGCTGCCAACTCTGGTACAACATTTACAAAAACTTTATTCATTCTATTTACCACCATGTTCTTATCATAATTATCACCTCAATTATCAGTAAAATACTCTGGATATATTGTTTTCTTAGTTCCATTTTCCTTAATTTATTCAATATGTCCCAGACTGCTTTTATATTATTCTTATTTTCATTTAACATTTTTTATAGTATAATTTTTTACTAGTTCGTATTATTTCAGTTAATTTATTTTTGTATGTTTCGTATCTTTTTTTTCAGGTTCTTTAGTTCTTAATTTAATAAAATTTTTATAGTCAATTTTTCTTTTTACAAGCATTTTGTAGCCCCCTGGTTAACCACGGGCAATTTTTGTATTTATATTTTTTATTAATTTCTTTAATTGGACAGTTCTTATCATATAATGATTTAAATATATCAATAAATTTATCATATGCCAAGTCCACTTCTTTCTCTCTATAGACAGCATCCCAATTCTGTAACATTAAGTCATCTTTTAAAGCACTGATTGTATCTTCTGTTCATATTCTTTTATAAATAACATTTTCACATGGTTTATTATTATTCTTTCTCTCATTAACCCCATAATTAACATCTAAAGAAACAAATGTAGGCAAGTGGTCACTAATGTCATTTATTAGTATTGTGGAGGAACAAAATAAGTTCAGGCGTGACATGGCGAGCTGAAGGTTTAAGAGTTTTATTCCTCCATCATCGTGAGACACACAGTAGTGCTGTGCTGTGTGTGCGCTGTTGTGAGTGCGCTGTCTGAGGCATGTAAAATCAGCTCTTTTATACAGACCAGAGAGAATGCATGGCCCATTTACATATTGATATACATATCAAACAATGCATATCAGTTGCGTGATTAACTGGCACCAGACTGCTCTCCTTACTCCGGGGATGTATAACAATAGGACAAGAGAGAATGCATGGCCCATTTACATATTGATATACATATCAGACAATACATATCAATTGTGTGATTAACTGGCGCCAGACTGCTCTCCTTACTCCGGGGATGTATAACAATAGGACAAGAGAGAATGCATGGCACATTTACATATTGATATACATATCAGTCAATACATATCATTTGCGTGATTAACTGGTTGTCCCCCAAGGGGCTCTCTGTCCGTATGCCTATTGTTCTGCTTCATGTCCAAGCTGAGTGTTATGAATGTCCAAGTAGATTGTGGTGAGTCACCACAGTGCTCCCCCCCCCCAGAACACTCAGCAGGGGTTGTGGACCCCCCCTCCCCGGTCTGGCTCCAGCTCCGGTAGCACTGTAGGAGGGCATGTTAGTCCGTGAGGGGGACGGGGGAGGGGTGGAAAGGGCAGTGTTCTCCGCTCTGAGTTCCAGCGCGTTGAACGGCTGTGGATCGTGGGCACATGGGCCGGTGTGCAGTCGTGCGTAATGGAACCAGATGGCGATCAGCCGGCTTTGGGAATGAGGTGCGGGAAAAGCTCTGTGCAGGAGGAGGTTGAGGGGGTGGGAATAAGCGAGTGCCGGCCCGGGATGTGGTGTCTGGGCCGCACAAAAATTGCGTGTGGATCCGCGATGGTGAGGAACTTTTCCTGTTAAACGTGGCGGAGATCCACAGCGGCTGTGAAAAAATTATATCTCTGACTTCTCTCGTGTTTTGGTCCAGCGAGGATGTGGGGAAGGCAAGCGGCCAAATTCCCCGAGGATGCGTAGTGGCTGTGATAAACTGAAGCTGTGTCAGGGACTTGGCAGCTTGGCTTTAGGTGCGGGAAACAGTCCTAAAGTCATCGGGGAAAGCAATCGGCTAAATTCCCGTTGTGCGCCGTGGCTGAGAAACCCATACAAAGTCATGTGTGCAGGCTACACATCTGCTTCAGGCGCGTGATCAGCCCTGACGGTTCCGAGGGTGGCGATCGGCCGTTTTTCTCAGGCATGTGCAGCGGTGGAGAACGATGTATCAGTCTGTGGAGCCAGTATTGTCCCGTGCGTGGCGCGCGCTTGGCGCAGTGACCACATAGCTGAACGTTGTGCTGTCCTCGTAATTCTTCTCATCGTGGAGAGAGGACAAGGCGCGCGCGCTCCCGTGTGGGTGTGAAGGATGTAGGCGATCCCTGGTCTCTGGAATCCACAGCGCAGTGAGAGAGAGCAGACGGTCATTCTCCCTCATCAGGTCACCAGTGTGGAGGTAAAAGATCAGGCAAGGGGTGCACCGTGACGTGTTCTGAGGCTTCCCGTCCGGGTCATCTCCTGGGTGTTTGCCTCGTGTTCCATTCTTCGTCAAGGGTCACCAGTGTGGAGGAACAAAATAAGTTCAGGCGTGACACGGCGAGCTGAAGGTTTAAGAGTTTTATTCCTCCATCATCGTGAGACATACAGTAGCGCTGTGCTGTGTGTGTGCTGTTGTGAGTGCGCTGTCTGAGGCATGTAAAGTTAGCTCTTTTATACAGACCAGAGAGAATGCATGGCCCATTTACATATTGATATACATATCAGTCAATACATATCAATCGCGTGATTAACTGGTTGTACCCCAAGGGGCTCTCTGTCTGTATGCCAATTGTTCTGCTTCATGTCCAAGCTGGGTGTTATGAATGTCCAAGTAGATTGTGGTGGGTCACCACAGTATACCACTTACCATATTATATTCAATAACATTGGTAAAAATGTTGTCTATCAAGGTAGCACAGTCTGTCGTTATTCTCGTATGTTTTGTAATCTTTGGAAATAAGGTTAAGCTATACATTGTATCTAAGAAATCTTCAGTTGGTTTATGTTACCCTAAACCTCATCTTTTATATTTATTTACTGCTTTGTGAAAGTACACACAGTAGGTGACTTATTATTTTTTAACAGGGGTTGTGGATGATATTCATAGTTAGCATTTGGTGGAGCTACAAAGGTATAAACGTCGTTTCGGGACAAATTTGCAAGAATAAAGGGGCAAAAAATATGATAAAATATGGTTGTTCACTTCCGGTTATGGCGGCCGCCTAGAAGGACACGTATCACTCTGCTCTGCTCCTGGAAATAAAAATTCGGCAAATAACTCTCTCATTTGGAACAGAACTTTTCCCAGCGTTTGGGTGAGGATATGCCGGTGAAGACTAAGGCTGGGAAATCAGGAGGGGGAAAAATTGAATTGCCGAAGCAGTCCAAATTAACGGACTTTAAAGTTTGTGGCGCAGTAGAAAAAGCTGCGGATATGGCGGATGAAACTAGCGGTGGTGCGGTAACTGCTGCTGCTGACGATGGCGGCACAGGTGCAGTGCTGGCTGCCATTAGCTCAATGAGAGCAGACTTTTCCGCTAAACTTGATGGGATTATGGCAGCGTTGGATGCAATGAGAAAGGAGTTGGGTGACTGCGTGGAGCGAGTGACGCAGGCGGAGCTTCGTGTTTCAAGTGCGGAGGATGAAATCAGCGGACTTCAAATAAAGGTGCGCACTTTGGAAAAAAAAAAATAAAGATCTGGAAAATAGCGTTCTGGACTTGGAATCCCGGTCCAGACGGAACAACCTGAGGCTGGTGGGTTTACCGGAGGGAGCCGAAGGTCGTGATTCATGCTCCTTTTTGGAGGGGTGGATCCCGGAGGCGCTGAACAACACGGAGCTAAAATCATCAGTCGTCTTGGAAAGCTCCCACCGAATTGGCCCACCGAGAGGTAACAAGGCAGCACCGAGGACGTTAATTATGAAGTTTCTCAGCTACAGAGACAGGATGACGATCTCCAACGCGGTGCGGGCCAAAGGAGAAATTAAATACCAAGATCAGCATGTGCGGTTCTACCCAGATTTGGCCTCAGGAATCCAACAATTAAGGAAGCAGTTTGACCCCATCCGCAAAGAACTGCGCAACCTTGAGATTCGTCATGGAGTGATTCACCCTGCAAGACTTCTGGTCACATATGAGGGCAGAACACGCATCTTCAAGACCCCCGAGGAGGCGCAGGAGCTCATCAAGAAGATCCAGGAAGAGACTGGTGGGAGCTAAGCATGAACAGAATATAGGGTAGAATATTTGAGCATTTAACTGATTAGAAGCATATAACAAGATTACAAAATATAGATTGTATTACATATTAAAAAAAAAAAGTACAAAATTGCTAAAAAATTTTGGAGTTAAATTGGAAAATTACAGAAGAGAGTTAATGTTACGTTATTAAAAGCAGTAGAGTTAGGGTGATTGGGAGGATGAAGAAGGAGTGGCTTTGGCTGTTCCTCGTGGGTGTGGAACGGTCGATGGCTATATCGGGAGACGGAATTTTTCTTTTGTTTTTGGGGGGATTGCCACAAATGTGGGAAGGGGGAATTTGTTTGTGTGTAGTTTGTAGGGTGAATGTTCAACCACTCATTTTTTTGCTTTTCTGTTTGAGCATGTTTACACTGCAAGGTAATCCCAAACTCCCTATTGATCATAAATCAAAGCGTTAATCTTAATTTAACTTCATGGAATTGCAGAAGTCTACAAAATTTAAAAAAACTTAAACAAGTTATGAATAAAATAAAAGACATGGGTTCAAAAATTGTGTTTTTACAAGAAACTCATCTAATAGAGGAAGATGTAAAAAGAATTAGGAGTAGATGGCAAGGAAATGTTTTCACCTCATCATTTTCATCCCGAGCCAGGGGAGTTATGACTCTCATACATAAATCAGTCCCATTTCAAGTGAAAAATGTAATTGGAGACAAATTTGGAAGATATGTAATCATTCAAGGATCTTTGCTATTAGAAAACATAAATTTGGTGAACTTATATGGTCCCAATATAGATGATCAAAAGTTCTTTGCTAATTTATTTCTTATCTTATCATCACTTACAGGGCAACATATAATAGCAGGGGATTTTAATTGTACATTGAATCCCGGTATAGATAGATCAACAGGACTGGACTGTACGCACAATGGATGTAGGATGACCATTAATCATTTTATGAAAGAATTGAAATTGATAGATATATGGAGAGAAATGAAACCACAAGTTAAAGCATACTCTTGTTATTCTAATACCTACAAGACATTCTCACGTATAGATTATTTTTTGATCTCCACAGAATTAAGGTCCAAGATTCAAAACTGTTTTTATGATAACATCGTGATGTCTGATCATGCACCCTGCTGTCTAATATATGTAGATAAGAAATTGACAAAGGAACCAGGTAGATGGCAATTTCAGCATAAATGGCTTCAGGATGAGGAATTTGTTAAGTATATAGAAAAACGGATAGATGAGTTCTTTGATATCAATACTACACAAACATCAGCATGTGTAAAGTGGGAGGCTTTCAAAGCTTTTATTAGGGGACATATTATTAGTTATACAGGTTCAAAATCTAAGAAGACTCGAGAGGAGAGAGTCCAATTGGAACATAAAATAAAAATTCTTCAAGAAAGAGTATATGCAGGAAGAGATCCAAGGTTGGAGAACGAATTACTGATTTTGAGAGCTGAATATGACAAAAAATCAGCGAATAGAGCTGCCTCGAGTCTTCTAAGATTGAAACAATCTTTTTATGAACAAGGTGAAAAATCAGGAAAGTTATTGGCATGGCAGATTAAACAATTAGAATCTAAAACACCAATTACCAGTATTATAAGTAACGGACAGGTAGTTATAGATCCTTTAGAAATTAATAGAGCCTTTAGAGATTACTATGAAAAATTATATGATACCAAAAATGAATCTGACTTAACAAAACTACATGGGTTTTTGAACGAACTATTTATACCGTGTATTCCAAATGAAAATAGGGAGATACTGGAGTCTAAAATTAGTCAAGAAGTTGGACTAGCCATTGATAATATGAAATCAGGAAAAAGTGCAGGACCAGATGGTCTTCCAGTTGACCTTTATAAAAAATTTAAGAATAAATTAAAACCTTTTTTGGAAATGGTTTTAGAAGCATTTCAAAATAGTAATTTACCATCATATATGAATAATGCCTTTATTATACTGTTGCCAAAACCAGGTAAGCCCTCTAATAAAAGTGAAAATATGAGACCAATAAGCCTATTAAATGCCGACCTTAAGATAATCTGTAAAATTTTAGCAAGACGAATACAAGAAATTTTACCAAATATTATTAATCGAGATCAGAATGGCTTTATAAAGGGAAGACAAGGCTTCCATAATGTAAGAAAACTATTTAATATTATTTATTCTAATAAAGAAGCACCGGATACAGCTCTCTTATCACTGGATGCCGAAAAAGCCTTTGATAGAGTTGAATGGCCCTTTCTTTTTGAAGTCTTACAAAGGTTTGGACTTGGAAATAATTTCATAAAATGGGTTCAGATAATATATAATAATGCTACTGCAGAAATTCTAACAAATAACAATATTTCAAAATCAATAAAAATCAATAGAGGATGTCGACAAGGCTGTCCACTTTCACCTTTACTGTTTACTATGGCAATTGAACCTTTAGCGATGGCGATACGTCTACAGTCACAAATATATGGAATTAAAGTTGGACCAACAGAACATAAAATCTCCCTGTATGCCGATGACATAATTTTGTTTATGTCGAATCTTAAAAAATCAATTCCAACCTTGTTGAATTTAATAAAGAATTTCGGGGAAATATCAGGATATAAAATAAATAAAACTAAATCTTCAATATTAATGCTAAATGAGACCCAGAGAAATTACCCAGCCCCTGAGGTAAATCAATTCAATGTTGTAAATCAGTTTAAATATTTAGGAATCCAAATTGTGCCTAAGCTAGAATCAATCGCCAGTGTCAATTATGAAGCCTTAATGACAGATATTGATGAGTTTCTTCAGAGATGGATGTCACTACCAATGTCGATGATCGGGAGAATTAATATACTTAAAAGTAATATCTTACCTAAAATACTTTATTTATTTCAATACATTCCCTTACCACCACCTTTAGATTTATTCTCAAGAATTAAAAAAAAGTTAGTGGAATTTATATGGAACAACAGGAGGGCTAGATTACATCTGTCTTTATATTTACCATTTGATCGTGGAGGTCTGAAATGTCCAAATTTTATGTTGTATTATTGGTCGGCACAACTGAGGTCTATGACATATTATTTTTCATCAAATGATCTCCCTCACTGGACTGAAATGGAATCATACAATTTACCTTTACCTCTTCCCATATTCATATACTCAGACTCGGCAAAAAAATTACAAAAACAAGTTAAAAATCCATTTATAAAGCATATGATCAAAATATGGTGTGAAGCTAAAAACTATTTAAAAGAACCACAGTTATTGTCACAATTTAGTCCAATATGGGGTAATCAATATTTTAAACCAGGGAGAGCGGACGCTGTATTTAAAGTATGGAATTTAAAAGGGATACAAAAGATTCAGGATTTATATTTGCCATGTGCAGAAAACATAATGTCTTTTGAAAAGTTGAGGATCAAATTTAATCTCAATAGAACACATTTTTTTAAATATCTTCAACTTAGAAACTTTATTCGATCAAATCAAAATAAAGCTCTCACTCGACCTGTCTATTCATCCTTGGAAAAAATGTTGACGAAAGATAGTAAAAGAAAGGGTATTATTTCAGAGTTTTATAACTCATTGACACTATTTTCAAGTGAAAATTCACTGAAAAGATTAAACTACTGGAAAGAAGATCTGCAAACTGAAATTTCAGAGGAACAATGGGAATTGGCTTGTACAGAAGCTCAAACCAAATCAATAAATGTACGCCTTAAATTGATACATTTCAAATGGTTAATGCGGATGTATGTTACACCGGAGGAGTTAAATAGATATAACAAAAATATACCAGATACATGCACAAAGTGCATGGAAAGTAAAGGAACTCTATTTCATTGTGTATGGGAATGTAGATTAATAAGAATGTTTTGGGAAGAGGTGAGGGTAACAATTGAAAAAATAATCTCAAAACAAATCATATTGAATCCTAAACTGTTTTTGTTGGGTCTGTACCCAGAAAAGCATAATTTTAATAAAAGTGAAAGAACATTCATAGACCTCAGTTTGCTTAATGCCAAAAAATGTATTGCACTATTATGGAAAAAGACTCATAGACCAGATGTGACTCAGTGGTTAAGACAGATGTTAACAAACCTTCCATTAGAAAGAATAACATATATACTGAAATCAAAGGAAATTGTGTTTGAGAATATATGGAGACCTTTTATTGATTATGTAAAAAATTTAAACATAACTCTTGAAGAAGGTGAATGATATGTGTGGACCTTGTAAATTCCAAACTGGTGAACATAATATGTATACTTATGTGTTGGATTGTCTAGACTAAACAGAGGAGCATTGTTGAAGATTTGATTTTGTTGGTGGTTGTTGGTGTTTTTTAGTGCATTTTTTTTTTTTGTAGTACTTTAGTGTTAGTGTTTGATTGTTTGTATCATGTTTGTTTAAAAAAAAAAAAAGGTTCAATAAAGATATTGTGGAAAAAAAAATATGGTTGTTGAAGTTTTTCCTTCCTCTCTTCCTGAAGGAGTGTTCAAAATTTTGACCAGTTAGCACAACACCATTTAAAATACATCAGAGAATCAAATATCACATGAGAAATTCTATTCCATACTTATCTTTTATTTTCTGAATCATGCAAAGAATAGTTTCACAGCTGTGAGGTCTCAGTCCCAGCACAATCTGAATAGACTGGACCCCAAACAAGAGTAAAAGGTGATAGTTTTTCTTCTAGTCTGGGGGGAAGTCGTTCCCCCAGGCCTTCCAACAATATCTCTTCTTGTTGAGCTGATCACATCCTGGCTTCTTCATGAGATGCTCCTTTGTCTTCCAGTGGCTGGCTGGCTGCTATCGGATGCTCTCACACTGTGTTCTTTTACTTCACAACCCATATCTGAACCTCATAATCAATTTTTATAACCCAGTAAAATTCCCCTATGTGTACGCAGAGTGCATCCTTTTGTTATAGTAAGCAGCTGCATGTGCGTGGAACTAATTTCCTACATCCTGCTATGTATGCTGTAAGGTGCAACATCCTTTGACATTCAGAGCGCAGCACATTGTGGAGAAATTCTAATATCTAACTTATCTAAGCAGCCTATCTAATCTAAACATTTTATAATAGAATAATTCTAAACATTTTATCACAGAATTCCCTCTTTCGACACCTTAAGGCAGGTACATTAACACACAGACCCAGGATATGCTTTTATTCATTGATTATGGCATGAGTGAAAAACCTGTTGGCAGATGTCATTAAGCAATCATATTTATGCATTTTTATTCATTGATGCATATTTACAGGCAAAAATCCTCATGCCAACCCCTCTGCCGGGCAGCCTTTAACATAACTTTTATCAATGAGTTAAGATACAGTAATATGGATAAACGATAAGCAAGCAAAAACATTTCAAGTCAGAAGATATCACTGTCCATGTATGCTGTATCTGGGCCTCAAGACCTGGCGTACAACAAAACTTTAAACCTTCACATCATGACCGCAAATAGCACAATATTTTGATGATACCTGTAAAATACAAGAAATAAGAAGGGACCAGAGGTTACTAGCACATGGCCCACCGCAGGGGGGTACTTTCAGCGCAACCCCTTTTCATGTAGATTCATATGCATGAGTGTAGTGTTGGATGTGTGTAAAGTGGACAGAACAGTGAATAGCAGAAAGACATGATATATACATTTCAAACAAAAGTTTCTCCTCCAAGAAGAAGTTGGGCTAGCCATTGATAATATGAAATCAGGAAAAAGTGCAGGACCAGATGGTCTTCCAGTTGACCTTTATAAAAAATTTAAGAATAAATTAATAAAACCTTTTTTGGAAATGGTTTTAGAAGCATTTCAAAATAATAATTTACCATCATACATAAATAATGCCTTAATTATACTGCTGCCAAAACCAGGTAAGCCCTCTAATAAATGTGAAAATATGAGACCAATAAGCCTATTAAACGCCGACCTTAAGATAATCTGTAAAATTTTAGCAAGACGAATACAAGAAATTTTACCAAATATTATTAATCGAGATCAGAATGGCTTTATAAAGGGTAGACAAGGCTTCCATAATGTAAGAAGACTATTTAATATTATTTATTTTAATAAAGAAGCACCGGATACAGCTCTCCTATCACTGGACGCCGAAAAGGCCTTTGATAGAGTTGAATGGCCCTTTCTTTTTGAAGTCCTACAAAGGTTTGGACTTGGAAATAATTTCATAAAATGGGTTCAAATAATATACAATAATGCTACAGCAGAAATCCTAACAAATAACAATATTTCAAAACCAATAAAAATCAATAGAGGATGTCGACAAGGCTGTCCACTTTCACCTTTACTGTTTACTATGGCAATTGAACCTTTAGCGATAGCGATACGTTTACATTCACAAATATATGGAATTAAAGTTGGACCAACAGAACATAAAATCTCCCTGTACGCCGATGACATAATTTTGTTTATGTCGAATCTAAAAAAATCAATTCCACCCTTGTTGAATTTAATAAAGAATTTTGGGGAAATATCAGGATATAAAATAAATAAAACTAAATCTTCAATATTAATGCTAAATGAGACCCAGAGAAATTACCCAGCCCCTGAGGTAAATCAATTCAATGTTGTAAATCAGTTTAAATATTTAGGAATCCAAATTGTGCCTAAGCTAGAATCAGTCGCCAGTGTCAACTATGAAGCCTTAATGTCAGATATCAATGAGTTAACTCAGAGATGGATGTCACTACCAATGTCGATGATCGGGAGAATCAATATACTTAAAAGTAATATTTTACCTAAAATACTTTATTTATTTCAATACATTCCCTTATCACCACCTTTAGATCTATTCTCAAGAATAAAAAAAAAAGTTAGTGGAATTTATATGGAACAACAGGAGGGCTAGATTACGTTTGTCTTTATTATATTTACCATTTGATCGTGGAGGTCTGAAATGTCCAAATTTTATGTTGTATTATTGGTCGGCACAACTGAGGTCTATGACATATTATTTTTCATCAAATGATCTCCCTCACTGGACTGAAATGGAATCATACAATTTACCTTTACCTCTTCCCATATTCATATACTCAGATTCGGCAAAAAAATTACAAAAACAAGTTAAAAATCCATTTGTAAAGCATATGATCAAAATATGGTGTGAAGCTAAAAACTATTTAAAAGAACCACAATTATTGTCACAATTTAGTCCAATATGGGGTAATCAATATTTTAAACCAGGGAGAGCGGACGCTGTATTTAAAGTATGGAATTTAAAAGGGATACAAAAGATTCAGGATTTATATTTGCCAAGTGCAGATAACATAATGTCTTTTGAAGAGCTGAGGATCAAATTTAATCTCAATAGAACACATTTTTTTAAATATCTTCAACTTAGAAACCTTATTCGATCAAATCAAAATAAAGCTCTCACTCGACCTATTTATTCATCCTTGGAAAAAATGTTGATGAAAGATAGTAAAAGAAAGGGTATTATTTCAGAGTTTTATAACTCATTGACACTATCTTCAAGTGAAAATTCACTGAAAAGATTAAACTACTGGAAAGAAGATCTGCAAACTGAAATTTCAGAGGAACAATGGGAATTGGCTTGTACAGAAGCTCAAACCAAATCAATAAATGTACGCCTTAAATTGATACATTTCAAATGGTTAATGCGGATGTATGTTACACCGGAGGAGTTAAATAGATATAACAAAAATATACCAGATACATGCACAAAATGCATGGAAAGTAAAGGAACCCTATTTCATTGTTTATGGGAATGTAGATTAATAAGAATGTTTTGGGAAGAGGTGAGGGTAACAATTGAAAAAATAATCTCAAAACAAATCCTATTGAATCCTAAACTGTTTTTGTTGGGTCTGTACCCAGAAAAGCATAATTTTAATAAAAGTGAAAGAACATTCATAGACCTCAGTTTGCTTAATGCCAAAAAATGTATTGCACTATTATGGAAAAAGACTCATAGACCAGATGTGACTCAGTGGTTAAGACAGATGTTAACAAACCTTCCATTAGAAAGAATAACATATATACTGAAATCAAAGGAAATTGTGTTTGAGAATATATGGAGACCTTTTATTGATTATGTAAAAAATTTAAACATAACTCTTGAAGAAGAAGGTGAACGATGTGTGTGGACCTTGTAAATTCCAAACTGGTGAACATAATATGTATACTTATGTATTGGATTGTCTAGACTAAACAGAGCAGCATTGTTGAAGATTTGATTTTGTTGGTGGTTGTTGGTGTTTTTAGTGCATTTTTTTTTTTGTAGTACTTTAGTGTTAGTGTTTGATTGTTTGTATCATGTTTGTTAAAAAAAAAAAAAAAAAAGGTTCAATAAAGATATTGTGGAAAAAAAAAAAAGTTTCTCCTCCATCACTGTCATCCCCAGATTCACAGTGGTTATTGTCGTGGAGGAGAGACTTAGATCCCACTTGGACTTGAATCATCATCCTTTGGGTTGATTCTTTGGACAGGGTAGTTGTTATGCATCTTTCTAACAGCGTTCTGAGACATGGGATGCAACAACAGCCCACTACCAGAATCACTGCAATGGAGATAATTGCCAGTATTACTGATCGAACTACTCCTGCCCAACGTCCAAAGATGGACTGCAACCATGCAGTAAAAGCATCTACCTCATACCCAGTATTTTGTCCAAATTCTGTTCTTAGGCCTTCTAGAGCTTCTATAGCACGTGTAATACTGCCATCTGGTGACGTGTTATTGGGGATAAAGGTACAGCAGATGGATCAGAAAATTTCACACACTCCCCCTGACTCTGCCAGGAGCATGTCAAGGGCAATGCGATTTTGATAAGTCATCAGGGAGGTGGCTGCCAATTGTTCATGCACACCTTTTAGAGCAGCTATAGTGTAATTTAACATCCATTGTTCGTTGTAATACAAATATTCAATCCACGATTGCATTTTAGTAGCCTCTACTACTTGTCCTATCCAGGGGATGAGATGGGTGAAAACTACAGCTCTAAAATTTCGACCTTTAAACTCATCTGGAACACCTCTTATTGAGCCTGTACCATCCACATATGGTCTTACACCACCTAAAGTGTCTTCCATTAGCTCCATAGTGACCCTCTTACGTCTGTGGGTGTGGTACTGAAGAGGCCCTAAAGGGAAAATTGTAAAGGGTATAACCAATTGTATGGGAGCACAAGTACCTTTCCGACCTTTTGGCAAGAGTGGCCATAACCTATTTTGTCCACACCAAACCCAAATATCTGTTCTGGGTTGGGTCATACTTAATAACAGTGAATTTTTGTCCTTACTTACAAATTGGGTAGTTTCACAGTAGGGCGGGTAACCCACTGGGATAGAACCCATTGGCTTAGAGAAGCAGGTATAGTTTCCTTTATATGGTTGGAATGATGGGGGTGTCATTTTAGTTGTGGGTGGAAATAGTTGATGTAAGGGTTTGCACTTTTCAGGAACCATAGTTGTGGTAAATAATATCAGCAGGCATTCAAAACCATGGTAGTCACTCACAGAGTCGAGGGGAAATGGGACAGTGGCCAAATTGGGCCTTGCTGCAGCACAGGCAATGCCATCAACTTGGTCTTGCACCACTGTCTTTACAGAATATTGTACCCATGATAACCATTCGTTTTGATCTGCATAGCCAGTCTCCAGTGCAACTCTGTTCCCCATGTTTTTAATATTCAGGTTAGTGACAACCTCCTTACCTGCATGGGACTTTGGTGAGGCATCGGGTACATTTATGGTTTTATCCTCTGTAAATCTTACTCTGATGAATCCTGTATTAGCAGATCTACCTGTACGTGCTCCTAGGATTAGATAAAATGAGTCATCATCTTCTAGGCAACTAGGCTTCTTGGTAAAGCTTTCCACAACCAACACCAATGGATTTATGCATCCACCATTATATTGTGGTGCTCTAATCAAAGATATTTTATTTTTGTAATCATCCCATCCATGCGGGTAGTTGGCATAGGAATATCCCTCTATCCCAGTGGACCACTAAAGTCCGTTGTAGTTTACGCTGTGTCACTAGCAAGATAAATCACTGTTTTTGTTAGAATTTCAATTTCTACACTGCAAGTAAGTTTCTAGAAGGTTTTGTAAAGGTATAGAAAACCAACAGACCCAACAGGCATGACGTGCATGCTGCTGATTCTGTGAAACTGAATCATTAACTGAAAGGGGCGTGTTCAAAAAAATAGCAGTGCTGAGTTCACTTAGTGAGGTCATTGATTCTGTGAAAAAAATAGGTGTTAAACAGGTGGCCCTTATTTAAGGATCAAGGCAACTGACGCTGCATATGCTGGCTGTGCATTTGTCCTTGAAAAACAGAGTAAAATGGGTCGTTCAAGACACCGTTCAGAAGAAGAGCGTTCTTTGATTAAGAAATTAATAAGAGAGGAAAACCTATAAAGAAGTGTAGAAAATGATAGGCTGTTCAGCTAAAATGATATCAAATGCTTTAAAATGGCAGCCAAAACCAGAAAGGCGAGGAAGAAAAAGAAAAACGAGTATTCGAATGGATCGGAGAATAACCAAACTGGCAAAGGCTCAGCCAATGATCAGCTCCAGGAGGATCAAAGAAGATCTAAGGTTGCCTGTGAGTACTGTAACAATCAGACGAGGTCTATGTGAAGCCAAGCTACCAGCAAGAAGCCCCTGCAAAGTCCCATTGTTAGTAAAAAGACATGTGCTGAAGCAGTTACAATTTGCCAAAGAACACATTGACTGGCCTAAAAAGAAATGGCGTAATATTTTGTGGACTGATAAGAGTAAGATTGTTTTTTTGGGGGGTCTAAGGGCCACAGACAGTTTGTCAGACGTCCTGCAAACACTGAATTCAAGCCACAGTACACAGTGAAGACGGTGAAGCATGGTGGTGCAAGCATCATGATATGGGGATGTTTCTCATACTATGGTGTTGGTCCTATTTATCGCATACCAGGGATCATGGATCAGTTTGAGTACATCAGAATACTGGAAGAAGTCATGTTGCCGTATGCTGAAGAGGAAATGCCTTTGAAATGGGTGTTTCAACAAGCCAATGACCCCAAACACACTGAAGACAGAGTTCAACACTGCTATTTTTTTGAACATTATATTTCTTGACTTTCTGTAAAATATTATCAAATTCAGTTACTTTTTCCAATTTTCTTGCTTTGAAGTAGAATGTACAGTGTCCCCAATGCATTTGTGTTCATTAAAATACAATTTATTTTGAAGAATTTTGACGTTTACTCACATTTTTCAACACACTGCTATTATTTTGAACACAACTGTACAGACAGAAACAACCTTGTCTGTCCAGTAAGTTTCAGGACCTGATTCACAATTAATCACATGACACAGATCCATAGTCACCACAGTATGTTTCCCAATCTGGGTGCGTATTTAAAAATTTGCACCTCTTTTGTCACCAAATGCAGTATAGACCCCACGCTTAGCCACATAAACCTTGTTTTGGTGGAAAATTTTCCACCAGACTCTGCCAAGAGCAGATAAGGATTTGGAACAGTGTAGTTTGTAGGAGAAACAACTGAGTTCACACATCTCAGGTCATGGACCAGCCTGTAGTCCGTTTTGCCAGGCTTCTCTACAGGAAGAATTGGTGTGTTCCATGGGGACTGTGTTGGCACTAGAACCCCTGCCTGGAGAAGGCCCTGTATTGTTCCTGCTATGCCTAGCTCTTTCTCCCTTGTGAGAGGATACTGTGCTCTCAATACTGGTTGAGCATTTGCTTTCAATGAGATTTTAACTGGTGGACAGGTCATCAGTCCAACATCTGCAGAGCCAACTGACCACAGGGTGGGGGGCAGAGCGTCCAATAGGAATTCTTGTCAGGGCCTACATCATTCAGCTGCAGCCACCACACAGTAGCAAGAGAGGTTTGATCCTCCTCTCTGTCTGCTTCCTGTAATTGCAATTGTGGAGCATTTAGGGAAGTTGACAGATCTGATGTGCACCGTAACCTTGTCCCATCTGGCAGACACACAACAGTTCCAGTGGAAGAAAAATAAATGTGTGCCCTCACTTTTAGTAACACATCTCTTCCCAGAAGATTTAATCAAATCAATCAAATCAAACTTTATTGTCATATTGCTGTACATACAACTGTAGTGCAGGCAAGATGAAATTGCGTTTCTCTCGGCATCCATATAAATGGAAGCAGCATGATTTAAGACGCACTCACACATAGCTTCACCCCCCCACCCCCCCATCCATTCACACATCCCTGAGACATACTTGGGGGGGGGGGGACCTAACTAACTATAATATACAAATAATATACAAAATATCTGTAGGTGCAGTAGCGTGTATGAGAGATTCCGGGTCAACTGTTCAGCATCCTGACAGCTTGTGGTAAGTAATTTCTCCATCAGTCTCTGGGGAATAATGGTGTTGAATGCGGAACTGAAATCAATGTACAGGAGTCTGGCGTAGGTGTCTTTCTGGTCCAGGTGGGTGATGACAGAGTGTAGGGTGGTGACTATAGCATCCTCCGTGGAGCGGTTTGAACGATATGCAAACTGGAGCGGGTCGTGTGATGCAGGGAGGCAGGCTGTAATGTGTGGTTTGACAAGCTGTTCAAAACACTTCATCACAATTGGTGTCAGTGCAACAGGATGATAGTCATTCAAACAGGACACAACTGGTTTCTTTGCCACCGGTACAATGATAGAGGTCTTGAAGCATCTGGTAACGATGGCCTGACTCAGGGAGATGTTATAAATGTCAGTCAGGACATCCGCCAACTCGCTCGCGCAGTCTCGGAGCACACGTCCCGGAATGTTGTCCGGACCTGCAGCTTTGCGTGGGTTGACTCTGGTTAGAGTCCTCCGTGTGTGTCCACTGTGTTGATGGTAAAAGCTGGTCCGACCAATGGTGGGGGTGGGCCAGCCCTCCCTCTGATTGTCGAGTTTGATGCTTCAAAACGTGCAAAGAAGTCGTTAAGCCTGTCTGGAAGCGAAGCGTCGTCGTCATCGACCCCCTGCCTAGACTTATAGCCCGTCAGTGTCCGAACTCCCTGCCACATCTGCTTGGTGTTCCTAGTGTCACAGAGGTGTCCCTGGATTTTCTCCGCATAGGCACGCTTTGCTGCCTTAATTCCCTTTGAGAGCGCAGACCTGGCTGAGTGGAGGGCGATCCTGTCCTTTGCTCTGAAGGCTGCATCTCTGGCTGTAAGCAGCGAGCGCACCTCTGCAGTCATCCAGGGCTTATGGTTACCCCGCATAGTGATGGTCTTCACTGTAGTGACATCCTCTGTGCACTTCGCGATGTAGCTGGTGGCCGTATCAGCATACTCCTCCACATCTGTCTTGTCTTCCTGGGAGGCTGCTATTTTGAAGACCTCCCAGTCTGTGTGCAGAAAACAGTCTTTCAGTGCAGAAGTTGCACTCTCTGGCCAAATTCTAATTTGTTTCACTGCTGGCCTGCTGCGCTTCAATAAAGGTTTGTAGGCAGGCAGCAGCATCACGGATATGTGATCAGAAAGGCCGAGATGGGGGCGGGGTATCGCCTTATATGCATCTGTGTTTGTGTACACTAAGTCCAACATATTCTCTCCTCTGGTCTTAAAGTCTACACATTGTTTAAACTTGGGGAGCACAGTCTTTAGGCTGGTGTGGTTAAAATCCCCTGCAACCACCACAAAACTGTCGGGGTGTAAAGTTTGGATTTCACTAATCGCATTGTGCAGTTTCCCCGAGTGCCTTCTTAGCATTAGCTTTAGCATTAGCACTCGGCGCTATGTAAACACCAGCTACAAACACGTTGCTGAATTCCCTCGGCAAATAATATGACCGACAATTTACAATAAGGAACTCCGCCAACGGAGAGCAGTGTTTAGACACTAACGTGGCATTGACGCACCAGTTCTTGTTAACATAGATGCATAGCCCACCCCCCCGGCTCTTACTGGAGCTCGCCGTTTCCCTGTCGGCACGGAACATCGCCATATCTTCCAGTTGAATGGCCTCGTCAGGGATGTTGTGGTGGAGCCATGTCTCAGTGAACGCAAGCACACAGCAGTCTCTCCACTCTCTCCGGGTTTCTCTCAGCAGACACAGCTCGTCCAGCTTGTTTTCGAGGGAGCGGACATTAGAGAGAATGAGCGATGGTACCGCTGGTCTGGAGGGGTTAGCCTTTAGCCTAGCATGGATCCCGTCCCTTTTTCCACGCTTTTGCTTGCGTTTGCTCCGCTTACGCCTCCTCCTCTCTCGGGTAGCTTCCAGCGGGGACTCCGCCAGAATTCCATGCTGGCGTAGAATGTCCAAATCACAACCGATCGCCATGATTCTTGCAGCGTGCAGTACCTTGATGTTTAATAAGGTCTCATGGTTGTAAGTTTTACAGAATGTACGTCTGGGAAGATCAAAACACTCAAAACTCTCACACTCACTGATGCCAAGAGGGGCCGCTGCGTCCGTGCGCGCCGCCGCCATCTTATATAAGGACAGTCTGGAGAATACAGGAAAGAGTGGATAAACTCCAGTCCTGCCAGTGAACAGTTCAGTGGCACTGAGAAAGGGAGACGTTTTGGGGTCCTGGAGATGCCAACCACTGATGTGGTCAGGGGTAAAGAGGTTGATGTTGATGAGAAGCGAGCCCCTGTGTTGACTATAACTTCATAAGTCTTGTCTCCCACCATGAGGGATAGCATTGGATCAGAAAGTTCTGTCTCGTCTGTTTAGCTTTGTAGTCATTGCTGACTAGGCATCATGCTGTGGTTGGGAGCCAAGTGTGATTGCTGAGGCAGCTGTGTCTGCAGTGGCTGATCTGGCCACACCCAGGTGCTGGAGGTGGGGTGGGTGTATCATTTGTCCAGACAGTTCCTATACCAGTAGGTGGAGCTTTACAACCACAAACCCAAAGGCCTCTTTTGCCACACCTTAGGCACATGTCATTAGGTGGGGCTGATGCTGATCTCATGCCTCATCTGTATGCACCTCTTCCCCGCCCTCTTTGTAACAGGTGTTGATGCCATTGTTGGTGTATTTGTTGAGGTGCCAACACAAAGGGCTCAGCGGGGCCAGAACCAATAATGGGCTGAGGGGTTGTCACTGTGACGACTGGAGCCTGTACAATATTTTTCTGTTTTTTATCCTTATTCACCACATCCCTAGCTACTTTTAGTTGGGCCTTTATCAGCTGATTAGACAAATCTGCTGTCTCTGTATCTTTTTCATCTTGTTTTTTATTATATTGTCTCACATAATGATGCACATGGGACAACCATTCTGCCCAGGGGTGGGTGTTTAAACCCACGACTGCTTCCAGAGCAGTTCTAACGTTGTTGGACTGATGTCTGAACCACATTGCGGAATACCGCTTGTGTAGTTGGGTTATTTCAGAGATTTTCTCCAGCCATATCAGTCCACAGTGCCAGACACCAATCTACATAAGCTCCTGCTTCTTCTCCTTTTTTTCATATGAATGTCTGTTAGTTCTGCACTTGTGAGATCTACAGGGAACATTTCTCTCATCACTGTAAAAATGTTATCACTGTGCAGTCTGAATTGAGCCTCATCAGGCTCACGTATGGTCCTCGCTTCCTCCTCTGTTTTTAAGCATAGAAGGGGGAGTGTGGGTGGCCACTATTCTCCTGATATCTGCCGTACATAGGCGGCAACCAGCTGTGGCCTTCTGCATTGCCCTGATCCACGGGGATGCTCCCGAAATTAATGGAGGGAATGTATCGCAAATGCTTTTAAGGTCCTTAAAAGACCATTCTGCATATTGAGCTGTTCCAGCTTCTGTAGCTACCATAGGCATATTTTTATAATTTACCTTAGGTATGACCCCTTCTTGTAACCTTGCGCTGGGCATAGCCTTCTCAGTCAGATTCTCTGTCGTCCCATAATTGCCAATTTTCCACTGTTTTTGTGTGCCTGTAGATGCATTTTTATCTGTGTAATTAGTGAATTTCTGAGGGGTGGCCTCCCTAACAAGGGATAAATCATCCAGACTGGTTCTAGGTGTCGCTAAATGTTTTTCTAATATTTTCAGTCCACTTAAATGCAACCTCCCGGTTATCCCCCTTATCCCCTGTTTCCAGTTTTGTTGAAGGCATGGAGGTGGCAGCTATCCCTGTTTTATTAGGGGCTTCCTCCTTTTCTTCTGTCATAACAGTGATCGTGCTGGCTTAGTGGCTCTGTAGGTGTTAGTTGGTTAATAATTTGTTGTACTGTGTCTGCAGCTTTCTTGCTATCTCCTGTGGTCAACATTGGCCTCATGTGAAGTACTCCAGATACTGCGTTCACCACATCATAGTTGTCTGCAACATATGTAGTGAGAGGCATCTGCTTTGCCAACAGGCTCATGCAGTCTGCATATGGATTTGTCTGACACACAAGGAGCTGGAGGGGCCGTTGGAGGAGATGGTTTCTCATTTTCCTCTTTTTGTCTAATCTGCTGTAAAAACACCTTTCCAGAATCATTTATCAGTACCTGACCTTCTTTCATTGCAGCAACAATTTTAGGGAAGTAACACATGGCCCTAGTCTTTTTCTTCTCTGTTTCCTCTGTGTTTAATTTTTCCAAATTTGGGGTTTCCTGCTTTAACATAATTTTCCTCTGCAGTGAGGTAACTTTGTATGATTATCTGCAAAGTTTCCACCAATTTAACTGAGGCATAGTTTTTTCTGACACTGGGAGAAATCCTTCACCCTGCATCTGACACACCCACTATTGAAATTTCTTCACTTCCTTTTTTCTGTCAGACACATCTATCTGCTTCTCTATTGTTTTTTCTGCCTTCTCACATATTTCCTTTACAGTAAAGGATGATTTTGACATAGCCATGATTATTAGATTTTCCTATACAAGCTATGGGAAGAAAAAGTTAGTTTGTGGCGGGTTGATTCAACCCCCCCCCCACAACACACAGGACACTCAGCTCTCTTCTCTCGGTTTTTCCCGCTGCACTACTGAGATGTAATGTGCCACGCATGTATTGTGATGCAATGTGCCATTCATGTATTGTGATGTAATGTGCCATTCATGTATAGTGTTTATGCGTCCTGTCCTTACTGTGACCTAGAGGCTGAGATCAATATGTAGATGTGCTTTGGTGTAAACCCCCACAAACAGACTGGTCAGACACAGCGCTCGGCTAGAGCAATTAACAGAACAGTGAAATGTGTATTAATATCTACAGACAGACTCGTTTCTTCTGGCTCACTTCTGTGATGTTAATGTTGCCTTTCATGCATTGTGTTCATGCGTCCTGTCCTTACTGTGACCTAGGGACTGAGATCAATATGTCTCTCAAATGCAAATGTCTCATGCCTGTTCTGTTATCTCTTTGATCATACCAACTGCTGGGGAATGCCCTTTGATGTATTGTTGTAGTTGGGTATATATGCTGCAACTCTGTAACGCAAACCCTCTCTCATTCTTCCACTTCACCTGCTTGCGGACTGGAGGCACAGGGCTCGCCCCTGCGCACGCTCACAGCGCAGGGGCGAGTTTCGCCCTGCCTTATTTTTTATCATTCGCTGCACTGGTGACCCCGAAGACGCACACGTTTTGTGCAACGCAGCCTTCTGGTCTGGACGTCCACGCTGAACCGGCCGAGGGACACAAGACGTCTCCTCCCTCTCGCCGCCCCAACGCACCATGACCTGAAGGCAGAAGCGAACACAGCAGCCTGACGCAAACGAGCTGCTCTCCCTTCTGCTTCAGGGAGACCTCGACGCGGAGCCAACACAGGCGAGCTGTTCTCCAGACATCACCCACGACCGGGAAAACTGCAGAAAACGTCATGGCGCGACCCTCGCCTGAGATCGGGACGTCCACGCTGGACCAGCCGAGGGACACAGAACGTTTTCTCCCTCTCACCGCTACTCCTCCCTCTCAGCGATCCTACTTATCTACCCGAGCCTGAGGAACAAAGATCGTCTATTCCCTCCCACCGCTCCAACGCATCGGCACGAGCCTGAGGGACAAAAGATCGTTTATTTCCTCTCACCGCTCCAACGCACCATGGCCAATCTGCAGCCACAGCTCAACCTGGATTTTATCGGCGCCATCTGCGCCGATCTCCGCCAAGATTCTGCACCCTGACTCGCCACTCCAGCGGCCCACCCAAGCACGGAACCCCCGCGCGTGCACCGGGGAGTTACGAGGACGGCACACCACGCACGGGACAATAATGGCTTCACTGACCGCCTTCCTTCTGCTGCACACTGGCCCTTCAGGCTTGCTTGTACACCTGAGGTCCGCAGCTTGCTCACTGGATTTTATGGTCTTAGCCATGGCACACAAGGGGAATTCAGCTGTCTGCTGTTCCCGAGGCTTTAGGGACGCGCCTACCCTAAAGTCAACACGCCAGTCCCTCTGCTTTTATTTTTTTTTTTTTCTTACAGCCGCTCCTGCTTTTCTTCATGGCCACGAGAGGAGTCAGAGACAAATTTTTCTTCTTGTGATCTCCGCACGCGCAACGGGACAGCCCCTCGACGTCGCGGAGCAGCAAGCAATTTTTGCGCGGCTCGGACGATTTCACCGCCCCTGCCGGCACTTACTACCCCTCCCCTCCCTCCCCCTCCGCCTGCAGCGAGCTTCTCCCACAGCTTGCTCCCATAGATGGATTATCGAGGTCTCGGCCCCCTGCCGTGCCCTCTGGGGGGGAGCGTGTGGCGGGTTGATTCAACCCCCCCCCACAACACACAGGACACTCAGCTCTCTTCTCTCGGTTTTTCCCGCTGCACTACTGAGATGTAATGTGCCACTCATGTATTGTGATGCAATGTGCCACGCATGTATTGTGATGCAATGTGCCATTCATGTATAGTGTTCATGCGTCCTGTCCTTACTGTGACCTAGAGGCTGAGATCAATATGTAGATGTGCTTTGGTGTAACCCCCACAAACAGACTGGTCAGATACAGCGCTCGGCTAGAGCAATTAACAGAACAGTGAAATGTGTATTAATGTCTACAGACGGACTTGTTTCTTCTGGCTCACTTCTGTGATGTTAATGTTGCCTTTCATGCATTGTGTTCATGCGTCCTGTCCTTACTGTGACCTAGGGACTGAGATCAATATGTCTCTCAAATGCAAATGTCTCATGCCTGTTCTGTTATCTCTTTGATCATACCAACTGCTGGGGGTATATATGCTGCAACTCTGTAACGCAAACTCTCTCTCAATCTCACTTCTGCAACTGCTGCTGCTGGACACAGACTGTGTCCTCCTCCTCTGAGAGCCGTGGGCTCGCTCCCGGCGCACATGCACGGCGCCGGGAGCGGAGCTTGTGACGGCGGTATGATATAATAAACTCTGCTTAAAACCTTCAGCATCGCCGCATATTTTTTATCATCCGCTGCAAGTTAGTATTTACAACCCTGAGTCCAAGCTCAGAATTTTTAAAGGCGTCGGCCGGACGAAAATTCAATATCGCTAAATCATATCTTAAATTTTTGTGTGAGACGAGCTAATTTGAACCGCACATGTTTTGGTGTCAACAAATTTCGCATAAGGTGACAATGCGCTCTTGAAGTGTGCTTTCCTTGAGAGCTGCCTGACTCAGTCAAGCAATCAGCGGCTAAGATGGCCCCTGACTGTGTGACGTCATCACAGGAAGCGACACGCACACGCTCAGCGGACATTGCTTGTTGTTTACGTTTTAAAATCGGCGATTACGGATATTTCTCGAAGTACTTGTGGATTACAAATAGATTATTTATTAAGATTAGGATTTCCGGAATCGAATTAATTATGGTTTGGCGTTGTGTTGTCTACGGGTGCGACGGTATACCAGAGGAGCATGCGGTGAGTGTTTTTGAATTTCCCGGCCCTGGGAACATCAGAACGGCATGGGTGAAATTCGTTCAGAAAACGCGAAAAAATTGGAATGATGTCGGTAAATCACCCAACATGTGCAGTAGACATTTCGTTGACAGCGATTTCAAGAATAAGATGCAATTTGAAATGAAATTTGCAAAAAGATTGCTGATTAAAAAAACTGCTGTTCCAACTATATATTCGTCCATTTCCAAGTCTGACTCTGAGAAAGGGGTCAGTGGCAGTGGCGTGAAAAGCCAGGGTGATCTACCGATGCGATCAGCTGCCAGAAAACGAGAAGTAAACAGGGTAAGTTTTGTATTTTTAATATTCACTGCAAATGTTTACTAAACACCTTAAATGAATTACAAGCAATGGATTGCATTGCCTTACCAACTTATCAAATATTAGCATATTAGGGTATTCATAATAATCAAATATGAAATATTCAGTGCTGTATAGGGTGGTGGTTGTGCCTGTTTGCTCAAGTTATATTTCTATGTATATAATCAAATTTGAGACCTCTGGAATTAAATTATGATGATCTGCTTTTTTTGCGGATTTTATCCACTGTTCAACAAAACCTTGGTTGATCCAACCCACTTATGGGAGCAGTGGCACTCTGTACAAGCCAGAGTTCCTGCCGCACTGAGTGCCAAATTTCAGCGTCCCATCAAAGCTGATGCTGTTGAGCAACATGTATCTAGATTTTCAAAATCAAACATGTAAAAGTAGAAGAAATTTCCAATTAGCAATGAAAGTTCAGCTTTCAATTGTTAGGGAAGCAACATATTTTGCTAAGACAAACAAATATAAGCCTAAGATTTTAAGAGAAATGTGCTTTTAAACATGGAACCCGAATTTTATACCATAAAATGGTAGAAAAATTATTCAAATGTATATGACATGTGACTTTGAGGAATGCTGAAATATTAGAATTATAGAATTGACATGAACATTAATAAACCCAATATATGATTTTACAAAACTTTATTTAAATAACATTGTTCACAAATCTAATCTTGGTAGGCAAAATCCCTTGTAGTGATCCGATGGGAATGTTTCTCTGATGAGGCTCACAGCACAGGCAGGCAACGTAACCCTCACTTCTTTCCCAAGAAATCCCCAACACCACCGGACCAGTTGCCTGTAGGCTATGAATCTGTATCGCCTGAAAAATATGGGGTTGGCATTGATTATTCCGTTTGCATTGATTATTGAATGTATTGAATGAATTGTTCATAATTCATCTGGAAATTAAATCACATGAATAAATATTGTTTATAAACTCACTCGTGTTGGCTTGCGTCATGATCACCATATTGCTGTCTGTAGGCCAGATAAGCTGTCTGTAAAACCCAGATGTCAAGACAGACAGAACGGAAACCTGGGTGATCAGTGATACACCTTGGTAGATTATCAACGGTGTATCCACAGCCCTTGAGTTCTTCTATTTTCTCCTTCACCTTCAATATCTCCTGGCAGCACCGACATTCACTTGATGTTGGCATAACCTGACATTTCTCACAAGTGCACCTGTGAAAAAAAAATGGTATCATCAGATGCTTATAATAAACTAATGGCTCATGGGAGTGCTATATAAATTGGTCTATGAAGTTTGATTAGAAAAAATTAAAAACATGTAAAAAATTTTGAGCGGAAAGAGAAGTTATAGTAAAACAATAATGAATCGCAATAATTCTTAAACATGATCCATCGATCTCTCTGAGAATTATGTAGCTTTTGAGACAAGTATTAACATGATGATGATTAACAACATGTCATGACAAACTCATAAAGTACACATATTATCGCTCGCATACATTATCCATTTATTTCGAATGTAAATGTTTCTAATGTTTCTAAGTCGCCAAATAAGGCAGAGAGTGACCAATTGGTAGTTTTATTTTGGAAATTAAGTGTGTGACCATGCATGTCGCCAAAATAAAATATTTGTTTATAAACTCACTCGTGTGGACGATCTGTCTCATCAGCTCCAGCTGCGCACAGACCAGCAGGTGCTAATCAGCGGCTGTTAAAAGTATTGAGAAGATGATGATTAACAACATGTCATCAGGCAGCGAGTGACCAGTGGGTAGTTTTTTTTTCCACAATATCTTTATTGAACCTTTTTTTTTTTTTAACAAACATGATACAAACAATCAAACACTAACACTAAAGTACTACAAAAAAAAATGCACTAAAAACACCAACAACCACCAACAAAATCAAATCTTCAACAATGCTCCTCTGTTTAGTCTAGACAATCCAATACATAAGTATACATATTATGTTCACCAGTTTGGAATTTACAAGGTCCACACACATCATTCACCTTCTTCTTCAAGAGTTATGTTTAAATTTTTTACATAATCAATAAAAGGTCTCCATATATTCTCAAACACAATTTCCTTTGATTTCAGTATATATGTTATTCTTTCTAATGGAAGGTTTGTTAACATCTGTCTTAACCACTGAGTCACATCTGGTCTATGAGTCTTTTTCCATAATAGTGCAATACATTTTTTGGCATTAAGCAAACTGAGGTCTATGAATGTTCTTTCACTTTTATTAAAATTATGCTTTTCTGGGTACAGACCCAATGAAAAACAGTTTAGGATTCAATATGATTTGTTTTGAGATTATTTTTTCAATTGTTACCCTCACCTCTTCCCAAAACATTCTTATTAATCTACATTCCCATACACAATGAAATAGGGTTCCTTTACTTTCCATACATTTTGTGCACGTATCTGGTATATTTTTGTTATATCTATTTAACTCCTCCGGTGTAACATACATCCGCATTAACCATTTAAAATGTATCAATTTAAGACGTACATTTATTGATTTGGTTTGAGCTTCTGTACAAGCCAATTCCCATTGTTCCTCTGAAATTTCAGTTTGCAGATCTTCTTTCCAGTAGTTTAATCTTTTCAGTGAATTTTCACTTGAAGATAGTGTCAATGAGTTATAAAACTCTGAAATAATACCCTTTCTTTTACTATCTTTCATCAACATTTTTTCCAAGGATGAATAAATAGGTCGAGTGAGAGCTTTATTTTGATTTGATCGAATAAAGTTTCTAAGTTGAAGATATTTAAAAAAATGTGTTCTATTGAGATTAAATTTGATCCTCAGCTCTTCAAAAGACATTGTTATCTGCACATGGCAAATATAAATCTTGAATCTTTTGAATCCCTTTTAAATTCCATACTTTAAATACAGCGTCCGCTCTCCCTGGTTTAAAATATTGATTACCCCATATTGGACTAAATTGTGACAATAACTGTGGTTCTTTTAAATAGTTTTTAGCTTCACACCATATTTTGATCATATGCTTTACAAATGGATTTTTAACTTGTTTTTGTAATTTTTTTGCCGAATCTGAGTATATGAATATGGGAAGAGGTAAAGGTAAATTGTATGATTCCATTTCAGTCCAGTGAGGGAGATCATTTGATGAAAAATAATATGTCATAGACCTCAGTTGTGCCGACCAATAATACAACATAAAATTTGGACATTTCAGACCTCCACGATTAAATGGTAAATATAATAAAGACAGACGTAATCTAGCCCTCCTGTTGTTCCATATAAATTCCACTAACTTTTTTTTAATTCTTGAGAATAAATCTAAAGGTGGTGATAAGGGAATGTATTGAAATAAAGTATTTTAGGTAAAATATTACTTTTAAGTATATTGATTCTCCCGATCATCGACATTGGTAGTGACATCCATCTCTGAGTTAACTCATTGATATCTGACATTAAGGCTTCATAGTTGACACTGGCAACTGATTCTAGCTTAGGCACAATTTGGATTCCTAAATATTTAAACTGATTTACAACATTGAATTGATTTACCTCAGGGTCTGGGTAATTTCTCTGGGTCTCATTTAGCATTAATATTGAAGATTTAGTTTTATTTATTTTATATCCTGATATTTCCCCAAAATTCTTTATTAAATTCAACAAGGTTGGAATTGATTTTTTTAGATTCGACATAAACAAAATTATGTCATCAGCGTACAGGGAGATTTTATGTTCTGTTGGTCCAACTTTAATTCCATATATTTGTGAATGTAAACGTATCGCTATCACTAAAGGTTCAATTGCCATAGTAAACAGTAAAGGTGAAAGTGGACAACCTTGTCGACATCCTCTATTGATTTTTATTGATTTTGAAATATTATTTGTTAGGATTTCTGCTGTAGCATTATTGTATATTATCTGAACCCATTTTATGAAATTATTTCCAAGTCCAAACCTTTGTAAGACTTCAAAAAGAAAGGGCCATTCAACTCTATCAAAGGCCTTTTCGGCGTCCAGTGATAGGAGAGCTGTATCCGGTGCTTCTTTATTAAAATAAATAATATTAAATAGTCTTCTTACATTATGGAAGCCTTGTCTTCCCTTTATAAAGCCATTCTGATCTTGATTAATAATATTTGGTAAAATTTCTTGTATTCGTCTTGCTAAAATTTTACAGATTATCTTAAGGTCGGCATTTAATAGGCTTATTGGTCTCATATTTTCACATTTATTAGAGGGCTTACCTGGTTTTGGCAGCAGTATAATTAAGGCATTGTTCATGTATGATGGTAAATTATTATTTTGAAATGCTTCTAAAACCATTTCCAAAAAAGGTTTTATTAATTTATTCTTAAATTTTTTATAAAGGTTAACTGGAAGACCATCTGGTCCTGCACTTTTTCCTGATTTCATATTATCAATGGCTAGCCCAACTTCTTCTTGACTAATTTTAGACTCCAATATCTCCCTGTTTTCATTTGGAATACACGGTATAGATAGTTCGTTCAAAAACCCATTTAGTTTTGTTAAATCAGATTCATTTTTGGTATCATATAATTTTTCATAGTAATCTCTCAAGGCTCTGTTAATTTCTAAAGGATCTATAACTACCTGTCCATTACTTATAATACTGGTAATTGGTGTTTTAATTTCTAATTGTTTAATCTGCCATGCCAATAATTTTCCTGATTTTTCACCTTGTTCATAAAAAGATTGTTTCAATCTTAGAAGACTCGAGGCAGCTCTATTCGCTGATTTTTTGTCGTATTCAGCTCTCAAAATCAGTAATTCATTCTCCAACCTTGAATCACTTCCTGCATACACTTTTTCCTGAAGACTTTTTATTTTATGTTCCAATTTGGCTCTCTCCTCTCGAGTCTTCTTAGATTTTGATCCTGTATAACTAATAATATGTCCCCTAATAAAAGCTTTGAAAGCCTCCCACTTTACACATGCTGATGTTTGTGTAGTATTGATATCAAAGAACTCATCTATCTGTTTTTCTATATACTTGACAAATTCCTCATCCTGAAGCCATTTATGCTGAAATTGCCATCTACCTGATTCCTTTGTCAATTTTTTATCTACATATATTAGACAGCAGGGTGCATGATCAGAGATCACGATGTTATCATAAAAGCAGTTTTGAATCTTGGACCTTAATTCTGTGGAAATCAAAAAATAATCAATACGTGAGAATGTCTTGTAGGTACTGGAATAACAAGAATAGGCTTTAACTTGTGGTTTCATTTCTCTCCATATATCTAACAATCTCAATTCTTTCATAAAATGATTAATAGTCATCCTACATCCATTGTGCGTACAATCCAGTCCTGTTGATCTATCTATACCTGGATTCAATGTACAATTAAAATCCCCTGCTATTATATGTTGCCCTGTAAGTGATGATAAGATAAGAAATAAATTAGCAAAGAACTTTTGATCATCTATATTGGGACCATATAAGTTCACAAGATTTATATTTTCTAATAGCAAAGAACCTTGAATGATTACATATCTTCCAAATTTGTCTCCAATTACATTTTTCACTTGAAAAGGGACTGATTTATGTATGAGAGTCATAACTCCCCTGGCCCGGGATGAAAATGATGAGGTGAAGACACTTCCTTGCCATCTACTCCTAATTCTTTTTATATCCTCCTCTATTAGATGAGTTTCTTGTAAAAACACAATTTTTGAACCCATGTCTTTTATTTTATTCATAACTTGTTTAAGTTTTTTTAAATTTTGTAGACCTCTGCAATTCCATGAAGTTAAATTAAGATTAACGCTTTGGTTTATGATTAATAGAGAGTTTGGGATTACCTTGCAGTGTAAACATGCTCATACAGAGAAGCAAAAACATGAGTGGTTGAACATTCATCCTACAAACTACACACAAACAAATTCCCCCTTCCCACACTTGTGGCAAACCCCCCAAAATCAAAAGAAAAATTCCGTCTCCCGATATAGCCATCGACCGTTCCACACCCACGGGGAACAGCCTAAGCCACTCCTTCTTCATCCTCCCAATCACCCTAACTCTACTGCTTTTAATGACATAACATTAACTCTCCTCTGTAGTTTTCCAACTTAACTCCAAAATTTTTAGCAACTTTGTACATCATAGTTTTTTTTTTTGTTTTGTTTTGTTTTTTTTAATATATAATACAATCTATATTTTGTAAACTTGCTATTTACTTCAAGTCAGTCAGATGCCTGTGCAAATGCTTAATTATTCTACCTTATATTTTGTTCATGCTTAGCTCCCACCAGTCTCTTCTTCTTCTTTGATCTTCTTGATGAACTCCTGCGCTTCCTCTGGGGTCTTGAAGATGTGGGTTCTGCCCTCATACGTGGTCAACAGTCTCGCAGGATAGATTACACCATGACGAATCCCAAGGTTGCACAGCTCCTTACGTATGGGATCAAACTGCTTCCTCAATTGTTGGATTCCTGTGGCCAAATCTGGGTAGAACCGCACCTGCTGGTCCTGGTGTTTAATCTCTCCTTTAGCTCGTGCAGCGTTGAAGATCTTCATCCTGTCTCTGTTGCTGAGAAACTTCATAATTAAGGTCCTCGGCGGTCCCTTATCTCTCCGTGGGCCAATACGGTGTGCATTTTCCAGAACCACTGCTGATTGCAACTCCGCGCTGCCCAGCACCTCCGGAATCCACTTTTCCAGAAAGGAACATGCGTCCCGACCTTCTGATTCCTCTGGAAGACCCACCAGCCTCAAGTTGTTCCGTCTCGACCGAGATTCCAAATCCAAAATATTATCTTCCAGACATTTATTTTTTTTTTCCAAAGTGCACACCTTTAATTGAAGACGGGTGACGTCATCTTCAGCATTAGAGAGATGGAGCGCCATCTGCGCCATTCGTTCTACACAGTCACCCAATTCCTTTCTCATTCCTTCCAACGCTGCCATAATCCCATCAAATCTAGAGGAAAAGTCCGCTCTCATTGAACTCATGGCAGCCATCAGCGCATCTGCGCCGCTCCCCGCAGACATCGCACCGTTGCCAGCCTCCTCCACCATATATGGAGTTTTATTTGCTGCGTCACAGACCTGAAAGTCCGTTAATTTGGACTGTTTCGGCGGCTCGCTTTTTCCTCTACCTGGTTTTCCAGCCGTAGGCTTCGCCGACATATCCTCGCCCAAACGCTGGGATACGTTCTGTCCCAAATGAGAGAGTTATTTGCCGATTTTTTTCTCCAGGAGCAGAGCAGAGTGAGACACGTCCGTCTTACGTGGCAGCCATAACCGGAAGTCCAATGGGTAGTTTTAGTTTGAAAATTAAGTGTGTGACCATGCATGTCGCCAAAGAAAAATATTTCTAAGCATCTTTTACCAAGATAAATCTTCCAGTCGATCGTTGTCAACGTGGTCTGTTCCCGTCTGTGTTGCGTCTTCCTCCTCTCCCTCTGGCTCGAACAAATAAGGCTGAATACCCCCCTCAGTACCACCCAAAACTACTTCATCATCAGATTCTTCATTTTCAATGTCATCATTTATATTGAGGTCGTCAAACTCGAGAAAATAATCGCTGTCCGAATCACTTTGCTCTCGTTCTGCCATTTCTACCTTTTTCTTTTTCTTCCTGTGCTGACGTCACTGCTGCCCGCACCTATCGAGAGATGGCGGTACTGCAGCATCACTAAGTGAAAGATGGGCTATTACCAAATAAAGTCATTTATGGAGGCTGGTGACACATATTAAATCATGGGAATGGCCAGAATGGAATATTTTCATACAATCAGTTTATTGGTTCAATAAAAAAATGTCACCGTCCGAGGACTTTAACTCCTTACTGGTAATTGCAGCCTCTGCAAGCTTCTACCTGTTGTTCTAATAACGCAGGCGGTAGAGCACATGGCCTGCAATGCCAGTGGGTCGCAAATTCCTTGTTAGACCAGACAAAAAATTTCCCGGGGGGGGGGGGGCACTTTGGCCTTTATTACCCAACTCACACAATGCACTGCCTCTTATCCCAGACAACCAGAAATGGGAATTCGGGATCAGAGCTAACCCCTTTCACCCTACACCACTCTTCGTGTCTTAAAATGGGGTATAAGAGGATAACCACCCACACAGTGCATACCTCCACCAAGGGCTTTGTTTGTATTTGTACAGCAGGATTACACAAAAACTACTGGATGGATTTGGATGATATTTTCACCAGAGGTGCTTCTTGGCCTACAGAGGAACCCATTACATTTTGGTGACGATCTGGGAATGCATACCTCAGCCAACGCTCTTCTCACAGTGTGTCAGCCACAAGACTCCAAAACTAACGGACAGACTTTGATGCAATTTTCACCACAAGTGGCTCTAGGCCTACACACAAACCCATTACATTTTGGAGGTGATCCATGACGGACTGAAGGAGCCTTGGCGGAGGTATGCGCTCTGAGTGCTTTTCTAGTTCTTCAAAAAATGATATAATTATCAAATTATTAATTTCTGGCAGAATTATAATTATGACAAAAAGGCTTAATTCCACTGAATACTGCAGACAAACCTACAGAGATTTGTTTAAAAAGGTTCTCTGCTCGCCTTGTTAATGTGGGCCGGCCCCAGAGTTGTCTGCAATAGACAGATGAAAGCTTTTTGTCCGGTAACCCCAATGCATCAATGGCACAGGCCAAACGGCCAAAATCACGTCGGCAGTCACCAAGTTGCTGAAGTTTTTCCTTTCTCTCTTCCTGAAGGAGTGTTCAAAATTTTGACCAGTTAGCACAACACTATTTAAAATGCATCAGAGAATCAAATATCACGTGAAAAAGTCTATTCCATACTTATCTTTTATTTTCTGAATCATGCAAAGAATAGTTTCACAGCTGTGAGGTCTCAGTCCCAGCACAATTTGAATAGACTGGACCCCAAACAAGAGTAAAAGGTGATAGTTTTTCTTCTAGTCTGGGGGGGAAGTCGTTCCCCCAGGCCTTCCAACAATGACTCTTCTTGTTGAGCTGATCACATCCTGGCTTCTTCATGAGATGCTCCTTTGTCTTCCAGTGGCTGGCTGCTATCGGATGCTCTCACACTGTGTTCTTTTACTTTGCAACCCATATCTGAACCTCATAATCAATTTTTATAACCCAGTAAAATTCCCCTATATGTACGCAGAGTGCATCCTTTTGTTATAGTAAGCAGCTGCATGTGTGTGGAACTAATTTCCTACGTCCTGTTATGTATGCTGTAAGGTGCAACATCCTTTGACATTCAGAGCGCAGCACATTGTGGAGAAATTCTAATATCTAACTTATCTTAAGCAGCCTATCTAATCTAAACATTTTATAATAGAATAATTCTAAACATTTTATCATATGGTAATTTACAACTTAAAAAGCCACATTTATTATAAACAAGTTCCAAATTTATGAGAAAAACATTTGATTTTCGTGAGAAAAACCAGAGCTTCCAAATGGCCAACCCCCACCCCCCCCACACACACACACACACACACACACACACACACACACACATTTCTAAGAAAGAAAAAAAAAATGAAATTTACAACAGTAGTCACCAATTTACAAGAAAAAAGTTTTTCTGAAACATTTTAATATAGCGGATATATATACACACACACACACACACACACACACCTTTTTCTCTCATAAATGTCCAATTTTCTCACCACACCAATTAGTGAGGTTTTTGTCATAAACATTTTTCTTGGAAAGTTAACTTTTTTCAAAATACATTTGCAACTTTTTCCTGATAAATTTAGTACTCCTTTTTTTCCTATAAATTAGCCATATTTTATGATAAACATGTTACCTTTCCTATAAGGTTTTTCTATTAAATTTGCAACATTTTTGTTGAATTTTCCTGATTTTTTTTTTCTTTTTTTTTTGTCCATTTGCTCCTCTCACTGATATACCAAGTTTCCCTGTATAAACTCTCCTTACAGTCTTTATGGGGATAGAGGGGGCAGGTTAATAACAGAGGGGAGGGTTTTTGCTCATTTTGCTGATAAGGGGAATAGACTTTTTAAGTTGTTTTTTTTTTTAAATATTTATTTATTTGGAGGTTTAATATTTTGTTGAAAAACAAGCTTTTTCATATTTTTGCAAAGATTTTTTTAAATTTTGAACAGATTTATTTTTTAATGGAAGCTGCCCATTTTTTGTCATTGACTTTTCATAATTAATGACGAAGAGCATGGTTTCTGTGTGAGCTGATAATTTTGTTAAAATCTATTGGGTATTCCATGTCCATGAGTGTATAGGTATTAAAATAGACATACCAAACAAGTACAGTAAAATTTGCACTACTGTATGTAAATATCCTTTTTTCATTATTTAGGAGTGCTTTTTTTTTTTTTTGGTTGACCACCTGCCCCCCACCCCCCAAATGTCTGTGCACATCACAGTATATTGATCTCAGTTGAAAACTAGCCAAAAAAAATGGCAGTATACAAAAGAATAAGACCAATGGAATAGAAAGAAAATAAAAAAGTGCTCAACTCATAACTCCTGTAAGTTCATGTAAGTGTAAATGGAAAAATACTACAGATCCATTCTCAAAAGTGCATTATAGAGAAAGCGGTTTAGAAGTACTGATGACTGTAAATATATTCTCAAAGACAGATAAACAATTCGTATACTAGCATCAAATTGGCCATAACAGTGGAACTTACTAAGGTTTTTAATGGAAATGGCCCCATCTTAAACCTTGGAATGTAAAATTCAAAATTTGGTTTGTGTTTGAGGGGCCCACACACAGTGCTGTACCTGGGGCCCAAAATTTGGTGCTACGCCCTTGCACCTCTCCACATTACTTTTACTTCCTCTGGTTTGGACCACTTTGATATTCTGCCTTTACCACTTTTGTAATGTACTTTGTTTTTCATATTTTTTGGGCTTCAGTATGTCCAGGTGCATCTCAATAAATTAGAATATCATCAAAAAGTTAATTTGTTTTAGCAATTCAGTTCAAAAAGTGAAATGCATGTATTATATAGATTTATTACACACACAGTGATATATTTCAAGTGTTTCTTTTAATTTTGATGATTATGGCTTTCAGCTAATGAAAACTCAAAATTCAGTTTCTCAAAAAAATTTGAATATTACATAAGATCAGTTAAAAAAATGATTTTTAATAGAAATGTTGGCCTACTGAACAGTATGTCCATGTACACACTCAATACTTGGTCAGGGCTCCTTTTGCATGAATTACTGCATTAATGCGGCATGGAGGCGATCAGCCTGTGGTCCTGCTGAGGTGTTATGGAGGCCCAGGTTGGTTTGATGGTGGGCTTCAGCTCGTTTGCCGTGTTGGGTCTGGTGTCTTTCATCTTCCTCTGAACAATACGCCATAGATTCTCTGTGTGGTTTAGGTCATGAGAGTTTGCTGGCCAATCAAGCACAATGATACCATGGTCATTAAGAAGAAGAAGAAGAAGAAGCCCTCTCTGTCATTTAGTCCATACAGCCAATCATATACAGTAAAACGAAATTACGTTTCTCCTATCCACAATGTTAATTACATGTAGAATCAGAGGGCTTGCTGTCATGCAAGGCACCGCCACAAACAATTTCTCCTTCCCCCATTCTATTACGCTGAGCATCAAGCTAGAATGTGGGAAGTACCATTTTTATATGGTCTTTGGTATGACCCGGCCGGGACTTGAACCCCCAACCTCCCGGATGTGGGGCGGATGCTCTATCAACTAGACCGCCACTCTGGTACTTTTGGCAGTGTGGGCAAGTGCCAAATCCTGCTGGAAAATGAAGTCAGCATCTCCATAAAGCTTGTCAGTAAAAGGAAATATGAAGTGCTTTAAAATTTTCTGGTGGATGGCTGTGCTGACTTTGAACTTGATAAAACACAGTGGACCAGCACATGACATGGCTCCCCAAACCATCACTGACTGTGGAAACTTCACACTGGACATCAAGCAACTTGGATTCTGTGCCCCTCCATTCTTCTCTAGACTCTGTGACCGTGATTTCCACATGACAGGTTGGCACCTGATTTGGGGAGACATGTCATCTGTTGGTGTTGGTCCACTGTGTTTTATCAAGTCTGGGGTCAGCGTAGCCATTTACCAGAAAATGTTAGAGCACTTCATGATTCCTTCTGTTGACAAGCTTTATGGGGATGCTACTTTCATTTTCCAACAGGACTTAGCACCTGCCATCACTACCAAAAATACCAATACCTGGTTTAATGACCATGGTATCACTGTGCTTGATTGGCCAGCAAACTCTCAGGACCTAAACCCCATAGAGAATCATTGTATTGTATTGTCAAGAGGAAGATGAAAGACACCAGACCAAACACGGCAGACGAGCTGAAGGCCGCTATCAAACCAGCCTGGTCCTCCATAACACCTCAGCAGGACCACAGGCTGATCGCCTCCATATCACGCTGCATTGATGCACTAATTCATGCACAAGGAGCCCTGACCAAGTGTTGAGTGTGTACGTAGACATACTTTTCAGTTGGCCAACATTTCTATTAAAAATCAATGTTTTTTTGTTTTTTTTAGAAAATTTTGTGTAATATTCAAATTTTTTGAGAAACGGAATTTGTTTTCATTAGCTACATATAAGCCATAACCATTAAAATTTAAAGAAATAAACACTTGAATTTATTGAGATTCATTGAGATGCATCTCTACAGGTTGACCTTTGTGGTTGTTTCTCCTCTTCTTTCTTATCTACTTTTCCTTCTTAAAATCTTGTTTTCTCCTCAGTTTGCTTTGCTCTGATGTACTTCATTATTGTCCTCTTGCAGGGCACCTTTCTTGAGTGCTGCCCCGACCAGCGCATCGCTCACCGTTTTCACCGCGGTTGCGTGACAGTACTGGGTGGCGGGCGCAGCAGGGCAAACTGCAGCAGTATGCTCTTCTGTCCGCACTGTGGCGAAGACGCTTCAGAGGCACAGGAGGTCACCATTCCCTCCTTCAGCTTAGCCACATCCTCCGCGACCTCGGTCGTCACCATGTCCGCCTCCTCCACCACCACCCCATCTCTGCCACCGTCTGCCCCCACAGCGCCCTCCCTCACTGCATCCACAGGAGGGATGAAGGATGGGAAGATGCCCGAAAGACCTGTCAGGTATGTTTAATTAGCGTGCCAGAGAATTATGGGCTGGTTGTTGATATTCAATCAGGGTTTTAGGGGGCATTAAAGTATTAAAAAAAACCAAATGGATTTGGGGAAATTTAAGGCTTTAAAAGGCATTAAATTTGATTCCCATGGGCACTGGCAAATCTCTCTTACTCTCTCTCTTTCTCTCCCCATTATATTGATTTCACATATATAACAAAGTGATCAAATTTATTTTTAAAACCACTGAAGTAAATAAAGTCTTTGTCCAAAAGTGTATTACAAAACACAATTTTAAGTTCATGTATAACCCCCAAACCCTGACACAGCTCAGTCACTTTGCTATATGCTGTGGTTACTGAAACAGATTGTTGGATTTATTTTATATATTTATTCATGGCTGATACATTTTGAAACCATGTTAATAAAACATGCTTTGTTTTATTTTATGCTTTGCCCTTGTTCTTTACCTGTTCAGTGCTCGCATGCGTAGTCATGGTTTGGTGACTCTATCGGTGGAGCAGCAGCAGCCTCCGCAGTCTATAGCCTCAGCAGGAACCGAGACCACCATCCCACCTGCAGAGGAGGGCGTGGACAGTGTGGGACCTTCGCTCTGTATGCCAAATGGGAAGCCGATCAGCCCCAGTGTGCTTCCACCTGGCCCCAGCAGGGCGGCACTGCAGAAAGCCATTCTCACACAGGACACAGAGAGGTTTTAGACGCGATTTAAGTTTAACTGCTTTTAGACAGACCTGATTGTTGCTCACTAAATATAATAAACACGTGATTTTGATGTTTTGGATGTATTATGCAAAGTTTTTGTTTGGACATGTATTGTTTACATCCCTGCATGTAGTGAACATACTCTAGATCAGGGGTGTCAAACTCATTCCATGAAGGGCCAAGGCCCTGCATGTTTTACTTCCACCCAGTGTCTTCAGCAGGTGTTTTCACTGATCAGCAATCAGTGGGAAGAAATTCAGTGAAATCACCTGTTGAAGACACTGGGTGGAGGGAAAACTTGCAGGGTCTTGGCCCTCCGTGGAAGGAGTTTGACACCCCTGCTCTAGATGTTTTCCAACATGAAGTACAGCAAACATTTTGGGGGTATTGTCAGCAGAGAATTTTCTTTCAGGAACAAAATGTTTTGAAGGCTTTTTTTAAAGATTTCTCCTGACCCACTTGCGGTTATTGTACCAGGTTGAAAATTGCACGTGTATAATAATACATATCTCTGTAAGTCACATGGTAATTTGCAGCTCTGAACGCCTAAGAGTTTCTCTTTTACAGGTGCTAAGGTGTAGTAGGGTGTGATAGTGGAGCCAGTTGAATGCAGAGCAGTCATCAGGTTCCTGAACGTCTCCCGCACACCACGGGAGACGTTCGATGAGATGAAAGATACTTATCGGGAGGATTCCCTATTGTATGACTTAGTCAAGCATTGGTATTGACAGTTCAGGTGTGGCCAGACATTGGTGGAAACGGCACCCATTCAGGGTTGACCACAGTACACCACTGATGAAGACACCTGATAATTGTAGGTCGCCATTTTGGATGATCACCATATAACCATTTGCCGTCTAGCTCAAGATATCAAGATCAGTGTAGGGTCTGTGGGGGGAAAAAAAATTCACTCATGACCATTTGCACATGTGGAACTTGTCTGCACGATGGATTTCCCAGTTGCTCACACCTTTCCAGAAGCAGGAACAAGCCATGTGCTGCCAGGCTCTTTTGGCCATGTGCCAAAAAAAATCAGGAGGACTTTTTTGACAGACTAATTATGCAGGATGAAACATGGGTCCATCACTATGATCCAGAGACTAAAGCCCAGTCGAAGCAATATAAGTATTATGACTCACTACCTCCGAAGAAGGCACGTGTCCAACCCTCGGTGGGAAAGGTCATGCTCACGGTCTTTTGGTACCAGCATGGAGCATTGATGGTGGATGTCCTGGCAAAGGGTACCACAATTACCAGGACTTAATATGTTGCACTGCTGCAGAAATTGTGGAAGACCATCAAAACTGAGAGGTGTGGCATGCTGACCAAAGGTCTCTGCCTCCTGCAAGACCACACCCCAGTTCACAGCTCCCAAACAAAAGCATGGTCCTGCGGTTATGAAATCATCCCTCCTCCCCCTCACTCTCCCGACCTCACACCATCCGACTTCCCCCTCTTTCCAACCCTGACATAATGTTTGAAGGGCAAGCACATCCAAGATGATGAAACGCTGATTTCCGAGGTCAAGTCATAGCTTCTGACGCAACCTGTAGACCTCTATAGGTGAGGCCTTCACAGCTGCATAAAGCCATGTGAGAAGTGTGTGACCCCTGGTGGTACCTATGTCGAGAAAGACTAGTAACTGTGCCAAGTTTGGTTCTTCTCAGTCCATGGGAAATGAGTCAGGGGAAATATTTAATGTGTAGCCCTCATACATCTAAAAAGAAATCTGACTAAACTGATCTCCCTGACATGACTAATCGGAAGTTTTCTTTGCAGAAACACAATCTTGAACACACTAAATTAGTCATTTCTGTTTCTGTCAGGAGGAAGAAATTGAGGTTTCATCCCCGGCAGCTCTACCCTGCTGCCAAACAGGGAGAGGTGCAGAGAGTCCTGCTCATGCTCAGTGAGTGGCAATGGATGCTGTTTAAATACATTTTGACACAATACTGTTATAAAAAAAGTGTTTGCCACAAAAAAACATATCATCTGGGTACGATTGTTCAAAAGGATGAGCATTACTAAAAAAAAAAAGTCTCTCTTCAGTGCTTGGAGATAAATTTCTAACCGTGTGTGTGTGTCCCAGTGGAGGGCATCAATCCAACATACCAGCCCGACTCTCAGAATAGGCGCTCTGCTCTTCACGCTGCAGCACAGAGAGGTCTACTGGAAATCTGTTATATGCTGGTACAGGTGAGATATTCAAACACAGGATAGGACAATCTTTTATATTTATTTATTGGTTAATATTGACAGCTTTGAACACCAGTAAACCAGCAAATCTTTGCATCGGAGACGGTGTTTCCACCTAATGGACAAGTCCTCTAAGTTCTGTGGTATTAGAAAAAAAATTGCATCCACTTGTTGAAAGTTTTGTTAAACCTAAATTTAATGAAGTAATGTGTTGGGTTATTTTTTTTTAAAATTTATTTACAGTGTGTTTAATTTGTTTACCTGCTGACAGGCTGGCGCTCAAGTTGATGCCCAGGACAAGGACATGAGGACTCCTCTGCTGGAAGCCATCGTCAGTAATCACATAGAGGTGGCCCGCTACCTGATCCAGAACGGTGCCTGTGTCTATCATGCTGTCAGTGTCTCGACTCAGAATGGCCCACATTTAAATTGTGCTGTTAACATCTTTATTTGTATTTTAATGTTTTGTTTGTTTCGTTCTTGGCAAGGAGGAGGATGGATATACTGGCCTCCACCATGCAGCTAAGCTAGGAAACTTGGAAATCGTCACCATTCTCCTTGAGACGGGGCAGGTTGACGTGAACGCGCAGGTGAAGAAAAAAGTTAAAAGCCCTTTCTCTGCTTTGCCTAAATGTCTGCGCACTAGATGAAGACCATTTTTCTGAGAAGGAAAATGGTTCAGTAGTTTCTAAAAGAGGAGACCTCATATCACTTTATTATTATCTTATCAAACAGTTCTCTATGATTTACCAGGGATTTATCAAAGTCGCTTATATCAAACTGAAAGTCTGATTCTTCTTCGTCTTGTCCTCTTTCAGGACAGCGGCGGATGGACTCCGATCATCTGGGCGGCCGAACACAAACATGTTGAGGTGATCAAAGTGCTGCTGGACAGAGGAGCTGATGTTTCCGTTAAGGATAAGGTAAAATTTCTTATTTTGAGCTTATGCTGCTGTGGGGGGGAAAAAACCCACTTCATTACTGGAATGACCTATTATACTGTTCAGTTTATTATTAATGAATGAGATTTTGTTAGTTTTTTTTTTAACATTTGTTCTAGAAAATAAACTTAAAGCTGATGCTATGACATCATATTCATACAACACTCACTGATACCAAGCAGGCTGAAAGCTGATTGTTTTAGACGTGACTTAAAAAACAGGCTTTTATTATGAGCTGTAGAACATTGCAGAAATTTGTTTTGGTCTTTAAAACTACATATATGTACTTTTTAGAAGGTCAGAAAAGCTAATTTACACAAATTAACATGAAAATTCTTAGAATCCAAGAGCTACAAAAATCAGAACTATTACTAGGTTATCTTTTGCTCTGGTCCTCAGTGGTTAGTGTAACAAGGTGATAAAGCATTCAGTTTAAAGTATTTCAGATTCTTACTATAAACAGTCCCTTCGTTTCCCTCAGGAGCTGAATGTGTGTCTTCACTGGGCGGCATATGCTGGCAGTGTGGATATAGCAGAGCTGGTGCTGAACACCGGCTGTTCGCTCTCCTCGGTTAACGTACACGGAGACACACCGCTCCACATCGCTGCCCGAGAGGGATTCTTGGACTGTGTTACGTGAGTCAATAGGTCTGCTTCCACTGCAGGAACTAGGAAACGATTTTATATGGTGGGAAATTTGGTAAGGGCCGTTCCTGTGTCTGGTCCTTTCAGTTGTCTGTGTCTCTAAGACCAATTGGTCTTGTGAGGTTTTGACTGTGGTGTAGTCGTTTGACAATTTAGACCACAATGCAGCAAGCCGAAGCAGACAAGCTGCTCTGTTTAAAGTATGCTGAAATCATTTAGAATTATTATGCATGAAATGAGTCTAGGGTGGAGTGCACGGGACCAACTTGCCACTGTTGTTATTTAACGATGGTGGCTGGCTTCTCCGCTTTCATGCTCATGCGCTCTAAATGATTCTGCCGAATGGCCACACAACTTCAGTACGATACAGTAAAATCAGTCTGACTGATCCTCCCTGCAGTCAAGAAGGTAACAGATTTTAAATGTTTTGGTGTTATATGGCGTAACTATGTGACTCTGTCCCCGGCTTAGCGCTGGTGTGGATCCACATTCCTGCTACAGACCCATACCATGCCCCTCCGCTCTAATGTTTGTAACTGCCCAACTTGAATATGCCATATAACGATCCAATTCTTTCTTTCTGCAATCACGGATTTGCTATGCTTTTTTTTTTTTCTGGTGGCTTTGTGGTGCTTCTTGTTACCTCCACCAAGGAGGTTATGTAATCAGCGTGGTCTGTCTGTCTGTTGGCAGGATTACGCAAAAAGTACTAGATGGATTTGAATGAAATTTTCACCAGAGGTAGCCCTTGGACCAAGGATGGACCCATTAAATTTTGGTGATGATGTGAGAGTGCATACCTCCACCAAGGACCTTGTTTTTATTTGTGCAGCAGGATTACGCAAAAACTACTGCATGGAGGTGGATGAAATTTTCACCAGAGGTGGTCCTTGGGCTAGAGAGGAACCCATTGCATTTTGGTGTTGATCTGAGAATGCATACCTCCACCAAGGCTCTTATCTTCTCACAGTGTGTTGGCAAGAATCCTCCAAAACTACTGGATAGACTTGATGCAGTTTTCACCAGAACTGGCTTGTGGCCTACACACGAACCCATTACATTTTTGAGGTGATCCATGAGGGACGGAAGGAGCTTTGACGGAGGTATGCGCTCTATGAGTGCTTTTCTAGTTTACATTGTGATGCTGAGTTATATCCATTCAACACTGAAACTACGTGTCTACCTAGGCGTGCATTTTCATGCTTCCCATTCATTGTCTACGTAGCACGCCCCGCATGCACTCTGGTAGCGTGGCGTCAAGAATCTCGAGCTGTTGCCTGGAGGTGCCCGCTTCTCTTCCTGAATCCCCGCTCAGATCCTCCATAATATGCAAATGAGCAGCAGGCACATGGAGCCGATCACTTACTGGAGCTTGTGCGGAACTTTTAAAATAGTGGTTGTTAGTAAAAAGTTAACACATATTTGGCAACTACTCATTTATTTCTTGCCTCGACCGTTTTTAGAAAAATGTTTCGCTTTTTACTTTTGAAGTTATAGGCAAGAGTTTAACGTCCGGAAGCATCATGAACAAACTAGAACAGCCCATCTACCGGGAGTCGCAGCAACCAATAATGTGCAGGCTGTGCAGGTTGGGGTAGACAGAAAAAGCTCGTAAAACTGCACTTTCCTAGCCGAAAATACTGCTTGAAAATCAGCCAAAGTTCTCTGACCAGACAGTGATACTCTCTGTGCAGTTTGCAGCTACGGAGTATTGGGCTCATGACTCCCTGTTTACGCCCCCTCCACGCTCCCCACAGATCCATGTGTCATGGAAGCACAGGAACCTTCCGTCAACAGACGCCTCGGTGGACTCGTAGCTTAAGTCAGCCCCAAGCCCTACCCAGCAGTTTTTCAGGGCCACACTAAGGTACCCTAGAACAGGACTTATTTCGAGTTCCTGAAAATTTCCCCTTAAAGAGGTGGTTCCTGCAATGGAGACGCACCACGAGTGAATTTCCTGTAAAATTGGTTCCTAGTTCCTGCAGTGGAAACGAGGCAAAAATCCTTCAGAAATCCCAGTGTCTTTGTAAACTGACTTGAACATATGGTCTCATTCATAGAGCTGAATAAAAAGTGCAGTTGTGTGTCTTAACCTCAGGTCCTGCTTTCTTTCTGTAGATTGTTTCTCTCCAGAGGAGCAGACATTGACATAATGAACAAGGAGGGAGACACGCCTCTCTCCCTGGCACGTCCTGACACCCCGGTATGGGTGTCACTTCAGATCAACAGGAAGTTACGAAGGGGAATAACCAATCGCATGCTTCGAACAGAAAAAATTATCTGCAGGTATGTACTGTCACATTTCTGTGAGGACTTTGACTTTGGTTTATATCGCTTTTCTAATTAAATTTGCTACTTTGTGTTCTAGTGACATTGCACAGGGCTACGAGAACATTCCGATTCCCTGTGTGAATGGAGTGGATGACGAAGGTTGTCCTTCAGACTACAAATATGTGTCAGAAAACTGTGAAACTTCAGCAATGAACATAGATCGTAACTTCACACACTTACAGGTAAAAATGGGTAGATATAGTGCATCTGGAAAATATTCAGCGCTTCACTTTTTCCACATTTTGTCATGTTACAGCCTTATTCCAAAATGGATTAAATTCATTTTTTTCCCTCAGAATTTTACACAAAATACCCCATAATGACAACGTGAAAAAAGTTTGGAGATTTTTGCAAATTTATTAAAAATAAAAAAAACTAATAAATCACATGTACATAAGTATTCACAGCCTTTGCCATGAAGCTAATAATTGAGCTCAGGTGCATCCTGTTTCCACTGATCATCCTTGAGATGTTTCTACAGCTTAACTGGAGTCCACCTGTGGTAAATTCAGTTGATTGGACATGAGTTGGAAACGCACACGCCTGTCTATATAAGGTCCCACAGTTGACAGTGCACGTCAGAGCACAAATCAAGCATGAAATCAAAGGAACTGTCTGTAGACCTCCGAGACAGGATTGTCCCGAGACACACATCTGGGGAAGGGTACAGAAAAATTTCTGCTGCTTTGAAGGTCCCAATGATCACAGTGGCCCCCATCGTCCATAAATGGAAGAAGTTCAGAACCACCGGGACTCTTCCTAGAGCTGGCCGGCCGTCTAAACTGAGCAATCAGAGGAGAAGGGCCTTAGTCAGGGAGGTAATCAAGAACCTGATGGTCACTCTGTCAGAGCTCCAGTGTTCCTTTGTGAAGAGAGGAGAACGTTCCAGAAGGACAACCATCTCTGCAGCAATCCACCAAGCAGGCCTGTATGGTAGAGAGGCCAGACGGAAGCCACTCCTTAGAAAAAGGCACATGACAGCCCACCTGGAGTTTGCCAAAAGGCACCTGAAGGACTCTCAGACCATGAAGAACAAAATTGTCTGGTCTGATGAGACAAAGATTGAACTCTTTTGCGTGAATGCCAGACATCATGTTTGGGGGAAACCAGGCACCACTCATAACCAGTCCAATAGTGTTGGCAGCGTCATGCTGTGGGGATGTTTTTCAGCGGCAGGAACTGGGAGACTAGTCAGGATGGAGGAAAAGACGAATGCAGCAATGTACAGAGACATCCTAGACGAAAACCTGCTCCGGAGCACTCTTGACCTCAGACTGGGGCGATGGTTCATCTTTCAGCAGGACAATGACCCTAACCACACAGCCAAGATATCAAAGGAGTGGCTTCAGAACATCTCTGTGAATGTCTTTGAGTGGCTCAGCCAGAGCCCAGACTTGAATCCAATTGAACATCTCTGGAGAGATCTGAAAATGGCTGTGCAGCGATGCTTCCCATCCATCCTGATGGAGCTTGAGAGGTGCTGCAAAGAGGAATGGGCAAAACTGCCCAAAGATAGGTGTACCAAGCTTGTGGCATCATATTCAAAAAGACTTGAGGCTGTAATTGCTGCCAAAGGTGCGTCAGCAAAGTATTGAGCAAAGGCAGTGGATACTTATGTACATGTGATTTCTTAGTTTTTAACTTTTTTTTTCCACAATATCTTTATTGAACCTTTTTTTTTTTTTAACAAACATGATACAAACAATCAAACACTAACACTAAAGTACTACAAAAAAAAAAAAAATGCCCTAAAAACACCAACAACCACCAACAAAATCAAGTCTTCAACAATGCTCCTCTGTTTAGTCTAGACAATCCAATACATTAGTATACATATTATGTTCACCAGTTTGGAATTTACAAGGTCCACACACATCATTCACCTTCTTCTTCAAGAGTTATGTTTAAATTTTTTACATAATCAATAAAAGGTCTCCATATATTCTCAAACACAATTTCCTTTGATTTCAGTATATATGTTATTCTTTCTAATGGAAGGTTTGTTAACATCTGTCTTAACCACTGAGTCACATCTGGTCTATGAGTCTTTTTCCATAATAGTGCAATACATTTTTTGGCATTATGCAAACTGAGGTCTATGAATGTTCTTTCACTTTTATTGAAATTATGCTTTTCTGGGTACAGACCCAACAAAAACAGTTTAGGATTCAATATGATTTGTTTTGAGATTATTTTTTCAATTGTTACCCTCACCTCCTCCCAAAACATTCTTATTAATCTACATTCCCATAAACAATGAAATAGGGTTCCTTTACTTTCCATGCATTTTGTGCATGTATCTGGTATATTTTTGTTATATCTATTTAACTCCTCCGGTGTAACATACATCCGCATTAACCATTTGAAATGTATCAATTTAAGGCGTGCATTTATTGATTTGGTTTGAGCTTCTGTACAAGCCAATTCCCATTGTTCCTCTGAAATTTCAATTTGCAGATCTTCTTTCCAGTAGTTTAATCTTTTCAGTGAATTTTCACTTGAAGATAGTGTCAATGAGTTATAAAACTCAGAAATAATACCCTTTCTTTTACTATCTTTCATCATCATTTTTTCCAAGGATGAATAAATAGGTCGAGTGAGAGCTTTATTTTGATTTGATCGAATAAAGTTTCTAAGTTGAAGATATTTAAAAAAATGTGTTCTATTGAGATTAAATTTGATCCTCAGCTCTTCAAAAGACATTATGTTGTCTGCACATGGCAAATATAAATCCTGAATCTTTTGTATCCCTTTTAAATTCCATACTTTAAATACAGCGTCCGCTCTCCCTGGTTTAAAATATTGATTACCCCATATTGGACTAAATTGTGACAATAACTGTGGTTCTTTTAAATAGTTTTTAGCTTCACACCATATTTTGATCATATGCTTTACAAATGGATTTTTAACTTGTTTTTGTAATTTTTTTGCCGAATCTGAGTATATGAATATGGGAAGAGGTAAAGGTAAATTGTATGATTCCATTTCAGTCCAGTGAGGGAGATCATTTGATGAAAAATAATATGTCATAGACCTCAGTTGTGCCGACCAATAATACAACATAAAATTTGGACATTTCAGACCTCCACGATCAAATGGTAAATATAATAAAGACAGACGTAATCTAGCCCTCCTGTTGTTCCATATAAATTCCACTAACTTTTTTTTTATTCTTGAGAATAGATCTAAAGGTGGTGATAAGGGAATGTATTGAAATAAATAAAGTATTTTAGGTAAAATATTACTTTTAAGTATATTGATTCTCCCGATCATCGACATTGGTAGTGACATCCATCTCTGAGTTAACTCATTGATATCTGACATTAAGGCTTCATAGTTGACACTGGCGACTGATTCTAGCTTAGGCATAATTTGGATTCCTAAATATTTAAACTGATTTACAACATTGAATTGATTTACCTCAGGGGCTGGGTAATTTCTCTGGGTCTCATTTAGCATTAATATTGAAGATTTAGTTTTATTTATTTTATATCCTGATATTTCCCCAAAATTCTTTATTAAATTCAACAAGGTTGGAATTGATTTTTTTAGATTCGACATAAACAAAATTATATCATCGGCGTACAGGGAGATTTTATGTTCTGTTGGTCCAACTTTAATTCCATATATTTGTGAATGTAAACGTATCGCTATCGCTAAAGGTTCAATTGCCATAGTAAACAGTAAAGGTGAAAGTGGACAGCCTTGTCGACATCCTCTATTGATTTTTATTGGTTTTGAAATATTGTTATTTGTTAGGATTTCTGCTGTAGCATTATTGTATATTATTTGAACCCATTTTATGAAATTATTTCCAAGTCCAAACCTTTGTAGGACTTCAAAAAGAAAGGGCCATTCAACTCTATCAAAGGCCTTTTCGGCGTCCAATGATAGGAGAGCTGTATCCGGTGCTTCTTTATTAAAATAAATAATATTAAATAGTCTTCTTACGGACTTCCGGTTATGGCTGCCACGTAGGACGGACGTGTCTCGCTCTGCTCTGCTCCTGGAGAAAAAAAATCGGCAAATAACTCTCTCATTTGGGACAGAACGTATCTCAGCATTTGGGCGAGGATATGTCGGCGAAGCCTAAGGCTGGAAAACCAGGAAAAGGAAAAAGCGAGCCACCGAAACAGTCCAAATTAACGGACTTTCAGGTCTGTGACGCAGCAAACAAAACTCCATATATGGCGGAGGAGGCTGGCAACGGTGCGATGTCTGCGCGGGGAGGCGCAGATGCGCTGATGGCTGCCATGAGTTCAATGAGAGCGGACTTTTCCTCTAGATTTGATGGGATTATGACAGCGTTGGAAGGAATAAGAAAGGAATTGGGTGACTGTGTAGAACGAACGGCGCAGATGGAGCTCCGTCTCGCTAGTGCTGAAGATGACGTCACCCGTCTTCAATTAAAGGTGCGCACTTTGGGAAAAAAAAAAAAAATCTCTGGAAGATAATATTTTGGATTTGGAATCTCGGTCAAGACAGAATAATTTGAGGCTGGTGGGTCTTCCAGAGGAATCAGAAGGTCGGGACGTATGTTCCTTTCTGGAAAAGTGGATTCCGGAGGTGCTGGGCAGCGAGGAGTTGCAATCAGCAGTGGTTCTGGAAAAAGCACATCGTATTGGCCCACGGAGAGATAAGGGACCGCCGAGGACCTTAATTATGAAGTTTCTTAGCAACAGAGACAGGATGAAGATCTTCAACGCTGCACGTGCTAAAGGAGAGATTAAACACCAGGACCAGCAGGTGCGGTTCTACCCAGATTTGGCCACAGGAATCCAGCAATTGAGGAAGCAGTTTGATCCCGTACGTAAGGAGCTGCGCAACCTTGGGATTCGTCATGGTGTAATCTATCCTGCGAGACTGCTGACCACGTATGAGGGCAGAACCCACATCTTCAAGACCCCAGAGGAGGCGCAGGAGTTCATCAAGAAGATCAAAGAAGAAGAAGAGACTGGTGGGAGCTAAGCATGAACAAAATATAAGGTAGAATAATTAAGCATTTGCACAGGCATCTGACTGACTTGAAGTAAATAGTAAGTTTACAAAATATAGATTGTATTATATATTAAAAAAACAAAACATAAAACAAACAAACAAAAAAAAACTATGATGTACAAAGTTGTTAAAAATTTTGGAGTTAAGTTGGAAAACTACAGAGGAGAGTTAATGTTACGTCATTAAAAGCAGTAGAGTTAGGGTGATTGGGAGGATGAAGAAGGAGTGGCTTAGGCTGTTCCCCGTGGGTGTGGAACGGTCGATGGCTATATCGGGAGACAGAATTTTTCTTTTGATTTTGGGGGGTTTGCCACAAGTGTGGGAAGGGGAAATTTGTTTGTGTGTAGTTTGTAGGATGAATGTTCAACCACTCATGTTTTTGCTTCTCTGTATGAGCATGTTTACACTGCAAGGTAATCCCAAACTCTCTATTGATCATGGACCAAAGTGTTAATCTTAATTTAACTTCATGGAATTGCAGAGGTCTACAAAATTTAAAAAAACTTAAACAAGTTATGAATAAAATAAAGGACATGGGTTCAAGAATTGTGTTTTTACAAGAAACTCATCTGATAGAGGAGGATGTTAAAAGAATTAGGAGTAGATGGCAGGGAAGTGTATTCACCTCTTCATTTTCATCCCGAGCCAGGGGAGTTATGACTCTCATACATAAATCAGTTCCTTTTCAAGTGAAAAATGTAATTGGAGACAAATTTGGAAGATATGTAATCATTCAAGGTTCTTTGCTATTAGAAAATATAAATCTTGTGAACTTATATGGTCCCAATATAGATGATCAGAAGTTCTTTGCTAATTTATTTCTCATCTTATCATCACTTACAGGGCAACATATAATAGCAGGGGATTTTAATTGTACATTGAATCCAGGTGTGGATAGATCAACAGGACTGGATTGTACGCACATTGGATGTAGGATGACTATTAATCATTTTATGAAAGAATTGAGATTGTTAGACATATGGAGAGAAATGAAACCACAAGTTAAAGCCTATTCTTGTTATTCCAGTACCTACAAGACATTCTCACGTATTGATTATTTTTTGATATCCACAGAATTAAGGTCCAAGATTCAAAACTGCTTTTATGATAACATCGTGATCTCTGATCATGCACCCTGTTGTCTAATATATGTAGATAAAAAATTGACAAAGGAATCAGGCAGATGGCAATTTCAGCATAAATGGCTTCAGGATGAGGAATTTGTCAAGTATATAGAAAAACAGATAGACGAGTTCTTTGACATCAATACTACACAAACATCAGCATGTGTAAAGTGGGAGGCTTTCAAAGCTTTTATTAGGGGACATATTATTAGTTATACAGGATCAAAATCTAAGAAGACTCGAGAGGAGAGAGCTAAATTGGAACATAAAATAAAAAGTCTTCAGGAAAAAGTGTATGCAGGAAGAGATCCAAGGTTGGAGAATGAATTACTGATTTTGAGAGCTGAATACGACAAAAAATCAGCGAATAGAGCTGCCTCGAGTCTTCTAAGATTGAAACAATCTTTTTATGAACAAGGTGAAAAATCAGGAAAATTATTAGCATGGCAGATTAAACAATTGGAAATTAAAACACCAATAACCAGTATTATAAGTAACGGACAGGTAGTTATAGATCCTTTAGAAATTAATAGAGCCTTTAGAGATTACTATGAAAAATTATATGATACCAAAAATGAACCTGATTTAACAAAACTAAATGGGTTTTTGAACAAACTATCTATACCGTGTATTCCAAATGAAAACAGGGAGATATTGGAGTCTAAAATTTGTCAAGAAGAAGTTGGGCTAGCCATTGATAATATGAAATCAGGAAAAAGTGCAGGACCAGATGGTCTTCCAGTTGACCTTTATAAAAAATTTAAGAATAAATTAATAAAACCTTTTTTGGAAATGGTTTTAGAAGCATTTCAAAATAATAATTTACCATCATACATAAATAATGCCTTAATTATACTGCTGCCAAAACCAGGTAAGCCCTCTAATAAATGTGAAAATATGAGACCAATAAGCCTATTAAACGCCGACCTTAAGATAATCTGTAAAATTTTAGCAAGACGAATACAAGAAATTTTACCAAATATTATTAATCGAGATCAGAATGGCTTTATAAAGGGTAGACAAGGCTTCCATAATGTAAGAAGACTATTTAATATTATTTATTTTAATAAAGAAGCACCGGATACAGCTCTCCTATCATTGGACGCCGAAAAGGCCTTTGATAGAGTTGAATGGCCCTTTCTTTTTGAAGTCCTACAAAGGTTTGGACTTGGAAATAATTTCATAAAATGGGTTCAAATAATATACAATAATGCTACAGCAGAAATCCTAACAAATAACAATATTTCAAAACCAATAAAAATCAATAGAGGATGTCGACAAGGCTGTCCACTTTCACCTTTACTGTTTACTATGGCAATTGAACCTTTAGCGATAGCGATACGTTTACATTCACAAATATATGGAATTAAAGTTGGACCAACAGAACATAAAATCTCCCTGTACGCCGATGATATAATTTTGTTTATGTCGAATCTTAAAAAATCAATTCCAACCTTGTTGAATTTAATAAAGAATTTTGGGGAAATATCAGGATATAAAATAAATAAAACTAAATCTTCAATATTAATGCTAAATGAGACCCAGAGAAATTACCCAGCCCCTGAGGTAAATCAATTCAATGTTGTAAATTAGTTTAAATATTTAGGAATCCAAATTATGCCTAAGCTAGAATCAGTCGCCAGTGTCAACTATGAAGCCTTAATGTCAGATATCAATGAGTTAACTCAGAGATGGATGTCATTACCAATGTCGATGATCGGGAGAATCAATATACTTAAAAGTAATATTTTACCTAAAATACTTTATTTATTTCAATACATTCCCTTATCACCACCTTTAGATCTATTCTCAAGAATAAAAAAAAAGTTAGTGGAATTTATATGGAACAACAGGAGGGCTAGATTACGTTTGTCTTTATTATATTTACCATTTGATCGTGGAGGTCTGAAATGTCCAAATTTTATGTTGTATTATTGGTCGGCACAACTGAGGTCTATGACATATTTTTCATCAAATGATCTCCCTCACTGGACTGAAATGGAATCATACAATTTACCTTTACCTCTTCCCATATTCATATACTCAGATTCGGCAAAAAAATTACAAAAACAAGTTAAAAATCCATTTGTAAAGCATATGATCAAAATATGGTGTGAAGCTAAAAACTATTTAAAAGAACCACAGTTATTGTCACAATTTAGTCCAATATGGGGTAATCAATATTTTAAACCAGGGAGAGTGGACGCTGTATTTAAAGTATGGAATTTAAAAGGGATACAAAAGATTCAGGATTTATATTTGCCATGTGCAGACAACATAATGTCTTTTGAAGAGCTGAGGATCAAATTTAATCTCAATAGAACACATTTTTTTAAATATCTTCAACTTAGAAACTTTATTCGATCAAATCAAAATAAAGCTCTCACTCGACCTATTTATTCATCCTTGGAAAAAATGATGATGAAAGATAGTAAAAGAAAGGGTATTATTTCAGAGTTTTATAACTCATTGACACTATCTTCAAGTGAAAATTCACTGAAAAGATTAAACTACTGGAAAGAAGATCTGCAAATTGAAATTTCAGAGGAACAATGGGAATTGGCCTGTACAGAAGCTCAAACCAAATCAATAAATGCACGCCTTAAATTGATACATTTCAAATGGTTAATGCGGATGTATGTTACACCGGAGGAGTTAAATAGATACAACAAAAATATACCAGATACATGCACAAAATGCATGGAAAGTAAAGGAACCCTATTTCATTGTTTATGGGAATGTAGATTAATAAGAATGTTTTGGGAAGAGGTGAGGGTAACAATTGAAAAAATAATCTCAAAACAAATCATATTGAATCCTAAACTGTTTTTGTTGGGTCTGTACCCAGAAAAGCATAATTTTAATAAAAGTGAAAGAACATTCATAGACCTCAGTTTGCTTAATGCCAAAAAATGTATTGCACTATTATGGAAAAAGACTCATAGACCAGATGTGACTCAGTGGTTAAGACAGATGTTAACAAACCTTCCATTAGAAAGAATAACATATATACTGAAATCAAAGGAAATTGTGTTTGAGAATATATGGAGACCTTTTATTGATTATGTAAAAAATTTAAACATAACTCTTGAAGAAGAAGGTGAATGATGTGTGTGGACCTTGTAAATTCCAAACTGGTGAACATAATATGTATACTTATGTATTGGATTGTCTAGACTAAACAGAGGAGCATTGTTGAAGACTTGATTTTGTTGGTGGTTGTTGGTGTTTTTAGTGCATTTTTTTTTTTTTTGTAGTACTTTAGTGTTAGTGTTTGATTGTTTGTATCATGTTTGTTAAAAAAAAAAAAGGTTCAATAAAGATATTGTGGAAAAAAAAAAATAGTCTTCTTACATTATGGAAGCCTTGTCTACCCTTTATAAAGCCATTCTGATCTCGATTAATAATATTTGGTAAAATTTCTTGTATTCGTCTTGCTAAAATTTTACAGATTATCTTAAGGTCGGCGTTTAATAGGCTTATTGGTCTCATATTTTCACATTTATTAGAGGGCTTACCTGGTTTTGGCAGCAGTATAATTAAGGCATTATTTATGTATGATGGTAAATTATTATTTTGAAATGCTTCTAAAACCATTTCCAAAAAAGGTTTTATTAATTTATTCTTAAATTTTTTATAAAGGTCAACTGGAAGACCATCTGGTCCTGCACTTTTTCCTGATTTCATATTATCAATGGCTAGCCCAACTTCTTCTTGACTAATTTTAGACTCCAATATCTCCCTGTTTTCATTTGGAATACACGGTATAGATAGTTCGTTCAAAAACCCATTTAGTTTTGTTAAATCAGGTTCATTTTTGGTATCATATAATTTTTCATAGTAATCTCTAAAGGCTCTATTAATTTCTAAAGGATCTATAACTACCTGTCCATTACTTATAATACTGGTAATTGGTGTTTTAATTTCCAATTGTTTAATCTGCCATGCTAATAATTTTCCTGATTTTTCACCTTGTTCATAAAAAGATTGTTTCAATCTTAGAAGACTCGAGGCAGCTCTATTCGCTGATTTTTTGTCGTATTCAGCTCTCAAAATCAGTAATTCATTCTCCAACCTTGGGTCACTTCCTGCATACACTTTTTCCTGAAGACTTTTTATTTTATGTTCCAATTTAGCTCTCTCCTCTCGAGTCTTCTTAGATTTTGATCCTGTATAACTAATAATATGTCCCCTAATAAAAGCTTTGAAAGCCTCCCACTTTACACATGCTGATGTTTGTGTAGTATTGATGTCAAAGAACTCGTCTATCTGTTTTTCTATATACTTGACAAATTCCTCATCCTGAAGCCATTTATGCTGAAATTGCCATCTACCTGATTCCTTTGTCAATTTTTTATCTACATATATTAGACAACAGGGTGCATGATCAGAGATCACGATGTTATCATAAAAGCAGTTTTGAATCTTGGACCTTAATTCTGTGGAAATCAAAAAATAATCAATACGTGAGAATGTCTTGTAGGTACTGGAATAACAAGAATAGGCTTTAACTTGTGGTTTCATTTCTCTCCATATATCTAACAATCTCAATTCTTTCATAAAATGATTAATAGTCATCCTACATCCAATGTGCGTACAATCCAGTCCTGTTGATCTATCCACACCTGGATTCAATGTACAATTAAAATCCCCTGCTATTATATGTTGCCCTGTAAGTGATGATAAGATGAGAAATAAATTAGCAAAGAACTTCTGATCATCTATATTGGGACCATATAAGTTCACAAGATTTATATTTTCTAATAGCAAAGAACCTTGAATGATTACATATCTTCCAAATTTGTCTCCAATTACATTTTTCACTTGAAAAGGAACTGATTTATGTATGAGAGTCATAACTCCCCTGGCTCGGGATGAAAATGAAGAGGTGAATACACTTCCCTGCCATCTACTCCTAATTCTTTTAACATCCTCCTCTATCAGATGAGTTTCTTGTAAAAACACAATTCTTGAACCCATGTCCTTTATTTTATTCATAACTTGTTTAAGTTTTTTTAAATTTTGTAGACCTCTGCAATTCCATGAAGTTAAATTAAGATTAACACTTTGGTCCATGATCAATAGAGAGTTTAGGATTACCTTGCAGTGTAAACATGCTCATACAGAGAAGCAAAAACATGAGTGGTTGAACATTCATCCTACAAACTACACACAAACAAATTTCCCCTTCCCACACTTGTGGCAAACCCCCCAAAATCAAAAAAAAAATTCTGTCTCCCGATATAGCCATCGACCGTTCCACACCCACGGGGAACAGCCTAAGCCACTCCTTCTTCATCCTCCCAATCACCCTAACTCTACTGCTTTTAATGACGTAACATTAACTCTCCTCTGTAGTTTTCCAACTTAACTCCAAAATTTTTAACAACTTTGTACATCATAGTTTTTTGTTTGTTTGTTTGTTTTGTTTTTGTTTTGTTTTTTTAATATATAATACAATCTATATTTTGTAAACTTACTATTTACTTCAAGTCAGTCAGATGCCTGTGCAAATGCTTAATTATTCTACCTTATATTTTGTTCATGCTTAGCTCCCACCAGTCTCTTCTTCTTCTTTGATCTTCTTGATGAACTCCTGCGCCTCCTCTGGGGTCTTGAAAATGTGGGTTCTGCCCTCATACGTGGTCAGCAGTCTCGCAGGATAGATTACACCATGACGAATCCCAAGGTTGCGCAGCTCCTTACGTATGGGATCAAACTGCTTCCTCAATTGCTGGATTCCTGTGGCCAAATCTGGGTAGAACCGCACCTGCTGGTCCTGGTGTTTAATCTCTCCTTTAGCACGTGCAGCGTTGAAGATCTTCATCCTGTCTCTGTTGCTAAGAAACTTCATAATTAAGGTCCTCGGCGGTCCCTTATCTCTCCGTGGGCCAATACGATGTGCTTTTTCCAGAACCACTGCTGATTGCAACTCCTCGCTGCCCAGCACCTCCGGAATCCACTTTTCCAGAAAGGAACATACGTCCCGACCTTCTGATTCCTCTGGAAGACCCACCAGCCTCAAATTATTCTGTCTCGACCGAGATTCCAAATCCAAAATATTATCTTCCAGAGATTTATTTTTTTTTTCCAAAGTGCGCACCTTTAATTGAAGACGGGTGACGTCATCTTCAGCACTAGCGAGACGGAGCTCCATCTGCGCCGTTCGTTCTACACAGTCACCCAATTCCTTTCTTATTCCTTCCAACGCTGTCATAATCCCATCAAATCTAGAGGAAAAGTCCGCTCTCATTGAACTCATGGCAGCCATCAGCGCATCTGCACCATTCCCCGCAGACATCGCACCGCCGCCAGCCTCCTCCGCCATATATGGAGTTTTGTTTGCTGCGTCACAGACCTGAAAGTCCGTTAATTTGGACTGTTTCGGTGGCTCGCTTTTTCCTTTTCCTGGTTTTCCAGCCTTAGGCTTCGCCGACATATCCTCGCCCAAATGCTGGGATACGTTCTGTCCCAAATGAGAGAGTTATTTGCCGATTTTTTTTTCTCCAGGAGCAGAGCAGAGCGAGACACGTCCGTCCTACGTGGCAGCCATAACCGGAAGTCCCAGTTTTTAACTTTTAATAAATTTGCAAAAACCTCAAAACTTTTTTCATGTCATCATTATGGGGTATTGTGTGCAGAATTTTGAGGAAAAGAAAGGAATTTAATCCATTTTAGAATAAGGCTGTAACATAAAATGTGGAAAAAGTGAAGCGCTGTGAATACTTTCTGGATGCTCTGTAGATAAACCTTTATACTGTAATTTCATAATAAGAGGGGTTTTCTTTTGAAATATATGCCTCATTCACTTTTTTTTTTTTACATTAGCACTGTAGCTGCACTGACGACTGCTCATCTAGTAACTGCCTGTGTGGACAACTCAGTATCCGCTGCTGGTATGACAAGGTAAATAATAATTACAAACCCATCTTTGATTTGAGACTCATAATGGATGTTTAAAAAATACCTGGAAAGATGAGTGAAAAACATTTTTTTTTTAAATCTTCTTGCTTACATTTAAAAAAAAAAATTGTCCTATCTTGTTTATTTTTTTTAGATTCTTTTTAATCATTTATTTTACTTTTTTTCTTGTGTGTTGTTTGAAATTTATGAGGAAAAAAATGGCAGATTTGCCAGGAAAAGTTGCCAGTTTACAAGGAAACGGTTACTAATTTATGGGAAAAGTTGTTTGGTTTTTTTTCGGTCAGAAAATAAAATCACCTAGTACTAGTGTTGACAGTTCACTTTAGAACTCGGCTGCTTTGTGGCTTCATGCTGACTTTTTTTTTTTTTTTTCTTGGTCAAAAGTTGCTTAAAATGGCTGTTTATGTAAAATTTTATTTTATTGTCATTACAAGCAAAATAAAGCAAGAATAAAATTTTGTATCCATAAATGTCAGATTTCAAATTACTTTCAGGAATTTGAATAAAATCAACATAGCCGACTAATAGAATTTATTCTCATCTTAGGAGGGGAAACCCGTCTCAGCTTGTTTTGTTTTTTTCTTGGTTTTAATTTTTTTTTTTTTTTTCTGTTGCCAGGACCAGCGGCTGCTTCAGGAGTTCAACAAAATTGAGCCCCCTCTCATATTTGAATGCAACATGGCATGCTCTTGTTATCGAACGTGCAAAAACAGGGTGGTTCAGGCGGGCATCAAGTGAGTTAAAAAAACAAACATCACATGTAATAGATCCCAATGATGGGCTCAGATTTCTGTCAAAATCACATTTGCGTTAAAACGCACTCAGGCTTTGGCTGTCACTCACGCAGTAAATCCTCTCCAGCAAAAGCAACAGAAAATGAACTGCCATGTTTTTAGAGTTCAGTAAAAAATAGGTCTGAACCAAGCTGATGTCACTTGTGACCTCTTGGGGGGGAGAAACAAAGAAGGAACTGACTTCTTTTTTTTTAACGACAACTTCAGCTTCACATACATGGTGTTACTGTGTGACAGCCACATACATGACTGCCTTTTTAAACCAACAGTGAAAATGTATCAAATTAAGTAGTAACACCTCCTATTTACTGTGCACCACTGGATGTGTTGGCAGCTTTCACGCAAGGATTTTGATACTGACGAAGGCCTAAAGATAAGAGAACTTTCTTGCAAGTTCTAAAATTTCATTCCAGCCCAAGTACATGCAGAGTTAAACTGTGCACTCCAAGCACAGCTTTACTTTGTAGATTAGGCTTGCATATCAGTCCTAGTTAAATGAGGGACGCATATGTATCTGCACACAGAGCCGCAACATACTGGATCTCACATTAGCACTGGCCCAAGGGTTAAAGTACCTGGGACATTCTGTAGTGGCCTGTAGCTCATTCATTGTGACTAACCACTTTGGCAGGTGGAGTATGCTGTTTACCAGTGTCAGCAAAAGGAAACTGAAGTTGTAAACCCCTCGCATTTAGAAGATAAAAATAGTAAATCCATGATACAGTCACTGGTTAGATGTAAACTTAAGAGGGGAGAAAAACAAATTTACAAGAATGAAGTTTCACATTCACTAGTAAAGCTGCAAATTTATGTTGGATGTAAATTTATGATAAAGTTGTGACTGAGGAAAAGGGCAAATTTATGAGAAAAGTCTATTTGAGAGGATAAGCATACTTAAGATTTAAAGAGTTGCAAATTTACATCACAGATTTATAATACAAAAGTTGCTTTTTGTGAGACAAATTTGCATGAAAAAAGGCATGAACTTTCATGGAAAAAAATTGCAATTTTGCTGGTACAAGTTCAAAATGAAACCATTTTGAGAAAACGATGCAGACTGCAGAGGAAAAAACAGTTGATTACCAGTTTATTGCCATTACATAAATGTCTTTATTGCCTTTGTAAGAAATATGTAGCCGTTTTCCTTCATTTTACCCTCTGTCAGTTCTTTAAGTTAGCAAAGCAAATACACGCCGACTTCCTCACCTGTGATTGGTCCCCTCAGAAAACCTTTACCCAATCAGATTAAAAAGCTCATAAACATATATTAGCAGGCTGTGAACTGACTGTTTGACAGCTGTTTTGATGAGCTGTTTTTTTTTTTTTTTTTTCTTTTGGTCTTTAAAACAACATCAGTATGTCCTTGAAGATCAAAACATAAAATGAATCCCAGGAAAATGCGCAATATGGCAGCGTCATTTTAAGAATAAAACTGCTGCCGAGTTGGTCGCTGCTGACTAACAGCACAGCAGATGGAGGCAGTCATGCTGTTGCGAACAGTCTGTCACAGTTGCTTTCTTTCCAGATGATAAGTATCTGCTTATCTTGATGTCCCCTGAAGCTTACAACTTTTTTTTTTTCCCTCCACCCCCTCAGAGTTCGTCTGCAGCTCTACAGGACGGAGAAGATGGGCTGGGGCGTTCGAGCTCTGCAGGACATTCCCCAGGGAAGCTTCATCTGCGAGTACGAAAAGCTTAGCCACACTATAGTCTGCTTTTAAAAATAAGAGATAAACATGCAAATAGTGTAGCCATCCTGTTCTCTTTGCATGCAGGTATGTGGGTGAACTCATTTCTGATGCCGAAGCAGATGTTAGAGAAGACGATTCTTATCTGTTTGACCTGGACAACAAGGTGAACTTCCTCACATTATTTATTCATTATTTTGATGATTATATTTTTCATTTAAGCAGTCAAAAGTCACAGATCTCTTGATCAGGAGTGGCTTGGCCAAGACACCAGCAGAAAAATGAGTGCAGTTTTAAACTTAAAAAATAGCATGGAAATCAAACGGCAGCAGTAAGTGAACACAAGATACAATTCCTGTAATAGAATTTAAGGTTTAAAGCAGACAGATTTCACAGTTTAAGAGCATTCACATTGAGCCAGAATACAAAATTCCTCATAATTTAAAACAGACTTAAAATCCCACGAGTGAACAGATCTGACGGCGTTTAAAAGCTTTTTGCCTTACTTTCTGACTTTATTTGTGTGACAGTGTTCCTAAAATGTGTTTCTGTTGTGTAACGTAACCAGACCATCAATGACAGTGTTCAGATCTCCTGACCATTGACCTCGAGCACAGCCTAGATGCAGACTCACTTGAGGATCGTTGTACACAAGTTTGCCAAATATTGTGGCAATTGCGTAGGGCAGGGGTCGGCAACTCGCAGCTCCAGAGCCGCATGCGGCTCTTTCATCCTTATGTTGCGGCTCTGCGTGGCTTGGGAAAATGCTTGATCAGCATTCGCCTTCTTCAGAGACGTTTGACAGCACTTGACGTGTCAGCAGGCAGCCGGCATGCGCGGAAAGCCCAGCGACACCAAAACTGCACAATATCTGAACAAAGTATTTTATTTGTGTTTGTTCATTTGTTTAATTGTAGTTGTAAATTGTAAGATTATTGTGATCTCGAAATATTAAAATAAAATGCTGAAAAATATCTGGAGGGAGAAGAGAGGAAAAAATGCTGTTTTGGAACTGATGCGGAAGGCTGATCTGAGGAAAAATCAATTCAAGAAGTGGATGAAGTCTGCAAATTCAACTACCTATGCAAGTTTTGTGGCTGCTCGGGAAATAGTCAGACATGGGAAGCCGTTCACAGACGGAGAATATATGAAAGATTCATTAAGATTTCAGAACACCTATTCGCGGACTTTAAAAACAAGACTGAAATTGTGCAGAAAATCAGAGAGATGCCTCTCTCTGCGAAGACTGTCAAAGACAGAACCATAAAAATGGCAGAAAATATCACAAAACAGCAAATTAAAGACATCAGTTCAGCCGCAGCATACTCGATCGCCTGTGATGAGTCCAAAGACAAAAGTGACATTGAACAAATAGCGCTGTTCTGCCCATATATGAACTCTGATGGACCACAGGAAGAAATGGTTGAGCTGATACCACTAAAAGGCCAGACACGGTGGGAGGACATCTGTGAGGCTGTGCTTGATTGGTTAAGAGCCAAAGAAATAAAAACAACCCACCTGGTGTCAGTGGCTACTGATGGGGCACCGAGTATGACTGGAGCCCACAGGGGCTTTGTGGCGTTACTGCAGAAGTCACTGGATAGAAAGCTTCTGACGTTTCACTGCATCCTTCACCAAGAGGCATTGTGCGCTCAGACCTTTCCTCCAGAATGCACAGAGGTAATGAATGTTGTCATTCAGATTGTCGATAAAATAATGGCAAAAGGTTCAAATCACCGTCAGTTCCGTTCGTTACTGGATGAGGTGGAGAGCACGTACTCTGATCTCCTGCTGCATAACAGAGTGCGGTGGCTGTCCAGAGGAGAGGTGCTGAAACACTTTGCTGCATGTCTGGGAGAGGTGAAGACTTTCATGAGCAGCAAAGGGCTCACCTTTCCTGAGCTGGAACTGCCAGAGTGGCTGGAAAAGCTGCATTTCATGGTGGACATGACAGCGAACCTGAACGCGTTGAATACAACTCTTCAGGGGAGAGGAGGCACAGCGCTACACATGCTGGAAGACGTGTTAGCGTTTGAGCGCAAGCTGACAGTGTTTGCGAGAGATTTACAGAGAGGAACACTGTCTCACTTCCCCTACTTAAGGGAGTTCAAACAAGCTCACAAGGTGATAAATTCAGAGTATTTGCAGTCTGCAATTACCACAATGCAAGCATCGTTTGGGAAACAATTCCGTGAGTTCAGAGAGGAAAAAGCCACATTGTCCTTCCCCGTCACTCCCCTGACCATCGACCCATCCCTGTTAAATGTGACTGCATTTGCAGGTGTAAGTCAACCTGATCTTGAGCTGGAGCTGGCTGACATAGCCGACAAAGATATATGGGTGTCTAAGTTTAAACGCCTGAGAGATGATCTTGAAGATGTTTCCCGTCAGAAGGCCACTCTTGCTCAGAATCACAAATGGAGTGATATTGAGAACCTTCCAAGACCGGACAAACTCGTGTTTGAGACATGGAATGCCATCCCTGACACCTACAAAAACATGAAGAAATATGCATTTGGAGTCCTGTCGATCTTCGGATCCACATATGCATGTGAGCAGCTATTCTCCACCATGAACTATGTTAAAAACAAACACCGCTCACGCCTCACAGACAGCAGCTTACAGTCCTGCGTAAAGATGAAAGTGACTTCCTACAGCCCTGATTTGCAAACGCTGTGCGCAGAGGTTCAGGAGCAGAAGTCCCATTAACCAGGTAAAATAAATATTCAAGCAGTTATTTTGCAAATTTATTTTCATTGTTCAGTGAAATAGTGCCCTTTTTTCCATTGTATTTTTAAATTCAGGTCAAGGCTCCGCTACACGCTCCGAAAGCCCAAAGGATGACGGCTCATGGCATTTTTGTTTGCTAGATGGATAATTTAAGTTCAGCTTTTTAATTCATTTGAAAGAGACCTTCAACTCTGCGATTTTTTATTTTTTTTTTGTAAGAGTTCAAAATGTGTTCATTTAATAAATAAAATTTAATTTTCTGAAACATGGATGGACTGCATGGATTTCATAAGCAACACACTATTTTACAAGTGTAAAGATATATATATATATATATATATATATATATATATATATATATATATATATAGGCTAACTGTTAGCCTGACATCTTCATTTCAGATGTCAAAAAGTGTTTGCGGCTCCCAGTGTTGTCTTTTCCGTGGAAACCGGGTCGAAATGGCTCTTTGAGTGTCAAAGGTTGCCGACCCCTGGCCTAGGGGGAGTGATGATTTTTGTGAAATGAAAAATGCCTAGATTTCCTGACCTTTGACACTGACCTTGAGCACAACCTTGGAAGCAGACCCACCTGAGGATCATTGTGTGCAAGTTTGGTGACCACTGGGACAGAGGCCTCGGAGTAGTTGCAATTCCTGTGAAATGTAGACGGACAGACACATGGACAACAGACGCTGCGCCATTGCATTAGCTCCTTTAGTCTTTGCCAGAATGAGCTAAAAACTGAGGAATGTTCCAATACCTGTAATAAACAAATGATGAGATTAATAAGCAGCTAGATCTTAACCCGGCACTGCTGAAGTGGATAACACCTTAATATTTTAGCTTACAGTGAGGATTTCAGACATTTTATAATAAAAAAGCAATGCCTCAAGAAACAAAATGTTTTATTGTGGAGACTTCTATACCACGTTACTGCCATGGTTTTATTTTAGTTTGGTCAGCATTCCTAGCTATGGATAAACATATATAAATGTATTAGAGATTATAGTTTAAAACCCGTGCTGAGTGACACTTTGATGGACATGAACATGCTGAAAATTGGGCACTTCATGGACAAATTTTCTTTAATGCACTGGGCACTTCTGAGATATTATGCTGACTTTTTATGTAATTTATTGTCTCAAAATGCTGATCATTCACATTTTTTTTAAAAGATCAACCTAATCTGCTTATTTAATCCAAGTAATCAAATAGGATTGACTTTAAATCCCTTGAAATCCACTGAATATTTTTGAGATAATTGTGGTCTCCATCTTCTACCGCTTATCTGGGGATCCGGGTCACAGGGGCAAAAGTCCAAGCAGAACAGCCCAGACTGCCACCCAATTCACAAGGCCCCATAATTCCTCCTGCAGGGTGGACATATGTACGTGGGCAGAAACCCGGTTAACAGGTGGTCGCCGCCCAGCATGGCACCAGGGCGGAGCTCTTGTAACCCCATGCTGGGTAGGGTACACGAGATCCTTCTTGTTGTTGATTCTTTTATTCGCATCCACTGGACTGCTCTTGGTCTGGCCCTTCACCTAGGACCAGTTTGCCTTGAGAGACCCTACCAGGTGGAGTAGCCCCCGACAACTTAATTCCTGGGATCATTAGGGCGCACAAACCCCTCCACCAAGGTGACGATCCACAGAAGGGGAAATTTGATATTTTGGTCTGCGCTAGAAAATATAAACTGATTTTTAATTATTCTATCACTCATAAAGCCTCATGCAAGTCTAAGTTTTAAACATCCGACATCTTTTGACTTGCGCAGTTTGAGTAGTCTTTGTGTTTTCTGTTAAGGATGGGGAGGTGTACTGCATCGACGCGCGGTACTACGGCAACATCAGTCGCTTCATCAACCACCTGTGTGACCCCAACCTCATCCCCGTGCGGGTCTTCATGCTGCACCAGGACCTGCGCTTCCCCCGCATCGCCTTCTTCAGCTCCAGAGACATCCTCAGCGGACAAGAGTTGGGGTGAGACATTTATGGGTGCCAGCAGAGGTGGTTAGAGTAGCTAAAAATTGTCCTCTGATGAAAGCAGTGTCACCTTATGATATTAATCACTGTAGTATAATTAAGAGTAATCACTAAAAAAGTTACTTAAGAGGAAGAAAGTATCTACTAAAAGGTACTTCAGTTCCAGCAGCTTTACTCTTGAATTTGTATTTTTTTTTCTGTTTTTTTCCTTGTAAATTTACTGAAAAAGGCTGAAAGACTCACTCCGGTGGCTATAAATCTATAAAGCCTCTATAAAAACAAATCTACATTGTCTAAAATGGTATTCTAGGCCATTTTTTCTACAAAAAAAACTTTCATTGGCTTACAGTTCCGTATATGAAGTCAGTGCTTCATATATTTTTCTTAATAAATTCATATGGCTTTGGGGTGGCGGTAAAATTTCTGGCGCAGTGGGCCACCACCGAGAAATGTTACCAGAGGAAACCCTGCTTATTGTCCAATCAAATTGCTCGGTCGGAACTAACTGTTGTATAATACAATATAAACAAGCACTTTTCTTCTGTAAATTTCATCTGTAATAGCCTTTTTTTAATCCAGCATGTTGTTTCTTTTAACAAGCTTTTCTTACTTTATGAGCTTTATAATGCTTTTCCTTCCTAATTTCTGTTGTCAGGTTCGACTATGGAGATCGCTTTTGGGACATTAAGAGCAAGTATTTCACCTGTCAGTGTGGATCAGAAAAATGTAAACATTCAGCTGAGGCCATCGCCTTGGAGCAGAGCAGGCTGGCTCGAATGGAGACTGGCACAGAATCAGGAGCTGACAGTGGCGTGACTGTGCTGGGAATCTCATAAACACTCATCCATGCCACCTTTGGATTCAGTCTCTGTTACACAACCTTGTATGGAAGTACAAGAGATTATCATTTCATCTTTATTTTTTTTCCACATAAACTGTCTTTTCTCTTCTGAAGGCAATTTGTCACTTAATCTTGTTGAAGAACATGGGCCTTAATGTTTTTTTACAGTGCTTTTTTCTGTAAATACAGTATTTTAACTGTTCTACAGTGTACTGGTGCTATGACACATACACTGTGCATTAGGAACCTACAATCGTATACCATTTATAGTTTTTTGTTGTGCCAATAAACACCATTCACTTGACAAATAACAGTAATGAAGACCTTTTGTCATGCAGGACTCTAAAACGGACCCAAAGGATTGTTGTTTTTGGATTAGGTTGGTTTATTTTGTTTTAGTTATTATTTTATACCTGTTGATTTCTCTTACCTTTAAGTGTAATAAAAGAGCCATGAGTTGATTTTTGGGCTCTGGTGTTGTCCAGTAATGATCTTATTCATGTTTTCCACAGTTCAACACTTTAAATAGCATTTAAAAATCCTGTAATATGACGTAACAAACGTGACTTGCGTCCATTGCTTGACTGGACCTACTTTTGTGGTTTTGGTTGTTTTGTGTTGTCAGCAGGGGACAGTAAGGCCTGAATGCAAATCAGGAGAACTACAGCTCCATTGAGCTGGTCTATCACAGGTAAGATCCAGAGGTCTCACTCTCCACTAGGAATGTGTATCTTTCTGATTTGGGCATGACAAAAGTTTACAAGAAAAAAATTGTACATGGACATGAATTGAAATTCAAACGATACTTGGAAGTTATTTGATGATTACTGATTCATGTATGAAAAGACCAAACTTTAAACAGTTCAACAAGTTTTCTAATTGCAGTTCTAATGAGAAAGTATTTGAAAAAAAATTAAAAAGTAAAATTTTTGACAGGTGACAATTTGGTAAAAAAAAAAAGCACTCTTTTTTAAAAAAAAAAAATGCATTTAAAGTGTGTTTTCTAATGCGTACTCAGGCAAATTATTTAAGGGGTTTAAAACATAAATTTGATCATAATGTACACTACATTGTCAAAAGTATTAGGACACCCTTCCAAATGACTGGGCACAAATGGACAAGGTCCATAAAGACATGGATGACTCTTCTCAGAAGAGCTGAAGCTGTTACAGCTACAAAGGGTGGCTTTTCACAAGGTTGAGGAGTGTGTTTAAGGGAATTTTTATCCCCCGCCGGTTAAAGACTCCTTTAAGCAAAGACTAAGGGGGTTATGTTATGGGGGCGTCTGTCCCACTTTTGTGAAATCAACTCCTCCTACCAGTTTGTTCCGATTGTTCTGAAACTTGGTGTCAGGGTTTGATAATACACCGGTAATGCGCATATTGCAGTTTGGCTCAGATCAGATTATTTTTGAAGGAGTTGCAGCCCCTGACTTATGACCTCCTATTTTACCTCAGTTCATAGACAGTAACTGTCTTGTGAAATCAACTCCTCCTACAGTTTTGTTCCAAATGTTTTGAAACTTGGTGCTTGGATTTGATTTACACTGATGATGCGCATATTGCAATTTGACTGATTGGATGACCTTGAGGTCAAATTTTCCCTAAATCTTGTAAATGCAATAACTAAAAGAAATAATGTAGGATTTTCAAATCAATACAGTAGTTGTATCTAATACACACCTTGGACAACTTATACTCTGACCTGACTATGAGTTTGGGGTCAAAAGGCTAAAATTAATATTCCATTTGTACTATTCCTATAAAAGGAGTAAAGCTAGGGCCACCAAACCTGGTACACAGGTTCATCTTGGGCTCCTGACTTATGACTATGGGTTTGGGGTCAAAAGGTCATAGGTCAAGGTTAACATTCCCTATGCCTTATTACTGTACGAGTAATGCTAGGGTTACCAAACTTGGTACACAGGTTCACCCTGTGACCCTGAAGTGTGACTGTGGTTCTGGGATCGCAAGAGGTGCAGTGGACTCACTGGTGGCCAGGCATATGATCAAGATTTCCAATGTAAGCGCTGTCGTGGGGAGGCCAGGCCAATCGATGGTCAACCTATGACACAGATGGTTGTTGGCGACGACGAGCTGGAAGTGGTGGCATCTTTCTGCTACCTGGGTGACATGCTCTCTGCTGGTGGTGGATCTGAGCTTGCCACCATCACAAGATGCCAGGCTGCCTGGAACAAATTCAGGCAGGTGCTGCCATTTCTCGAGACCTCCTGGCTCCCACCAACCTCTAAAGACTGTATCTACAACTCATGCGTGAGGAACGTGTTGCTGCATGCCAGCAAGACATGGACCATGACTGCCACCTGTCCTAACGGTCAGCGGCGGAATGGCAGGGCCATGATCTGCTGGATGTGTGGCGTCTCCACTGAGGATGAGGTCGGCTCGCAAGCACTCTGGGTTAGGCTGCAGCTGGACGACCTCAAGGATGTGCTCCGCACCCGCTGTTTGCACTGGCTCGGCCATGTGGAGAGGAGTGCTGGTTGGATTAAGAAGGTCATGGAGGTCGATCCTGGTAGCAGCAGAGGGCAAGGAAGAGGAAAACTGAAGAAGACATGGCTGGAGGGTGTCCATATGGACCGGGTCAAGCTACAACTGGCCAAGTTGAACCAGTGGACAGGAACCACTGGAGTGGGACTCTGAAAAGTGCAGTCAACCAGGACCCACCCCAACTGAGGGACTAATTGTGTCCTGTCAAAAATAAATACAGATGATGATGATGATGATGAAGGTCAAAGGTCAACATCAAAATGGCTTATAAACTATATCTCAACAACAAAGAAAGCTAGGGTCACCAAACTTGCTACACAGGTCCACCTTGGGATCATGACCTCTGAATATGGGTTTGTGGTCAAAACGTCAAATGCCAAAGTTAATATTCCCTTTGCACTATTACTATAATGGATCAGATTTATATGGTGCTTTACATGTCAAGTGACATCTCAAAGCACTTACAGTAAGTCCATTATTCATTCACTCCAGACAGACATTGATAGTGGTAAGCTACTACTGCAGCTGCTCTGGGGCAGACTGACAGAAATGTGGCTGCCAATCCATGCCAACGACCTTTCTGACCACTACCGAACATTTATACCTAGTGTCATGGACACTGGAGGTAAGGTGGGTAAAGTGTCTTGCCCAGGGACACAGCAGCAGGATGGCTGGGGAGAGTGGGATTCGAACCGCCAACCCTCTGGTTATTGGACGGCCTGCTCTACCTCCTGAGCCACTGCCGCCCACATTTCCCTCCTCCATTCCATTTTGGAACAGCGGGAAGTTCCATTTTTATATGGTCTTTGGCATGACCCGGCCAGGACTTGAACCTCCGACTATGGGTTTGGGGTCAAAAGGTCAAAGGTGAAGGTTAGCATTCCCCTATGCTCTTTTACTACAGAAGCTCTCTAGGGTCACCACTCATGCTACACATGTTCACTTTGGGATCCTGACCAACAACTTTGGGGTGTATACAAATTTTTTGTTGCACATTCATGGATGATAGGTTTATCATAATATTGTTCTGCCCCAATAATTATATGGAAAAGTTGAAAACTGCTTTCCTTCAGTAACATATTGGGATCTTCAAAGAAAACTGAGGCGGGGGATACTGCACTCGCCTCATCAGAGTGCTCTTGTTGACCATTCTTCTGGAAGTGCATTTGTGAGGTCCGGCACTGATATTGCACAAGGCCTGGCTTGCAGTCTCCACTCGAATTCATCCCAAAGGTGTTCTGTCAGATTGAGGTTAGGGCTTTGTACACAGTGTGCAGGCCAGTCAAGTTCCTCCACACCAACTTGCTCATTTATGTCTTTATGGACCTTGCTTTGTCCATTGGTGCTAGCCATTTGGAGAGGTGTCCCAATACTTTTTGTCAACATACAGTGGGGCAAAAAAGTATTTAGTCAGCCACCAATTGTGCAAGTTCTCCCCCTTAAAAGATGAGACAGGTCTCCCAATTTTCATCATAGGTATACCTCAACTATGAGAGACAAAATGAGGGAAAAAAATCCAGAAAATCACTGTCTGATTTTTAAAGAATTTATTTGCAAATTATGGTGGAAAATAAGTTTGGTCACCTACAAACAAGCAAGATTTCTGGCTCTCACAGACCTGTAACTTCTTCTTTAAGAGGCTCCTCTGTCCTCCACTCGTTACCTGTATTAATGGCACCTGTTTGAACTCATTATCAGTATAAAAGACACCTGTCCACAACCTCGAACAGTCAGACTCCAAACTCCACTATGGCCAAGACCAAAGAGCTGTCAAAGGACACCAGAAACAAAATTATAGACCTGCACCAGGCTGGGAAGACTGAATCTGCAATAGGTAAGCAGCTTGGTGTGAAGAAATCAACTGTGGGAGCAATTATTAGAAAATGGAAGACATACAAGACCACTGATAATCTCCCTCGATCTGGGGCTCCACGCAAGATCTCACCCCGTGGGGTCAAAATGATCACGAGAACGGTGAGCAAAAATCCCAGAACCACATGGGGGGACCTAGTGAATGACCTGCAGAGAGCTGGGGCCAAAGTAACAAAGGCTACCATCAGTAACACACTACGCCGCCAGGGACTCAAATCCTGCAGTGCCAGACGTGTCCCCCTGCTTAAGCCAGTACATGTCCAGGGCCGTCTGAAGTTTGCTAGAGAGCATTTGGATGATCCAGAAGAGGATTGGGAGAATGTCATATGGTCAGATGAAACCAAAATAGAACTTTTTGGTAAAATTCAACTTGTCGTGTTTGGAGGAGAAAGAACACCATACCTACTGTGAAGCATGAGGGTGGAAACATCGTGCTTTGGGGCTGTTTTTCTGCAAAGGGACCAGGACGACTGATCCGTGTAAAGGAAAGAATGAATGGGGCCATGTATCGTGAGATTTTGAGTGAAAACCTCCTTCCATCAGCAAGGGCATTGAAGATGAAACGTGGCTGGGTCTTTCAGCATGACAATGATCCCAAACATACCGCCCGGGCAACGAAGGAGTGGCTTCGTAAGAAGCATTTCAAGGTCCTGGAGTGGCCTAGCCAGTCTCCAGATCTCAACCCCATAGAAAATCTTTGGAGGGAGTTGAAAGTCCGTGTTGCCCAGCAACAGCCCCAAAACATCACTGCTGTAGAGGAGATCTGCATGGAGGAATGGGCCAAAATACCAGCAACAGTGTGTGAAAACCTTGTGAAGACTTACAGAAAACGTTTGACCTCTGTCATTGCCAACAAAGGGTATATAACAAAGTATTGAGATGACCTTTTGTTATTGACCAAATACTTATTTTTCACCATAATTTGCAAATAAATTCTTTAAAAATCAGACAATGTGATTTTCTGGATTTTTTTTTTTTTCTTTTTTGTCTCATAGTTGAGGTATACCTATGATGAAAATTGGAGACCTCTCTCATCTTTTAAGTGGGAGATCGTGCACAATTGGTGGCTTACTAAATACTTTTTTTACCCCACTGTAGTGTAGTTGTGCATAGTAGAGCAAGACTGGTTAAAAACATTAGCTTGACTCATCAACTACAGTTACCGGAGTGGTGGCTCAGTTGGTAGAGCATCCGCCCCACACCCAGGAGGCAGGGGTTCAAATCCCGGCCGGGTCATGCCGAAGACCATATAAAAGTGGAACTTCCTGCCATCCAGCTTGGTGCTCAGCAATAATGGAATGGAGGAGGGAAATTTGTGGCGGCGCCTTGCATGGCAGCGGCCCTCTGATTCTGCACTTGGGGTGTGTGTGATTAACACAGTAGATAGGTAAAACACAATCTCGTTCTACTGTACATGATTGGTTGTACAGTTGAATGACAATAAGGGTGAAAAGGTAAACCAGAAGTTTACATACACACTGCATTAAAAGACAGCCATTTTTTTCTCACTATCTGACATTAAATCACAGTAAACTTTTCCTGTTTTAGAGCAGTTAATTGCCAAAAATATTTGTATTTGCTAAATAATTTTTATATTTGATAAATACTTTTTTCGAGATTTTTTTTTTATTACTTTCTTCAAAGTCAGAAGTTGACATACATTTCCTTAGTATTTGGTAGTATTGCCTGTAAACTGTATGACTTGGGCTAAACATTTTGGGTATCCTTCCACAAGCTTCTCACAATAGTTTGCTGAAATTTTGGCCCATTCCTTCTGACAGAACTGGTGTAACTAAGTCAGGTTTGTAGGCCTGACTCAGTTACGCCAGTAACTGGTTTACGCCAGTAACTGTATTTCTGCTCACAATTTCTCTTCATTTTATTTTAGATTTGCTTAGAAGTGTTGATGAATAAGTATAGAAAAGGTCAGAAGGAGTTGCACTGTCTTTGTGGAGCTAGAGAAGGCATATTTTAATCACCCTTATGAATAGTGAAAATTTAATAGATTATAAAAAGAAAAGGGCAGTAGCTCGAAGGATTATTAAAAACAGGAAAAGGTCAACATGGAGAGAATTCTGTTCCACCCTTGGTAGGAAAGCGGAACTAGGTGATGTCTGGGGTATGTTTAAAAAAAAAAAAAAAAAAGAGTGGGAAAAGGGTATCTGTTAAAGTCCCAGCTCTAGTGGATGGGGACAAGATGGCTGTATCAGACAAAGAAAAGGCAGAAGTCCTAGGTAGAGCATTTGCAGCAGTACTTAGAGAACATCTTGGTGAAAGTCATAGACAGCAAAGGGAGCATAAACTCAGAGAAAATGCAAACTTAAAAACGAAGTGAAAGAAGATATGACTGTGTTAGACCTTGAGCTCACAATGTCAGAGCTTAGGAGAGCTTTGCAAGATAGTGGATACACAGCTCCAGGATATGATCAGTTAAGCTATGCTATGTTCCGGCAGTTGCCTATGCAATCAATGCAATGGGTGCTGAAATTGTTTAACAGAATATGGAAGGATTGGGTTATCCCAAGTGGGTGGAAAAAGGCTGTAATTTTACCATTTAATAAGCCAGGGAAAGATCCAGCTCATCCAAGCAACTACAGGCCAATAGCATAAATGTCACACTTAGGGAGATGGATGGCGAGGGTGTTAATTTCCAGACTCTCATATGTACTAGAGCAAAGATGATTAATAAACAACTATCAGAATGGTTTTAGAAGAGGAAGATCCACAGTGGATGCTCTAGTTGGGGTAAGTAATGATATTGAAAAGACTCTCAAAATGAAAGAAGTAATGGTTTTAGTTTATCTGGATATTGAAAAGGCTTATGACTCACTGTGGAGGGATGGACTTCTTATGAAACTGAATAAAATGGGCATTGGTGGTAGGGTGTATAATTGGATAATGGATTTTTGAACACACAGGACAATTAGGGTTAAAGTAGAAGCAGAAGTTTCTAATGACTTTGACATAGAAAATAGTGTTCCTCAGGGGAGTGTGATAAGCCCAGTTTTATTCAACATAATGATTAATGACATGTTTGCGGATCAAGAGGGATCCATCAAAACAGCACTATATGCAGATGATGGAGACATATGGATGGGGGAAGAAATGACAAATTTGTGTTCAAAAACAGCAGGAAAGCAATGGAGAAAGTGGAAAAGGGGTCATATGAGTGGGGATTTAAATTTTCAAACAGTAAAACCTGCTATATGATTTTCACAAAAAAAATGCAGAACTGGTACAGAACAATTAACATTATATAATCAACCAATAGAGAAAGTCAGTAAGTTCAAATATAGGATTGTGGTTTCATAGTGCATACACATGGAGAGTTCATGTTGAAAATCTGGAGACAGAATCAGAATCAGATTTATTGCCATTGTTCATGTAGTACACAAACTAGGAATTTGTCTCGGTGCAATGCTGCAACATTAAAAACATAAGATAAAGAGAAACTAAAAAACTAAAAACATGCAATAAGTGTAGAATAATAAGTAGTAATAATAATAATGAGTAATACTAGTCAAAGCAGTTTTAAATAAATTAGCAAGTAGCAGATAATGTGGAGTACCACATAGTGCAGTTGATAATGCAACAGAAAAACAGTGATGAATGACATGAGTCTGGTTGAGCTGCTGTATATAGTGCACGAGAGTCAATAAGTCAATGTTCAGCAGTCTGATGGCAGAGGGGAAAAAGCTGTTAATGTGCCGGGAGGTTTTAGTCTGAATGGACCGAAGTCTTCTACCTGAGGGGAGGGGGGCAAACAGTACGTGACCAGGGTGTGAAGGATCGGCTATGATCCGGCCTGCACGCCTCCGGGTCCTGGAGATGTACAGGTCCTGGAGAGATGGGACATATGTACACAGGACCTCTCCAGGACCCTGTATGGGTCCTGGAGAGATGGGAGCTTGCAGCCGATCACCTTCTCAGCAGTGCGCACGACGTGCTGCAGCCTTAGTCTGTCCCTGGCAGTGGCTCCTGTGTACCACACGGTTATGGAGGAGGTGAGGATGGACTCGATGATGGCCGTGTAGAACTGCACTAACATCTTGGTGGGTAGCTTGAGCTTCCTCAGCTGCCGCAGAAAGAACATCCTCTGCTGGGCCTTTTTGATGAGGGAGCTGATGGTTGGCTCCCATTTGAGGTCCCGGGTGATGGTGGTGCCCAAGAAGCGGAAGGAATCTGCAATGGTGATGGGAGAGCCTGTGATGGTGAGGGGGGGCAGGGGGGTTGTGACTTTCCTGAAGTCCACAATCATCTCCGCTGTCTTCAGAGCATTCAGCTGCAGGTTGTTGTGGCTGCACCAGGACACCAGCTGGGCCACCTCTCTCCTGTAGACGGACTCGTCGCCGTTGGAGATGAGCCCGATGAGGGTGGTGTCGTCCGCAAACTTAATCAGCTTAACAGACTGGTGGGAGGAGGTGCAGGAGTTGGTATAAAGGGAGAAGAGTAGGGGGGAAAGTACACAGCCCTGGGGTGATCCGATGCTGACAGAGTCTGAGACAGACTTCCCCAGCCGCACATGCTGCCTCCGGTCCGTCAGGAAGTCGGTGATCCACCTGCAGAGGGAGTCAGGCACGCCGAGCAGGGACAGCTTGTCCTGGAGCAGAGCGGGGCGGATGGTGTTGAATGCAGAGCTGAAGTCCACAAACAGGATCCTGGCGTAGGTTCCCGGGGAGTCCAGGTGCTGCAGGATGGAGTGGAGGGCCAGGTTGACTGCGTCGTCCACAGACCTGTTGGCACGGTAGGCAAACTGCAGCGGGTCCAGGAGGGGAGTGGTGATGGACTTGAGGTGGGACAGGACCAGGCGCTCAAATGACTTCATGACTACAGAGGTGAGCGCTACAGGTCTGTAGTCGTTAAGTCCAGTAATCCGTGGCTTCTTGGGGACAGGGATGATGGTGGAGGATTTGAGGCAGGTCGGCACGTGGCATTGCTTAAGGGAGGTGTTAAAAATGTCTGTGAAGATAGACAAAGTAAATATACAAAGATCAACTAGGCAGGGATGCTGCTTATCGCCCACCTTGTTTGCTCTGTTCATAGAACCATTGGCTCAAGCGATACGACAAAATAAGAAATTAAAAGGTGTAACAATAAAGGGGGCGGAACACAAGATTGGGCTATTTGCAGACGATATTATAGTTTATCTTGAACAACCAGATAAATCAATAATGGAAATGATGAACTTGATAGAAAATTTTGGAAAATTATCAGGATACAAGATAAACATAACAAAAACACAAATACTGACATTCCACTATAACCCTCTAAACCAGATAACTGATAAGATCAAACTAAACTGGAAGCAAAAAGAAATAAAATACCTTGGAGTGAACATACCTAAAGACCTAAGCAAAATATATAAAGCAAACTATGATAGGTTGGAACAAGAAATAAAAAAAGATATTGATAGATGGTCAATCTTAAATATGGATCTGAATTCAAAAATTGAGACAGTCAAAATCAGCATACAACCTAGATTACTTTACCTCTTCCAGGCTATACCAACAGAGATTCCAGATGCCCAATTCTCAAAGTGGGACAGGATGATATCGAGATTTGTTTGGGGAGGTAAAAAACCAAGAGTGAAATATAAAACCCTCCAATTACCAAAAGAGAAAGGAGGCATGGGCCTACCGAGTCTAAAGGAATATTACTACTCAGCACAAATAAGATATATCATATGTTGGTGCGACGAGGGATATGAGGCAAAATGGAAAGAAATGGAAAAGGAAATTGAGGGACTCCCAGTACAAAGCATAATAGGGGATAAAGATGCATATAAGCAAATCAAACAAATAGACCCAATCACTAAATTTACTTTAGAACTGTGGTATAAAATAGTACAAAAATATAATATAAGGGAAGACATAAAACTATTGAAATGGGTAGCATTTGACAGTCAGTTTGAACCGGCAAAACAAGATAGGGGATACAAAAATCTGGTGAACAAGGGAATCACAGCATGGGGCAATATCGGAAAAAAAGATCTCGGGAGCTTTGTAAATATCAGGAGAAAATTTAAATTAGAAAGATCGGAATTTTTCAGATATCTGCAGATGAGAGATTACTATATGAAGAAGATTAGGCATAACCTCCAAACAGATGTGAACGAGATTATACAACTTATTTTAAGCTCATATGCAGGAAATAAAATAAGAATTATTTCAAAACTATATCAGAAACTTATGACAAACAATCATACAAGTAACTATATAAAGGAGAAATGGGAGAAAGAGCTCAATTTAAACATAACAGAAGAAAGCTGGCAGGAAATATGGAAAACACAACACACATCAACAAATTCAAGGGCATGGAGGGAATTTGGATGGAAAAACCTGATTCGCTTTTTCATTACACCACAGATTCAAGGAAAATATACAAATACCCAATCTTTATGCTGGAGGGGATGTGGGGCTCAAAATGCAGACCACTCACATATGTTTTGGAAATGCTACAAAATATCATCATTTTGGAAATCTATGCATGTGACAATACAGAGGATATTAGGATATAATATACCAATGAACTGTAACCTGATGTACTTATGTGATCTTAAAAAAGACAGTGTTATACAGGCTGAGGACAGATATCTAGTTAAAATCTTGATTGCATGTAAAAAAACTATCACAAAAAAATGGCGATCAGAAGTTCTTCCTGACCAAGAACAATGGACTGACATTGTTGAGGACATACGTATGATGGAAAAACTAACATATCGACGAAGAATGCAAGAAGGAATATGGGAGAAAAAATGGCGGAAATGGACACACTACAAAGTGCAACAACGAGGCAGAAATTGAAAGAATAACCAAAGACACTGAAAAAACCAGAAGAATTAAGAGATGGAAACTAAAAACTTGATGCTCCAACATTTGTCCCCCCCCCCTTTTATTTTTTATTTTTTTTTATTTTTTTTTTTTTATTTTGTTTATTTTTTTTTATTTTTCCCTACCCTAACCCCTTTGTTTTTTAAATGTAGAATGTGATCTGAATGCATTATATATGATGAAAAATGAATAAAAATCTAAGTTACAAAAAAAAAATGTCTGTGAAGACAGGAGCCAGCTCTTTCGCACAGTATCTCAGGGTGGAGGGAGACGCGCCGTCCGGACCGGGGGCCTTGCGCGGGTTCAGTCTGGAGAACTGTCTGTGCACGTCCTGCTCACTGATGACAAGGGCAGGGGGGGAGGAGGAGGAGGGGGGGACCGCTTTTGATGAATTAGGGGCCGAGGAGGCAGTGGAGCTGGGTGGAGTGGGGGAGTTGGACACAGCTGACGAGGTGTCAAAACGGGCGTAATGTTGGGACAGTTTTTGACAAAGGGCTTTGTCATCCTGACCTTTAGAAGCCTGAGGCCGATAGTTGGTGATTTGCCTCAGTCCTCTCCACACAGAAGCCGAGTCATTAGCAGTGAACTGCTGCTGAAGTCTGTCAGAATACACAGATTTAGCTCTCTTCAGCTCTCTGTTAAACCGATATTTAACCTCCCTGTAGCAGTCCCTGTCTCCACTTTTCAACACTGCTTCCTTCTCCTTCCTGATCTGTCTGAGCTTGGCAGTGAACCAGGGCTTATCATTAGAGTACCTCACCCTGGTGCGCGATGGGAGAATGCTCTCCTCACAAAAGTTGATACGAGTTCACAGTGTCTGTGTACTCATTAAGGTCATGTGTGGCTCCTTTAAACATGTCCCAGTCAGTTGTTTCCATGCCTGTGTTCAGTTTCTCTCCAGCTTCACTGGTCAATTTCTTCGTGGTGGTCACAACAGGTTTAGTGAGCTTCAGTCTCTGTCTGTATGTGGGAATAAGGTGGACCATCACGACAAAGTGCAAAAAAATCATTAATCTCATAAAAGCTGTAGCTGGACACGAATGGGGTGCAGATAAACAGGCTTTGACATTTACAGAGCACTAATGAGATTGACAATAGACTATGGATGCATGATTTATGGAGCAGCAGCAAAGCAAAACTTCTTTTATACCACGGGTGGCGTCACCACCGGAAACCAGTAGTAGCCACCCCAGTCTAGCCCATGACCAACTCGGCCGCCATCTTTGTAATACAGCCTATTTACATATACAACATTCGCCCCCCCCCCCCTTCAAAAAAAACCCAAACGTGCACAGATAGCCCTCCCCAATTTGGTTCCCGACTCACGCACTAAAGCAAAACAATTACAGAAACAAATTGTGTGCCTATCCATGCACACAACTAAACTGGGGGGCCAGGTAGACTACCAGCACCCCCACACGGCTGGGCGGATTATTCTGCTGCCAATTACACAAACAAAGCCATGTACCTAAAAATAAAATAATCCCGGAACAGCTCCACATAAAACATACAAAACTACAAAACACGTAACGGCTACTGGCGGCCGCCCCCCAACACTCACCCCCCCACAATGGGTACATCACAATGTATTAAACGTTGGATATGTAAATATGCACATATAAAGACCTCACACGGGATAAACACACCCCACCACCCCAAACTCGGGCAAACAATCAACACATTAGTAACATTCAATTCCATTAAACTACTACCTTTCAGCCAATAAAAATCCCACAGTTGTAATTCAGGCCCCTTAAACTAAAATTTAAATTCCATGTGTCACAAAATGCCTAACATCTCACTTTTCTCTTCTTCTTCCTTTTTTTAAAAAAATTTAAATCGGGGTACCATACCAGCAGCAGATAAACATATCAGGACTGGAGCAAAACACACGAACAGAAAATAAAGACATAACACTCTCAGTCCTTAGATGGGTCCTTCTCCAGTCACCTCTGTCTCTTGACCTCAGGGCTCCCACTGCACCGCTTCATCTCCTCCACTCGGCACAACTCGTTCGGATGCCTCCAGCATCACTCCGAGCAGCCTCCACCCGGAACCGTCTCCTCTCCTTTCATCGCGCCACTTGCACAAGCCGTGATCACCTCTCATCCGAGCCTCAACCCTGGGTCGCACCATGTCGCCGACCTGCAGGGAAGTCTGCGTCTTCCTCCTCCAGTGATGTTGGGTCTGACTGGTCTCCATCAACGGTCCGGTCGACTCGTAGGCCCGGTCCGTGTTACCCATGGCAGACAGTCTTCCCGAGTGATGTATCAACCCGCTCTCTGGTCCCGCCCCTTCTGGATCCAGTGTGGGCGCCTCGTCCTTACAGGCCACCACCGGGGTCCTATCGTGCCATCCCTCACCCTCAACTTGGGCATCAGACAAACTGGCATCGGGTCCAACCCGCAGCAGCCTCGCGTGGCGCCGAACGTGCTCTCCCTCATTACACATGTCCAACCAGTTCGATTCCCTCACCTCCACACCATCCATCAGCGGAGTCGGCCGGCTCCACAGTCCGCAGCCTGACCACTTCTCACCCGACACATTGGCAATTGAAAAACCCAGGCTATAAAACAGATTACACCCCATGATGTTAACCCCCGCAGCGGTGACATGAATGCGGGCTTGGGGAACCACAACAGACTTGTAACGGGCCTCTACTTTCACAAAGCCCACAACTGCCAGTCTTTTCAATCCATAGCCATAATAGTCTCTCTCCTGTTGTTTAATCTGCCGATAGGGAAACAAACTGTTCACGGTCGCCAGGTTCAACACCGAAATAACAGCTCCATTGTCCACCAACAGTGGAACCACGATGCCGTCAACCATGACATCACAACCGACCCTCCCCGTAGTCTCCGGGGAGACCGTGTGTACAGTAGTCGGAGTCTTCTGCACAGCACCTGGTTCCTTCCTACGACTCCTGTGTTCGAAGTTAGCGCACGCCCTGGCAAAGTGGACCCGCAAACCACACTTGCCACAACACTTTCCTTTTGCTGGGCACACACTGGCCTTATAGTGGTGAACAGGGGACCCACAACTGTAACAACGTGGCGTACCTGGGGCGGACCATATCTTCACCATGGAAGCATATGTGTCTTCTCCAGCATCACCATCATCAGGGTCCCAACTCAGTGCCTTAGCGTGAGACTCATCCTCACTCAGAAAAGCCCCTTCAGGAAGGCCTCTCATGATGATCTCTGTTGCCTCGAACCACTGGGCGAGCTCGATAGCTGTGGCCAACGTCAACTCTCCTGGATACTCCAACAGCCTGGACCGGACCGCTTCACAGCAAATGTGCTCCGCTAGTTGGTCCCGAATCATCTCCTTTTTCCAGGCGTCCAAAATCACACACCCTCGCCAGCCTTCAGAGCTCGTTAATGAACGTTGTCACTGGCTCCCCCAAATGCTGGTGGCACTGTTGAAACTGGATGCGCTGGACCGTGACACTCTCCTGAGCGCGAAAATGGCACGCCATCAACTCCACCACACCATCGAAACTATCAGCCGCACCCAGGCTCTCCAACACTCTCTGCCCCTCAGCACCCAACTTATGGACTAACACAGCCCTCGCGTGAAGCCTCTCACGCTCGCTGAGGTTCAAAACCATGAGGTAGTTGGTAAAAGCAGTGAACCAACAAGGCCATGGCATGGGTGGCCTGCCCCGGGGCCTCCAGAAACAGCCGAAACTCAGCAATAAACTTATCCATTCACGCTTTTACCTTGTCGCCAAATGTTGTGTCCATGTTGGGTAAAGCAAACACACATGGTGACTGTAGTTTACGGAGCTTTATTATACAGAGTGCGTTTTATATATATAAAGAGGCTTACAGCACTCACCTGCTTGCCAGGTGGCTCCCGCGACGAAAGAGGCAGAGCCTCTTCCGCCCACTTCCTTTATACCACCTGTGGCGTCACCACCGGAAACGGTAGTAGCCACTCCGGTCGAGTCCGTGACCAACCCGGCCGCCACCTTTGTAAATCCTGAAGACATTCTACAACACGGTGGTGGCATCAGCCATCACTTTTGGAGTGGTCTGCTGGGGCAGTGGCATTACAGCAGCTGATAGGAAGAGACTGAACAAAGTGATCAAGAAAGCTAGCTCTGTCCTGGGGCAACACCTTGACCCAGTGGAGGAGATAGGAGAGAGAAGGATGGCGGCTAAACTGTCATCTTTGCTGGAGTCCAAGTCCCACCCTATGCAGGACATACTGAACGCACTGAGGAGCTCATTTAGCAGTAGACTGCATCATCCTAGGTGTGCGACCGAGAGGTTTCGCAGGTCCTTCCTACCTGTCAGACTTTATAACCTAAGCAGGGCTGCTTGCAGAGATGGCAAAAAAAACGTGACGACCTAATAGTATTGAATGCAAAAGACGCAACAGACTTACACAAATGGTCCCCTTGTAGAAGAGCTTGGAAGAACGAGGCGGTGTGATATATAAACCAAAGTTTATTATCAGCTCCTCTAACAAGTCTCATCTAAGTGCAGAAGTAGAAGCAAGAAAAGAGACCGAATACCTCAGGCTCTGTGAACTTATACTTGCACATAACAAAAGACATGCATATCAAAGGCTGACATCCCTCATTATCTTAATCCCCCCATTGTCTCCGTACTCCTCCTCATGGCCCTGGGGGGTGAGGGCAGCTCCTCCGGTCTCCACCGCAGTGTCTGGGAACGTCTTTGTTCTTCACTGGCGGTTGAGAGTCTTTGTCCTTTCTGAGGTGTGAAGTAGCCTTACATATGTAATCACCAAACATTCCCACATGCTTCAACATATGTAGGTTATGGAATATATGATTAATATAGCCCACAGCCCCCCCCCCACCCAAACGACTAAGAAAAGGACAATAGAGAAATTCACAGTTTAAGATAATTACTATGACATACTAACAGGCGGTGCTGTTCCAGCAGAGTAGACGTTTAGGATTCTCTTCCATGGTCATCATAGACCGACGGAGGCCGACGACGACTAACTGCTATACCTCTTGCCACAGAAGAAACTTTCCAGCAGCCATGCTCCTAAGAGAGTTCAGTGGTAATCATAACAGCATAGTAAAATCACAAGTCAGTCCTAAACTGTTACAGCACAATTAGTGAACAACTGTTGAGTAGTTTGCATCAGTCCCTGTGCTGTCTGGGTTTTAATCTTCTCCCGAATCTGCTGTGGGTACGCTTGGGCGTCCTGCTGGGACCTTCCTGAAAGGAATCTGCAGCTTGGGGAGGAGAGTGATTATTTGTTCCCTGCAGGGGGGCTGAGTCTTTTCTCTTGGGGGGTCTACCCCACCGAGGTGCTCTCGCCAACTGTGCAGGCTCGTCTCTCAACAAGAAGGCAGGTTTAAGTCTGTCAATGCTGACTGTTTCTTTTCTATCCCCAAAATCAAGCACAAAGTGTTTATCACCAGGTTCCAGCACTCTGAATGGTCCATCGTATGCTGGGCGGAAAGTTGGTTTTAAAGCTTCATGCCTAACAAAAACGAATTCAGCGTTTTTTAGAGCTTGGGGGACAAAAACCCGTGGAAGAGAGTGATGTGCCGGTCCGGGGAGAGAGTCCGGTCCGTTGCTGCCTAAAAACCTCGAGGCTGGAAGATGCCCTGGCTCTGGGTTCTCTGGTAAAAATTCACCCGGAAGCCTGAGAGGTTGTGCAAAAACTAATTCTGCTGGAGAGGCATCTAGATTCTCTTTAGGCGCAGCACGCAACCCCAATAAAACCCAGGGAAGTTTATTTACCCAATTTGTATCCGTTAGTGAGGCTCTGAGGGCGGCCTTTAAAGACCTGTGAAAACGCTCGCATAACCCATTAGCCTGAGGGTGATAAGCGGTGGTGCGGTGAATTGTCGCCCCTAAGCTGCTGGCCATGGCTGACCAAAGCTCTGAGACAAATTGAGGCCCCCTATCGGACGTGATGTCCGATGGGACGCCGAAACGTGCCACCCAGTTTGTCAAAAAAACGCGAGCGACTTCCTCCGCTGTAGTTGACGCCAGAGGGACTGCCTCTGGCCAGCGCGTGGTGCGGTCTATCATTGTTAACAGGTGTGTGAAACCTTGGGAGGAAGGTAGTGGCCCCACGAGGTCAACATGAACGTGGTCGAACCTTCTAGCAGGGATTGGAAAAGGCTCCAGAGGCGCTTTTGTGTGTTTGTGTATTTTGGCGCGCTGACAAGAAATGCAAGTTTTTGCCCATTCTTTTACGTTTTTGCGCAGGCCCGGCCACACAAACTTTTCGGCGACCATTTTAACCGAGGCGCGCATACCTGGATGCGCGAGGGAGTGAATTGAGTCGAAAATACGGCGGCGCCATGTGGCTGGGACTAACGGGCGAGGTCGGCCGGTTGAAATATCGCATATTAGGGGGGGCACGCCGTCGCGTAAACCCCTTTCCTCCAGCCTTAACCCTGTTGGTCCAGACAGGAGTGCGCGCACGTCCGCGTCACTGCTTTGTTCCTCTGCCATGGCTGCATAATCTATCCCTGCATGGATTGGTGCTGCGTATGTGTCCGCGTTAGTGAAGAGTTCTGCGGCTGAGGTAGTATAATCTGTCTCCTCGCGCTCTGGCGATGTCATAGCGCGGGAGAGGCAGTCTGCTACCACGTTAAGTTTGCCTGCCACATGTCGAATGTCTGTGGTGAACTCTGAAATCGCAGCCAGCTGTCTTTGTTGCCTGCCTGACCATGGTTCTGAGATTTTAGCCATGGCAAAGGTGAGCGGTTTGTGGTCTACAAAAGCCGTGAAACTCCGCCCTTCTAACCAGAACTGGAAGTGGCGGATGGATAAATGAAGCGCTAGCAGCTCCCTGTCAAAAGTGCTGTATATACGCTCAGTTTGGTTTAGCGATTTGCTGAAGAATGCTAAAGGTTGCCAGATCCCGCTGACATGTTGTTCTACAACTGCCCCTATAGCTAGGTCCGAAGCATCTGTGGTTAGTGCAATGCGGGCCGAGGGGTCGGGGTGAACCAACAATGTGGCATTAGCTAGAGCGCTCTTTACTTCCGCGAAGGCGCGTTCGCGCTCCGGGGTCCATTCGACCGCGTTGGAAGCTTTTTGTTTTCTGAGCGCGTCATATAGGGGCTGCATGAGCTGAGCTGCGTGGGGGAGGAAACGGTTGTAAAAATTAACCATTCCTAAAAATTCTTGCAGCAATTTGACCGTTTGTGGCCGTGGGAAACTTTTTATCGCGTGGACTTTGTCTGGAAGTGGGACTGCCCCCTTCGGAGAAACTCTGTGTCCTAAAAAATCAATTTGTGACACGCCGAATTTGCATTTGGCTGGACTGATTATTAACCCGTGCTCTTCTAGCCTCTGAAAAACCATAGTGAGGTGCTGCTCGTGTTCTTCCTCAGACGAGCTGGCTACCAGCATATCGTCGAGGTAGACGAAAACAAAAGGAAGGTCGCGTAATACTGCGTCCATCATCCGCTGAAAAGTTTGGGCGGCGCCTTTGAGGCCGAAAGGCATCCGCAGAAATTCAAAAAGGCCGAAAGGGGTTATTACAGCTGTTTTAGGGATGTCCTCCGCTCGAACTGGGACTTGATGATAACCGCGGACCAGGTCTATTTTTGAAAAAATGCGCGCACCCGCCAGATGCAGTGAAAAATCCTGAATGTGAGGAATTGGGTAGCGGTCATGCGCTGTCGCATTGTTCAATCTGCGGTAATCGCCGCACGGTCTCCAAGAACCATCGGATTTCGGAACCATGTGAAGTGGCGAGGCCCAGGGGCTTTTCGAACGTTTAATAATGCCTAATTTTTCAAGGGTAGTAAACTCGTCCCGAGCTATGGCGAGCTTGGCCGCGTCTAAGCGCCGAGCTTTGGCAAATACGGGTGGGCCCGTTGTCGGAATAAAATGTTCAACCCCGTGCGTAGCCACTGTGGCTGAGAATTTGGGAACTGTGAGTGCTGGAAATTGGGTGAGGAGTTGATCAAACTTACCTCCTGCTGTGGTGACGCTAGCCTGTACGGGTGGTGGAGAAACTCGGGCTGAGCAGGGAATAGAAGCAAAGGACAGTGCATTAACCAAGCGTCTGTTCGCTAGATCGACTAATAACCCATGTGCACACAAAAAGTCTGCGCCTAACAAGTTAAAACTCACCGCCGCTACAACAAATGTCCATCTGTAGTTGCGGCCGTGGATGTGGAGGTGCAGGCTTTTTTCGCCAAAAGTGTCAATGTTGGAGCTGTTGGCTGCCACCGCTCCGTTGCCCCGGGTGCCCATGGCTCGATCCGCTTGGGAGGGCATGACAAAACTTAGTTGAGCTCCTGTGTCAATAAGGAACTGCTTGCCGGTGTGTCCGTCCGTCACGTATAACAGCTTACTTTTCTCGCCGAGAACCGCTGCCGTTAACGGCTCTCGGCTTTGGCGTTTAAATTTGCAGGGGGGAACACATTTGTGAGCCTTCTCGGCGAAGCGGTGGTGGTAATAACAAACATCGCTCCGTCTGTTACGTTTTGGCCGCGTCGCTGTCACCGCGGGCTGGATCTGCTCCGTGGGTTGAGGCTCGCCGTGGCTCTGGGCATCAGCGTTGAGGTCTACGGATGCTGCTGTGGGTGTCTGTTCCCTGCAGGCGTTGACGAGTCGTTGAGCTTCGTTGGCCAGCACGCGGAAGTCTTGCTGGGTGTTGCATCGCATGTTGGTGAGCGTCCCTCTCATGTGTGGCGGCAGCGTGCTGAGGAATACGAATTGGAAGAGGAAGTTGTCATTGTCCTCCTCTTTAAGCTGCAGCAAGTCCTCCATGAGGGCTTTAGGTCTGCATCCTCTGTGGCCGTAGACCGCCAGGATCCTCTCGGCTCTCTCTTCGGCTGAGGGGACGTAATTTGCCACGATGGTTGCTTTCAGTATTTCATATTTGTCTTGGGCCGGCGGCCGCCGGATTATGCTCCGCACACACCTCGAAGTGGCAGCGTCGAGTTTGGCGACGATGTGATAGAACTTCATATCGTCGGCCGTGATGCCCGCCAGTGTAAACTGGGCTTCAGCTTGTTGAAACCACGAGGCAGGGTCTTCCTGCTAGAAGTCCAGCAGCTTGACAGCGACGGCATTTGTGTAGACCATCACTGCTGTGTCCGCAGGGTGAGAATGCCTTGCCTCGGCTCTCTCAGCGGCGCTGGTGCTCGGTTGAGCCTTCTCTATCACTTCTGCCGGGGGGGAACATCGTCCATCTGTTCCCCTGTCTGCGTGGGCGCCGGCGTCTGCCTGGGTCGCCACAGATGAGTCGATCGCGGGGGAACGCCTCAGGTCCATACTCGCGTCGGGTCACCAGTGTAGAAGAGCTTGGAAGAACGAGGCGGTGTGATATATAAACCAAAGTTTATTATCAGCTCCTCTAACAAGTCTCATCTAAGTGCAGAAGCAGAAGCAAGAAAAGAGACCGAATACCTCCGGCTCTGTGAACTTATACTTGCACATAACAAAAGACATGCATATCAAAGGCTGACATCCCTCATTATCTTAATCCCCCCATTGTCTCCGTACTCCTCCTCATGGCCCTGGGGGTGAGGGCAGCTCCTCCGGTCTCCACCGCAGTGTCTGGGAACGTCTTTGTTCTTCACTGGCGGTTGAGAGTCTTTGTCCTTTCTGAGGTGTGAAGTCGCCTTACATATGTAATCACCAAACATTCCCACATGCTTCAACATATGTAGATTATGGAATATATGATTAATATAGCCCACACCCTCCAGTATACAACTAGGACAATATCAGTCGCTACGGAGGGTGACAATATGTATGGGTACATATTCATACTATATAGGATAACTAAGTAGACGGTTATGCTGTTTATTGCATCTAGCTACAATGCTCCGCACTGTGTGTGTGTGTGTATGTGTGTGTATATATATATATATATATATATATATAATATGTGTGTACATATGTATATTTTGCTGTTATTTTCTTATCTTCTAAATTATTGCTCTGAGTGTTGCTATCCCTGTGCTGTTGCAATCCTGGAATTTCCCCATTGTGGGACTAATAAAGGCTTATCTTCTCATATTTATATACACAACACTATGGTCGTGACAGACAGACATCATATAGAGATCATAGGCGATCCTATGATCTTTTAGCGAGTCCTATGATCGTGACAGACACAGAGATTTCTTGAATTTATAGAGTGATGAAGTGACACTCTTGAATAATATATAGAGTCCTGTGGTCGTACGTGGCGGTTATGCGCCTGTAAGCTGGTTGCCAACAGCCAATAAAATCTAAAGAGGAAGAAAATACCAGCGAAAGACTCCAAAGAGCTCCTGCTTTCCGCTTTTGTGGTTATCGGATCTCCGGTAGAGTAACGCCTCCTCGAACAAACGATCTTTGTAAAAAAAAAAAAAAAAAAAAAAAAAAAAAACGTACAGGTGCGCATCCCCTCGGTGAGCTCGTGCCTGGTTACCTCAAAGATTTGTTCACTTAGTTACCGGCGCGTGCACGGAGGCGGAGGAGCCGTTTTAGACAAAAATACACGGTTTTAGCTGCTAGTTTGGGAAGTTTTAAGGCCAGTTTTAGGCAGAGGGAGCGGTGCTTCAGGAGTTCAGGAGCAGCAGGTGGAGGCTGAAGCGGAACATGGGGCGGAAAAAACTAGAGGAAGAAAATCCGGACTCCAAGTATGGTGAGCTAACGAGGGCCGTTAAAGACATGAAACTTCTCAACAAAATACACGGATTTACCGGTCACTTTAGGGCTGTGTGTGTTTAACGGTATTTTCAAATGTACCATTTCGTTCTCATAACAAAAAGTGCACCCCCTCCCCCACACACACACACACAAAATTACCCTTTTTTCTGCCTGCAACATTATATCCAGAAATTTGTAACTTTCTTTTTATAAATTTGTGACAAGTTGTGAACATATTTTACGAAATCTGTGACATTTCCCCCTTTTTCTTCTTTTATATTTTCCAATAAATTTACTATTTTGTTTGTACAAATTGGCAACTTTTTTTGTGATAAAATTTTTAGTAATTTTTTTTTCTTGAAAATATGCCTTATTTCTTGAATATTTGCAACATTTTATCCAGAAATTTGCAGACTTTTTCTAGTAAATTTGCAACTCTGCATGTGGTGGGGTTTTTATTAATTAGTCTGTGGAAAATTAAAAAAAACCAACTATACTCTTGTGCCCTCCTATATATTACAAACAATTATTATGGATTCATTAAAGTCTGCTGCAAATACTTCTTAAATTCATGTATATATTTTGTTTATTGTAGCAAATTGATGAATAATTTTATTTTGAGTTGATTATTGTTTTGCTTACTGCCATTTTTCAACTTTTTGAGGGCATCGCCCGGCCCAGAATCAACATTTTATTTATTTTAAAAAGTGCCATTATTTATTCTCTAGCCATAACTTCGTAGTTATAGGTGTATAATACTGCCTGTACCCCTGCTTTGCATTAACCACACTGCCAGATGTACGCTCTTATAGTCACATGTGCTTAGTTTATTATTTGCTGTCGTTAAAATTTATTACATGCAACAACAACAAAAAAATATTTTCCTATATACTGTATGTGTAGGCTTCATCTGGCTTAAATTGACCTTTAACTCGATGGCCATCTTTACGCTTATTTTCTTGAGACTTCCAGTTTTCCATTTGATCATGCAAATAGTTTCAAATTTGATAAAGTCCAACTTCACCCTTCAGGCATCAAAATCTTAATACAGCTGAGGTTGTGATGTATGCTGGCCTGAATTATGAAAGCAAACAGTACTTCATTAAAAAGCTGTTTTAAATTGAATTGTCTTGTATCACTAGCAGAAAGTCTGTGATCATTTTCTCTGCGAGTGCTGGAACATTTCAAACATCTTCTGACAAGTTGGCCAACTGGCCATCTATGCTTGCCGCTTCTTATTTACTCTCTGTTGTGTCTGGTGAATTGATGTAAGCTACAGGTCTATTGACAGTCAGGGTGGTTGAGCAATACCATATTAAACAAACCCTCCCAGTTGGTAAGTACACATTTAGATTTATTGTCTTCCTATAAGAACACCAAAGGATATTGTGATACTGAATGAGGCAATCAAAGTGTCATGTGTGAAATTAGACTAAACATGAAACTATAGTTTCATGATTCACAGCTAAACACTTGGTCTAACTCCCACTTTTGTTTGTCTCGTCATGTGCACGTCAACGTGTCTTCTAATCAGAAAAAGTTTTTGCTCTCCACTGTTATGCCAGTCCTCAGAAGGAAGTATAACATCATTTCAGTGGTGGAGAAACTTCCTGGTTGACCAACAGCCATAAGAGATTTGGTTTTTGTACTTTCTTACAGCAAGTTCATGTTGATTTCTGTTAACAAAAGCATAGATGGGCAGTATTAAGGATAAAGTCACGTCTTGCGAGTCATTGACCAGAAAATGTGTTAATACTGCATATGAGAACAGAGTAACAAGTCAGTTAATATAGTTGATGTGTAAGGACAGACACAGAGGGCTAAAACCGTAGTTTGTTTTAAAAACGGTCTGTTTTTGAGAGATTGTTACACATTCTGTAAAATTATTTGGGTGAGCAAAAGGGCCCTATTTTGACGGTCACTTTTGCATCAGACTTCCCACTGTACACCAGTGTTTTTGTTAATTTCTGTCAGTACGTTGTCTGGTGCAGCTCGCTGGTGCAAAATGGGGGGGCGGCAGCCTCCACCCTGCGCACCTCAGCACTGGCCCTTTCATACTCTGTAGCAGAATATTGTGCCCCTGTCTGGTCCAGGTCATCCTACACACACCACGCAGACACCTAGCTCAACACAACCATGAGAACCATAACTGGGACAATCCGCTCAACACCACTCCCCTGGCTCCCTGTACTGTCAAACATAGCCCCCCCCCCCACACATCCGGTGAGCAGCTCTAACTCAAAGGATGCTTCAAAAAGCCAAAGATTCTCCTCACTTACCAATCTATGCAGATATCTACACCCCACCCACTGCCCGACTTCCATCCAGACGGCCGATTTGGAAAAACCCTCCCCCAGCTGACTTCACCATCCAGACAGCTTGGCAAGAGGAATGGGAGACCAAGGAGGTCCCAAACAAACACCTGGTGACAAACCCCAACCAACAGGTCCCGGACACCAACCTCCCAAGGAGACAGTGGTCTACACTCAATCGCTTCAGGACTGGACATGGCCCCTGCTTGGCCAGCCTTCACAGATGGGGCAGTAGCCCTAGCCCACTGTGCGCATGTGGAGAGGAGCAAACAATGGAACACATCATAGAGGCTTGCCCGCTCCAAAGACTGGAAGGAGGATTACACACCCTCCATACAGCAAACCAGGAGGCAACTGCTTGGCTTGAGGACTTTGCATTCGCTAAATAAATAGTGCGTTGTCTTTTTTTACACTTTGCGTCACGCCATCTAATTACCAATAGATAGTATGCCTGTTTTATACTGGGAGGTGGAAACATTTCAGAGTTGTGGCGGTGCACAGTCTCATATGCACAAATATTATGACGCATGTTATGAAAATGCACTTTTGATCCAGAAAAAGGAGGTCTGTTGTCAGAAGCGCTTTGTTTACTGCTATTTCAGTGGCACGTTTTGAAATCGCACCCCCCCCCCGGAACTCATTAAACAGCATACACTGGGATTTTCTGTTGTTTTATTGGAGAAAGTTGTACCAACCATAATGTAATCACCCGCCATTTTATATATATGATGATGATACACTAAAAAAAAAAAATTTAAATTCCATCCACACTCTCATTTTAATTGCGGACTTACCGTTGGAGTTTATAGATTAGACTTTAATGTATGACTTCTTTTTAGGGGAATGAATGAACAGAGGGAGGATGTGTGTGTTCTGGTACGGATGTGGCGCACGGGGGGAGGCGTGTGAGTCTGAACATTTTTATTCCACATTTTCGTTTTCATCACAGACTCATTAGGCATTATTGTTTATTTTTAGGGTAATGAAGGAATAAATGAACATGAGACAGGAGATGCGTCCACATCTGCCTGTGGCTGCACACTCTTAGGTTTCCAGCGGGGCCAAGGCCTCCCGCACCGCGCTCCTACAGTTGAGGTTCTTGAGCTGCGGGCGCCCCGACTGGCACCCATCAGCTTCCAGGGGGCGCTGTCAAGAGTGGACTTGCTTCGTGACGGGGGTCAGCGGTAGACAGGACGCTGTGCCGGATCCCCTCCTTCCCTCCCACTCGGGAGGGACTGGGACAGAGAGCCACAAACCTTGGCAGACCCCCGCACGAGATGGGGGAGATCCTCGGTTAGCAAAAGCAACAGGAGAGGTAGCACTCTAATCTCCGCATAAGCCAGGAGCAACTTCCGTGCCACTGTTAATGATCCTTCCATTTTATGAAAGTTTGTCCAGGCATCATCCTCTTTTCCTGAAGTTTCAAACCCATTCATGTCTGTGTGTTCCATCCGTGCACACTACATTAAACCATCCATCCATCTTCTTCCGCTTAATCCTTTTCGGGTCGTGGGGGGGCTGGAGCCTATCCCAGCATCTTTGGGCGAGAGGCAGGGTACACCCTGGACAGATCGCCAGTCCATCGCAAGGCTGCATTAAACCATTCACCTCATTTTTTTTTTTTTTTCAGCCCAGCATTATCCCTTACCCATTAGTTCTCTCTAAAATAACTAATTGGGCATCAGCTGTGAATAATGTCTTTCTTATTACCAAGCAACATTACTATTGTGTACATTTTCACTCGCGTGCACTCCCTTGGGCCAACGCAAAACGCATCTTAAACAAGCCATCATAACCAGAGTTCACTTGAGAATGCACCGCTGTGCATTAAAGAAGAAATTTATTGATTTTTAATTGGGCCGAATTTGGTATTTTACGCAAGAAATGATATAATTTCCAGAAATATCACCATTTTTTAGAATAAATTGTGATCCTGAGAGAGAAAAAAGTTAGTGAAAGTGATAGTTTCAGATGACCGAAATTCACTGGGAATGTCAGCCTGAAATGCGTAATGTCAGGAGCTGAATAATGAATTAATTACTAGTCTTGTTACAATCTGAAAATGACGAGATCATGTTCATATTTTGAGGAAAATGGAAGAAAGCATTCTCGATCTGAGTGTCGAAGTGGATACCAACGAACAGGAAGCCAAAGATGAATAAAGTGATTTAGCAGACAGTGATAATGATGACTGAGATTTTGACCCTGAAGCCTCCAACAAAAAACAAGCTAGTGCTAACGCTGTGGCTGCAGTCCCTGCAGCTTACCTGCATAAACCGGGTCCAAGACAGCCGCGTGTGAGTTCCGCTTTTATCCGTCCCGAGGTTTTTTCACCATCCAGCTGCTCCCTGTTAGCCGTTAGCGCTGATCCTCCTGTCTGGCTGCTCCTCCCTCATCGTCCCACCGGTGGCTGAAGCAGCTTTTAAACTTCCACCAAACTGGAGTCAGAGTCCACTGGCGGTCCCTCCTTCACCGCCAAGCCCCGGCGACGTGAGCCTCCCTCCGGGCTGAACCTCTGTGATGCTGAACCGAGGAGAAATGAAGATGAGCCGCAACTTAACCCTAACACTGTGAACCGGTATGTGTAAATGTATTTATTGATGTTTCTTGTCTTACTTTTATATTACAGAAGATTTAGAAATCCACTTTGTGTCTTTTCTCTAAATTAAAAAAAAAAACTAGTACATACCCGTGCATACCCGTCCATGCCCGTAGAAACCCAAGTATAGGCAAGTATTTCTGCATGCCTGTTGCTGAAGGGTCTCCTCCTGTCTCAGATGGCTGTGTTGTTTACAGTCATGCCTGCAGCGTACTGCTCGAACCTGAGGTGTTTCATCTTCACGGCATCTTTTTTGACGTGCAGCAGTTTTCCTCACTCTATTGCTCTCCATCTGGTGGGTCTTCTTCTTCTGCTTCTTCGTTCAGACCACTGGTTGAGGGATAGGTGTATCCTAATTCCAGTTCATGGACAGGATCATGAAAATAGATCTGAGCAAAAAGTGGCTTTCGAGCCTGTTCAGGAAGACCCGTGCATGCCCGTAGAAACCAAGAAACTGGAGCACCCGGAGAAAATCAGCACTTTGCTTGGCATTTTACACATTTGTAGTGTAGACTGGCATTCTTCCAAGGTTACACATTTTTTCTGTGTCAGCACCTCTTTAAAAACAACATTGCTCAGAAAGCGACACTTTATCTTAGTTTTGACTGATTTGGCAACTCTGCTGGCGGCAACGTTGAATTGGCCATGGCTGAAGAAATCTCTTCAGCAGAAAATAGCAACGTGCTGTAAAGACTGGCCCTGTGACTTATTCACAGTCATGGCAAAGCAAGGTGTTAATGGAAACTGTTTCCGTCGCAAGGTGAATGGAAACATGTCAGATGGTGTGAGTGTGATTCGTGAAATCAGGAGAGTGCGTCCAGCATTGACACCAATCACAGATGTTGCAACCAACAGGTGAGGCTGTATTTGTTCAATGATGTATGTTGAGCCATTGCAGTGTCCGTTTTTTTGGTCAAATGTACTGCTTCGAATGGGTGTGGTTTAAAGTAATGTGTCCTGCTGTTAATCGGGTGATGAGGGATAGGTGCATCGTAATTCCAGTTCATGGACAGGATAATGAAAATCGATTTGAGAAAAAAGTGGCTTTCGACCCTGGCCTACATCATAGGTAGCCAGTCCTATTGTCTATATGACATCATAGGTAGCCAGTGCTATTGTCTATATGACGGCATCGCGAGTCACATCATAGATAGGCAGTCCTATGACGGGATCGCGAGTGTATATGACATCATAGGTAGGCAGTCCTATTGTCTATATGACATTGCGAGTCCTATGTTGCCTGATATCACAGGATAGTCATAGGACTTGCCTGCGTTTGATCTTGGAAGCCGTCCTATGCCTATGATCTCAGATGATAGCATAGCGAGTCCTATGATGCCTGCATTTGGTCCTGGTTTAAATTAGTGTGTCCTATTCTTAATCGGGTGATGAGTATCTCTTTTTTCCTGTTTTTGGCAACTCCCATTCGGTTTCAAGTGTCGTGTCCTATTGGTAATCGGGTGATGAGTATGTCTTCTTTGGTGAGTGATGGTCTATATGACATCATAAAGACATGAAGGCAGGCCAGTGTCCTACGATCGTGACACACAGACACGCAGACAGAGATTAGACAGAGATTTCTTGAATTTATAGTGTGATAGAGTGATATGTGTAAAAGTTGTCCCTCAGTGATCAGCAACTCAGCCGAAATTATTCATCAGATTTTAGAGAAACTAGTGTTTTTATTTTAATACCAAATTATGATTTTAGCAAGGGTAGACCTTATTGTTCAAATATGTGCTTTATTGATCTCGATGATTTTTAGATAAGTCTTGATCATCATTTTTGCTTCATATCTTCATCCTCTCCTTGCAAGCTGCATACTTGCAGTGAAAATGGTGATCTCACTACCAAGTGACCGAGCGATCAAAATCTTAACAAATGGAATGTAGAATCTTGTCTATTATTTAAAACAAAAAACAATTCACGTGGAAGATCTGTTGTTTGTTCACACTTACCATTCCCTCCAGGATTTCGTGATTGGTAAATGATGTTCACTTATATAGCTCTTTTTCTCATCTCTAGATGACCAAAGCGCTTTACAGATCCTGCTATCCACCCATTCACACACATTCACACACTGATGGAGGCAGAGCTGCCATGCACCGGCGCTGGCCTGACCTACTAGGAGCAACTAGGGGTTCAATGTCTTGCTCAAGGACACTTTGACATGCAGACTGCAGACAGAGTGGGAATCGAATCCCTGACCTTCCGATCAATAGTCGACCACACTACACCTGCGACACAGCCGCCCAATTGCACTAATTCACAGGAAATCACGCCATCGCCACAGCTTTTGAGTGACCTTGCAACTTTGTCCAATCACCGCAACTTTCCCGCAATTTTGGCCAATCCTTGTCAATTTCCACCAATTTCGCCAAGCAGATTTGTCCCCTAGTAGCACTCAAACACTCAGTCTAACCAATCAAATGCGTTGCTTTACCACGCTCACTTCCGTGTTTATAGTGAGTATTAACAGAACACATCAGCAAAACACAGTGTGCGATTTAAAAAAACCAAACACTTACCCACAAGTTTTCCCACATGGTCCCATCCTCCGTGTTCCCCAGCTCGCCGGTAGATGTCTCCCCATGTCTGTCTTGACTGTGTGTACAAAGTGCCGGGTTTGTGTTGAAAAAAAGTCCACCTGCTTGAAAAGCACCCCGTTGCAGAAGCACAAAGGGAAAAAAGATTGTTTGGATAAAGATTTTCTGTGCTCTTTTTCTCCATTTCTCTGCACTGCTCGGATAACTTTGTTTCATTTTGCCACTATTCTACACGCTGTACAGTTTGTTTACAATGTAACCAAAGCTACACACATGCGCATGTCTCAGAGACAACATGAAAGAGTCCAGCAGTCTTGAGGAGAAGGGGGGAGGACGTTACAGTCGTGATTTGATTTACCCTTTATGTAAATACTGGTGTTTCTTTATTTAAATATGCTAAACATTTTTTAAAAATATATGGGACTCCTAGTAGATCGGGGCCTAAGGCAGTCACCTACCTTTTCCTAATGGTAAGTCTGCCTCTGTCTCAGCTTTTGGTTGAGGTAATAATATGCTTATTTTTGAATTCTCAATGAGTATTCCCTTTAAAGGGGTGTGCAGGAGTGTTTTGGATTGGATTATCCAAAATACGCCTCTGAATAATTAGACCAGCCTCTTTTACATCTTGTGCATGGCAGGAAGTTTGTTTTTGCATTGCTGTGATAAGGAAATGAACTTGGAAGCGCCCATAAATGCATTCTGTGTCAGTGAGAACTGATTATGGACTGCATCCTTGTAATACGGCCCAAAGTATTTCATAAACCCATTTATCAAAAGTGCATAGAAATCGGTGCACATTTGGGTGTAAATATGATTGCATGAAAAGGTCTATGTGGTATTTATGAAACCGTGTGTATCTGGTCAGTCTCCTCGTACGATTGTTCACTCATTGATAAATCTGACGGATGGATTCAAACGTCACTTGAATTCCACATCTTACCCCCAGAATTCATGACACGCGGGAACATCCATCCATCCATCCATCCATCTTCTTCCCCTTAATCCTTTTTGGGTCGCGGGAGGTCTGGAGCGTATCCCAGCATCTTTGGGCGAGAGGCAGGGTACACCCTGGACAGATCGCCAGTCCATTGCAGGGCCAACACAGAGAGACAGACAACCATTCACTCTCACAGTCATACCTAAGGACAATTTAGAATCCCCAGTTGATGCCAATTGACCTAACTTGCATGTCTTTGGCATGTGGGAGGAAACCGGAGAAATCCCGGAGTAAGCTCACACAGACACTGGGAGAACATGCAAACTCCACATAGATCACTGTTGGTCGGGGGCTGCGATCGAACCCAGGATCCCCCGGCCAAGGGTGAGTTGCTGTGCTGCCGCAGTGCTAACCACTCCGCCGCCGCGCTGCCCACAGGGGAACATAAGACAGCAAAAAGAGAAACTTTTCCAAAGTAGAAATTGACTATATTCTAAGAAAAGTGAAAAATGATTATATACTCTGTTAACCTCAAAACTCACTTTAAATGTAAAAGAACCACAATATGGGGAGACTGGTGGTGTGGAACACCGTTGATTTGACTCTAATCTACACCTGAGGATTGTAATATATATCTGTAACTTGTTGTTTGACTTGGATGACTGATTGACTAAGTATTGTCCATTTTGTTATTTTAAAGTATACTTGTCAAATGTGAGAATTTATTACTTACTATTTAGAAGTGCAGAAAGATGTCCCCTCTCCAAAGCAACTGTCTTGCACTCTGTGCACATTGGCTGCAGCTTAGCCACAGCTGTCTGTCATCTCTCAATAATGTGCAAAAATGCACAGGACAAAATCAGATAATTTCCCCACATCTTCTGTTATTCTGATCTTTTGCTAATCTGGAGCAGTTTTTGTTTTTTAAACCCAGATGCAGTGGATCACCTTGGCCGGGCACTTCTCTGTGTAAAGCTGTGTTATGTTTAGTTAGCGGATAATTGGTAAAGGATTCACCATTATGAGATACTGTACTACAGTATGTAACAGAAAACTTAAAATTCTTTTTAGAATAGGATTTTAACACAGTTCTGATACAGGAGAATCATCAAATCTCTCATCTAAATATAACATGAGGCAAAACATCACCTGAAAGGTTGCACTGCTCATTATTATAATTTGATATGATCAAGAAAGTCTCCCACTCAGCCAGGTTTCTCTGCTGCACTGCGAGTCTACAGTGACTTGAAAATTTGCATACACAACCATGGAGCTGTTGTAGGACTTGAGTGCACCATGCGATCATGTTCAGATCTGCACGTTGAAATGATCGTACAACCACTTTTCTGTCTTACGCACATTTGATAAATGAGGGCCATTGTCTGGGAAAGGGGATTTTTACTGCAGTTGTTTTGAATGTGAAGATTTTTTTCCCAAATCCTTTTAATAAATCAACATATGTTGAATTTTAAAGTGCTAATCAAATGTTTCCTGGCACTGAAAATTCATTTGTTGATTGACAATATGAGGCTAGTTGCAACCCAAAAAAACTTAGAATAGTGTGGAAAATCAATGACTGAATTTTTAAAAATGAAAACTTTGAATTGTATTTCACTGCAGACAGCAAGCAGAGTGAATGCGTGATTCAAACAGAACAGAAATACTACCTGTACATCTGCCTAAAGAAAGAAAGAAAGAAAACAGACAGGGTCCCTTTCTCTCTTAAGCCACCTCATCCCCACCCAGGGCTGCATTATGATTGTGTTCCATCTACCAAAGATGGAGATCAAAGGTTTCCAAATTCTCTCACACTCTTCAACCTTCCGTTGAATAGCAAAATGTATCCTCTCTAGGTGAAATGTGTCCATCAAATATGTTAGCCAGTGTCACCATTTGGGTGACAGTAGGAAGGAAAAACTCCCATACAGGAAGAAGTCTCTGGCAGAACCTGATAGCCATCTACCATGACTGGTTGTCCCACTCCCAGATATGTTGCACAACATACTGGTTTTTGCATTTACACATGGTCTAGGAGTTTGTCATTTACCACTTTTTCTTTGGAGACATTTATAAATCTAAAAATTTCTGTTCTGTTCAATATTCATTAGATTGCTCATCCTGTAATTTTAACTATTTCTTTAATTATATTAACATGCTGTCCCAAATTACTCAACTCAGCTCTTATATGAAACAATCTGTCCTGCTTCTCTTTCAGTTCTGTTAAACCATGGTCAACAGAAGGCCCATTGTCATTTTAATGTAGCAAAATCAAGCAATGAGAGTGTCTTTGCTGGTAGAATGTCTGGGGTTCATGGTTTAAAGGTTCATGGCTTTCGTTACATTTTATGTGAGATCATAAAAACTAAAGTCTTATGTCTGTCACAGAGTTGCGAATAGTCATGTTCCTTGTTGTCATTTACCCTAAACACAGTACATTGTCCTTGCAGAGCCGAAATCTGACACCGCCTGTTATTGGAAAAAACATCAGTGAAAAGATCCCTTTGTTGAGAATATTTGGTGTTGCAGACTGAAGTTTTCTTGTTATTTCACAACTGAACATTTATAGAACAGATTTGCAGTCTTTTTTTGAAATTAATGTTTATCCTGTGACTGTCCAGTGATATTTACAGTATAAGCTGAAATTATTTGTATCATAGGACAATATTAGGGCTAACATTTAAATTATATACTTACATATGCTGAGAATTACCTATCCCACTCAGTGCAAATGTTTTATATGTGGCAACAACTAGGAGTTCATAATCAACATTTCTCTCTCTCTCAAAGACTGATACTGCACTGCTACTCATAATAAATTCAGTTTGTTTTTTTAGGTGTTCACTTTGTTTGTCAAATTGAATGTGTAACTCTGCCAATACAACAGCCACATAAGTAGCCACTAAGTTCATGCGTCCTGTTTTAATATTTGCATCCTGCTCAGGAAAGCCCAACGTCCCTTTCTGCCTGCAGTGTTGATACAGTGTCAGTTTACTCCTATTCAAAGTACATCCAGTGGCGATAATTCAAGACTGGCTGCAGTAAGGAATGTTTGCATTTATTTTTTACCTCAAAAGTACTTCCCTTTGACATAATCAAATGATTACAGTATTTTAGTGCATACACACACTTTTGGCTGGCCCCTGTTTGAGTTTGCCACAGCAGATCATGGGTCCGCATATTGATATGGCAAAGATTTATACGCCAGACCCTTCCTGATGCAACTCTTCCCATTTAACTGGGCAAATGACCAGTTAAACCAGCACACCAGCACAAGGAGTACACTGGTTTTATTCTTCCCGCTATGGCTACGTAACCAACTCTCTTTCTCTGTTCTGTTTATGCTGAGCATGAAGCAAGAAGGCGGAAATTACCATTATTATGGTCTTTGGGGTGGATGTTCTACCACTAGGCCACCACTCCGGTTGGGTACAGTACAGTATTTTAGTCTTATCTTATTCTTCTTTATTAATCCTCTCCATGTCCTCCTTCACTACATCCATAAATCTTCTCCGTGGTCTTCCTCTTTTCCTTCTTCCTGGCAGCTCCATCTTCAACATCCTTTCTCCAATATATCCATTATCCCTCCGCTACACATATGAAAACCATGTCAACCTGGGCTGCACGGTGGCGCAGTGGTTTAGCACTGTGGCAGCACAGTTTTACCCTCGGCCGGGGGACCGCGGGGATCATGAGATCGTGGGTTCGATCCCAGCCCCCGACCAACAGTGAACTGTGTGGAGTTTGCATGTTCTCCCCGTGTTGCGCGGGTTTACTCCGGGATTTCTCCGGTTTCCTCCCGCACACCAAAAACATGTAGGTTTAGGGCGCTCGCGCACGCAGCGACCAGCAGCCGGTGGCTTGTCACCAGACTGCAAACCAAGTCTACCTACGGGTACAAATAAGTAACCACAAAAAAAAAAAAAAAAAAAAAAAACCTTGCCTCTCTGTCTCCAAAACATTCAGTCTGAGCTGTCCATCCAATGCACTCATTTCTAATCCTGTCTCTTCTATTTACTCCCAATGAGAATCTAGCATCTTCAACTCTGCCACCTTCAGCTCCTTCTCCTGTCTTTTTGTAAGTGCCACTGTCTCCAAACCATACATCATAGCAGGTCTCACTACCCCTGACACTCCTCTCCATCCACTCCACCCTGCCTGCACTCTCTTCTTCACCTCTCTTGTGCATTTTCCATTGCATTGGATGGTTGACCCCAGGTATTTAAACTCATCTGTCTTCACTACCTCTACTCCTTGCATCTTTACTGTTTCACCAGCCTCCCTCTCATTCACACACATGTAGACTATGGTCACACTGCAGGTCTTAATGCTCAATTCCAATTTTTTTGCACAAATGTGACCCATATCTGATTTTTTTTTTTTTTTTTTTTTTTTTTTTGACGGTCTGAACAGCACATATCCAATTTTTTTCACACCAGACCCAGGCCACTTTCATATGTGGTCCTAATTTGGATACGTATCTGAGGCTACAGTCAAACTGCAGGTCTTCATGCTCAATTCTGATTTTTTTTTTTTTTTGCTGAGATCCAATTTTTTTGTGTGGGCGTTCACATTATAACTTAAATGCGACCTCCATCAGACTCCAGTGTGAACGGTTTACAGCTATGAAATGACCTGGATGCGCAGAAGAAAACGTAACGTCAGACACAGCATTGTCTTTACGGAAGTACATATGAGCCCAGAACGATTGAGGGGGGGGACAGAACTTCTTCACCTTGATGCAGCGCAGCAAAATAAAATGTTAAAATCATAAATATGAGACCATCTTCATTCCTCTACATGCCAGATGACCGCTGTGATCAGCTCTGCTTTAACAGCACTGATCGATTAAACAACCCTCTTGAAAATGAGACCCTGTGTCTCAATGGGATTACTTGTATGAATAAGGTTAATAATAAATAATCCTAGCGATTACAATGGGGCTCTCGCCCACTGACGTTGTCAGTGGCTCGCACCCTAATAAACAACACGGCTCATACCAGCGGCGTAACACCGGTCCCGTATAGGAAGGAAGAGCAGCCAGAGACTCCCCTGTCCTGTGTGTCCCCCTGTCTGGCCATTCCGCTCCAGTCATGTCGTTATTAACTTTACATTTTAGATATTACTGTCATGTTCCTGGCCACAGATTAGAGCTGTGCCCAGTTTTGTCTGCCCAGTGAACATCTTGTGTTTATTTTTCTGTTATTTCTTGGTTCAGTTTGATGTTTTGAAGCTTGGTTATTTCTGTACTTTCTGTTTCCGGTTTGTTTATTTTGACAGCGCTGTGCAGCTTCCGGCTGTTTGTTCGCTGCTGATTCATCATTCATGAGCTACACCTGTTTGAGATTACGTGTGGGTATTTTAGGAACACGGCAACTTCTGTCGTTGCCGTGTCCTACTCTACTCTCTCTGTGCTGTTCCCGCCGTGACCTGTTTTCATGGTTTGGGTCTGCTGTTGAGGTAAGTTGGTGTGCTCTGTCTGGGTGCCTTTTTCTCCTCTGTTTTTTCCTCAGCCGTCGAGCCCTTTGCTTTCAGGGTCCTCCGGCTGAGCTTTTTCTTCTCCTTGAGACATTCCCCGTAACTGGCACCACAGACGTTGAGCCCAACTTTCCTCCAGCATTTGGGTATTCCATTTCATTTGGCTGTTTGTACATACAGTGGGGCAAAAAAGTATTTAGTCAGCCACCAATTGTGCAAGTTCTCCCACTTAAAAGATGAGAGGGGTCTCCAATTTTCATTACAGGTATACCTCAACTATGAGAGACAAAATGAGAAAAAAAAATCCAGAAAATCACATTGAAGGATTTTTAAAGAATTTATTTGCAAATTATGGTGGAAAATAAGTATTTGGTCACCTACAAACAAGCAAGATTTCTGGCTCTTTCAGACCTGTAACTTCTTCTTTAAGAGGCTCCTCTGTCCTCCACTCGTTACCTGTATTAATGGCACCTGTTTGAACTCGTTATCGGTATAAAAGACACCTGTCCACAACCTCAAACAGTCAGACTCCAAACTCCACTATGGCCAAGACCAAAGAGCTGTCAAAGGACACCAGAAACAAAATTGTAGACCTGCACCAGGCTGGGAAGACTGAATCTGCAATAGGTAAGCAGCTTGGTGTGAAGAAATCAACTGTGGAAGCAATTATTACACTAGAAAAGCACTCATAGAGCACATACCTCCACCAAGGCTCCTTCCGTTTCTCATGGATCACCTCCAAAATGTAATGGGCTTGTGTGTAGGCCTATCGCCACTTGTGGTGAAAATTGCATCCAAGTCTGTCCATTAGTTTTGGAGTTTTGTGGCTGACACACTGTGAGAAGAGCCTTGGCTGAGGTATGCATTCCCAGATCATCCCCAAAATGTAATGGGTTCCTCTCTAGGCCAAGAACCACCTCTGGTGAAAATTTCATCCTAATCCATCCAGTAGTTTTTGTGTAATCTGCTGCACAAATACAAACAAAGCCCTTGGTGGAGGTATGCACTGTCAGATCATCACCACAATCTAATCATCTGTTCCCTGTGCCGTTACACACCTTTCCTGAAAATTTCGTCAAAATCTGTTCATAACTTTTTGAGTTATGTTGGTGACAGACAGACAGACAAACAGACAAGTGCCAGTAAAAGCATTACCTCCTTGGTGGAGGTAATAAACTCAAGTGTTGCTGTTGTGTCCATCTCCTCCATCTCCAAACTCCCAGGCTGCGGGCGTTGCAATTCATCGCACAACCGCGTACAACCCACAGGCCAATGGGTTATGCGGGCGTTTTCATAGATCACTGAAAGTAGCACTCGGGTTCACAGACGGATGCAAATTGGGTAGACAGGTTGCCGTGGGTTTTATTGGGGTTGCGCTCCGCGGCAAAAGAGGATTTGGAAGCTTCCCCGGCAGAGAGCTTGTTTTTGTGCAGCCCCTATGGCTGCCTGGGGAATTTCTGCCAAATAATCCCGCGCTGGACAGCTGCTCGTCTCAGCTTTTGCAGCGTAGCGCAAACACAGGCATGCTGCCGGGCCCGCCCCACCACTGTTTTCCGCGTGCTTTTGTGCCTAAAACTTTGAAGAACGCGGAGTTCGTGTTCGTCAGAGACGACGATCAGCGCCCTCCATTGCGCCTGCACACATGTTGAAAATGGCCCTATCTCACAATGTTAAAGAATCATTTAAAAAATTCCTGGATCCAGACGGTGATCCGGATCATCCCCAAAATTTAATCAGTTCTTCCTTGTACCATTTCCAACGACGCCTGAAAGTTTCATCGAAATCCGTCCAAAACTTATTGAGTTATCTTGCTAACCAACAGACAGACAGACAGACAGACAGACCCCGGCAAAAACATTACCTCCTGGCCTGCGACCTGGCGGAGGTAAAAATGGAAGACATACAAGACCACTGATAATCTCCTCGATCTGGGGCTCCACGCAAGATCTCACCCCATGGGGTCAAAATGATCACGAGAACGGTGAGCAAAAATCCCAGAACCACACGGGGGGACCTAGTAAATGACCTGCAGTGAGCTGGGACCAAAGTAACAAAGGCTACCATCAGTAACACACTACGCTGCCAGGGACTCAAATCCTGCAGTGCCAGACGTGTCCCCCTGCTTAAGCCAGTACATGTCCAGGCCCGTCTGAAGTTTGCTAGAGAGCATTTGGATGATCCAGAAGAGGATTGGGAGCATGTCATATGGTCAGATGAAACCAAAATAGGCCTTTTTGGTAAAAACTAACTTGTCGTGTTTGGAGGAGAAAGAACACCATACCTACTGTGAAGCATGGGGTTGGAAAATCGTGCTTTGGGGCTGTTTTTCTGCAAAGGGACAAGGACGACTGATCCGTGTAAAGGAAAGAATGAATGGGGCCATGTATCGTGAGATTTTGAGTGAAAACCTCCTTCCATCAGCAAGGGCATTGAAGATGAAACGTGGCTGGGTCTTTCAGAATGACAATGATCCCAAACATACCGCCTGGGCAACGAAGGAGTGGCTTCGTAAGAAGCATTTCAAGGTCCTGGAGTGGCCTAGCCAGTCTCCAGATCTCAACCCCATAGAAAATCTTTGGAGGGAGTTGAAAGTCTGTGTTGCCCAGCGACAGCCCCAAAACATCACTGCTCTAGAGGAGATCTACATGGAGGAATGGGCCAAAATACCAGCAACAGTGTGTGAAAACCTTGTGAAGACTTACAGAAAATGTTTGACCTCTGTCATTGCCAACAAAGGGTATATAACAAAGTATTGAGATGAACTCTATGTACAGTTCTAGATGAACTCTATGTACTATGCTGTACATAGAGTTCATGAACTCTATGTACAGCATGAGTCTATATCCCACAATAACACATCCCAGTAGAATCACAGTTCACTCTGCTACACTTATTGACAACCTGTTTGTCAATGTTCTCGATAAGAAAATAGAAAGTGGATTATTGATAAATGATATAAGCGACCACTTGCCAATCTTTGCACTTATCCATGGCCACACGGGGCCCAACCCAGAAAAAATCTCAAAATCGTTCAGACACAAATCACCAAACGCAATCAGTTCTTTTAAAGAGGACTTGCTGAAGCAAGACTGGACAGAAGTCTATGTATCAGATGTAAATGAAGCCTATGACACATTTATAAACATTGTAACCACTCTTTATGAAAAAAACTGCCCATTAGTTAAAAAAAAGCTTAAACACAAATTTGCTGACAAACCATGGTTAACCAAAGGACTACAAAAGGCGTGTAAAAAGAAAAATTTATTATATAAAGCTTTCATAAAGAAAAGGACAAAAGAAGCAGAGCAACGGTATAAAACATACAAAAATAAGTTAACATATATAATAAGATGCAGTAAAAGAGACTATTACAGTAAAGAACTGGAAAAAAACAAAGACAATATTAAAAATACATGGACAATAATCAACAGTATCCTTGGAAATAAAAGCAGAAATACTAGCTACCCAACTAATATTCCAAAAAATAATAAATCGACTCTGAATGTGAATATAGCTTCACCTGCAGATGAATTTAATAATTTTTTTGTTAACATTGGACCTAAACTGGCCCGAGAAATACCCACTACGGCGCCTACAGGTGATACAATATGCAATAACACTGCTGTAAAAGACACCATCTTCATAAAGAACACAGACGAAAGAGAGGTCATTGAAATTGTTAAATCGTTCAAAAGTAAAACATCTACTGACTGCGATGGTATTGACATGCTACTAGTCAAAACTGTTATCGAATGCATAGTGAAACCACTGACGTATATCTGTAACCTGTCTCTCCAATCAGGTATATTTCCCAATGCAATGAAAATAGCTAAAGTAATTCCGATTTACAAGACAGGCGACAGAGGGGAACTCTCCAACTACAGACCAATTTCACTATTACCGCAATTTTCCAAGATACTTGAAAAAATATTCTATGAGAGAATTGACAACTTCATACTGAAGAATGATTTATTTTGTGAGCAGCAATATGGGTTCAGACACAAAAGGACAACAGCATATGCCTTAATGGAATTTACAGAAAAAATATCAACAGCCATTGAAAATAAAGAGTATTCAGTTGGAGTATTCCTGGATCTTAAAAAAGCATTTGATACAGTAGATCACAATCTATTATTAAAGAAACTACAAAATTGTGGTATTAGAGGGGTAGCACTGTCCTGGTTAAGTAGTTACTTAAAGAATAGATATCAGTTTGCATGTGTTAACAGCAAAAACTCAGTTACTGAAGGTCATCTGTGGAGTCCCACAGGGTTCAGTTTTGGGACCATTATTATTCAATATGTATATAAATGATATATGTAAAGTTTCAGAAAAAATGGACTTAATATTGTTTGCTGATGACACTAATCTGCTATGCAGTGGAAACAATTTGGAACAACTTCTGGATACACTTGGAAAGGAATTAGGAAAGCTGAAACTGTGGTTTGATTCAAACAAATTAACGCTCAATTTAAGCAAGACAAAATTTATAGTCTTTAACAACCATCACAACTACCCAGTACCCAAACTCAGTGTAAATGGTGTAGAGATTGAAAGGGTATCCGAAACTAAATTCCTTGGAGTAATAATTGATAACAAACTGTGTTGGAAGCCACATATTAATTATATAAAAGGTAAAGTATCCAAATCAATTGCAATATTACACAGAGTGAAAAATTTGCTGAATCAACCCACACTATACACCTTGTACCATTCATTAATACTCCCATACATGGCATATTGTAATGAAGTATGGGGAAATACATATAAAACAAACATATATCCACTCTTTATGCTTCAAAAGAGAGCTATTAGAATAATCAACAAAGCAGCTTACAGGGAACCAACAAACCCACTTTTTCTTAAACAAAAAACTCTCAAGTTGAAAGATCTGATTGACTTTAAAACCGCAATAATAATGTTCAAAGTGAAGAATCTATCACTGCCCGCAAATATCCAAAAGTTGTTCCAAACAAGGGAGAAACGATATCACCTCAGAGGAACATGTATATTTCAAAAGCCTACAGTGAGAACAACCACCAAGCAACACTGTGTTTCAGTGCAAGGAGTCAGATTATGGAACGATTTTGGACCTGAATTAAAATCATGTACAAAGCTTGGACAATTTAAACAAAAACTAAAGGAAGAAATACTCCAAACATATTTACAAGACGACATGTAAACTCACATAAGGATTGACATTTCCAGCCTGTGTTGTGTTGTAGCTTAGTTTTTTCTTTTTTTCTCTGTGACACTATGTCTTAGATTTGTTTTTGAATAGTAACCGCTTAACTTAGACTAGCTCAGTTTTCTTTTTCTCTCAGTCACATTTTGTCTTAGCCCTGTTTTAAATTGTAATCGCTCTTGTCTTGTTTTCTCTTTTTTCTCCTTTGAATTCTTGGATGGAATATGGGTGGGCAATATAAGCTGCGGCTTCAGCCATCACCCATTTCGGATAACTCACGTGGAATTGTATAGTAGAAAGAGTCTTTGTCTAATTTGACCTTGTTGTTATATTATACAGTTTCTTTTAACCTGTAATGTACTATCCGAAATAAATAAATTCATTCATTCAAATTCATTCATTCATTCAACTTTTGTTATTGACCAAATACTTATTTTCCATCATAATTTGCAAATAAATTCTTTAATAATCCTTCAATGTGATTTTCTGTTTTTTTTTCCCCCTCATTTTGTCTCTCATAGTTGAGGTATACCTATGATGAAAATTTGAGACCTCTCTCATCTTTTAAGTGGGAGAACTTGCACAATTGGTGGCTGACTAAATACTTTTTTGCCCCACTGTATATTCCTAGTTGCTCGCCAGTTAGCCTGTTGGAGCTCCTTATGTTTAATCCTGATTTTTCTACATGCTCACCAGTCTGTTTGGGAGCGTCATTGTGGTGTTGTTAGATTAATAAATGTGCAAAAACCTACAGCGTGCGCTTGGCGTCCTACTTCTCACCCATTTAACACGGGCAATTCATGACTATTACAGTAGCTAGGACTCATGGTGAGCTGTTTACAAGGAAAAAGGAATTTGCAGCATCCAGTAAATGCGCTGTTACTGTGTGCCTGTAATGTCTGACGGTTTCAGCCCTGAAACCCCCCCACCCCTCTGAAATTTGAAGTTATTGTGCAGTTGGAGCCGACAAAATTACGATCCAGTGACAAAGGGAAGAAAATTGATTAAAAAGAGAGCGCAAATCAGCTGTGTTTGCCGTGCTTGCTGTATCCTCCACTGTAGAATTGTAGCATCTGTCTCACTTCAATGAGGAAAAAGTCGGATGAAATGCAACATGACCATTCAGACTAAAGTTACTTTGGAAAATATCAGATGCATATCCGAATTAGGACCACATATGAAAGTGGCCTGAGTCTGGTGTGAGAAAATCAGATATGTGCTGTTCAGACTGTTATTAAAAAATCAGATATGGGTCACATTTGTGCAAAAAAATCGGAATTGAGCATTAAACCCTGCAGTGTGACCGTAGCCTGATACTGTATTTTCCAAAGTGATCTCAGTCTGAACGGTCATGTCGCATTTCATCCAACTTTTTCCTCACTGAAGTGAGACAGATGCTCCAGTTCTTCGGTGGAGGATGTAGCAAGCATGGCAGACACAGCTGATTTGTGCGCTCTTTTTAGATAGATAGATAGATGTACTTTATTGATCCCAAACTGGGAAATTACAGTGTAACAGCAGCATGACAGTTGACAGCCAAACAACAGAAACACACACATGACAAAGGGCTTACCCATGGAAAGTAAAAACTAACATGACTATAAAACCTATATACATCATAGCTTAATATATGATGAACTGTATAAACACATGAATCATCCCATTGCACAAAGAAGGACTATCAGGAGCAGAGTGAAAAGTGATGTACCAGTTAGTCTACAAGTCTGTAAGATGCAGTGTTGCAGCATAGCTATGACCAGAATACAACATCATAGTGAGTTATTGTACAGTGAAATTGCATGTGGCAGGAAAGATTTCCTGTTAATCAATCTTCTTCTCTTCATCACTGGATTGTAATTTTGTCGGCTCCGACTGCATAATAACTTCAAAACTGTGTGTGTGGGGGGGAGTTTGGGGCTGAAACTGTCAGACAAGCAGGCACACAGTAACAGAACATTAAAATAAAAGGTAACAGCACATTTACTGGACGCTGCAAAGTCCTTTTTCCCTGTAAACAGCACACAGTGAGTCCTGGCCGCTGTAATATCTAAAATGTAAAGTTAATACCGACGCGACTGTGGAGCAGAATGGCCAGATAGGGGGTTACTAAAACACATAGTCCAGGAGAGGGGAGTCTCTGGCGGCTCCTTCTTCCTGTGCGGGACCAGTGTTATGCCGCTGGTACGAGCCATGCTGTTTATTAGGGTACAAGCCACTGACAATGTCAGTGGCCGAGAGCCCTATTGTAATCACTGTAGGGAGCTTGAAATAAGGAAGCGGAGTGATTTTATAAATCAGGTTTATTGTCGGCTTCCCATCCCTAACATGTCTCATCTCAATGCAGAAGTAGAAAAGAGGCTGAACGCAGTCAGACCTTCATACTTATACATCACATAACAAAAGCCGACATCACACATCCTTGTTATCTCCTTCCATTGTCCTCTCATTCCTCCACCTGACCCTGGGGGGTCAGGAAGTCCCTTCAGGTCACCACCGCTGAGTCTCCATCTCCTCGTTGATCTCTGCAGGTGGTCCAGACCTATTGTCCTGCTCTGAGACGTGAGGTCATTCCACATATGCAATCTCTAAACATTCCTCTTGTGTCTATACATATGTAGGTATGGATATATGAACCATATAAGCCACAGCCCCCCCCCCCCCCCAAACGTCTAAGAAAAGGACAATACAATTAAGTTCACAGCCTATGGTAACATCCATGACATACTATACAGTTATTCACATTAAAAGGAAAAGAGGAAAAAATCCTCAGCAGCCACGCCAACCACTCAAGCTATACGGCATGGTCATGTCAAAAATTCAGTGATAACAGTATAGTCTATGTCATATGTCCGCCCTAAGACTGCTACGACAAACTTCGACAGCATAGCTTACAACACATTATCAATTTTACATCAGTCTATGTGTCGTCTGGGTTTCAATCTTCTCCCAAATCTGCTGTACGCTCGCCTCGGTGTCCTGGCGGCGCCGTCTTGTAAGGAATCTGCAGCTTGTGGAGAAGGGTGGTTATTTGATCCCTGCGGGGGGGCTGCGGTGTGTCTCTTGGGGGGTCTACCCCGTCGAGGTGCTCTCGCCACCCGTGCAGGTTCATCACTCAACATGAAGGCAGGCTTAAGTCTGTCAATGCTGACTGTTTCTTTTCTGTCCCCCAAATCAAGCACAAAATGCTTATCACCAGGTTCCAGCACTCTATATGGGCCATCATATGGTGGGCGGAGGGTTGGTTTTAAAGCTTCGTGCGTAACAAAAACGAACTCAGCATTTTTCAAAGCCTGGGGAAAAAAACCCGCGGAAAAGAGTGATGGATGGGTCCGGGGAGTGTGTCCGGTCCCGTGCTGTTTAGCGGTCTCAGGGCTGGGAGGTGCCCGGGCTCTGGATGTTCTGGTAAGAACTCCACTGGGAGCCTGAGAGGTTGTGCAAAAACTAATTCTGCCGGGGAGGCGTCTAGATCCTCCTTAGGTGCAGAACGCAACCCCAATAAAACCCACGGTAGTTTGTTTACCCAATCTGTATCTGTCAGTGAGGCCCTGAGGGCAGCCTTTAAAGACCTATGAAAACGCTCGCATAAACCGTTAGCCTGAGGGTGATACGCGGTGGTGCGATGAATTGTCGCTCCTAAGCTGCTGGCCATGGCTGACCAGAGCTCTGAGACAAATTGAGGCCCCTTATCGGAAGTGATGTCCGACGGGACACCGAAACGCACCACCCAGGTCGTTAAAAAAACGCGAGCCACTTCCGCGGCCGTGGTTGATGCCAGCGGGACCGCTTCTGGCCAACGTGTGGTCCGGTCCACCATTGTTAAAAGGTGTGTGAACCCCTGTGACGACGGTAGTGGGCCCACGAGGTTGACGTGTACATGGTCAAACCTCCTGGCCGGGATTTGGAAGGGTTCCAGAGGGGCTTTCGTGTGCTTGTAAATTTTAGCACGTTGGCAAGACATGCATGTCCTCGCCCACTCCTTCACGTTTTTACGCAGGCCTGGCCAAACTAACTTCTCCGCGACCATTTTCACTGAAGCGCGCACCCCTGGGTGCGCGAGGGAGTGTACCGAGTCAAAAATGCGGCGGCGCCACGCGGCTGGGACTACCGGGCGAGGTCGACCGGTTGACACGTCGCAGATTAAGGGGGGCACACCGTCACGCAAACCCCTTTCCTCCAGCCTTAACCCTGTTGGTCCAGACTAGAGCGCGCGCACGTCCGCGTCACTGCTTTGTTCCGCTGCCATGGCTGCGTAATCTATCCCTACGTGAATTGGGGCCGCGTACGCGTCCGCGTTGGCCTTGTGCTCTGCGGCTGCGGTAGTATAATCTGTTTCCACGTGCCCTGACGATGTCACCGCGCGGGAGAGGCAATCTGCCACCACATTAAGTTTGCCTGCTACGTGTTGAATGTCTGTGGTAAACTCTGAAATTGCGGCCAGCTGCCTTTGTTGCCGGCCCGACCACGGTTCTGAGATTTTAGACATCGTAAAAGTGAGCGGTTTGTGGTCGACAAAAGCCGTGAAACGCCGCCCCTCCAGCCAGAACTGGAAATGGCGGATGGATAAATGAAGCGCTAGCAGCTCTCTGTCAAAAGTGCTGTATTTGCGCTCGGTTTCATTTAAGGATTTGCTAAAAAATGCTAGCGGTTGCCAAGTTCCGTTAACGTGTTTTTCCACGACCGCCCCTATGGCCAGGTTTGAAGCGTCTGTGGTAAGCGCTATGCGGGCCGAGGGGTCGGGGTGGACCAACAATGCGGCATCTGCCAGCGCTCTTTTTACTTCTGCGAACGCGCGTTCCCACTCCGGGGACCATTCAACCGCGTTGGAGGGCTTTTGCTTTCTAAGCGCGGCATATAGAGGCTGCATGAGTTGAGCTGCGCGGGGGAGGAAACGGTTGTAAAAATTTACCATTCCTAAAAATTCCTGCAGCGATCTGACCGTTTGTGGTCGGGGGAAATTTTCCACTGCGCGCACTTTGTCCGGTAATGGAACTGCGCCTTCTGGTGAAACTCTGTGTCCCAAAAAATCAATCTGTGACACGCTGATTCGGCATTTGGCTGGATTAATTATTAACCCGTGCTCTTCCAGCCTCTGAAAAACCGTAGTGAGGTGTTGTTCGTGTTCTTCCTCAGACGTGCTGGCTACTAGAATATCGTCGAGGTACACGAAGGGAAGGTCGCGTAACACAGCGTCCATCATACGCTGAAAAGTTTGTGCAGCGCCTTTGAGGCCAAACGGCATTCGCAAAAATTCAAAAAGACCAAAAGGGGTTATTACGGCCGTTTAAGGACGTCTTCGGGTCGGACTGGAACTTGATGGTAGCCGCGGACCAGGTCTATTTTAGAAAAAATGCGCGCACCCGCCAGATGTAGTGAAAAATCCTGAATGTGAGGGATTGGGTAGCGGTCATGTGCTGTAGCATTGTTTAATCTGCGATAATCACCGCACGGTCTCCAGGAACCGTCGGCTTTCGGGACCATATGCAGTGGCGAGGCCCATGGGCTTTTCGAGCGCCGAATAATGCCCAGCTTTTCCAGGCTGGCGAACTCGTCGCGTGCTATGGCGAGCTTGGTCGCGTCTAAGCGCCGAGCTTTGGCGAACACAGGTGGGCCCGTTGTGGGAATGAAGTGCTCCACCCTGTGTTTCGCTACTGTTGCCGAAAATTTGGGAACTGTGAGTGCTGGAAATTGGGTGAGGAGTTGGTTAAACTTACCTCCTGCTGTGGCGACGCTGGCCTGCACGGGTGGTGGGGACACTCGAGCTGAACAGGGGATAGAAGAGAATGACAGTGCATTGATTAAGCGTCTGTTTGAAAGATCGACTAACAACCCATGTGCACATAAGAAATCAGCGCCCAACAAGTTAAAACTCACTGCCGCTACAATAAAGGTCCACCTATAGTTGCGGTCGTGTATGGACAGAGGCAGGGTTCTTTCACCAAAAGTGTTGATGGTCGAGCCGTTAGCTGCCGTCACTCCGTTTCCACGGGGTCCCGTTGCCCGGTCTGCGTAGGACGGGGTGATGAAGCTCACCTGAGCTCCGGTGTCAATGAGGAACTGTCTCCCGGAGCGTCCGTCAGTCACGTAGAGCAGCTTGTTTGTCTCGCCGAGAGCCGTAGCTGCTAACGGTTCCCGGCTTTGAAGTTTCCCGAGCTCTTGAAACTGCAAGGGGGTACGCATTTGTATGCCCTCTCGGCGAAACGTCGATGGTAGTAGCAGAGGTCGTCCCGTTTGTTGCGCCTTGGTCGCGTCGCTGCCATGGTGGGCGGGTTCTGCTCCATCGCCTCTGATTCCCCGCTGCTCTGGGTATCTGCGCCGAGATCTGCCGATGCTGCTGTGGCCATCTGCTCGCCGCAGGAGTTGAGGAGCCGCTGCGCTTCTCGGGCTAGCGCGCGGAAGTCCTGCTGGGTCTTACATCGCATGTTGGCCAGGGTCCCTCTCATGTGCGTCGGAAGGGTGCTGAGGAAGATGTGTTGGAAGAGGAAGTTGTCGTTGTCTGCCTCCCTCAGCTGCAGCATGTCTTCCATGAGGGCCATCGGTCTGCACCCCCCTTGGCCGTAAATCGCCATTATCCTCCCGGCCCGTTCCTCAGCCGAGGGAACGAAACTCTCGATGAGGGTCGCCTTCAGTTCCTTATATTTGTCGTTGGCGGGCGGCTGCTGTATCACGCTCCACGCGCATCGTGCTGTGGCGGCATCGAGTCTGGCGACAATGTGGTAGAATTTGGTTTCGTCAGCCGTCACCCCCGCGAGTGCAAACTGAGCCTCAGCCTCCTTGAACCACGAGTTTGGGTCATTCTGCCAGAACTCTGGGAGTTTGACGGCGACGGCGCTTGCTTGGGCCGCCTCCGACGAGTCTGCAGCGCGAGAACGCCTTTCCTCCGTCCTCACGACAGGGTTGGGGACGGCGCTTGCTTGGGCCGTCTCCGACTAGTCTGCTGCGGAGGAACGCCTTTCATCCATTCCCATGTCAGGATTGGCGACGGCGCTTGCTTGGGTCGCCTCTGACGAGCCTGTAGCGGGAGAACGTCTTCCGTCCATTCTCAACGTCTGGTCACCAATGTAGGGAGCTTGAAATAAGGAAGCGGAGTGATTTTATAAATCAGGTTTATTGTCGGCTTCCCATCCCTAACATGTCTCTTCTCAATGCAGAAGTAGAAAAGAGGCTGAACGCAGTCAGACCTTCATACTTACACATCACATAACAAAAGCCGACATCACACATCCTTGTTATCTCCTTCCATTGTCCTCTCATTCCTCCACCTGACCCTGGGGGGTCAGGAAGTCCCTTCAGGTCACCACCGCTGAGTCTCCATCTCCTCGTTGATCTCTGCAGGTGGTCCAGACCTATTGTCCTGCTCTGAGACGTGAGGTCATTCCACATATGCAATCTCTAAACATTCCTCTTGTGTCTATACATATGTAGGTATGGATATATGAACCATATAAGCCACAGCCCCCCCCCCAAACGTCTAAGAAAAGGACAATACAATTAAGTTCACAGCCTATGGTAACATCCATGACATACTATACAGTTATTCACATTAAAAGGAAAAGAGGAAAAAATCCTCAGCAGCCACGCCAACCACTCAAGCTATACGGCATGGTCATGTCAAAAATTCAGTGATAACAGTATAGTCTATGTCATATGTCCGCCCTAAGACTGCTACGACAAACTTCGACAGCATAGCTTACAACACATTATCAATTTTACATCAGTCTATGTGTCGTCTGGGTTTCAATCTTCTCCCAAATCTGCTGTACGCTCGCCTCGGTGTCCTGGCGGCGCCGTCTTGTAAGGAATCTGCAGCTTGTGGAGAAGGGTGGTTATTTGATCCCTGCGGGGGGGCTGCGGTGTGTCTCTTGGGGGGTCTACCCCGTCGAGGTGCTCTCGCCACCCGTGCAGGTTCATCACTCAACATGAAGGCAGGCTTAAGTCTGTCAATGCTGACTGTTTCTTTTCTGTCCCCCAAATCAAGCACAAAATGCTTATCACCAGGTTCCAGCACTCTATATGGGCCATCATATGGTGGGCGGAGGGTTGGTTTTAAAGCTTCGTGCGTAACAAAAACGAACTCAGCATTTTTCAAAGCCTGGGGAAAAAAACCCGCGGAAAAGAGTGATGGATGGGTCCGGGGAGTGTGTCCGGTCCCGTGCTGTTTAGCGGTCTCAGGGCTGGGAGGTGCCCGGGCTCTGGATGTTCTGGTAAGAACTCCACTGGGAGCCTGAGAGGTTGTGCAAAAACTAATTCTGCCGGGGAGGCGTCTAGATCCTCCTTAGGTGCAGAACGCAACCCCAATAAAACCCACGGTAGTTTGTTTACCCAATCTGTATCTGTCAGTGAGGCCCTGAGGGCAGCCTTTAAAGACCTATGAAAACGCTCGCATAAACCGTTAGCCTGAGGGTGATACGCGGTGGTGCGATGAATTGTCGCTCCTAAGCTGCTGGCCATGGCTGACCAGAGCTCTGAGACAAATTGAGGCCCCTTATCGGAAGTGATGTCCGACGGGACACCGAAACGCACCACCCAGGTCGTTAAAAAAACGCGAGCCACTTCCGCGGCCGTGGTTGATGCCAGCGGGACCGCTTCTGGCCAACGTGTGGTCCGGTCCACCATTGTTAAAAGGTGTGTGAACCCCTGTGACGACGGTAGTGGGCCCACGAGGTTGACGTGTACATGGTCAAACCTCCTGGCCGGGATTTGGAAGGGTTCCAGAGGGGCTTTCGTGTGCTTGTAAATTTTAGCACGTTGGCAAGACATGCATGTCCTCGCCCACTCCTTCACGTTTTTACGCAGGCCTGGCCAAACTAACTTCTCCGCGACCATTTTCACTGAAGCGCGCACCCCTGGGTGCGCGAGGGAGTGTACCGAGTCAAAAATGCGGCGGCGCCACGCGGCTGGGACTACCGGGCGAGGTCGACCGGTTGACACGTCGCAGATTAAGGGGGGCACACCGTCACGCAAACCCCTTTCCTCCAGCCTTAACCCTGTTGGTCCAGACTAGAGCGCGCGCACGTCCGCGTCACTGCTTTGTTCCGCTGCCATGGCTGCGTAATCTATCCCTACGTGAATTGGGGCCGCGTACGCGTCCGCGTTGGCCTTGTGCTCTGCGGCTGCGGTAGTATAATCTGTTTCCACGTGCCCTGACGATGTCACCGCGCGGGAGAGGCAATCTGCCACCACATTAAGTTTGCCTGCTACGTGTTGAATGTCTGTGGTAAACTCTGAAATTGCGGCCAGCTGCCTTTGTTGCCGGCCCGACCACGGTTCTGAGATTTTAGACATCGCAAAAGTGAGCGGTTTGTGGTCGACAAAAGCCGTGAAACGCCGCCCCTCCAGCCAGAACTGGAAATGGCGGATGGATAAATGAAGCGCTAGCAGCTCTCTGTCAAAAGTGCTGTATTTGCGCTCGGTTTCATTTAAGGATTTGCTAAAAAATGCTAGCGGTTGCCAAGTTCCGTTAACGTGTTTTTCCACGACCGCCCCTATGGCCAGGTTTGAAGCGTCTGTGGTAAGCGCTATGCGGGCCGAGGGGTCGGGGTGGACCAACAATGCGGCATCTGCCAGCGCTCTTTTTACTTCTGCGAACGCGCGTTCCCACTCCGGGGACCATTCAACCGCGTTGGAGGGCTTTTGCTTTCTAAGCGCGGCATATAGAGGCTGCATGAGTTGAGCTGCGCGGGGGAGGAAACGGTTGTAAAAATTTACCATTCCTAAAAATTCCTGCAGCGATCTGACCGTTTGTGGTCGGGGGAAATTTGCCACTGCGCGCACTTTGTCCGGTAATGGAACTGCGCCTTCTGGTGAAACTCTGTGTCCCAAAAAATCAATCTGTGACACGCTGATTCGGCATTTGGCTGGATTAATTATTAACCCGTGCTCTTCCAGCCTCTGAAAAACCGTAGTGAGGTGTTGTTCGTGTTCTTCCTCAGACGTGCTGGCTACTAGAATATCGTCGAGGTACACGAAGGGAAGGTCGCGTAACACAGCGTCCATCATACGCTGAAAAGTTTGTGCAGCGCCTTTGAGGCCAAACGGCATTCGCAAAAATTCAAAAAGACCAAAAGGGGTTATTACGGCCGTTTTAGGGACGTCTTCGGGTCGGACTGGAACTTGATGGTAGCCGCGGACCAGGTCTATTTTAGAAAAAATGCGCGCACCCGCCAGATGTAGTGAAAAATCCTGAATGTGAGGGATTGGGTAGCGGTCATGTGCTGTAGCATTGTTTAATCTGCGATAATCACCGCACGGTCTCCAGGAACCGTCGGCTTTCGGGACCATATGCAGTGGCGAGGCCCATGGGCTTTTCAAGCGCCGAATAATGCCCAGCTTTTCCAGGCTGGCGAACTCGTCGCGTGCTATGGCGAGCTTGGTCGCGTCTAAGCGCCGAGCTTTGGCGAACACAGGTGGGCCCGTTGTGGGAATGAAGTGCTCCACCCTGTGTTTCGCTACTGTTGCCGAAAATTTGGGAACTGTGAGTGCTGGAAATTGGGTGAGGAGTTGGTTAAACTTACCTCCTGCTGTGGCGACGCTGGCCTGCACGGGTGGTGGGGACACTCGAGCTGAACAGGGGATAGAAGAGAATGACAGTGCATTGATTAAGCGTCTGTTTGAAAGATCGACTAACAACCCATGTGCACATAAGAAATCAGCGCCCAACAAGTTAAAACTCACTGCCGCTACAATAAAGGTCCACCTATAGTTGCGGTCGTGTATGGACAGAGGCAGGGTTCTTTCACCAAAAGTGTTGATGGTCGAGCCGTTAGCTGCCGTCACTCCGTTTCCACGGGGTCCCGTTGCCCGGTCTGCGTAGGACGGGGTGATGAAGCTCACCTGAGCTCCGGTGTCAATGAGGAACTGTCTCCCGGAGCGTCCGTCAGTCACGTAGAGCAGCTTGTTTGTCTCGCCGAGAGCCGTAGCTGCTAACGGTTCCCGGCTTTGAAGTTTCCCGAGCTCTTGAAACTGCAAGGGGGTACGCATTTGTATGCCCTCTCGGCGAAACGTCGATGGTAGTAGCAGAGGTCGTCCCGTTTGTTGCGCCTTGGTCGCGTCGCTGCCATGGTGGGCGGGTTCTGCTCCATCGCCTCTGATTCCCCGCTGCTCTGGGTATCTGCGCCGAGATCTGCCGATGCTGCTGTGGCCATCTGCTCGCCGCAGGAGTTGAGGAGCCGCTGCGCTTCTCGGGCTAGCGCGCGGAAGTCCTGCTGGGTCTTACATCGCATGTTGGCCAGGGTCCCTCTCATGTGCGTCGGAAGGGTGCTGAGGAAGATGTGTTGGAAGAGGAAGTTGTCGTTGTCTGCCTCCCTCAGCTGCAGCATGTCTTCCATGAGGGCCATCGGTCTGCACCCCCCTTGGCCGTAAATCGCCATTATCCTCCCGGCCCGTTCCTCAGCCGAGGGAACGAAACTCTCGATGAGGGTCGCCTTCAGTTCCTTATATTTGTCGTTGGCGGGCGGCTGCTGTATCACGCTCCACGCGCATCGTGCTGTGGCGGCATCGAGTCTGGCGACAATGTGGTAGAATTTGGTTTCGTCAGCCGTCACCCCCGCGAGTGCAAACTGAGCCTCAGCCTCCTTGAACCACGAGTTTGGGTCATTCTGCCAGAACTCTGGGAGTTTGACGGCGACGGCGCTTGCTTGGGCCGCCTCCGACGAGTCTGCAGCGCGAGAACGCCTTTCCTCCGTCCTCACGACAGGGTTGGGGACGGCGCTTGCTTGGGCCGTCTCCGACTAGTCTGCTGCGGAGGAACGCCTTTCATCCATTCCCATGTCAGGATTGGCGACGGCGCTTGCTTGGGTCGCCTCTGACGAGCCTGTAGCGGGAGAACGTCTTCCGTCCATTCTCAACGTCTTGTCACCAATGTAGGGAGCTTGAAATAAGGAAGCGGAGTGATTTTATAAATCAGGTTTATTGTCGGCTTCCCATCCCTAACATGTCTCTTCTCAATGCAGAAGTAGAAAAGAGGCTGAACGCAGTCAGACCTTCATACTTACACATCACATAACAAAAGCCGACATCACACATCCTTGTTATCTCCTTCCATTGTCCTCTCATTCCTCCACCTGACCCTGGGGGGTCAGGAAGTCCCTTCAGGTCACCACCGCTGAGTCTCCATCTCCTCGTTGATCTCTGCAGGTGGTCCAGACCTATTGTCCTGCTCTGAGACGTGAGGTCATTCCACATATGCAATCTCTAAACATTCCTCTTGTGTCTATACATATGTAGGTATGGATATATGAACCATATAAGCCACATTACTAGGATTATTTATTATTAACCTTATTTATACAGGTAATCCCATTGAGACACGGGGTCTCATTTTCAAGAGAGCTGTTTAATTGATCAGTTCTGTTAAAGCAGAGCTGATTACAGCTGTCATCTGGCATGTAGAGGAATGAAGCTGGTCTCATTTATTTTGTGCATAATCATTTCTGAATGATTTTAACATTTTATTTTGCTACACTGCATCAAGGTGAAGTAAGTTCTGTCCCCCTCAGTCGTTCTGGGCTCATACTTACTTCTGTAAACACAACGCTGTGTCTGATGTTATGTTTTCTTCTGCGCATGCAGGTCACTTCATAGCTTTAGACTGTTCACACTGGAGTCTGATAGGGGTCGCATTTAAATTTTAATGTGAATGCCCACACAAAAAAAAATCAGATCTCAGCAAAAAATCGGAATTGAGCGTTAAGATCTGCATTGTGACCGTAGCTGTATTCTCTCTTGCTTCTACTGACTTTAATTTCCTCTTCTCTCCACTGCATACCTCCATATCTACAGGTTTTCTTCCACCTGTTCCCTACTCTTACTAGAGACCTTGTCTGTCAGCCTCTCCATTACTATGGCAAACAGTACACTATTTTAGTAATTACCTAAAAAAAAAAAAAAAAAGCAGCTTTGGAAAACATGCACTTTTGGACCATTCCTCATCACCTCATACTGTTGGTTTATTTTACAAAATACAGTATGTACACTACCGTTCAAAAGTTTGGGGTCACTTAGAAATTTCCTTATTTTTGAAAGAAAAGCACTGTTTTTTTTCAATGAAGATAACTTTAAACTAATCAGAAATACACTCTATACATTGCTAATGTGGTAAATGACTATTCTAGCTGCAAATGTCTGGTTTTTGGTGCAATATCTACATAGGTGTATAGAGGCCCATTTCCAGCAACTATCACTTCAGTGTTCTAATGGTACAATGTGTTTGCTCATTGCGTCAGAAGGCTAATGGATGATTAGAAAACCCTTGTGCAATCATGTTAGCACAGCTGAAAACAGTTTAGCTGGTTAGAGAAGCTATGAAACTGACCTTCCTTTGAGCAGGTTGAGTATCTGGAGCATCACATTTGTGAGGTCGATTAAATGCTCAAAATGGCCAGAAAAAGAGAACTTTCATGTGAAACTCAACAGTCTAATCTTGTTCTTAGAAATGAAGGCTATTCCATGCGAGAAATTGCCAAGAAACTGAAGATTTCCTACAACGGTGTGTACTACTTCCTTCAGAGAACAGCACAAACAGTCTCTAACCAGAGTAGAAAGAGAAGTGGGAGGCCCCGCTGCACAAGTGAGCAAGAAGATAAGTACATTAGAGTCTCTACTTTGAGAAATAGACCCCTCACAGGTCCTCAACTGGCAGCTTCATTAAATAGTACCCGCAAAACGCCAGTGTCAACATCTACAGTGAAGAGGCAACTCCGGGATGCTGGCCTTCAGGGCAGAGTGGCAAAGAAAAAGCCATATCTGAGACTGGCCAATAAAAGAAAAAGATTAATATGGGCAAAAGAACACAGACGTTGGACAGAGGAAGATTGAAAAAAGTGTTATGGACAGATGAATCAAAGTTTGAGGTGTTTGGATCACACAGAAGAACATTTGTGAGATGCAGAACAACTGAAAAGATGCTGGAAGAGTTCCTGACGTCATCTGTCAAGCAAGGTGGGGGTAACGTGATGGTCTGGGGTTGCTTTGGTGCTGGTAAGGTGGGAGATTTGTTCAGGGTAAAAGGGATTTTGAATAAGGAAGGCTATCACTCCGTTTTGCAACGCCATGCCATGCCATACCTGGTTCCAAGGTTGTCATAGCCAGGAGCGGCACTGGGGTTAAGCTCCCAGTGCTCATAAAATGCTCCTTACGGCATGCATCTCGAAAAGCCTCTGACAACCAAGTCCAACTCCTAGCCTGCCCGTGTGGTTTAGTCTCTAAGCCCGGCGGAGCTGCTTTTACTAATAGGAGAAGGGGCGAGGGCGGATCTCTGGTGCCTTAAAACCAGATGCTTCGGGTAGATGGTGGCTCGTCAACCTGGGAAGGTAGCTCATCTAGGGGAAGGTAAACCCTGATTTCAAACCTCCGCTGCCTTGCAGCACACCCGGTCATGGGAAAGGCTTTGGGAGTCAACCCTGAGGAAAAATCCGGAGTCGGAGCCCCTAAGGCAGTTCTCTGTTGTGCTCAACATCGTTCTGGCAGCTCCAGCGACGGCGCTGGTGCCAAACTATAGCAGCCCTGCTGTTCCTTTGGATTCATCAGTGACGTGGAGAGGGGGGACATGCTGCATGGGTAACATCTTGTCCTCCATATCTTCCTGCCCAGGCTTGAATCCTACCAACGCCCAACGCTGGAAGGTAGAACACTGGTGCGCATCGGCCTGTTCAGCCACAGGCGGTGCTGTTCCAGCAGAATAGACGTTTAGGATTCTCTTCCATGGTCATCATAGACCGACGGAGGCCGCCGCCGCCATACCCTGTGGACAGTGCTTGATTGGAGCCAATTTCATCCTACAACAGGACAATGACCCAAAGCACACCTCCAAATTGTGCAAGAACTATTTAGAGAAGAAGCAGGCAGCTGGTATTCTATCTGTAATGGAGTGGCCAGCGCAGTCACCAGATCTAAACCCCATTGAGCTGTTGTGGGAGCAGCTTGACCGTATGGTACGCAAGAAGTGCCCATCCAGCCAATCCAACTTGTGGGTGGGGCTTCTAGAAGCGTGGGGTGGAATTTCTCCAGATTACCTCAACAAATTAACAGCTAGAATGCCAAAGGTCTGCAATGCTGTAATTGCTGCAAATGGAGGATTCTTTGACGAAAGCAAAGTTTGAAGGAAAAAATTATTATTTCAAATACAAATCATTATTTCTAACCTTGTCAATGTCTTGACTATATTTTCTATTCATTTTACAACTCCTGGTGGTAAATAAAAGTGTGACTTTTCATGGAAAACACAAAATTGTCTGGGTGACCCCAAACTTTTGAACGGTAGTGTATGATTATGCAATAGTTGGTTCCAACCAAGCAATTTGATTGGACAATAGAGATTTCAGGACTTACTAAAATCCATGATAATTGCACTCCAACCATTTCACTGAATATGTATCACTCCACTTCAAAGGTGTTCATGTAACCGTTCGTTAGTTATTAACACAAATTTACTGTCTACTAACTCTGTGACAATTGCAGTACTGTGTTGAATACCTTAATTTCCACAGTGAGGCGCTGTTTGAAAAGTTTTCTTACCCGACCCGAAAGTCCCACCCTTTTGAAAAAAGCTTTATTCAGCTTTAGAAGTGAAATCGCTTTGAAGCGATTTCATGTCTGTTTAAAAAATTAAGCAGTGCTTGAGTCAATACCTTTGTGGTGATGGACTCTTTGTTTCATCTGAAAATGCGAAGAAAAGCGAGCAAAGTGTGTTAAATTGCTAGCGTGCTAACTACTAGCCACTGGCAAGCTACACCGGCATTGGCTACATTTTGATCTGGGGTCTTCTGCAGTACCAAGTCATCGGGTATATATTTTATAAGCACATTACTTTTGCACTTGACAATATGTAATTTGTTTACATGGTCGCATGGTTTACATGTGTGTGAAATAACAATAGATGTCTTCATGGTCATTGAGATGTTTAGCAACAGTTACTAGCTACATTTAGAAGGGAATACTTTTTTCTTTCTCAGCTGCGCAAAATAACTGGTTAAACAAATCATAATATTTTGTCCAGTATTGCTGTCATTTAATAAACTGTGCTTCTGGAACTGTTGTGTAAAAGCAATATTACACTCGAGGTCATTACAGTGTCATGAATATACTAACTATGGGTGTGATATGTCTGTTCATTGATACTGTACTCCCTCTCGTGTAATATTGCTTAATTGTGTGATATGAATCAGATTTGAATTATAAAGTCAAATAATTGTTTGACTGTTGTATGTCATGTCCTTTAAGTATGACCCATCCTATCGGGTTCTTCCTGCCCAACTAGATCACACATCAGAGGCTATCAGAGTCTCAGCATCTTGACTCTGATTACAGGAATGTGGATTCCTTCAGACACGATTACTCATTGTGCCCTTTAAAATGACAGGAATTGGTGTCTGCAAGTATCCTGCCTCGGAAAGTCTACTTTGAATTCAAATTCTATTCAAATGATAGTAGGTAGTGTCAGTGCTGGACCTTTGCTAGTGATGACTACACACACAACAGCTAACAGGAACTAAAATAGTGATGTTATTTATCGCAGAAATCAGTTTGTGTAGTGTCATTTCTGTTCCAGGAAACAATATTGTGGCATTTCTTCCCTGTAATACAGTCCCACAGTAAAAGTGATCCACCTACCCATAAAAATATAAAGATTATCTTTCTAGTCCTTGAAAGATTTCTTCATTTCCTTGTATTGCAATTTATTAACTCCAAGAAGAGGATGTCTAGAATCCAGAAATGTCATCATGAATCCTTTTAAAATTTCTCCTTCAAGCTTTAATAGGAGTGGCTGTATGGTACACATTCAAGAATATAATAACCTGATCACTAAATGAAGCCCAGTGACACTTATCTACACATTACTTACATTTAAATATGTTTTCTTTTGGATAAGTAACTTTACAACACTAAATCAGCTGTGCTAAACTTTAGAATTTCACGTTGCTGTTGTAAACGAAGTGAGTAATCTTTCCTTGATAATCTGACAATAAACAAGGAAGTTTCTGATTAACGTCACATGACTTCTCTTTTCCCAGGTGAGCCAGCAAAGTTTGACCCAACATTCAAAGGACCCATAAATAAAAGGTGACTTTCTGTCAGTCATTGATCAACACAAAGGCAATTTTCAGTGCAAAGCTCCACCTGCTGACCCCTATTGCGGCTTCTCTTTTTTTTAAAACAGAGGCTGTACTGACATAATTTGTTGTATCCTGTTTTTGGCCGTCATCCTCGGCTACCTCGCAGTTGGAATTTTAGGTGAGAGAAACCTGTCAACAAAAACACAGGCTCCCCTGTCAACAGCATCTCATTATGCTTGACCACACATGCTTTTAGGTCCTGTGAATAAATCCACAATAGTTTAAAAAAAAAAAATCATTATTATCTTTTAGTAACTGTGGTTGAGAACATCAATACAGGCATCCTTTGTGACATTCACTTTAGGGCTTTTTTATGCACTACAGAGTCAGACTAATTGCTTCCTTCTGTTTGTAATCTTGATGGAGCAATAGAGTTATTAACTGGTGGCACACAGGTACAAAATTGTTTCTTTTAGTTATTAATTTTACATTATCAAGTGTTCCTACCAGTATCTGATTTCCCTGTGAACCTGCCTGTGGCTCTTTATTGCTCTGCCATTAAACTAATTCTGACACTCCCGGCCATCTCTCTTATCAAGAGTCCACAGAATTGCCTCTTAGGTTACGAGGTCAAGTTGTGTGTGTCAGTGATTAGTTTTTTTCCCCCAATAACTATTACACCACCTTGGGTATGTGTGTCACGGTGTGTTTGTAAGATAAAATGGCTGATAACTGAAGGTTATGTTGATTTAGGGTTTAGTTTTGTCTGGTTCTACTTTTAAGTGAAAGAAATCTCCAGTGTTAGCGTCAAAACATGAAGTTGATTCTTGTTGTGCCCTCTTGTGGTTGGCTTGAATTGTGTTTGAGTTCTACATTATAGACTACGATGTGTGGCCCGAGTATAAATTTCATGTCTTAATACTGTTGTGAACGTATTTTGATTTGATTTTCTTTGTGTTAACATAAGTAGCCATTTATGGTTTAATATTAGACTGTAAAAGAGTAACAAAAAATGTGGGTAGCTAAAAATACCCAAAATTGAGGCGCTTCTTTCCAGAGTTTTCTCTCAAATGTCAAATTGATGTTTGTAAATCCAATAGTAGTCAGCAGCAAGTGTTGCAATGGTTAGTGCTGTTGTCTCACAACAAGAAGGCCCTAGGTTCAAACCCAAGAGCTGGCCAGCTGGGGACTTGTGTTTTCATTGGTTCTCCTGTTTCCTCTCACAGCCCCAAAACATGCATGTTAATTGCCATTAACTGAGGATTCTAAATTGTCCTCACCCCTATATCTCACAGAGCAGCGAATGCTGAAGAATGTGCACGAACATTGCGCTTTTTGGGTTTCATCAGGGTTTGTAAAAGGTTTTTTTTTTTTGGACTTATTTTGTACCCGTAGGTAGATTTGTTCTGCAGTCTGGTGACAAGCCACCGGCTGCCGGTCGCTGCGTGCGCAAGTGCCCCTTAACTCCCTAACCTGCATGTTTTTGGCATGTGGGAGGAAACCGGAGAAATCCCGGAGTAAACCCACGCAAACACGGGGAGAACATGCAAACTCCACACAGATCACTGTTGGCCGGGGGCAGGGATCGAACCCACGATCTCATGATCCCCACGATCCCCCGGCCGAGGGTAAAACTGTGCTGCTGCGGTGCTAACCACTGCGCCACCGTGCAGCCCAGGTTGCCAAACAGTTTGGCAATAGTTTTTCTTATGCAGATGTTTTTGTTTGTTTTTTTTTTGCATACAGCTGCAAAATAGTTATAAGCATTTGCAAATGGTTGTAATGCCTGTCACTGAAGTTATTTTTGGGTCGCCTGGTAGTGAACATTAGCAACTGTTTAAAACCCTTTATGACCAAACTATTGGCGACCTTAAAAAAACTGCAAACTGTTTTGCAGCCTTTTACGAACCCTGACGAAACCCAAAATGTGCAGCATTCAGAACATTCCCCAGCATTCGCCCCTCCTAGTGATACTAGCTAAATTTTCACTTGATGTTGCTTATTTGTCAGTGAAGTTGGCAAATCCAAAAATCTCCACGCTTGTCAGCATTCACCGCACCATGAGACACTACCCTTAGTATAAATGTGAGAGTCTCTCTGAATTGGCCCTGCGATGGACAGGCGATCTGTGCAGGGTGTACCCTGCCTCTCACCCAAAGATTTGGGATTGGCTCCAGCCTCCTGTGACCCGAAAGGATTAAGTGGTTAAGAAAATGGATGGATACATCCAGTAGTAATATCCACTAGTGTCATATTTTAACAACTAAAAAAGTATTACAAAATGTCACTGATAATCCTGATTTCTCTGTCATTGCTTTTAATATTTTTTTCTTAGTTGTAATGTGTCTTGTTTTCTTTAAAGCTTGGCTCTATGGAGATCCCCGACATGTCCTCTATCCAAGAAATTCTACTGGATGGTACTGTGGCACTGGGGAAAATAAGTAATTTAACCTATCATTGTTTAAATACCTATTTTAAGATGTGAAATGTTATACTGTATTGCTAAATGAAAATTAATTGCTTATATTCATATTTTTTTCACCCAGAGACCGTCCCAACTTGTTCTACTTTGACCTTCTCAAATGTGCCATGTCAGTCAATGTGATAGCTACTGCTCTTAATGGTTTTCAGTGTCCAACCACACAGGTAGGTAAAGCTGTTGGATTATATCAATTCTAACCCTGCTTTACTTTGTCAGTGTCCCAAAAACAAGCTTTTACCTGTGATTCATAGGTGTGTGTTAAAGAATGTCCCACTGGATTCTGGGCTGCGACATTACTGGACTATGGTAAACAACCAGATGAAGTTTTTGATCCAAACCTGTGTGTACCGTCTATAAACCTGAATGATCCCGAACTGGTAAGCTACAGTATGGGTCCTTTGAAATATTTTGTTTAGTAAAAGTAGTTATTATTGAAACAACTTCATTACACTTTGTGTTCAGAATGTTAAAGAGATTGTGGACCAGGAGCTGTGTCCGTTTTTCCACATACCAACGATCTCTGGTGAGTAACAAATGGCATCTTTTTTGTATTTATTGCCACTCATTGTTTGAGTTACCTTGTATTTACAGGTACATCTTAAAAAATTAGAATATTATGAAAAAGTTCAGTATTTTTTGTCACTCATTTCAGAAAGTGAAACCCATATATTATATAGATTCATTACACAGAGAGTGATATATTTCAAGTGTTTGTTTATTTTAATTTTGATGATTATGGCTTACAGCTTATGAAAACCCCAAATTCAGTTTCTCAAAAAATTAGAATATTACATACAATTAATTTTTAAAAAATTGTTTTTTAATACAAATGTGGACCGACTGGAAAGTATGTCCATGTACACACTCAATACTTGGTCGGGTCTCCTTTTGGATTAATTACTGAATCAGTATAGTGTGACATGGAGGTGATCAGCCTGTGGCACTGCTGAGGTGATATGAAGGTCCAGGTTGCTTTGATAGTGACCTTCAGCTCGTCTGCATTGTTGGGTCTGGTGTCTCTTATCTTCCTCTTGACAATACTCCATAGATTCTCTGAGGGGTTTAGGTCAGGAGAGTTTGCTGGCCAATCAAACACAGTGATGCCATGGTCATTAAACCAGGTTTTGATACTTTTGGCAGTTTGGGGGGGGGGGGGGTAGTACGAAGTCCTGCTGGAAAATGAACTCAGCTTCTCCATGAAGCTTGTCAGCAGAGGGAAGCATGAAGTGCTCTAAAAATTTCCTGGTAGACGACTGCGCTGACTTTGGTCTTGATAAAACACAGTGGGCAAATACCAGCAGATGGCATGGTTCATCAAATCATCACTGACTGTGGAAACTTCACACTAAACCTCAAGCAACATAGATTCTGTGCCTTTCCACTCTTTCTCCAGACTCTGGGACTTTGATTTCCAAATGAAATGCAAAATTTACTTTTATCTGAACAGAGGTCATCTGCTGGTGTTGGTCCACTGTGTTTTATCAAGACCAAAGTCAGTGCAGTTGTCTACCAGGAAATTTAAGAACACTTCATGCTTCCCTCTGCTGACAAGTTTTATGGGGAAGCTGATTTCATTTTCCAGCAGGACTTGGCACCCCCCCCCACACACACACACACACACACACACTGCCAAAAGTATCAAAACCTGGTTTAGTGATCATGGTATCACTGTGTTTGATTGGCCAGCAAACTCTCCTGACCTGAACCCCATAGAGAATCTATGGAGTATTGTCAAGAGGAACATGAGAGACACCAGACCCAACAAAGCAGATGAGCTGAAGGTCACTATCAAAGCAACCTGGACCTTCAAAACACCTCAGCAGTTCCACAGGCTGATCACCTCCATGCCACGCCACATTGATACAGTAATTAATCCAAAAGGAGCCCCGACAAAGTATTGAGTGTGTACATGGACATACTTATTAGTCGGTCCACATTTGTATTTTTTTTAAATTAATTTTATGTAATATTCTAATTTTTTGAGAAACTGAATTTGGGGGTTTCATGGGCTGTAAGCCATAATCATCAAAATTAAAATAAACACTTGAAATATATCACTCTCTGTGTAATGAATTTATATAATATATGGGTTTCACTTTCTGAAATGAGTGACAAAAAAATTGAACTTTTTCATGATATTCTAATTTTTTGAGATGTCCCTGTATGCATGTATGTATTATTTGAACATATTTGAATGTTGACTATATGTAGTCTAATTGACTACTGTTATTTTAAGCTCTCTTGATTTGATCTTTTTTTTCTCTTTCTGTTGATAGTGCTTGGGAGATGTTTACCTGATGTCAATTTACTGGGAGGTATCCCTCCAGATTTTGCCAGCATTCCAGGCTTACCCTCCTCAACCAATGAAACCATTAGTCTCATCAAGAATGGCACTGGGTAAGAGGCAGTTTCCTTGACTTATCGTCACATTAATTTAAGAGCCACTTTCGTAATTTGATAACACTGTCTTTCTTCCTCATTATCACAGCACAGGGTCGGTGGTTTTGTGAGTTTTTTTCTGTTGAGCCGTAGCATAGCAGCTGGTTGTAGTTCGTCTTGTTGCTGTGTTTAACCCGTTTAGACACAGTGTCCTGGGATGTCATGTGAAAGGTTCTCTTGGGACTTGGGGCATCAGCACATAAATGTGTAGTTTCCTCTTAGTCTCTGTTTATGTGTATGGTCTGGGGTTACCTCTTTTCTTCTTAGCCCATCTTGGTTAATATGTTGCACACTAGACATGTGGTGGAGAGAAAATTTCAAAGTCACTGCATGATGATGGTCTGCTGAAATAAATATTTGACCTTTATATTTGATCTTTTTTCCACTGCTTTCATTAATTTAGTTTTTCAGAAATGTACCATAGCTGCTGTACCTTTTTTTTTTTTTTTTAATTTCCCTTGTTTCTTTATCCTATTAGTTTTTTGGCTTCAACATATTTTCCTGGTTTTTGTCTTCTTTAGGGACATTTTGAATGGCTTTAATGCCAGGGATATCGGCGTTCGAATCTTTGAAGATTTTGCCTCAGCTTGGCCATGGATCCTGGTGTAAGTTGAAAGGTTTTGCACACAGCCACCTGCTGACATATGGAGGAAAATAAATACTGAGGCTGAGAGTAGAATTGTTAAGTGTGTAACACAGAACTGAACTGTTCCTTACATCAAACTTTTTTAGGGTTTTTTAAGTTAAACATCAATATATTTAAACCTCTCTAAGATAATTTGCAGTCAAATGTACAGATGTCACTATCAAAGCCCATGGGCCAGATGTGGCCTTTGTGATTTTTCTCCTCCTAAATTTGCAACTTCTACCATGTTCTCATAAATTTGCAGATTCCCCTCTTGTAAATTTGCAACTTTTTTAAGTCTCCTAAATTTGTGACATTTCCCTCACTCAATAATTTTACTATTTTTCCAGCCTTGTAATTTGCAAATCCTGCCCTCACCCATAAATTAGAAATCTCTCAATTTCATTTTGTCTTCCCAGTGATTAAACTGCTCTTGTTCTTCTATTCAGACAAAGTAAAGAGCTGTTTCATACCTTGACATGTTTCAACTGTCACCTGCAGTCTTCTTCAGAAAACATCATCTGACGTTTGTGACATGTCACATCAGCCGTTTTATCCTTTTCGTAAGCTGACCTGATAGATTTGACAGATCTGCCAGATCAGTCACACCCCCCGTAGAAACACAAAAAGAAATTGATGCACACCTAAAATATGCATACGAAGAAGAATTCACCATTACAAAAAAACAAAAGACAAAGAAACTGGAAAAAAAAAAACTTAACTGAAAGAAAAAACAAGAATGAAAAAACACTGAGGGAAATCAATGAAAAATGGATCTGCAACCTATCAAAATGCACACTTCACAGAAACGGAAAAGAAAGTCCTCTCCCGAGGTTTGAATTTTGCAGTTACACCAAGGAAAATCCCACATGAACAATATACAGACGTGGACAAAATTGTTGGTACCCTGAAAGAAAAACCCACAATGGTCACAGAAATAACTTGAATCTGACAAAAGTGGTAATAAATAAAAATTCTATGAAAATTAACCAATGAAAATCAGACAATGCTTTTGAATTGTGGTTCAACAGAATTATTTTAAAAAACAAACTCATGAAATAGGCCTGGACAAAAATGATGGTACCCTTAACTTAATATTTTGTTGCACAACCTTTTGAGGCAATCACTGCAATCAAACAATTCCTGTAACTGTCAATGAGACTTCTGCACCTCTCAGCAGGTATTTTGGCCCACTCCTCATGAGCAAACTGCTCCAGTTGTCTCAGGTTTGAAAGGTGCCTTCTCAAGACGGCATGTTTCAGCTCCTTCCACAGAATAGCATTTAGATCATGGCTCATAGAAGGCCACTTTACAATAGTCCAATGTTGCTCTTAGCCATTCTTGGGTGTTTTTAGCTGTGTGTTTTGGGTCATTATCCTGTTGCAAGACCCATGACCTGTGACTGAGACCAAGCTGTCTGACACTGGGCAGCACATTTCTCTCTAGAATACCTTGATAGGCTTGAGATTTCATTGTACCCTGCACAGATTCAAGACACCCTGTGCCAGATGCAGCAACGCAGCCCCACAACATAACAGAACCTCCTCCATGTTTCACAGTAGGGAGAGTGTTCTTTTCTTGGTATGCTTCCATTTTTGCGTCTGTGAACATAGAGCTGATGTGCCTTGCCAAAAAATTGCAGTTTTGTCTCGTCTGTCCATAGGACATTTTCCCAGAAGCTTTGTGGTTTGTCAACATGCAGTGTGGCAAATTCCAGTCTGGCTTTTTTATGATTTGTTTTCAACAGTGGTGTCCTCCTTGGTCGTCTCCCATGAAGTCCACTTTGGCTCAAACAACGACGGATGGTGCGATCTGACACTGATGTACCTTGACCTTGGAGTTCACCATGAATGTGTTTAGAGGTTGTTCTGGGCTCTTTTGTTACCATTCGTATTATCAGTCTCCTCCTGCGGCCACGTCCAGGGAAGTTGGCTGCAGTCCCGTGGATCTTAAATTTCTGAATAATATGTGCAACTGTAGTCACAGGAACATCAAGCTGCTTGGAGATGGTCTTATAGCCTTTACCTTTAACATGCTTGTCTATAATTTTCTTTCTAATCTCCTGAGACAACTCTCTCCTTTGCTTCCTCTGGTCCATGTTTAATGTGGTACACACCATGTCATCAAACAGCACAGTGACTACTTGTCACCCTATAAATAGGCCGACTGACTGATTACAAGTTTGTAGACACCTGTGATGTTAATTAGAGGACACATCTTGGTTGAACATGTCCCTATGGTCACATTATTTTCAATCTTTTCTAGGGGTACCATCATTTTTGTCCAGGCCTGTTTCATGAGTTTGTTTTTTAAAGTAATTCTGTTGAACCACAATTCAAAAGCATTGTCTGATTTTCATTGGTTAATTTTCATAGAATTTTTATTTATTACCACTTTTGTCAGATTCAAGTTATTTCTGTGACCATTGTGGGTTTTTCTTTCATTAACAGAGGGGTACCAACAATTTTGTCCACGTCTGTACATTAGCAATGGAACTTGCATGCGAAAGAATACAAGACCAAGGAAAGAAAGCAGAAATACAAAATGCAGTGAGAGGAGTGTTAAAATCAGCAAAATTACTGGACAGAAATATGACCAGAGATGAGGAAAAAGCAATGGACGCACTCAGAAAAGACAATACAATTACCATATTACCAGCGGATAAAGGCAGGACGACAGTCGTCATGGACAAAGAAACATATGAAACACAGATGGAAAACTTGTTGGCAGACAGAGACACATATGAAATCCTCAAAAAAGATCCCGCAGAAGAAACGAAAAGAACTCTAAAGGCCTTACTCAGACCCCTGCTGGAAACCAATAAAATAACTCAGAATGCATATGACCATTTGACACCCAAGTATCATTCCCCGGATCTATGGCACACCAAAAATACACAAGAAAGACACTCCACTATGCCCCATAGTAGACAGTATTGGTTTAGTCACCTACAATCTATCAAAAGCACTAGTAGAAATCATCAAACCCATCCTTGGACTAACAGAACATCACTGTAAAAATTCAAAAGAACTGGCATATGAACTCAACAATCTGAAAGTGGAAGCAGATGAGATATTTATCTTTCATAATGTGGTGTCATTATTTACAAAATCTCCCATTGATGTCACTCACATTGTACAGGAAATGCCTCAAGAGGGACAAAACCCTTAAAAAACGCACAAACCTTACTGTTAATCGTGTATTACAACTCTTAAAGTTTGTTGCCAAATCCACCTACTTCCAATTCAGAAACAAAATATTTAGACAAAAAGAAGGACTTGCAATGGGAGACCCACTTTCTGCAATAATGAGCAGTTTCTTTATGGAAGACTTGGAAATCAAAGCCATCAACACAGCCCCCACATCATGCAGACCCACACTCTGGAGAAGATACGTAGACGGCATTCTGGAAAAAATAAAACATGGACACACACAAGAACTTACAGACAACCTGAATACCACAGACAGCATTGGAAACATCAAATTCACACATGAAGAAGAAACAAACAGGAACATAAACTTTCTAGACATAAAAATTCATCATAAGGATGACAGCAGCATCAAAATCACAGTATACAGAAAACCAACACACATAGACCATTACTTCCTCTGGACATCCGAACATCCCATGGCACACAAATTGTCAGTTGTGGGAACATTGTTTGAATGAACCACCATTATCACGGACAAAGAGGACAGACAGAAGAACGGCACATACAACATGCACTTATGGATTGTCAATACTGAACATGGGCAGTAAACAAAGGAAAATGTCAAGTCCAAAACAAAGACCAAAACAAAAACAAAATGGAAAAAAACAACAAAAACAGAAAACAACAAAAACATAGTGACCCTACCATACATTCGGGGAATAACTGAAGCCATACAAAGAATCATGAAAAAAATATGGAGTAAACACAGCAATAAAACCCCACACGAAACTGCAGCAGCTTTTGGTTCACCCCAAGGACAAAATACAAACAAAAAATGCAATGTAGTTTATGAAATACCATGCAAATCATGTGAAAAACATGCATAGGAGAAATGGGGAGGATATTTACTACAAGAAAAAGGAAACGCCAAAAAGAAAGCGAAAAAAAAACAGCAGGGTGACTCATAAAAACGCAAAAAGGCTGAACAGGAAAACCGCAAATCAGCAATATCAGACCACTGCAAGATAAACAACCACATCATGGACTGGAACAATGCAAAAATAATTGGATCAGAGGACAACAAACACTGGATCAAAGAAGCAATTGAAATCAGGAAGTGGGCCCACAACACCATGAACTGATGATGGAGCCTTCATGCTCTCTTATACCTGGGACTCTCTCCTCCAGAGACCATCACACGGTGGGGGGCGTGACCGACCTGGCAGATCTGTCAAATCTGTCAGGTTGGTCACGCCTACAAAAAGAATAAAACGTTTGATGTGACACGTCACGGACGTCAAACGACTTTTTCTGAAGAAGACTGCAGGTGATAGTCGAACCATATCAAGGTACACTACCGTTCAAAAGTTTGGGGTCACCCAGACAATTATTTTGTGTTTTCCGTGAAAAGTCACACTTATTTGCCACCATGAGTTGTAAAATGATTAGAAAATATAGTTAAGACATTGACAAGGTTAGAAATAATGATTTGTATTTGAAATAATATTTTTTTCCAGATACTCAACCTGCTCAAAGGAAGGTCAGTTTTATAGCTTCTCTAACCAGCTAAACTGTTTTCAGCTGTGCTAATATGATTGCACAAGGGTTTTCTAATCATCCATTAGCCTTCTGACACAATGAGCAAACACAATGTACCATTAGAACACTGGAGTGATAGCTGCTGGAAATGGGCCTCTATACACCTATGTAGATATTGCACCAAAAACCAGACATTTGCAGCTAGAATAGTCATTTGCCACATTAGCAATGTATATTAGATATTAGAGTGTATTTCTGATTAGTTTAAAATTATCTTCATTGAAAAAAACAGTGCTTTTCTTTCAAAAATAAGGAAATTTCTAAGTGACCCCAAACTTTTGAACGGTAGTGTATGAAACAGCTCTTTACTTTGTCTGAATAGAAGAACAAGACGAGTTTCATAACTTAGAAAGTTCTTTGCACACATTCATGCTAGATCTAAATTTTAATCAAAATGAATGCCCGGCCCCTGAAAATTCATTACTCTGTATTTGCCCTCAGTAAGTCAACTGATATGATGCAATATTATTACAAACTAGGGCTGTCCATTGATTAAATATGTTTAATTAATTGATTGTACATTCTTCTATAATTAAATGTGATAATCGCTAAGCTTGTGTAAAAGAATCAGTGAAAAAGAAGTATGAATTATGAATTAACAACTGTTAATTGCATTTTCATTCATTGAACATACTTATGACTCATATTCATCAAAAATGCCGCTAGAGAAATATAAAACACGTGATAATGATGAATATGTATTCAATTAAAAAATTACAATTTATGATAGCAATTTGTAATATTCTTTTTCCATTCATTATAAAGAGTGAGTTGATTTCTCTGTAAAACTACCATTTTTATATGCCTCTCTCTAAAGATGGGATGTATTATGGTATGATAATGTCTGTCCCTCCATCTGTCTGTATGAGTTGTCTGGCAAACTCCTCCCACTGTTTTCAAGCAAGGACATTTTCATTTCACACAGTCTTTGTTAGGTTAATTGGCTGTTCTAAATTGTCCCTAGATATCTGTTTCCTATAGGCCCTTAGAATAGAGGGTTAGTATTAATGAAAAGCGCTTTGAGTGGTCTTTGTGACTAGAAAAGCGCTATATAAGTGCAGGTTAGTTAGTTAGTAGTTAGTTAGTGTTTGTACATATATTGACAATATGTGTATTGTAGGGGTTAAAATGATTTTCTGATCTTTTCTCTAAATTGGTTCCACTTTGAATTGTAGATTGTTTTGTTTAAATGCCTTGCAGTTACATGGTCATTAGTTTTATTACAGATCACACATATCACATATTACAGTATATTGAATCATGAATTTGTAATTGATTTTTCGGTTGTTGGTGTGCTAGCTATGCACTATCGATAATGACTGTGGATAAGCCTATAATGTGTGGTGCTGTTGTTTTATATTGTTGTCACATTTCCTGTTTTATTTTGAAACGGTTAATAAGGAAGTCAGTGCTTAAAGTAACTTTCCCGATTATGTTAACCCTTGAAAGAACAAATGGAGCAATTCTTAATTGGTTTCCAGAGCTCCTGATCTTCATGGTGGGTTAGAAGCTTTAATTCACTTTATATTGGAGTGTTTTTCACCACTCACTCTGACAGAAACTCTCCCTCTTTTCATGCTTTTGTGCAAGCAGCCCCAATCAATGACGCAAGGTTAAGTGTGTATGTGAGTGAGTGTGTGTGTGTGTGTGCATGTTTTAAGTGGGGTTTGTGCACAGGGTTAAGGCTCCCTGAGTACAGGAGGATCAGTTTAGTGCAAATTTAAATGCTGAAAAACAAGGTCTGCTCTCCTTTTAAGCTGAGACAAACCAGTCACCAGTGCCGACACCACCTCAGGTAGTGACCTGACGGCATTGATTTTGATCCCTTTCTCAAAAAAACCAAAAGGGGATTATGTTATGGGGTAGTCCATCTGTCCAACTTTTGTGAAATCAACTCCTACAGTTTTGCCCTGATTGTTTTGAAACTTGGTACCAAGGTTTGATATACACTGATGATGCGCATATTGAAATTTAGCTCCAATTGGATGAGTTTTGTGAGAATTTTGTGGCAAAAGGTGAAATGTCAAGGTTGGCATTCCCTATGCCCCATTACTGTAGCTCAAGTAAAGCTGGGTCACCAAACTTGATACACAGGTTCACTCTGAGATTCTGGCCTCTGACTAAGGGCTTGGGGGTCACATGTTAAGGATTGCATTGCCTATGCCCTATTATTATAGTATGAGTAAAGTTAGGGTCCCCAAACTTGCTACACAGGTTCACCTTGGGATCCTTCCCTACAACTAATGAATCAGAATCAGATTTATTGCCATTGTTCATGTAGTACACAAACTAGGAATTTGTCTAGGTGCAATGCTGCAACATTAAACATGATAAAATAAAAGAAATAAACTATACATGCAATAAAGTGTAGAATAAGAATGAGTAATACTAGTCAGCAGTTTTAAATATATTAAGCAGCAGATATTGTGGAGAACCATATAGTGCAGTCGGTAGTGCAAAAAGAAAACGGTGATGATTGACATGAGTCCGGTTGAGCTGCTGTACATAGTGCACGAGAGTCAATCAACTAATGGTTGTATACAGCTGTTTTTGTTGTATATTCTTGGATGATAGGCTTGTCATAATTTGGTTCTGCCCTGGTTACATATGGAAAAGTTGAAAACTGCTCTTCTTGAGTGGCATATTCAAACAAAATAGTGGCGGGAGATATTGCACTCACCTCAGAGTGCTCTTGTTCAAAGTGCGTTGATTGGCCCACATTAATCGAAAAAGTTAATGTGTTAATTATCCCAGCCCTGTTACCAACACAAACACTGTGAGGTTGACAAAGTATCAAGAATATTTTTCAATTGTGCTGAATGAGTCTTTCCTATAAAGTACTTATCTGTGCTACAGGTTTTACAAATACTTGAAATTTCTACCTGCCTACGGTTTCATTTTTTAATAATTTATATTCTGTTTTTTTAACTCTTTATTTAGTATTGGGTTTTTTTGCCATGACAAATAGCAGAACCTCTAAAGGAAAATAGAAGAGAATAAACTTCATTGTCCCCAAAGGGAAATTTGTTTTGAGCTCAGTGCCACATCCTGTTGCCACATAAAAACATTGACATGACATATATGACACAACATCAGCTAAATCTTAAAAATTATATGGACACACAACCACATAACATTTACAAACAAATCAAGCCAGTGCTATTAGGTCAGACAGTTCAAAGTCAAGAAAAGACACACATAAAAGGGACAAAAATTATAAATTTCAATGAGTACTGTCCATGTCTTTGAATAGTGACCATTTCCTCCAGTTTTTCCCAAAGTCACCTGCTTTGAATCACAGATGAAAAGTTATTTTCTCCATTGTGTAGATCTCTTCCATAATGTCCATCCAATGTCTTAATTTCGGTGCATTGCTTTTTAACCAATTCCTAGTAATGGCCTTCTTATTGACCATAGACATTATTTTAGAGGTACTGGTCTTCTTTCCTAATTAGTCCTGGGATCAGATGCATATACAAAACCTGGGGGTCCTTGGGAACCTTGTAATTTAAAATGTCCTTCATACATCTGATAATGTCATCCCAGAAAGATTGTAGCTTGACAGATGTCCAGAATATGTGACTGTGATTGGCAGACAGACGGATTGGAATACGGTGTTGTATTCCAATCTGTTTATTTTTGATTTGAGGCGTGGTGAGCAAATGTGTCAAATTTTTCCAACCAAATATTCTCCAGCATTTGGAAGTTGTAGAGCTGTGTGTGTTGTACTTTGCAGAGTGAATGCCAATCACACTCCAAAATTTCAGTCTGTAATTCTTCTTCCCATTTACAGTAAGTGTTATACAGCGGGGAATATAAGTATTGAACATGTCAACATTTTTCTCATGAAACCTATTTCTGATGGAGCCACTGACCTGAGATTTTCACCAGATGTCAGTAACAACCCAAGTAATCATACATACAAAAAAAATCAAGGCAACTGTGTTCACAAAACAAGTTGTATTGAATAAAGTGGAATGACACAGGGAATAAGTATTGAACACACTTGGCGAAATTAACCAAGTGCTGATGACACGATTTTGACTGCATCTAATTTTGCAAACACATAATACAATATGACAAAATAGGTGGGTCTGTGCAGTTCTAAGTCAAACAGGCTTGTTTTCACGCGAATATCCAACGTTTCCAAGAGCGCTGCGGCACCAATTGTGTCAGTGGCTGGAAAACCCCCTGGCCATGTTGTGATGTCAGCGGGAGAGCACAGCAGTTGACTGCCCATTCTACATGCATGATGGAAGCGGTTGAAAACATTGATGATGGTTCCAGCACATGTAGTCTGGAATTGGTTTGTATTGTCCAATCTTCAGATGATTATAGTTCAGAAGAATGGAATGATAATGAAGAATCTGGGGGCATCAGACCTTATAGGTTTGAGCCGTACCAAGCGGACATCATGCCTAGCGAGTCAGACTCAGACAGTGACGGTGGTGAGGCAAACATGCCCAGCGCAGCAGCAGCGACAAACACACGGCAGGGGAACACCAAGTGGTATGCTTTTGTTACAGATATTGCAACAAATTATTTGTTCATAAATATAATTTATTTAAACTCAATTTTTCAATAAAATCATAGCAGTGTATTTATAATAAAATTGAAACATCTACCTGATACTGCCAGCGCCCCCCCCCCCCCAAAAAAAATAAAAAAAATAAAAAGATACTATTTTTTATTTTTGCAAGTGCCAGTGTGGTCTGTGTATGAGCATGACAACAGAGGAGGAGAGTATTTGCTGTCAGGAGCAGGACAAGGTGAAGCAGAAAATTCCAGACGGTGCTATAAAGTGTATCACTGGTCATCACAACTTCTCTGCGGTGTGTCTGAATGAAGATGTGTTGGAAGTGGCCTACTTCACCTATAAACATTATGTGAATGTGGATTATGGAAACAATTGGAAGCGATATACAGCTGACAGACAGTTCATCCAATGGTGCTACCACTACCTTGGTGAGAAAGTCCGAGTGCCAATACCTGCCTGTGTCGTTCACAAGATCAGAGAGACCTTTCCAATACAAGAGGGACAATATGTTGGTTTTACTTACACTGACTAACTACCTTTATGTTTTCATAGTATTGTTTTTCATTCAATACATGTTTGTCTGACCACAACTGTTGTCAATTTTTACAAGAAAATAAAATTACAAAATGTTTATAGTGTGATACCTGAAAATCTCATAACTGTTGTCATCTTTGGGACATTGCATGCAATCCTGTATCAATCCTGGGTATTTGAACAAGAGATAGATTTTTTTTTTTTTATTTATTAATTTATTTATTTTTTTGCAAATATAGTATAAATTTTTTTTTTAGTAAATTAGAGCGTACTCATGGCCATAACTTATCATTTTAAAGTTCAATTATCTGTAAAACCCCTTTAGAAATTAAAATTATTCTCTGTGTCACTGATGGCAATATCCCTAAAAATAGTGTATTCCCTATTATTTATGTCTCATTAAAAATACAGTTTTGTTTGTTATCATTGTTTATTAACTGCTTTTGTCTTGTATCAACTGGCATGTGATTTTCAACAATAATAAAAAAAGCAATAGAAGCAACTGATAGTCCTCATTTTTTCTAGAGTTTGGTCACAAGAAAAACAATACTCATAACTGGTATAGAACACATGTACTATTCCTATCAAAAATATTAAATTAATTATTATAACAGGAAAAAGTCCAAATTAGTGGCAATGAATACAATATAGTCAGTTGGTGTCACGAACTGAGCCTGTGTTATCCTTTAGACTCGGTTCTGACTGTTCTCTGTGGCTCAGGCATCGGATTTATTATGTATTATCTTTTGAGTTCTTGTTGTTTTTATGTCTGTGTTCCTTTTCTTTTCCATGCCTGTAGCCGCCGGTCTGGCCGGTGGTTGTTGGGCAGCCGTTTTGACGCGCTTTCAGGTGGGCATTGTCCAAGATTCGCCGGTCCGACCATGCCCCCTCTCTCTTTGACAGTCAGCTGTTCATGTTTTGTGTGCATCATCGGCTGTCTTGTCAGCCAGCCAGTATTGCCAACACTATCACGACGTGTTAGCCACTCCACACAGCCGTGGTTCTGTTGTGCCCCTTGAAGCGATGTCAACCCTGGGGTGCAACCGTGGTTAACACGTCTCCTCTCCATGCGTTCGCTGGGCGATGTCAGCCCCGAATGCCAACTGTAAGTGTTTCTGTTTATTTTTGTTAGTCTTCACCTTTTTGGGAACTGTTGTCATCCGTCTTATGTTCAATAAACGTGCTGTGGTGAATCCTGCATGTAAACCCACTTATCCTTCCCCTCCTCCGTGCACTGCGTAAAAGTGCACGAGGATGCTTATGACAGTTGGAGCTGAAGCATGTGATGTGGTCTTTCACGGCCTGCTGTTTATCTAAGCCTGTGACGCAACGCGAAGGCATAGCCGTAAAACTAAAACAAGAAACTGTCTGCTACAAAACTGCTGGCATTCCTGTCAACAAAACCGGCATCCGTTCTCGCGGTGATGTCATTTCTGCCTCCTTCCTCATTCGGTGAGCGGCGCCACAGTCTAGTCAAATTTGGTGGTTTTCTGATGATAACTATGTTATGCAGGCGCGCTTGTAAATGTTATATTGATCATCGACAATGACTTTTGGGTTTATACAACATGCTAAAAAAATGTCAGAATCATGTCATGAGCATTTTAATATTTAGTAGAAAAGACTTTGTTTATAATAACAGCTTCCAGACATCTCCAGTATGGAGAAACTAGGCGCAGGTATTGCTCACGGGTGATTTTAGCCCATTCTTCCACACAAACTGTCAAATCTTGAAAGTTCCGCGGGTGTCTTCTGTGAACTCTGATCTTCAGTTTGTTCCATAGATTTTCAATTAGATTCAGGTCAGGTGACTGACTGGGCCATTCTAGCAGCTTTATTTTCCTTCTCTGGAGTGAGTTGAGAGTTTCTTTGGCTGTGTGTTTGGGATCATTGTCATGCTGAAATGTCCACCCTCATTTCATCTTCAGCATCTTGGCAGATGGCAACAGATTCTTATCAAGGATGTCTCTGTACATTTGTCCATTCATCTTTCCTTCAATTATATGAAGTCTGCCTGTACCATGTGCTGAAAACGATCCCCACACCATGATGGGATGTGCAGTGCCATTTCTCCTCCAAATATGCTGTGTGTTGTGATATCCACAAAGTTCAGTTTTGATATCATCTGATCAAACTATATTCTCCCATTATTTTTACTGGCTTGCCCAAATGTTGTGCAGCAAACTTTAAACAAGCTTCAACATGTTTTTTCTTCAGCAATGGAGCCTTGTGAGGTGAGTGGGCATAGAGCCCATGTTGGTTGAGTGCATTACTTGTTGTTTTTCTTTGAAACAACAGTACCTGCTAACTCCAGGTCTTTCAGGAGCTCTCGATGAGGGGTCTTTAGCTTTTGGATAACTCTTTTGACTCCTCTGTCAGAAATCTTGCGAGAAGCTCCTGATCATGGTCGGTTTATGGTAAAATGATGTTCATTCCACTTCGAAATGATGGCTCCAACAGTGCTCACTGGAGCATTCAGCAGTTTAGAAATGCACCTATAACCAGTGCCATTATTACCTCCGCCAGGCCAAAAGGCCAGGAGGAGGTAATGTTTTTGCCGGGGTTTGTCTGTGTGTTTGTCTGTTTGTCTGTCTGTTTGTCTGTTGGTTAGCAAGATAACTCAAAAACTTTTGGATGGATTTCAATGAAACTTTCAGGCGTTGTTGGAAATGGTACAAGGAAGAACTGATTAAATTTTGGGGATGATCCGCATCACCGTCTGCATACAGGAATTTTTTAAAGTATTTTTCCACACTGTGACATACGGCCATTTTCAACATGTGCGCAGGCGCAATGGAGGGCGCTGGGCGTCGTGTCTGACCAACACAAACTCCGCCTTCTTCAACGTTTTAGCCACAAAAGCATGCGGAAAACACTGGTGGCCAGGGCCCCCCAGCGTGCCTGTGCCAGCCATAGGCGCTGCGCACATTGCGCTGGTCGTCGTGTCTGACCAACACAAACTCCGCGTTCTTCAACGTTTTAGGCACAAAAGCACACGGAAAACACTGCTGGCCTGGGCCCGCCAGCGTGCCTGTTTTTGCGCCACGCTGCAAAACCTGACACGGCCACCTGTCCGCCGCCCGATTATTTGCCACAAATTCCCCGCCCAGCTATAGGCGCTGCGTAAAAACGACCTCTCTGCCGGGGAAGACTCTAAATTCTGTTTTGCCGCGGAGCGCAACCCCAATATAATATAAAACCCACGGCAACCTGTCTAACCAATCTGCATCTGTCAGTGGAGGAGATGGACACACCAACACTTCAGTTTATTACCTCCGCCAAGGAGGCAATGCTTTTACAACCGTAAAACGGGGCTATAAGGGACGGCGGGGTAATATGGGACACTTTTCTAAATGTAATTCTGCTTTTTTAATTTTGCTTCCGCCTACATTTGATGAAGGATTCATGGATATTTGACAATAACAACACAACTCAGCGTCCTGCTCAAAATAAAAAAAGCAGAATTACATTTAAAACATTTCCCAGAAAAGTGTCCCTTATTAACCCGCTGTCCCTTATAGCCCCGTTTTACACTACTGAACCACTAATCCTATCACTATCACATTAATTGTCATTCATTAATTGTCTGTTTATTGCACTGTCCATGTCAAATAAACAAATAATCATTGTGAATCCAATTGCTAGTCATATCTTTTCATGCTCAGGGAATCTGAAAACGTACACACAAACACTGTATGGGGGGAACTGTGCCGCTTGGCGGAGGTCTGCGCTCTCCAAGTGCTTTTCTAGTTATGTTTTGCAACAATAAGGTTGTGAAGGTCTAGAGAGAGCTCTTTGCTTCTACCCATCATGAGTTCTTTGTGGTGTAGCAATCTGGTGTTCACAGACGTTTTTAAAGGCTATCAGTCAGGACTTAACCGGCTGAAATTAATTTGCACTGAAGGGGGATAGGATGGCTTCTTAAATTCTGATGGATTTCAGCTGATTTCTTGGCTTTCTATGCCTTTTTGCACCTTTTTTTCTTCATGTGTTCAATACTTATTCCCTGTGTCATTCCACTTTATTAAATATAACTTGCTTTGTGAACACAGTTGCCTTGATTTCTTTGTATGGATTACTTGGGTTGTGACTGATATCTGGTGAAAATCTCAGGTCAGTGGCTCCATCAGAAATATGTTTAATGAGAAAAATGTTTGTGTTCAATATTTACTTGCCCCACTGTATATAGTGAAGTATTACCGTTGCACTTCTGTAGGCATGCATACAATTTAGAGACAATTTATGAGGGCATTTGTTTATAGGTCTCCAACAGCATTTTTGCCAACACATTACATTCTGTTGATATATCTGGTTTTATCTGTATCATAAAAATGTCTCAGTTGTAAGTAATAGGTCTAAATTCCATACCTGTCAAGGCATACCTCATGCCTCCCTTATTGGGGGGGCTTTCACACCTGTACTGAGTACTTAAAAACTGTATTTATCAGCAGATGAAAGAAAACTGAAGCAAAAAAAACAAACAAAAACCAAACAAACAACAACAATTGCAACATGAACTATTTCAAACATATTTATTCAAATGTACACTTATATGGACACAATCTTGAGCCATAACTTTTTGGTAATGTGAAAATAATAAACCAAGTAGCACAAAAAAATAAATAAAAAAAATAAAAAATAAATAAATAAAAAAAATAAATGATAATATTAATAATAAATAAATAAAAATAAATTAAAAAAACCCGATATTTTTCAAATTTACATTAGCACAAGGTAGATTGCTTAATTTGAAAGTACACAATAAGAATAATTCTGAATATAGTTCTTAATTGTCAGCTAGATATATACACTTGGAATTAAAGAGTTTTTAATTGTCAGCTCTGTTACACTAATGCACTTGGATGAACTTGAAACAAGAAAATGTTCACTGATGCTGCTTGTTATAGTTCCAAGTAGCAGCCTTTGCTGACTCTAGCATTTCTTTTGAAGGCTTGACCTTGAAGCATGGAGTGTCACAATTCATTTTCACTTGAATGAAAGAAGTCAGAGTTTCTGGGAGCATACTTTTTCTGAAGTCGGTGTGAATTTTCCTGACCATGCTGAAAGCCCTCTCACTGTCAGCATTGCTGTGAGGAAGGCAAAGCAGTGCTGAGTACACTTTGAGGAGCTGGGGGAAGCGGGACCACAATTACCGGGACTTACTACACTTCACTGCTGCAGAAATTGCAGAAGGTCATCAAAAGCAATCATCATGCTGACCAAAGGTGTCCGCTTCCTGCAAGATAATGCCGGGTTCACAACTTACACGTTGCCCAGAGGGAAGCACAGTCCTGCGGCTATTTAATCCTTCCTCACCCCACTTCCCCTCCCTACCTTACACCATTGACTTCCACCTTTTTCCAACAATGAAGTCATTTTTGAAGGGAAAGCCCTTCCAAGACAATGAAATGCTGATTTCCATGGTCAAGTTGTGGCTTCTGGCACAGCCTGCAGACTTCTACAGGTGAGGTCTCCGCAGCTGCATAAAGCGATAGGAGAAATGTGTAACCCTTGGTGGTAACTATGCAGAGAAAGACTAATAAATGTGCCAAGGTTGAGTCTTCTCAGTCCATGGAAGATGACTCAGGGGAAATCTCTTATGAACAGCCCTCATAAATGTGTAACATTTCTATATTTTAGCTAAATTATATAAAATTGAACAGCCTGTTTTTTTAGTGCCATAGCTATCATGGAGCAGCATATGCCCTGCTGAATCTGAACAGCGCTGTCAGTCAAAGATGGTGTTTCCCTATTCTCACCTACTGTAAATCATCACCTTCATTGGGTTTGATCTACTGAAAGCTGAAGTTTGATACTTTATATCCAGTGTGTCTAGGAAGCATGAAGGACTAAAAAGGCGCCGACCTGCACTGTGGGTCTGGCTGTCAGGTACGATCTGATGCAGATGAGCGTATTTTCCCTTCTCGAAGCTTGGACTCTCCCATTCTTTTCGGTGACGTCCAGTCCCTCAATTTCCCTTTTCTTCAAGCTTTGTTTTCTTCGCCGGCGGCGCGCTGCATGAAGCCATTTTGAAAATCGCAAAAAGACTGCTTAGGTGCGCTCAGTTTCGCCAGGCATCGAATTACTGTTCAGTTGATTTTAGGTTCTCTCAATAATTTTTTTTTCACTGTATATTTTTCTTTTTGACGTACAGAAATGGCAATACGCCCGTATTTGCTAAAATTGCATTTTCCCCGTATTAAAATACGATGAAACCGTATCACTTGACGGGTATGAAATTCGTTTTTGACTTTTTCAAAAGACTTAAAAACATTCCCTTCTGTCAATGTGTATATGGCCATAATGTCATTTTCTGTCCATTTTGTAAAAGTTGAGTCAGTTTGTCCTAGTCTGAAAAATTTTGTCTGCGAAGGCCATAGTAATAGTCTTCAGTCTCCTTACAGTTTATATTTTGTCACTATGTCTGTCCATGTTTTGAGTGTTTTAGTAACTGATATTGTCATTTTCCTGGTACCTGTTGAATTTGTCTCCTAATCTGGCCTATGGTGGGCATCTGTTTTGGGTGACCTCAATATTCTTCCATTTGGCATAGTATTCTGAAGAGCACCAACATACCATGTATTTTAACTGAGTAGCATAAAAATATTTGCTTAAATTGGGCATTGCTCGGCCTCCTGTCCTTTTTTTGAATTAAAGCGTTTTGAATTTGACTCTGGGTCTTTTGCCTGCCCAAATGACCCTAGACATCTGCTTATTCCATGCAATAAATTGGGAGTCTGGGATTCAGACAGGCAGAGATAGGAATAGATAAAGCAGTCTCAGAAGTATATTCATTTTTATTGCCTCAAATTCTTAGCTGAATTTATATCCCGTTTTCCTATAAATGTCTCTCAAATGGACCCCTGTCTCTCCTGTCTACCTCTCTCATATCAGTGGTCTCCTAATAGCCATGGTGGTCAGTATGCTGTTCCTTCTGCTGTTGAGGTTCATTGCTCCAGTCATGGTGTGGGTCCTCATTATTGGAGTCCTGGGAGCCGGTGCTTATGGTAAACACTTACGTTAATAGTTTTGTGAGAGGACACTGTAATTTTATTGTATTTTTTTTTTTTATTGGATTGTCTGAAAACCCCTCCATGGAAAGTCACCTTATCATGGTGGAGGGGCTTGAGTGCCCGAATGATCCCAGAAGCTATGTTGTCGGGGGCAGCTTGCCCCTGATAGAGTCTCCCAAGGCAAATTGGTCCTGGGTGAAGGGCCAGACAAAGAGCGGACCAGTGGATCTCAATGAAAAAAAAGTTACATCAAGAACTCATTGTACCCAAAGGAAGCACGTGGGTCCACCCTCCAATGGGCTCACCACCTGCAGGAGGGGTCATGGGGATCATGGTGCTATGTTAACCAGGTGGCAGTCCAGTACAATACTTAGACTGCTGCCCATGTGACCCAGATACTCGGATGAGCGGTAGAAGATGGATGAATGGATAGTGTTCTCTGAAGACTGTGTTCACCAAACTGGGTTTTAAATGTCGGCTGTGAAATACATTGGTACCAGAATATAAAGAGGATTTAGTTTATTTTTAACTGCAGAAGTGGAATGTGTTTTTGTGAAATGGTTAATGTGTCATGTGGAGTTTAAAATATTTGTTTATATATGGATCTATATACAGACTAAGGGAGCTTTCATACCTACAGGCTTTAGTTCATTTCAATCGAACTCGAGTTTGTTCTCTCAACCATACTGAGACCGCCTAAAAGAGGTGGTCTCAGTTCAAATCAGTTGGCGAACTCTGGTGTGGTCCTGCAGGTGAGAAAGGGACTGCACTAAAACAGGACCCACGGCAAGTGGTAAAACATTTTATGCCACTGTACATACAGTGGTGTGAAAAAGTGTTTGCCCCCTTCCTGATTTCTCATTTTTTTGTATGTTTGTTACACTTAAATGTTTCAGATCATCAAACAGATTTAAATATTAGACAAAGATAACACAAGTAAACACAAAATCCAGTTTTTAAATGTGTTTATTATTAAGGGCAAAAAGAAATCAAATCCAAACCTGCATGGCCCTGTGTGAAAAAGTGACCCCCCCCCCCCCCCGTTAAAACAAATTAACTGTGGTTTATGACATCTTTGGAAAGCTGAGTTCAATTTCTCTAGCCACACCCAGGCCTGATTACTGCCACACCTGTTCTCAATCAAGAAATCACTTAAATAGGACCTGCCTGACAAAGTGAAGTAGACCAAAAGATCCTGAAAAGCTAGGCATCATGCTGCAATCCAAAAAAAATTCAGGAACAAATGAGAAACAAAGTAATTGAGATCTGTCAGTCTGGCAAGGGTTGTAAAGCCATTTCTAAAGCTTTGGGACTCCAGCAAACCACAGTGAGAGCCATTATCCACAAATGACAAAAACATGGAACAGTGTGAAACTTCCCAGGAGTGGTCGGCCGACCAAAATTACCCCAAGAGAGCAGCGACGACTCATCCAAGAGGTCACAAAAGACCCCACAAGATCCAAAGAACTGCAGGCCTCACTTGCTTCAGTTAAGGCCAGTGTTCATGAGTCCACCATAGAACATAAAGGCTCGTCTCAGTTTTGCCAGAAAACATCTTGATGATTGCCAAGACTTTTGGGAAAATACTCTGTGGACTGACGAGACAAAAGTTAAACTTTTTGGAAGGTGTGTGTCCCATTACATCTGGCATAAAAGTAACACAGCATTTCAGGAAAGGAACATCATACCAACAGTAAACTATAGTGGTGGCAGTGTGATGGTCTGAGGCTGTTTTGCTGCTTCAGGACCTGGAAGGCTTGCCGTGGTAAATGGAACCATAAATTCTGCTGTCTACCAAAAAATTCTGAAGGAGAATGTCCGGCCATCTGTTCGTGACCTCAAGCTGAAGCTCACTTGGGTTCTGCAGCAGGACAATGATCCAAAACACACCAGCAAGTCCACCTCTGAATGGCTTAAGAAAAACAAAATGAAGACTTTGGAGTGGCCTAGTCAAAGTCCTGACCTGAATCCGAATGAGATGCTGTGGTATGACCTTAAAAAGGCGGTTCATGCTTGAAAACCCTCCAATGTGGCTGAATTACAACAATTCTGCAAAGATGAGTGGGCCAAAATTCCTCCACAGTGCTGTAAAAGACTCATTGCCAGTTATCACAGGTGCTTGATTGCAGTTGTTGCTGCTAAGGGTGGCCCAACCAGTTATTAGGTTTAGGGGGCAATCACTTTTTCACGCAGGGCCATGTAGTTTTGGATTTTTTTTCCCTTAATAATAAACACCTTCATTTAATAACTGTATTTTGTGTTTACTTGTGTTATCTTTGGCTAATGTTTAAATTTGTTTGATGATCTGAAACAATTAAGTGTGACAAACATAAAAAAAAATGAGAAATCAGGAAGGGGGCAAACATTTTCTCACACCACTGTACCTGATGGATCTTTGAAAATATCTGTGGCTGAGCATGTCATGGTTCTGGAGGATTACTGAACATTAATGTGTTATTTTCCATCCGTAACCACACTTCATTTTCAAACTGTACAATTTGCCGAAAGTTGTATATACACCTAATGTAATAAATGATAACTAGGGTGATGACAACCAGATTACGGTACGATTTGTATTATTTTCTCCCCAGAAATGCTTACATGCATAGAAATCATCCTACTTCCTGTATTTTCCTTTCCTGTTCTCGCGGCAAAAAAATCTGACCAGTAAGAACAGAGAATGTTCTGATGCAAGTCTTGCAGAATTTAACGTGACTGAATTTGGTCCGTTTGAATTTTTGCCTGTGTGAAAGGGAACCAAACCAAGGAGAAAATGATGCAAAATAACCAAAATAAATGAATTTAGGTGTGAAAGCACCCTTAGTCATTTAGGACTCACAGGGAGCATTGACTGACGGTTTTGACTTTTTTTTGGAAATCGTTAATGTCACATTTAGAAAAAGCCAACTCACCGCTGTCTTTCAGACCAGCCCACTGCTCTATTATTGGCCCGCCTAGCTGGCTGTCATGTATATGGAAGTGGTGCTAAAGGTAGCCTATTAGCCCCTGAGCTATTGTCCCCAAGCTAATACTGGCAACAGGAAGCTCGAATCGAGCGCAGCTTATATTGTTATTTTCTTCAGATCTTAGTCATCCTAATAACCATCCCTATTACCACCTGGTTCACCGGTCTACTGTCAACAATGTGCGTCATGTTGCTTCAGCCCATTTCCCAGTGGTTTCACCGTGGTTCCGCGGCAGGATACCACCAGTCACGGGGAGCTGAGAGCCAGCGGCTCCAGGTAGCATCCCCGGCTTGTGGCAACTGCTTATATCGGCACCCGCGGTGCAGCGCAGGCAGTTGCTGCGTCCTGGGGGTGCTGCCTGGAGCTGCTGGCTCAGCTCCCCCACCACTCTCAGGGCATACTCTCACGGGTAGCGTGGGGGAGCTGCTTCATGACGGGTCATCCCCCGGCTGGCCGTGGGAGAGGAGTGGAGTACTGTGGAGCGAGACATTGCCCTTTGAGATCCTGTGGCTCGGCCACCGGCCTCAGTTTGCGGTGATAGGTGGAGGGTGTGGTGCTGGTGATTTAATGTGGCGTCTCGGTGGGGTTGTTGGGGGGTGGGCCGGGATGACGCGAGATGCACAAACAACTGCGGATCGGTGAACCAGCACTGCTCATCCAAGCTGAAAGGAGCCAGCTAGAAGCTGCTCAGGTAATGGCTAACTGACGTAAGAGGGAGGGCGGAGTTGAACACCTCAAGTCTGTTTCTTTAAAGTGACAGGCTATGAATCAGAGCGTTTGAAGAAAGCCAAGAAAAATAAAAAACAAATTTGCTTCAATAATTAAAAAAATAAAGAAAATGTGAACAAAATTTGTTACAAGCACTTCATTAAGACATGAGTGAGCTGTTAAAATGTGTAAAAAGTGCAGTCAATGACCCCTTTAACTACATGTTCTAATGACATTGACTTCTTGGATTGTTTTTTATTGATGTCTCTTTTCTATGGTAGGTATTTGGCACTGCTACTGGGAGTATGACGGCTACAAAAAACGGTCTGCTAGTATCACTGATGTTGGATTCACCACCAACTTTGATATTTACCTTCAAGTCCAAGAGACGTGGCTGGCTTTCTGTAAGTTTGAACAGTAATGTCATGATGTTTTAGATAGGTAAAGGCTGTTTAAGCCTTACCAAATATTTATTACAATTTGTTTTAATTTATTAATAGACTTAGTTGAATTACTGGAATAGTAGTTTATAGCCACATATCAATTATTATAATTCAAAGGTAAATGTTAAATGGTAAATTGTTTACTATAAATTACTTTTAGACATTTTAACAAAGTTTGAAATCTGCAGAAGAAATGAGAAGTTTATAATGGGGAAAAGTTACAGAATTTTTGCTTTACCTTATCATGTTTGTTGACACATTAATTTCTAAAAATAACTCTGTTGGTATGCAAAAGTGACATTTTTTTTTTTTATAGCTTTCTGAATTATGTTGTAAAACAGCTCCAGTAAAAATGCACATGACCTCAATTTAGGGACAATGACATCATTGTTCTGGGGCAGCTCGGTGGTGCAGTTGTTAGCATTGTGGAAGCACAGCAAGAAGGTCATATGTTTGATCCAACCCTGGCCAGCGGTGACCCTTATGTGTGTAGTTTGCATTTTCTCCTTGAGTCTGTGTGAGTTTTTGCTGAGTACTCCGGTTTCCTCCCACACTCCAAAGACATGCACATTAGATTAAATGGCATCAACTGGGGAAATTGTCCTTTGGTGCAAATGGTTGACCCCAAGTGCAATAGACTGGCGAACTCTCCAGGGTTGAATGAAAATGATGAATGACATTATTATTCTTAGACTTTTTTCTTTTTTGAACTTGAGACACACTCCGTTCTAAAAAAAGATTAATCATATTTTGAAGTGAAGATGCAAATTATCTCAAATTGATAGAAAATGGGATAAATGCATGTAAATAAGTAAATGAAGAATAAAATATATTTTCACAATACCGCCCAATAATGGTGAATAGGAGTTTTTAGTTCACTATGATGGTGTGGTAACCCCTTAGCATTCTTCCCAATTTCCAGCCAATGTGAAATGTTCTGTGGGTGGAAAACTAGAATTTTTAGAGGGGAAGAAAGAAGATCTTTCATTATTCACCATTACACATTGTTGTCTGTCACACAGATAAGGTGAAAATATTGCATGGCCGATTTAGAAAAATTAATCTAAATAATTTTTGTAACTACGATGTAGTGACTCACTGCGTCAAAAAGATTTTTTTTAGGTTCAATAAAACGGCTTCAATTTGCACATGGGCAATGACAATGAAACCTGGAGGGGTGTGATTGGGAGGAACGGCCTGCCCGATCTGAACCAGAGTGGTGTTCAGTTATTGGACTTCTGTGTTAACCACAGTTTGTCCATAACAAACACCATGTTCAAGCATAAGGGTGTCCATATGTGCACCTGGCACCAGGACACCCTAGGTTGCAGGTCGATGATTGATTTTGTTATCATGTCATTAGACCTGCAACCGTATGTCTTGGACACTAGGGTAAAGAGAGGTGCAGAGCTGTCAACCGATCACCACCTGGTGGTGAGTTGGATCTGATGGCAGGGGAGGATGCCATTCAGACCTGGTAGACCCAAACTTCCCACAGAGGAAGCAGGGCTTGTGGACAAGGGGGACAACTCGCTCATCACGGGCTGAGGTCGCCAAGGTGGTTAAAAATCTCTTTGGTGGCCGGGCATCGGGGGTGGACGAGATCCGCCCTGAGTACCTCAAGGCCCTGGATGTGTCATGGTTGACATGCACATTGCATGGAGATCGGGGACAGTGCCTTTGGCATGGCAAACTGGGGTGGTGGTTCCTGTCTTTAAAAAGGGGGACCGGAGTGTGTGCTCCCAAGGGACCGCGCTCCTCAGCTTCCCTGGGAAGGTCTGTGCCAAGGTACTGGAGAGGAGAGTCCGGCTGTTGGTCGAACCTTGGATTTAGGAGGAGCAGTGTGGTTTTCGTCCTGGCTGTGGCACATCGGACCAACTCTTTACCCTCTCGAGAATCCTCGAGGGTTCGTGGGAGTTTGCCCAACCAGTTTGCATGTGTTTTGTGGACTCGGAGAAGGCATTCGACCGCGTCCCTCGTGGTTTTTTGTGGGGGGTGCTTCAGGAGTATGGGGTATCAGGCTTGTTATTACGAGCTATCCAGTCTCTATACGACCGTTGTGAGAGTTTGGTTCGTATTGCCAACACTCGGTCGGACTCATTCCCAGTGAGAGATGGACTCCACCAGGGCTGCCCTTTGTCATCGATCCTGTTCATAATTTTTATGGACAGGATTTCTAGGCGCAGCCAGGGAACGGAGGGTGTCATGCTTGGTGACCACAGGATCTCATCTCTGTTGTTTGCAGATGATATTGTCCTGTTGGCTTCATCCAGCAATGACCTACAGGTCTTACTGGGACGGTTTGCCGCTGAGTGTGAAGTGGCTGGGATGAGAATCAGCACCTCCAAATCCGAGTCCATGGTCCTCAGCCAGAAAAAGGTGGATTGTCCTCTCCAGGTTGGGGACAAGCTCCTGCTCCAAGTAGAGGAGTTTAAGTATCTTGGGGTCTTTTTCATGAGTGAGGGGAGAACATTGTCCTGGAAACATCTTGGTATTCTGTCTGAAGAGTTGGAGCAGGTGGCTGGGGAGAGGGAAGTCTGGGCTTCTCTGCTTGAGCTCCTGCCTCCGCGACCCAGACCCCCGGAAAAGTGGTAGAAGATGGATGGATTGATGGATATGCAAGTCTATATTTGGATGCATGTGTTGAAGTGACTGTGTATACCATACAGGATTGTGTAATGGACTTTCTTCCTTTCTCGCACAACTTTTTTTTTCTCCTTCTGTTCATCAGTGATAATCATATCTGTGACAGAGGCAATCATTCTGCTGACACTCATCTTCTTAAGGAATAGAATCCGCATAGCAATCTCCATCATCCAGGAGTCCAGCAGGTGAGATTTGTCTGACAAGAAAATATTGTCAGCATCATTACCGCATATGAAATTAGCTTATTTATTCATCTTGTGTCAGTGTTTTACTTTAGACATATTTAACTGGATAATTTTGTCTAATTGTATATCATGTAATTCTGTACTGAGCATAATAGTAAGTATTTCTATAAATCTATTTGTAGTATATACTGTACTTTTTTTGTATTATATACTATTATGGGACATATGATCAAAATTTCACTTTTTCAATGCTTTTGGTTATGAATTTGGGTATCTGTAGTGGCTAACAATGCAAAAACTCAGAAAAAAACACAACATTGTCCCTTTGTTAGGTCCCACCTTGATCTCTCTAAGTTCCATTAAATAAGTGGTTCTGATTTGGCTCTGGTTGTGATGTGAGAACCAGAACTCGGTGGAATGATACCACCCCTCCAGGCTTATCTCTACCCACTTAACTGATGGTGGGCATTTCCCCATGATGATTCAAACCCACACCTCTACAATGCTGATAATGAATTACTTTCAAGAAGGGACTGTGGTTTTTATGGCTATTTTCTGTATATTCTATATATCTGCCATCTTTACCTCTGCCAAGGAGGTTATGTTTTTGACGGCATTTGTCTGTTAGCAGGATTACTCAAAAAGTGATGAATGTATTTCAGTGAAAATTTCAGGGAAGGTAGTAAATGGGGCAAGGAGCCAATGATTGGTTTGTGGTGCTGATCTGCATCACTGTCTGGATCCAAGAATTATTTTTTATGAATGATTCTTTTATATATTTTGTGCTTTTCATGTACTTGCCCTTTAAGACGTGCCCGCAGTTACGTGCACAGACACATACCTCCACACCCCAGAAGTGACGCACTCCCCGTGCTAGTTGGAAACAGCAAAGCACTGCAGAAAAAGTAAAACAGCTTTTGAAAGTGTTCTTTTGGTTCACCTTAGATTTTACTGAGGCTTAGGCTTAGCTGCTAAAGGCTTCTGGTTCATTACCTCCACCAAGGATGTAATGTGAACGGTGTGGGAATCATGAAATGATGAGACTGGATGATTTCTCAGTATTGGTTTATTTCCTCTCACGTCCCACAGCTCCTTCTCTCAGTCAGGAAATCAGAGAGTGAGCTGCAGTAAACCACATACATTTATACTACAACATCAAACACAGAATCACATTTGCATTTAATCCCTCCATTGTCCTCTTGGCTCCTCTGTCTGACCCCAGGAGGTCAGACAGTTCTTTCAGGTCCTCTCTCCAGTTCTTCTCACTTCCTCCCAAGTTCGCAAGTGGTCCAGACTCATTGTCCATCTGAGGCGTGATGTCAATACACACTGCGAGCTTAAAGTCCTTTTAAGTTTGGGTCTCTGCAGCGGAATATGTGAGCTACATAATGTTACGCCACATCACTCCCCCCGAAACGCCAAGGAATGGACACAAACCAACATCACCCTAACGGCTATAAACATATGTCACCCCCCCCTTTGCAGGATCTACAGCACAATCTACACGGGTTGATCAAAAACACACATCACTCTGCCCATAGTCTAGGCTTCAACCTCCTCCCGAATCTGCTGTACGCAGGTTTCGCAGCCTGTGTTGTGCTGTCCTGCGGCGCACCTGTGGAATGAGGGGGAGAAAGGTTAATTGTCCCCTGCGGGGGATCCAGGGGCCGTTCCCTGGGAGGTCTGCCGCGTCGCGGTGCCCCCGCCGGTCGTACAGGTTTGTCACGCAACACAAAAGCAGGCTTTAATCTGTCAACATTGATTGTTTCTTTCCTGCCCCCCAAATCTAGCACAAAATATTTCTCCCCAGTTTCCAGCACTCGAAATGGACCATCGTAAGGTGGGCGGAGGCTGTGACGCTGAGCGTCGTGCCTGACAAAAACAAACTCTGCGTTTTGTAAAGCCTTGGGAACAAAAACACGCGGAAAAGTGTGATGAGCGGGGCCTGGGAGCATCTCCGCTCCTGTGCCACTTAGCGGTCCCCGCACCGGGGGGCGCTCTGGTGCCGCATGGGCTGGCAGGAACTCTCCGGGCAGCCTGAGAGGTTGAGTAAAAACTAATTCAGCGGGTGAGGCATCTAAATCCTCTTTGGGTGCCGAACGCAACCCCAATAAAACCCATGGTAGTTTGTTTACCCAATCTGTATCCGTGAGCAACGCTCTGAGGGCTGCCTTCAATGACCTGTGAAAACGCTCGCATAAACCGTTGGCCTGGGGATGATAAGCGGTAGTTCGGTGGGCTGCCACTCCTAAGCCGCTGGCCATTGCTGACCACAGCTCCGACACAAATTGCGGACCCCTATCGGACGTAATATCTGACGGGACTCCGAACCGCGCTACCCAGGCTGTTAAAAAAGCGCGAGCCACCTCTGCCGCTGTGGTCGATTGTAATGGGACCACTTCCAGCCAACGTGTGGTCCGGTCCACCATTGTCAAGAGATGTGTGAACCCTTGCGACGGCGGTAGGGGTCCCACTAGGTCTACATGCACATGATCAAATCTCTTAGCCGGAATGTGGAACGGTTCTAAAGGGGCTTTCGTGTGCCTGTGAACTTTGGCCCGCTGGCAAGACATGCAGGCTTTCGCCCACTCCTTCACGTGCTTGCGCAGGCTCGGCCAAACAAACTTCTCCGCTACCATTTTCACCGAAGCGCGTACTCCCGGGTGCGCTAGGGAGTGCACCGCGTCAAAAACGCGACGGCGCCACGTGGCCGGAACCACCGGGCGTGGTCGCCCGGTGGATACGTCGCAGATAAGAGGGGGTGAACCGGTTTGTAAACTTATGCTCTCCAGTCTTAACCCTGTTGGTCCAGACAGGAGCGCGCGCACGTCCGTGTCTTCGCTTTGCTCCGCTGCCATGGCTGCGTAATCTATCCCCACGTGCACCGGAGCCGCGTGCGCGTCCGCGCTGTTACCTCGCTCCGCGTCTGCGGCATTACAGTCCGCATCCACGTGGACAGGCGCTGTTACCGCTCGTGAGAGGCAGTCCGCTACTACATTAAGTTTACCGGCTACGTGCTGTATATCAGTGGTGAATTCTGAAATTGCGGTCAGCTGCCTCTGCTGTCGACCTGACCAAGGTTCTGAAATTTTGGACATTGCAAAAGTGAGCGGTTTGTGGTCGACAAACGTGGTGAAACACCACCCTTCCAACCAGAACTGAAAATGGCGAATGGCCAGGTGGAGCGCTAGCAGCTCCCTGTCAAACGCGCTGTATTTCCGCTCAGCATCGCGTAGGGACCTGCTGAAAAAAGCGAGTGGCTGCCAAACTCCGGCAACCTGCTGCTCTACAACGGCCCCTATGGCCACATCTGACGCGTCTGTAGTTAGCGCTATTCGGGCCGATGGGTCTGGGTGCGCCAGCAGTGCTGCGTCTGCCAGTGCTTTTTTAACCTCTGTGAATGCGCGCTCCCGCTCTGGGGACCACTCGATCACATTGGAGGGCTTCTGTTTTCTGAGCGCGGCGTACAACGGTTGCATGAGCTGCGCCGCGTGGGGTATGAAACGATTATAAAAATTTACCATTCCTAAAAACTCTTGTAACGCTTTTACCGTTTTTGGCCGGGGAAACTCCGCCACTGCGCGTACTTTGGTCAGCAGAGGGACTGCTCCCTCTGGAGAGACGCTGTGCCCTAAAAAATCGATTTGCGCTGCGCCAAAATGGCACTTGGCCGGGTTGATTATCAACCCATGCGCTCTCAACCTCTGAAAAACTGTCGTGAGGTGTTTTTCGTGTTCCTCCTCGGAGGCGCTGGCTACCAAAATGTCATCTAAGTAGACAAAAACAAAAGGGAGGTCGCGCAACACGGCATCCATCATCCGTTGGAAGGTTTGCGCGGCGCCTTTAAGGCCAAAAGGCATGCGTAAAAACTCGAAAAGCCCGAACGGGGTTATTACCGCTGTCTTGGGAATGTCCTCTGGTCGGACCGGGACCTGATGATAACCGCGGACCAGGTCTATTTTAGAAAAAAGGCGCGCCTTCGCCAAGTGCACCGAAAAATCCTGGATATGCGGAATTGGGTAGCGGTCCTGCGCTGTGGCATTGTTTAACCTGCGGTAATCGCCACAAGGTCTCCACGAGCCATCAGCCTTAGGCACCATATGCAGGGGGGAAGCCCAGGCGCTCTTTGAGCGGCGAATTATGCCTAACTTTTCCAGGTTGGCGAACTCCTCACGCGCAATGGAGAGCTTAGCTGCATCCAAGCGCCGAGCCTTCGCAAAAACTGGTGGGCCACTTGTGGTTATAAAGTGCTCTACCCCGTGCTTCGCCACCTTAGCTGAAAATGTGGGAACTGTGAGTGCTGGAAACTGGTTTAGAAGAGTGTGAAACTTACCGCCTGCTGTGGCGACGTTGGTCTGCACTGGAGGCGGGGACACTCGAGCTGCACAAGGGATGGAACAAAAAGAGAGTGCATTAACCAGGCGTCTATTAACCAGATCTACCAACAAGCCATGTGAGCACAAAAAGTCAGCGCCTAACATGTTGAAACTCACCGCCGCTACTATGAAGGTCCATTCATAGGTGCGGCCGTGCAAGGACAGGCGCAGAGTCCTTTCGCCAAAAGTCTTAATAGACGAGCCGTTTGCGGCCGTTGCCCCGTCTCCGCGGGGGCCAGCCACCCGATCCGCATAGGTCGCGGTGATGAAACTCCTCTGTGCTCCGGTGTCAACGAGGAATTGCCGTCCGGAGCTCGCGTCTGTCAGGTACAGCAGCTTGTTCAGTTCACCGAGAGTCGAAGCTGCTAACGACCCCCGGCTCGTGCGTTTTCCTGTTTCTTGAAGCTGCCTGGTGGGATGCATCTGTGTGCCTTCTCTGCGAAGCGTCGATGGTAAAAACAGAGGTCGTCCCCTCCTCTGCTTCGGGACCGCGCCGCTGCCGTTGTTGCTGGGGTTGTTTCTGCTGCCACTGGCTCTCCACCACCCCCGGCCGCTGCGCCGAGGTCTGCTGCTGCCACTGAAGTCTCCTGTTCGTCGCAGGCGTCGAGGAGCCGCTCCGCTTCCATGGCTAGCGTGCGGAAGTCCTGCTGGTTCACACACCTCATGCCGGACAGGAGACCCCTCATGTGTGCTGGGAGGGTCTTCAAGAAGATGTGTTTAAACAAAAACGCATCGTTGTCCGCCCCGATCATCTGCAGCATGTCCTCCATGAGGACGGTCGGCCTGCGTCCTCCTCTGTCGCGCAGGTCCAGAAGTCTCCTGGCCCTCACCTCGGCTGATGGCACAAAACTCCGAATGAGGGCGGCTTTCAGGGCATCGTACTTGCCAGCAGCGGGCGGCTGCTGCACCAGGCTCCGCACACATCGGGCTATGCGGCTGTCGAGTCTTGCAATGACATTATGGAACTTGATGTCATCTGCTGATACTCCGTTGAGCACGAGTCGTGATTCCACGTGTTGGAACCATGAGTGCGGGTCATCTTGCCAGAACTCGGGGAGTTTAATTGAGCTTACGCCCGTGCGGGTGGTCCCCGGTGAATCCGGGCCGGAGAAACGGTCTCCAAGCCTTTCCATATCTCTCACGTGTGGGTCACCAATGTGGGAATCATGAAATGATGAGACTGGATGATTTCTCAGTATTGGTTTATTTCTTCTCACGTCCCACAGCTCCTTCTCTCAGTCAGGAAATCAGAGAGTGAGCTGCAGTAAACTACATACATTTATACCACCACATCAAACACAGAATCACATTTGCATTTAATCCCTCCATTGTCCTCTTGGCTCCTCTGTCTGACCCCAGGAGGTCAGACAATCCTTTCAGGTCCTCTCTCCAGTTCTTCTCACTTCCTCCCAAGTCCGCAGGTGGTCCAGACTCATTGTCCATCTGAGGCGTGATGTCAATACACACCGCGAGCTTAAAGTCCTTTTAAGTTTGGGTCTCTGCAGCGGAATATGTGGGCTACATAATGTTACGCCACAACGGGTTGATTTATTTGTTTGTCCATTTGTTTGTTAGCAGGATTGCGCAAAAACTACCAAACAGATTTTGATTAAATTTTTCTCAGAGTTGACCTTTAGACTACAGATGAACCCATTAGATTTTGGAGGTGATCTGACAGCACATACTTCCGCCAAGGCCCTATGTTCTCACAATGTGTTTGCAGTTTTACACAAAAACTATTGGACAGATTTTGCTGACGTTTTCATTGGAGGTGGCCCTTGGGCTACGGATGAACTTATCAAATTATGGAGGTGACCTATGAGTGCATACCTCTGCCAAGACCCTATCACAATGTATTGACAGACAGATGGGGGTGCAGAGGGACAAACGGTTGGACGGAGGGAGGGAGGGAAGGAGGGACAGAGTGTTGGGGGAGGTATACACTCTCTGTGTGCCCTCTAGTTCTAGCATATTTTTATATATTGTAGCCAGGATAACCTAGTAGATCAGGTCGGTAGTGTTAGCTTATCTGGGCAACCACAGTCAGTTTTGACAGCAAATTTCTACCCCTCTAGACATCCACTGTTGAGGTTGGCTTAGTAGGTCAGGTCACAGAGTTACCTTAGCTGGGTGATTGCAGTTGTTTTTTATGCCAATTTTCTATTTAAGCTAATCACCCCACCCAGATCATCTACCAATACCTGACCACATACAGTATCTCATTCCAAGATGTTATTTTAGCTTATTTTACTATAGTTCATTATACTCTGGTTGGGAAGGCTCATCAACCAGTATCAATTAGCTGCTGTTAGCTGTCAGCCAGGGTTGTTTCTGTGCCTATTATACTCCAGGGACCAGGCATATCCTATCAACTATTCAAACCACTCAAACCTCTCTCCCAGATAATGCTTTATTTGAGCTTTTACATTCTCACAATCAGCCAATTTTATGTTAGTTAAATGGTAAATGGCATTCACTTATATAGCGTTTTTATTCTCATCTCTAGATGACCAAAGCGCTTTACAGATCCTGCTATCCACCCATTCACACACACATTCACACACTGATGGCGGCATCAGATTATGTTTGCTGCCAGAGCTATTAGCTAACCAGCTAACATTAACATCACCCACAGATCTCAGAAATGATGAAAGAGGGAGGGTAGGTTTAACTGTGGCCTATCAACAATTAAAGGTACATGCAATAAAAAACAAAAAAACGGGATGTTCTGAAAAAGGGTGTTTAATCTGGGTGGAAAATGGAACTCCAGTATTTAAACTGATGTATCTTAACCAAAGAATGCCACAAACATTTCATTAGAACCTCTAGGAACTGTGTCAGCATGTGGAAAAAAGGGCATAATATGTCTGCTCTAATGCATCAGTATATCAGGAAAACATTGGTAAGAGCTGTCCTTTTATTGTCTGCATATGGGCACATAAGAGGCTGTTTATTTGTAATGATTTCAGTTGCCTATATTTTCCTAATGTCACATGAATAAAGTAGTAAATTGGTATCAGCATAGAATTTAACAGTTTCACATAAACTTGGCATAACCTCATAATGTTTGTGTTCATATTCTGCAGAGCAATTGGTTATATGATGTCTGCATTGGCGTACCCTCTGGTCACCTTTGTTCTCATCCTGGTGTGTGTTGCTTACTGGGGTGCCACTGCTTTGTATCCTTTAATGATGTGTGTATGTGTTTTTATTAACATTACATAGAAGGCCCTTCCGGTTATGGCTGCCACGTAGGACGGACGTGTCTCGCTCTGCTCTGCTCCTGGAGAAAAAAAATCGGCAAATAACTCTCTCATTTGGGACAGAACGTATCTCAGCATTTGGGCGAGGATATGTCGGCGAAGCCTAAGGCTGGAAAACCAGGAAAAGGAAAAAGCGAGCCGCCGAAACAGTCCAAATTAACGGACTTTCAGGTCTGTGATGCAGCAAACAAAACTCCATATATGGCGGAGGAGGCTGGCAACGGTGCGATGTCTGCGCGGGGAGGCGCAGATGCGCTGATGGCTGCCATGAGTTCAATGAGAGCGGACTTTTCCTCTAGATTTGATGGGATTATGACAGCGTTGGAAGGAATAAGAAAGGAATTGGGTGACTGTGTAGAACGAACGGCGCAGATGGAGCTCCGTCTCGCTAGTGCTGAAGATGACGTCACCCGTCTTCAATTAAAGGTGCGCACTTTGGAAAAAAAAAATAAATCTCTGGAAGATAATATTTTGGATTTGGAATCTCGGTCGAGACAGAATAATTTGAGGCTGGTGGGTCTTCCAGAGGAATCAGAAGGTCGGGACGTATGTTCCTTTCTGGAAAAGTGGATTCCGGAGGTGCTGGGCAGCGAGGAGTTGCAATCAGCAGTGATTCTGGAAAAAGCACATCGTATTGGCCCACGGAGAGATAAGGGACCGCCGAGGACCTTAATTATGAAGTTTCTTAGCAACAGAGACAGGATGAAGATCTTCAACGCTGCACGTGCTAAAGGAGAGATTAAACACCAGGACCAGCAGGTGCGGTTCTACCCAGATTTGGCCACAGGAATCCAGCAATTGAGGAAGCAGTTTGATCCCGTACGTAAGGAGCTGCGCAACCTTGGGATTCGTCATGGTGTAATCTATCCTGCGAGACTGCTGACCACGTATGAGGGCAGAACCCACATCTTCAAGACCCCAGAGGAGGCGCAGGAGTTCATCAAGAAGATCAAAGAAGAAGAAGAGACTGGTGGGAGCTAAGCATGAACAAAATATAAGGTAGAATAATTAAGCATTTGCACAGGCATCTGACTGACTTGAAGTAAATAGTAAGTTTACAAAATATAGATTGTATTATATATGAAAAAAACAAAACAAAAACAAAACAAACAAACAAACAAAAAACTATGATGTACAAAGTTGTTAAAAATTTTGGAGTTAAGTTGGAAAACTACAGAGGAGAGTTAATGTTACGTCATTAAAAGCAGTAGAGTTAGGGTGATTGGGAGGATGAAGAAGGAGTGGCTTAGGCTGTTCCCCGTGGGTGTGGAACGGTCGATGGCTATATCGGGAGACAGAATTTTTCTTTTGATTTTGGGGGGTTTGCCACAAGTGTGGGAAGGGGAAATTTGTTTGTGTGTAGTTTGTAGGATGAATGTTCAACCACTCATGTTTTTGCTTCTCTGTATGAGCATGTTTACACTGCAAGGTAATCCCAAACTCTCTATTGATCATGGACCAAAGTGTTAATCTTAATTTAACTTCATGGAATTGCAGAGGTCTACAAAATTTAAAAAAACTTAAACAAGTTATGAATAAAATAAAGGACATGGGTTCAAGAATTGTGTTTTTACAAGAAACTCATCTGATAGAGGAGGATGTTAAAAGAATTAGGAGTAGATGGCAGGGAAGTGTATTCACCTCTTCATTTTCATCCCGAGCCAGGGGAGTTATGACTCTCATACATAAATCAGTTCCTTTTCAAGTGAAAAATGTAATTGGAGACAAATTTGGAAGATATGTAATCATTCAAGGTTCTTTGCTATTAGAAAATATAAATCTTGTGAACTTATATGGTCCCAATATAGATGATCAGAAGTTCTTTGCTAATTTATTTCTCATCTTATCATCACTTACAGGGCAACATATAATAGCAGGGGATTTTAATTGTACATTGAATCCAGGTGTGGATAGATCAACAGGACTGGATTGTACGCACATTGGATGTAGGATGACTATTAATCATTTTATGAAAGAATTGAGATTGTTAGATATATGGAGAGAAATGAAACCACAAGTTAAAGCCTATTCTTGTTATTCCAGTACCTACAAGACATTCTCACGTATTGATTATTTTTTGATTTCCACAGAATTAAGGTCCAAGATTCAAAACTGCTTTTATGATAACATCGTGATCTCTGATCATGCACCCTGCTGTCTAATATATGTAGATAAAAAATTGACAAAGGAATCAGGCAGATGGCAATTTCAGCATAAATGGCTTCAGGATGAGGAATTTGTCAAGTATATAGAAAAACAGATAGACGAGTTCTTTGACATCAATACTACACAAACATCAGCATGTGTAAAGTGGGAGGCTTTCAAAGCTTTTATTAGGGGACATATTATTAGTTATACAGGATCAAAATCTAAGAAGACTCGAGAGGAGAGAGCTAAATTGGAACATAAAATAAAAAGTCTTCAGGAAAAAGTGTATGCAGGAAGAGATCCAAGGTTGGAGAATGAATTACTGATTTTGAGAGCTGAATACGACAAAAAATCAGCGAATAGAGCTGCCTCGAGTCTTCTAAGATTGAAACAATCTTTTTATGAACAAGGTGAAAAATCAGGAAAATTATTAGCATGGCAGATTAAACAATTGGAAATTAAAACACCAATAACCAGTATTATAAGTAATGGACAGGTAGTTATAGATCCTTTAGAAATTAATAGAGCCTTTAGAGATTACTATGAAAAATTATATGATACCAAAAATGAACCTGATTTAACAAAACTAAATGGGTTTTTGAACAAACTATCTATACCGTGTATTCCAAATGAAAACAGGGAGATATTGGAGTCTAAAATTAGTCAAGAAGAAGTTGGGCTAGCCATTGATAATATGAAATCAGGAAAAAGTGCAGGACCAGATGGTCTTCCAGTTGACCTTTATAAAAAATTTAAGAATAAATTAATAAAACCTTTTTTGGAAATGGTTTTAGAAGCATTTCAAAATAATAATTTACCATCATACATAAATAATGCCTTAATTATACTGCTGCCAAAACCAGGTAAGCCCTCTAATAAATGTGAAAATATGAGACCAATAAGCCTATTAAACGCCGACCTTAAGATAATCTGTAAAATTTTAGCAAGACGAATACAAGAAATTTTACCAAATATTATTAATCGAGATCAAAATGGCTTTATAAAGGGTAGACAAGGCTTCCATAATGTAAGAAGACTATTTAATATTATTTATTTTAATAAAGAAGCACCGGATACAGCTCTCCTATCATTGGACGCCGAAAAGGCCTTTGATAGAGTTGAATGGCTCTTTCTTTTTGAAGTCCTACAAAGGTTTGGACTTGGAAATAATTTCATAAAATGGGTTCAAATAATATACAATAATGCTACAGCAGAAATCCTAACAAATAACAATATTTCAAAACCAATAAAAATCAATAGAGGATGTCGACAAGGCTGTCCACTTTCACCTTTACTGTTTACTATGGCAATTGAACCTTTAGCGATAGCGATACGTTTACATTCACAAATATATGGAATTAAAGTTGGACCAACAGAACATAAAATCTCCCTGTACGCCGATGATATAATTTTGTTTATGTCGAATCTAAAAAAATCAATTCCAACCTTGTTGAATTTAATAAAGAATTTTGGGGAAATATCAGGATATAAAATAAATAAAACTAAATCTTCAATATTAATGCTAAATGAGACCCAGAGAAATTACCCAGCCCCTGAGGTAAATCAATTCAATGTTGTAAATCAGTTTAAATATTTAGGAATCCAAATTGTGCCTAAGCTAGAATCAGTCGCCAGTGTCAACTATGAAGCCTTAATGTCAGATATCAATGAGTTAACTCAGAGATGGATGTCACTACCAATGTCGATGATCGGGAGAATCAATATACTTAAAAGTAATATTTTACCTAAAATACTTTATTTATTTCAATACATTCCCTTATCACCACCTTTAGATCTATTCTCAAGAATAAAAAAAAAGTTAGTGGAATTTATATGGAACAACAGGAGGGCTAGATTACGTTTGTCTTTATTATATTTACCATTTGATCGTGGAGGTCTGAAATGTCCAAATTTTATGTTGTATTATTGGTCGGCACAACTGAGGTCTATGACATATTATTTTTCATCAAATGATCTCCCTCACTGGACTGAAATGAAATCATACAATTTACCTTTACCTCTTCCCATATTCATATACTCAGATTCGGCAAAAAAATTACAAAAACAAGTTAAAAATCCATTTGTAAAGCATATGATCAAAATATGGTGTGAAGCTAAAAACTATTTAAAAGAACCACAGTTATTGTCACAATTTAGTCCAATATGGGGTAATCAATATTTTAAACCAGGGAGAGCGGACGCTGTATTTAAAGTATGGAATTTAAAAGGGATACAAAAGATTCAGGATTTATATTTGCCATGTGCAGACAACATAATGTCTTTTGAAGAGCTGAGGATCAAATTTAATCTCAATAGAACACATTTTTTTAAATATCTTCAACTTAGAAACTTTATTCGATCAAATCAAAATAAAGCTCTCACTCGACCTATTTATTCATCCTTGGAAAAAATGATGATGAAAGATAGTAAAAGAAAGGGTATTATTTCAGAGTTTTATAACTCATTGACACTATCTTCAAGTGAAAATTCACTGAAAAGATTAAACTACTGGAAAGAAGATCTGCAAATTGAAATTTCAGAGGAACAATGGGAATTGGCTTGTACAGAAGCTCAAACCAAATCAATAAATGCACGCCTTAAATTGATACATTTCAAATGGTTAATGCGGATGTATGTTACACAGGAGGAGTTAAATAGATACAACAAAAATATACCAGATACATGCACAAAATGCATGGAAAGTAAAGGAACCCTATTTCATTGTTTATGGGAATGTAGATTAATAAGAATGTTTTGGGAAGAGGTGAGGGTAACAATTGAAAAAATAATCTCAAAACAAATCATATTGAATCCTAAACTGTTTTTGTTGGGTCTGTACCCAGAAAAGCATAATTTTAATAAAAGTGAAAGAACATTCATAGACCTCAGTTTGCTTAATGCCAAAAAATGTATTGCACTATTATGGAAAAAGACTCATAGACCAGATGTGACTCAGTGGTTAAGACAGATGTTAACAAACCTTCCATTAGAAAGAATAACGTATATACTGAAATCAAAGGAAATTGTGTTTGAGAATATATGGAGACCTTTTATTGATTATGTAAAAAATTTAAACATAACTCTTGAAGAAGAAGGTGAATGATGTGTGTGGACCTTGTAAATTCCAAACTGGTGAACATAATATGTATACTTATGTATTGGATTGTCTAGACTAAACAGAGGAGCATTGTTGAAGACTTGATTTTGTTGGTGGTTGTTGGTGTTTTTAGTGCATTTTTTTTTTTTTTTGTAGTACTTTAGTGTTAGTGTTTGATTGTTTGTATCATGTTTGTTAAAAAAAAAAAAAGGTTCAATAAAGATATTGTGGGAAAAAAAAAACATTACATAGAAGGCATTTATCATCAGTTATTCTCCTTAACTGATGTACACAGATATTTGGCCACTTCAGGAGCCCCTGTCTATAAAGTGGTGGCTCTCAACAGTACAGCGAATGGCTGTGAGGGCATCAATGGCACAACGTACTGTAACCCTGAGGTTAGTGGACAGGATGTAGAAAAATTTACAGCTGGCATCGGGAAAGATGTCTGCTGGGATACAGCTCTATTTTAAAATGTGTCCCCTACACAACATGTTCAGACGCACTCCTCACACATTAATTCTTTTGCATTGCTGTCTCCTGTCAGAACTTCAGCTCAACAGCTTACCCCACATGCCCCTCAGCCCACTGTATCTTCATCAAGTACAATGAGGAGGGTCTTTTCCAGAGGAACCTCTTCAATCTGCAGATCTACAATGCAGTGGCTTTTCTCTGGTGTGTTAACTTTGTCATTGCCCTGGGACAGTGTACACTGGCGGGTGCTTTTGCCTCCTACTACTGGGCTTTCAACAAACCAGCTGATATCCCCATGTTCCCTGTGTGTGGCGGCTTTATACGTTCACTCAGGTAAGTTCCCTCAATTTCCTGCAACAGTTGGTGTGTCATTCTCATATTGAGGGTATGCGTATGATGTCACTGAACGGAACTCATGTCAGTTAAAAAATACTGAGTGGCAAAAATGAATGGCAGCATTAGGGTGTATGCAGTAGAACACAAAAAATGCACACAATATTCAGTCACAGCAGTACACGGTGTACCTGCTTGTATTGTGGAGAGCTAATCTTATCATTCTATCTTGGTTAATTGGCAAAAAAAAAAAAAAAAATTAAAGGCTCTGAATCAGTTCTTCACTTACCATGTGCTCCTTGGTCTTTACCCACGCGTCACTACAGTCAAGTGAATAGTGTGGTATTAACAAAAAAGTACTCTGTGCACTGCTGTGACTAAATATTTTGTGTTATTTTTATGTTTTGCCGCATACAAAATAAAGCTGCCACATGTGATTGCCACTCAGTGCTGTGTTGCTATGGTAACTGTCCTATAACTGTCAAGAATTCTGTTCCAATGCATTCCCTCTATAGGGGATGCCCTTTCCATTACATTACAAACACTAAACAGCACTCAAGAAATTAAAATCAGTGACATATTTTTTCAGCAAAGATGGCTGTAGAAGTTGAAGCATTACTTGCTGTGAAACAACAACTTTAAAACCTTATTTTGGGACCAAGACAAAAAAAATTTGACTGATAATTCAATTCATTACAGTCAATTTAGATTCATGCCTCAATATATCTGTTTAAGTAGCTGTCTAGGATGTTAAAAGAAATGCTGACTGGGTCAACTTTATTTATTTAGAAAGGATTTACATAATACTGCATGTGCAAGAGCAGGGGTGTCAAACTAAATCAAACACAGGTCAAAACTAAAAACTAGGGCTAAGTGGGTCAACATTTACTGAAGAACAGACTTTAAAAATTGGCCAGATTATGATAAGTGCCCCAAGACATCTAATAGGATGCTGAACAAGTCAAGCATAGATTAAAAAACAACAGAAAAATCAAGTATTGCTGATCAAGTATTAAAAATGACACCCTGGCATCGTTAATTCTTATGTTTCTCTCTCAGCAGTTTTACAGAATCATTTCCAATGAAAACATTTTCAAGTAATAAAGGGAAATATAAACTTGTGACTTCCAACAGAATCACCAACACGTAAAACTAGAATATTTCAGTTTTCATCGGCAATTGGGAACACATGCCAGTTTTTCCAAACACAAACAGCTTACCTTGTGATTAATAGGAAAAGTGCAAAAAAAGGACTGTTCAGGTTTTCTCTTAATTTGAAAAAAATACGTATTTTCCTTTCATGAAAGCCTGTTTTCTAAATCTACTATTTGGTTATTTTCCGTCCAACTAGTTAATTAACATTGTCTACTATATGTACGCATTAACTGATGAATGTCATGTCAGAGAGGAGGATACACTGTTACAGCTTGACCTAAGACTGGTGCAGAGCATTCTGGGATTTGTAGTATCAGTGTGCACCCAATACACCAGCAGGACAGAATTAGATATTATCTCAAAGATCAGATGTAATTGTGCCTCGGGCCAGATGTGGCTCATGATTCTTGAGTATGACATGTATGATAATGCAGGATTTACTACACGGTTATAATGAACACTTGTGATGCTTTCATCATTTACATGAAGACTAAAAATAGTTGAGACTCGACTGGCTGCAGTTCCCACTTCATCTGCCAGAGGGCTCACTAGACTTATTTGTCAAATACATGATCACATAAGCAGGCAGAAAAACTGTTTAACCTCAGATTCATTCATCACCTCCAATCTCATCTTCACTAAAACAAAGTTCCAGAAATACAGTAATTAAATCAGTATATTTAAAGTTTTTCAAATTCTGTTTATTTAAATGATGTCTGTTTCAGTGATGCCAGGTGTTTTAACTGTCAAGGAAGGTGTCAGTTGTACAACTTTCCTGACAATGTTACTTTCAAGGAATATTTGTCCTGCCAGTTTTCCCTCAGAACTGCACATATCAAAAATATCAGCAACATGCCTGAGTCTCTAAATGGGCTTTAATTCAATTCAATTCAATTCAACTTTATTTATATAGCGCCATTTCACAACAACAGTCATCTCATAGCACTATCAACTGTAGGGAGGACCCCCACAGTTGCAGAAAGACCCCAGCAATCAGGCGATCCCCTGTGAGCAAGCACTTGGCGACGGTGGAGAGGAAAAACTCCCTTTTAACAGGAAGAAACCTCCAGCAGAACCAGGCTCAGGGAGGGGCAGTCATCTGCTGCGACTGGCTGGGGGGTGAGGGGACAGAGAAGAAGAAAAGAACAGACATGTAGAGAGCAAACAGCACGATGGGGACTCAATCTATGGGAGAGAACAAACAAATGTTAATGACCAGCAAAAAAAAAATATTTCATAGAGAGTGAGGAAAGGAGTGAGGCCCAGTGCATTACTGGAGGTCCCCCGGCTGACTAAACCTATTAGCAGCATAACTAAGGGAGGGTTCAGAAACACATGATCCCTCCCTAATTGTAGGCTATATCAAAAAGGTAGGTTTTAGCCCTATTCTTAAAAACAGAGATCGAGTCTGACTCCCGAATCCAGATTGGCAGCTGATTCCACAGGAGAGGAGCTTGATAACTGAAGGCTCTGCCTCCCATTGTACTTTTGGAGATTCTAGGTATTACAAGTAAACCTGCATTTTGGGAGCGTAGTGCTCTGTTAGGATGATACGGTAGTATCAGATCTTTTAAATAAAAAGGAGCCTGATTGTTTAGAGCTTTGTAAGTAAGAAGAAGGATTTTAAACTTAATTCTAAACTCTATGGGAAGCCAATGAAGGGAGGCCAGAACCGGAGAGATATGATCTCTCTTTCTAGTACCTGTTAAAACTCTTGCTGCAGCATTTTGGATCAGCTGAAGACTTTTTAAAGATGTTTTAGGACAGCCTGATAATAAAGAATTACAATAATCTAATCTCGAGCTAACAAAAGCGTGGATCAGTTTCTCAGCATCACTCTGAGACAAGATGCTCCTAATCTTGGCAATATTACGCAAATGATAGAAGGCAGTCTTAGAAACAAATTTAATATGTGAATTGAAGGACAAATCCTGATCAAAAATAACTCCAAGGTTCCTCACAGAGCTATTAAGAGAAAGAGTAACTGCATCCAAACTGAAAGTTTGATTTGGAAAGGAATTTCTAAGGTTTTTTGGACCAACAAGAATGACTTCAGTCTTATCTGAATTTAATAGCAGGAAATTACAAGTCATCCAAACTTTGATTTCCTTAAGACAGGCTTCTAACTTGGCTAATTGATTAGTATCATCTGGCTTCATTGACAGGTATAATTGTGTGTCATCTGCATAACAGTGAAAATGTATACAGTGCTTTCTAATAATGTTACCTAACGGAAGCATATATATACTAATACTGTTGACTTTGTCTGCTTTAATGTGTTAACATAGGTTCTGAAATGTTATTGGAGGAGATGTAAGAATTTGGACATTTTTGACCTCAGTAACTAACCAATATAAACTAAGACTACTCATATTTTGTTTCCTGTCATCCCTAGCCTTTTACTCTTCATTGCTCTGTTATGTCCATTTATTGTCATATGTGCAGGTACCATGTTGGCTCTTTGGCATTTGGTTCTTTGATCCTGACCCTGGTGCAGATTGTGAGGATTATTCTGGAGTACATCGACCACAAAACAAAATGTAAGAATAATAATAACAAACCTCATTTCTCCTTTTTAAAATGTGGTGATGAATTAAGTCACACAGGGATTCAAATGGCTTTGTTGGTCACACAGGACTGCTGAAGATATTATAAATTAAAATTATTTTTACAACTTTTGTGGTGTTTCCATCTCCAGCGTCACAGAACGCCATCGCTCGTTTCATTTTGTGTTGCATGAAATGCTGCCTCTGGTGTCTGGAGAAGTTCATTAAGTTCCTGAACAGGAATGCTTACATCATGGTGAGCACAACGTAACATTTTTGTTACTGTTACTGTTTTTGAAAGAATTAGTACTATCAATATGTATCTAATATTTATTTTAGGTAAAAAAAAAAACAGGTTTTGCTAGTCAGGGGATCTTTTCATGTGGTCTAAAAAAAAAATCACTTAATTTTAGTATCTTACAAACTGTACAGTTACAAAATGGTGTTTAATGTGATTTATTGTATATTAACTGTAGTCCTTATGGCTGTTTTTGTCGTCAGATTGCCATCTACGGAAAAAACTTCTGTGTCTCAGCTAAAAATGCTTTCAAGCTGCTCATGAGAAATATATTAAGGTTTGTGCTATAGAAACATTCCATAACTAAAGTCATGTTTTTGTGTTGTCTGAGTAATGACCTATTACTGATACCCAGTGAACAGTGTGACATTTGGCTAACCACTGTTGTCCTCTTAGGGTTGTGGTGCTTGATAAAGTGACAGACTTGCTTCTGTTCTTTGGAAAACTTTTGGTTGTTGGAGGAGTAGGTAAGAACAGTACCGCTGCATCAGGACAACCAATCAAAATGTTTACTCACTAGTTGCTGGTTTAATGTTAATAATAGGTAAAATATTTGGTATATTTAAATGGTAAATGGCATTCACTTATATAAGATAAGATAAGATAAGCCTTTATTAGTCCCACAATGGGGAAATTCCAGGATTGCAACAGCACAGGGATAGCAACACTCAGAGCAACAATCAGAAGGCAAGAGAAAAAACAAGAGCAGCGAGTATACATATGTACATATAAATATAAATTATATACTGTATATATATATATATAGACACACAGCGCGGAGCATTGTAGCTAGATGGGATAGATATATAAATATATAAACACAGTGCGGAGCATTGTAGCTGGATGGAATATAGTGCTTTTTACTAATTTCTAGATGACCAAAGCGCTTTACAGATTGTGCTATCCACCCATTCATACACACATTCACACACTGATGGCAGTGGAGCTGCCATACACAGGCGCTGGCCCGACCCACCAGGAGCAACTGGGGGTTCAGTGTCTTGCTCAAGGACACTTCAACATGTAGACTGCAGAGAGAGAGCAGGAATCGAACCACTGACCCGCTGATTAGTAGTCGGCCATACTGCACCTACACCTGCACCGCAGCCATCACATCAAAAATTAGGAATGAGCCAATACCACTTTTTCAAGACGATACCGATATTGTGACTTTGAGTATCGGCCGATACGATCCAAACCCGATACTGTCTCTCTTATTTAAAACAACTGCATTCTGTACACATATAAAAACAGAAATCTGAAAGTCAAAGAATATATTACAAATTTGACTCAGTTCAGCAACACTTCTGTTTTTGTTTTTTTTTGTTTTATTTTAAGCTTTGCAACATTGGCAGCATTTCACTGGTCAGCACCATGTAAACATGCATTCTGACATTTTAAGTGCAAGTCTATACAAAACTTTGAAGCTGAGCATTTAAGTGAACATTTAGATGAAATTCAAAGTGCCGCTTTATGCATGAAGTAAAAAACACTGTAGATCTGAAAATAAAGGAATTAACCCTTTAAATTGTATTTTTGTCATCCATTATTATTATTATTATGATAAGTATTCTCCTGGTCCGCAGTTTATTTAGTAGTGTTTATGATAATATTCTCTGTCCATTCGTAGTTTTTAGGTTTGCTCTTATTTTGAAGTCATTCCTGTTCCATTTCATGTTCATGTAGCCTTGCACCCTCTGGGATTAATGAAGTATACAAAATATAAACAAAATACAAAAAAAAAAATTGCTGTTTATGTTTCTGTCACCTACCTCTCATCAGCTGTAAGATTCTCCTCTGAAAGGTATGCTCCAGTCTGGTTTTTACTTTCATTATTTTTAGGTTTCACTTTTAGTGTCCAGCCTCCCGAGCTGGAAAAGCAGCAGCTGCTGCTGCACGACACACGTCTTTCTGCTTGGTTCTTGACAAAATTCAGCATACTCCTTTGCCGTGATACTTTTGCAAGTGTTTTATCAAGTTGGTGGTGTAAAATTGTAAATGCTGGTACCACACAGCAACATACTGGAGACAGGCTCCAGTGAGGTGACACGCGTTGCTGCTGAGAACATGATTGCGCCTTCATTTTAATAATATTAATGTATCGGATCGGTAAATTACTTTTATTCCTTACCGATACCAATCCAGCCATTTTGTCTGGATCAAACCCAATACCGATACGGCGGATCAGATCGGCTCATCCCTATTAAAAATCACATCAACAATCCTGGTGATAACTTCAGAATAATCTTTATTCCTACCAACTGTCACAAAAATTTTTGATTTTTTTTTTCCTGGTTTGGTTTATATTTAACCTTTATTTTCTAAACATTCGACTATAGTCATCAGCTACTGCACTTATCTCATCCATTTGGTACAAACCAGATCAAGGGCTTTGACTGTAAATATGTAGCTCCCAAGAGTAGTGAGCCAGAACTAAATAAATGTAGTTTAAAAAATTATGGGATGAGTTACAAATAGAGAATTGTACAAAGTTAGGCAATTAATTTTTGTGGCTTGATTCACTATAAACCTTTCTTACATTCTCAGACTGTTGTGATGCTTTGATAATCCATCTTTACTGTAAAATCTTTGTCCAGTTCAATCTAAGAAGCACTGAAAGTTCCAGAGTTTATACTGTCGTAGATTAAAAAAGAAAACTTTAAAACACTAACACATTACAGTAGGTTAGGTTAATTGGCATCAACTGGGGATTGGTATGAATGTGAGAGTGAATGGTTGTCTGTCTCTCTGTGTCGGCCCTGCAATGGACTAGTGATCTGTCCAGGGTGTATCCTGCCTCTTACCCAAAGACGCTGGGACAGGCTCCAGTACCCCCTCCCCCGCGACCCAAAAAGGATTAAGCAGGAGAAGATGGATGGATGGATGGACTTTAAAACAGTACATTGTGTAAAAATAAAGATCAGACTGAAAACAATAAAACAAACAGGTGATTCACACTTTGGTGCTTTCAGTAAGAAGGAAAGGATGTCCCCTATTCTAAAAGTTACTATTTTAAAGGGATTTTATTGATATTAATTGAATTCATAAATTAGGTTCACACTGTATATATAACCGTTTTCTCCCCATATGTCTAATTATTATGTGTGAAAATACAGTCATTAAATTCTTCATCTCTTTTCTAGGAGTTTTGTCCTTCTTTTTCTTCTCTGGACGAATTCTGCTACCAGGCAGCACTTTCCGCTCTGAAACACTCAACTACTATTGGATGCCCATTATTGTAAGTTAGGAATCTTTTGTTCTTTTTAGGACTTTTATAAACCTTAAAGCAACACTATGTAAGATTTTCACCTTAAAGTAATGTTTCCAAAATTATTTTGATGGTTTTGTCAAAAGTATTGGCACACCCCTCCAAATGAATGGGCATCAGTGCACAAAACAAGGTCCATAAAGGCATGGATGAGCAACAAGGTTTAGGAGTGTGTTTATGGCAGTTTTCAACCATTCTCCCAGAATCGCATTTGTGAGGTCAGGTACTGATGTTGGATGAGAAAGCTACTCTAATTCATCCCAAAAGTATTCTGTCAGGTTGAGGTCAGGGCTCTGTACGGGCCAGTCAAGTTCTTCCACACCAAACTCACTCATCCATGTCTTTATGGACCTTGCTTTGTGCATTGGTGGCCATTCATTTGGGGGGTTGTCCCAGCACTTTTGGTAATATAGTGTGCATCAACCTCTGACCGAGTGAATGTCACTTCCCCCATCGCCTAAGTGAGCCGACATTGCCTACAACAAGTCTGTTCTTGGAAGGAACACTGAAATGACTACAGCTATGATGACTATGACCTGGGTCTCAATAGCCAATCACAGGGCACAACTGAAGACACCAATAACTAAGCACCCTGTGATTGGCTTTTGGAACTGAGGTCATAGTCACCATAGTTGTAGTCATTTCAGTGTTCCCACCCAGAACAAGAAAGTTACATAGCGCTGCTTTAATGCAGTTTTATCTTGTTGAAATAATTCTGTGTGTGTTGTAGACGGTGGTGTTTGGTAGCTTCCTTATCGCTCACGGATTCTTCAACGTGTATAACATGTGTGTCGATACACTTTTCCTCTGCTTCTGTGAGTATATACAGTTTACTGAGCACTGATATTCACATTTTAACATAAAATTGTTACAGTTAAACACATTTGTTAGCAGATGCAGTACATAAGTAGCTCACTGGTCACTCTGTCTGTCTGTAACAGTGGAGGATCTGGAGCGTAACGATGGCTCCCTCCAAAAACCATATTACATGTCTAAAGACCTCATGAAGATCCTGAACAAATCCAACAAGGCACCAAAAAAGCAGAAAGGCAGTGACTGAAGGTTTTTTCATTTTTATATGTCTTAAAGAAAACTACTGTTGCACATTTTCAACATTTTATTTTAATATCTTAAAAGCACCCCATCTTATCAGAATATGTTTACTGAAATAAATTTGCAAATATTGCACTGCTTATTTTATTATTTGCATATGTTTAGTATTAATGAGTGTACATATGAAAGGACTGAGCATATGATTGTAATTTGAAGTTTTGTGGAAAGGTGACATTCTTTTTATTTTTTCCAGTTTAACCTATTAATATTTCTATTGTGATATTTTAGACTAACAACACTTTAACCAGTTGAACAAATTTGGAAGTTTTTAAGGCAAATCTGATTTCTTATACAGAACCAAATGTTATGGCAGAAAAGTTCTTACAAAATATATATTTTTAAATGTTTGTAAAAAAAATTATAAATGTTATCAACACAAGATTGATTGTATTAATTGTAAAATAAAGCTGTAAATTATAAATGACCAGTAAATCATGTTTTTCCCCTCTGTGTGAGTCAAAATTAGATTTTGAGAGCCAAATGCTAAAGTCAAATCTCATCTGTAAAAAAAAAAAAAAAAAAAGATATTTCAGGTTCAACTAAAAATGATTTGACAGGGTGCAGAAAACAGGATTAGTTTATCTAATTTTCTTGGTTACTGAGGCAAGTAAGTTGTCAGCAAGTTTACTATGAATGGTTTAGAGGACAGAGGTGGATAGTGCTCAAGTAAAATAATGTTACCTCATGGTATTAGTTACTCAAGAGTAATCACAAAAAAAATACTTGAGTAAAGGGCCGTCCACACCAAGCACTAGATTCAAGATTCAAAGATTCAAAAATTTCATTTGTCAATACTACTATAAGTACAGGACATCCATCCATCCATTTTCTACCGCTTTGCTGGAGGTCCGGGTTGCAGAGGCAGCAGCTCAAGCAGAGAAGCCCAGACTTCCCTTTCCCCGGCCACCTGCTCCAGCTCTTCAGAGAGGATACCAAGACATTCCCAGGCCAGCTGGGAGACAGTCTCTCCAGCGTGTCCTGGATCTGCCCCAGGGTCTCCTCCTAGTTGGACGTGCCTGAAACACCTCAAGTGGGAGGCGTCCAGGGGGCATCCTGATCAGATGCCCAAACCACCTCAACTGGCTCCTTTTGATATAGAGGAGCAGCGGGCATAGAGGAGAATTGAAATGCCGTTTCTCTCTCTTCAGTGATGTGCGCAATATAAAAAAAGGAGTAAGGCTGGAAAAACAACAGCAGTCTATGTACAGTAATGCTACCCATAGTGTAAATAACGGCAAAAGATAAAGCCCAGACACCCCATAGTGCAAATAAAGATAAATGATAAAACCCAGCAATCCCATATAGAGAAAAAGTAGAGCAGTAATACTTGTAGTTGCAAGTTGGATGCAGTAGTGTAGGTGCAGACAGTGACAGATTGGACTGCACATGATCACTATTACAATAACTAGACAGCAGCAGGTATGGCATTTGTGCAAATGGTTGCAGTAAGGTGCAGAGACATACAACAGCAGATGTATCACTGTTGGTGTGCCAGTCTTTCTGTGCAAACAGCTGAGGCAGTTATTGTGCGGGTAAGTGTGCTACGGTCCGAGGGGGTGGGGGGCAGAGTTCAGGGTCCTGATGGCCGGATGAACAAAGCTGTTTAGCAGTCTTGTGGAGTGAGCCCGGAAGCTCCAGTACCTTTTCCACAAGGGTAGGGGGCTGAAGAGGGAGTGTGAGGGGTGGGAGGTGTCGCCTGCAATGTTGAAGGCTCTGTGGGTGAGGCGGGTGAGGTAGATGTCCGAGGGGTGGGGGGGCAGAGGGGCACCGATGATCTTGCTGGCAGCTTTCACTGTGCATTGTAGTGTCTTCTGGCAGGAGGCTGTGCAGCTTCCATACCACACCCTAATCCAGCTGGTGAGGATGCTCTCAATGGTGCCCCAGTAGAATGAGCACATAATGTGTGGGGTGGGACTCGTCCTGTCCTCAGTTTGCGGAGGAAATAGAGGTGAGTTTGAGCCTTCTTGGCCAGTGATGTGGTGTTGTTGGCCCACGAGAGGTCCTCAGAGATGTGCATCCCCAGGAACTTGATGCTCCTCACCCTCTCCACAGCTGCTCCATTGATGATCAGCGGGGCATGCTGTGTGTGTCCCCTCCTGAAGTTGAGCACAATCTCCTTGTTTTTTTCCCATGTTCAGGAAGAGGTTATTATCTTTACACCACTGGACCAGCTGGCTTACCTCATTTCTGTAGTTGGCCTCCTCATTGTTTTTTTTTTTTCCACAATATCTTTATTGAACCTTTTTTTTTTAACAAACATGACACAAACAATCAAACACTAACATTAAAGTACTACAAAAAAAAAATGCACTAAAAACACCAACAACCACCAACAAAATGAAGTCTTCAACAGTGCTCCTCTGTTTAGTCTAGACAATCCATTACATAAGTATACATATTATGTTCACCAGTTTGGAATTTACAAGGTCCACACACATCATTCACCTTCTTCTTCAAGAGTTATGTTTAAATTTTTTACATAATCAATAAAAGGTCTCCATATATTCTCAAACACACTTTCCTTTGATTTCAGTATGTATGTTATTCTTTCTAATGGAAGGTTTGTTAACATCTGTCTTAACCACTGAGTCACATCTGGTCTATGAGTCTTTTTCCACAGTAGTGCAATACATTTTTTGGCATTAAGCAAACTGAGGTCTATGAATGTTCTTTCACTTTTATTAAAGTTATACTTTTTTGGGTACAGACCCAACAAAAACAGTTTAGGATTCAGTATGATTTGTTTTGAAATTATTTTTTCAATTGTTACCCTCACCTCTTCCCAAAACATTCTAATTATTCTACATTCCCATAAACAATGAAATAGGGTTCCTTTACTTTCCATGCATTTTGTGCATGTATCTGGTATGTTTTTGTTATATCTATTTAACTCCACCGGTGTAACATACATCCGCATTAACCATTTAAAATGTATCAATTTAAGACGTACATTTATTGATTTGGTTTGAGCTTCTGTACAAGCCAATTCCCATTGTTCCTCTGAAATTTCAGTTTGCAGATCTTCTTTCCAGTAGTTTAATCTTTTCTGTGAGTTTTCACTTGAGGATAGTGTCAATGAGTTATAAAACTCTGAAATAATACCCTTTCTTTTACTGTCTTTCATCAACATTTTTTCCAAGGATGAGTAAATAGGTCGAGTGAGAGCATTATTTTGATTTGATCGAATAAAGTTCCTAAGTTGAAGATATTTAAAAAAATGTGTTCTATTAAGATTAAATTTGATCCTCAGCTCTTCAAAAGACATTATGTTATCTGCACATGACAGATATAAATCTTGAATCTTTTGAATCCCTTTTAAATTCCATACTTTAAATACAGCATCCGCTCTCCCTGGTTTAAAATATTGATTACCCCATATTGGGCTAAATTGTGACAGTAAGTGTGGTTCTTTTAAATAGTTTTTAGTTTCACACCATATTTTGATCATATGCTTTACAAATGGATTTTTAACTTGTTTTTGTAATTTTTTTGCCAAATCTGAGTATATGAATATGGGAAGAGGTAAAGGTAAATTGTATGATTCCATTTCAGTCCAGTGAGGGAGATCATTTGATGAAAAATAATATGTCATAGACCTCAGTTGTGCCGACCAATAATACAACATAAAATTCGGACATTTCAGACCTCCACGATCAAATGGTAAATATAATAAAGACAGACGTAATCTAGCCCTCCTGTTGTTCCATATAAATTCCACTAACTTTTTTTAATTCTTGAGAATAAATCTAAAGGTGGTGGTAAGGGAATGTATTGAAATAAATAAAGTATTTTAGGTAAGATATTACTTTTAAGAATATTGATTCTCCCGATCATCGACATTGGTAGTGACATCCATCTCTGAAGTAACTCATTAATATCTGTCATTAAGGCTTCATAATTGACACTGGCGACTGATTCTAGCTTAGGCACAATTTGGATTCCTAAATATTTAAACTGATTTACAACATTGAATTGATTTACCTCAGGGGCTGGATAATTTCTCTGGGTCTCATTTAGCATTAATATTGAAGATTTAGTTTTATTTATTTTATATCCTGATATTTCCCCAAAATTCTTTATTAAATTCAACAAGGTCGGAATGGATTTTTTAAGATTCGACATAAACAAAATTATATCATCGGCATACAGGGAGATTTTATGTTCTGTTGGTCCAACTTTAATTCCATATATTTGTGACTGTAGACGTATCGCCATCGCTAAAGGTTCAATTGCCATAGTAAACAGTAAAGTTAAAGTGGACAACCTTGTCGACATCCTCTATTGATTTTTATTGATTTTGAAATATTGTTATTTGTTAGGATTTCTGCTGTAGCATTATTATACACTCACCGGCCACTTTATTAGGTACACCATGCTAGTAACGGGTTGGACCCCCTTTTGCCTTCAGAACTGCCTCAATTCTTCGTGGCATAGATTCAACAAGGTGCTGGAAGCATTCCTCAGAGAGTTTGGTCCATATTGACATGATGGCATCACACAGTTGGCGCAGATTTGTCGGCTGCACATCCATGATGCGAATCTCCCGTTCCACCACATCCCAAAGATGCTCTATTGGATTGAGATCTGGTGACTGTGGAGGCCATTTGAGTACAGTGAACTCATTGTCATGTTCAAGAAACCAGTCTGAGATGATTCCAGCTTTATGACATGGCGCATTGTCCTGCTGAAAGTAGCCATCAGAAGTTGGGTACATTGTGGTCATAAAGGGATGGACATGGTCAGCAACAATACTCAGGTAGGCTGTAGCGTTGCAACAATGCTCAATTGGTACCAAGGGGCCCAAAGAGTGCCAAGAAAATATTCCCCACACCATTACACCACCACCACCACCAGCCTGAACCATTGATACAAGGCAGGATGGATCCATGCTTTCATGTTGTTGACGCCAAATTCTGACCCTACCATCCGAATGTCGCAGCAGAAATCGAGACTCATCAGACCAGGCAACGTTTTTCCAATCTTCTATTGTCCAATTTCGATGAGCTTGTGCAAATTGTAGCCTCAGTTTCCTGTTCTTAGCTGAAAGGAGTGGCACCCGGCGTGGTCTTCTGCTGCTGTAGCCCATCTGCCTCAAAGTTCGACGTACTGTGCGTTCAGAGATGCTCTTCTGCCTACCTTGGTTGTAACGGGTGGTTATTTGAGTCACTGTTGCCTTTCTATCAGCTCGAACCAGTCTGGCCATTCTCCTCTGACCTCTGGCATCAACAAGGCATTTCCGCCCACAGAACTGCCGCTCACTGGATATTTTTTCTTTTTCGGACCATTCTCTGTAAACCCTAGAGATGGTTGTGCGTGAAAATCCCAGTAGATCAGCAGTTTCTGAAATACTCAGACCAGCCCTTCTGGCACCAACAACCATGCCACGTTCAAAGTCACTCAAATCACCTTTCTTCCCCATACTGATGCTCGGTTTGAACTGCAGGAGATTGTCTTGACCATGTCTACATGCCTAAATGCACTGAGTTGCCGCCATGTGATTGGCTGATTAGAAATTAAGTGTTAACGAGCAGTTGGACAGGTGTACCTAATAAAGTGGCCGGTGAGTGTATATTATTTGAACCCATTTTATGAAATTATTTCCAAGTCCAAACCTTTGTAAGACTTCAAAAAGAAAGGGCCATTCAACTCTATCAAAGGCCTTTTCGGCATCCAGTGATAAGAGAGCTGTATCCGGTGCTTCTTTATTAGAATAAATAATATTAAATAGTCTTCTTACATTATGGAAGCCTTGTCTTCCCTTTATAAAGCCATTCTGATCTCGATTAATAATATTTGGTAAAATTTCTTGTATTCGTCTTGCTAAAATTTTACAGATTATCTTAAGGTCGGCATTTAATAGGCTTATTGGTCTCATATTTTCACATTTATTAGAGGGCTTACCTGGTTTTGGCAACAGTATAATTAAGGCATTATTCATGTATGATGGTAAATTACTATTTTGAAATGCTTCTAAAACCATTTCCAAAAAAGGTTTTATTAATTTATTCTTAAATTTTTTATAAAGGTCAACTGGAAGACCATCTGGTCCTGCACTTTTTCCTGATTTCATATTATCAATGGCTAGTCCAACTTCTTCTTGACTAATTTTAGACTCCAGTATCTCCCTATTTTCATTTGGAATACACGGTATAAATAGTTCGTTCAAAAACCCATGTAGTTTTGTTAAGTCAGATTCATTTTTGGTATCATATAATTTTTCATAGTAATCTCTAAAGGCTCTATTAATTTCTAAAGGATCTATAACTACCTGTCCATTACTTATAATACTGGTAATTGGTGTTTTAAATTCTAATTGTTTAATCTGCCATGCCAATAACTTTCCTGATTTTTCACCTTGTTCATAAAAAGATTGTTTCAATCTTAGAAGACTCGAGGCAGCTCTATTCGCTGATTTTTTGTCATATTCAGCTCTCAAAATCAGTAATTCGTTCTCCAACCTTGGATCACTTCCTGCATACACTCTTTCTTGAAGAATTTTTATTTTATGTTCCAATTGGACTCTCTCCTCTCGAGTCTTCTTAGATTTTGAACCTGTATAACTAATAATATGTCCCCTAATAAAAGCTTTGAAAGCCTCCCACTTTACACATGCTGATGTTTGTATAGTATTGATGTCAAAGAACTCATCTATCTGTTTTTCTATGTATTTAACAAATTCCTCATCCTGAAGCCATTTATGCTGAAATTGCCATCTACCTGGTTCCTTTGTCAATTTCTTATCTACATACATTAGACAGCAGGGTGCATGATCAGAGATCACGATGTTATCATAAAAACAGTTTTGTCTTGTAGGTATTGGAATAACAAGAGTAGGCTTTAACTTGTGGTTTCATTTCTCTCCATATATCTAGCAATTTCAATTCTTTCATAAAATGATTAATGGTCATCCTACATCCATTGTGCGTACAGTCCAGCCCTGTTGATCTATCTATACTGGGATTCAATGTACAATTAAAATCCCCTGCTATTATATGTTGCCCTGTAAGTGATGATAAGATAAGAAATAAATTAGCAAAGAACTTTTGATCATCTATATTGGGACCATATAAGTTCACCAAATTTATATTTTCTAATAGCAAAGATCCTTGAATGATTACATATCTTCCAAATTTGTCTCCAATTACATTTTTCACTTGAAATGGGACTGATTTATGTATGAGAGTCATAACTCCCCTGGCTCGGGATGAAAATGGTGAGGTGAATACACTTCCTTGCCATCTACTACTAATTCTTTTTACATCCTCCTCTATTAGATGAGTTTCTTGTAAAAACACAATTTTTGAACCCATGTCTTTTATTTTATTCATAACTTGTTTAAGTTTTTTTAAATTTTGTAGACCTCTGCAATTCCATGAAGTTAAATTAAGATTAACGCTTTGGTTTTTGATCAATAAGGAGTTTGGGATTACCTTGCAGTGTAAACATGCTCATACAGAGAAGCAAAAACATGAGTGGTTGAACATTCATCCTACAAACTACACACAAACAAATTCCCCCTTCCCACATTTGTGGCAATCCCCCCAAAATCAAAAGAAAAATTCCGTCTCCCGATATAGCCGTCGACCGCTCCACACCCACGAGGATCAGCCAAAGCCACTCCTTCTTCATCCTCCCAATCACCCTAACTCTACTGCTTTTAATAACGTAACATTAACTCTCTTCTGTAGTTTTCCAATTTAACTCCAAAATTTTATAGCAATTTTGTACTTTTTTTTTAATTTTATTTTTTTTTTGTATGTAATACAATCTATATTTTGTAATCTTGCTATATGCTTCAAATCAGTTAAATGCCTATGTAAATGCTCAAATATTCTACCCTATATTCTGTTCATGCTTAGCTCCCACCAGTCTCTTCCTGGATCTTCTTGATGAGCTCCTGCTCCTCCTCAGGGGTCTTGAAGATGTGTGTTCTGCCCTCATATGTGACCAGAAGTCTTGCAGGGTGAATCACTCCATGACGAATCTCAAGGTTGCGCAGTTCTTTACGAATGGGGTCAAACTGCTTCCTTAATTGTTGGATTCCTGAGGCCAAATCTGGGTAGAACTGCACCTGATGATCTTGGTATTTAATTTCTCCTTTGGCCCTCACCGCGTTGGAGATCGTCATCCTGTCTCTGTAGCTGAGGAACTTCATAATTAGCGTCCTCGGTGCTGCCTTGTTACCTCTCGGTGGGCCGATTCGGTGGGCGCTTTCCAAGACAACTGATGATTTTAGCTCCGCGTTGTTCAGCGCCTCCGGGATCCACCCCTCCAAAAAGGAGCATGAATCACGACCTTCGGCTCCCTCCGGTAGACCCACCAGCCTCAGGTTGTTCCGTCTCGACCGGGATTCCAAGTCCAGAACATTATTTTCCAGACATTTTTTTTTTTTTTCCAAAGTGCGCACCTTTAATTGAAGTCCGCTGATTTCATCCTCCGCACTAGAAACACGAAGCTCCGCCTGCGTCACTCGCTCCACGCAGTCACCCAACTCTTTTCTCATTGCATCCAACGCTGCCATAATCCCATCAAGTTTAGCGGAAAAGTCTGCTCTCATTGAGCTAATGGCAGCCAGCACTGCACCTGTGCCGCCATCATCAGCAGTTACCGCACCACCGCTAGTTTCATCCGCCATATCCGCAGCTTTCCCTGCTGCGCCACAGACTTGAAAGTCCGTTAATTTGGACTGCTTCGGCGATTCAATTTTCCCCCCTCCTGATTTCCCAGCCTTAGTCTTCACCGGCATATCCTCACCCAAACGCTGGGAAAAGTTCTGTTCCGAATGAGAGAGTTATTTGCCGAATCTTTATCTCCAGGAGCAGAGCAGAGTGATACGTGTCCTTCTAGGTGGCCGCCATAACCGGAAGTCGGCCTCCTCATTGTTGGTGAAGAGGCCCACCACTGTCATGTCGTCCGCAAACTTGATGATGTGGTTGGTGTTGTAGGCTGGTATGCAGTCATGGGTCAGCAGGGTGAAGAGCAGCAGGCTGAGCACGCACCCTTGTGGGGCCCCTGTGCTTAGTGTGATGGTCTTGGAGGTGTTGCTGCCAACCCACACATTCTGTGTCCTCCCTGTGAGAAAGTCCAGCACCCAGTTACAGAGAGAGGTTTTGAGTCCCAAGTGTCTGAATTTTTGTATTAGGTGCTGGGGGATGATTGTTTTGAATGCTGAAGTCCAAGAACAGCATTCGCATATAGGAGTTCTTTGAGTCCAGGTACTGTAGGTGAGGGCTGGATGGAGAGCAGCAGAGATAGCGTCTTCTGTGGATCTGTTTGACCTGTATGCAAACTGAGATGGATTGTAGGAGGGAGAATGAACTTGATGTTCTACATGACCAGGCACTCGAAGCACTTAATTATGATGGGGGTCAGTGCTACAGGCTGGTAATCGTTGTAGCTGGATGGAAGCACTATAAAGATAATTATAAAATTATAGTTTCAAAAATCGTTCTAAGTCAACACTGCCATCCACTTAAGTTAGAATGATTTTTAAAACTTTTTTTTTTATAGTTATAGTCATGGGTGAGGCTAGCCCTAAACTGAGACTCGGCACCCCCAGAAATTGGGAGTAAGAAAAGTCATTATTTTAAAATTTGTTTGTCTTTGACAATAATGAAATAATATCTGAAGATAGTCAGTAGTTTGTGGTTTAAAATTTTTAAGAATAAAAATGAAAACCCACCTGCCTCGCAAATGGTATAATCCTCTTCTCACACACTCTCTCCTCCTGTTCTACTCTGCAGCCAGAGTCTCACTCACACACATGCACAGGTGGATCCAGTAAGTAGCTCAAAGATTGTTTCACACTGCTTTATTTTTATTCGTCATTACTAACTCTAGAATTACTACTCGTCCTCATTTTACTGCACCAAACCACAGATTACTTCTCATATTGTTAGCAAGGGGCCATGCACACAATGGCGTTTTTTTTTTTTTCCACAATATCTTTATTGAACCTTTTTTTTTTTTTTTAACAAACATGATACAAACAATCAAACACTAACACTAAAGTACTACAAAAAAAAAAAAAAATGCACTAAAAACACCAACAACCACCAACAAAATCAAGTCTTCAACAATGCTCCTCTGTTTAGTCTAGACAATCCAATACATTAGTATACATATTATGTTCACCAGTTTGGAATTTACAAGGTCCACACACATCATTCACCTTCTTCTTCAAGAGTTATGTTTAAATTTTTTACATAATCAATAAAAGGTCTCCATATATTCTCAAACACAATTTCCTTTGATTTTAGTATATATGTTATTCTTTCTAATGGAAGGTTTGTTAACATCTGTCTTAACCACTGAGTCACATCTGGTCTATGAGTCTTTTTCCATAATAGTGCAATACATTTTTTGGCATTAAGCAAACTGAGGTCTATGAATGTTCTTTCACTTTTATTAAAATTATGCTTTTCTGGGTACAGACCCAACAAAAACAGTTTAGGATTCAATATGATTTGTTTTGAGATTATTTTTTCAATTGTTACCCTCACCTCTTCCCAAAACATTCTTATTAATCTACATTCCCATAAACAATGAAATAGGGTTCCTTTACTTTCCATGCATTTTGTGCATGTATCTGGTATATTTTTGTTTTATCTATTTAACTCCTCCGGTGTAACATACATCCGCATTAACCATTTGAAATGTATCAATTTAAGGCGTGCATTTATTGATTTGGTTTGAGCTTCTGTACAAGCCAATTCCCATTGTTCCTCTGAAATTTCAATTTGCAGATCTTCTTTCCAGTAGTTTAATCTTTTCAGTGAATTTTCACTTGAAGATAGTGTCAGTGAGTTATAAAACTCTGAAATAATACCCTTTCTTTTACTATCTTTCATCATCATTTTTTCCAAGGATGAATAAATAGGTCGAGTGAGAGCTTTATTTTGATTTGATCGAATAAAGTTTCTAAGTTGAAGATATTTTAAAAAATGTGTTCTATTGAGATTAAATTTGATCCTCAGCTCTTCAAAAGACATTATGTTGTCTGCACATGGCAAATATAAATCCTGAATCTTTTGTATCCCTTTTAAATTCCATACTTTAAATACAGCGTCCGCTCTCCCTGGTTTAAAATATTGATTACCCCATATTGGACTAAATTGTGACAATAACTGTGGTTCTTTTAAATAGTTTTTAGCTTCACACCATATTTTGATCATATGCTTTACAAATGGATTTTTAACTTGTTTTTGTAATTTTTTTGCCGAATCTGAGTATATGAATATGGGAAGAGGTAAAGGTAAATTGTATGATTCCATTTCAGTCCAGTGAGGGAGATCATTTGATGAAAAATAATATGTCATAGACCTCAGTTGTGCCGACCAATAATACAACATAAAATTTGGACATTTCAGACCTCCACGATCAAATGGTAAATATAATAAAGACAAACGTAATCTAGCCCTCCTGTTGTTCCATATAAATTCCACTAACTTTTTTTTTATTCTTGAGAATAGATCTAAGGGTGGTGATAAGGGAATGTATTGAAATAAATAAAGTATTTTAGGTAAAATATTACTTTTAAGTATATTGATTCTCCCGATCATCGACATTGGTAGTGACATCCATCTCTGAGTTAACTCATTGATATCTGACATTAAGGCTTCATAGTTGACACTGGCGACTGATTCTAGCTTAGGCATAATTTGGATTCCTAAATATTTAAACTGATTTACAACATTGAATTGATTTACCTCAGGGGCTGGGTAATTTCTCTGGGTCTCATTTAGCATTAATATTGAAGATTTAGTTTTATTTATTTTATATCCTGATATTTCCCCAAAATTCTTTATTAAATTCAACAAGGTTGGAATTGATTTTTTTAGATTCGACATAAACAAAATTATATCATCGGCGTACAGGGAGATTTTATGTTCTGTTGGTCCAACTTTAATTCCATATATTTGTGAATGTAAACGTATCGCTATCGCTAAAGGTTCAATTGCCATAGTAAACAGTAAAGGTGAAAGTGGACAGCCTTGTCGACATCCTCTATTGATTTTTATTGGTTTTGAAATATTGTTATTTGTTAGGATTTCTGCTGTAGCATTATTGTATATTATTTGAACCCATTTTATGAAATTATTTCCAAGTCCAAACCTTTGTAGGACTTCAAAAAGAAAGGGCCATTCAACTCTATCAAAGGCCTTTTCGGCATCCAATGATAGGAGAGCTGTATCCGGTGCTTCTTTATTAAAATAAATAATATTAAATAGTCTTCTTACATTATGGAAGCTTTGTCTACCCTTTATAAAGCCATTCTGATCTCGATTAATAATATTTGGTAAAATTTCTTGTATTCGTCTTGCTAAAATTTTACAGATTATCTTAAGGTCGGCGTTTAATAGGCTTATTGGTCTCATATTTTCACATTTATTAGAGGGCTTACCTGGTTTTGGCAGCAGTATAATTAAGGCATTATTTATGTATGATGGTAAATTATTATTTTGAAATGCTTCTAAAACCATTTCCAAAAAAGGTTTTATTAATTTATTCTTAAATTTTTTATAAAGGTCAACTGGAAGACCATCTGGTCCTGCACTTTTTCCTGATTTCATATTATCAATGGCTAGCCCAACTTCTTCTTGACTAATTTTAGACTCCAATATCTCCCTGTTTTCATTTGGAATACACGGTATAGATAGTTCGTTCAAAAACCCATTTAGTTTTGTTAAATCAGGTTCATTTTTGGTATCATATAATTTTTCATAGTAATCTCTAAAGGCTCTATTAATTTCTAAAGGATCTATAACTACCTGTCCATTACTTATAATACTGGTAATTGGTGTTTTAATTTCCAATTGTTTAATCTGCCATGCTAATAATTTTCCTGATTTTTCACCTTGTTCATAAAAAGATTGTTTCAATCTTAGAAGACTCGAGGCAGCTCTATTCGCTGATTTTTTGTCGTATTCAGCTCTCAAAATCAGTAATTCATTCTCCAACCTTGGGTCACTTCCTGCATACACTTTTTCCTGAAGATTTTTTATTTTATGTTCCAATTTAGCTCTCTCCTCTCGAGTCTTCTTAGATTTTGATCCTGTATAACTAATAATATGTCCCCTAATAAAAGCTTTGAAAGCCTCCCACTTTACACATGCTGATGTTTGTGTAGTATTGATGTCAAAGAACTCGTCTATCTGTTTTTCTATATACTTGACAAATTCCTCATCCTGAAGCCATTTATGCTGAAATTGCCATCTACCTGATTCCTTTGTCAATTTTTTATCTACATATATTAGACAACAGGGTGCATGATCAGAGATCACGATGTTATCATAAAAGCAGTTTTGAATCTTGGACCTTAATTCTGTGGAAATCAAAAAATAATCAATACGTGAGAATGTCTTGTAGGTACTGGAATAACAAGAATAGGCTTTAACTTGTGGTTTCATTTCTCTCCATATATCTAACAATCTCAATTCTTTCATAAAATGATTAATAGTCATCCTACATCCAATGTGCGTACAATCCAGTCCTGTTGATCTATCCACACCTGGATTCAATGTACAATTAAAATCCCCTGCTATTATATGTTGCCCTGTAAGTGATGATAAGATGAGAAATAAATTAGCAAAGAACTTCTGATCATCTATATTGGGACCATATAAGTTCACAAGATTTATATTTTCTAATAGCAAAGAACCTTGAATGATTACATATCTTCCAAATTTGTCTCCAATTACATTTTTCACTTGAAAAGGAACTGATTTATGTATGAGAGTCATAACTCCCCTGGCTCGGGATGAAAATGAAGAGGTGAATACACTTCCCTGCCATCTACTCCTAATTCTTTTAACATCCTCCTCTATCAGATGAGTTTCTTGTAAAAACACAATTCTTGAACCCATGTCCTTTATTTTATTCATAACTTGTTTAAGTTTTTTTAAATTTTGTAGACCTCTGCAATTCCATGAAGTTAAATTAAGGTTAACACTTTGGTCCATGATCAATAGAGAGTTTGGGATTACCTTGCAGTGTAAACATGCTCATACAGAGAAGCAAAAACATGAGTGGTTGAACATTCATCCTACAAACTACACACAAACAAATTTCCCCTTCCCACACTTGTGGCAAACCCCCCAAAATCAAAAGAAAAATTCTGTCTCCCGATATAGCCATCGACCGTTCCACACCCACGGGGAACAGCCTAAGCCACTCCTTCTTCATCCTCCCAATCACCCTAACTCTACTGCTTTTAATGACGTAACATTAACTCTCCTCTGTAGTTTTCCAACTTAACTCCAAAATTTTTAACAACTTTGTACATCATAGTTTTTTTTTTAAATTTTTAACAACTTTGTACATCATAGTTTTTTTTTTTTTTTGTTTGTTTTGTTTTTGTTTTGTTTTTTTAATATATAATACAATCTATATTTTGTAAACTTACTATTTACTTTAAGTCAGTCAGATGCCTGTGCAAATGCTTAATTATTCTACCTTATATTTTGTTCATGCTTAGCTCCCACCAGTCTCTTCTTCTTCTTTGATCTTCTTGATGAACTCCTGCGCCTCCTCTGGGGTCTTGAAGATGTGGGTTCTGCCCTCATACGTGGTCAGCAGTCTCGCAGGATAGATTACACCATGACGAATCCCAAGGTTGCGCAGCTCCTTACGTACGGGATCAAACTGCTTCCTCAATTGCTGGATTCCTGTGGCCAAATCTGGGTAGAACCGCACCTGCTGGTCCTGGTGTTTAATCTCTCCTTTAGCACGTGCAGCGTTGAAGATCTTCATCCTGTCTCTGTTGCTAAGAAACTTCATAATTAAGGTCCTCGGCGGTCCCTTATCTCTCCGTGGGCCAATACGATGTGCTTTTTCCAGAACCACTGCTGATTGCAACTCCTCGCTGCCCAGCACCTCCGGAATCCACTTTTCCAGAAAGGAACATACGTCCCGACCTTCTGATTCCTCTGGAAGACCCACCAGCCTCAAATTATTCTGTCTCGACCGAGATTCCAAATCCAAAATATTATCTTCCAGAGATTTATTTTTTTTTTCCAAAGTGCGCACCTTTAATTGAAGACGGGTGACGTCATCTTCAGCACTAGCGAGACGGAGCTCCATCTGCGCCGTTCGTTCTACACAGTCACCCAATTCCTTTCTTATTCCTTCCAGCGCTGTCATAATCCCATCAAATCTAGAGGAAAAGTCCGCTCTCATTGAACTCATGGCAGCCATCAGCGCATCTGCGCCATTCCCCGCAGAAATCGCACCGCCGCCAGCCTCCTCCGCCATATATGGAGCCTTGTTTGCTGCGTCACAGACCTGAAAGTCCGTTAATTTGGACTGTTTCGGCGGCTCGCTTTTTCCTTTTCCTGGTTTTCCAGCCTTAGGCTTCGCCGACATATCCTCGCCCAAATGCTGGGATACGTTCTGTCCCAAATGAGAGAGTTATTTGCCGATTTTTTTCTCCAGGAGCAGAGCAGAGCGAGACACGTCCGTCCTACGTGGCAGCCATAACCGGAAGTCCACAATGGCGTTTTTACTCCAAACTAGCAATATTCGTTCACAGTTTGGGTGAGGTGTGAAATTGTAGAAATTTGGAAGTCTTCACTTATTTGTGTAGAGAGAGAGAGAGAGAGAGAGGTTTTACTGGCAACTTTTTTCTGCCTCTGTGTGCTCAGATAAAACAGTGATGTTACAGCCCCAATTTACATTTCAGTCAGTCCACACAACAAGGAGCATGTATTTCTCACAGAAATACAAAATTTTGTATTTATATACAAATTTACAACAGATCCAACCTTATAAATAAAATTTATAGTCAAGAAGGATCCCTACATGGATCGTCACCATATCATGGTGGGGGGTTTGCGTGCCCGAGTGATCCCAGGAGCTATGTTGTCCAGGGCAATTTGCCTCTGGTAGGGTCACCCAAGATAAACTGGTCGTGGGTGAAGGGCCAGACCAAGAATGATCCAACAGACTTCCATGATGAATGTAAAAGCAAGGATTCAGTGTACCCTGCCCAGTATGGGGTTACCGGGACCCCACCCTGGAGCCTGGCCTGGGGGAGGGGCTCGATGGCTAGTGCCTGGTGGTCAGGTTTCTGCCCATGGGACCCAGCTGGGCTCAGCCCGAAGGAGTCACATAGGTCTGCCCTCCAGTGGGCTCACCACCTGCAGGAGGGACCATGGGGGTCCGGTGCTATGTGGATCAGGTGGTGGTCGAAGGCAGAGACCTTGGTGGTCTGATCCTGAGTGCCCTAAATTGGCTTTTGGGACGTGGAATGTCACCTCTCTGGTGGGGCAGCACCCTGAGCTGGTGCATGAGGTTGAGAGATACCGGCTAAATATAGTCAGCCTCACCTCAACACATAGCTCTGGTTCCAGAACCAGTCTGGAGAGGGGCTGGAGCTTGGCCTACTCTGGAGTTGCCCTAGGCAAGAGGCAGCGAGCAGGGGTGGGTATTCTGTTATCACCCCACCTTGCTGCCTCTATATTGAAGTTTTCCCTGGTGGACGAAAGGGTTGTTTCCCTGCACCTGGTTGGGAAACAGAACCTTCAGAATACCCACCCTTTTTGGAGTCTCTGACTGTGGTGCTGGAGAGTGCTCCTCTTGGAGACTCCGTTGTCCTACTGGGGGACTTCAGTGCCCACGTGGGGAACAACGGTGAAATCTAGAGGGGTGTGATTGGGAGGAACGGCCTGCCCGATCTGAACCAGAGTGGTGTTCAGTTATTGGACTTCTGTGTCAACTACAGTTTGTCCATAACGAACACCATGTTCAAGCATAAGGGTGTCCATACAGTGCATCTGGAAAATATTCACAGCGCTTCACGTTTTCCACATTTTGCTATGTTACAGCCTTATTCCAAAATGGAATAAATTCATTTTTTTCCTCAAAATTCTACACACAATACCCCATAATGACAACGTGGAAAAAGTTGAGATTTTTGCAAATTTATTTAAAATTAAAAAACTAAGAAATCATATGTACATAAGTATTCACAGCCTTTGCTCAATACTTTGATGCACCTTTGGCAGCAATTATAGCCTCAAGTCTTTTGGAATATGATGCCACAAGCTTGGCACACTTATTTTTGGGCAATTTCACTCATTCCTCTTTGTAGCACCTCTCAAGCTCCATCAGGTTGGATGGGAACCGTTGGTGCACAGCCATTTTCAGATCTCTCCAGAGATGTTCAATTGGATTCAAGTCTGGGCTCTGGCTGGGCCACTCAAAGACATTCACAGAGTTGTCCTGAAGCCACTCTTTTGATATCTTGGCTGTGTGCTTAGGGTTGTTGTCCTGTTGAAAGATGAATCAGTCTGAGGTCAAGAGTGCTTGGGAGCAGGTTTTCATCTTGGATATCTCTGTACATTGCTGCATTCATCTTTCCCTCTATCCTGACTAGTCTCCCAGTTCCTGCTGCTGAAAATCATCCCCACAGCATGATACTGCCACCACCATGCTTCACTGCAGGGATGGTATTGGCCTGGTGATGAGTGGTGGCTGGTTTCCTCCAAACATGACGCCTGGCATTCATGCCAAAGAGTTCAATCTTTGTCTCATCAGACCAGAGAATTTTGTTTCTCATGGTGTGAGAGCTCTTCAGGTGCCTTTTAGCACACTTCAGGCAGGCTGCTATGTGCCTTTTTTTTCCCCCACATTTTTTATTGAACCTTTTTTTTTTTTTTTATACAAACATAGCACACACAGTCAGACACTAACACAAGTAATTTAAAAATTAAAAAGAACAATAACAAAATAAAAGTGTAATAAAAACAACAACAGCCATTAACAAAAACAATGCTCCTCTGTTTAGTCTAGGTAATCTATTACATAAGAATACATAATATACATTCACCAGCTTGGAATTTGCAAGGTCCACACATATCATTCACTTTCTTCTTCAGAAGTTATGTTTAATTTCTTTACATAATCAATGAAAGGTCTACATATATTCTCAAACACATTTTCCTTTGATTTCAGTATATATGTTCTTCTTTCTAGTGGAAGATTTGTTAACATCTGTCTTAACCACTGAGTCACATCTGGTCTATGAGTCTTTTTCCACAGTAGTGCAATACATTTTTTGGCATTAAGCAAACTGAGGTCTATGAATGCTCTTTCACTCTTATTAAAGTTATGTTTTTTCTGGATACAGACCCAACAAAAACAGTTCAGGGTTCAATGTGATTTGTTTTGAAATTATTTTTTCAATTGTTACCCTCACCTCTTCCCAAAACATTCTGATTTTTCTACATTCCCATAAACAGTGAAATAGGGTTCCTTTACTTTCCATACATTTTGTGCATGTATCTGGTATGTTTTTGCCATGTGCCTTTTACTAAGGAGTGGCTTCCGTCTGGCCAGTCTACCATACAGGCCTGATTGGTGGATTGCTGCAGAGATGGTTGTCCTTCTGGAAGGTTCTCCTCTCTCCACAGAGGAACATTGGAGTTCTGACAGAGTGACCATCGGGTTCTTGGTCACCTCCCTGACTAAGGCCCTTCTCCCCCAATTGCTCAGTTTAGACGGCCGGCCAGCTCTCGAAAGAGTCCTGGTGGTTCCGAACTAATTCCATTTACGGATGATGGAGGCCACTGTGCTCATTCGGACCTTCAAAGCAGCAATTTTTCTGTACCCTTCCCCAGATTTCTGCCTTGAGACAATCCTGCCTCAGTGGTCTACAGACAATTCCTTTGACTTCATGCTTGGTTTGTGCTCTGACATGCACTGTGAACTGTGGGACCTTATATAGACAGGTGTGTGCCTTTCCAAATCATGTCCAATCAGCTGAATTTATCACAGGTGGACTCCAATGAAGATGTAGAAACATCTCAAGGATGATCAGTGGAAACAGGATGTACCTGAGCTCAATTTTGAGCATCATGGCAAAGGCTGTGAATACTTATGTACACGTGATTTATTAGTTTATTTTTAATAAATTTGCAAAAATCTCAAAAAAACTTTTTTCACATTGTCATTATGAGGTATTGTGTGTAGAATTTTTTTTTTTTTATTTAAGTTTTTGTAAAGGGTATACAGGTCGTTACAGCAATGCATTGTTTACATTTTCATCACATGTTCCCTTATTTTCTGATATCTGACAACATTGGAAGATTAATTCTTGCATCACCCCTTTTTTTTTTTTTTAAAGTGAAAGAAAAAGTGAAATTAAAGAGAAAAAAAAACAAAAAACAAATAAAAAAACAAACAAACCAGTAAAAAACAAACAAAAAGAAAAAGCAAGTAAATAAAGATAAAAGAGCATCTGAGTAGAGATGGAACAAAGAGCGGAACCATTATTGAAATGGTATTTGTCAAAGATTAGATCTAATGGAAGACACATATGCGGTCCAGGGTTGCCAAAAGTTCATGAACCCATCCATGTCCTGTCTCAGTGCGAATGTCAACTTTTCCATCGAGTAAATGTCTTGGATCACGTTAGTCCAATCTTCAGGTGTAGGACAGTCCTTCAACATCCATTTTTTAGTTAGAGCTTTTTTGCTTGCCAATATTAAAACATTGAATAAGTATTTTTCTCCTCGTCTTTCCAGTGAGTCCGGTAGTAAACCAAATACAAAGTTACAAAAGAAAAGGGAACTGTAATTTTGAATATTTTCCCCAATATTGTCTGTACCTTGGTCCAATATTGGTGGATAACTGGGCATGACCAAAACACATGAAAATGATTTGCAGTCTTTTCACCACACAAGCGCCAACAGTTCAATCCCTTATGGGTAAATTTGTTTTATGCAGGTGTTCTGAAAAATCTTGCCAAGTTTTTCCATCCAAATTCTCTCCACTGCAGGGATGAGGTACTTTTCCATTGCTGTTTATTTAGCTTTTCCCATATTTCCAGTTGTAAAGTGAAATTCCCCTCTTTTTCCCATCTCTCTTTCATATAAGATGTGTTGTCTCCTTTTAAGTCTTGAAGACCTTGGTATATTTTAGAAATGTATCTGATCCCTGGGATCCCTTTATATGCCATTAAGAAGACCTTCAGAACACCTGACTGGGCCCTTTCCAAAACCTCCTTTTTAAGTATATTGTTTATGTGGTGTCTAAGCTGGAAGAACCTGTAAAGGTCTTGATTTATTAGGCCTTGTTTTTTCAAATCTTCAAAACTTCTTAAGATTTGCCCTTTAAAAAAATCGTAATATTTTATCAGCCCTTTCTCCTTCCACTTTTTAAATCTGGTGTCTGTTTTATTAGGAGTAAAGTCCTGATCATAGGCAATCCATTGCAGAAGTCGATAGGGCTCTTTAGTTTGATTCTCTCTGACTATCTTAAACCAAATTTTTAGCGGGGTCTCTATCCACGGGTTAGTGTTATTCAAAAGCTTAGGTAAGGCATTGTTCCCTATTATCGCCTGTAGGGGGATGTCACTTGTTATTTGGCATTCGATCTCCTTCCATTGTGCAGTGTAGACTGGGTTACATATCTCTACTAAAGTTTTAATTTGTGCGGCTTTAAAGTAGTCCCTGATATTTGGCAGCGCGAGCCCACCTTTGTCTTTGTTTAGCTGTAGGGTTCTATATCTGATTCTAGGTCTCTTGCCCTGCCATATGAATCTTGAGATCCTTCTGTCCAGCTCCTGCCATGTTGTTTTGGGAGGTTCTACCGGTATTGTTTGGAAAAGGTATAGAAGACGTGGAAGTATATTCATTTTGACTGCTTCAATTCTTTGTGCAATACCCAAGAATGGTATCATATTCCATCTTGCTAGGTCAGATTTTATTTTTGTCACCAGTGGATCATAGTTTAGTGATATAATTTTGTTGAGTTGTTTCGGGATATTGACCCCCAGATATTTCATAGATTCCGACTCCCAGTTAGTTTTGAGTTTGCTTAGTGAATAATGATTTGGGTCATAGTTGAATGTTAAAACTTGGGTTTTATGCATGTTTAATTTGTACCCCGATAAATCTCCATACTCTGAAAAAACTGAGGTTAGTTCTGGTAAAGAAGTGTTCGGCTGCCCTAGGTATATTAAAATGTCATCAGCAAAGAGTGCTATTTTATGTTCCTTCTGACCAAGTGTAATACCTTGAATTTTTTGGTTTTGTCTTATCCAATGGCTCAGAGGTTCTATGAAGATTGCAAAGAGCAGTGGAGACAGGGGGCAGCCCTGACGACATCCTCTTTCCAGTTCAAAAGATGATGATAAATTACCGTTAATCCTTATTTTAGCTGTTGGTTTTTTATATAATGCCTGTATAGTTCTAATGAAGTTATGAAAATTGAAACTGGATAAGATTCTATATAGAAAAGACCAGTCAACCGAATCGAATGCTTTTTCAGCATCTAATCCCAATATGACTGCATTTAAGTTATATTTTTTTATATGATGAATTATGTGTAAAGTGCGTCGAATGTTGTCTTGTGTCTGTCTTTGTCTTATAAAACCTGTTTGGTCTAAATGAATTAGGTCTGTCAGTATATTTTCTAACCTTTTGGCAAGGATAATGGTAAAAAGCTTATAGTCCTGATTTAGTACACTGATTGGTCTGTAGTTGGAGCACTCTAGTTTATCCTTTTCAGGTTTAGGTATAACTGCAATGACCCCTTCTCTCCAGGAGGGGGGGATTTCCCCTGTGTGGAGGACATAATTAAATGTTTTCAGGAGGAGAGGAGATAGTTGCTGTTTAAAGGTTTTGTACCACTCTGCTGTATAGCCATCAGCTCCTGGGGATTTGTTAGCTTTAAGTTTCATAATTGCTTTTTCCAATTCTTTAGGATGTATTTCTGACAGTAGTGTTTTATTTTGTGACTTCGTAAGTTGGGGAAGGTTTAATGTGTTTAGGAATGCCTCGGATGCGTTTTTATGTTTTTTGTGGGAGTATAAGTTCTTATAGTAATTCTCGAAGCTTTTAAGAATATCCTGAATTCTGAATTTTATTTCCTTTGATACTGGGCCTCTGATTTTGTAGATTGCTCTTTCTGTTTGATGTTTCCTCAATTTATAGGCTAGCAATTTTGCCGATTTACTGCCTGCTTCATAGTATTTTTGTTTCAGAAATGTAAGTTTCTTCTGGATTTCTATTGTGTAGATCTCATTTATTTGGTTTTTAATTTCCTTAATCTTGAGCGAGTCAGTAGAATGAGTGTTGCCTTTGTGTTCTTTTTCTAGGTTCCTAAGTTCTGACTCTAATATGGATAGTTTTTCTTGTCTTAGTTTCTTTTGGGTTGCCAGTTTTGCAATAATCTTTCCTCTTATTACAGCTTTGCATGCATCCCACAGTATTAAAGGGGATACTTCTCCATTATCGTTATCTTCCAAATATCTGAGAATATCTGATTCCAATTCATCTTTCAATGGTCCTTTCAGGACATTTGAATTTAACCTCCAAGAAAATGTATTATTTGTGTATTTTTGGATATTTAAGTCCATGTAGATCGGACTGTGGTCGGAGAGATCCATCAGTCCTATTTTACATGTTTTTACTCTTCCAATGTCTCTATTAAACATAAAAAAATAGTCAATCCTTGAGTAAGATGAATGTGGAGTTGAGTAAAATGTATAGTCTCTTACACTGGGGTTGAGTTCCCTCCACACGTCACAGATTCCCATTTCTTTTAGTAGCATCCGGGTCTTCCTGTTTTGGGTGTTATTTTGATGTGGGGAATTACCAGAAGCATCCCAGTATGGATTCAGTCTAAGATTGAAGTCCCCACCACATATCACTAAACCTTGAGCTTTAGTTATCATTAGGTCGAATACATTTTTATAAAATTTCCAGTTAGCCCCTGGGGGAGCATACACATTCAGCAGGGTGATATCTTCTCCCTCTAGCCGCCCAGATACCAAACTGTATCTCCCTTCTTTATCTTTGTGTTCTGATTTTTTTTCAAATGTAATTTTGGTTGATATCAATGTCGCTACTCCCCTCCTCCTCCCTGATTTATATGAAGATGAAGAGATCATTTTAAACCCTTGTCTACTGAGTTTATTGTGTTCCACGTCTGTTAGGTGGGTTTCTTGTAAAAATATTATTCCTGCTTTGTCTTTTTTCATTTTGCCTAGAATCTTGGATCTTTTAACTGGATTCAGGATTCCTTTTACATTATATGAAATTATTTTGGTTACACCCTGTTTCTCCATTGTGTTGTTTTGTTTAGTATAACTGTGTGGTGGCCCTCATTTGTGCTACTCAGAAACTGAAAGAACATTAAAAACAAGAAAAACATTAAGAACATAGTGTAAAAAACTTTAAAACAAAAAGCTGTCATAAGAACTTCCTGAGCTGAGGTCTTTTTAAAGACCCTGGAAGAGCCTTGATGGAGTGAAGGCCCTGAGGGAAATTCCTCAAACTCTGTTACGTGCTGAGGGCCCTCTCTTACCACTGAAAGTTGTCCCATGCTTTTAACGTGAGTTTCAGAACCCAATCCAAACTTGTAATGATTTTTTTTTTCCTTTTATGCCTAAACCCTGTGAAATTGTGTGCACCCTCCCACCCCCATCACATCAAACATTCACGCAAAAACAGTATTTGTTAGTATGAGGAGAACATGTGGATTATTGTCACATTTCTATTTTAACAAGTTTTTTTTTTTTTTTTTTTTTTATTACAAAGACTTATTTGTTTCAAATAATATGATTGTTCCATGAAATGTTTTACCACATGCTGAATATGCATCTCCTTTAATGTTTGTTACCTTGTATGAGGGGGGTTGGATGTGCGGATTGATTCAAGAGAAAGGAAAAAAAAAAAGGTCGCTATTCCAACCTGAAAACGGATAGTTTATCCGCGACGCTCTGGCGCTGGGTTTCTCGCTGCTGGTCCGTGGATTTTGAGGGTCTTTGTGTTGTCCATGTTTGCGCTTTGATCTTCTCACTCGGGTCTGCTGCGGGTTTAAATACCGTTACCGGGAGCCCTCTTTTCGCCATGTCAGCTGTTGCTTCTTCCGCCGAATTATAGAGACACGTTTCATCGCCGTAGAAGACCCTTAACTTCGCAGGAAATGGTGTCTGAAAGCGCAATTTCTTCTCTCTTAACACCTTTTTCGCGTCATTGTATTCCCTGCGCTTTTTAAGGACCTCCGGGGCGTAATCGTGTTCCACGTAGACTTTTCTCTCCTGGTGCATAAATCCTTTTTTCTGCCAGGCCAGTCTTACAACCTCTTGTTTTATTTTGAAATTGGAAAATCTTACCAACACCGAACGTGGGGGCGCTTCCGCCGCCGGCCTAGCGGCTAATGAACGATGTGCCTTTTCTATCTTCAAGTCGGTGGTTTGTGGAATATCCAATTTCTCTCTTAGTAAGGATTCCACGCATTCTGCCATTGAGTTAAAACCATTTTCGGTTCCTTCTATCAGACCATGAATTCTTATGTTGTCTCTTCTTTGTTTTCCTTCTTGGTCGGTTAGCTTAGCCTCTATAGCTGCTTGTCTTTTGTGTAGGTCTAGCACAGAATCTTCGAGCACTTTTATTCGATCCTCTGTTTCCAAGATTCGGTTCTCGGCCTGGTCCACTCTCCTGTTTGTCCTTTTCAATTCTTCTCTGAATTCCCGAAATTCGGCCGTAACTTCTCGGCGAAATCGTCGTAGCTCCCCGAATAGGGATTTCAGGCTAACCCTTTTGTTAGCTATCACCAGTTCCTCGTCTTCTGAACGGAGATCTTCCAGTTCAGATTCTCCGGCCGATACGTGTCCTGGCCTGGAGAATTTCAGTTTCTTCTGTTTTCCTTTAGACATGATGATTTTGTCTTTTGATTTTCACTCCTCCAAAAATCCGTTAAGTTTGATTTTCAAGGTGTTATCCTGGATTGGGTCTGAGAGCTTCAGTGTTAAGCTGCAGTCGCCATGGCGTCCAGACCGGAAGTCCGTGTGTAGAATTTTGAGGAAAAAAATGAATTTAATCCATTTTGAAATAAGGCTGTAACATGACAGTGTGGAAAAAGTGAAGCACTGTGAATACTTTCCGGATGCACTATACAAGATGCACATTTAAGAGGGAACAAAAACCTTTAAAATCACAAGGAAAAAGTGCATATTAATAAGAAATGCAAATTTACCTGAAAATAGCTCCCAAATTTACAAGAAAAACTTAAAATTTATGAAGGGGGAAAATAAAACAAACATTTCTAAAAAACACTGATGCTCTTACAGTCCACTGAGGGAGACAAAAGAGTGTCTGGAATATTTGGATATTCACTCTTGATTGCTCCCAAATATTCAGAGCCCCCCCTCCAAAAAAAAACAAAAAAAAAAACCTGATACTGAAGACAGCCCTACTTTTTATTCTAGTCCGTGGCAATCAATTTGTTTGATTTAGTGTTGTTATACCCTATGCAATGAAGTTGTGTAGGGTATCAGGCTTTTGACCCATCTGTTCCTTTGACATGTCACCACTCTAGCTTCTACATTTCTGATCGGATTGACTCCAAATTTATACAGAAGCTTTAACTCGTCAATACTTGGGACTCATTTGATTTTCAGTCACATGTAATATGGGTTCTATGTTATTTCTGAGAGGAGTCCTTTTATGTTGTTGCCACTCCAGCTTTTAAATCAAAAATCAAATAAATCAACCTTTATTGTCATGTTGCTGTACATACAACTGTAGTGCAGGCAAGATGAAATTATGTTTCTCTAGGCATCCATATAAGTAAAAAGAACATAATTTAAGACACACTCACACACACCCCTACCCTCCACCCCAACACAGCCATTCACACATCCCTGAGACATACTTGAAACTAACTAGAACTATAATATACAAATAATATACATAATATCCATAAGGTGCAGTAGTATGTATGAAAGATTCCGGATCAACTGTTCAGCATCCTAACAGCTTGTGGAAGGAAGCTGTTAATCAGTCTAGTGGTTCTGCTTCTGATGCTGCGGAATCGTTTGCCAGATGGCAGAAGTTCAAAGTGTTTATGCAGAGGGTGAGAACGGTCCTTGACAATGTTCAGTGCCCTGCTCCTACAATGGTTCTGAAAACGTTCTTGGACAGAGGGGAGGGAAACTCCAATTACCCTCTCAGCTCCCTTAACTATCCTCTGCAGGGCTTTTTTGTCTGACATACTGCAGCTGGAGTACCATGTTGTAATGCAGTACGTCAGAACACTCTCCACCACACCGCTGTAGAAGGTCCTGAGGATGCAGATGGGGAGGGAGGCCTGTTTGAGTTTCCTCAAGAAGTGCAGTCTCAGCTGGGCCTGCTTCCTGATCCCCAAGGAATTATTGCTCCAGGTCAGGTCCTGCGAGATCTGCACTCCGAGGAACTTGATGTTCTCCACTCTCTCCACCAAATGGCTGCCATTGCTGAGAGGGACGTGTTCAGGCCGTGACCGCCGGAAGTTGATAATCATCTCCTTCGTTTTGCCCACGTTGAGCACCAGATTGTTCTCCCTGCATCAGCCCTCCAGGTCTCTAACTTCTTCCCTGTACATTGATTCCTCATCCCTCTGAATAAGTCCCACCACTGTGGTGTCATCTGCAAACTTAATAATCTGGTTCCCCTCATGTCTGGATACACAGTCATGTGTTAGAAGTGTAAACAACAGTGGACTGAGTACGCAGCCTTGAGGGGATCCGGTGCTCAGCGTGATGGAGTTGGAGATTCATCAAGAATCAAGAATTCAAGAGAGTCATTCTTGTTGGTCCAAAAAACCTTAGAAATTCCTTTCCAAATCAAACTTTCAGTTTGGATGCGGTTACTCTTTCTCTTAATAGCTCTGTGAGGAACCTTGGAGTTATTTTTGATCAGGATTTGTCCTTCAATTCACATATTAAATTTGTTTCTAAGACTGCCTTCTATCATTTGCGTAATATTGCCAAGATTAGGAGCATCTTGTCTCAGAGTGATGCTGAGAAACTGATCCACGCTTTTGTTAGCTCGAGATTAGATTATTGTAATTCTTTATTATCAGGCTGTCCTAAAACATCTTTAAAAAGTCTTCAGCTGATCCAAAATGCTGCAGCAAGAGTTTTAACAGGTACTAGAAAGAGAGATCATATCTCTCCGGTTCTGGCCTCCCTTCATTGGCTTCCCATAGAGTTTAGAATTAAGTTTAAAATCCTTCTTCTTACTTACAAAGCTCTAAACAATCAGGCTCCTTTTTATTTAAAAGATCTGATACTACCGTATTATCCTAACAGAGCACTACGCTCCCAAAATGCAGGATTACTTGTAATACCTAGAATCTCCAAAAGTACAATGGGAGGCAGAGCCTTCAGTTATCAAGCTCCTCTCCTGTGGAATCAGCTGCCAATCTGGATTCGGGAGTCAGACTCGATCTCTGTTTTTAAGAATAGGGCTAAAACCTACCTTTTTGATATAGCCTACAATTAGGGAGGGATCATGTGTTTCTGAACCCTCCCTTAGTTATGCTGCTAATGTAGAAGATGTCTTATAAACGAGACTGAGTTTTATTTCTCAGGAAGCTTTATTGGAAGTCACATCTTCTATCATCAAAGTTCTCAGCATAATAAGAGACAGAACTGAATTTCCTCACAGCTTTTATAACACCAGAGATACTCAACCCCCACATAGCGTATCTCACACCTTTACCCCCACAGAAGCTCAGTAAACATATGTCCCCATAGTCACACATAGCCCTCAAGACTTGCTGGCGTCTCTGCTCTCTTCTCCACCTCGGGGCTCCTGCCGGGACATTGTCTCTGACTTCCTTCTTCCCCCAGCACCCACCTCCTAGCCGAGGTCCCTGCTGGGGCATTGTTCATTTGGACGTTTGACTGTAGGCTCTGCACCGTCGAGCTACTGTATGCCTGTGGGGGAGAATGCGTACCATACAGCATGCTACATATGTGCTTTAAATATGCACCATATAACCCCCCCCAAACGTTCAAATAAGGACCAGGTACACTTCAAATGCACAGAACTATGACACTCTACACAGAACAAGAGAGAAAAAAAACTTGGCACAACAGATTACAGTTCCCACTGCTTGGGCTTCAACTCTCTGCCATATCTGCTGCGAGCCGGTCTCGCTCTGCTTGTTGTTGTCCGCTGCATCTGTGAAGTAGAATCGTTCACACATCGTCGTGAAAGCTTAGCAGAGCGTCTCCCGGGTGGCCTGCCACGGCGGGGGGCACTGGCCAACTGGACTGGGTCGTCAGCTAACACAAAAGCGGGTTTGAGCCTGTTGATGCAGACTAAATCTGTCCTGTCTCCCAAATCAAGCAAAAAGTGCTTTTCCCCGGTTTCTAACACTCTGAACGGTCCATCGTAAGGTGGTCTTAAACCTGGCCTCTGTGCGTCGTGTCTAACAAAGACAAATTCTGCATTCTTTAAGGCTTTAGGCACAAAACCACGTGGAAAACTGTGATGAGCGGGACCAGGGAGGGTGTGCGACCCCGCGTCGCTCTGCAGCCGCTGAGCGGGGAGGCGCTCCGGAGCAGGATTCTCAGGGAGGAAATCTCCCGGTAACCGGAGGGGTTGGGCGAAGACAAGTTCGGCCGGAGAGGCATGCAAGTCCTCTTTAGGAGCTGAACGCAACCCTAATAAAACCCATGGAAGTTTATCAACCCAATTTGTGTCCGTGAGAGCCGCTCTGAGGGCTGCTTTCAATGACCGGTGGAAGCACTCGCACAAACTGTTGGCCTGGGGGTTATACGCGGTCGTGCGATGAATTTTCACCCCCAGGCTGAGTGCCATGGACGACCAGAGCTCGGAAACAAACTGTGGTCCTCTGTCGGACATTAAGTCTGACGGGATACCAAAGCGCGCGACCCAAGCCGTTAAAAAGGCGCATGCAACATCTGCCGTTGTAGTGGCCGCCAGAGGAACCGCCTCTGGCCAGCGCGTGGTGCGGTCTACCATAGTTAGAAGGTGTGTGAAACCCTGGGACAGCGGAAGCGGTCCTACTAAGTCGACATGCACATGATCAAAGCGTTTGGCTGGGATGTGAAAAGATTCTAGAGGGGCTCGTGTGTGTTTGTGTACCTTTGCCCTTTGGCACGCAGTGCAAGCTGCAGCCCACTCTTTGACTTGTTTACGCAGCCCTGGCCAAACAAACTTCTCCCCTACCATTTTGATAGACGCGCGGACGCCCGGGTGTGCCAGTGAGTGTATTAAGTCAAAAACACGGCGACGCCACGCAGCCGGGACCACGGGACGGGAACGCCCCGTGGAGATATCGCAGATTAGGGAGGGCATGCCTCTTTGAAGCACCCTGTGCTCCAGCCTTAGCCCTGTTGGCCCAGACTGGAGCGCGCGCACGTCCGCGTCGCCAACCTGTTCAGCGGCCATGGCTGCATAATCTAACCCGACGCAGACCGGGGCTGTGAGCGCTCCCGTGCCGCCAGCCTGACCTAGGTCTGCCGTCGCCGAATCTGCCCCCTGGGGGCCTGTCGCTGCAACCGCGCGCGAGAGGCAATCTGCCACTACATTGTGTTTACCTGCCACGTGTTGAATGTCCGTGGTAAACTCCGAAATTGCAGCCAGCTGCCTCTGTTGTCGGCCCGACCAGGGCTCTGAAACCTTGGCCATTGCAAAAGTTAAAGGTTTATGATCCACGAACGCGGTAAAACGGCGTCCTTCCAACCAGAACTGGAAGTGGCGGATGGCCAAATGTAGGGCCAAAAGCTCCCTGTCAAACGCACTGTATTTACGTTCGCTATCGCGCAATGTTTTGCTGAAAAATGCGAGTGGTTGCCAGCGTCCTGCGACCAGTTGCTCGACCACCGCTCCCACTGCCACGTCGGAGGCGTCTGTGGTTAGCGCCATGCGAGCTGCCGGCACCGGGTGTGCCAATAACGCAGCGTTGGCGAGGGCTGATTTGACCTGTGAAAAAGCGCGCTCCCGATCCGGGGACCACTCGACCTTGGCTGTAGGTTTTTGCTTCTTTAATGCCGCGTACAATGGGTGCATAAGCCGTGCCGCGCTTGGGAGGAAGCGGTTATAAAAATTGACCATTCCCAAAAATTCTTTCAGCGCCTTGACCGTCTGCGGTTGGGGGAAATCCGTTATCGCGCGCACTTTATCCGGCAGCGGGACCGCACCTTCTGGCGACACGCGATGTCCCAAAAAATCAATTTTCGCTACCCCGAATTGGCACTTCGCTGGGTTAATGATCAGCCCGTGTTCTGTGAGCCTCTGAAAAACGGCTGTGAGGTGGCGTTCGTGTTCGGCTTCGGACGCGCTGGCTACCAAAATATCGTCCAAATAAGCGAACACGAAAGGGAGGTCGCGCAGCACTGCATCCATCATGCGTTGGAACGTCTGCGTGGCGCCCTTGAGACCGAAAGGCATGCGCAAAAACTCGAAAAGCCCGAAAGGGGTTATAACTGCCGTTTTGGGTATGTCCTGTGCACGGACTGGAACTTGGTGATAACCACGCACCAAGTCTATTTTGGAAAAGATGCGCGCCCCCGCTAAATGCGCCGAAAAATCTTGGATGTGCGGAATCGGATAGCGGTCGTGGGCTGAAGCATTATTTAATCTGCGGAAATCACCGCACGGGCGCCACGAGCCGTCAGCTTTGGGTACCATGTGCAGGGGTGACGACCAGGCGCTGTTGGAACGCCGGACTATGCCCAGCTTTTCCAAGTTGGCGAATTCCTCGCGCGCGATGGCCAGTTTAGCTGGGTCCAACCGCCGAGCCTTTGCGAACACAGGGGGGCCAGAAGTGCTTATGAAATGCTCCACCCCGTGTTTGGCAACTGACGCTGAAAATGTAGGGACCGTGAGTGCTGGAAACTGGTTGAGTAATGCATGAAACTTACCACCCGCAGCTGTGACATTGGAATGCGCCGAAGGCAGGGCCACCCGAGCTGTGCAGGAGATAGAATAGAAAGACAGTGCATTTACAATACGTCTATTAGCAAGATCAACTAACAAACTGTTTGAGCACAAAAAGTCAGCACCTAGCATGTTGTTGCTAACTGCAGCAACAACGAAGGTCCACTCGAAGTTGCGCCCGTGGAGGGACAGGCGGAGTGTCTTCTCCCCATAGGTTTTGACTGTGGAGCCGTTCGCCGCTAACACCAGGGGGCCGTTGGCCGGCCCCAGTGTGTCCGCGTAGGTAGGCCTGACAAAACTCAGCTGGGAGCCCGTGTCCACCAGGAATTCTTTCCCAGAATTCGCGTCCGTCACGAAAAGCAGCCTGTTCTTCGTGCCGAGAGTCGCAGCTGCTACCGGCTCCTGGTCCTGGCGTTTCCCTGGCACTGGTACTGGCACGGCGGGACGCATCTGCGGGCTTTCTCGGCGAAACGTCGATGGTAGAAGCAGATGCCGTTGTCAGCTCTACTTCTCCTGGTCTCCGCCGCTGCTGCCGTCAGCGGGTCCGGTGCCGCAGCCTCTGGTCTCCCTCCTTCTCGCGAAGGGGCGGTCATCTCTGCTGCTGCCGTCGTGGCTGTGCGCCGTCTATGAGAGTCGACGAGCCGTTGCGCCACCTGTCCCAGCTCGTGGTAGTCACAGTTGGCGAGCGGCTGCGAGCTGGTCAGGGTAACTCTCACTGCCGGCGGGAGCGTCCTGAGGAAGAGGTGGGCGAAGATAAAACCGTCGTCATCCTCGCCTCTCAGGCTCATCATCTGTGCCATCAGATCCGCTGGCCTGTCTGCTTCTCCCTCTGTCAGCGCTAGGAGCTTCTCTACACGCTCTTCCTGCGAGGGTGTGAAAGCTCGGATTAGGGCAGCTTTCAGCGTGCCGTACTTGTTGTCTTGGGGTGGGTGGTTGGTCAAACTCTCCACCCGTTGCACTGTGAGGCTGTCCAGCTTCGCGACGACATGGTGGAACCTCGTTGCATCTGCCGAGATACCCCGAAGGTGGAATTGCGCCTCCACAGTGGTAAACCAGGAGCGCGGGTTATGTTGCCAGAAGTCGGGCAGCTGTAGCATGGTAGCTGCGTTAACCCGGTTGGCTCCTGCGGAGTCCGGTGTGGAAAGGTTGTCGTCACTGGACATAATAGTCGTAGGTCACCAGTGTAGAAGATGTCTTATAAACGAGACTGAGTTTTATTTCTCAGGAAGCTTTATTGGAAGTCACATCTTCTATCATCAAAGTTCTCAGCATAATAAGAGACAGAACTGAATTTCCTCACAGCTTTTATAACACCAGAGATACTCAACCCCCACATAGCGTATCTCACACCTTTACCCCCACAGAAGCTCAGTAAACATATGTCCCCATAGTCACACATAGCCCTCAAGACTTGCTGGCGTCTCTGCTCTCTTCTCCACCTCGGGGCTCCTGCCGGGACATTGTCTCTGACTTCCTTCTTCCCCCAGCACCCACCTCCTAGCCGAGGTCCCTGCTGGGGCATTGTTCATTTGGACGTTTGACTGTAGGCTCTGCACCGTCGAGCTACTGTATGCCTGTGGGGGAGAATGCGTACCATACAGCATGCTACATATGTGCTTTAAATATGCACCATACTAATAGGTTTAGTCAGCCGGGGGACCTCCAGTAATGCACTGGGCCTCACTCCTTTCCTCACTCTCTATGAAATATTTTTTTTTTGCTGGTTACTTGTTACTTATTTGTACCCGTAGGTAGAGTTGGTTTGCAGTCTGGTGACAAGCCACCGGCTGCCAGTCGCTGCGTGCGCGAGCGCCCTAAACCTACATGTTTCTGGTATGCGGGAGGAAACCGGAGAAATCCCGGAGTAAACCCACGCAACACGGGGAGAACATGCAAACTCCACACAGCTCACTGTTGGTCGGGGGCTGGGATCGAACCCACGATTTCATGATCCCCGCGGTCCCCCGGCCGAGGGTAAACTGTGCTGCCACAGTACTAAACCACTGCGCCACCGTGCAGCCCGGTGGCGGTTAACATCTGTTTGTTCTCTCCCATAGATTGAGTCCCCATCGTGCTGTTTGCTCTCTACATGTCTGTTCTTTTCTTCTTCTCTATCCCCTCACCCCCCAGCCAGTCGCAGCAGATGACTGCCCCTCCCTGAGCCTGGTTCTGCTGGAGGTTTCTTCCTGTTAAAAGGGAGTTTTTCCTCTCCACCGTCGCCAAGTGCTTGCTCACAGGGGATCGCCTGATTGCTGGGGTCTTTCTGCAACTGTGGGGGTTCCCCCCTACAGTTGATAGTGCTATGAGATGACTGTTGTTGTGAAATGGCGCTATATAAATAAAGTTGAATTGAATTGAATTGAGATGTTGTTTCCAACACGGACAGACTGAGGTCTCTCGGTCAGGAAGTCCAGGATCCAGAGACATGTGGCGGTGTTCAGACTGAGGAGGAGTAATTTCTCCAACAGTCTGGGGAATAATGGTGTTGAATGCTGAACTGAAATCAATGTACAGGAGTCTGGCGTAGGTGTCTTTCTTTTGTCTTTTACATTTCTCATCGGATTAACCAAATTTATACAGAAACTTTGATTAAATTGAGGGATTCCATTTTTGGGGAGGGGGACTTATTTTTTCCAGTTCTTTCTATGTTGTTCACAATTCTTTTTAGGGGCCACTAATATGCAGATGAGTGGAGTATGTAAGCTTGTTCACTAAGGTTCTTTATTTTTGTTTTTTGAAGTGTAGTCCTTTAAAGGAGCCATTTGTAGTTTGTGATTCCAATGATCAACACTATGACTATGATAGTTGCTTGAAACAGAATTTGACCCAGAATTTCTAAGTTTCATACAGCACCCTATAACATTGATATGCACCAGAATTTGCATTAACTGAATATTCTGTAATCGGCAGATTTTTTTTTTCTTTTAGTGACAGAAAATTTTCAAAGCTGTGTCATTTTGACAGAGCTTTCCTAACTAATTGGTTAATGTTGGAGTATCATCTGTCTGCTAACTTACTCATGCAGTTTGACCACGAAAGACTTGAGCTCCAGCCTCTGGAGGAAGTGTTGCAGATGCCGGAGTTGTGAAGCCAAGGGCCTGTTTGGCCCACTCCTGCCGCAACACAAATCGGCTCTTTGCTTTGTGGCGCCCACTGGACTCTGGTGACTGGCTGGTACCTGTTGTCGGCTCAGATCAGGTGGCCCAATGGAACCTGGCGCTGTGGGTGCATGTTCCACCTCTTACTGCTGCTCCAGACCCAGCAGGACGCATCGGGATGGGTCTGGGGAATGCCAGATCTATGACAAAGGAAACTTTTATCCTGAAGGATTTCTTCTCCTCTCTGGAAATATATTTTCTCTGCATGACTGAAACATGAATCTCTCATGGTGTTTTTTTCATTACTTAACAAAAAAACCCTTTTTCATTAGAAATAACTATATATTAAAATTAATAATTCCGATTGTATCAGATATAATTTTAATAATTAAACAGGCAGAGGGTAGTTGTAATTCAATGTGCCTGATTTACTGGGGTGATTTACAGCACATTTACTTTTAAAGTACACCAAAAATAATTATTTAAATCCAACATTTTATTTTGCTAGTTATATAAGGCAACTTTGAGTATAAAGACCCTTTGAAAGACACAAACACACACACACATATATAATAGGTCATGATGGAATTTTTGCAACAGTCTCCATCAAAATGGCAAATTATAACACAACCTCATATATATAGATATACACACACACTACTCACAAAAAGTTAGGGACATTCGGCTTTCGGGTGAAATTTCTGGCTGTACCTAAAATGCACTACAGGTGTGTCTCACTAAATTAGAATATCATCAAAAAGTTGATTTATTTCAGTAATTCAATTCATAAAATGAAACTCATTTTATATAGATTCATTACAGACAGAGTGATATATTTTAAGTGTTTATTTCTTTTAATTTTGATGACTGTGAGAGTGAATGTCTCTCTGTGTTGGCCCTGCGATGGACTGGCGAGCTGTCCAGGGTGTGCCCTGCCTCTCGCCCAAAGATGCTGGGATAGGCTCCACCCCCCTGCGACCCAAAAAGGATTAAGCGGAAGAAGATGGATGGATGTTATGGGTTGCAGCTCATGAAAACCCAAAAATCAGTTTCTCAAAAAATTGGATCAATTTTTAAAAAATGATTTTTTTAATAGAAACAAAAATGCAGATGAGCTTAAGGCCGCTATCAAAGCAATCTGGGCTTCCATAACACCTCGGCAGTAACACAGGCTGATCGCCTCCATGCCACGCTGCATTGATGCAGTAATTATGCAAAAGGAGCCCCGACCAAGTATTGAGTGTGTACATGGACATACTTTTCAACTGGCCAACATTTCTATTAAAAATCTTTTAATTTTATGTAATATTCTAATTTGTTGAGAAACTGTATTTGGGGTTTTCATGGGCTATAAGCCATAACCATCAAAATTAAAAGAAATAAACACTTAAAATATATCACTGTGTGTAATGAATCTGAGTTTCACTTTTTGAATTATTGAAATAAATCAATTTTTCGATGACATTCTAATTTATTGAGATGCACCTGTATAACCTTTACAGGTGAGTTTAATTTGGTGAGGTGTGAGGCACCCAATTGTCACATCAGACCATTTGAAATGTTTACATCAGCATGGTCTGTGTACTAGACTACCTGCAAGGGTACCTGACCACACCACCAGGCACAGGCATCATCATTTGCATGGGCCAGGGAGCATTTACGCTGGGCAAGGGACCAGTGGGCCTCAGTGCTGTTCTCTGATGAAAGTCCATTCATGCTGAGCAGAAATGATGGCTGGCAACGGTGTTGGAGACATCAAGGAGAGCGTTATGCATCAGCCACTGTTGTCACCGTGCTACAGTCTGGGCAGGTGTGTCTAGTCAAACTGCCCTACAACTTGTGAATGGTACAGTGATAAACTGACACTACCTGAATAACATCATTAATCCAGTCATTGAGCCCCTGCATGAACAACACAGGCCCAATTTCATCTTCATGGATGACTATGCTCCAGCTCATCGAGGTCGCACCATTATGGAACGGCTGATGGAGGCTGGGGTACCTCAAATGGAGTGGCCTGCATTTTCTGCAGACCTGAGTCCCATAGAAAACCTATGGGATCAGCTGAGTCACCATGTAGAGGCTCGTAATCCTGCACCCCCAACCTCAATGACCTGAGGGCCGCCCTTCAAGAAGAGTGGAACGCCATGCCCCAGCAATTGACTTGTGAACAGCATGAGACATCGTCGTCAAGCTGTAATTGATGCTCAAGGGCACATGACAAGTTATTGAGACACTGACATTTTTTGTTGTGGTTTTCCTACCACTGTTGTTGGCTTTGGTTTCAATAAATTCTTTGAGATGAGGAAATCACCATTGCATGCTTCTACTTCAATGCCCTATTTTCACAATATATCACTGTAGCGTGAACTTTTTACATTTTCCATAAATTTCACCCAAAAGCCAAATATCCCTAACTTTTTCTGAGTAGCGTACCTGCACATAATAAAAATGCCAAACACATCATTCTCTTAATTAACTTTTAATCTCCTACACAGTTGGGTTTTGCACCATCTCCATTAAGTCCGTCACGTTTTCAATCACCTGTTTTAGTGTCACATGAGCTTCAATACAAAGTGTAGCTTCAACTCACAATTACGCAGGAAATGACCCCCCCCCCCCCCACCACCACCACCACCACCAGCAGACGCCATGTCCACACCACAGAGGAACTCAACTGTCGTTTCTGATGCTGGTGTTAAAAAACTTCTGATTCAGCTTATGCAATTTGGCCTCATGCAGATTAAAGGTCCAACTCCAGCAAATATGCACATACTTTTGTGAGGGGAAAAAACTCAAGCCTGCGTTAGAAAGCTGTTGTGGTTGATATGAAATTGTTGGCTGGGTGGAGCGTCACTGACTGCTGAGGAGCAAACTTGTCCTGTTAAATTCCTGGCAGGTTTTTACAAAAAAACCTGATTTCTCCGGGTCCTAATTTAAGAGTATTTGCACATCCAGAATCTGGGTCTTTTCTCTGTCCTTTATATTAAGATGAAGTAATGTAAATTTTATACAGGATTCCAGTCACATTAGCTGGGGGGGGGGCGTCATTTTATTATGATGCAACTTTATGGGCTCGACTGGCTTTGCCTTTAACAAATCACATCTGAACACCAAGCAGCTGAATGTGCCCCCTGTTGTATTCATGGCTGCCCGTCCACTCGGAGACACGTTAAAGACGGCATTTACAATATTCATATGTACAAATATGTAATGTATACACACACTGTCAAGCAAACTGTGAGAGAAGTCTTTTACATTTTATAATCGTATCAGAGTAGGGCTCAGATGCCCATTTGTCTTTTCACCTTCTGACTCAGACGATTTGCTCCACAAGCTCTTTTTATAATTATTAACTTCCCCCCCTTTTCATGTTGGCAAGATAAAAACAAACAAACCAAAAAAAAAAAACCCTACCAACCTGGCCCTTGGAAATGTACATGCTCTTCCGACTTTGCAACACAGAGATAAGCCACAGGGACAAGAAGCAACAAGTGGTCCAACACAGCACACGCACCAATGTTTGGACATCTCCATGTATAAACCAATTCACAGTGCAAAGGCAGTTTTTAAGACAAATGTTGATTTTCTTAAAAAAAAAAAAAAAGCATCAAACCATGTGTGTATCCAATTGTGTTTGGTTGCAATTTCTTGTATATTTCTTGAGGAAACTGTAAACAGCAATATATATTTTGACTCCCCAATATGATTAGTCTGCTACTCTTTGGCCTTGTAAAGAGGGAAATATTTCACACCCCATCTTAGCGCTCCAATTTTTAACCAACTTCGTGTTTCCACAGAAATCCCTCCCCTTTCCCTGAATATCGCGCCGCCCATTTTTCTTCTGCAGCACTCGGCAACAACAAAAACAGCACAAAAAAATCCATTAGGAAGCTCAGCCCGATGAAATAATACTGTCTCTCAACGCCAACCTCCTGCATCCACCTCTACGTTCCGCTTGCGTGTATCTACAGGTGTGTGCAGGGTAGGAGGGCCTGTGGGACTTATTTTGGGATTTGAGCGGCACAACTTTCCAGCATTTCTTGCATAAACAAAACTAATTGGGCGGGGGGGGAGGAGGGGGGGGGCTGAGGGTCTTTAAAGTGATTTGATATTGTGACAAAGAAACTCAAACCAAAGTGTGCCAGCTTTTGTTCATTTTTTTTTTTTTTTTTTTTGCACTCCTCCCATCCCAGTCGTCCATCTGTTCGGCGTTTTTTTCACACGCTCAGCAACCAGAAGAAGAAGAAGACGGCCAGGAACAGGAAGAGGGAATTCTGCCAGTTGTTATTGCCGTTGTTGAGGTTGCCATTGCCTTGGTGATCGCCCGTGTACTGTTCTAAAGGTAGAGGAGAAAAAAGGTGACAAAGGCTGTTAGTGTCGGCCATCGGAATAGGCTGTGCTGGCATCTTGTGAGGAACAAATAATATTTCTCAGAAATGGAGTGAATGGGGTTGCAGTTCAATTCATGGCCACAAGGTGTCACTATAAAAAGCCTACAACTATACAGTACCAGTAACTCAGGGGTCAAAACTTTTACTATAAAGGAGCCATTCTCCAGAATTCTGTAAAAAAAAAAAAAAAAAAAAAACGTGCATGGAGCTGCACAACATATTTTAAACTTGGAAACAATGTGAATCAATTGCATCTTTTTTTTAAATTAAATTTGCAAAACTAGTCCTGTAAATTTGCACATTTTTAGTCTTTGAAATTTGTATTTTTTCCCTCAAATTTGCAACATTATTCTTGCAAATTTTGTGACCTTCTTCTCGTGAAAATTTTCAGTTTTTTTCCTTTATAAATTTGCAACATTCTGTTAATTTTGTGACTTTTTACTCTCTTCAATTTGCATGTTTTCGCATAAATTTGCGACAATATTCTTGCAGAAGTGTCATTTTTTAAAATTAGAAAATTGTATTTTCCCACCCAAATTTGCAACATTATTTATGTAAATCTGTAACTTTTTATTCCTGGAAAGGTTCATTTTATTCCCCTTACAAACTTGGAACTTTTGCAATTTTTTTAAACATTTTTCCACAAAGCCGTGAAAGCTTTTTCTTTTACGAGTAAAAGACTTGAACTGATCAGGGTATTTTTGTGAATATTCTGTGTGTCTACCGTGTCTGTGAAAGGGGTCGTTGGCGTTGAAGAACGTCGTGAAGAAGCCGAAGGGAAAAGCACCAATGCCAAAAGACATGTGAAAGCCAGTGTCGCTGAAACCCTGGAACATCTGAGCACGACAAAACCAACAATTCACTTTTTAAACCAAACACAATACACAGTGTATTAGAAAATATCAATAAAGAGGGGCTCACCCCGCCTCTGTTCTCAGGCTCTGTTCTCTGTCCCTGAGGTCGAGGAGGAGTTTTCAACCTGAACGACAGAAATGGTTCGTCACAAAGCAGCCATGAAGCAAACACACACACACACACACGGCGGAGGCTCAGGGTACCTGGGGTCGTCTTGGCTGGAGCTCCCTCTGCCGTACAGTGGGATGACTTTTTCTCTGCTGATGCCCGCCTTGCACACAGGACACTGCTGTCGGCTGGGCCGCGTCTCCAACCACTGAGCAAAGAAAGAAGAAGTGTTAATGCACAGCATGTAACCTGATTTTTTTTTTCTCCCTCTCTCGTGTTGACTGTTCTAAGACAAAGTAATGAACTTAAAAGGTAATGAGTTATAGCTGAATAACAACACTGTGAAAAATGCAATAAAGTGCATGGCTGTTAGGAGAGAAAGCTGCAGTGAACAGAGGCGTTAAGTGCATTAGTATCTTTAAGCTGCACTAAATCAACTGACTGGTGCGGATTCCACAGTGAGGTTACGTCACAGCCTTAACACACACACACACGCAGACAGGTGTTATCAACCACGGTTACTGGGCCCGCTCACACCTTCCTCACCATCAGCCTTTCTGATGATCTCCAATAAATAAAAATTTAAAAAAAGAGTCCTAATGTGATTAAGTTACAAGGCTCTTCCTGGCATGAATGAGAGGGTTTTTTTAGGATAAGATCTTTATATTTTCTATATTTTTTTTAAATCACAGGTCACTAATAATAAAATTTTGATTTTTTTTACTACAACATTGAATCTTATTGATCATATAGAGCGACTGTAAAAAGTGACCTGAAGTTACATTAGCTAAGACCTTCTACTGAATTAAACTGACACAGCCACATTGAATTATTCAGTTTTAGTTACTTTCATTAATTGTTAATCCATTTGTTTCCAACAGCTTAATGCTGTACACAACAACATAAAGGTTACAAATGGTCAAATCAGACGTCTCCCTTTTCTCGACCAATCAAATTCATTTTTAACACAGCTGCAGAACGTCATCACTTGGACCTTCAGCAAATATCACAGTACTGGCAGCATGTGCACGCACCATAAAAAGTTGAAAGAAATGCTCACCTGATGAAGGCAGGGCCAGCTGCAACGACAGAAATAAAACATTTAATTCACATTCCCACAATGGCTCCATCTTCCCAACATATTTTCTACATTCTTGAATATTTTTGTAATGAGGTTTTCCTTTGGTCAGATTTCATTTAAACATGCCAACATAATGCAGCTGATTAAACTCATTGCTGTTCCCCATGGTTCATTTTAATTGGCTCCATCTGTCGTAAACAGAGGTACGTCTGCGAGCCAGGGGGACCTGCTGCTGTGAAGGAGAGCAGGATGAGGAGGTGGGAGGGTGCTGCCTCGTTTGGCAGAAACACTCATGCCACTTCAAGAGATATACTGTACAATAATCGAACGACTGTGACTCCTTAATGCCCATAAAGCCTAATAATCCAGACATTTATTAGTCAGAAACCTCTTTTGATGCTGAGCACCATCTTCTACACCTGCTAAAAGACATCAACCACTATCCAGTTACTTACCTTCTATGAAACTTTTTTTTGTGGTCTCTTAAATATCCTGGGATAATAAAGACATCAAATTAATTGTAAGGAACGACAAACAAAAGTCATTTATTTGGACAAAATTTTGAAAAAGTTCACCGAAAATTATTGTAGGAAAGAGTTCAACAAGATAGCACTTTTGCTAATGTGCCATTTCTTTTATGATTCACACATTATCTACCTGCATGCAACCCAAGTCTGTTAAAACATAATCGGTCACAGGCATCCAAATATATAATGGTGTGGAAAAAGTGTTTGCCCCCTTCCTGATTTCTCATTTTTTTTGTATGTTTGTTACACTTAAATGTTTCAGATCATCAAACAAATTTAAATATTAGACAAAGATAACACAAGTAAACACAAAATGCAGTTTTTAAATGAAGGTGTTTATTATTAAGGGGGAAAAAAAATCCAAACCTACATGACCCCGTGTGGAAAAGTGATTGCCCCTTAAACCTGATAACTGGTTGGGCCACCCTTAGCAGCAACAACTGCAATCAAGCATCTGTGATAACTGGCAATGAGTCTTTTACAGCGCTGTGGAGGAATTTTCGCCCACTCATCTTTGTAGAATTGTTGTAATTTAGTCACAATGGAGGGTTTCAAGCATGAACCGCCTTTTTAAGGTCACGCCACAGCATCTCAATCAGATTCAGGTCAGGACTTTGACTAGGCCACTCCAAAGTCTTCATTTTGTTTTTCTTTAGCCATTCAGAGGTGGACTTGCTGGTGTGTTTTGAATCATTGTCCTGCTGCAGAACCCAAGTGCACTTCAGCTTGAGGTCACAAACAGATGGCCGGACATTCTCCTTCAGGATTTTTTGGTAGACAGCAGAATTCATGGTTCCATTTACCACAGCAATTCTTCCAGGTCCGGAAGCAGCAAAACAGCCCCAGACCATCACACTACCACCACCACATTTTACTATTGGTATGATGTTCCTTTTCTGAAATGCTGGGTTACTTTTACGCTGGATGTAATGGGACACACACCTTTCACAAAGTTCAACTTTTGTCTCGTCAGTCCTTTCCCAAAAGTCTTGGGGATCATCAAGATGTTTTCTGGCAAAACTTAGATCAGCCTTTATGTTCTTTTTGCTCAGCAGTGGTTTTTGTCTTGGAACTCTGCCATGCAGGACATTTTTGCTAAGTCTCTTTCTTAGGGTGGAGTCATGAACACTGACCTTAACTGAGGAAAGTGAGGCCTGCAGTTCTTTGGATGTTGTTGTGGGGTCTTTTGTGACCTCTTGGATGAGTCGCTGCTGGGGGTAATACTTGGGGTAATTTTGTTCCATGTTTTTGCCATTTGTGGATAATTCGCTGGAGTCACAAAGCTTTAGAAATGGCTTTATAACCTTTTCCAGACTGACAGATCTCAACTACTTTGTTTCTCATTTGTTCCCAAATTTCTTTGGATCACAGCATGATGTCTAGCTTTTGATGATCTTTTGGGCTACTTCACTTTGTCAGGCAGGTCCTATTCAAGTGATTTCTTGGTTGAGAACAGGTGTGACAGTAATCAGGCCTGGGTGTGGCTAGAGAAACTGAACTCAGCTTTCCAAAGATGTGATAAACCAGTTAATTCATGTTTTAACCCGGGGGGGTCACTTTTTCCACACAGGGCCATATTGGTTTGGATTTTTTTTTTTTTAACCCTTAATAATAAACATCTTCATTTAAAAACTGAATTTTGTGTTTACTTGTGTTATCTTTGTCTAATATTGATGAGCTGAAACATTTTAAGTGTGACAAACATACAAAGAAAGAGAAATCAGGAAGGGGGCAAACACTTTTTCACACCACGGTATGCAAACTACAAGTCAAAATCATAAACACTTGTCTTTGTATATTCAGACATGTGTGCAGATCAGAAACTTAATGTGTGACAATCAAATCCCAAAATACCTATAATCTAACAAATTGGTTGAATAACTACTTTAATTTGGCCTGAAAATTCAGCTTACCCTTTTGCGATCCAGGAGTGTAATTATGGACCAAGTTTAAATAAACAGGTTAACACAAGTATACATTAGTCTTATAACTCTGATGTTCAGGTTCTGGGCTGCTCTACACCCCCAACGTAAGAGCAGACATCCTTAATAAGGTCAACTCCGGCTGGGAGAACACAGCTCCTACCTCCCGCTGTTCTGATTTTCTCTTTGCAAGTTGGAATCAAGTCAGAAATAAAATGCCTTCAAGGGAAGGTGGACTTAATTGTAGGAGAACTAAAACAACTCATTCATGGAACTGCACCAAAACTCAGTGTAACAGAAATCATGCAAAACTGCTCAAGTACAGTTGGATCATAAAAGACATGGCACTGGAAATTAGCATTATTAGATCCCTCAGTAGCATGCAAGTAAAAGAAGAAAACACAACATATGATCAATAAAACACATCTGAATGGGTTTAATGGTGCGTTTTCTTCACATGAAGAAAATTTTAATAAACCACACAGGAGGTATTACAGGCGGTCGACTACAGCATAAATAAGCAAGTCTCATTTTCTCTGTTTAAATTTAGACCCACATAATGTAGATCAACCAGATTTGAAACAGAAACTCAAACACAATCAGCACTTTAATATTGAGATGCAGGATATTAAAAGGGCGTTCTGTGCTGTAAAAGTGAACAAAAGTCAGGGCCCTGATAATATATGTGGGCGCTTGGTAAAGTCCTGTGCACATGAATTGAGTCCTGTGTTTCACTACATTTTCAGTAAGTCGTTACAGACACAACATGTGCCTAAGATCTGGAAAGATGCTGTGGTTGTCCCCGTTCCAAAATCCAGCTGTCCTAAAACGGTAAACGACTTTAGACCAGTTGCTTTGACTTCAATTTTTTTTCCACAATATTTTTTATTGAACTTTTTTTTTTCTTTTTTTTTTTACAAACATGGCACAAACAATCAGACACTAACACAAAAGTAATTTAAAAATTAAAAAGAACAATAACAAAAAAAATAGTGTAATAAAAACAACAACAGCCATTAACAAACAAGTCAACAACAATGCTCCTCTGTTTAGTCTAGGTAATCTATTACATAAGAATACATAATATACATTCACCAGCTTGGAATCTGCAAGGTCCACACACATCATTCACCTTCTTCTTCAGACATTATGTTTAAATTCTTTACATAATCAATAAAAGGTCTCCATATATTCTCAAACACATTTTCCTTTGATTTCAGTATGTATGTTATTCTTTCTAGTGGAAGGTTTGTTAACATCTGTCTTAACCACGGAGTCACATCTGGTCTATGAGTCTTTTTCCACAGTAGTGCAATACATTTTTTGGCATTAAGCAAACTGAGGTCTATGAATGCTCTTTCACTCTTATTAAAGTTATGCTTTTCTGGATACAGACCCAACAAAAACAGTTTAGGGTTCAATGTGATTTGTTTTGAAATTATTTTTTCAATTGTTACCCTCACCTCTTCCCAAAACATTCTGATTTTTCCACATTCCCATAAACAGTGAAATAGGGTTCGTTTACTTTCCATACATTTTGTGCATGTATCTGGTATGTTTTTGTTATATCTATTTAATTCCACTGGTGTAACATACATCCGCATAAACCATTTAAAGTGTATCAGTTTAAGACGTACATTTATTGATTTGGTTTGAGCTTCTGTACAAGCCATTTCCCATTGTTCCTCTGAAATTTCAATTTGCAGGTCTTCTTTCCAGTAATTCAGTCTTTTCTGTGAGTTTTCACTTGAGAATAGTGTCAATGAGTTATAAAACTCTGAAATAATACCCTTTCTGTTACCATCTTTCATCAAAATTTTTTCCAAAAATGAATAAGTAGGTCGGGTGAGAGCATTATTTTGATTTGATTGAATAAAATTTCTAAGCTGAAGATATTTAAAAAAGTGTGTTCTATTAAGATTGAATTTAATCCTCAGTTCTTCAAAAGACATTACGTTATCTGAACGTGACAAATATAAGTCTTGAATCTTTTGAATCCCTTTTAAATTCCATATTTTAAATACAGCATCCGCTCTCCCTGGTGTAAAATATTGATTACCCCATATTGGGCTAAATTGTGACAATAAGTGTGGTTCTTTTAAATATTTTTTGGTTTCACACCATATTTTGATCATGTGCTTTACAATTGGATTTTTAACTTGTTTCTGTAGTTTTTTAGCCAAGTCTGAGTATATGAATAAGGGAAGAGGTAAAGGTAAATTGTATGATTCCATTTCAGTCCAGTGAGGGAGATCATTTGATGAAAAATAATATGTCATAGACCTCAGTTGTGCTGACCAGTAATACAACATAAAGTTTGGACATTTCAGACCTCCACGATCAAATGGCAAATGTAGTAAGGACAAACATAATCTAGCCTTCCTATTGTTCCATATAAATTCCACTAACTTTTTTTTTAATTCTTGAGAATAGATCTGAAGGTGGTGGTAAAGGAATGTTTTGAAATAAATAAAGTATTTTTGGTAAGATATTACTTTTTAGTATATTAATTCTCCCGATCATCGGCATTGGTAGTGACATCCATCTCTGAAGTAACTCATTAATATCTGTCATTAAGGCTTCATAGTTGGCACTGACGACTGATTCTAGCTTAGGCAAAATTTGAATTCCTAAATATTTAAACTGATTTACAACATTGAATTGATTTACCTCAGGAACTGGGTGATTTCTCTGGGTCTCATTTAGCATTAATATTGAAGATTTTGTTTTATTTATTTTATATCCTGATATTTCCCCAAAGTTCTTTATTAAATTTAACAAGGTCGGAATTGATTTTTTAAAATTCGACATAAACAAAATTATGTCATTGGCATACAGGGAGATTTTATGTTCTGTTGGTCCTACTTTAATTCCATATATTTGTGGCTGTAAACGTACTGCCATCGCTAAAGGTTCAATTGCCATAGTAAACAATAAGGGTGAAAGTGGACAGCCTTGTTGACATCCTCTATTGATTTTTATTGATTTTGAGATATTGCTGTTTGTTAGGATTTCTGCTGTAGCATTATTGTATATTATCTGGACCCATTTTATGAAATTATTTCCAAGTTCAAACCTTTGTAGGACTTCAAAAAGAAAGGGCCATTCAACCCTATCAAAGGCCTTTTCGGCGTCCAATGATAGGAGAGCTGTATCCGGTGCTTCTTTATTGGAATAAATAATATTAAATAGTCTTCTTACATTATAGAAGCCTTGTCTTCCCATTATAAAGCCATTCTGATCTCGGTTAATAATATTTGGTAATATTTCTTGTAGTCGTTTTGCTAAAATTTTACAGATTATTTTAAGATCAGCATTTAATAGGCTTATTGGTCTCATGTTTTCACATTTATTAGGGGGTGGACCTGGTTTTGGCAACAGTATAATTAAGGCATTATTCATGTATGGTGGTAAATTACCATTTTGAAATGCTTCTAAAACCATTTCCAAAAGTGGTTTTATTAATTTAGTCTTAAAATTTTTTATAGCGGTCAACTGGAAGACCATCTGGTCCTGCTCTTTTCCCTGATTTCATATTATCAATGGCTTGCCCAACTTCTTGACTAATTTTAGACTCCAGTATCTCCCTGTTTTCATTTGGAATACATGGTATAGATAAACCACCCAAAAACCCATTTAGTTTTGTTAAGTCAGTTTCATTTTTTGTATCATATAGTTTTTCATAATAATCTCTAAAGGCACTATTAATTTCTAAAGGATCTATAACTACCTGTCCGTTACTTATAATACTGGTAATTGGTGTTTTAGATTCTAATTGTTTAATCTGCCATGCCAATAATTTTCCTGATTTTTCACCTTGTTCATAAAAAGTTTGCTTCAATCTTAGAAGACTCGAGGCAACTCTATTCGCTGATTTTTTGTCATATTCAGCTCTCAGAATCAGTAATTCGTTCTCTAACTGTGGGTTACTTCCTGCATACACCTTTTCTTGAAGAATTTTTATTTTACGTTCCAATTGGACTCTCTCCTCTCGGCTCTTCTTAGATTTTGAACCTGTATAATTAATAATATGCCCCCTAATAAAAGCTTTGAAAGCCTCCCACTTTATACATGCCGTTGTTTGTGTAGTATTGATATCAAAGAACTCATCTGTTTTTCTATGTACTTAACAAATTCCTCATCCTGAAGCCATTTATGTTGAAAATGCCACCTAACTGGGTCCTTTGTCAACTTCTTATCTACATATACTAGACAGCAGGGTGCATGATCAGAGATCACAATATTATCATAGAAACAGTTTTGAATCTTGGACCTTAATTCTGTAGAGATCAAAAAATAGTCAATACGTGAGAATGTCTTATAGGTATTAGAATAACAAGAATAGGCTTTGACTTGTGGTTTCATTTCTCTCCATATATCTAGCAATCTCAATTCTTTCATAAAATGATTAATGATCATCCTACATCCATTGTGTGTACAGTCCAGTCCTGTTGATCTATCTATACTGGGATTCAATGTACAATTAAAATCCCCTGCTATTATATGTTGCCCTGTAAGTGATGATAAAGTGAGGAATAAATTAACAAAGAAGTTTTGATCATCAATATTGGGGCCGTATAAGTTCACCAGATTTATATTTTCTAATAACAAAGATCCTTGGATAATTAGATATCTTCCAACTTTGTCTCTAATTACATTTTTCACTTGAAATGGGACTTTGTGTATGAGAGTCATAACTCCCCTAGCTCGGGATGAAAAAGACGAGGTGAACACATTACCTTGCCATCTTCTCCTAACTCTTTTTACATCCTCCTCTAATAGATGAGTTTCTTGTAAAAATAAAATTTTTGAATCTATGTCTTTTATTTTATTCATAACTTCTTTAAGTTTTTTAAGATTTTGTAGACCTCTGCAATTCCATGAAGTTAAATTAAGATTAACGCTTTGATCTATGATCAATAAGGAGTTTGAGATTACCTTGCAATATGAGCATACTCTTACAGAGAAGCAAAAACATGGATGATGGAACATTCATCCTACAAACTAGACAAAAACAAATTCCCTTTCCCCACATTCGTGGTAATCCCCCCAAAATCAAAAAATTCCGCCTCCCGTTATAGCTAGTGACTGTTCCACACCTGCGAGGATCAGTCAAACCACTCTCTCTTTCTCCTCTCAATCACCCAGACTCTACTACTATTTTTATGACATTAACTCTCTTCTGTAGTTTTTTTCAACATAACTTCAAAGTTTTATAGCAACTTTGTACATCATAGCTTTTTTTTTTTAATACAGTCTGTATTTTGTAGACGTGTTATATGTTTCAGATCAATCAGATGTCTGTACAAATGCTTAAATGTTCTACCTTTGTCATGTTCATGCTTAGCTCCCACCAGTCTCCTTTTGGATTTGCTTGATGAGCTCCTGCGCCTCTTGAGGGGTCTTGAAAGTGTGGGTTCTCCCCTTATATGTGACCAGCAGTCTTGCCAGATGAATCACTCTGTGACGAATCCCGAGGTTGCGCAGCTCTTTGCGGGCGGGGTCGAACTGCCTCCTTAATTGTTGAATTCCTGTGGCGAAGTCTGGGTAGAACCGCACCTGTTGATCCTGGTATTTAATTTCCCCTTTAGCTCGCGCCACATTGGTGACTGTCATCTTGACAGACTGTCATCTCTGTAGTTGAGGAACTTCATAATCAGCGTCCTAGGTGGTGTCTTATTATCTCTCGGTGTTGCCGATTCGGTGAGTGCTCTCTAAAACGACCGATGACTGCAGATCCGCGTTGTTCAGCGCTTCTGGAATCCACTTTTCCAAAAAGGAACATGGGTCCCGTCCCTCCGCTCCCTCTGGGAGGCCCACCAGCCTCAAATTATTCCGTCGCAAGCGGGATTCCAAGTCCAGGACGTTATCTTCCAGACGTTTACATTTTAATTCCAGTGTTTGCAGCTTAATTTGTAGGCTGGTGACGTCATCTTCAGCGCTTGAAATTCGGAGCTCCGCCTGCGATACTCGCTCCATACAGTCGCTTATTTCCTTTCTCATTCCTTCTATCGCTGCTATAATCCCATCAAATTTAGACGAAAAGTCTGTTCTCGTGGAGTTGATGGCAGTGAGCACTGCGTTTGTCCCCTCTTCAGCAGTTCCCACTCCTTCGCTGGCTCCCTCCTCCGCCATCGCCTCTGGAATTTTCCCTGCCTCGCCTCGAGCGTGGAAGTCCGTTAATTTGGGTTGTTTTGTCAAGTTGCCTTTTCCTCCACCTAATTTCCCAACCTTGGTCTTTACCATATCCACGCCAAGACGCTGGGATGAGTTTTTGTTCCAATTAAGAGAGTTTTAGTAAACTTTTTATTTTTAGGAGTAGAGCAGTGTGAAACACGTCTTCCTACGTGGCCACCATGACCGGAAGTCGCTTTGACTTCAATTTTAATGAAAATTTTTGAAAAACTGGTCAGATTTGAGGTCCTAAAGCAGACTGAGCATGCATTGGATCCTCTGCAGTTTGCCTATAGGCCTCACAGAGGAGTGGAGGACGCCACTGTCACTCTGTTTAACATGCTTTTTCAACATCTGGATTTTAATGGGACACACGCCAGGCTTTTATTTGTGGACTTTTCTTCCGCCTTTAATACAATCCAACCTCATATTTTAGATGAAAGGCTCCTGCAAAAATTTGATTTGAGCAATACCAACAGGACGCAGAGAATAAGGGTCAATGGTACATTGTCTGACCAAAAGTGTTCTTCTACTGGCTCTCCTCAGGGGTGTGTGTTGTCACCACTACTCTTCATCCTGTACACAAACATGTGTCGGAGCAGACATGACAACAGACACATTATAAAGTATGCTGATGATTCAGTTATTGTCAGTCTCCTCCAGGATGGTGAGAGTGGCCACGGCCCAGTAGTTGATGATTTTGTTCACTGGTGTGAGGATTCCTACCTGCAGCTGAATACGACAAAAACTAAAGATATGATTATTGACTTTAGGAGGAAAACTACCAGGCACGAAGTCACCGTACTAAAAGGCCAGACCACTGAATGTGTACAATCCTACAAATATCTTGGGACGATTATTGATAGTAATTTAAACTTTGAAGAGAACTGTGAAAGGGTGTGCAAAAAGGGTCAGCAACATTTGCATTGTTTAAGGAAACTTGCACGCTTCCAAATTGACAGAATTATAATGACAATGTTTTATCGGGCTTTTATCGAATCTGTTTGATCCTTTTCTTTAGTGTCATGGTTTGGTCAGATAAAACTGAAACAGAGGAAATCCTTGGATCAGGTAGTTAGATGGTCCAGTCGTTTGCTTGGTGAGTCACAGCTGAGCCTGACATCCTTGTACACCAGACAGGTACAGAGGATTGCTACCTCCATTTTAAATGATGACTCCCACCCTTTGCACTGCAACTTTCAGCTTCTTCCCTCACGACGGAGGTTTGCTGTCCCAAAAAGTAAAACCCAGCGCTACAAAAACAGCTTTGTTCCTGCTGCTGTCAAAGAGTTGAACAAGTTGTAAAAATATATTGCACATAATTTAGTTACCTATTTATTAATTTCATTTTATATTTACTTATTTTTGTAGGTTTTTTATTTGGGTTCTAAATCTTTTATTGGGTTTTAGACTTTTGAGTTTTTAACCTCTTTGACTAGTCTTTAACTTTTTAATATGACCCTTCTCTCTTATCTCTGGTTTTACTCTCATCTCTTTGTCTTATATCCTGATTGATGGAGCCTTGAGTACTTTTATCATGTTCATAGTCAGCTTCATGTGTGCCTGTGTTTGTGTTCATGTTGAATGTAATTGTGGTTTGTAAATATGGATGTCACCAGACTGCAAAACAAATCCACCTACGGGTACAAATAAAGGAACCTGAACCTGAACCTGATAAAGTAACAAACACTTTTCACAAAACATCATGTATCAAACTAAAGACTAGACCAAGTATTAGATTAAAAAAAGCTGTCTATGTTTAATTTTCCTTTAAAATGCCTCTTCTTTTGACGGAGCCATTTTCTTCACCAACATAACTGATGCTTTCCAAGATAAAAGCTACGGTTTCACCAAGCGGAGGAACAGGCCGGTCCTGTTTTCAGAAGCACAAAACCTTCAGACTGATGACGCCTCAGGTGAGCCTCACCAAACAGCTAAACTTGAACATGATCAAGAGCTAAAAACAAAACAACCTGGGTCAGTCTGTATGCCTCGATCAGACTGCTGCTGCTGCTGAGAACATCCCTGCAGATGCAAACACATTAACAAAGCACAAGGTCCAATTTGAAGTAACTACACATTTAACTCTGGTTTCACTGCAACTTTATAGGAAGTTAAGTCTTTAGTTTCAGGCTGAGTGTTATAGGAGCTGACAAGTAATTTGCTTCCCACGAGTCTCCTTACATAATGTTGATAGAGGAATGTAACAAAGATTGTCTCATCATGTTAAGACAGACTCTGGAAGTAAATACGTACAAAGTTTAAGCCAACTTTTCACATGTTTTTAGAGGATAAAGCAATTGTAGTAAAGTCAACATTTTTACCACTTTATGAGCATTTTCCCTTTTTTGTTTAGCAAAAAAAAAAAAAAAACGGGCATTAAAACCAAACATTTTAACAACTTTTCTCAAAATTCCTCATATTCGTAAACACTCATAATCCTTCACAACCACTTCTCAGACAGTCCAAGACAGCACAACTCCATTAAGAATTCTTTTTAGTAATCAATAAACACTGGAAAGGTCTGATTCTATCATTACTTTTATAATAAAAGCACAAACAATTGAGGCAGACAGAACTTCTTCACCTTGATGCAGCATAGCAAAATAAAATGTTAAAATCACTGAGAAATGATTAGGCACAAAACAAATGAGACCAGCTTCATTCCTCTACACGCCAGATGACCGCTGTAATCAGCTCTGCTTTAACAGAACTGATCAATTAAAACAGCTCTCTTGAAAATGAGACCCTGCGTCTCAGTGGGATTACCTGTATAAATAAGGTTAATAATAAATAATCCTAGCGATTACAATAGGGCTCTTGCCCACTGACGCTGTCAGTGGCCCGGGCCCTAATAAACAGCGTGGCTAGTACCAGCAGCTTAACACCGGTCCCGCACAGGAAGGAGAAGCCGCCACAGACTCTCCCCTCCTGTATCCCTGTATCTGGCCATTTCACGCCACAGTCATGTCGGTATTCACTTTACATTTTAGATATTACAGCGGCCAGGACTCACAGTGTGCTGTTTACAGGGGAAAAGGAATTTGCAGTATCCAGTAAATGTGCCGTTACTGTGCGCCTGTAATGTCTGACGGTTTCAGCATCAGGCCACCCTCAACTCCCAACTACAGTTGCTGGAATGTCTCAAGGCAACTAGCATAATAGCTAGGCATGCTTATAGCACTCAACTGACCCATCTGCCAGCTGTTGTAGCTTAGCCTCGGTGGTTAAAGGCAAAAAAAGATGTTCCCTTCCCCTCTGTGAGTCCCATGATGATTTTACCAATCTGGAGTTATCCAACTTCTTCACTCCTCTGGCTGCTCTATCAACTTCGTTGTCACCGTTCTTGAATGGAGGTCATAATGAAGATAAGAGCAAGGCTAGTGCTAAATGGTAAATGGCATTCACTTATAGAGGGGTTGCACCAACATCACACGGGTCACGAGTCTTTTGTTTACTGCACCATTTTGGATGGCAACCAACAGTCAAATCACCAACAGCAAGCGTGAGTGAGTGTAATCAACGAGATAAATGGCTACACACAAATCAACACCGTGGTCCAACGACGAGGTGCAGACTTTTCTGTGCTTGGTAGCTGACTAAAGAAATCCAGAGGGAGCTGGACGGAGCAACCTGAAAAGAATTCACGGCCAGTGACCGGCGAAGGCAGATGGGACCCAACCACGACATCATCATTGTTGAAAACAGTGACAGAGGATGGTGAGTGATGTGATATTATGCATCTTTGCTGTTATTTATCCCAGTGATGGAAAGCTCACTTTGAACAAACAACACCATCGTTTCCTGTATGCAGACAATGAGCTAGCTAGTTAGCTATCAATGCTAACTCTGTGCTCTGCTTGTATTGTGTGCTTGTGTCGACAACATCTGACAAAATAAGCTAGTGTTAATCCTGGTTAAAAAATTTTTTTTACATGTTGCACTTTCGTGCTGTGCATGTACTTAAGTTGTGTGTGTATTTTCATTTTAGAGTCCCACTGCAGGCTGAAGATCTGCTGAAACGGGACCAGCAGCACATCCAGTTGCTTCTCAGTGAGGCAAGAGAGCATGAAATGGGAACAGGTCAAGTGGACCCCTGACCAAGTGAGCACCCCACGTGAGCACCCCAAGTGGACCCCGGGGTCCAATCTGTACATGTACAGGTACATTCCAGCGATTTACAAACTGATTCAGAGCTTTCTCAAGCCTCATTCAGACCGTTATAGTCCCACACACCTATTCTGTGGATTTTCATCTGGGGGCAGCCAGTGGTGATGAGCAGCAGTGGTGGAGAAGAAAAGTCTTTTGAAAGCAGAAATGGAGCCAAAACCTTCTCCGGGTCAGCTTAATTGTCATCTTATATATATTTTTTTACACTTCTTGGTGACCAGGAAAAATCTTTCCAACAGTTCTACACAAATTCTTGTTGTTGTTCTCCTTCTTCATGTTTACAAATCATTGGATTGAGAATGTACTTGTTATTTTATTGGCTGTAAATACAAATTTTTGCAGATGCCGATAAACAATTTTAAATGCTTTATCAGTCAATACTGATAACATGCAGATATTATGGTGCATCCCTAATAAACAAATACTACTGTTCACTTTCTGGCTCTACTTCCATACTGTCAAATCTTGCTCATAATTTTAAATGCAAAAAGAGACCTGAGCCATTTTGCAGCTGCTGACTGGACTGTATGTGCGGACTGATTTCTCTTCTTGGTTTCTTTTCATGCAACTTTAATTTTTAACTCTTAACTCAATGAGCTCTTTTAAATCCTGGAGGATAAAATGCATCTGCACTGCAGCCTGTGTAGACGACCTCAATCTCTACTCTACTGATGTGCACACTCATGGGCAGTAAAGAGGTCACATTTTCATTAACCTTGTATTCTGAGAAAATTAATGTCTAATTCACATAAATCAACCCTTTGGACTCTGTACAGTATGTAGTGGGGCTGATAAATTACTTTAAGCAAATCTTTTAGTAGAGTTTACTCTGCCTATAGTCACACTTGCAGCCATTGAAGAGTGGATTTGAGCACCTGGATTTAAAATGATTTAAATATTTAACCAACTTCCATCCTTTTATGTGTAAGCATTCAGCTGAACTGAAGCTAGAAAATTGCCCCATCCACATCTATACTTGCTTTATGCAGAGCTGAAAAGGTTGTGCGTTCAATTTAGATAAAATGCAAGTGATGCAATTTTAATCTAAAGCTTCTTTCTTCTTGCAGATCATGTCATCATCATGGTTTTTTCACACTACACATGACTTCAGAGAGCAGGAGGGACCATCAGTAACGTGGCAACTGCATTGCATCAGCCTTAACACATGGCTGTATAGCAAATGCACCTGTCACAGACTGTAAACACTGTTTGCACAGAAAAGCTCTACTAAATTCTGAAACAATCCTGTATTACACCCTAATGAACAGTTTAGACCTCAAGACACAACATTCCTTTATAGAGACTGAAAAAAATAATGGAATTTTAAGACCAGTATCACCAACACAGATCATCTATACTCAGCGAGTGATTATAAAACAAATCTTAGTCATTTTACAAAAATAAAAGTATCAAACAAATATTGTTTGTAGGACTTTCTGAATGAAAACTGTGTGCAGTATAGAGGAAGAAACCAAACGCACTACATCACCACAGAAAGCAGGAAAGGTTCAATATTGGTGTTAGGTATAAGTGTACCAAACTCTGAACACATCAGGTGCCTAATGATGGAGTCCTGTGGGCCAAATGTGGGACCCCTAACCACCAGTTTGACATCAGTGTTTAAGGGTGCTTTCACACCTACAGGCTTTAGATCGTTTCAATCGAACTTGAGTTTGTTTTCTCCATTAGTGTAGTTTGTTTTGTCTGGTGAGAACACGGTAATCGCACTCAGGAACCGAGTCTCGATTCAAATCAAATGGCGAACTCTGGTGCAGTCCTGCAGGTGAGAAGCAACCACACTAAAACAGGACCAGCAGCAAACGGTAAAACATTTTATGCCACTGTACATACCTGATGGATCTTTGAAAATATCTGTGGCTGAGCATGTCACGGTTCTGGAGGATTAATGAACGTTAACATGTTACTTTCCATCCGTAGCCGCGCTTCATTTTCAAACTGTACGATTTGCCTCAAGTGGTATAGGCACGTACGTAATAAACGATAACCAGGGCAATGAAAACCCCCCTATAGATTATGCTACAATTTGTATTATTTTCTCCCTAGAAATGCATAAATGCACAGTAGTCATCCTACTTCTTGTATTTACCTTTCCTGTTCTCTCGGCAAAAAAATCTGACCAATAAGAACACAGAACGATCTGATGCAAGTCTCGTGGAATTTAACGTGACGCAGTTTGGTCCACTTGAATTTCTGCCTGTGTGAAAGGGGACCAAACCAAGGAGAAAGTGATACCAAGTAACAAACTTAACTGATTCGGACCAAATTAAAGGAATTTAGGTGTGAAAGCACCCTAAATCTCAGTGAGTACCAATAAGGCTAGGTTCACATTACAGCGACACTGTTCAATTCTTACTTTTTGAAAGATTGAATTTGTATGACATGGCAGTTCACTTACTCCAATATAAACAGGTCTGTCCACCAAAACGGCACATGTGCACATCAGTACATCAGCGCACTATCAAACTGAGACAAAAGATGTATTTTTTAGTAGATGTGATTGGGATTTTGTTGTGAATGCCTGTAAGTAGTTTGTTGGCTGTATCTGATGAGGTCAGGAAGAAGAAAGGAAGCCAAACGATGACTCCAAGGTCTGTTTTAGTCACAACTGCTAGCACCAATGCTAACAAGAATGCTAAGTTATACAATCAGCACCTTACACGTGCAGAAAAAAGTCCACTCCGACTGTTCATATTCAAGACACAAGACCATGTACAGTACACTACCGTTCAAAAGTTTGGGGTCACCCAGACAATTTTGTGTTTTCCATGAAAAGTCACACTTTTATTTACCACCATGATTTGTAAAATGAATAGAAAATATACAGTAGTCAAGACATTGACAAGGTTAGAAATAATGATTTGTATTTGAAATAATAATTTTTTCCTTCAAACTTTGCTTTCATCAAAGAATCCTCCATTTGCAGCAATTACAGCATTGCACATCTTTGGCATTCTAGCTGTTAATTTGTTGAGGTAATCTGGAGAATTCTGACGCAATGAGCAAACACATTGTACCATTAGAACACTGGAGTGATAGTTGCTAGAAATGAGCCTCTATACACCTATGTAGATATTGCACCAAAAACCAGACATTTGCAGCTAGAATAGTCATTTACCACATTAGCAATGTATAGAGTGTATTTCTGATTAGTTTAAAGTTATCTTCATTGAAAAAAACAGTGATTTTCTTTCAAAAATAAGGAAATTTCTAAGTGACCCCAAACTTTTGAACGGTAGTGTATATATACAGTGGCATGAAAAAGTGTTTGCCCCCTTCCTCATTTCTCATTTTTTTGTATGTTTGTCACACTTAAATGTTTCAGGTCATCAAACAAATTTAAATATTAGACAAAGAAAGCAATGTTGCAACATTGCGTGGAGGTTGGGGACAGTGCCTTTGGCATGGCAAACCGGGGTGGTGGTTCCTCTCTTCAAAAAAGGGGACTGGAGGGTGTGCTCCAACTTTAGAGGGATCACACTCCTCAGCCTCCCTGGGAAGGTCTATGCCAAGGTACTGGAGAGGAGAGTCCGGCCGTTGGTCGAACCTCGGATTCAGGAGGAGCAATGTGGTTTTCGTCCTGGCCGTGGCACATCGGACCAGCTCTTTACCCTCTCGAGAATTCTTGAGGGTTCGTGGGAGTTTGCCCAACCAGTTTACATGTGTTTTGTGGACTTGGAGAAAGCATTTGACCGCGTCCCTCATGGTTTTTTGTGGGGGGTGCTTCGGGAGTATGGGGTATCGGGCTTGTTGTTATGAGCTATTCGGTCTCTGTATGATCGTTGTGAGAGTTTGGTTCGTATTGCCAACACTCAGTCGGAGTCATTCCCAGTGAGAGTTGGACTCCGTCAGGGCTGCACTTTGTCACCGATCCTGTTCATAATTTTTAGGGACAGGATTTCTAGGCGCAGCCAGGGAATGGAGGGTGTCATGCTTGGTGACCACAGGATCTCATCTCTGTTGTTTGCAGATGATGTAGTCCTGTTGGCTTCATCCAGCAATGACCTACAGCTCTTGCTGGGACGGTTTGCTGCTGAGTGTGAAGCGGCTGGGATGAGAATCAGCACCTCCAAGTCCGAGTCCATGGTCCTCGGCCGGAAAAAGGTGGATTGTCCTCTCTGGGTTGGGGACAGGCTCCTGCCCCAAGTGGAGGAGTTTGAGTATCCTGGGGTCTTGTTCACGAGTGAGGGGAAAATGGAGCGAGAGATTGACAGACAGATTGGAGCAGCATCTGCAGTGATGCGGACGTTGTACCGGTCTGTTGTGGTGAAGAGGGAGCTTAGTTCTAAGGCAAAGCTGTCGATTTACCAGTCAATCTACGTTCCTACTCTCACCTATGGTCACGGGCTTTGGGTAATGACCGAAAGAACAAGATCGCAGATACAAGCGGATGAAATGAGCTTTCTCCGTAGGATTGCTGGACTCACCCTCAGAGATAGGATGAGGAGCTCAGTCATCCGGGAGAGGCTCAGAGTAGAACCGCTGCTCCTCCACATTGAAAGGAGTCAGTTGAGGTGGTATGGGCATCTGATTAGGATGCCTCCTGGACGCCTCCTACTTGAGGTGTTTCAGGCTCGTCCCACTGGGAGGAGACCCCGGGGCAGACCCAGGACTCGGTGGAGAGACTATGTCTCCTAGCTGGTCTGGGAACGCCTTGGTATCCTCTCTGAAGAGCTGGAGCAGGTGGCTGGGGAGAGGGAAGTCTGGGCTTCTCTGCTTGAACTGCTGCCTGCGCGACCCGGACCGCCGGAAAAGCGGTAGAAGATGGATGGATGGATGAACAAAGAAAGCACAAGTAAACAGAAAATGCAGTTTTTAAATGAAGGTGTTTATTATTAAGGGTAAAAAAAATAAATAAATCCAAACCTACATGGCCTTTGTGAAAAAGTGACCCCCCCCCCCCCCGGTTAAAACATAAATTAACTCTGGTTTATCACATCTTTGGAAAGCTGTGGCTTTCCAAAGATGTGGCTAGCATCTCTAGCCACACCCAGGCCTGATTACTGCCACACCTGTTCTCAATCAAGAAATCACTTAAATAGGACCTGCCTGACAAAGTGAAGTAGACCAAAAGATTCTCAAAAGCTAGACATCATGCTACGATCCAAAGAAATTCAGGAACAAATGAGAAACAAAGTGAGATCTGTCACTCTGGAAAAGGTTATAAAGCCATTTCTAAAGCTTTAGGACTCCAGTGAACCACAGTGAGAGACATTATCCACAAACAGCAAAAACATGGAACAGTGCTGAACCTTCCCAGGAGTGGCCGGCTGACCAAAATTACCCCAAGAGTGTAGAGACGACTCATCCAAGAGGTCACAAAAGACCCCACAACATCCAAAGAACTGCAGGCCTCACTTGCCTCAGTTAAGATCAGTGTTCATGACTCCACCATGAGAAAAAGACGGGGCAAAAATGGCCTGCATGGCAGAGTTCCAAGATGAAAACCACTGCTGAGCAAAAAGAACATAAAGGCTCATCTCAGTTTTGCCAGAAAACATCTTGATGATCCCCAAGACTTTTGGAAAAATACTGTGGACTGACGAGACAAAAGTTGAACTTTTTGGAAGGTGTGTGTCCCATTACATCCAGCGTAAAAGTAACCCAGCATTTCAGTAAAGGAACATCATACCAACAGTAAAATATGGTGGTGGTAGTGTGATGGTCTGGGGCTGTTATGCTGCTTCAGGACCTGGAAGACTTGCTGTGGTAAATGGAACCATGAATTCTGCTGGCGACCAAAAAATCCTGAAGGATAACGTCCGGCCATCTGTACATGACCTCAAGCTGAAGCACACTATAAAGTTCTGCAGCAGGACAATGATCCAAAACACACCAGCAAGTCCACCTCTGAATGGCTTAAGAAAAACAAAATGAAGACGTTGGAGTGGCCTAATCAAAGTCCTGACCTGAATCTGATTAAGATGCTGTGGCATGACCTTAAAAGGGCGATTCATGCTCGAAAACCCTCCAATGTGGCTGAATTACAACAGTTCTGCAAAGATGAGTGGGCTAAAATTCCTCCCCAGTGCTGTAAAAGACTCATTGCCAATTATTGCAAATGCTTGATTGCAGTTGTTGCTGCTAAGGGTGGCCCAACCAGTTATTAGGTTTAGGGGGCAATCACTTTTTCACACAGGGCCATGTAGGCTTGGATTTTTTTCCCTTAATAATAAACACCTTCATTTAAAAATTGCATTTTGTGTTATCTTTGTCTAATATTTAAATTTGTTTGGTGACCTGAAACATTTAAGTGTGACAAACACAAAAAAATGAGAAATCAGGAAGGGGGCAAACACTTTTCCACACCACTGTATATCCAATCTAGGACAACAAAGTGACTTTGATCCAATCTTAACGACTGGATATTAAGGGCGGGGGATAATTGATAGAGTAGTATTGCGATACTTTACACAATACTATACTGATTCAGTGAAACCTGTATTGGGATACTTAAATGAAAGTATTAATAAATGTTAAAAATACAAACTCTGCTTTTTGGGTACCAGAGTAATAAAAAAAAAAAGACTTTTCAGTCCATTAGATGGTGCTAAATGTTCACTATCTTGTCAAGTCAGCACGTCAAAGGAGTGACTCCTGAGATCTCACCAGCAGTTGGACAAGACAAAGATGGGGATGCAAAATCACAATATATGATATCAAAATACTCAACATATCACAATATTGTGATAATATCATACAGTGGCTCAACTATCAGGATAACATCGTATTGAGGGGCTACTGGTGATTCCCACCCCTACCGGATATTAGATCAGATCTGTGTAATCAAAATAAATATACAAATATAAAAATAAAAAATATAATTTATTTATTTATTTAGCGAATGCAAAGTCCTTAAGCCAAGCAGTTGCCTCCTGGTTTGCTGTATGGAGGGTGTGTAATCCTCCTTCCAGTCTTTGGAGCGGGCAAACCTCTATGATGTGTTCCATTGTTTGCTCCTCTCCACATGCGCACAGTGGGCTAGGGCTACTGCCCCATCTGTGAAGGCTGGCCAAGCAGGGGCCATGTCCAGTCCTGAAGCGATTGAGTGTAGACCACTGTCTCCTTGGGAGGTTGGTGCCCGGGACCTGTTGGTTGGGGTTTATCACCAGCTGTTTGTTTGGGACCTCTTTGGTCTCCCATTCCTCTTGCCAAGCTGTCTGGATGGTAAAGTCAGCTGGGGGAGGGTTTTTCCAAATCGGCCGTCTGGATGAAAGTCGGGCAGTGGGTGGGGTGTAGATATCTGCATGGATTGGCAAGTGAGGAAAATCTTTAACTTTTTGGAGCATCCTTTGAGTTAATGCTGCTCGCCGGATGTGTGGAGGGGCTATGTTTGACAGTACAGAGAGCCAGGGGAGTGGTGTTGAGCGGATTGTTCCAGTTATAGTTCTCATGGTTGAGTTGAGCTGGGTGTCTACATGGTGTGTGTAAGATGACCTGGACCAGACAGGGGCACAATATTCTGCTACAGAGTATGAAAGGGCCAGTGCTGAGGTGCGCAGGGTGGAGACTGCCGCCCCCCATTTTGCACCAGCGAGCTTGCAGAGCAGGTTGTTTCGTACCTTCACCTTAGCAGCCGTCCCCTTTAGATGTTCCTTGAAGGATAAGGTCCTATCAAGGGTCACTCCAAGATAAGTTGGATTTGGGGCATGCTTAAGCTTGAGTCCGCTCAGGTGGATGTTTAGTTCTCTGGCAGCTTTTGCATTGTGGAGATGGAATACACTGGAGACGGTTTTTGCTGGGCTTGGTTTTAGGCGCCAGATTTTGCAGAACTGGTCCAGTTTGGCAAGATCTTCCGTGAGCACCCGTTCCAGTGGTTCAAAGTCTGGTGCTTGGAATGCCAAACAGATGTCGTCTGCATAGATGAATTTGCGGGATTTTGTAGTAGGCAGGTCGTTTATGTAGAGGTTGAACAGAGTTGGAGCTAGAACTGAGCCTTGTGGGAGTCCGTTTTTCTGCATTCTCCATGCACTTGTGTTCTGACTGAGGTGGACTCTGAACCTTCGGTTGGTCAGCAGGGTTTTTATAATTGCTGTTGCCCAAGCAGGGATCGCCTTTATAAGTTTCAGGAGGAGGCCTTTGTGCCAGACCGTATCATAGGCGGCTGTAAGATCGAGAAACACAGCCCCTGTCTTCAGTCTGCTCTCGAAGCCATTTTCGATGAAGGTGGTTAGGGCCAGTACTTGTTCTCCTGTACTGCGGTCCATGCGGAAACCTGCTTGATCCACACTTAGAATATCCTCTATTTCTGGGGAAATGCGTTGCAGTATTAGGCGCTCCATGATTTTGTAAGGAACGCTGAGTAGGGAGATTGGGCGGTAGCTTGCTGGTAGTTTGTGGTCTTTGCCAGGTTTTGGGATGGCAATGACCTTTGCTGTCCGCCATTTCTTTGGGATCGAGTTTGTTTGTGTGATCCTTGTGTAGAATTGTGTCAACCAGGTTAGGGCTCGGGGGCCAAGATTTTTCATGAATTCTGGGAAGATGTTATCGTATCCTGCTGCCTTTCCACATTTCAGGCCCTGTAGGACTTTCTCCAGTTCAGCAGCCTCGAAGGGTTCAGGGTTCGTTTCCTCTACAGGCATTTTTTGGTGTTTTTTTAGCTCAGTTGTAACTGCTCTTCTGGTGTCTTTGTCTTGGGGTGCTTTGGCGATAGTCAGTAGGTGGGATGCAACTTGGTTGGGTGTGACGGATACTCGGCTTTGGCTAGGGGGCTTCTGTGCAGCTCCTAGGCGATCGAAAAATATAATGGCTTTGTATCACATTAAAGGTGGACTATGTAGAAAATGCAGGTGATTACTGGCAAGACCCCCTCCGTGAATTGCCACCTTATCATGGTGGAGGGGTTTCAGTGCCTAAATGATCCCAGGAGCTATGTTGTCTGGGGCAACTTGCCCCGGTATGGTCTCCCATGGCAAACAGGTCCTGGGTGAAGGGCCAGACAAGAGTGGTCCAGTAGATCCCATCAAAAAAGTTACATCAAGGACCCAGTGTACCCAAAGGAGGCACATGGGTTCACCCTGAAGTGGGATCATGGTGCTATGTGAAATGGGTGGAGGTCTGGGCTGTCCGGCCTGGAATGATGCCCCTGCGACCCGGATCCCCAGATAAGTGGTAGAGGATGGATGGATGGATACTGGCAATACCTGCTGGAAGTAAAAAATTTTGATCCACTAGGCTGAAGTAAATGTGATTAAGTTTTTTTTTTTTTTTTTTTTACTGATGATGACCCATGATGACTTCTTCAAATTGGTCTACTTCAAGTGAACCAGTAATTAACGTATCATTACACTTTCTGTCCTACTCTAGAAACTAACGTAATGGACCTCTTGCACAATGTAGAGTAACATACTTCTGGATTCCAGTCCACCTGCATTTCCACTTCCATTATATTTTCCCAGTCCCTGGTGCTTTCTTGTCAATAAGTCAATTTATCGGACTTACGGTTAAGGCGGCCACGTAGGAAGACGTGTTTCACTCTGCTCTGCTCCTAAAAATAAAAAGTTGGCAAATAACTCTCTCAATTGGAACAAAACCTATCCCAGCGTTTGGGTGCGGATATGGTAAAGCCTAAGGCTGGGAAATTAGGTGGAGGAAAAACTGAATCGTTGAAACAGTCTAAGCTAACAGACTTCCACGCTCGTGACGAAGCAGAAAAATCTCCAGAGACTATGGCGGAGGAAGCTAGCGGCGGAGCGGTGACTGCTGGGGAAGGCACGAGTGCGGTGCTCGCTGCCATTAGCTCAATGAGAGCAGACTTTTCCTCTAAATTTGATGGGATTATAGCAGCGATAGAAGGAATGAGAAAGGAAATAAGCGACTGTATGGAACGAGTATCGCAGGCGGAGCTCCGAATTTCCAGCGCTGAGGATGACGTCACCAGCCTACAATTAAAGGTGCGCACATTGGAATTAAAAAATAAACATCTGGAAGATAGTGTCCTGGACTTAGAATCCCGGTCGAGACGGAACAGTCTGAGGCTGGTGGGCCTCCCGGAGGGAACGGAGGGACGGGACACATGTTCCTTTTTGGAAAAGTGGATTCCAGAAGCGCTGAACAACGCGGAGCTGCAGTCATCGGTCGTCTTAGAGAGCGCTCACCGAATCGGCCCACCGACAGATAATAATCAGCGTCCTCGGTGGTGGCTTATTATCAGCTACAGAGACAAGATGACGGTCTCCAACGCGGCGCGTGCTAAAGGAGAAATTAAATACCAGGATCAACAGGTGCGGTTCTACCCAGATTTGGCCACAGGAATCCAACAATTAAGGAAAGTTTGACCCCGCCCGTAAAGAGCTGCGCAACCTCGGGATTCGTCACGGAGTGCTTCATCCGGCAAGACTGCTGGTCACATATAAAGGGAGAACCCACACCTTTAAGACCCCTCAGGAGGCACAGGTGCTTATCAAGCAGATCCAAGAGAGACTGGTGGGAGCTAAGCATGAAGTATGAACAAGATATAAAGGTAGAATATTTAAGCATTTGCACAGGCATCTGACTGATCTGAAACATATTGGAAGTTTACAAAATATAGATTGTATTATATAATTTAAAAAAAACAAAAAAAACCCTATGATGTACAAAGTTGCTATAAAATTTTGGAGTTAAGTTGGAAAAACTACAGAAGAGAGTTAATGTTATGTCATTAAAAGCAGTAGAGTCAGGATGATTGAGAGGAGAAAGAAAGAGTGGTTTGACTTATCCTCGCGGGTGTGGAGCAGTCAATGGCTATAGCGGGAGACAGAATTTTTTTTTTGATTTTGGGGGGATTACCACGAATGTAGGGAGGGGGAATTTGTTTGTGTGTAGTTTGTGGGACGAATGTTCAACCACTCATGTTTTTGCTTCTCTGTATGAGCATGTTTATATTGCGAGGTAATCTCAAACTCCTTATTGATCATAGACCAAAGCGCTGATCTTAATTTAACTTCATGGAATTGCAGAGGTCTACAAAATTTAAAAAAAACTTAAACAAGTTATAATAAAATAAAAGACATAGGTTCAAAAATTGTGTTTTTACAAGAAACTCATCTAATAGAGGAGGATGTAAAAAGAGTTAGGAGAAGATGGCAGGAAAGTGTGTTCACCTCATCATTTTCATCCCGAGCTAGGGGAGTTATGACTCTCATACATAAATCAGTCCCATTTCAAGTGAAAAATGTAATTGGAGACAAATTAGGAAGATATCTAATCATCCAAGAATCTTTGTTATTAGAAAATATAAATCTGGTGAACTTATACGGTCCCAATATAGATGATCAAAACTTCTTTGCTAATTTATTTCTTATTTTATTATCACTTACAGGGCAACATATAATAGCAGGGGATTTTAATTGTACATTGAATCCCAGTATAGATAGATCAACAGGACTGGACTGTACACACAATGGATGCAGGATGACCATTAATCATTTTATGAAAGAATTGAGATTGCTAGATATATGGAGAGAAATGAAACCACAAGTTAAAGCCTACTCTTGTTATTCTAATACCTACAAGACATTCTCACGTATTGACTATTTTTTGATCTCCACAGAATTAAGGTCCAAGATTCAAAACTGTTTCTATGATAACATTGTGATCTCTGATCATGCACCCTGCTGTCTAATATATGTAGATAAGAAATTGACAAAGGAACCAGGTAGGTGGCAATTTCAGCATAAATGGCTTCAGGATGAGGAATTTGTCAAGTACATAGAAAAACAGATGAGTTCTTTGATATCAATACTACACAAACATCAGCATGTATAAAGTGGGAGGCTTTCAAAGCTTTTATTAGGGGGCATATTATTAGTTATACAGGTTCAAAATCTAAGAAAACTCGAGAGGAGAGAGTCCAATTGGAACATAAAATAAAAATTCTTCAAGAAAAAGTATGCAGGAAGTGACCCAAAGTTAGAGAACGAATTACTGATTCTGAGAGCTGAATATGACAAAAAATCAGTGAATAGAGCTGCCTCGAGTCTTCTAAGATTGAAGCAATCTTTTTATGAACAAGGTGAAAAATCAGGGAAATTATTGGCATGGCAGATTAAACAATTAGAATTTAAAACACTAATTACCAGTATTATAAGTAACGGACAGGCAGTTGTAGATCCTTTAGAAATTAACAGTACCTTTAGAGATTATTATGAAAAACTATATGATACAAAAAATGAATCTGACTTAAAACTATAATGGGTTTTTGGACGGATTATCTATACCGTGTATTCCAAATGAAAACAGGGAGATACTGGAGTCAAAAATTAGTCAAGAAGAAGTTGGGCTAGCCATTGATAATATGAAATCAGGAAAAAGTGCAGGACCAGATGGTCTTCCAGTTGACCTCTATAAAAAATTTAATAAATTAATAAAACCACTTTTGGAAATGGTTTTAGAAGCATTTCAAAATGGTAATTTACCACCATACATGAATAATGCCTTAATTATACTGTTGCCAAAACCAGGTAAACCCTCTAATAAATGTGAAAACATGAGACCAATAAGCCTATTAAATGCTGACCTTAAGATAATCTGTAAAATTTTAGCAAGACGACTACAAGAAATATTATTAACCGAGATCAGAATGGCTTTATAATGGGAAGACAAGGCTTCCATAATGTAAGAAGACTATTTAATATTATTTATTCTAATAAAGAAGCACCGGATACAGCTCTCCTATCATTGGATGCCGAAAAGGCCTTTGATAGGGTCGAATGGCCCTTTCTTTTTGAAGTCCTACACAGGTTTGGACTTGGAAATAATTTCATAAAATGGGTTCAGATAATATACAATAATGCTACAGCAGAAATCCTAACAAACAGCAATATCTCAGAATCAATAAATATCAATAGAGGATGTCGACAAGGCTGTCCACTTTCACCTTTACTGTTTACTATGGCAATTGAACCTTTAGCGATGGCAGTACGTTTACATCCACAAATATATGGAATTAAAGTAGGACCAACAGAACATAAAATCTCCCTGTATGCCGATGACAAAAATTTGTTTATGTCGACTCTTAAAAAATCAATTCCGACCTTGTTGAATTTAATAAAGAATTTTGGGGAAATATCAGGATATAAAATAAATAAAACTAAATCTTCAATATTAATGCTAAATGAGACCCAGAGAAATCACCCAGCTCCTGAGGTAAATCAATTCAATGTTGTAAATCAGTTTAAATATTTAGGAATTCAAATTGTCCCTAAGCTAGAATCAGTTGCCAGTGCCAACTATGAAGCCTTAATGACAGACATTAATGAGTTACTTCAGAGATGGATGTCACTACCAATGTCGATGATCGGGAGAATTAATATACTTAAAAGTAATATCTTACCCAAAATACTTTATTTATTTCAATATATTCCTTTACCACCACCTTCAGATCTATTCTCAAGAATTAAAAAAAAGTTAGTGGAATTTATATGGAACAATAGGAAGGCTAGATTACGTCTATCCTGACTATATTTACCATTTGATCGTGGAGGTCTGAAATGTCCAAACTTTATGTTGTATTACTGGTCAGCACAACTGAGGTCTATGACATATTATTTTTCATCAAATGATCTCCCTCACTGGACTGAAATGGAATCATACAATTTACCTTTACCTCTTCCCATATTCATATACTCAGACTTGGCTAAAAAATTACAGAAACAAGTTAAAAATCCATTTGTAAAGCATATGATCAAAATATGGTGTGAAACCAAAAAATATTTAAAAGAACCACACTTATTGTCACAATTTAGCCCAATATGGGGTAATCAAAATTTTAATCCAGGGAGAGCGGATGCTGTATTTAAAGTATGGAATTTAAAAGGGATTCAAAAGATTCAAGACTTATATTTGTCATGTTCAGATAACATAATGTCTTTTGAAGAACTGAGGATCAAATTTAATCTTAATAGAACACATTTTTTTAAATATCTTCAGCTTAGGAACTTTATTCGAACAAATCAAAATAATACTCTCACCCGACCTACTTATTCATCCTTGGAAAAAATTTTGACGAAAGATAGTAAGCGAAAGGGTATTATTTCAGAGTTTTATAACTCATTGACACTATTCTCATGTGAAAACTCACAGAAAAGACTGAATTATTGGAAAAAAGATCTGCAAACTGAAATTTCAGAGGAACAATGGGAATTGGCTTGTACAGAAGCTCAAACCAAATCAATAAATGTACGTCTTAAATTGATACATTTTAAATGGTTAATGCGGATGTATGTTACACCAGTGGAGTTAAATAGATATAACAAAAACATACCAGATACGTGCACAAAATGTATGGAAAGTAAAGGAACCCTATTTCATTGTTTATGGGAATGTAGAAAAATTAGTATGTTTTGGGAAGAGGTGAGGGTAACAATTGAAAAAATAATTTCAAAACAAATCATACTGAATCCTAAATTGTTTTTGTTGGGTCTGTATCCAGAAAAGCATAACTTTAATAAGAGTGAAAGAGCATTCATAGACCTCAGTTTGCTTAACACCAAAAAATGTATTGCACTACTGTGGAAAAAGACTCATAGACCAGATGTGACTCAGTGGTTAAGACAGATGTTAACAAACCTTCCACTAGAAAGAATAACATACATACTGAAATCAAAGGAAATTGTGTTTGAGAATATATGGAGACCTTTCATTGATTATAGATAGATAGATTAGTTTATTTGACAGGGACAGTGCAATAAACATAGACAATTAATCAATGACAATCAATCTGATGTGTTGCACATAGAGTATATAGCTATTAGCTAATTTGCAACTCTTGTCCCTGGATGGGCCAAGAGTATCGAGATTTACAAGCGACTTTAGAGGAAAAACAAGCCCAAAGTCGCTTATAATAAGCGGACTTGGCAACAATGGCGCCATTAATTTGGTGGCACATCAGTGCTGAGTCACTGACGTCACAGGGTTGGGCCATACCAAGTCTCCTGCAGCGGAGGAGGAAAAGGGAGGACACATTAAAAATGTAAAGAATTTAAACATAACTTTTGAAGAAGAAGGTGAATGATATGTGTGGACCTTGTAAATTCCAAACTGGTGAATGTATAGTATGTATACTTATGTAATGGATTGCCTAGACTAAACAGAGGAGCATTGTTGAAGACCTGCCTTTGTTAGTGGTTGTTGGTGTTTTTAGTACATTTTTTTTCTTTTTTTTTTTAAATTACTTTAGTGTTAGTGTTTGATTGTTTGTGTTATGTTTGTAAAAAAAAAAAAAAAAGGTTCAATAAAAAAATATTGTGGAAAAAAAAAATAAGTCAATTTATCACTTTCACTTATCATTGTACATACTGGAAATAGCGTGCGGGCAGATCATTTTATTTTTTTCCTTTATAAAGTTCATGTTTCACATTTTGATCATTTTTGTATACATACTGAGTATTTTAATAGTTCCCCAGTTAGCTTAGCACCAGAGTGGTGGCCTAGTTGGTAGAGCATCCACCCCACAACTAGGTGGTCATGGATTCAAATCCCGGCCAGGTCATACCGAAGACCATATAAAAATGGTACTTTCCACCTTCTAGCTTGGTGCTCAGCATAACAGAATGGGGAAGGTTAACGCACAGAGCTACCAGAGGACTGACCCCCCACTGTAGCTTTCACTACTTACAGCAGCTGTGTGTGGCCTAGGGGCAGAGAAATTACTACTACTAACTAACTAACCTGCACTTATATAGCGCTTGGAGATAGGCACCACCCCTATACACCACCTGGTGTCCCACATGCTGTGGAAAGGAATTAACTTAACAGTTAGCAGCTACCATGTTTGTTTATGTCTGTGCCATTCTAAATATCACTGCATGGGCTGTAATAGACCTGTGAAAACTCACTGAAACACATGTCCGCCTCCCAGTTGCTACCTGACTTCTTTTAATATTACTTTGTGTATGCAGAATCCCTGTTATTGATGTTACCGTTACTGTTATTGATATTAGCTGTTAGCTTTCAGTTGCTAGTGTGTTATTTATTCTCTTAATAAACTTGGACTCACTCCTAGTAACATTGCATGGACTAAAATGAACGGGAATGAGCTCATGTAGACTTTGCACAATACATTCCTTTATACACAGGTCTAGTACAGCCCATGCAGTGGTATTTGGAATGGCACAGACAAACACGATAGCTGCTAAGCTAACTGGGGAACCATTAAATGGCTCAGTATGGTTACAAAAATGATCAAAATGTGAAACACAAACTTTCTAAAGAAAAAACAATGTGCCCAAACACTATGCAGTGTAAGCCTCCTTGGTGTCTGCATAAAATAAGTCCAGTATTTTATTGTCTCGGGTGTGGCACGTGACACAGGCTGCGTGTCCACCAAACGTGTTTTCTGTTGCCCGACCGCCCTGAGCATTTTTTTTTTCAGCGTTCGTGCGCTGCACTCTGGGAAAAAAAAAGTCTGTGCTCCGCCTCCCAGCAACAGCTTGTTACTCTCAGCTCACCACTTCTGCTTTGCCCACTGAGACTTTTTTAATAGCAGTATCAAGTCTCTAAATAACAATGTACAGGAAACACATTCTGGCATTGGCAGCAGCTCTGGATGACAAATTTAATGAAATGGAAAAGAAAATCGGAGTCTGGATACATGACATAAACAGGTCGAGAAATCGGCTGGGAGAGTACCACTGTCTTGTGCAGGAGTTGCGACTTGGTGGTGCCCATTTCAAAGAGTATTTTAGACTGACTAGGAGTCAGTTTTAAATTTTGATCATGATCGCTTTTTAGCGTCAGATCAAACATTACCGGATTGTCTGACACAGCGAATATCAGCCTCAACTCCGCAATCATATCAGTTGTCTTCTTCCAGTATATCCCGCCCTTCCTCAATTCTGATTGGCTGCTTAGAAAGGTCTGACTTTGACGAGTTCAACTGCACTCTGAAAAGTTGAACATTTTTCAACGCTGAGCGCCCTGAGTGCCGCGACAAAAAACGGCCACCGCTGAGAGCGTTTCACTGCTGTGGGCGCTCAGCGCTGTAAGCACTGGACTACACAGAGAATGAATGGAAAATAGCTGCCCAGAGTGGAAAAAACGCGTTTGGTGGACACGCAGCCATACTGGGTGAAAGTGGGCAGAATGGAGGGCAGTGAAGTATAGTTAAAATCACCAGAGATGAGGAGGAGAGCATTTGGGTGTTGTGTCTGCAGCCTGCTAGTGACTGAGTGGATGACGTCACATGCTACCTCAGCGCTCATGGAGGGGGATACATAAATAATCCCGACGACATGTGAGAACTTCCAGTCGCATGCTAACCGCTAGCAACTCAATGGCCTTACTGCAGTGTTGTTCTTTAATCATGATGTGCCTAGGATTACACCATCTGTTATTCACATACATTATCAGCCCCCCACCTCTGCTTCTCCCACTGTCTGGTGTCCGATCTGCTCGTATTGCGTGGAAATCCTCCAGATCAATGTTAGCATCTGTTGCTAGTTCTGTTAGCCACATTTCAGTAAACAACACAATGCTAATCTCTCTGAAGATGCTCTCATACCAGGGACATAGCCAGTTCATCCGTCTTGTTAACCTCTTCCACTCCGGGATACCGCGGGCGGTCACGTCTCTGCGTCCTAGGGCGCACTGAAAAAAAAAAGCTGCATTTCCGTTCTTCCACTACAGACACAGCTGCGAACAGAAAGCCAAAGGAGTGCTTTCATTGGTTTAGATTTGATTGACCTCTCATTCGACTAATAAGAGCCTTGAATTGGGTTTCTGAAACCTTGAAGAACCAATGACTGAAAACCTAGCAAGAAGGACCCGCCTACCAACGGCTGCAAATACAGCGAGCCAATTGAAGCAGAGATGTTCGACAATTGAAAGCGTACGTCCCGTGCGTAAAATCTGTTTTGTGTAAGCCGCTGGGTGACATACACGCGTTTGCCAGTCTTTTTTTTCTTACTACTGTTCTTATTTGTTTTGAAAAATCGTTCGCCAAAACCGCAATCATGGAAGTGCAAAACCGCAATAATGGAATCATGGTTTGACCGGGTCGCGTGACCAGAACCACGAGTCGTAACAAGCGGACCAGCGTCATGTTCGTCTGACAATGAGGAAGAGAAGTTCGCCAGCGACACTGCTGTTGTGGACAGGTAAGTGTTATAAGCTAAATTATTCTTTATCCCTGAAAATTGTAATCAAAATGACTTTTGACTGATCGGTAAATTACAACTGTGCGTCATCGCCACATGACGGACCGCGGCGACCCGTGCACCGTGTCCGGACCGTGAACGCCACCCCCCACCCCACTCCCGCTACTCTTCTGTAGCGGATTGCAGATATATTGCAGATATTTTAGTACAACTGTGCGTAGTAGACCGCGGCGCACCATCACCGCGGTCCGTCACGTAGCGATGGGCGATGTCCGTCCTCTGTAGTGGGGGTGGGTGGGGGGTGGGAGTTGTTATCTTCTACATTACAGATATTTCAGTATAATTTTTAGTGCACTGTAGGTTATTTTTTTCTTGTAAAAAAAAGCCACACATTTTTTTACGTGGCATGCTTCTTTGTGTGTGGGGGCTTGTTTGTTCATTCATTCATTCATGAATGAATAACCCCCCCCACACACACACACACACACAGAGCCCTGAGTGTCACTTTTCATTAGAGCCCAAGATGAAGCTTCTATATTGAATCATTCAAAAGTTACAGACGTTTTTCCAAACTGTGCCATTTGGCACAATTTGGCACAGTTCAATTCAATTCAACTTTATTTATATAGCGCCATTTCACAACAACAGTCATCTCATAGCACTATCAACTGTAGGGGGGAACCCCCACAGTTGCAGAAAGACCCCAGCAATCAGGCGATCCCCTGTGAGCAAGCACTTGGCGACGGTGGAGAGGAAAAACTCCCTTTTAACAGGAAGAAACCTCCAGCAGAACCAGGCTCAGGGAGGGGCAGTCATCTGCTGCGACTGGCTGGGGGGGTGAGGGGATAGAGAAGAAGAAAAGAACAGACATGTAGAGAGCAAACAGCACGATGGGGACTCAATCTATGGGAGAGAACAAACAGATGTTAATGACCAGCAAAAAAAAAAATATTTCATAGAGAGTGAGGAAAGGAGTGAGGCCCAGTGCATTACTGGAGGTCCCCCGGCTGACTAAACCTATTAGCAGCATAACTAAGGGAGGGTTCAGAAACACATGATCCCTCCCTAATTGTAGGCTATGTCAAAAAGGTAGGTTTTAGCCCTATTCTTAAAAACAGAGATCGAGTCTGACTCCCGAATCCAGATTGGCAGCTGATTCCACAGGAGAGGAGCTTGATAGCTGAAGGCTCTGCCTCCCATTGTACTTTTGGAGATTCTAGGTATTACAAGTAATCCTGCATTTTGGGAGCGTAGTGCTCTGTTAGGATAATACGGTAGTATCAGATCTTTTAAATAAAAAGGAGCCTGATTGTTTAGAGCTTTGTAAGTAAGAAGAAGGATTTTAAACTTAATTCTAAACTCTATGGGAAGCCAATGAAGGGAGGCCAGAACCGGAGAGATATGATCTCTCTTTCTAGTACCTGTTAAAACTCTTGCTGCAGCATTTTGGATCAGCTGAAGACTTTTTAAAGATGTTTTAGGACAGCCTGATAATAAAGAATTACAATAATCTAATGTCGAGCTAACAAAAGCGTGCATCAGTTTCTCAGCATCACTCTGAGACAAGATGCTCCTAATCTTGGCAATATTACACAAATGATAGAAGGCAGTCTTAGAAACAAATTTAATATGTGAATTGAAGGACAAATCCTGATCAAAAATAACTCCAAGGTTCCTCACAGAGCTATTAAGAGAAAGAGTAACCGCATCCAAACTGAAAGTTTGATTTGGAAAGGAATTTCTAAGGTTTTTTGGACCAACAAGAATGACTTCAGTCTTATCTGAATTTAATAGCAGGAAATTACAAGTCATCCAAGCTTTGATTTCCTTAAGACAGGCTTCTAACTTGGCTAATTGATTACTATCATCTGGCTTCATTGACAGGTATAATTGTGTGTCATCTGCATAACAATGAAAATGTATACAGTGCTTTCTAATAATGTTGCCTAACGGAAGCATATATAAACTAAAAAGAGTAGGGCCTAGCACAGATCCCTGTGGAACTCCATGACTAAGCTTTGAGTTGAAAGAAAACTCATTATTTACATGAACAAACTGGAACCTATCAGATAAATAAGATCTAAACCATTGCAACGAAGTTCCATTAAGTCCAACATAGTGTTCTAATCTATCAAGTAGAATATTATGATCGATAGTATCAAAAGCTACACTAAGGTCTAAAAGGACAAGTACAGAAACTAGTCCATTATCAAATGCAATGAGGAGGTCGTTAGTGACCTTCGCTAAGGCTGTTTCAGTACTATGATGGATTCTAAACCCAGATTGAAACTCTTCAAGTAAACCATTTCCCTGCAGGTGGTCAAATAATTGCGCAGCAACAACTCTTTCTAAGATTTTTGAAATGAAAGGGAGATTAGAGATTGGTCTATAGTTAGCTAAAGCTCCTGGATCTAGCGTTGGCTTTTTGAGTAAGGGTTTAATTACAGCCGTTTTAAAAGCCTGCGGTACATGGCCTAAAGTTAATGAAGAATTGATTATATGAAGAATAAAGCTACCAATAAGTGGGAAGACTTCTTTAAATAACCTGGTAGGAATAGGGTCTAAAAGACAAGTTGAAGGTTTGGATGAGGAAACTATTTTGTCTAACTCACAAAGGTCGATTGGAATAAACTCATCAAGACAGACATCAATAGAAGGAGTTGTAGTAGTTACAGTATTTAAGTTAACTGTGGGAAGAATCTGATTAATTTTATCTCTGATGGATGAAATTTTATTATTGAAAAAGTTCATAAAGTCCTGACTAGTAAGCTCTAAGGGAATGCTAGGATTGACAGAGTCCTGACTCTTTGTCAACCTGGCTACAGTACTGAAAAGAAACCTGGGATTATTCTTGTGCTCTTCTATTAATGCAGAGTAATAACTCGTTCTAGCTTTTCTAAGAGATTTTTTATAAATTAAAAGATGATTTCTCCAAGCTAAATAGATTTCATCTAAATTAGTGGAGCACCATTTTCTTTCTAATTGACGAGTCTTCTGTTTTAAGGTACGAGTTTCTGTGTTGAACCAAGGAGTTAGAAATCTCTGATTAGACTTTTTCTTTTTTAAGGGGGCCACCAAGTCTAGAGTCTGATGCAGAGAAGCTGAAACACTATCCACCATGTTATCAATTACAGAAGGAGCAAGCTGTCTATAGCTTATTTCCGTTGTGTTGACACATGGCATAGAGGAAACAATCTGCATAAATTTGGAAACAGCATCATCTGAGAGGCATCTACTGTAATAATATTTTTCTTTAGGAGCCAAATAGTCAGAAATAGTAAAATCAAAGGTTAACAGACAATGGTCTGACAGTACAGGGTTATGAGGAGACACTACAAGATTTTCTATTTCTATGCCATATGTCAAAACAAGGTCCAATGTATGGTGGAGGTAATGAGTAGAATTTCCTACTTTCTGAGAAAACCCAATCGAATCTAATATTGAATTGAATGCCACATTAAGGCAGTCACTATCTACATCCACATGTATATTAAAGTCCCCTACTATAATTATTCTATCAGATTTCAGCACTAAATCAGCTAAGAAATCAGCAAATTCGGATAAAAATTCTGAGTAGGTTGATGGGGGACGATAAACTATGGCAAATAAAATTGGGTTTAACCTAAAATTGCTAAAGTGCCCAATACTGAGGACCAGGCCCTCAAAGGAATTATAACATGTTTTTTGCTTTACATTAACTAATAATTTGGAATGGTAAATTGTTGCTACTCCTCCTCCACGACCAGAACTTCTGGGATTTTGACAGTTTAAATAACCAGAGGGAGTTGATTCATTTAAACCAACATAATCCTCTTGCCCTAACCAAGTCTCTGTAAGGGAAATTAAATCAATCTGATGATCAATTAACAAATCATGGACTAACAGAGACTTGGGAGTTAGAGACCTAATATTTAATAAACCGCATTTAATTTTTAAATTATGAGGAGGAACAGAGGCCAAATCATTCAATTTAGAGGCTTTATGTTTAATTTGAGTTTTACCAATATTTTGCTTTATCACTTTGGGATGCTTATACATTATATTTTTATTCACTTTGGAGGGAGCAGACAACGATTCTCTGATGGGGAAGACAGGGGCTAAGCTGAGGGGTGGCGGATGAAGAGGAGCTGCAGAGAGGCGTGTAAGACAGTTCAAAAACGCCTGGGAACAACCTGACATAAAAGCTGTGTAATATATTTATTTTTTGTGGTACTGTTACAAAATTTTGACCTCAGCTGGATAACACTTGGTTCTACATTTCGGTTGCATTTTCCAGCCCGGATCTGACAGCTGTGTGTTATTTGCAAGCATTTGTATCCAAAAAAACACCCAGGCGAAATTTATTTGCTTCAAGTTCAGTATGTTTAGATGACTGTTACTCAGTCGCAGGAGCACTTAGAGAGATTATGACTGTTTTGCCAAAAAATTCAAAGTGTTTTCTTTTAAATGAGACCAACCCCATGAAGATGCTGCAAAGGGTTGAAGAACAGCTTTTGATTTACTTTGGGTACGTTATTTTTAGGCGTTTTTAGGGAAATTGACCAGAGTGCAAGGGGTTAAGCAGTGATCTCACATTTCCCATAATAACGGATGGAAGGAGGATCTGTACTTTATTTTCCTCACGCATTGCTTCAGTCCAGCTTGACACCCCTGTCGTTTTCGCCTGATTTCTTTTGGGATATTGAGTTTTTGCGTTAGCACTGCGGGGCAGCCCGGTGCTAACAGCTGGCTCCTACTGTAAACAGTAGCTCCTCCGCTCACTGGGTCGGGAGTCATTGGCGATATGAGCCGAAAGATAACTAATATCAGTGCCAATGTGGCGATATATGAGGATATAAGTCAGTTCAGGTTGATAATGTGAACACAGGCTAAGCATTATGCAGTCACAAGCATGATGTTCTTTTAGAAACAGAGTGCTTCTCATCTGAATAACGACACCACCAGTGAAGCAGAGATGGCATCAATCGTATACATGTTGCCAAAATACAACACAATGGCACAAACCGCCATGATTTATAACTACAACTAAGTGCCCACAATAACCAGAGAAAAGACCCACCACAAACACACAGAGCTATGAATGTTACTACTGATTCCAATTCCCTCAGCGTTGACCCTAATCTCACATTAGCCTCAGCTTGTGAGCCAACACAATCATCAGTCAACTCTGATGAATGAGTTGTGTACGTCACTGAGCATGTGTGCATTAACAATACATGTTTGAGGGCTAAGACTTACACAACTGTGGAAAGAACCAAAGCAGGAGAAAGGACTGGAATCACAGCTATTAAAGAATGATGACCAATACAGACAATGTTGTAAGGTTTATGCACAGACGAACACCACTGCACACAAGTTTAATCTTTGTTCCATTCAGCTGAAAGTGGCTTTGTTTAAAGTGACATACCGGTTAAAGTCAAGTTTTTTTTCCTTGTCAGAATGTCTGAAACATGTTTTTTTTTAAATGACTTACAAGAGATATCAAGAGTGATATCACTGTGTCATGTCTGTTTTTTTTTTGTTTTTTTTTGCAGTGAATGTTCAGTTAAGCTCCTCCCTTTGGAAATAAGCAAGCTTAGATGAAGCATTTTTGTGATGTCACTACAACAGGTGAACCAATCAGGACTAAGCACTGGCTGTTCAAATCTGCCAGCTTGCAGAGTGCTATGTGCTGTGGTTCAGGTTCAGGTTACTTTATTTGTACCCGTAGGTAGATTTGTTTTGCAGTCTGGTGACATCCATATTTACAAGCCACAATTACATTCAACATGAACACAAACACAGGCACACATGAAGCTGACTATAAACATGATAAAAATACTCAAGGCTCCACCAATCAGGATATAAGACAAAGAGATGAGAGAAAAAACAGAGATAAGAGAGAAGGGTCATATTAAAAAGTTAAAGACTAGTCAAAGAGGTTAAAAACTCAAAAGTCTAAAACCCAATAAAAGATTTAGAACCCAATTAAAAACCTACAAAAATAAGTAAATATAAAATGAAATTAATAAATAGGTAACTAAATTATGTGCAATATATTGTTACAACTTGTTCAACTCTTTGACAGCAGCAGGAACAAAGCTGTTTTTGTAGCGCTGGGTTTTACTTTTTGGGACAGCAAACCTCCGTCTTGAGGGAAGAAGCTGAAAGTTGCAGTGCAAAGGGTGGGAGTCATCATTTAAAATGGAGGTAGCAATCCTCTGTACCTGTCTGGTGTACAGGGATGTCAGGCTCAGCTGTGACTCACCAAGCAAACGACTGGACCATCTAACTACCTGATCCACCAGAGTGGAAGATCTTAATTAGATCCTGATGTTTGAAGGAGAAGGAAAAAGATTTTTACAATCAACTGCAAGTAGAAAATATTACATATCACACACACACACACACATATATACAGTGGGGCAAAAAAGTATTTAGTCAGCCACCAATTGTGCAAGTTCTCCCACTTAAAAGATAAGAGAGGTCTCCAATTTTCATCATAGGTATACCTCAACTATGAGAGACAAAATGAGAAAAAAAAAATCCAGAAAATCGCATTGAAGGATTTTTAATGAATTAATTGGTAAATTCCTTGGTAAAATAAGTATTTGGTCACCTACAAACAAGCAAGATTTCTGGCTCTCACAGACCTGTAACTTCTTCTTTAAGAGGCTCCTCTGTCCTCCACTCGTTACCTGTATTAATGGCACCTGTTTGAATTCGTTATCAGTATAAAAGACACCTGTCCACAACCTCAAACAGTCAGACTCCAAACTCTACTATGGCCAAGACCAAAGAGCTGTCAAAGGACACCAGAAACAAAATTGTAGACCTGCACCAGGCTGGGAAGACTGAATCTGCAATAGGTAAGCAGCTTGGTGTGAAGAAATCAACTGTGGGAGCAATTATTAGAAAATGGAAGACATACAAGACCACTGATAATCTCCCTCGATCTGGGGCTCCACGCAAGATCTCACCCCGTGAGGTCAAAAAAGATCACGAGAACGGTGAGCAAAAATCCCAGAACCACACGGGGGGACCTAGTGAATGACCTGCAGAGAGCTGGGACCAAAGTAACAAAGGCTACCATCAGTAACACACTACGCCGCCAGGGACTCAAATCCTGCAGTGCCAGATGTGTCCCCCTGCTTAAGCCAGTACATGTCCAGGCCCGCCTGAAGTTTGCTAGAGAGCATTTGGATGATCCAGAAGAGGACTGGGAGAATGTCTTATGGTCAGATGAAACCAAAATAGAACTTTTTGGTAAAAACTCAACTTGTCGTGTTTGGAGGAGAAAGAACACCATACCTACTGTGAAGCATGGGGGTGAAAACATTATACTTTGGGGCTGTTTTTCTGCAAAGGGACCAGGACGACTGATCTGTGTAAAGGAAAGAATGAATGGGGCCATGTATCGTGAGATTTTGAGTGAAAACCTCCTTCCATCAGCAAGGGCATTGAAGATGAAATGTGGCTGGGTCTTTTAGCATGACAATGATCCCAAACACACTGCCTGGGAAACGAAGGAGTGGCTTCGTAAGAAGCATTTCAAGGTCCTGGAGTGGCCTAGCCAGTCTCCAGATCTCAACCCCATAGAAAATCTTTGGAGGGAGTTGAAAGTCCGTGCTGCCCAGCGACAGTCCCAAAACATCACTGCTCTAGAGGAGATCTGCATGGAGGAATGGGCCAAAATACCAGCAACAGTGTGTGAAAACCTTGTAAAGACTTATAGAAAACGTTTGACCTCTGTCATTGCCAACAAAGGGTATATAACAAAGTATTGAGATGAACTTTTGTTATTGACCAAATACTTATTTTACCAAGGAATTTACCAATTAATTCATTAAAAATCCTTCAATGTGATTTTCTGGATTTTTTTTTTCTCATTTTGTCTCTCATAGTTGAGGTATACCTATGATGAAAATTGGAGACCTCTCTCATCTTTTAAGTGGGAGAACTTGCACAATTGGTGGCTGACTAAATACTTTTTTCCCCACTGTATATATATATATACACTCACCGGCCACTTTATTAGGTACACCTGTCCAACTGCTCGTTAACACTTAATTTCTAATCAGCCAATCACATGGCGGCAACTCAGTGCATTTAGGCATGTAGACATGGTCAAGACAATCTCCTGCAGTTCAAACCGAGCATCAGTATGGGGAAGAAAGGTGATTTGAGTGACTTTGAACGTGGCATGGTTGTTGGTGCCAGAAGGGCTGGTCTGAGTATTTCAGAAACTGCTGATCTACTGGGATTTTCACGCACAACCATCTCTAGGGTTTACAGAGAATGGTCCGAAAAAGAAAAAATATCCAGTGAGCGGCAGTTCTGTGGGCGGAAATGCCTTGTTGATGCCAGAGGTCAGAGGAGAATGGCCAGACTGGTTCGAGCTGATAGAAAGGCAACAGTGACTCAAATAACCACCCGTTACAACCAAGGTAGGCAGAAGAGCATCTCTGAACGCACAGTACGTCGAACTTTGAGGCAGATGGGCTACAGCAGCAGAAGACCATGCCGGGTGCCACTCCTTTCAGCTAAGAACAGGAAACTGAGGCTACAATTTGCACAAGCTCATCGAAATTGGACAATAGAAGATTGGAAAAACGTTGCCTGGTCTGATGAGTCTCGATTTCTGCTGCGACATTCGGATGGTAGGGTCAGAATTTGGCGTCAACAACATGAAAGCATGGATCCATCCTGCCTTGTATCAATGGTTCAGGCTGGTGGTGGTGGTGTAATGGTGTGGGGAATATTTTCTTGGCACTCTTTGGGCCCCTTGGTACCAATTGAGCATCGTTGCAACGCTACAGCCTACCTGAGTATTGTTGCTGACCATGTCCATCCCTTTATGACCACAATGTACCCAACTTCTGATGGCTACTTTCAGCAGGATAATGCGCCATGTCATAAAGCTGGAATCATCTCAGACTGGTTTCTTGAACATGACAATGAGTTCACTGTACTCAAATGGCCTCCACAGTCACCAGATCTCAATCCAATAGAGCATCTTTGGGATGTGGTGGAACGGGAGATTCGCATCATGGATGTGCAGCCGACAAATCTGCGCCAACTGTGTGATGCCATGATGTCAATATGGACCAAACTCTCTGAGGAATGCTTCCAGCACCTTGTTGCATGTATGCCACGAAGAATTGAGGCACTTCTGAAGGCAAAAGGGGGTCCAACCCGTTACTAGCATGGTGTACCTAATAAAGTGGCCGATGAGTGTATATATACCACGTTCCAAATTATTATGCAAATAGGATTTTAGTGTCAAACATTGTTGCTGTAATTCAGCCACACTGGAGGGTTTTTGAGCATGAACCGCCTTTTTAAGGTGATGCCACAGCATCTCAATCGGATTCAGGTCAGGACTTTGACTAGGCCATTCCAAAATCTTCATTTTGTTTTTCTTAAGCCATTCAGAGGTGGACTTGCTGGTGTGTTTTGGATCACTGTCCTGCTGCAGAACTCAAGTGCGCTTCAGCTTGAGGTCACGAACTGCTGGCCGGACATTCTTTTTCAGGATTTTTTGGTAGACAGCAGAATTCATGGTTCCATTTACCATGGCAAGTCTTCCAGGTCCTGAAGCAGCAAAACAGCTCCAGGCCATCACACTACCACCACCATATTTTGCTGTTGGTATGATGTTCCTTTACTGAAATGCTGGGTTACTTTTACGCTGGATGTAATGGGACACACACCTTCTAAAAAGTTCAACTTTTGTCTCGTCAGTTCACAGAGTATTTTCCCAAAAGTCTTGGGGATCATCAAGATGTTTTCTGGAAAATTTGAGACAAGCCTTTAAGACTGAAACCATTACTCAAGTTTTTAAGTGGGTGCTCTTTGTGTCTATGTTGAATGAAATTGTGGCTTGTAAATATGGATGTCACCAGACTGCAAAACAAATCTACCTAAGGGTACAAATAAAGTAACCTGAACCTGAACTTTTGTCTCGTCAGTCCACAGAGTATTTTCCCAAAAGTCTTGGGGATCATCAAGATGTTTTCTGGAAAATTTGAGACAAGCCTTTATGTTCTTTTTGCTCAGCAGTGGTTTTCATCTTGGAACTCTGCCATGCAGGCCATTTTTGCCCAGTCTCTTTCTTATGGTGGAGTCATGAACACTGATCTTAACTGAGGCAACTGAGGCCTGCAGTTCTTTGGATGTTGTTGTGGCGTCTTTTGTGACCTCTTGGATGAGTCTTCGCTGCACTCTTAGGGTAATTTTGGTTGGCTGGCCACTCCTGGAAAGGTTCAGCACTGTTCTGTGTTTTTGCCATTTGTGGATAATGGCTCTCACTGTGGTTCATTGGAGTCACAAAGCTTTAGAAATGGCTTTATAACCTTTTCCAGACTGACACAACTCAATTACTTTGTTTCTTATTTGTTCCTGAATTTCTTTGGATCACAGCATGATGTCTAGCTTTTGAGGATCTTTTGGTCTACTTCACTTTGTCAGGCAGGTCTTATTTAAGTGATTTCTTGGTTGAGAACAGGTGTGGCAGTAATCAGGCCTGGATGTGGCTCGAGAAACTGAACTCAGCTTTCCAAAGATGTGATAAACCACAGTTAATTTATGTTTTAAATTATGTTTAAAGCGCTATATAAGTGCAGGTTAGTTAGTTAGTTAGTTTTAATGGGGGGAGGGAGGCAATGACTTTTTCACACGGGGCCATGTAGGTTTGGATTTTTTTTTACCCTTGATAATAAACACCTTCATTTAAAAATTGCATTTTGTGTTTACTTGTGTTATATTTGTTTAATATTTAAATTTGTTTGATGATCTGAAATATTTAAGTGTGACAAATATACAAAAAAAGAGAAATCAGGAGGGGGCAAACACTTTTTCACACCTCTGCGCGCACGCACACAGAGAGAGAGAGAGAGAGAGAGAGAGAGAGAGAGAGAGAGAGAGTGGTGTGAAAAAGTGTTTGCCCCATCCTGATTTCTCATTTTTTGTATGTTTGTCACGCTTAAATGTTTCAGATCATAAAAAGAAAAACTGATTTTTTTTTTTTTTCGGAATAAACCCCCACTAAAATGAAAAAATTATTTGCAAATTCTAGGGAAACAGTTGCAAATTAAAGATGAAAAAGTCATACATGACAAGTTAAATTAATTTACAAAGATGCCTATAGGACAAAGGAAAATGCCTATATGAGGTGGGAAATGACATTTGCTACGAATGTTGAGAAGGCAGTTTATACTTATAACTTAGCCATTTTAGAATTATTTTAAGGCTCAAACCAGGGTTCCCTCTGGTAACATTTCCACGTTGCGGGCCGCCACCCTTGAAGTTATACCACCACGGTAGGAGAAAATATAAATTTAAGAAAAATAAATTAAGGAATGACGCTCGGCAAACGCACACACAACGCAGTCAACCGCGTGTCAGAGTTCGGAAGTACTCTGCCCGCGTGACCATGAGTCAGCAGGCAGAGTGTCTCTCTAGCGTTGCTGTCCGAGAGAAGCACAGAAAAAAAGCAGAAGAGGTATGCAAGCAATAGAGGCATTTATGGTGGTTTTAACCTGCTGGTAACGGGAATAATGATGAAGAGTTGCTTAGCAAACGTGTGGTTAGGATTCATACGCAGGGAAAGGCAAGAGTGACTTCAGTCGCTGAGGATTTACTTCACCAGCCACTACAAAATTAACTAATTTATGTTCATTATTAAGTACCTGGCAAGTTAAGATGACCGAAATTCACGAAGTCAATGACTTTAATCAGTCAGCAGCCTTCAGACAAACTAAACGTGCCAACATTTGGATTTCAAAATAAGGGAGGTTTTTCCTGCTGTCTGGGTGGTGAGGAAATTTCTAAAAAACTATAAATATGTAGACATATTATAACAAAAATAACTGCATCGTTGGTAATTTAAGTTAATTTATTTAATTAAATATAATTTTATCAATATCTTTTCTTTGAAATCAGAGTTAAATTATTGCTCTCTTCCGGCTCTGCAAAATTATGGTCAAAAGTGTAAATTGTATAAGGAAAAAAGTCGAAATTTTACCACTATGTTTCAAATTTATATTTAAAAAACCCTGGTAATTTTATTTTAAAAAAAAAGATAAAAATTAGCTCTAAAATAATCTACAAGTTTATAATAAAGTCTCAAATATACAAAAAAAAGTCATAATTTTACAAGGGAAAATTACAAATGAGGAAAATGGTTGCAAAGTTAGATACATTTACAGAGAAAAGTAGAAAACTAAGAAAACTGTTATAAATTTTGGACAAAAACCTCAAACCTTCAAGACTGAAACCATTACTCAAGTTTTTAAGTGGGGTGCTCTTTGTACCCTTAACTCAACTAGAAATTTTTTTTGTCTACTTTTCATTATTAATTTCATAAGATAACACTGCTTTTACATGAGTAGAATTTCTGGCTACTACCCACCTCTCATTATACAATTTAAGTATGTATGAGTAAATTACTATTATGAATACTCTTCCCTTCTCTTTCCTACTCTTTCTCAATGGAAAAAAGAAACACTAGAATAAAAATACAAAAAAATACACATTTTTGTCATTTATGTAAACCATGACAAAAAAAATCCTGCAGGACATGACACTTGGGGCCTCATGTATAAACGGTGCACACGCACAAAAACACGGCGTATGCTGATTTTCACACACACAGTGGGACGTATAAAAACAAATGTGACGTGAGAATCTGCGGGCTGAGCCGCAAAGTTTCCACCTGCTGTGGGAAGTTGCGGGCTCGCCGCAAAATTCTGTCTGAATCTATCAAACTACAAAACAGCTGACACTCATAGAATGTGTTAATATAAAGTTTCTACTTCAGTTAAAATGATTTGTCTACGAATTAGTAGTTGAGAAACATGATTATTATTATTACAAGATTTACAGGGCATCCAGAAAGTATTCACAGTGCTTCATTTTTTTTCCATATTTTGTTATGTCACAGCCTTATTCCAAAAGGGATTATTTTTTTCCTCAAAATTCGACACACAGTATTCCATAATGACAATGTGAATTTTTTTTTTAGATGTTTGCAAATTTATTAAAAATAAAAAACTAATAAATCACATGTACATAAGTATGCACAGCCTTTGTCATGAAGCTCAAAATTGAGCTCAGGTACATCCTGTTTCAACTGATCATCCTTGAGATGTTTCTACAGCTTAACTGGAGTCCACCTGTGGTAAATTCAGCTGATTGGACATGATTTGGAAAGGCACACACCTGTCTATATAAGGTCCCACAGTTGACAGTGCATGTCAGAGTACAAACCAAGCATGAAGTCAAAGGAATTGTTTGTTGGCCTCCGAGACAGGATTGTCTTGAGGCACAAATCTGGGAAAGGGTACAGAAAAATTTCTGCTGCTTTGAAGGTCCCAATGAGCACAGTGGCCCCCATCGTCCATAAATGGAAGAAGTTCGGAACCACCAGGACTCTTTCTAGAGCTGGCCGGCCGTCTAAACTGAGCAATCGGGGGAGAAGGGCCTTAGTCAGGGAGGTGACCAAGAACCCGATGGTCACTCTGTCAGAACTCCAATGTTCCTCTGTGGAGAGAGCAGAACCTTCCAGAAGGACAACCATCTCTGCAGCAATCCACCAAGCAGGCCTGTATGGTAGACTGGCCAGACGGAAGCCACTCCTTAGTAAAAGGCACATGGCAACCCACCTGGAGTTTGTCAAAAGGCACCTGAAGGACTCTCAGACCACGAGAAACAAAACTGTCTGGTCTGATGAGACAAAGATTGAACTCTTTGGCATGAATGCCAGGCGTCATGTTTGGAGGAAACCAGGCACTGCTTATAACCATGCCAACGGTGGTGGCAGCAGCATCATGCTGTGGGGATGTTTTTCAGTAGCAGGAACTGGGAGACTTGTCAGAATAGAGGGAAAGATGAATACAGCAATGTACAGAGACATCTTGGATGAAAACCTGCTCCCAAGCACTCTTGACCTCAAACTGGGGCAATGGTTCAATCTTTCAGCAGAACAACGATCCAAAGCACACAGCCACGATATCGAAGGAGTAGCTTCAGGACAACTCTGTGAATGTCCTTGAGTGGCCCAGCGAGAGCCCAGACTTGAATCCAATTGAACATCTCTGGAGAGATCTGAAAATGGCTGTGCACCGAGGCTTCCCATCCAACCTGATGGAGCTTGAGAGATGATGCAAAGAGGAATAGACGAAACTGCCCAAAGATAGGTGTGCTAAGCTTGTGGCATCATATTCCAAAAGACTTGAGGCTGTTTTTGCTGCCAAAGGTGCATCAACAAAGTATTGAGCAAAGGCTGTGAATACTTATGTACATATGATTTCTTAGTTTTTTATTTTTAATAAATTGGCAAAAATCTAAAAAAAAACAAAAAAAACCTTTTTCTCCATTGTCATTATGCAGGGATGAGAATGGGGTTTGGGAAAAAAAGAGGAAACTAAGCCGGGGGTATTGGGGGACGCAGGCCCCCAAGCCGGATCCAAGGCGGAGTCTTGGTGGGGGTCTTGGGGGCAACGCCCCCCAGAAGCTAATGAAATCTGGTGTTTTAGAATGCTCAAATGTGGTCTTATATTTAAAGTTAGAAGTAAGTACAAATGCATTTATAGTTTACCTTTTTAATCTGCTGCTGCATCACATGTGTAAATTTATGATATCTGAATGGTATGTTGATGTAATAATACTAAATTATATTTTACTACTATTTAATATGTTTAGAACTGACACAGAATTACATTTACATAGTTCTAGAACAGACAAAATAATTTAACCAAGTAAAATAAATTATAAATATTAACAAAATTCCATCACCAAGTCCATCACCCATTTATTAAAATATACTGACATTCTGCAAACATTTTGATTTATTAATGTGTGCATTTGTTAGTGTTACTAGGAATATAAAAAAAGTTGCATATTAGTATATTTTAATATTTGAAAGATAATCTAAGAAAGTAAGTAAAACCTAAAAGATGTTTAATATTTTTATGCAATGACCATAAAGAAATTATGTTTACTAATAAAAGCAAAGATAACTTAGGAAAGGCAACCCATCACCACGACAAAAAAACTTACACATGCATTATGCAACTCCTCCTAGTGAAACAAAAAATGATAAATTATATTCAAAATTCTTAGATTGCATTCCAAATTGTGAGAAAATATGTAATAACATTTATCTATTAACAATCGATAATCAGCATTCAAATGCAATTAGTGCTTCAAAACAGGCATGACGTCACAACTTACACATGCTATTTCATAACAAATTCATTACGCGAAAATTCTCAAGTACATTACTTATAACGAGAAAAAATCTTACCTCAGAATGTGTCTTCTGATCACTAATTACTGTAATCAGGGCCGACTGTGATGAACTTTAATTGACTGGCATCTGAATTTGACCGTGTCCATCGATCGTTTTGAACGCAGCACGAGCGAGTAATTCGATCTCCTTGTAGCCACAATTTTGAGATGTTTCTGTATTAAACAGTGTTCAACTAAGGCAACACAACCACGAGATCCATAATTCAAGAAATCGTTGCAATAAACACACTGGGCTTTCCCTGGTACTTCGCATTTCGCTATGAAGTCGGCCATTTTTTCAACCACAACTTCGGTATTTTTACCGATCTTTACAGTCATTGACACAGTTTTTTCGAGCCATTCCTAACGAAACTTGTTCCTTATCCCTTTGTCGATTTCTAAAATTCTTGCTTTGTTGTCTTTCGTGAGTTTTAGGTTCATCATTTTCACGAAATCGGGAAAACTCGGTTGATTGAACTGTCCGCTATTTGCATTTCGCTCCGCGTGTTGGATATGACAAAGGAATAACAAAATCGTTGATTGGTTGATTCAATAAGTATCAGCCAATCAATGGCCTTGTTACATTACATTACTGATCTCGCTGGGTAGCGCGTTCTGCGTGGTGGATTTTAGCAGCCGATCAAAAATACGACTTGCCGCTCATAACAGACCTCACCCCCCCCCTAAAATTTTCTCTTCGAATTTAGATGATTCACGAGAATGACCCTAGACATGATCAAATCCGAGGAATTCCGCGAATCCGCGGAGGATTCTCATCCCTGATTATGGGGTGTTGTGTGTAGAATTTTGAGGAAAAAAATTAATTTAATCCCTTTTGGAATAAGGCTGTAACATAACAAAATGTGGAAAAAGTGAAGCGCTGTGAATACTTTCCGGATGCACTGTTATCTCTACAACTCTGCTTACTGAGCAGAGTGAAACCCTGATGAGCAACTAATTTCCCTCAGATATAACCTGCCTCATTCATGGTCCAAAACCAGCGCCACTGGAAACTGGATCCCGTCTCTGTAAATGTGACAGAGATAAAAAAAAAATAACTGGCGACTATACATTTGACTCACGAGGCAATGCGCACAGATCCATCTCTCCTGGGAGGAGTTCTGTTTGGCAAAATGCCCTCTAGTCAAGCCCCAGCTCCTGCACAATACGTGCTGAGGCAACGAGAAGCCCCTGACTGCAGACTACTTGGAGGCAACTGGATTGTGGATCCCTGCAGGTGAACCCCAGTAGCTGCAGCGGTGACATTTGCAGCTGTATCGGAGTGAAGAGATGTTTTCATAGTCTAAAATATCTCAGGAGATTACAATCTGGAAATAAAAGGCTTCTCCCTGGCTGTTGTGTGTAATTTGGATTCTGACAGATTTGGTTTGTAAATATAAATTCAGCTGTAAGTTTGGAGTGGTATTCAGTGATTTTTTTTTTAACTTTATTTACTTATTTTACTTAGTAACGTCATGTCTGTCTATGCGGATTACCAAAGGCTTTCTTCTTTTATTTTTGTCATATACGTTTTATTGGAAACCTGATATTGTATAATGCATTACATAAACAGGCACGTTGTTTTTTTCCATGGTTTTAAAAAAAAAAAAAAAATACAAATACACCAAACACAAGAAAGCCTCTTAACACCCCCACCCCACTCGTTCTGCTAATAAGACATAATGTATGACAGCTGTTGTGATGGACAATAATAAGGCAAACGGGAAACAATGCGTTAGTTACATTGCATAGACAGTACAGAAGATTAATGAATTAAGAATTGTTTTCTAGGTAACAGATGAGGGGTGACCAGATCTTATCAAACTGCAACTCTTTATTTTTTAAGAAGAATCTATTTTTTTCAAAATGGAGTGTATCAGCGAATGCCTTAAGCCAAAGCTTAAAGGTAGGAGCTTCCTTCGTTTGCCAGAACATCAGAATCAATTTTTTGGCTGCAATCAAATTATAGGAAAGGAGTTGGAATTGTGTTTTCTGTAACGTAGGTGTATTATCAGACACTCTGTGGTGGCACCAGCACACTGCGGACGGACATTATCTCACACCCAGAAGCAGACAGAGGGGCCGAATAATGGACTCAGGGGTATAGCACCCCACAGGGGTAATTAGACTAGACTGTAAGGCGCCTTAGCCTCCTGCTGCTTTAAGCTGCAGCGCTGGGAGGCAAATGTATTCTTATGAAGGTAACGTGTTATGATAATCGGGCCACACATTGCCTTTGTGTAACCCCATGTAATATGCACCAGCCCACCTCTCTATGCATGAGATTAAAGCTATATAAGCGGAATGCAGAGAGAGCTGGGGAGTCTCTTCTACACAACTTGGCCCCAGCGGACTACGCTGGGGTCACAGGCTATACATTCAAACGTTTATTTCAAACTCAGGGTTCATATTACAAATAGATAAATAAATAAAGTATATACAGATCAGCAGACACTCGGCGCTCTTGTAACAACAAAAGACATAATGGGCTCAGTGTAAAATGGAACGCCACCACTTCCAGATGCTGGAATGAAGTGTGAGTGACGAGTTGACAATTGCTGATATAAGATGATTGTTACATTCCAGCAGTCTTCTCAAAAAACTGTAAACATTCTTACGTATCAATTCTCCAAAAGACGGAATGTTCACAGACACAAACAGCTTGCTTGCACTTGACCTTCGTGGAACATTTAACAACCTTCTTAGGGAGTTATTATATGCAATGCGGATTTTGTTCCTAACAGCAACATTGCTATTAAACCATAACGGCGAGCAGTACATTGAGGTACAGAAGGTCTTGAACAACATACATTTGACTTCAGGAGAACATCTATGGAAATTACGCAACAGTAAATTGGTTTGAGTGTACAGTTTCCTGAGATGCTTGTTACAATCAACATTGGTCTTATCAGATTCAATCCACACACCTAGGTATTTGACTTTTTCGACAAAGTTCAAGCTATTACCACAAAGTGACATAACAGGATTCGACGTATTGACGCCCTTTGGTTTGAAAGCCATACACATAGACTTAGTACAGTTGAACAGGATGTCATTTTTTTTACCAAATTTTTCACATACAGAAAGGAGATGTTGCATCGCTGCGGTATGTGTTGACCTACGCTCGTGCCTCGCTTCCACATCCTTTCCATTTTACCCTCTACAACTCCAAGTATAATTAAAATGGGATCTGGTTCAATTTCAACCTGGAGAATTTTAGGTAAGGCGTCAAAAGATTTTGTCCAGTATCTTGTTAGCTTGGGTCAGAAAACAAAGGAGTGAACGAGGTTCGCCTCTGCTGCTGAGCATTTATCACATTGTGAAGAGACATCTGGAAAAATTTTGTGGAGCTTGGATTTAGAATAGTGTAGTCTGTGAAGGACACGAAACTGAATCAAACAGTGCCTAGTATTTAAAGAGCAAGTACCGATGTCTTCAAGACTCTTATCCCAGAGTCCATCAGCGATTTATGTTCCCAGCTCGTTTTCCCAATCATTTTTGATTTCGGACACGGAGGGAGGGTTGACGGATTATAAGGCGTCATAAAAATGTGACACTTTTCGGTCAGAGCCTGTGTTTTGAAGAAGGCACTTGTCTAGAACTGTAGGTGATGCACTTTCAGAAGAAGGTATGTGGGTACGCACATAATTTCTGATTTGTAGAAACCTAAAAAAAAATGACTCCTGGGTAATTCATACATTTCTTGTAGCTGTTCAAATGAGGCTTAAGTACCATTCAGGTGAAGATCACCAATAGTGTGAATACCCAGGTCTCTCCATTGTAAAAATCCATTATCAAACTGAGATGGTGGGAATGACGGATTCCCAGCAATGGGAAGTAAAAAGGAGAGTGATTTAACCCTGAAATGCATCTTAATTTGTTTCCAAATTCTGATTGTGCTATTTATAACAACACTTCCACCACAAATAGACTTATCTATGGTTACAGGAGACGGGATCATTGCCTCCAAACTGTATGGGCAGCAATGCTCCCGCTCCAACTGCAGCCAGCGAGGGGATTTAATTGAGTTATCCAGCCATTTTGAAATTATTTTAATACTGAAGGCCCAGTAATAAAGACTAAAGTCAGGAAGAGCAAGTCCACCCATCCGCCTAGGTTTACAGAGATGAGCCTTTTTAATCCTATGGTTTTTGTAATTCCAAATAAAGGGTAAAATGACAGGGTCTAAATTTTTAAAAATGGATTTTGGTAAAAACACAGGAAGACATTGGAAGAGATACAATAACTGAGGAAGAAATATTTTGATTGTGTTAATCCTCCCAATCAATGAAATAGGGAGAGATCTCCAAAACTGAATATTAGTCTACAATTTGGCCACAAGAGGGGGGGTAAATAGCTTTGAAAAGAGAAGAAAATTCTTTCGTTATCTGAATCCCTAGGTAAGTGAATGTCTGAGTAGAAATTTTAAATGGTAGATGTTATATAAGGGATAAATCCACCAATCCAATGGGCATCAACTCACTCTTAGTCCAATTAATTCTGTAACCAGAGAAAGTTCCAAATATATTTATTTTGTCTAGAATCACAGGAAGACTGGACTGAGGTTTCATAATAAACAACAGGACATTGTCTGCGTAAAGGGAAATCTTATCAGACGTGTCCAAAATATTGGAGCCATGTACATTTGGATCTGTACCAACCGACTCAGCGAGAGGCTCAATGGCCAATGCGAACAGGAGGGATGAGAGGGGGCAGCCCTGCCTCATACCCCTAAACAGGCTGAAATGAGGGGATAGCATTCCATTAGTTAGTATCTGAGCTCTGGGGTGCTTGTACAAAAGTTTTATCCAGGAAATAAATTTAGCACCTAGATTAAATTTGTCTAGAACAGCGAATAAGTTGGACCATTCTACTTGGTCAAATGCCTTTTCAGCATCAAGAGAGACTACAACAAGGTTACTCAGGCTAGACTTGCAATGATACATTATATTAAAAAGACGTCTAAGGTTGGAAGCAGAGTTTCTGCCAGGGACAAATCCAGTTTGGTCTGGATGGACAAGTCTGTCCATGTACAGCCGTGGACAAAATTGTTGGTACCCCTCTGTTAATGAAAGAAAAACCCACAGTGGTCACAGAAATAACTTGAATCTGACAAAAGTGGTAATAAATAAAAATTCTATGAAAATTAACCAATGAAAATCAGACAATGCTTTTGAATTGTGGTTCAACAGAATTACTTTAAAAAAAAACAAACTCATGAAACCTCCCCAACCCTCCCCAACTTCAGGCTCAGGTTGAAGATGTGCTCCACAATCCCACACAGCTGGTCTGCGCAGGACCTGAGGACCTTTGCACTGATGCTGTCCGGTCCCGAGGCCTTCCTCACCTTGATCTTCCTCAGCTCCGTCCTCACCTGGGTCTTAGTGAGGGTCAGGTTGGGGGGCTGTGTGCTCGGAGTGGGGGCGGGGGTGTTGGTGGAGTGGGGTGTGGACAGCAGGGCTCGATGACTTTAGAGGCAGCAGTGGTTGGTGTGCAGTCGGGGGGAGGGCGGGTGGTCAAACCTATTAAAAAACAGGTTCAGATTGTTCGCCCACTCCCTGCCCCCTGTGGCCTGGGAGGAGGTATTCTGGAGCCCAGAGATGGTTTTAAGGTTTCTCCAGACCCCGCTGATGTCGCTCTGTTGCAGCTTGTCCTCCATCTTCTTCCTGAAGCTGTTCTTGCCTTCTCTGATCTTCCTCCTCAGCTCCCTCTGTACGGACTTCAGCATCTCCCTGTTCCCCGACCTGAAGATCCTCTTCTTCTCTCTCAGAAGTATTTTTTATCTCAGGGTTGATCCAGGGTTTGTTGTTCGAGCAACACCGTATGTTCTTGGTGGGTACGGTGTTGTCCACACAGAAGTTGATGTAGTCCGTGATGGTGTGAGTGAGGCCATCGATGTCCGCACCATGTGGATCGCAGAGCTGCTCCCAGGCAGTGGTTTCAAGACAGTCCTTTAGAGCATCCATTGCCTCCTCAGACCATATCTTCACCGTGCGTATGACCGGAGGTTGTCTGTGTACTAGGGGCTTGTACACCAGCAGGAGATGAACCAAGTTGTGATCCGATCTCCCGAGTGGGGGGAGTGGTGATGAGGTGTATGCCTCCTTAGTGTTAGCATAGAATAAGTCCAGTGTTTTATTGTCTCTAGTGTGGCATGTGACAAACTGGGTGAACGTGGGCAGAATGGGGGACAGTGGAATATGGTTGAAATCACCTGAGATGAGGAGAAGAGCATCTGGGTGTTCTGTCAGCAGCCTGCCAGTTATTGAGTGAATGGCGTCACGTGCTGTCCCAGCGTTCGCCGTCGGATTTGCATAAATAACAATGCAGATCACGTGTGAGTATTCCCTCAGGAGATAGGTAGGCCGCATGCTAACAGCTAGCAACTCAATGTCTTTGCTGCAGTGATGTTGTTTAACTGTGATGTGTCCCGGTCTGCATCAGCTGTTATTGACATACATTATCACTCCTCCGCCCCTTGCCTTCCCAAAGTCTGGTATCTGGTCTGCCCGTACTGCGTGGAAACCCTCCAGTTCAATGTTAGCATCTGTTGCTAGTTCTGTTAGCCACGTCTCAGTAAACAACATCAAGCTAATCTCTCTGAAACAAAATGAATAGGCCTTCATCAATTTAGGACAGTAAAACAAAATGACCTGAGAGCATATTGTCTGAGCTCTGAGCAATATGTGGTTGAGCAAAATAGAAAGGAAAGGGGACAGGCCTATTTTCCAAATAGTGTAGCTGATACATTAAGCACTTTTTCCGTGCTACACGGTAAGAATATAACGATTAACCACCAAGTCAGTGCTCAATTAAGAACAGTATCAACAAAGCACACCTGTCCCAGCGAGTCAGAGGAAAAAAAAAATAAATAAAAATAAACGGATGCAATATACTTTAACCTCAGTAAAAACAGTACAAAAGTATTTAGAAAGTCAGTATATTAACTCAAGTAAATCACTCTTCAGGTGAGGATAAAAAAGGGGGTCATGATGATATGATGCCAACACTGTCCGATCAGAAATTCTGATAAATGAATCAACATGCCACATATCCAAGTCGTTCACATACCGAATCAGCCTGAGGAGGCAGCTCCGAAGTGCTGCTCCACGAATTTAGTCGCCTTATCAGGATCGATGAAGAAATGTTCCTTGCCACTGATAGTGACCTTCAGCTTCGCTGGGTACTGTATCCCAAATCTCACTCCAGGTTTGTCCCTTAGCAGTTCTCTGGCTCTTTTAAACATGGCCCACTGCTTCACAACTGTTGCCGGATAGTCGGGGAATATCAGGATCAGCTGTCCGTTGAAAGTGATCCGCTGCATTTCAGCCGCCTTACGTAGTATTTCCTCCAGCTCGTGGGTGTACTGCATCTTAAGGATGAGAGGGCGAGGGGGTTCACTATCACCCGGGCGGACTCGGAGCGCTCTGTGGCATCTATCGATAAGTGGACGTTCTTCAAGAGAGTGCGTCTTTCAGGAGTTGTGCAGCAAAGTCTCTTGTTTTTCTGACTCAGCTCCCTCCTTAACATACAGTATTCACAGGTTTTGCCTCCTGCTGCGCTCTTCAAGATCAATTCATTTATCAGACAGCTGGTCTATCAATTTGCTTAAGCGTCCCACTTCCTGCCCCAGCTTGGTAACTGTATCAGCGGTGCTGGACGCGTTGTGCTCCAAAAAGCTAGCTTGTTCAATAACAGAGGCATTCATGGCTGCTATAGCGGAGGTAGTTTCACATTTAAGGGCTGTTAGCTCTCCCCTAATAGTAGGCGAAAGTTGGTCAATTCCTGCATCAATTATGTCTCCAATTTCTGTCTTGAGTGAACGTAGTTCACGATGGAGAGAGGCAATAGTTTCCAACACTGTACCAGTGTCCGGGCTTGGGGCCTTGTCAGACACCGTCTCTTCCTCAGGGCAGTCCGAAGTAGTGTGGCCTGCTTCGGTATTCTTATGAGGTCAGTTAGACATGGTTGCAATTCAAGTGAAATTTTGGCAAAACAAAACAAAACAAAAAAATCCAATAGAGAAAGTTACTAAATGTTTAACATTAATTTCTAGCCTGGATATCTTGCTTCAAACAGCTTTTGCAAAGTTTGGCTGTAGGAGCTGTGAGACACGCATCTTACTCAGGCATGATTGAAAGCAGAAGTCCAGAGGGCTTTCTTTAACAGCGTTTTTTTTTTTTTTTTTTCCATGTGTCAGCCCCCCCCCCCGACACACTGTCATATAGTGATCCGTCTATAGACTTTAACTTTAATGCCATTTTATTTTATTTCAGTCTGAGCCGGCTGCATTAACTGAGATGCAGTCACAAGCTGTTACTTCTGCCTACATCCTTTCTGTCTGAAATATGGCGTCTTTTTCTCTTTCCTCTTCTTTTCTTTTTTCCTCTTCTTTTCTTTTTTGTCCGGTTATGATATGACAGAAATAAAAAAAAAAAAAATGAATGAACTGTCATTGTAACATGGTCCACTCAGTAAACTTAGGTTTATTGTTGATTCCGGAGGGTCAGAACAAAATAATTTTTTTCTGACCTTCATCTCCATTATCAACAACTCAGCGTCACACTCCATTAATTTTTTTTTTTTTTTTATACTGTGCTTTCCAGCTGGACTGACGATCATACTTTGACAGAAGAATGACAGAAGGAGCGTTTTTCTTCATTTACATAGTCATTAGTGGGAGGAACCGAGGCAGAGTAAAGAGCTCGTGCACGTGCGCTGACTTTTCATGTGAGGTGGGATATATAAAGAAAAGAAGCAGAGAATCGGGCGTGCGCAGTTTTATAAATCTGAAAATTTTTGTGCGCATGTACTTTTCAAATTTTGTGAGTACGCCATCTTTCAGTATGAAAGCTGCACAATCCTTTATACATGAGGCCCTTGGTATTTTCTAAACTGTTTGTATACCACCATAGACAGATAGAGAACCTGAATTAGACAGGGCTCAGAGAGGGAAAGATGAGACAGACAAGATGAGCCAAGGAGAGGAAGGTGTTCAGGCAGAGGGGCCAGGAGAGGTGAGAGCAGAGGGAGGACAGAAGGGTAACACCAGTAAAAAATCCAAACACAGGACGTCTGGATGGGACCCCAACTGGTCCAATATTTCAAGATTCAAGCCTTGGTTGTACAATACTTCATTTGGTAAGTTGCATATGCAAAGTTACTGTGCAAAATTTAAAAAAAAATTAGTAAAATTAACATATTCCGATTACAACAGTGTCATGTGCCCCCCCCCCCCCGGAAAAAATATGTTTCCACCACACCAAGGTCTTTAAGCCAGAGGAAACACTGTCAAACACATTTTTGCACTCCGTGTAGATTTATTTGGCCGAAAATTGCTCAAAATATCTCTTTCCACAATAGAGGTTATTGATCTTAGCCTAAACACTGTTGCAATGGGAATCTGCCAGTAATCACCAGGCAAGTTTGGCTCAACATAGGTTAATGTGTTACAGAATGTGAGGACAGTGTGTCTTTATCTGTGTCCCAGGACACGCTGCCCGGACAGCTTTCATGAACTGAAGATTATCATTCGAGGTGATCAGCCTCTGACCTGCATTGTAATCAGGATAAAACACAATGCTGTCTATACTGAAGGGTTAAGTTCAGCTTCGTTTCACTTCCTACCACAACAGCCCTGACCAACAACCACCAACATCCTCTTCAATACTTTCTAGCTGTGGTCTGCAACCTGTGGCGCCAGAGCCGCACGCAGCTCCTCTGCTCGTAGGATCCAGTGGCTCTGACCAAACCACAATAAAAATCGCCCATTTGTGAGAGAAAACTGCAAATGTAAGCGACCCCACACACACACACTTTCAGGGGGGAAAACAGCAAATTTAAAACAAAGATATTGTGGATTTATGAGAATAAAAAGTCAATTTTGCGGAGGGAAAAAAGCGACACATTTATGAAAAAAGTCACAAATTCATTCCACTTTTCACAAATTCATTCATGCCACTTTCCCTTATAAATTTCCAACTTTTTTCTTGTATTTTGGCATGGGTGCCTATATATATATAGTTAACCAAAGGCATAGCGAGCCACCGGCTCGGAGCTGCAGGTTGCAGACCCCCGCTGTTACCGATCAAAAGGGGCGTCAAAGGGCACGATTCCGCTACAGAAGCAGCCTAAACTGACGGTAAAAAAAACCACCTCCACCTCCACGCTTGTCTCGTACCAGAACAGGTGTCCGCACATACTGATGACAGCGTCCCGGGCAGTGTCCAAACAAATGTTGCACTCGAAGGTGGCCCGGTCCCGTTCGCTCTCCCCGCCGCCGCCGCTGCTGTTTCCGCCCGAGAATCCTCCTCTGCTGGCCGGCCCGCCGTCACTCGAGGACCGGGGATCCGCGGCCGCCATGATGGTGACTGTTTAAGGGAAGAAAGGTTAAGCACAGAGCCGAGTCAAGCCGCCCCCCGGGCCCGACCCGAGTTAAAGTTATCCGGTAGAATTTCAGAGATCAGGCGCTGTCACCAACGGAGCGCGAGCTGCCCTCCGCGACTGCCTCCACCTCACCTGCAGCACGAGCACTTCCGTTTCCGGGCAACGGGGAGGCGTGGCAGGATCAATAACAATAATAATAATAATAATCACTCTATAAATTCAAGAAATCTCTGTCTGTCTGTGTGTCGGTGTTTGTGTCACGACCAAAGATCATAGAACCGCCTATGATGTTCTGATGATGTTGGCATGACGTCCTTTGATGTTCCTATGTAACAAACACAGGCGTCACTCACGATCATAAGACTCGCTATGACATCAGCAAAGATCAAATGCAGGCATCATAGGACTCGCTATGACATCATCAAAGATCAAAGGCAGGCATCACTGAATGAGTGCTGACAAGCTTGCTTACACCTGCTTTCTAAGGGCATGCACAGGTAGGCACTAGTAATAATGATCATTTATTTTCAGACATATGTAGGCATATGAAAATACATAGAATATTGGGACTATTAAAGGAACCTTACTCAGCAACTATACTTAGGTTATACCCACTGTTTCTTCAGAACCTTCTTTTCTGATAAGAAATGCAATAATAAATTCTTAAGACTCCAAATCTCCAAAGAATATTTTTCTTCCCCCCCTAAAGAGGAAATATATTTTTCAAGGATTTTCCTCTAGTGAAATTAAAAAAGGAAGATGCTGTGGCGATGTTAAAATAAGACACGGCGTCTGGAGTTTTAATGAAGTTTATTGATCAAATCATCGCCATCACGGAGCTCACCCCAGCTGCTGTATAAGCATGCTGGAGATCACTCTCAGGCTCTCATGAGCTGTAGTCAGAAGCAGTCAGAAGAAGAACAGAGGGTGAACATATGAATTCAGCCACTTAAATACCCAGCAACGGACAATACATCAAAGGCATTTTATCATCAAAGGAAATGCATTCAGACATGTGACATTTGTACCACAATGCGAGCAGGAAGCATGAATGTTTGCATTTGCGTCATACATATCCACAGGATGCTGGTGCCTGAACTAACCACAGGAAGGCTGCCTATTGATCTCAACACACACATCTCACTGTCCTGTTAATTGCTCTAGTCAAGCGCTGTGTTTGTCCGTGGCTGCTGTGGGGGGGTACCCCATACACTCCCCCCCCAGAGGGCTTAGCGGGGAGCTGAGACCTCGGTAGTCCCGCTTTGGTGGCGAGCTGCGGGGAAAGTCTGTGCCGGGGAAGGGAGGAGGGTGGGGGGTAGCAAGTGGCGGGGGATGTCCATGGCTGTGGGAAGAAAAGTTAGTCTCTGATTCCTCTCGCGATTCAGTCCGGCAATGAAGAAAAACAGGAGCTGAAGCTATGTGAGGGACTTGGCGTTTAGGCTTTAGGTGCGTTCGCGGCCCTAAAGCCCTCGGGGACAGCTGACGGCTGGATTCCCGTCGTGCGCCGTGGCTGAGACTTACACCAAATCCTGTGTGCGGGCTGCGTGTGTGCTTCAGGTGTGTGAGCAGTCCTGAAGAGCCGTGTGCAGCGGCGGAGGATGATGTATAAGTCTGTAGAGCCAGCTTGTCTCTGGTGCGCGGCACGCGCTGCGGCCACGTGCCTTCCAGCTGCGCTGTTCTGATGCGAGGCTTCTGTGCATGGCCGGTCCGCTGTCGCGAGGCGAATCAGGGTCAGGGGGCTTGATGGAGATCTGCGCAGTCGGCGCCGATTGTGTCCCCTGTTCGGGCTGTTGGTCGTCGCTCGTGCCGGGTCATGGTGCGTTCATGTCCACGCGTTCTCCGTCGGCCATGGGCCACCGTCGTGGAGAGAGGGCAAGGTATGTGCGCTCTCGTGTGGAGACACAGAATCGTGTGTCAGGAGCTGTGAGAGCGGCCGGTCCAGCGTGGATGTGCCGATCTAGGCGTGCAGACCTCACCATGAAATTTCCTCAGCTTTCCCGGTCGTGGGTGGTCTCCGAAGAGCGTCAAAGTCTCCCTAAAGCAGAAAGGAAGGGCAGATCAGTCGGGCTGCCGCGTTCGCTTGTCGTCGGAGAATCACTGCCGGGTGCTGCGTTTGCTGGCAGCGTGTTCTTTTCAGCGTCGGGTCGCCAGCGTGGTTGTCCAGACCAGAAGGTTGCGTTGCACAAAGCGTGTGCGTCTGCGGGGTCACCAGTGTGGCGATGTTATAATAAGACACGGCGTCTGGAGTTTTAATGAAGTTTATTGATCAAATCATCGCCATCACGGAGCTCACCCCAGCTGCTGTATAAGCATGCTGGAGATCACTCTCAGGCTCTCATGAGCTGTAGTCAGAAGCAGTCAGAAGAAGAACAGAGGGTGAACATATGAATTCAGCCACTTAAATACCCAGCAACGGACAATACATCAAAGGCATTTTATCATCAAAGGAAATGCATTCAGACATGTGACATTTGTACCACAATGCGAGCAGGAAGCATGAATGTTTGCATTTGCGTCATACATATCCACAGGATGCTGGTGCCTGAACTAACCACAGGAAGGCTGCCTATTGATCTCAACACACACATCTCACTGTCCTGTTAATTGCTCTAGTCAAGCGCTGTGTTTGTCCGTGGCTGCTGTGGGGGGGTACCCCATACACTCCCCCCCCAGAGGGCTTAGCGGGGAGCTGAGACCTCGGTAGTCCCGCTTTGGTGGCGAGCTGCGGGGAAAGTCTGTGCCGGGGAAGGGAGGAGGGTGGGGGTAGCAAGTGGCGGGGGATGTCCATGGCTGTGGGAAGAAAAGTTAGTCTCTGATTCCTCTCGCGATTCAGTCCGGCAATGAAGAAAAACAGGAGCTGAAGCTATGTGAGGGACTTGGCGTTTAGGCTTTAGGTGCGTTCGCGGCCCTAAAGCCCTCGGGGACAGCTGACGGCTGGATTCCCGTCGTGCGCCGTGGCTGAGACTTACACCAAATCCTGTGTGCGGGCTGCGTGTGTGCTTCAGGTGTGTGAGCAGTCCTGAAGAGCCGTGTGCAGCGGCGGAGGATGATGTATAAGTCTGTAGAGCCAGCTTGTCTCTGGTGCGCGGCACGCGCTGCGGCCACGTGCCTTCCAGCTGCGCTGTTCTGATGCGAGGCTTCTGTGCATGGCCGGTCCGCTGTCGCGAGGCGAATCAGGGTCAGGGGGCTTGATGGAGATCTGCGCAGTCGGCGCCGATTGTGTCCCCTGTTCGGGCTGTTGGTCGTCGCTCGTGCCGGGTCATGGTGCGTTCATGTCCACGCGTTCTCCGTCGGCCATGGGCCACCGTCGTGGAGAGAGGGCAAGGTATGTGCGCTCTCGTGTGGAGACACAGAATCGTGTGTCAGGAGCTGTGAGAGCGGCCGGTCCAGCGTGGATGTGCCGATCTAGGCGTGCAGACCTCACCATGAAATTTCCTCAGCTTTCCCGGTCGTGGGTGGTCTCCGAAGAGCGTCAAAGTCTCCCTAAAGCAGAAAGGAAGGGCAGATCAGTCGGGCTGCCGCGTTCGCTTGTCGTCGGAGAATCACTGCCGGGTGCTGCGTTTGCTGGCAGCGTGTTCTTTTCAGCGTCGGGTCGCCAGCGTGGTTGTCCAGACCAGAAGGTTGCGTTGCACAAAGCGTGTGCGTCTGCGGGGTCACCAGTGTGGCGATGTTATAATAAGACACGGCGTCTGGAGTTTTAATGAAGTTTATTGATCAAATCATCGCCATCACGGAGCTCACCCCAGCTGCTGTATAAGCATGCTGGAGATCACTCTCAGGCTCTCATGAGCTGTAGTCAGAAGCAGTCAGAAGAAGAACAGAGGGTGAACATATGAATTCAGCCACTTAAATACCCAGCAACGGACAATACATCAAAGGCATTTTATCATCAAAGGAAATGCATTCAGACATGTGACATTTGTACCACAATGCGAGCAGGAAGCATGAATGTTTGCATTTGCGTCATACATATCCACAGGATGCTGGTGCCTGAACTAACCACAGGAAGGCTGCCTATTGATCTCAACACACACATCTCACTGTCCTGTTAATTGCTCTAGTCAAGCGCTGTGTTTGTCCGTGGCTGCTGTGGGGGGGTACCCCATAATGCGATTATTTAAAATTCCCCATTCCGCCAAAGGCTAAAGAGATACTTTATAAAACCATATACGACATACTGTATATCCATGTAAAGAAGTATTAAGATTAAAGTTCAGCACTGAGTCAAATAACTGCACTTTTTGTGAAAGTGAAACTGAAACTGCAGAACAGCTCTTTTTTTCTTGTAAATTTTCCAGTAGATTCCGAAAAGAGTTTTACAACTGGAGTCTTATTAATAAGCTTAATATATTGACCATCACTTACACCAATATAAAATATAGAGGACAAAAGGAAAGAATTTTTAATGAATAATTTGATAATTCCGACAAAAATTTATTTACATAAATGTAAATTCTTAAAAACATCCCTGTGGGGAGCCTTGAATAACGAAACTGAATTGCATTTAATTCAAGTTTATTTCAAGCAACCATTCCCACAGTCTGCTCTCATTCTTGAGCAGCGAACAAAGAGGAGGAAACACACCCAAGTCCTCACCTTTAAACATTCTGACATAAAGAAATCTCCCTTGCAGGGGAGGTCACACATCTCCATCATAATCCCTTTATTCACATTCATAATCCCTTTATTTACATTACTCCCCCCTCTCTCCTCTCGAGCCTCAGAGGTCAGGGAGTCTTCTGTCCACACCCATTGTCTTCTCTCGCTGTCCTCCGCAGGTGTCCTAGACTCTGCGTCTCGTGTCCTAGACTCTGCGTCTCCTTCATCGTGAGGTTAAATCACATATGTGCTGTCAGCATATCTCTCATATGTCCAACATGTACATGCACAACTACACAGCCATAATCCCAACAGTTTTCTGTTTTTTTGAAAGATTTGTCTCGTTTGATAGATTCTCTAGACATAATGGTAACAAAAAAAAACCTTTTGTACCTATTCGAATGTATGTCAAATCTATCTCTGTGACCCCAGATTATATTCACTGTTTATAAATGCCCCCCTTTCTTTTTTCTTGTTTTCTTTTCTCTCTCTCTTTAATTGTATATATATATATATATATATATATATATATATATATATATATATATATATATATATATATATATACAAACATATATATATAAATAATTAATTTTATTATTAATATAATAATTATACTGTATAATAATTGTTATATTATTTTGATGAGCTTTTAGTGACGTGTTGTGGCCGCTATATGAATTGCACCCACATAAACCAATGACCCAGAAAAAAAATAAAGTCACTATTTGGCGGGCTAAAGCCTGCATGTCGGTTCCGTGAAGTAAGTCAGTACAGTATAATAAATTGAATACTCGGTCAAAAGCAGACTTCACGGTGAAGGTTCGGCAGCAGTATTAAAACAATTAAACAGCGCAACAAATTATACGGAACCTGTTGTTGTTGACTTGTGTGACTTGTTTCTGCCCGGAGTCTTGATAACCGGGCACCATAAGTGTGTTATGGTTGTTCATGCTGAAACTGAGTGTGGAAGTTTTATACCGGAGACAGACAAGAAGCGACTATTTTGAAGTCACCGGGGATATTTATCGGTTACAGATATCACTAACATTCGTTTTTAATCCAAGGCGTCACCATGAAAATTAAACGGCAGAAACAGGCCAAGAAAATAATCAGTTTTTACAAATACAACTTCAGCTTCAGGGAGCCTTTTCAGATCCTCGTCGATGGGACCTTCTGCCAGGCTGCGCTGAAGAACAAGATCCAGATAAAGGAACAGATGCCCAAATATCTGATGGGGGAGGTCCAGCTGTGCACAACAAAGTGAGTAAAAATCCCACATCTACCATGACACTTCTGCCAGCCACGTGTTAATTCCACTTTCCATACCAGTGTCCATAATCTAGAAAATGGGTCTTCTGTTTTACTTGTAACCAGCTGCTGCTTGTGAGTTTGTAAAAAAAAAAAAGAGAGAGCAAATTGTCAGGATAAAAAGCAGTGGCTGGGTACAGAACCGTACCCATAGAATTCTTGCTATGGATGCAGCTCGAATCTGATTGCTCATATGTTCTGCTAATGCCGTACCGTATATTCAGCAGGCTATAGGTACTGAAATCTGAGGCATTTATTTGTTTTGGTTTTTAAAGGTGCACTCCAGCAGCTCTAAAACCACCTCAAAAACAAATATGTATTTCCCAAAATGGTATATTGTGGCTTTTTACCCACAAAAAAACTTCCATTGCCTTAGAGCTGCTCGGAAAGAAATCTTGCACCTACTTAAGTATGCGCGATCTATGAATATTCTAATTAGTGGCCTGCAGGGCTTGCACGTGATTGGTCGCTGCGCTCCCAACCTGCAGGGCTTGCAAGTGATTGGTCGCCGCGACTCCTGGTGGGTGGGCTGCTAGTCTGTTCAAGACGCTTCCGGACGTTAAAGTTTTGCCTATATCTTCAAAAGTAAAAAGCAAAACATTTTTCAGAAAACGGTCGAGGCGAGAGATAAATGTGTAGTTGCCAAATATGTGTTTACTTTTTACTAACAACCAGTCCCCCGTCTACTGGCAACTGAGCGGGGGGGGGTGGTTCCCGGCTTCCCCCGAGGTTGCCAAAAGTATCCGTCTGATTGGTTAATGTTATAACCAGCCAGGCTAAGCAGGAATAGTTGTGTAGCTACTAACGATTTGTCCAAACTCGCCCATTTCAGGGGAGTGTTACCAAACTGGAAATTCACAGCAAAAAAACACAGACTTGGGACTGTAATGACATTTTGCACTTGATATGTCCTGTAAATCACAAAAAAACATGTTACAGACATGTTGGCAAGAGAAAAAACATGATTTTTGCCGGAGTGTCACTTTAATCACAATCTGTTTACTACCATTTTAACCTTACCCACTCCAAATTTATAAGGCCTAACCTCTTAATTTTGATTCTTAATTCCATCTCATGTCAAGTATAAAATGGTCTGGACGTGGTGAGAGCAGGACCGAACCTTCCGATCAGAGATCTGCCCCACTATTCACCTAAGCCACAGTTGTTGCAGGCTTGGAGTCGATCTGAAAAGGTTTTGTCGGATTGTCAACTCTTCTGTACTAGTAGTGATGGGCAGGTGAAGCATCACTGAAGCTCCGAGGCTTTTCTTCTAATAGTGCCGAAAAAGATTCAACGCTTTGAGGCTTCAGTCTCATTCAGTCTAAGTTTCAATCCCATGTCAGCAATAAAATTTCAGGAAAGACTGTGTAGTCCTTTTAATCTGCTGATGTTTTTGCTCATTTATGCCAGTGGTTCTTAAACTCTTTTTTTAAATTATTCCCCACTTTGGGGAGGCAGGTGATTACCAAGCCCACTGACACACACAGGTCTTTCTCTGCCCCCTCCACATCCACAATGAATCCAAAAGCAAGCTAGTTAATTACCATCAAGAATTTATCTTTGCCGAACATTTTTGGTGGAGGGAGTTTTAAAAATTAGGTCATGATCTAATTTTAGCAGTCATTTTAATTCTAATACGCTAAAACACTGAGTAGGTTTTATTATTGTTTGCATTATCAGTTTTATTTGTGAATTTACAGAATTGGCACACAGATTATACTTTTTTTTTTTTTTTTTTTTGGTCCAACGTAAAGCAGATCTATGTGACATCGGGGACACGAGAGCTCTGCCCACTGGTGCAGAGGAAAACGGTGACCCTCTGAACTCATTTAAACTTTAAACTCAGAAAAAAAGACTGTCGGGAGTTCAGTGGATGTGATCAAATTATTCCTGTGGTTTTAAATCATCCTGTTAAAACCATGACAATGAATAAGGAGTGAAATAGTCATAAAATGAAATGCCAAGGCATATTTTGGCATTGCATGTGCCGGTGTCCCGGTGGGGCGTGTGCAGAGCGCAGCAGGCAGCACAACTTCACTGTGGCCCGACGGTGAGGAGCACTGTGGGGTGACGGCTGTTCCCTTCTCCCCCCCTGAGACTGACCAACACTGGTGCTTTGATACAAGCTCCGACACAGTGTTTCGGAACACTCTGCTTCAGGGAGCGTGAGACAAGCTCCGACGCCTCGATATCATTTGCCTATCACTACGCACTAGTAGACATAGAGATACAGCTTCTGTATCAATAGATACTTCAAAAAAAATATGCACATTTCCTAGAAAACATTTGCAGATTTGTTTGGAAATATACTAATTTACTGCAGAGTTACTATAGTAAATCTGTGAAACCATGGTGTTACGTCCATAACCAAGACTCCAATAATGAGGCTGAAGGTGCAGTAGAACGTGACTTTATTTATGAACTCACAGTAAAGCAAAGGCGCTCCCGTCTAGGCAGAGGTCTGGTCGTAAAGAGACTGTTCCCCTTCCGCATTGGCCTTTTATACCCTGGGTGGTGGCGGAACCAGAAAGGTGGAGCCATCACCCATAACACACAATAATATAATAATAATAATATTTAATACATCATCACCACCCCCCCCCCCGGTAGAAAAGTCCAAAACGCACACCATTTAGACCCACCCAAATTCACAACCCAAATCACACACTAACAGTAAATAGAATAACCAAGGCCTATCCATGTACACGAATAACTAAAACTAGAGGGGGACAGGTGGACTACTGTCCCACCCCCACACGGCCAGACGGATTATTCTGCCGTCTCTGTTGTACCATAGTCTGTCAAGTGAGAAAGGCTGCCGTGTTCTTAATATAACGTATAAAACAATCCCAAAACATATGAACAAACAAGAAACACTTCAGTTCAATAAACAAACCAGTTAATATGTACATTCACACCCTGCTGTGAAAACCCCAACACACTCACCCCATAACCCGGGCAAACCACACATCAACCATGTATTACACACATTAATACAAACATCGTTGGGCTACTTTTTTTTTTTTTTCAAACTTGGGCACCTCACACAGCAACTACGTGTGAAACATACTAACTACGTGGCTCGGACAATTCACACATATTAACATTTCAGCTCAAACACCCTGGCAAAATTTAGTAAAATGGGCACTTAAGATAGCTACTTTTAGGCATTAACCATGTCGGCAAGACAACAACGCAACCTGTGTAGTGCATACGTTAACATTTCAGCCATTCACATGTTAATAATTCAACTTAAACACATCGCGCCCTTACCACCTTACAGTCCCGATAGAGAAACCACCCCCCGGAGACCAGTCCGGCGGGTCCCATCCAGAGCTGCTTCTTCACTTCGCCCCTGAAGACGAACCACGCTGGAGCCCTGACACTTCCTTCTCTTCGCTGGCACGCTGTAGCTCATTGGGGTGTCTCCACGAGCCATCGGACAACTAAAGATAACCATCCTCCCAAACGGCCACCACCTGCAGCCGCTCCTGGTCCTCTCGTCGTTTCCGCTTGACATGGACCTCTCTCAGCCGAGCCTCCTCCCTGGGTCAAACCACGTCAGCGACCCACAAAGGAGCTCGATTTGGCCTCCAATGTCCACGACGTCTAAACCGGGCTTCCTAACTGGGTCAAACCACACCTGCGACCCCTCGAGAAGCCTGACTCGGCCTCCAGTGCTCCTGTGGCACGTCGGTTCACCGTGCCAGCCAGTCCTGCCCCGCTCTCTTTCATTTGTAACACCGGCGAAGCCATTGCAGCCCCTTGCTTCTCGATACCTCCTGGCTGAACTCTGGAAGCAGAGGGAGCCATCCTCTCAGTTCTACCCGCCGTCACAGGCATTCCCCCGTGCCGCCCAGTTCCCACATCCAGGGTAATCCAGGGACCAATCCCACCCAGGGCCCTGGCACCGGAACCCTCCTGCAATGGCCCTGGGTGGGATTGGTCCTGTCCATCTCCCAGAATACTGGACCAATCTTCGTCCCATACCACACCACACTCGGAACCGGCCGGTCCCACAAACCACAGCCCGTCTACTCCTCTCCAATGTCACTGGTGATCGTGAAGCCCAGTCCGTAGAATAGGTTGCAGCCCATCACATTCGACCCACTGACAGTCACCACAAACTGGATATTGGACACCACTGCTGACTTGTACCTCACCATCAACTCCAGCGAACCCAGGATTTTTTTTTTTTTTTTGACTTATTTTGTACCCGTAGGTAGATTTGTTCTGCAGTCCGGTGACAAGCCACCAGCTGCCGGTCGCTGCGTGCGCAAGCGCCCCTTAACTTCCTAACCTGCATGTTTTTCGCATGTGGGAGGAAACCGGAGAAATCCCGGAGTAAACCCACGCAAACACGGGGAGAACATGCAAACTCCACACAGATCACTGTTGGCCGGGGGCAGGTATCGAACCCACGATCTCATGATCCCCGCGATCCCCCGGCCGAGGGTAAACTGTGATGCCGCAGTGCTAACCACTGCGCCACCGTGCAGCCCCAGGATGGCCAACTTATTACCTCCATAGCCACAAAATGGTGTCAACAGTCCTCTCACATGGTAATATGGGAACAAACTCCTCACAGTAGGCCAGTTCAACACGGATGCTGCTGCGTCTGTGTCAGCCAGTAAACGGCGCTTCCACGCTGTCCAGAATCACCTCACAGTATATGTGGCCATCTGTGCTCGGGGAGACAGTGTGAATAACCGTAGGAGTCGTGGCGGGGGAATCCGCTCCACGTCACCGTTCCCCTTGCTCAGCTGGCGAAATGATGTGGGAGTCTACATGTAACCCAGTGTTGCCACAGCTTTTGCCCTCACTCTCTTGCCTTATATCAGTGCTTGGTGGACCCGCAGCCCAAACATCTGGGCAATCCCGGGGTGGGCCTAATTTTGAAAGCCGTAACGTAGTCTTCTTTGTCTTCTGCGCTATCATCGCTACCCGGGTTCACAGCCTGCACTGCTGACTGTGAGTCAGGTTGCCTCAATGTTGTTCTCTCACCAAGGTCCTGATAGTTTATCCGCTGCTTCGTACTGCTGAGCTATCTCCACAGCCATGGTTAACGTCAGCTCACCGGAGTGCGTGAGGAGTCTTGACTGTGCCACAGAACATAGCATGTATTCTGCTAACTGATCATGGACCATTTCGTCCTCCAAAACCCTGAATTGGCACTCTCCAGCCAGCTGGTGCAGGTCCACAACGTACCGCTGTACCAACTCCCCTGGCCACTGGCAGCGCTGTCGGAACTGGATCCTCTGAACGATGACGTTCTCAGGAGCGCAAAAATAGCATGCCATTAGCTCAACCACGTCCTCAAAACTATCACTCTCTCCGAAAGTGCTGAGAATGCGTTGCCCTTCCATGCCGAGATTATGGACCAGTATCACTCGTGCACGTAGTTCCTCCAATTCGCTGAGGTTCAACGCCACCAAATAATTCTTAAATGCGGCGAACCACCTCAACCATGGAACTGGCGGCTCGCCGGGAAGCTCCATAAACGGCCCAATACTGGAAACTCCTTTATCCATTGCTTTATCCTCGTCGCCAAATGTTATGTCCATAACCAAGACTCCAATAATGAGGCTGAAGGTGCAGTAGAACGTGACTTTATTTATGAACTCACAGTAAACCAAAGGCACTCCCGTCTAGGCAGAGGTCTGGTGGTAAAGAGACCATACCCCTTCCACATTGGCCTTTTATACCCTGGGTGGCAGCAGAACCAGAAAGGTGGAGCCATCACCCATAACACACAATATAATAATAATTATATTTAATACATCACATATAGTTTCTCAGATTTTCTTGTAAAAAGATGCAAAATTACTAGAAGAAAAATCGCAAATTGGAAAAAGTTCCAGATTTACTTGGAAAAAAGTTGCAAATTTATTAGGAACGAAACGGGTAATTTACCAGAAAAAAGACAAAAGTTTACTAGAAAAGTTATGAAAAATTATGCAACTTGCAGGTTTTGTAGTTTTCAATTGCAGACTTTTTAGGAAATATACTAATTTACTTGAAAGTTATTTGAAAAAAATATATACAGCTTGCTTTTTATATGTGCTGTTTTCTTTTAAAATCTTCTTGCCTGCCTCAGTGACTACAGATGGAAATTAGTGAGAATGCTGTAATCTGGTCAGATCATCTTTACCCTGTGTTTAATGTTTTTTCTGTGCATAGTCCCTGACAAATAAACCAATAAACTTCAACTATACATTTTCAAGTAAAAAGATGCAAATTTGCAAGAAAAAATTGCAAATTTACTAGAAAAATAGTTGTAAATGTAATAGAAAAACAGAAATTTACCTGAAAAACAGGTGGCTTATTTATCAGAAAAAAAATCCAAAGTTTACTAGAAAAAACTTGCAAACTTAGTCGTTGAAAAAAAGTAAATTTGCAAGAAAAAGAAAAAGCTGTCAATTCACAAGAAAAGTCACAAAATTACTAGAAAAAAGTTATAGTTGAAGAAAAGAAAAAAGAGTATCAAATTTATAAAGGGAAATCAAAGTTCCATCCATCCATCCATCTTCTACCGCTTTTCCGGAGGTCCGGGTCGCGGAGGCAGCAGTTCAAGCAGAGAAGCCCAGACTTCCCTCTCCCCAGCCACCTGCTCCAGCTCTTCAGAGAGGATACCAAGGCGTTCCCAGACCAGCTGGGAGACATAGTCTCTCCACCGAATCCTGGGTCTGCCCCGGGGTCTCCTCCCAGTGGGACGTGCCTGAAACACCTCAAGTGGGAGGCGTCCAGGAGGCATCCTAATCAGATGCCCGTACCACCTCAACTGACTCCTTTCAATGTGGAGGAGCAGCGGTTCTACTCTGAGCCTCTCCCGGATGACTGAGCTCCTCACCCTATCTCTGAGGGTGAGTCCAGCAATCCTACGGAGAAAGCTCATTTCAGCCGCTTGTATCCGCGATCTCGTTCTTTCGGTCATTACCGAAAGCTCGTGACCATAGGTGAGAGTAGGAACGTAGATTGACTGGTAAATCGACAGCTTTGCCTTAGAACTAAGCTCCCTCTTCACCACAACAGACCGGTACAACGTCCACATCACTGCAGATGCTGCTCCAATCCGTCTGTCGATCTCTCGCTCCATTCTCCCCTCACTCGTGAACAAGACCCCAAGATACTTAAACTCCTCCACTTGGGGCAGGATTCAGTGTACCCCGCCCGGTATGGGGTTACCGGGGCCCCACCCTGGAGCCAGGCCTGGGGGAGGGGCTCGAAGGCTAGCGTCTGGTGGCCGGGTTTCCACCCATGGGACCTGGCCGGGCTCAGCCCGAAGGAGTTACATGGGTCCGCCCTCCAGTGGGCTCACCACCTGCAGGAGGGATCATGGGGGTCCGGTGCTATGTGGATCAGGTGGCGGTCAAAGGTGGAGACCTTGGCGGACTGATCCCAAGCTTTCTAAACTGGCTTTTGGTACGTGGAATGTCACCTCTCTGGTGGGGAAGGAGCCTGAGCTGGTGTACGAAGTTGAGAGATACCGGCTAGATATAGTCGGCCTCACTTCAACACACAGCTCCGGTTCCGGAACCAGTCTCCTGGAGAGGGGCTGGAGCTTGGCCTTTTCTGGAGTTGCCCCGGGCGAGAGGCGGCGAACAGGGGTGGGTATTCTTGTATCGCCCCACCTTGCTGCCTCTATATTGGAGTTTTCCCCGGTGGACGAAAGGGTTGCTTCCCTGCGCCTTCGGGTTGGGAAACGGGTCCTGACCATCATTTGTGTCTATGCACCAAATGATGTTTCAGAGTACCCACCCTTTTTGGAGTCTGTGACTGGGGTGCTGGAGGGTGCTCCTCTTGGAGACTCCATTGTCCTACTGGGGGACTTCAATGCGCACGTGGGCAACGACAGTGAAACCTGGAGGGGGGTGATTGGGAGGAACGGCCTGCCCGATCTGAACCCGAGTGGTGTTCAGTTATTGGACTTCTGTGCTAACCACAGTCTGTCCATAACGAACACCATGTTCAAGCATAAGGGTGTCCATATGTGCACCTGGCACCAGGACACCCTAGGTCGCAGGTCGATGATCGATTTTGTTATCGTATCATCAGACCTGCGACCGTATGTCTTGGACACCCGAGTAAAGAGAGGTGCAGAGCTGTCAACTGATCACCACCTGGTGGTGAGTTGGATCCGATGGCAGGGGAGGAAGCCATTCAGACCTGGTAGACCCAAACGTATAGTGAGGGTGTGCTGGGAGCGTCTGGCTGAGGCCCCTGTCCGGGAGGTCTTCAGCTCCCACCTCCGGAAGAACTTCAACCACATTCCGAGGGAGTTTGGAGACATGGAGTCTGAATGGGCCATGTTCTCCACCTCTGTTGTTGAAGCGGTGGCCCAGAGCTGCGGCCGCAAGGTGGTCGGTGCATCTCGTGGTGGCAACCCCCGAACCAAGTGGTGGACACCAGTGGTGAGGGGGGCCATTAAGCTGAAGAAGGAGTCCTATCAAGCTTGGTTGGCTTGTGGGACTCCCGAAGCAGCTGAGGTGTACCGGCAGGCCAAGCGGAGTGCAGTTCGGGTGGTTGCTGAAGCAAAAACCTGGGTATGGGAGGAGTTCGGTGAGGCCATGGAACAAGACTTTCGGTCGGCCTCAAAGAGATTCTGGCAAACTGTCCGGCGGCTCAGGAGGGGAAAGCAGCTCCCCGTCCACACTGTGTATGGTGCGGATGGGACTCTGTTGACTTCGACTGGGGATATCGTCGGGCGGTGGAAGGAATACTTCGAGGATCTCCTCAATCCCACTGATACGCCTTCCACAGTGGAAGCAGGGTTTGGGGACGAGGGAGATGACTCGCCTATCACAAGGGCTGAGGTCGCCAAGGTGGTTAAAAATCTCCTTGGTGGCCGGGCCCCGGGGGGTGGACGAGATTCGCCCTGAGTACCTCAAAGCCCTAGATGTTGTTGGGTTGTCATGGTTGACACGCCTCTGCAACATTGCGTGAAGGTCGGGGGCAGTGCCTTTGGCATGGCAAACCGGGGTGGTGGTTCCTCTCTTCAAAAAATGGGACCGGAGGGTGTGCTTCAACTTTAGAGGGATCACACTCCTCAGCCTCCCTGGGAAGGTCTATGCCAAGGTACTGGAGAGGAGAGTCCGGCCGTTGGTCGAACCTCGGATTCAGGAGGAGCAATGTGGTTTTCGTGCTGGCCGTGGCACATCGGACCAGCTCTTTACCCTCTCGAGAATTCTCGAGGGTTCGTGGGAGTTTGCCCAACCAGTTTACATGTGTTTTGTGGACTTGGGGAAGGCATTTGACCGTGTCCCTCGTGGATTTTTGTGGGGGGTGCTTCGGGAGTATGGGGTATCGGGCTTGTTGTTACGAGCTATTCGGTCTCTGTACGACCGTTGTGAGAGTTTGGTTCGTATTGCCAACACTCAGTCGGAGTCATTCCCAGTGAGAGTTGTACTCCGCCAGGGCTGCCCTTTGTCACCGATCCTGTTCATAATTTTTATGGACAGGATTTCTAGGCGCAGCCAGGGAATGGAGGGTGTCATACTTGGTGACCACAGGATCTCATCTCTGTTGTTTGCAGATGATGTTGTCCTGTTGGCTTCATCCAGCAATGACCTACAGCTCTTGCTGGGACGGTTTGCCGCTGAGTGTGAAGTGGCTGGGATGAGAATCAGCACCTCCAAGTCCGAGTCCATGGTCCTCAGCCGGAAAAAGGTGGATTGTCCTCTCCGGGTTGGGGACAGGCTCCTGCCCCAAGTGGAGGAGTTTAAGAAATCAAAGTTATGAGACAAAAATATCACAAATTTACAACAAAGAATTGTAAATTTACTATATAAAAATTTAATTTATAAAAGTGTAATTTACAAGTTAAGCTACAATTTTAAGAGTGACCCCCACACACACACACAAATTTACAAGAAAAAATAGCAAAGTTATGAGAAAAAGTTGTAAAGTAAAGGCAAAAGACCACTGTCATTAAAAGACAGAAGTGCTGCAAAAAGTTACAAATTTATGGGGACAAGTTTTTGAAATTTTGAGACAAAATGTTATTGAAAAAAAAGTCAAAATTAAAAGAAGAAAGGGTGAGAAACAGACTTGTACAAAAAAGGCTATATTTGCATGACAAAATTTAAAAGTTTATAAGGACAAGGGCACAAATTTAGTCAATAAAAAGTCAAAAATTAATGATAAGAATAGAAAAAATTGCAAAGTTGGCCGGGGGGGGGGGGGGGGTTAACTTTAAGATGAGAGTCCTGCATTATGAGAACGAAAACGTTTCTTCAGCATACTATTGTGGGAAGACATGTTTCTTGCGTGACATCCTCATCAAAATCAAATGCAAAGTCTACAAAAGACGAAACGTGGACGCTATACGAGACCCAGGTGAAGAAGCTGATGATGAACATCAAGTGGTGCAAGCACATTTCCAAAGAGGACGTACTGGAGAGAGCTGGACGGGAGTCTGCATGTGCTCTTCATGCAAAGGAACTTGCCTTGCGTCAGCTATGTTCCAAGCATGCAAAACCACAGAATTCCAAAGCTAATGTTGTTCTCATACTGTAGCTAGCTAGTGGACACAGGAATCATGGGAGACACAGTCAAAATGAAACCCGAGGGACCTAGATATGCCTGCCGAGCAAACAACAGAAGCACCTGGAGATCAAAAATTTATGGGGGATCAATGCTGATAAAGGTTATATTTAGAAAAAAAGGGAGTACCTCCACTACCGCCCTGTCTCTGTTCTGTTATTCACCAGCTTATATTTGTGTGCCCTCTCGCAGCTGTGCACTGAAGGAGCTTGAGACTCTGGTGAAGCAGCTGTATGGAGCAAAAATCATCCTGCAGCGGTTTCAGGTCAGGAGGTGTCCACATTTTAAGAGCCCGGTCCCTGCGTCTGAGTGTCTGCTGTCCATGTTGGAGGAAACCAACCCGCACCACTACTTCATCGCCACACAGGTAAGTGCTGTAATCAGATCAGAGCCATTCTGGCTGTAAAGCAGAGTGTCCAAATGCTACTGACCCCCTCAGCCACTAGGGGTGGGGTGCTAGCAACAAGTTTACTCCCATCATTGTTTTGTAAATTTCAAACTTTTTCTTACGTATTTGTCTTTTCTTGTAAATGTGCAACTTTTGTAATAGGGTTCCAAGCAGCTGTGCTGCAGGAAACCTACTGTAATTGTCCTTTTCTGATTCTTCCTCTGATTCTTATTATTTTTCTCGGCAAAAAGTGCATGGAGAGCAAAAGCAGTAATATGTAGAAATATGAAACTTTACAGTCTGATCAGAGATTGTCCCCACTACTCAGAGACCAACAATCAAGTCACTGCATATATAAGTGGCCCTGTAATAAACAGTTTTATGTTTCTGCAAGTATCCCAAGAACATCTGGGCCAAGACTCAAAATTCTTTCATCAGTCTGTTCTCTGAAATCTTTTGAAAACTTTTTCTCCTCTGGTCTTATACTCTAAGAAGGAAGTTTTCTGTATCATATATTCAAAAATGTACAAGTGAAGTCAAAATGAACTCCTCTAAGGTCATTCATCCAGATTGCTTGAAATTAAGCAGGGATCATCTACAGATATTGGTAATGAAATGTTGAAATTCACAAAAAATATCAGTCTGGTTGGATTTTTTACAGGCCAATCAAGTTGTACAGTTTCTCATTGGCATATTTTTTTTATTTATCTTCTGATTTAAGATAAGATAAGCCTTTATTAGTCCCACAATGGGGAAATTCCAGGATTGCAACAGCACAGGGATAGCAACACTCAGAGCAACAATCAGAAGGCAAGAAAAAAACAAGAGCAGCTAGTATACATATGTACATATTAATATAAATATATATATACAGTGGGGCAAAAAAGTATTTAGTCAGCCACCAATTGTGCAAGTTCTCCCACTTAAAAGCTGAGAGAGGTCTCCAATTTTCATCATAGGTATACCTCAACTATGAGAGACAAAATGAGAAAAAAAATATCCAGAAAATCACATTGAAGGATTTTTAATGAATTAATTGGTAAATTCCTCAATAAAATAAGTATTTGGTCACCTACAGACAAGCAAGATTTCTGGCTCTCACAGACCTGTAACTTCTTCTTTAAGAGGCTCCTCTGTCCTCCACTCGTTACCTGTATTAATGGCACCTGTTTGAATTCGTTATCAGTATAAAAGACACCTGTCCACAACCTCAAACAGTCAGACTCCAAACTCTACTATGGCCAAGACCAAAGAGCTGTCAAAGGACACCAGAAACAAAATTGTAGACCTGCGCCAGGCTGGGAAGACTGAATCTGCAATAGGTAAGCAGCTTGGTGTGAAGAAATCAACTGTGGGAGCAATTATTAGAAAATGGAAGACATACAAGACCACTGATAATCTCCCTTGATCTGGGGCTCCACGCAAGATCTCACCCCATGGGGTCAAAATTATCATGAGAACGGTGAGCAAAAATCCCAGAACCACATGGGGGAACCTAGTGAATGACCTGCAGAGAGCTGGGACCAAAGTAACAAAGGCTACATCAGAAACACACTACGCCGCCAGGGACTCAAATCCTGCAGTGCCAGACGTGTCCCCCTGCTTAAGCCAGTACATGTCCAGGCCCGTCTGAAGTTTGCTAGAGAGCATTTGGATGATCCAGAAGAGGACTGGGAGAATGTCATATGGTCAGATGAAACCAAAATAGAACTTTTTGGTAAAAACTCAACTTGTCGTGTTTGGAGAAGAAAGAACACCATACCTACTGTGAAGCATGGGGGTAGAAACATCATACTTTGGGGCTGTTTTTCTGCAAAAGGACCAGGACGACTGATCCGTGTAAAGGAAAGAATGAATGGGGCCATGTATCGTGAGATTTTGAGTGAAAACCTCCTTCCACCAGCAAGGGCATTGAAGATGAAACGTGGCTGGGTCTTTCAGCATGACGATGATCCCAAACACACCACCCGGGCAATGAAGGAGTGGCTTCGCAAAAAGCATTTCAAGGTCCTGGAGTGGCCTAGCCAGTCTCCAGATCTCAACCCCATAGAAAATCTTTGGAGGGAGTTGAAAGTCTGTGTTGCCCAGCGACAGCCCCAAAACATCACTGCTCTAGAGGAGATCTGCATGGAGGAATGGGCCAAAATACCAGCAACAGTGTGTGAAAACCTTATGAAAACTTACAGAAAACGTTTGACCTCTATCATTGCCAACAAAGGGTATATAACAAAATATTGAGATGAACTTTTGTTATTGACCAAATACTTATTTTACCGAGGAACTTACCAATTAATTCATTAAAAATCCTTCAATGTGATTTTCTGGATTTTTTTTTTCTTATTTTGTCTCTCATAGTTGAGGTATACCTATGATGAAAATTGGAGACCTCTCTCATCTTTTAAGTGGGAGAACTTGCACAATTGGTGGCTGACTAAATACTTTTTTACCCCACTGTATATATATATAGACACACAGTGCGGAGCATTGTGGTTGGTGGATGTGCAGCAGAAAGTCTAAGCTCTCTCTCCGCGGATGCGGCGGGCCAGCTGGATGTCTTTGGGCATGATGATGACCCTCTTGGCGTGGATGGCGCACAGGTTGGTGTCCTCGAAGAGACCCACCAGGTAGGCCTCGCTGGCCTCCTGCAGAGCCATGACGGCGGAGCTCTGGAAGCGCAGGTCGGTCTTGAAGTCCTGAGCGATCTCCCTCACCAGGCGCTGGAAGGGCAGCTTACGGATGAGCAGCTCCGTGGATTTCTGGTAGCGACGGATCTCTCGCAGAGCCACGGTACCGGGCCTGTAACGGTGAGGTGAGGCTTCTTCACTCCGCCGGTGGCCGGAGCGCTTTTCTGAGCAGCCTTGGTGGCCAGCTGCTTCCTGGGGGCTTTTCCTCCAGTAGATTTACGGGCGGTCTGCTTGGTTCTTGCCATCGCTCTTTATTATTCTGTCTTATATTTCTTGCACGCCGCCTAAACTCCAGCCCGGCACCCGCGTCGTTTTCGCTTCAGTTCTCCCGGTATGTTGAGTTTCTTCGTTAGCACCGGGTGGCGGTTGAGTGCTAGCTATCTCTTCCCTGCTGTATCGTCTCCTGCTGTAAACAGAGGCTCCGTCCGCCGACTCGGGAGACCTTTGGGGCGATCTGTGTGTCCGTGATATATATAGAGTGAAAGGTGTGCCGGATCAGAAAGTTATCACCGGGTCAGAAAGAAGAAGGAAGATAAAAAAGACTCAGAATTGAGCCGCTGCTGCAAAAGGCAGCCAACTCGTGTGGCGCCGGAACTGGAAGTTCTAGTTTTAGTGATTCAAAACAAATTTCATGCAATTCTGTACATTCCAAAAATCACGTACAGTGGATATTAAAAGTCTACACACCCCTGTTTAAATGCCAGGTTTATTGATGTAAAAAAATTGAGACCAAAATAAATCATTTCAAAACTTTTTCCACCATTAATGTGACCTATAACCTGTACAACCCAATTGCATAAACAAACTGAAATCTTTTCAGGGGAAAATAAAAAACTTACAATAACCTGTTTGCATAAATATGCACACCCTGTTATAACTGGGGATGTGGCTGTGTTCAGAAATAACCAATCACATTCAAACTCATGTTAAATGGGAGTCAGCACGCGTCTGCTACCATTTAAAGTGTCTCTGATTAACCTCAGATAAAGTTCAGCTGTTTGTAGTAGGCTTTTTCTGACATTTTTGTAGTCACATCTTACAGCACGAGCCATGGTCCACAGAGCTTCCAAAGCATCAGAGGGATCTCAAAGGTATCAGTCAGGAGAAGGGTACAAGAGAATTTCCAAGGCATTAAATATACCCTGGAACACAGTGAAAACAGTCATCATCAAGTGGAGGAAATATGGCACAATAGTGACATTACCAAGAACTGGACGTCCCTCCAAAATTGATGAAAAGATGAGAAGAAAACTGGTCAGGGAGGCTGCCAAGAGGCTGACAGCAACATTGAAGGAGCTGCAGGAATTTCTGGCAAGTACTGGCTGTTTAGTACATGTGACAACAATCTCCCGTCTTCTTCATATGTCTGGGCTGTGGGGTAGGGTGGCAAGACGGATGCCTTACGAAGAAAAACATCCAAGCACGGCTACATTTTACAAAAACACATTTGAAATCTCCCAAATGCATGTGGCAAAATGTGTTATGGTCCGATGAAACCAAGGTTGAACTATTTGGCCATAATTCCAAAAGGTATATTTGGCGCAAACACAACACTGCTCATCACCAAAAGAACACCATACCTACAGTGAAGCATGTCGGTGGCAGCATCAGACTTTGGGGCTGTTTTTCTTCAGCTGGAACTGGAGCCTTAGTCAAGGTGGAGGGAATTATGAACAGTTCCAAATACCAGTCAGTGTTGGCACAAAACCTTCAGGCTTCTGCTAAAAAGTTGAAGATGAAGAGGAACTTCATCTTTTAGCACAACAATGACCCAAAGCACACATCCAAATCAACAAAAGAATGGCTTCACCAGAAGAAGATTAAGGTTTTGGAATGGCCCAGCCAGACTCCAGACCTGAATCCGATTGAATATCTGTGGGGTGATCTGAAGAGGGCTGTGCACAGGAGATGCCCTCACAGTCTGACAGATTTGGAGCATTTCTGCAAAGAAGAGTGGACAAATATTGCTACATCAAGATGTGCCACGCTGACAGACTCCTACCCAAAAAAACTGAGTGCTGTAATAAAAGCCAAAGGTGCTGCAACAAGGTATTAGTTTAAGGGTGTGCATATTTATGCAACCAGGTTATTGTAAGTTTTTTTCCCCATTAAAAGATTTCAGTTTGTTTTTCAATTGGGTTGTACAGGTTATAGGTCACATTAATGGTAAAAAAAAAAAAAAAAAAAGGTTTTGAAATGATTTATCTTGGTCTCATATTTTTATACCACAAAAACCTGGCATTTGAACAGGGGTGTGTAGACTTTTATATCTACTATATATGAAATGTCTATCTGCCTTTGTGTCACTGGAACATTTTGTAGCCAAGGGTCTTTGCATTTTGTCTATGCTAAAGGAGTTATAAAATGAAAACACTGACGTTTATTAATGTCTTTTCTGTGTATTCTATTAAGAAGTAATTCAGTAAAATACCTTACATTTGTTAAAATTTTTAAAATCAGATTTGTAATTCTGACTGAAAGCATCACAGCCTCACCAGGCATGAACCTCACCTCACGTCACTGTGCTAAACCATACAAGACCTCTGAAGTCTACATCTGCTTGGAACCCGATGATCGCTGCTTGTGGTAATATTTATTTTACGTAATGGTTTGATTTTTTTTTTAAATGTTCATTTAGGCAATGATCCAAAAATTTTTTTTAAAGCTTTTGTTTCTCCCTATTTTAAAGAGTTCTGAACTTTTTCTCCCAAACAGAATCTTGCATAGGGCCCACAAAAAGCTAGAAATGGCCCTGGATCAGCTCACACAGAATAAAAGCGTTAAAAGTAGGCAGCTGTAGTTTGAGGTGTTTAAATGACACAAGTATAAACAGTTGCAGCAGACAACGTCGGGACAACATCGTGCTGTTATCCTGTTATCACTTTGGAAAGGCTTTTATTTTGAAGGTTGGGTAAATTTATAGCATCTCTTCCAAATAATGATGAAAAATTAAAGATTGTTCTCTCTTTGTTACGCCATGCTGTTTTCAGGACCACACATTAACAACAGGACTGAAAAAAATCCCCGGCGTTCCTCTGCTGTACATCATCCTCAACACCATTGTATTGGACAAGCCCAGCCAGACATCCGTGGACCACGTCCAGGCGGTGCAGCTGGGGGAGCTGGTCAGTCCGGCGCAGCAGCAGAGCATCCGCAGCCTGAAGGAGGAGCAGGGCATCAGGCAGAAGGATGGAGAGGGGCGGCGGAAGAAGAGGAAGAGAAAAGAGAGCAATCCGAACCCCCTGAGCTGCCTAAAGAAGAAGAAGAAGAAAGGAGTGCCGACACCACCGAAGAAGACGGAGGAGGGGGAGAAGAGAAAAAGGAGCCGACACAAGAGGAGAATAACAGGAGGAATCAGTGTGGCTGCTCCTGCAGTTACTAACACATAATCCTGCAGGAAAAAGAGACTTTTGTTAAGTAATCCCAATCATTTCTGGTCTGTCTTGTTACTACAGAGAATAAATTCATGTTTATCAGACGAAATTTTATTTTTAATCACTGGCATGCATGATATTTTTTAAATTTCTTTTTAATCTTTAAACTTGTAGACCAGCGACTGAAACTGCTAACAAACATTTATAGGATCGAGATGATTTGTCTTTGCTTTAATACAAAATAAAATGTAGGTTTACAGGCACATAGTTTAAAATATAATATGCACTCAGACGTTACACACTTCTTAAAAACCGATCATTCAAAAACATTGCACTGAGCTCTTTGCAGGGCCACAAAGAGGAAAAGGTAGACGCACTGTATGACTTTACATCCAGCTTGCTATTTCTTATACAGTGGAAAACATTTCAAAGTTAATTCAGTCTACAGCTGATCCTGTTATCAAGTCATTTCCATTAAAAAATCTTTAGCTATAACAATAATATAAACTAATATTGTAGGAAGAGACACATTAAACACAACAGAATTGTCTAAATGATCAGCACATTGCATTTTTGCAATATTTCTACATGATTATCTATTTACAAAAACAGCAGGATTAATTGAATCTGATTCACTGACCTTAACACAGCAAAAATGTGTAGTTTCTGAAGAAGTTGCACTGATAAAATATTTAATAACAGCATGCAAGTTCTAATACACCACTTGTGTTTTCATGGAGAGACTAGAGTGAAGATTAAAAAGATGTCCTAAATGCACACTGCGTAATAATTATAGGTGATACAAAAGCACAATATTTAAATGTGTTGCCTGATGTCAAACTATAACATTAGAATATATTTCCAAAAAAGTTTTCTCCTTTGGATTTTTATATCATATTCAGTCCCGCTTTTTGAACACATGCAATGTAGAGAACCTGTCTAAAATTGGTATGTTGTGTGGATTCAGGACACATTTGTAGTTTTTTTTTAACTGACTGGTGAAGCACTGACAGCAAAGTAGTTGTAAAAACAACACCTAGGAGTTTGTAATACAGTGCTGCTGTATATTTGCGTGATTATCGGCTATAAATGTATACTGCAGTAGCTGTCTAAAGTATTCCTGAAGACACAGGTCATGCTCCTTTTGGGTGATGCGAGCGTCCGTGAGAACCTTCAGATGAGGACGTTCTGCTGCAAGGATGCGACGTGCTTCTCCTTCCGCTGTGTAAACGTCTCCTACCACACAAAACTTCTACAAAAAAGAGGCAACTATTTTGCTGCAATTCCGGCTCATTGCAGCAGTGAAAAGCAGCAGCTCCAAACAATGAGGTGCAGACACAGAACAATCTTTTTTTTTTTTTTGTAGTACATAACATAAATATGAAGTGGGGCAATAATCGTTTGGAGCTGCAGTGCTCTTTACCTCTACATTTAAAACAAAGAAATCCAACCGTGTGATTTAGATGTAATCCCATCAACTACTACTACACCTTATGTCAATAAAAAAATCCCCAGGACACATACACACACACACACACACACACACACAGAGTTGTCTTACTAAAATGAGACTTCTGCTAAATTCAGTAGTTTTCCTTTCAGAGTTTCTTAGATGATGTGGAAGCGAGGTCCGGGCGTGGCAATGATGTCGCTGTAAGGCTCCTCCTGAACAAGCTCCACCGCCTGCTGCTTCTTCAGGACCAGGAAGCTGTAGAACTTGGCCGCCGCCTGCTTCTTGTTGTTGTTCCTGCAGAGATCCAGCAGGCTGACTGACTGAGTGCCTGTTTTGTTCATCACCCTCTGTGGGAAGGAGAGAGGGTTTTAGTTTGGATTTTAAAGCTGGAGTGGGCAGAATAACATTGTTCAAATCTGACAATAAATCAAGTGTCCTATAGCGGAAGCTTCGACTTGTGAGAACTGTGCTTATCAGAATCAGGCAGGTTAGTGAATGGCTGGAACAAATATGTGATGGGACTTTTACCTACTGGACCCAAGATTTCCACCTGGGCATGAAATAATATCCAAGGTTTAGAAAAATGCTGATGCAAGTTCTTTAATTTCAGCAACATCCCATCCTGATATGCTTCTTCTGATTAGACATGTCCATGAAATTACCTGGAGGCCATGCAGCATCTGCTGGGTTCTTTTGTTCCACCGCCTCTCCTCCTGGTCCTGGTCTCCTCCCTGTGCCTCCTCCTCCTGACAAAGGCAGACAGAAAGTGCAGTTAGAAATCCCAAATGATTCTGACCACACAAAATGACCATGCTAGTCTGTTGTGTACAAATCTGACTTCTTCAGAATCGTCGCCATCCTTCTTCTTGTCCTTGTCTGCCAGCAGGTCCAACTCAATCAGCTGACTGATGTTGGTGGTGTTGCTTTCTTCTGGGGGCAAATCCACATTTGAGGCCTCTAGCTGCTGGGAGCCATCAGCTGCTCTTGGCCCCTGCTGCTGCTGTTGCTGGTCCACAGCTCCCATCTAGAGTAAAGAGAGTTAAAAGACACAATGCAGACTTTAGTTGGCAATAAAGAACAAAGAGGCATTCGGTTGAGTAAGACTGAAAAATTGGAGAGCCACACTAACAGGCAGGGCTGGTTCTGGGTCCTGGGCCTTGTGTTTCAGTCCCCTTTGGGAGGATGGAGGCGGCATGATGGTCTCATCCAGCGTTGTCCTGCTCCCCTCCACAGCTGAAGTCTGCAGCACATTGGCCTCTTCCATGATGGTCTGGTCTGGAAGATAAAAGGAAACTCAATTAGTCGAAATGAGAAGTTAAGTTACTTTGAAATTTTTAATATATATTTCTCGTGTAACCTGTCAGGAAAACATGCATGAAGACGTCTTACCTGTGATGTCTCGCTGCTGCTGGGCTGTGGTCTCCTCTCTTGGCACCTCCGGGTTGTCCAGATCCTTAAGGAACTCATCCAGACTGTCAGCCTCTCCACCTTTCCTCCTCTTCCTCAGCTCATCTGGGACTAACGGTGTCAGACATCTTGTAAACATCTGAAGTAAGAATGATAATAATAATGCACCAACAGTGTGAGGGGAAAGTATTTAGGGTCTTCCCATTTGGTATTTGAATGTTAACTTCTCTAAGGCGCCATCACCTTAAGCAGCCGAGCATTCCAGAGGGGCTGAGCAGGAAGGGAGAAAAGCTTCTCAACTCCTCCAGTTTCTTTCCACATCATCAGTTTCTTCGTAGGGGGAGCCAGATCCAGGGTGGTGACTATATCGGAATAGTCGGAAAGCTGTGCACGGATAGTTTTACTATCCAACTCCTTGATGCTGTCTACGATCAGTTTCCTCTTACGCTTCGCCTTGGTCTCTTTCACTGCACAGGCCATGCAGAGATGGAGATGAAAGAGAGTATTTGAAGCTACAGCATATTAAAAGCACATACATTAATTCCTATGTATGCACAGCGTGAAAATTGTTAACCTTTTGCCAATCTGGTGTATTTGAGGATATCAAGCAAACCAGACGAAGGTTGCCTCACATGCATATTTATGCAGCTTACTTCCTTTTGTGACTCATGACTTGTTTTAGCATTACACTGTAATATACACTCACCGGCCACTTTATTAGGTACACCATGCTAGTAACGGGTTGGACCCCCTTTTGCCTTCAGAACTGCCTCAATTCTTCGTGGCATAGATTCAACAAGGTGCTGGAAGCATTCCTCAGACAGTTTGGTCCATATTGACATGATGGCATCACACAGTTGGCGCAGATTTGTCGGCTGCACATCCATGATGCGAATCTCCCGTTCCACCACATCTCAAAGATGCTCTATTGGATTGAGATCTGGTGACTGTGGAGGCCATTTGAGTACAGTGAACTCATTGTCATGTTCAAGAAACCAGTCTGAGATGATTCCAGCTTTATGACATGGCGCATTATCCTGCTGAAAGTAGCCATCAGAAGTTGGGTACATTGTGGTCATAAAGGGATGGACATGGTCAGCAACAATACTCAGGTAGGCTGTAGCGTTGCAACGATGCTCAATTGGTACCAAGGGGCCCAAAGAGTGCCAAGAAAATATTCCCCACACCATTACACCACCACCACCAGCCTGAACCATTGATACAAGGCAGGATGGATCCATGCTTTCATGTTGTTGACGCCAAATTCTGACCCTACCATCCGAATGTCGCAGCAGAAATCGAGACTCATCAGACCAGGCAACGTTTTTCCAATCTTCTATTGTCCAATTTCGATGAGCTTGTGCAAATTGTAGCCTCAGTTTCCTGTTCTTAGCTGAAAGGAGTGGCACCCGGCGTGGTCTTCTGCTGCTGTAGCCCATCTGCCTCAAAGTTCGACGTACTGTGCGTTCAGAGATGCTCTTCTGCCTACCTTGGTTGTAACGGGTGGTTATTTGAGTCACTGTTGCCTTTCTATCAGCTCGAACCAGTCTGGCCATTCTCCTCTGACCTCTGGCATCAACAAGGCATTTCCGCCCACAGAACTGCCGCTCACTGGATATTTTTTCTTTTTCGGACCATTCTCTGTAAACCCTAGAGATGGTTGTGCGTGAAAATCCCAGTAGATCAGCAGTTTCTGAAATACTCAGACCAGCCCTTCTGGCACCAACAACCATGCCACGTTCAAAGTCACTCAAATCACCTTTCTTCCCCATACTGATGCTCGGTTTGAACTGCAGGAGATTGTCTTGACCATGTCTACATGCCTAAATGCACTGAGTTGCCGCCATGTGATTGGCTGATTAGAAATTAAGTGTTAACGAGCAGTTGGACAGGTGTACCTAATAAAGTGGCCGGTGAGTGTATACTGAGCGAGTGGGTGGTGTATTGTTCTCAGTTTACACCTCCAGCTGACAATGCTGGAGTGGGAATCACCAGAAGCCCCACGATACAATATTGTCCCAATATTTGAGCCGTGATATGATATTGTCACACTCTTGCGATATGTCGAGTTTTGCAGTATTGTATATTGTGATTTCCCATCCCATTCTGTGTCTTGTTCAACTCCTGGCTAGATCTCATGAGTCACTCCTTTGCTACATGGACCTAACGAGACGGTGAGCATTTAGCACCATCTTGTGGACTGAAAAGTCACTTGGCTTTTTATTGCTCTGGTACCCAAAAACTGAATTTGTATTTACAACATTATCACAATACTGGTTTCTCTAAATCAATACAGTATCATGGACACAAAGTATCGTGATACTACACTATCAATTTATTTATTTATTTTTTTGCCCTACCCTGGGTAGTAACTGACCAGTCAAGTTCTTTTTGCAGTAGTTTCTGACAAGCATAAACATTTCTGTTTTCAACTTTCTGTATCAAGAATATAACAAAGATGGAATTATATTACTTTGTCAATATGAGTCATTTAGATTTTACTTAGAATTAGCAGTGTTTCCCCTAACGGCAACCCCCGCCTCCCTTGGAAAGTCAAGGTAATTTTTATTTACTCTTATTTTCTATATAGCGCCAGACCACAACAGGTCATTTACAGCAATTTTAAAGTTTATGGGCATGTTCACTTAACTGTTCTAGCGAAGAAAGAGAGGAGTGCATGATGGAGAAAACAGAAAATCACGGAGAAGAAGAGGCCAAAAAAGTGAGACTTAAACTTTCCAAAGTGTGGGAGCATTTTACCGAAAATAAATAAATGAAACAAGTTGAATGTAGACTCTGTAGAGCAGAGTTGTCATATTACAGTCATATCGCACTACAACAAATGCATCCATCCACCGCTTCCTCCTTTCCGTTCCCCCGCCTCTGGCTGCCTGTGAGCGGGCCTCCGCTGCGCTCCATCCCGGTGATGAATGGCTGAATTGGGGCCCAGTTTAAACGCCGCACTGGTAAAGTTAGTGAGTAAAGTTAACGCTTTTTATTTTCAATGATCAACTGTCTCAGCTGTAGAAAACTCACCACACTGGTATTGTGCTGTTTATGTTACTTTACCTGTCGGACAATAAACTCTCTTGTATGACGGCTGCTGACGGCTGAGCTGTTTCACTTATGCTCAGCTGACTAATATCTTAAGTGCAGTAAATTAGTGAACTACTGGAGTAGCTTACTCCTTTTTTTTAATCTTCTCTACATTATTGTCATGGTAATATCAGCCCTTCTGAATATTAGTGCATCTCAGAAAATTAGAATACCATGATTTGCATTAAAAGTAACTTTAACCGTAATCATCAAAAATAAATTAAAATGGCTTAAATATTTCACTGTATGTGTATTGAAGGCTCACATTCCTGTACAGCAATTTAAAGCATTTGGATACCGTCATTTTGGACTGGAAGAAGTTCTTTTAATTTTCATCTGAAGCCTAATTGAACTTTTAAATTTCCAGACCCAACAAGGTTTCAAACAAAATGGACTAGTTTGTTTTTCTTTTTTTTTTACTTTTATGGAGTTGAATGTCACTCTGTCTTTTGAACATGCAGTTAAAACAAGCCTCCATGCTGTAGCAGAAGCTGCTATTTCAGGTTTTTTGCACTTTGTTTTTTGGGTTGAAAAACTGCACTTTAATGTCTTTTAATTGTGTCGCTACAAACACTTTTTATCAAGTTCAAGTTTCCAACATGTTTCATGGGTCATTATTTTATTTAGCTTTGGAAACTTTTTATAATAGGCTGTGTTACATTAAGGCAGAGACTGACAAGGTGATATGGCTTACAGGTGAGGTAAAACATGACCTGATCACAAATACCATCTGATTTCTATGAAACTCACACAGTGTGTTGTAAACATGACTGAAAGCAATATGATATCTCATTACACAGTGTGCTATGACGCCACATAATTTAATGAGGGAGCCATGTGTTCATCCTTCATGTGACATCAGAGATTAGCCCAGGCCTCAATACATCGACACGGTGGCCATCAACGCCCTCGACCGTGACACAGGCTGGAGTGCTGCCAAGATGCAAGGGCCTTCAAAGATATTTGTAACTTTAGTAACCGCAATTTAATCTATGCACAAATAGCCTTGGCAGTGGCATGCACTCTACTGAGAGCCATTAATTTGGTTGGTTGGATGGTATTACCTATAATCTTAACGATAAATAAATCAGAAAAAGAACAAACCAGCAATTTTACCTGTGATATCAATTGGCTCCAGAGCAAAAGTTTCTTCCTCATTGTGAGCCAGAGCAGTTTGTTCTGTCTGGTCAGCCATAGCAGGCAGTGGCTCTGTGGGGCCTGAGTCTGGACTGTCTGGAGCCCCCGCTAACACCACACAGAGACATAAACCTTGCAATTAGAGGAAACTGCACTGGGATGTCAAGTCATACTCTATGTTAGATTATATGAAATGCATTAAGACCTGAGAGTGCATCAAAGTCATCTTCTTCATCACCGTGTTCCTGAGGCATCATCACACTCTCTGTGATAGCAGGTGGGTCGTCAAAAATGCCGCCTCCATCCTCGTTACTCAGCAGCTTGTCCACTGCAGAGACATAGACAAGATAAGGGAGGAAAGTGACATGCACAGATGTCAGAAAACAAAAATCTGTCTTACACAATCATAAAACTTCTCAAATTATATACTGAATCTTACCCAGCATTCCTCCCTCATTGCTCTCCATTGGGTTGTCTCCAAAGTCATCCTTGTACTGGTCGTCGTACTCCAGATGATTGGACTTGTCAGTCATCTGGTTAGCTCCACCTTCAGCCTCCAGGAGCAAGTTAGATGCCGACGCCCCCATGATGTCCACTTCAAACGCACTCTCCTCTCGCATCATCTCCCGGTCGTCCATCCCAAAGTCAGCTAAAAGACAAAAAAGCTGAGTATGGTCTTACATGGGAACTCCAAGGTGTTCAGAATCTAATGGGAGCTAATGAACAATAATTTTGTTAATTATTTTGTGCTGAATGAAATGAAAGGTGCGCACCAAAATCATTGTCCTGCAGGAGATTGAGGTTGCCTACTTCCTCTCTCATGGTGATCTCTTCCACTCTGCTCTGATTCAGGTTGAACTGCTGAGCCACATCAATATCACTGCACACAACACAACACTACACCACTTAAATGTCATTTCATTTAGGATTTGCTGTACTGTTTTCTATAGTTCCTTAGGTTATAAAATTTTAACAACTGAGCTTTTATAATTCTGTCAAGCAACTAATTTGTGGTGCAGGTAATAGCAGCCTAAGACGAGAAGACGAGTGCAGCTGTGATCTGGCAAAAATGTAATAGATGAATAATGGTATGCTTTTCTAATAAAAATGGCACAATAATTCTCAAGAAAAAAATAAAAAAAAAATACTGGTGGCTGCCAATGGTACCCCTCAGCCTCTGTTGTTGACATGTAGTTATTATGGCATCTTGACCTTTGACTTTGCAATCCCAAAACCATAGGCAGAGGTCAGGGTGACAGGGTAAACCTGTGTACACAGTTAGGTGGCCCTAGCTTTACTCGTTCTATAGCGGCATAGATATAGGGCATAGGGGAAGTTAACTGTGACCTTTTGACCCCAGTTCCATAGTCAGAGGTCAGGGTCTCAGGGTGAACATGTGTACAAAGTTTGGTGACACTTGCTTTACTTGTTCTATAGCAATGGAGCAGAGGGGAAGCTGACAATGACTTTTGACCAGTTTTTTTTTTTTTACATTTGCTGCTTTTCTCATAAATTTGTAACTTTTTCTCATTAATTTACTACATTTATTTGTAAATGTAAAACTTTTTTCTTGTAAATTAACTTTTTGCATCTTAAACTGGCAACTTTTTTCTCATAAATTTGCAACTTTTTTGTAAATTTGCAAATTTATTTCTTGTAAATTTGTCACTTTTTCCTCATGAATCTGCTGTTTTTGCATCTTAAATCTGCAATTTCTTCTTGTAGATTTGTATCCTTTTTCTAATAAATTTGTGAATTTTTTCTTGTAAATTTATATTTTTTTTTCATGAATTGGCAACTTTTTTCTGGTAAACTTGACTTTATGTAAATTTGCAATTTTCTTTCTCATAAGTTTACGACTTTTATCTTGTAAATTTGCAGCCCATAAGTGTACGTTTGAATGAAATATCCACCCATGCAGCATGTTAGCACTGCTCCAGACCCCGGCCCACTGGAAAAAACAAACACACACAAACTGACAAAAACATCTGAGGACCCTTGGTCTAAGGCATCCAAGACTTGTCTTAGACATGATGATATTGATTTAAAAAGACTACATCATTCCTTTCTGTAGTTATCGCATTACAAGATTTCGGGAAAATTCAAACTCGTCTGAGATTTTTCAGAGATACAACCAGTGCTTTTCATTTTTTTCTTCATGGCATATTTCTGCATAATGCCCTCAAAGAAGTACTGCAGTTACGTATATCAACAAAAGGCTCACTCTAAATCTGGAAGTGGCTGGTCAAAGTCATGGAACTCCTCGGGTAGAGTGATGGCGTTATAGGCTGCTTCTCTGTTCTCTTCTGGAAGATCTACGACACCTGAAACAACACAATGTGGACAAAGAGTTACAACATATGTAAATGGTAGATGGCGTTCACATGTATAGTGGATATAAAAAGTCTGTTCAAATGCCAGGTTTTTGTGATGTAAAAAAATGAGACTGTGAAGAAAGGAAACAGGCGAGGCAGCGAATTTCTTTTCATTAACTGCAAGCCATTTTATTCCCCGCGGGAGTTTGCCTCATTCATTCTCGTCGCTGTGTACGCCCCTCCTGACGCGGACACGCGCGAAGCTCAGCGCGTGCTCGCAGATCACATCCAACTTACGGAGCGGAACTTTCCAGACTCCCTGGTTATCGTGGTGGGCGATTTTAACCAGAGCAATCTGAGTCACGAGCTCCCCCGCTACAAACAGTGTATTAAATGTCCAACCAGAGGAAATAACACGCTAGATCACTGTTATACTTCAGTAAAGGACGCATATCGCGCTGTTCCCCGCGCAGCGCTGGGACTATCTGATCACGTGATGGTTCACCTCATCCCCACATACAGACAGAGACTGAAACTCACTAAACCTGTGGTGACCACCACAAAGAAATTGACCAGTGAAGCTGGAGAGAAACTGAACACATGCATGGAAATAACTGACTGGGGCATGTTTAAAAGAGCCACACATGATCTTAATGAGTACACATACACTGTGAACTCATATATCAACTTCTGTGAAGAGCACATTCTCCCATCGCGCACCAGGATAAGATATTCTAATGACAAGCCTTGGTTCACAGCTAAGCTCAGACGGATCAGGAAGGAGAAGGAAGCAGCGTTGAAAAGTGGAGACAGGGACTGCTACAGGGAGGTCAAATATCGGTTTAACAGAGAGCTGAGGAGAGCTAAATCTGTGTATTCTGAGAGACTCCAGCAGCAGTTCACTGCTAATGACTCGGCTTCTGTGTGGAGAGGACTGAGGCAAATCACCAACTATCGGCCTCAGGCTTCTAAAGGTCAGGATGACAAAGCCCTTTGTCAAAGACTGTCCCAACACTATGCCCGTTTTGACACCTCGTCAGCTGTGTCCAACTCATCCACTCCACCCAGCTCCTCTGCCTCCTCAGCCCCTAATTCATCAAGAGTGGTCCCCCCCTCCTCCTCCTCCTCCTCCTCCCCCCCCTCCCCTTGTCATCAGTGAGCAGGACGTGCACAGACAGTTCTCCAGACTGAACCCGCGCAAGGCCCCCGGGCCGGACGGTGTGTCTCCCTCCACCCTGAGACACTGTGCGAAAGAGCTGGCTCCTGTCTTCACAGACATTTTTAACACCTCCCTTAAGCAATGCCACGTGCCGACCTGCCTCAAATCCTCCACCATCATCCCTGTCCCCAAGAAGCCACGGATTACTGGACTTAACGACTACAGACCTGTAGCGCTCACCTCTGTAGTCATGAAGTCCTTTGAGCGCCTGGTCCTGTCTCACCTCAAGTCCATCACCACACCCCTCCTAGACCCGCTGCAGTTTGCCTACCGTGCTAACAGGTCTGTGGACGACGCAGTCAACCTGGCCCTCCACTCCATCCTGCAGCACCTGGACTCCCCGGGAACCTACGCCAGGATTCTGTTTGTGGACTTCAGCTCCGCATTCAACACCATCCGCCCCGATCTGCTCCAGGACAAGCTGTCCCTGCTCAACGTGCCTGACTCCCTCTGCAGGTGGATCACCGACTTCCTGACGGACCGGAGACAGCATGTGCGGCTGGGGAAGTCTGTCTCAGACTCTGTTAGCATCAGCATTGGATCACCCCAGGGCTGTGTACTTTCCCCCCTACTCTTCTCCCTTTATACCAACTCCTGCACCTCCTCCCACCAGTCTGTTAAGCTGATTATGTTTGCGGACGACACCACACTCATCGGGCTCATCTCCAACGGTGACGAGTCCGCCTACAGGGAAGAGGTGGCCCAGCTGGTGTCCTGGTGCAGCCACAACAACCTGCAGCTGAATGCTCTGAAGACAGCGGAGATGATTGTGGACTTCAGGAAAGTCACATCCCCCCCTGCCCCCCCTCACCATCACAGGCTCTCCCATCACCTTTGCAGATTCCTTCCGCTTCTTGGGCACCACCATCACCCGAGACCTCAAATGGGAGCCAACCATCAGCTCCCTCATCAAAAAGGCCCAGCAGAGGATGTTCTTTCTGCGGCAGCTGAGGAAGCTCAAGCTACCCACCAAGATGTTAGTGCAGTTCTACACGGCCATCATCGAGTCCATCCTCACCTCCTCCATAACTGTGTGGTACGCAGGAGCCACTGACAGGGACAGACTAAGGCTGCAGCGCGTCGTGCGCACTGCTGAGAAGGTGATAGGCTGCAAGCTCCCATCTCTCCAGGACCTGTACATCTCCAGGACCTGTACATCTCCAGGACCCGGAGGCGTGCTGGCCGGATCATAGCCGATCCTTCACATCCTGGTCACGTGCTGTTTGCCCCCCTCCCCTCAGGTAGAAGGCTTCGGTCCATTCGGACTAAAACCTCCCGGCACATGAACAGCTTTTTCCCCTCTGCCATCAGACTGCTGAACACTAAGTGACTTTTGACTCTCGTGCACTATGTACAGCAGCTCAACCAGACTCATGTCATTCCTCACTGTTTTTCTGTTGCATTATTGACTGCACTATGTGGTACTTCACATTATCTGCTACATGCTAATTTTTTAAAACTGCCTTGACTAGTACTACTCATTATTACTAGTATTATTATTATTATTACTTATTATTACTTATTTTTCTACACTTATTGCACGTTTCTAGTCCTTTAGTTTTTTAGTTTATCCCTTTTTCTCATTATGTTTTTAATGTTGCAGAATGGCACCGAGACAAATTCCTAGTTTGTGTATCACATGAACAATGGCAATAAACCTGATTCTGATTCTGATTCTGATTCTGAGCTGGACAACACACAAACTTTATTCCTTCTCCAACATACAGTACAGTAAAAGAACTCCCGGGTCTCTGTGAATTCTCCTTTTAAACCTTTAATTCCATGCACTGAGACCCGGAACTTTCGACCATAATACATTGTTTGGAGCAAAGACCTGTGTGGCACATTTAACATCACGCCGGCACCACTTCTCACACCCTTCTTCTTCCAGCGGCTCCGATGTTCTCTCCTCTCCCCAAGGGGCGAATAGTCCTTACTGTCACAACTGAGACCCCCCGGTGACAATTCCTCCTTCAGTCCATAGTTCCCCCTTTCCCCAGCTGCCTTCTCTGGGTGGAGAATCTCCCCCCCCCCCCCCCCCATCCCAGAACACCCAGAAGGGGCACTAACCCCCCTGTCCTTTGGGCTTGAGCCAGTGCCCATAGTGGCTGTAACGGGGGGGTCGCCGATCCAGTCCAAACACCCTGCTGGCAAGGTGTACAGGAGGGCACGTCAGTCTGTGGAGTGAAAAAAGGAGGGAGGGAAAACACATCAGCTTCGCGGGCACAGGTCCCTACTGAGGGAACACCAACTTGCGGGGCTACCAACAGCGGGCATCCACGCCGGGGAGCCTGGGCCAACACCACCTGCTCATCTGCCATTACAAAAGCGGGCTTCAGCCTGTCGATGCAGATGGTCTCCCTACGCCCTCCCAAGTCTAACACAAAATGCTTCGCCCCAGGTTCCAACACCCTGAACGGTCCGTCGTATGGTGGGCACAGTGGGGTCCGGTGCACATCGTGCCTGACAAAAACAAAGTTGGCATCCTGTAAACTCTTGGGGACGAAAGTGCGGGGAAAACAATGGTGGGCTGGGCCCGGTACATTAAAAGCCTCTGTATTGTGCAAAAATTGCGCGGGCAGATCAGGCTCGGGGTTTTCCGGTAAAAACTCTCCGGGGATCCACAGTGGCTGAGAAAAAATTAGTTCTGCCGGGGAGGCTGCCAGATCCTCCTTAGGTGCAGAGCGCAACCCTAAAGGAGCCCAGGGCAGGTGGTCGACCCAATTTGTATCCGTGAGCGAAGCTCTGAGCACTGCCTTAAGCGACCTATGAAAACGCTCGCGTAACCCGTTAGCTTGGGGGTTGTATGCGGTAGTACGGTGAATTTTGATCCCCAGGCTCTGGGCCATCGTGGACCAGAGTTCCGAAACAAATTGTGGACCCCTGTCAGAAGTGATGTCCGATGGGGATCCGAAACGTGCAACCCAAGCCAACAAAAAAGCGTGAGCCACTTCCATGGATATGGTAGAAGCCAGCGGGACCACTTCAGGCCAGCACGTGGTGCGATTCATGACTGTCAAAAGGTGCGTGAAACCTTGCGACACCAAATCCACACAGACGTGGTCAAACCTCCTAGCCGGGATTTGGAACAGCTCAAGGGGGGCTCTGATGTGCTTGTGCACTTTGGCCCACTGGCACGCGACGCAAGCTACAACCCACTCTTTTACGTCCTTGTGCAAGCGTTGCCAGACTAATTTCACACACACACGCTTCACCAAAGCGCACACACCTGGATGCGAAAGGGAGTGGACTGACTCAAAAATGCGGCGGCCTTAACCTAGTAGGTGCCGACTGGAGCCGACTGGAACGCGCAAATGTCTGAGTCCCCGGCTTGCTCCGCGGCCATCGCAGGGAAATCTATTCCCATGTAGACCGGGGAGACTAACGCACGCAACAGGCAATCGGCCACGACGCTGAGCTTACCGGCAACGTGTTGAATGTCGGTAGTAATCTCCAAAATCGCAGTCAAATGCCATTGTTGCCGGGCCAACCACGGTTCCGAGACCTTGGACATTGTGTCATTGTGTATGTCAGTGGCTTATGGTCCACAAACGTGGTGAACTCATGCCCCTCAAGCCAAAACTGGAAATGGCACGTTGCCAGGTGGAGAGCCAGCAATTCTCTGTCGAATGTGCTGTATTTGCGTTCATTGTCATGCAAAGTTTGACTGAAAAATGTGAGCGGCTGCCACGAACCTGAGACGTACTGCTTCACCACTGCCCCTATGGCAACATCAGATACGTCTGTAGTGACCGTTATCCACGCAGACGGATCCGGGTGAGGTAGCAACGCGGCATCCGCCAGTGCTGTTTTGGCATTTGTGAAAGCCTGGACTCGCTCAGGAGTCCAGTCGTTGGTTTCCGCGGGCTTCTTTTTTTTAAGCGCGGCATACAATGGCTGCATCAGCTGGGCTGCCTGGGGAAGGAAACGGTTATAAAAATGAACCATTCCCAAAAACTCCTGTAGTGCACTCACGGTCTGCGGACGCGGAAAGTCCGACACCACGCGCACCTTATCCAGAAACGGAATCGCGCCCTCCGGTGAAATGCGGTGGCCCAAAAAATCAATCACTGGCACACTGAACTGACACTTCGCCGGGTTAACTATCAGCCTGTGCGCTTCCAACCTCAGGAAAACCATCTTGAGATGGGTGATGTGCTCCTCCTCGGACGCGCTAGCTACCAGAATTTCGTCTAAGTAGACAAAAACGAAGGACAAGTCACAAAGCACTGCGTACATCATTCTCTGGAAAGTCTGTGCTGTGCCTTTTAATCCTAATGGCATGCGTAAAAACTCGAAAAGACCGAAAGGAGTTATTACTGCCGTTTTCGGAACATCTTCCGCGTGCACCAGGACCTGGTAACCGTGGACCAGATCCACTTTGGAAAAAACACGCGCCCCGGCAAAGTGCATGGAAAAATCCTGGATGTGCAGGATAGGATACCGATCGTGTTCCGTGGCGTTGTTCAAGTGCCGGAAATCGCCGCACGGTTACCATGACCCATCGGCCTTAGGCACCATGTGAAGCGGGGATGCCCACGGGCTGTTGGAGCACCTGACGATGCCCAACTGCTCTAAGTTGGCAAACTCCTCGCACGCGCTGGCCAGTTTAGCCGCGTCCAGGCGCCGAGGTTGCGCTAACGCCAGCGGGACCTTTTGTAGTTATAAAATGTTCAATCCCGTGTTTCATTATTGTAGCCGAAAAAGTCGGGACTGTGAGTGCTGGGAACTGTGCAAGTAAATGTTGGTACTTACCCCCTGGAGCTATAACGTTAGCCAGTGTTGTTGACCCAGCTCCCTGAGCTGTGCAGGGCAGTAAGGTAAAAGCGACACCATCCACTAATCGTCTATTAGCAACATCGACTAACGACCGATAAGAACATAAAAAATCTGTGCCTAAAATGGGGGCAGAACATGCAGCTACCACAAAATCCCACTGAAAATTGCGTCTGTGCAAGCATATCGTCAGTGTCCATTCACCAAAAGTCCTGATGGTGGATCCATTGGCGGCCGTGAGCTCGGATCCGCTGCCTCCTGCCAGCCTGTCTGCGTTGACCGGCAGGATGAGGCTCTTCTCCCATAACCAGAACCATCTCCCTGAACGTGTGTCCGTGACATAAAGCAGCTTGTTCCTGTCGCCAGTGGTTGCAGCTGCAACTGAGTGTCAAACGTGCCGTCTTCCCGGCTTCTTCAACTGGCATTGCAGCAGGCAGCGTTGAGCATTCGAACCGAAGCGGCGATGGCAGAAACAGATCGCCCCGTTCCTGCGTCTCCTGACGTCTGCTCCGGCTACCACCAACGGCTCCTCGACCTTGCTGGAGTCCCTCATGGATGCCGGTGCCGCTGCATTCACGCTAAGATTTCTGGTCGCTTAAATGATGCAGTCTGCTTCTTGCGCCAGGGTGCGGTAGTCCTTGGTCACCAGCAGCAGTGAGTTGGCCAGGATCGCCCTCGCTGTAGCAGGTAGGTTCCTGAGAAACAAGTGGGCGAACAGGAAAGATTCGTCGTTCTTCCCCATCAGTGCCAACATGCTCTCCATGAGTTCCACAGCTGATCTGTCACCTAATTCTGAAAGTGTTAGGAGTCTTTCTGCCCTCTCACTGTCAGACAGGGTATAGCGCTGGAGTAGCATCCGCTTGAGCGCTTCATATTTCCCCTGGGCCGGCGGCTCCTGGAGCAGGCTTGTCACCTGTTGCACGGTGTGCGCACCCAGCACAGCAACCACGCAGTAATGCTTTGTGTCGTCCGTTGTTATCCCGCGGAGTGCAAACTGGGCTTCTATAAGCAGAAACCACGCAGTCGGATTGTGAAGCCAGAAGTCCGGGAGCTTGACTGAGACAGCGCACGCAGCGCTGGTGCTCTCCCTCCAGGTAGTCTCCGGTGCGGTGCTCGGCTCTCTCTCCATGAGACATCTTGGGGTCACCAATGTAGCGAAAGGAAACAGGCAAGGCAGCGAGCTGGACAACACATGAACTTTATTCCTTTTCCAACATACAGTACAGTAAAAGAACTCCCAGGTCTCTGTGAATTCTCCTTTTATACCTTTAATTCCATGCAGTGAGACCCGGAATATCTGACCATAATACATTGTTTGGAACAAAGACCTGTGTGGCACATTGACATAACATCACGCCGGCACCGCTTCTAACTAACTAACTAACTAACTAACCTACACTTATATAGCGCTTTTCTAGTCACAAAGACCACTCAAAGCGCTTTCATTAATACTAACCCTCTATTCTAAGGGCCTATAGGAAACAAATATCTAGGGACAATTTAGAACAGCCAATTAACCTAACATGCATGTTTTTGGCATGTGGGAGGAAACCGGAGAAATCCCGGAGTAAACCCACGCAACACGGGGAGAACATGCAAACTTCACACAGATCACTGTTGGTCGGGGGCTGGGATCGAACCCACGATCCCCACAATCCCCCAGCCAAGGGTAAACTGTGCTGCCGCAGTGCTAACCACTGCGCCACCGTGCAGCCAGCTTCTCACACCCTTCTTCTTCCAGTGGCTCCGGTGTTCTCTCCTCTCCCCGGGGGTGAATAGTCCTTACTGTCCCGACTGAGACCCCCCAAAGACACTTCCTCCTTCAGTCCATGGTTCCCCCTTTCCCCAACTGCCTTCTCTGGGTGGAGAATCCCCCACCCGTACCACCACAAGACCAAGATAAATCATTTCAAAACTTTTTCCACCATTAATGTGATCTATAATCTGTAAAACCCAACTGAAAAACAAACTGAAATCTTTTAAGGAGAAACAATTGAAAAACAAACTGAAATTTTTTAATAGGAAAAATAAAAAAAATTACAATAATCTGGCTGCATAAATATGCACACCCTCTTATAACTGGGGAGGTGGCTGTGTTCAGAAATAACCAATCACATTCAAACGCATGTTAAATGGGAGTCAGCACACACCTGCCACCATTTAAAGTGCCTCTGATTAACCCCAAATAAAGTTTAGCTGTTCTAGTAGGCTTTTCCTGACATTTTTGTTGTCACATCTTACAGCACAAGCCATGGTCCACAGAGAGCTTCCAAAGCATCAGAGGGATCTCACTGTACAACGGTATCAGTCAGGAGAAGGGTACAAAAGAATTCCCAAGGCATTAAATATACCATGGAACATAGTGAAGACAGTCATCATAAAGTGGAGGAAATATGGCACAACAGTGACATTACCAAGAACTGGACGTCCCTCCAAAATAGATGAAAAGACAAGAAGAAAACTGCTCAGGGAGGCTGCCAAGAGGCGGACAGTAACATTGAAAGAGCTGCAGGAATTTCTGGCAAGTACTGGCTGTTGAGTACATGTGACAGCAATCTCCCGTCTTCTTCATATGTCTGGGCTATGGGGTAGGGTGGCAAGACGGAAGCCTTACGAAGAAAAACGTCCAAGCCCAGCTACATTTTGCAAAAACACATTTGAAATCTCCCAAATGCATGTGGCAAAATGTGTTATGGGCCGATGAAACCAAGGTTTAAGTTTCTGACCATAATTCCAAAAGGTATATTTGGCACAAACACGACACTGCTCATAACCAAAAGCACACCATATCTACAGTGAAGCATGGTGGTGGCAGCATCATGCTTTGGGGCTGTTTTTCTTCAGCTGGAACTGGGGCCTTAGTCAAGGTGGAGGGAATTATAAACAGTTCAAAATATCAGTCACTGTTGGCACAAAATCTTCAGGCTTCTGCTAGAAAGCTGAAGATGAAGAGGAACGTCATCTTTCAGCACAACAATGACCCAAAGCACACATCCCAAATCAACAAAAGAATGGCTTCACCAAAAAAAGATTAAGGTTTTGGAATGGCCCAGCCAGAGTCCAGACCTGAATCCGATCAAACATCTGTGGGGTGATCTGAAGAGGGCTGTGCACAGGAGATGCCCTTGCAATCTGACAAATTTGGAGCATTTTTGCAGAGTGGGCAAATATTGCCACATCAAGATGTGCCACGCTGACAGACTCCTACCCCAAAAAACTGAGTGCTGTAATAAAAGCCAAAGGTGCTGCAACAAGGTATTAGTTTAAGGGTGTGCATATTTATGCAACCAGGTTATTGTAAGTTTTTTTCCCCATTAAAAGATTTCAGTTTGTTTTTCAATTGGGTTGTACAGGTTATAGGTCACATTAATGGTAAAAAAAAAAAAAAAAAAGGTTTTGAAATGATTTATCTTGGTCTCATATTTTTAAAAAAACTGAGTGCTGTAATAAAAGCCAAAGGTGCTGCAACAAAGTATTAGTTTAAGGGTGTGCACATTTATGCAAGTATTTTATTGTAAGTTTTTTATTTTTTATTTTTCCCCTTAAAAAATGTAAGATTGTTTTTCAATTGGGTTGTACAGGTTATATGTAGGTCACATGAATGGTGGAAAAAGTTTTGAAATGATTTATCTCTGACTTGTGGTGGTACGGGTAGGGGATTCTCCACCCAGAGAAGGCAGCTGAGGAAAGGGGGAACAATGGACTGAAGGAGGAAGTGTCACCGGGGGTCTCAGTTGGGACAGTAACGACTATTCGCCCCCCGGGGAGAGGAGAGAACACCGGAGCCACTGGAAGAAGAAGGGTGTGAGAAGCGGTGCCGGCATGATGTTATGTTAATGTGCCACACAGGTCTTTGTTCCAAACAATGTATTATGGTCGGATATTCCAGGTCGCAATGCATGGAATTAAAGGTATAAAAAGAGAATATACAGTGACCCAGGTGAGCTTTTTCTGTACTGAATGTTGGAAAAGGAATAAAGTTTTTGTGTTGTCCAGCTCGTTGCCTCGCCTGCTTCCTTTCTCCACATTGGTGACCCCAAGACATGCCATGGACAGTGAGCCGAGCACCACCCTGGAGACTACCTGGAGGGACAGCACCAGCACCGCATGTGCTGTCTCAGTCAAGCTCCCAGACTTCTGGCTTCACAGCCCGACTGTGTGGTTCCTGTACATAGAAGCCCAGTTTGCACTCCACGGGATAACAACAGACAACACAAAATATTACTATGTGGTCGCTGTGCTGGATGTGCGCGCCACGCAACAGGTAACAAGCCTGCTCCAGGAGCCGCCAGCCCAGGGGAAATATGAAGCGCTCAAACGGATGCTACTCCAGCGCTATACCCTGTCTGACAGTGAGAGGGCAGAAAGAGTCCTAATACGTTCAGAGTTAGGTGATAGATCAGCCTTGGAACTCATGGAGAGCATGTTGGCACTGATGGGGAAGAACGACGAATCTTTCCTGTTTGCCCTCTTGTTTCTCAGGAACCTACCTGCTACAGCAAGGGCGATCCTGGCCAACTCACCGCTGCTGGTGACCAAGGACTACCGCACCCCGGTGCAAGAAGCAGACCGCATCATTTTAGCAACCAGTGCTTTCAGCGTGCATGAAGCAGCACCAGCATCCATGAGGGACTCCAGCAAGATCGAGGAGCCGTTGGTGGTAGCTGGGACAGACACCAAAGGACGGAGGAACTGGGTGATCTGTTCCAATCATCGCCGTTTCGGCTCAGATGCCCAATGCTGTTTGCCGCAGTGCCAGTTCAAGAAGCCGGGAAGACGGCATGTTCAGCACTCAGTTGCAGCTGCAACCGCTGACAACAGGAACAAGCTGCTTTATATCACAGACACACATTCGGGGAGGCGGTTTCTGGTGGACTCCGGCTCCCAGAAGAGCCTCATCCTGCCAGTCAACGCAGACAGGGTGGCAGGAGGCAGCGGTTCTGAGTTCACGGCTGCCAACAGATCCACCGTCAGGACTTTTGGTGAACGGACACTGACGATATGCTTGCACGGACGCAATTTTCAGTGGGACTTTGTGGTAGCTGCATGTTGTGCTCCCATTTCAGGCACAGATTTTTTATGTGCTTATGGGTTGTTAGTCGATGTTGCTAATAGGCGATTAGTGGATGCTGTCGCTTTTACCTCACTGCCCTGCACAGCTCGAGGAGCTGGGTCAACAACACTGGCTAACGTTATAGCTCCAGGGGGTAAGTACCAACATTTACTTGCACAGTTCCCAGCACTCATGGTCCCGACTTTTTTGGCTACAATAACGAATCACGGGGTAGAACATTTTATAACTACAAAAGGCCCACCGGTGTTTGTGCGGCCTCAGCAAAACTCGACACAGGTAAACTGGCCAGCGCGCGCGAGGAGTTTGCCAACTTAGAGCAGCTGGGCATCGTCAGGCACTCCAACAGCCCGTGGGCATCCCTACTTCACATGGTGCCTAAGGCCAACGGGACATGGTGACTGTGCAGGGATTTCCGGCGCTTGAACAACGCCACGGAACACGATCGGTATCCTATCCCCCACAGCCAGGATTTTTCCATGCACCTGGCCGGGGTGCGTGATTTTTCCAATGTGGATCCGGTCCGCGGTTACCACCAGGTCCTGGTGTGCGCGGAAGATTTTCCGAAAACAGCGGTAATAACTCCTTTCGGCCTGTTTGAGTTTTTATGCATGCCGTTCAGATTAAAAGGTGCGGTGCAGACTTTCCAGAGAATGAGGACACAGTGCTTTGTGACTTGTCCTTCATTTTTGTCAACTTAGAAGACATTCTGGTAGCTTGCGCGTCCAAGGAGTAGCACATGGCCTATCTCAAGATGGTTTTCCAGTTAACCCGGCGAAGTGCCAGTTCGGTGTGCCAGTGATTGATTTTTTTGGGCCACCACATTTCGCCGGAGGGCGTGATTCCGTTACCGGATAAGGTGCACGCTGTGTCGGACTTTCCGCGTCCACAGACCATGAGGGCGCTACAGGAGTTTTTGGGCCAGTTCGGTGTGCCAGTGATTGATTTTTTTTAGGGCATCCGACCATAATACATTGCTTGGAGCAAAGACCTGGCCAGTATACATGGGAATAGATTTCCCTGCTATGGCAAGCCGGGGACGCAGACACTTGCGTGCTCCAGTCGGCGCCTACTAGGTTAAGGCTGGAGAGCAGGGTGGTGCAAGAAGGGTGCCCTCCCTTGCTCTGCGACGTCTCCATCAGCTGCCCGCGCCTGGTGGTTCCAAGCTCTTGGCACCATTGTGTTTTTGAGTCAGTCCACTCTCTTTCGCATCTGGGCGTGCACGCTTCGGTGAAGCTAGTGGGGGCAAAATTCGTCTGGGCACGCTTGTGCAAGGACGTAAAAGAGTGGGCTGCAGCTTGCGTCGCATGCCAGCGGGCCAAAGTGCACAAGCACACCAGAGCCCCCCTCGAGCCCTTTCAAATCCCGGCTAGGAGGTTCAACCACATCCACGTGGATTTGGTGGGACCCCTCCCACCGTCGCAAGGTTTCACGCACCTTTTGACTATTGTGGACCACACCACGCGTTGGCCTGAAGTCATTCCGCTGGCTTCTACCATGTCCGCGGAAGTAGCTCATGCTTTTTTGTCGGCTTGGGTTGCATGGTTCGGATCTCCGTTGGACATCACTTCCGACAGGGGCCCACAGTTCGTTTCAGAACTTTGGTCCATGATGGCCCAGAACCTGGGGGTCAAAATTCACCACACTACTGCATAAACCCCAAGCTAATGGGTAATGCGAGCATTTTCATACGTCCCTCAAAGCAGCGCTCAGAGCTTCGCTCGCGGATACAAATTGGGTCGACCGCCTGCCCTGGGTTCTTTATTTTTTTTAATTACTTATTTTGTACCCGTAGGTAGATTTGTTTTGCAGTCTGGTGACAAACCACCAGCTGCCGGTCGCTGCGTGCGCAAGCGCCCCTTAACTCCCTAACCTGCATGTTTTTGGCATGTGGGAGGAAACCGGAGAAATCCCGGAGTAAACCCACGCAAACACGGGGAGAACATGCAAACTCCACACTGATCACTGTTGGCCAGGGGCAGGGATCGAACCCACGATCTCACGGTCCCCGCGATCCCCCGGCCGAGGGTAAAACTGTGCTGCCACAGTGCTAACCACTGCGCCACCGTGCAGCCCGTTTAGGGGCTTTAGGGGTTGTGCTCCACACCTACGGAGGATTTGACAGCCTTCCCCGGCAGAACTCGTTTTTTCTCAGCTGCTGCTGACCCCCGGAGAGTTTTTAACTGAAAACCCCGCACCCGAGGCCGATCTGCCCACGTAACTTTTGCACAGTACGGAGGCATTTAATGTACCGGGCCCGGCCCACCATTGTTTTCCCCGCACTTTCGTCCCCAAGAGTTTACAGAATGCCAGCTTTGTTTTTGTCAGGCACAATGCGCACCGGACCCCGCTGCGCCCACCGTATCATAGGGTGTTGGAACCTGGGGCGAAGCATTTTGTGTTAGACGGGGGGGCGTAGGGAGACAGTCTGCATCGACAGGCTGAAGCCCGCTTTTGTGTTGGCAGACAAGCAGGTGGTGTTGGCCAAGGTACCCTGGCGTGGACGCCTGCCGTTGGCGGCCCCGCAAGTTGATGTTCCCTCAGTAGGGACTTGTGCCCGCAAAGCTAAAGTGTTTTCCCCCCCTCCCTTTTTCCCTCCACAGACTGACGTGCCCTCCTGTACACCTCACCAGCACGGTGTTTCGACTGGATTGGTTATTTATTTATTTATTTAGCGAATGCAAAGTCCTTAAGCCAAGCAGTTGCCTCCTGGTTTGCTGTACGGAGGGTGTGTAATCCTCCTTCCAGTCTTTGGAGCGGGCAAGCCTCTATGATGTGTTCCATTGTTTGCTCCTCTCCACATGCGCACAGTGGGCTAGGGCTACTGCCCCATCTGTGAAGGCTGGCCAAGCAGGGGCCATGTCCAGTCCTGAAGCGATTGAGTGTAGACCACTGTCTCCTTGGGAGGTTGGTGCCCGGGACCTGTTGGTTGGGGTTTATCACTAGCTGTTTGTTTGGGACCTCCTTGGTCTCCCATTCCTCTTGCCAAGCTGTCTGGATGGTAAAGTCAGCTGGGGGAGGGTTTTTCCAAATCGGCCGTCTGGATGAAAGTCAGGCAGTGGGTGGAGTGTAGATATCTGCATGGATTGGTAAGTGAGGAGAATCTTTAACTTTTTGGAGCATCCTTTGAGTTAATGCTGCTCGCCGGATGTGTGGAGGGGCTATGTTTGACAGTACAGAGAGCTAGGGGAGTGGTGTTGAGCAGATTGTTCCAGTTACAGTTCTCATGGTTGTGTTGAGCTGGGTGTCTACATGGTGTGTGTAAGATGACCTGGACCAGACAGGGGCACAGTATTCTGCTACAGAGTATGAAAGGGCCAGTGCTGAGGTGCGCAGGGTGGAGACTGCCGCCCCCCATTTTGCACCAGCGAGCTTGCAGAGCAGGTTGTTTCGTACCTTCACCTTCGTACCTTCACTGGATTGGTGACCCCCCCACTACAGCCGCTATGGGTGCCGGCTCAGGCCCAAAGGATGGGCGGGTTAGTGCCCCCTCTGGGTGTTCGGGGGGGGGGGTGCTGTGTGGTGGTACGGGTGGAAGATTCTCCACCCAGAGAAGGCAGCTGGGGAAAGGGGGAACAATGGACTGAAGGAGGAAGTGTCACTGCGGGGGGGTCTCAGTCGGGACAGTAAGGACTATCTGCCCCCCAGGGAGAGGAGAGAACGCCGGAGCCACTGGAAGAAGAAGGGTGTGAGAAGCGGTTCCGGCATGATGTTATGTTAATGTGCCACACAGGTCTTTGTTCCAAACAATGTACTATGGTCAGATGTTCCTGGTCTCAATGCATGGAATTAAAGGTATAAAAGGAGAATGCACAGAGACCCGGGAGATCTTTTTCTGTACTGAATGTTGGAGAAAGAGTAAAGTTCTTGTGTTGTGCAGCTCGTTGCCTTGCCTGCTTCCTTTCTCCACAGTCTCATATTTTTACATTGTGGAGGTATAGGATCAGGCGAGATGCAACGAGCTGGAAGGTTGCAGGGTTTTATTTTCCTCCAACATAATGAGATGCACTTTGTAGCTCTGTGCGCTACTGTGCTCTACTGTGCTGTTGAGACATGTCACACAAGCTCTTTTATCCAGTGATACAGGAAGAGAGAATGCATGGCACATTAGCATATCAGTCAATACACATGATTAGCATGACCAACTGGCGCCCGGATGTCCTCTGCTTCATCCTGGGGATGTATACACAACAGTCCATTGTTCTGATTGCTCCCAGGGGCTCTCTGTATATGAATTGTCCTCTGTATGCAAATTGTCCTCTGCTTCCTCCAGACCTGCTGAGTGTGAGGAATGTCCTTGCAGAGTGTGGTGTGTCACCACAACATCACAAAAACTTGGCATTTGAACAGGGGTGTGTTGACTTTTTATATCCACTGTATAGCACTTTTTAATCATCTCTGGTTGACCAAAGCGCTTTACAGATCCTGCTATCTACCCATTCACACAATGATGACGGCAGAGCTGCCATGCAAGGTGCTGGCCTGACCCAACAGGAGCAACTGGGGTTCAGTGTCTTGCTCAAGGACACTTCGACATGCAGACTGCAGACAGAGCGGGAATCGAACCCTGATCCTTCGATCAACAGTCGGCCACACTACACCTGTGCCACAGCTGCCCATATATTTCTAAATGACAGAGGCAACTCAGAGGGTTTCTCTGAGAAGATCCTAAACCAGGGGTCTACAGAGCATAATGTGTCTCTGAAGTCCATATCCAGTAGCTCCCTGTGACTTTGGCCAAAAAAAGAGGAAAAAAGCTGCACATTTAGAAGGTTTTGAAGTGAGACTTTGCCAAAAATTAAGTTTTTTTCTTAACCACTTGCGCTCCGTTGTTCCGCGGGCGGGCAAGTCTCTGCGTCCTAGGGCGCACGAGGGCGCACGAGAGCGCCGTCGTGCGCGCTTGGACGCATGACGCATGATATACTGATGATGGTGCAGATGGAGATGGTGCTGGTCTCCAAGCGCCACTGAAAAAAAAAGCTGCAGTCACAGCCGCGAACAGATTAGTTCATCTGATTGACCTCTCATTTGACTAATAAGAGCCTTGAATTGGGTTTCTGAAACCATGAAGAGCCAATGAATGAAAATCTAGGAAGGAGGACCCGCCTACTGTGAATGCAGGAGCCAAATGAAGCACAGAAATTCGGGCTGGTGAAGAGATATTTACTGTTGCAGCTGATGAAAACAAAGGACGCTGGACGAACCTGCTACAGACCCAGGCTCACCCAGCAGCATGGAGAACACCCACAAGTGGGACCTGCACTCTTTCCAGCAGAATAGACGTTTAGGATTCTCTTCCGTCATCATAGACCGACGGAGGCCGACGACAAAGGTCGTAAATCATTCACCAAAACCGCAATATTGGAATTGTTTTGATCGGGATCCACGAGTGGACCAGCGTCGCGTTCGTCTGACAATGGGGAAGAGAAGTTCGCCAGGACTCTGCTGCTGTGAAGAGGTAAGGTGTTATAAGCTAAATTATTATTTCTCCCTGAAAACTGTAATCCAAAAATGACTTTTGACCGATCGGTAAATTACAACTGTACGGCGCACGCACTTCGTACTTCGTGTGCCGTGATAAACGGTTCATTTGCCGTGTTCGGACCGTGAACGCCCCCCCCCCCCACTGCAGAAGAGGAGCGGGGCGGGGGGCGTTCACGGTCCGAATGCCCCCGGTCCGCGGGGGGAAGCATATGAGTCTATTCCTTCATGTAGCGATGGCCGTCTTCTGTAGCGAGGGGGGGGGGACAACCCCCCCCACACACACACACACAGTAGCGGGGGGGGGGGGAGCCGCTGTGAAAACATGCAAGGAGTGTAATCCGTCATGTAGCGAGGGCCGAACTCTGTCTTTTGTAGCGGGGGGGGAACAAACCCCCCCCCCTCCACACACACACACACACAGACACAGCCCTGAGTGTGACCTTTCATTAGAGCCCAAAATGAAGCTTCCACATTGAATCATTCAAAAGTTACAGACGTTTTTCCAAACTGTGCCATTTGGCACAATTTGGCACAGTTCCAAAACGCCTGGGAACAGCCTGAGAACAAAGCTGTGTAAAATATTCAATTTTTGTGGTATTGTTACCAAATTTGGATCTCAGCTGGATAACACTTGGTTCTACATTTCTGTTGCATTTTCCAGCCGGATCGGACAGCTGTGTGTTATTTGCAAGCATTTGTATCCCAAAAAACACCGTGTCCAAATTTATTTTCTTCAAGTTCAGTATGTTTAGATGACTGTAACTCAGTGGCCGGAGCACGTAGAGAGATTATGTTTTTTTTGCCAAAAAATTCAAAGTGTTTTCTTTTAAATGAGACCAACCCCATGAAGATGCTGCAAAGGGTTGAATAACAGCTTTCGATTTACTTTGGACACGTTATTTTTTGGCATTTTTAGGAAAATTGCTCGGAGTGCAAGGGGTTAACATGTCTAACATGTTTTTTATGACTTACAAGACATATCAAAAGTGAAATCACTCAAATGTGTCATGTCTCTTATTTTGCTGTGAAATTTCAGTTAAGCCCCACCCCCTGAAAAAAGGCAAGTTTAGATGAGCATTTTTGGTGATGCTACTATAACAGATCCGTAGTGTTGAGCCAATCAGGACTCTCTGGCCTAACTAAAGAGTCTCCTGGGTCAGTTAGCATTTTTGGACAGCTGCTTTGAAAACCTGACTCAAATTAAGATGGGTTTTATCATTAAACTGCTTTTAAGGACCAATGCAGTTTCAGTCACTAGGTTCCCACTCTTTTCTTGAAGTTATTTTCCAGGACTTTTCCAGGACATTTTCAACTGCTACAGTATGACAGACAGATTATCACGTCATACACTAATGCATTCCTCGGTCCCATCATGCATTGCAGAAGTGTTCTTTGCTATAGTTGTTCCTTGCATTGTATACATTTACCACATTGCTTCTATGTTTATTACTCTTCTGCCCCCAGAGGTCTTATTTAAAAGATGTGTAGTCTGTGGCTTTAACTTATCTATGAAATATTCTCTTACATTTTTAGAAATGTAAGAAACACAGCGAAACATGTTCCTGAAAATTAAAGAGACGAGAAATAAATGTGTAGTTGTTGAATATATGTTTACTTTTTACTAACAACAACTATTTTGAAAGTTCAGCACAAGTTCCAAGAAGCGATCGTCTGTTCTTCATTTGTGTAAATTGGACTGGAGTGGGGATTCATGTAAATGAGGAGCTGGCACCTCCATGTGACGGCTCAAGATTCTTGATGCAACACTACCAGAATCCAAGTGGGCCATGCTACACAGACAATGAACTGGAAGCGTGAAAACGCATGCCTAGGTAAACACGTAGCTTCAATGATGCCAACTGAAGATAGTGTCATGACAGACATGCATGCACATAACTTTTAACCCATTTGCATTCACTCACAAAGCAGAGAGAAGCAGAGGGATGAGAAATAATTTTCCAGGACAACTTAAGGTTTTCCAGGACATCGGACTTTTTTTTTTCTTCTCATTTTCATTTGTTTTCCATGACTGGAAAATTGGTCAATCATGTTCCAGGTTTTGCAGGTTTTTCGGAACGAGTGGGAACCCCGAGTCATTATTCTGGGCCACTGTGCATACAAACATCAGGTGGCCAGAGAAGATCAGGAATGAAGACCTGTGGGAGCGAGCAGGACAGAAACCAGTGGCAGAAGAGATTCTGCAGAGGAAGTGGGACTGGATTGGACACACCCTCAGGAAACCAGCATCCAGCATCACATGCCAAGTCCTGACCTGGAACCCGCAGGGGAGGAGAAAGAGAGGCCGGCCTCGAAACAGCTAGAGACGAGACACTGAGGTGGAGCTGAAACAGCAGGGAACCAACTGGAGGGAAGTAGAGAGAGCAGCCCAGAACCGAGTGCGATGGCAAGGGATCGTCGATGGCCTACGCTCCAAGGCAAGCTATGGGCTTAAGTAAGTAAGTAAGTACTGCATACAACTGGGCATGTCCTTGAACTGGTAAGTCTTTTTATCACACGATTTATTCAGTTTAATGTAGCACTAGCCACCGTTAGCCTTGTGGGATGTGGGTGGGCCTATTCACAGATCCTGGAGTTTGAAGGAGGAGAAAAAGTGAAAAGATTCTGACACAAAACTGTAAGACAACGAGAGGGTTTTTTTGTAGAAAAAAGGACATAAGATACCATTTTAGACAATGGTAAATGGCGTTCACTTATATAGCACTTTTTACTCATCTCTAGATGACCAAAGCGCTTTACAGATCCTACTATCCACCCATTCATGCACACATTCTCACACTGATGGCAGTAGAGCTGCCATGCAAGGCGCTGGCCTGACCCAACAGGAGCAACTGGGGGTTCAGCGTCTTGCTCAAGGACACTTCGACATGCAGACTGCAGACAGAGCAGGAATCAAGCCACTGATCCTCCGATCAATAATTGGCCACACTACACCTGTGGCACAGCCGCCCAAATGTTTTTTTAGTGGGGATTTATATCCACTGCTGCACATCTTTAAAATTTATAGGAAAAACCTCACAAATATGCAAGTTAAGCTGCAAATCTCAGAGGAAAACCTCACAAATTCATGAAAAGGTTGCAATATTTAGGAGAAAAAAAAACAAGAAAGAAGTGTTAACAGTAAAAAAAAACCACAGCAAGAACTTGAAGTTTGACCACTTTGCTCATTATGAAGACTGTTATATACTTTGTAAATTTTTAAATAAAAATAATAAATAAGTAAACATAATTTTCAATGGTGGTTGAATAATTTTGAGTACCACTGTAACTATACTGCAATATATGACAAATCAGCTGACAGTGTTTTTTGGGTTTCGTTTGGTTTTCATGTTTGTGAAACTCAGTGAATGGTAAAAAAAAAAAACTACAGTCATAAGTATTTACTACCAAAAATTGCAATTCAATTTCAGAAACACTTCAGTATGCACAGTGCTTATAAATGCTCATTTAATCAGTTAATCTACATAAACACTGACTCAACTGCTGTTCCCAACCTGGTCTAAAAGCCATCTTGATCTTGATAAAGGCCTCATTGCAATCTGCCAGCAGGTACTTGGCCTTCCTGTGGTAGATTCTCACCACCCCCAGCAGCAGATGCCCTGATGTCCGTAGTGCCATTTTCACCTGTAAAAGGTAGGATGACGACAAAAAAGTAGTGTAGGTACTGCAACAAATCTATTGCGGCTTTCATCAAGTACAGCTTCCTTGTCCCGTCTGTCACCATACACTGTGTAATATTACTGGTGTTTTAAGTGATTACTAGTACCACAAGCAAATGGCAACTACTGGTGAAAGAAAAAATTAAGTCTAAACAGCAGTTGTAAAAAAAAAAATTAGATTTGAATAAACTAATCAGCACATTTTATAACTAAAAGATAAAAAGGTGTCTTTGCAAATAAAAACTAAATGAAGAAAAAAGCCTTAATATGCTTATAAACACAGATGTTTTTTTTTTTTTACAGTGACTAACATTCAGCAGATAAATCTGATCCTGATGACTCACTAGAGTAACAACAGTCTAAAAAAATCAAAAGGGGTTCTCTACATTTTATCTAGCATTGCGACTTGATTCTGAAATATGAATAGCACCCTAAAAGATTGTAAATGAATAAATAAGCACATTCAACAAATGAAAAATACCACAGTTTCCAAGATTCTACTTTCAAAGGCATTAAGAGAAAGTTGTGGAAGTGAACAACTGGAGATATTACCTTGGGTGAGATGATGCTCTCCACGCTGCTCTCCAGATTACACTCAAACACATGTGCCTTGGTCAGCTTCTTATCCCAGTGGGCCGCCAGCCAGATTTTGGCCAGCGGCCCACGTTTGCTGAGCACAAAGTGGGCATAAAACATCTTCTCACCACAAGGGAAAGGGGAAGGGGGGAGGCGTCAGGCCTGTAGAGAGAAAACAACAGGGAAACAAGAGTGTATATGATTAAAACCCCACGTATGAACAGGTAAACAGTGCATGACAGTTTATAACACTCATTCAGTACACCAGATTACCCTTTGTAATCAGAGACTTTGAAAATGCAGGCATTGCTGTTGAGCTATTAGGAGTAGTGATAGCAATTCATGGCAGGGTGCCTACTGATGCAGACTGCATCTTTTAAAAAAAATAACATTTTCCGCTAACTCTGGGGGTCAGATACACATCAGCTCAACACTCTACAATCTACACATAAAGAATTCTGATTACTATAATGGGCATGTCAAGGTCCTGAACCAGACACAACGCTACCTTTAATAAATATGATCACTTTAAACATCCCATATTGTTTATGTTACAGGGATTTGTTTTAAATTTTGGCATCCTCAAGGAGATGTACTGTATGTGGAAGTTTAAAAGACAAAAAAAAAACCTGAACTGGTTTGCAGCCTAACAAAAAAGCTATGTGAAAGCAGTCATATTTTATCCTGCTATAATAATAATAATAATAATCTAATACTAATACTAATACTAATCTGAATGACTAAAGGTTTTTTGAGTGCACCAAAAAGGCAGTCAAGGGTGTGTTTGGTTTCATAACTTAGAGAACTACAGTATATGTGGGGCTTGTTGGTTTTGTCATAAAAACCAGAAAGTGAGAGTTTAACTAAATAAAGGCCATATGTAATTCTTTATGAAGCATTTTAACGGTATACATTTGACCCATGGTCATATTCTATAATGTTAAAATCCAAAAAATATTAAAATCTATCAATTTTAGGACTGAAAACAACACTTAATAAAGTAAGGCAATAATTTGATTTGAAAAAAAAAAATATCTGCCAAGGCCGAATTTTTGACCAAATTATCCTACAATGGATCAGGAAGAGGAAATGAACAGCATTGTTACATATGGGTGCCACTTGGTATTTCTAATTCAAGGTCTTTTTAAAGGATACCTGCTTCCACTTGGTCAGTTAATTGACACCTTTAATGATGTTTTTTTTTCTAATCATTTTTATGCTGATGATATTCAGTTGTATTTTTCTTTTAGACCACAAGAACTTCATAAACTTTAAGTTTTAATAAATTGTATAACTACTGTCAAGAACTGGCTATCTGTAAACTACAGTTAAAACAGAACCTCTAATAATTACTCTTGACAGTGCGATCCCTACTATTAAAGAATCCCGTGGGCCACTTGGTTCGTCCAGCAAATCCTCTGTATGTAATCTTGGAGTAGTTCTTGACAGCTCTTTATCCCTTGATGCTCATGTAAATCAGCTGACTCGCTCTGCTTTTTTTTCCACCTGAGAAACATTGCCAAACTGAGAGGCATGGTGTCTATGGCTGAGTTAGAAATGGGTTATTAATGCTTTTATTTCTTCTTGTTTCAACTACTGTAATTCACTTTTTAATGTTCTTAACAAAACGTCCTTACATCGGCTCCTGTATGACTCAAAATGCTGCTGCAAGGCTTTTAAATAAAGGTAACAAGAGATCTCACAACATCACCCCCATTTCATCTAATCTTCACTGGTTCCCTGTTAATTTTAGAGTTCAGTTTAAAATTCTGTTTTAATTTTTAGAGCCTCACATGTTCTTACACCTCCCTACATTACAGACCTCATTCAGCCATACTCCTTTCGACCCCTCAGGTCCTCTGATCAGCTTTTATTAGAGGTACCTCGGACTTATTTTAAAACATGTGGTGATTGAGCTTTTCAACCTGTAGGACCAAAGTTGTGGAACTTCTACCCCCTTCAGCCCATTTGACTGACTCTGAGGTTATTTTTAGAAAGCAAATTAAAACACTGTTGTTTTAAGGGGGTTGTTACTTGTTGGTTTTATCTGTTTTATTTTACTATATTTATTTGTTGTAATCTATTAACTTGTGTTTTTATTTTATCACAAAATTTTACTCTTTTAATTTGTGCATCTTTGTCATTTAACCTCTTGTTTCTGTTTTATTTCATGTAAAGCACTTTGTGACTTTTGTCTGTGAAAAGTCCTATACAAATAAAGTTATTATTATTATTATTATTATTATTATTATTATTATTATTATTATTATATTTATTACTGACTAATAAGTACCTTTAAAAATTTAGCAATTCTAAAATTAATTGTCAGTGTTGTTGGCCGAATCCAAATATCTGATTATGTAGACAGTGTGGTGACACAATAGGAGATGGCACTCCACCCAGGACTTTGGGGTACTGGGGGAAGGAAAAGGAGAGATGGTAATGGGAGGAAGAAATGAGACGAGCGCCAGAGCGCTAGGGGGTATTAAACTGAATAAAGAGGCACCTTTGCCCCCGCTGTGCCAGGTGTGGGATGTATTGTGGAGGGGTAAGATGCTTTTCACACCTGAGGACTCTGGGGCACGAAAGTATTGTGTTAAGCCATGCTCTATGATGTGTATATGGATGTGTGTACATGGTCTCTGACGCATGTGTCAATGTGTTCACCCTGGGTGCCAAAGGCAGGAATAAAGTGGTATAAAGGAGTTCGCTTTGGCACCCAGATTTAGTCTGTTCTGTTGTTGGAGGTGAACAAAGTTCTGTGTCATCAGCTTGTGACTCATCTGATTCCATCCTCCACATTGGTGATCAAGAGACGTGAAATGAAAAATGGACCAAGCTTCTCTGTGGAGACACTCCTGCTGGAGTCTCCCACTGCTGCATGTACCATTGCAGTCAGACTCCCGGACTTTTGGCTCCACGACCCAGCCGCTTGGTTTATATAAGTGGAATCCCAGTTCACCCTCCGCGGAGTCTCAACAGACGACACGAAGTACCATCATGTGGTAGCTGCGCTGGACACGCGCTCCCCGCAGCAAGCAATGAGTCTACTCCGAGCCCCGCCAGTCCAGGGAAAATACGACGCTCTCAAGCGGCTGCTGCTGTGCCATTATACCCTTTCGGACAGAGAGAGGGCAGAAAAGCTCCTCACCCACTCAGAGTTAGGCGACAGATTGGCTGTGGAACTGATGGAGAGCATGCTCACGCTAATGGGCATGGATGACGGATCTTTCCTGTTTGCCCACCTCTTCATCAGGAACCTACCGGCTGTAGCACCAACGATCCTCGCTAACTCACTGCTGCTGGCAGCCAGGGACCACCGTGCGCTGGCAGAAGAGGCAGACCGCACCATCCTAGCAAACAAGGCTCTCAGCGTTCAGGCAGTGAGACTGAGATCTCCGGTGGTACCCTGTGAGGTTGAGGAGCCAATGGTAGTGGCCGGGACAGCCACCAGGAGATGCAGGAATGGGACGCTGTTTTTATCACCGCCGTTTTGGCTCAGAAGCGCAACGTTGTCTGCTGCCGTGCCGCTTCAAGAAGCCGGGAAACGGGACAGCCAGCGGTCAGTAGCAGCTACAACCGCTGGCAACAGGGAGAAGCTACTCTTGATCGAGGACACACATTCTGGGAGACGTTTTCTGGTAGACTCTGGCTCCCAGAAGAGCCTCATTTTGCCGGTCAGCACAGACAGGCTGGCAGAACGCTGCGGCCCAGCTTTAACGGCTGCCAACAGATCCCACATCAGGACATTCGGAGAAAGGACGGTGACTCTATGTTTGCATGGACGCAATTACCAGTTGGACTTTGTGGTAGCTGCATGTTCAGTCCCCATCTTAGGTGCTGATTTTCTGTGTGCTTACGGTTTCCTTGTTGATGTTGCCAACAGACATTTAGTGGATGCTGTATCTTTATCCTCCTTGCCCTGCATAGTTCGGGGAGTTGGAGCACCAACACATGCTAATGTTCTAGCTCCAGGGGGTAAGTACCAGGGTTTGCTGTCTGAGTTCCCAGCTCTCACGGTGCCCACTACGGTAACCAAGCATGGGGTTGAGCATTTTATCACCACTAAAGGTCCGCCCGTTTTTGCGCACCCTCGCTGCCTGGATGCGGCTAAACTGGCCATCGCACGTGAGGAGTTTGCTAACGTAGAATGCTTAGGCACTGTTAGGCGCTCCAACAGTCCTTGGGCATCTCCGCTGCACATGGTGCCCAAGTCTGATGGGTTGTGGCGGCCACGCGGCGATTTCCGTAGCTTGAGCAATGCTATGGAACACGACTGTTACCCCATCCCGCACATCTAGGATTTTTTTGTGTACCTGGCCAGGACATGCATTTTCTCAAAAGTGGATCTGGTCCGCGGTTACCACCAGGTCCTGGTTCACGCAGAGAACGTTCCCAAAACGGTGGTAATAACTCCCTTTGGTCTTTTCGAGTTTTTATGCATGCCATTCGGGTTAAAGGGCGCAGCACAAACTTTCCAAAGGATGATGGACGGGGTGCTCCATGAATTGCCGTTCGTTTTCGTCTATTTAGACGACATTTTGATGGCTAGCGCGTCAGAGGAGGAGCACCTTGCCCATCTCAAACAAGTTTTCCAACGGTTGGAAGCGCATGGGCTGATTGTTAATCGGGTGAAGTGTCAGTTCGGGCTGCCAGTAATCGACTTCTTGGGCCATCACATCTCGCCGGAGGGTGCGCTCCCGCTGCTGGATAAGGTACGCGCAGTGTCAGATTTTTCGCGTCCGCAGACCGTAAAGGCGCTGCAGGAATTTTTGGGGATGGTCAGTTTTTACAACCGCTTCCTCCCCCGCACAGCCCAGCTGCTGCAACTGCTGTATGGCGCGCTCAAAAAGAAGAAACCTGTGGATAGTACTGACTGGACCCCCAATCAGGTCCAGGCTTTCACAGGCACCAAAACGGTGCCTCATCAGCGCGAACAGCGTTCACCACAGACACATCAGATGTTGTGGTAGGAGCCATGGTGGAGCAGTTCATCTCCGGTTCGTGGCAGCCCCTCGCTTTTTTCAGCCATACTTTGCGCAACAATGAGCGTAAGTATAGCACTTTAGACAGGGAGTTGTTGGCTCTCCACCTGGCTACGCGTCATTTTCAGATCTTGCTCAAAGGTCGCGAGTTCACTGTGTTTGTCGATCATAAACCACTGATCTACGTGATAATCCAAAGTCTCAGAACCGTGGTTGGCTCAGCAACAACAGCACTTGGCCGCAATTTCGGAGTTCACGACCGACATCCAACACGTAGCTGGTAAATTTAACATTGTGGCGGACTGCCTGTCACGCGCACTGGTCTCTCCGGTCTATGTGGGTATCGATTTTCCCGCAATGGCCGCAGACCAAACCGGGGATGTAGGCATTCGCACGCTCCAGTCCACAGCTACCAGATTAAAACTAGAGAGCAAGGTGGTACAAGAAGGGTACTCCCCCCTTGCTCTGTGACGTCTCCACTGGCTGCCCCCGCTCAGTGGTTCCGAGCTCTTGGTGCCACTGTGTTTTTGAGTCACGTCCACTCCTTTTCACATCTCGCCGTGCGAGCTTCGGTTAAACTGGTGGGGCCCAAATTTGTCTGGCCTCGCTTACACAGGGATGTGAAAGAACAGGCCGCAGCATGCATCGCGTGCCAACGGGCTAAGGTGCACAAGCATACCAAAGCCCCCCATGAGCATTTTCAAATTCTGGCCAGGAGGTTCGACCAAGTACACTTGGATTTAGTGGGTCCCCTTCCACCGTCGCAGGGGTTCACACACCTTTTAACAATCGTGGACCATACTATGCGTTGGCCGGAAGTGGTTCCACTGAGTTCCACCATGTCTGCCGAGGTAGCCCATGTGTTTTTGTCGGTTTGGGTCACATGGTTCGTCTACAATTTGTTTCGGAACTCTGGTCCACGATGGCCAATAGTCTGGGGGTCAAAATCCACCGTACCACCGAGTACAACCCGCAGGCTAATGGCTTGTGCGAGCATTTTCACAGGTTGCTTAAAGCAGTGCTCAGAGCCTCGCTAATGGACACAAATTGGGTCGACCGCCTGCCTTGGGTCCTATTGGGATTGCGCTCCATGCCTAAGGAAGATTTGGCAGTTTCCCCGGCAGAACTCGTTTTGTCTCAGCCGTTGCGGATCCCGGTGGAATTTTGCCAGAGAGCCTCGCGCCCGGTGCGACCCGCCCACGCCCCCTTTTTCCGGGGCAGAGGCTGGCAGCGTCCCGGGGCCGGCACACCATTGTTTTCCCCACACTTTCATTCCAAAACGTTTGAAAAATGCCAAATTCATTTTCGTGAGGCACAACGCCCACAGAACACCATATGACGGCCTGTTCAGAGTGTTGGAAACGGGGGCAAAACATTTCATGTTAGACCTGGGGAGGGGGGCGTAAGGAAACCATCTGCATAGACAGGCTGAAGCCTGCTTACGTTTTGGTAGATTAGCAGATGGTGCTGGCCCAGGCTCCTCGGTGTGGATGCCCACCTACCTACGGTGGCTCTGCAGGTTGGTGTTCCCTCTACAGAGAACTGTTTTCAGGAGACTAGATCTTTCCCCTCCCCACCTTTTCCCCCTCCAGAGGACGGCTTGCTGGAGACCAAGTTTTTCTCCTACCCACCTCGACAGCAAGGCACTTTCGCCGGCCCGACGGCTCCACGCTACAGCCGTTACGGGCACTTGCTCAAGCCCAAAGGACCGGAGTGTTAGGGCCCCTTCTGGGTGTTTGGGGAGGGGGGGCTGTATGGTGGCACAATAGGAGATGGCACTCCACCCAGGACTTTGGGGTACTGGGGGAAGGAAAAGGAGAGATGGTAATGGGGGGAAGAAGTGAGACAGGCGCCAGAACACTAGGGGTATTAAACTGAATAAAGATGCGCCTTTGCTGCCGCTGTGCCAGGTCTGGGATGTATTGTGGAGGGGTAAGACGTTTTTCACACCTGAGGACTCTGGGGTGCGAAAGTATTGTGTTAAGCCATGCTCTGTGACGTGTATATGGATGTGTGTACATGCTCTCTGACGCATGTGTCAACGTGTTCACCCTGGGTGCCAAAGGCGGGAATAAAGTGGTATAAAGGAGTTCGCTTTGGCACCCAGATTTAGTCTGTTCTGTTGTTGGAGGTGAATAAAGTTGTGTCATCAGCTTGTGACTCGTCTGATTCCATCCTCCACAACAGATGTATTTCAATAAAGGTAAAATGTCAATGCCAAACATTGTCTATCTGTAGATAATACTAATTCCACTGTACAATATCAGTGAATGTCTTAGTCCAAAACTACCGCGACTCTCACTCAGTAACTCAGGTTTTCTGCCTCAACAGAAGAAAATATACAAAATATAAAAAGATATGAAGAATTATATATTGGATTGTACATGAATATTAGGAACCCTAAGACTGATTATTGGGAAAGCAATAACTGTTCCTTGAAATAATTCCAATCCTAAGCAATATTTACCTCAAATAAATATTCAACCAATGTACTATCCGTCTTTTACAGTAACCTATTACATAGTTATCTTCAAGAAATTCCATCAATTGTGGCGCTTGCAAACTTTTGTTTAAACTCTGAGATTTATTGAGTTTGTTTTAACAGAAAAAATACTGTCCATTTACAGCAGCTTTAGAGGACAAAAATGAACCAGCACCTCTCATTAGCACATTTTAAATAATCTTAATACACTGTATGAGCACGGTGGCGGACTGGTTAGCACTGCAGCAGCACAGTAACTCACCCTTGGCCGGGGGATCCTGGGCTCGATCCCAGCCCCCGACCAACAGTGATCTGTGTGGAGTTTGCATGTTCTCCCCGTGTCTGTGTGGGTTTACTCCGGGATTTCTCCGGTTTCCTCCCACATGCCAAAAAACATGCAAGATAGGTTAATTGGCGTCAACTGGGGATCTAAATTGTCCTTAGGTATGACTGTGAGAGTGAATGGTTGTCCGTCTCTCTGTGTTGGCCCTGCGATGGACTGGCGATCTGTCCAGGGTGTACCCTGCCTCTCGCCCAAAGATGCTGGGATAGGCTCCAGCCCCCCCCGCGACCCGAAAAGGATTAAGTGGAAGAAGATGGATGGATGGATAATACACTGTATGACTCATTTTGCTGTTCCCACTAACTTGTGAGCTTTGTTTTATACACTTGATATTCCGTAGGGATGTGTTTTTAAAAAAATGTCAAAAAAAAGGAAGAACAGTGACTCAGTGGTCAACACTGCTGCCTCACAGCAAAAGGGTCTGAGATTGAACTCCGGTTTGATTCTAGATTAAGATCATCGCGTGCTCATCTGTATGGAGTTTGCTTCTTCCCTCCATGCTGTGTAGGTTTCCTCCAGGTGCTCCAGCTTCCTTCCATAATATAACATGGCAGCGGCCCTTTCAACTCTAGGGTGTGATTAAAATATAGCAGAAAAATAATTTCATTCTACAGTGCATAGTTTGCTGTGTATACTGCACATGACAATAAAGTTGGCTTTATTGTGTAGGTGTAGTGTGGTTGACTGCTGATTGGAGGGTCAATGTTTGATCCCCACTCTCTTTGCAGTCTGCATGTCGAACTATCCTTGAGCAAGGTAGGCACCTAGGTAAGTAGGTGTGTTCTGATCGCCCAATAGTGTACTCCGAAGTGGACTGCACAGGGTATTCCGCCATATTAAGTGAGATTCCAAACCAAAGGGAGTGAATGATCTTCAACAGGGGAACTGTTGAACTGTGCAGGGAAGAAGTGAACAATGGTATATCACTTCACCAGAAGTTGACAAGAAGATTACCCATAAGCCATTACACTTCAAATACGGGTAAAACAAACTATTGTTGCTAACGTTATTAGCAAGCTAAATTGATGTTAGTTCTTGTTTATATCAACTGATAGTAATAAAATACATTTGCATTAATATTTTATTTAAGAAATATAACTTATCCACCATAGCATCAGTACGTGTCCATGGTTACCATGGTAACTCATGGAGGAGGGGGCCGATGGCTGCAGGGTGTTTCAAATGGAGAAATTTTGTGAAAGGCAGTTAACTTAGCTGATAATCCCTGAGAACGGAACAGGGAGTAGGGAATACAGCTGAAGTACACTGTGGATCAGAAAGTAGGTACTGAATCCCAAGTTGCTGCTGGTGGGTCAGGCCAGCGCCTTGCATGGCAGCTCTGCTGCCATCAGTGTGTGAATGTGTGGATAGCAGGATCTGTAAAGTGCTTTGGTCATCCAGAAATGATAAAAAAAAAAAAACGCTACACAAGTGAAGATCATTTACCATTAGATATTTTATGCCTGTAAGAACCTTGATGATAATGCACCTGCAGTCAATGACTGTGTTTAGCAGCATTCAAATCAGCTCTGGCCTTATTTCTGGCCTCAGTCAAAATATTGAATATTACTGAAAGACATTATCAACAGCTATTGCTATGCAAACACCATTTTGCGGTAGATGTCATACTTGTGCAAAGAACATAGACAATTAATGATTGGTTAAATTCTAATCAGAATGCTACAAATTCCAAACTGATTCTTGCAAGGTTGCTATAAAATACATTTTGGCATCCTGTATAATAAACACAGGACACCGGACAGTGTTGTACTGTCTTCTGTTTTTGCTTAAAAAAAAAAAAAAACATGAAGGAAAAAACACAAGAATAAAGAATTCATTTTGTTCATCTTCTACCGCTTAGTCCTTTTCGGGTCGGGGGGGGGGGATGGGTGCTGGGACTGGGGCCTATCCCAGGGTACACCCTGGACAGATCGCCAGTCCATCGCAGGGCCAACACAGAGAGACAGACAACCATTCACTCTCACAGTCATACCTAAGGACAATTTAGAATCCCCAGTTGACGCCAATTAACCTAACGTGCATGTCTTTGGCCTGTGAGAGGAAACTGGAGTACCCAGGGAAAGCTCACGCAGACACAGGAAGTGCATGCAAACTCCATACAGAAGGGCCACTGATGGTCAGGGGTGGGATCGAACCCACGACCTTCTTGCTGTGCTGCCACAGTGCTAACCACTGCGCCCGTCTTTAGCTCTTTATTTTAAATATTTTAAGGTGGCTGATGGCGGGCGGGTGGGATGGGCTCTGATGTGTCATGAATATAATAAACCCTGTCATTTGAAAAACGAATCCTTCCATATACTGGCTCATCTACATATAGTACAGATTAACCATTGACGTTTGTTAAATCAGATGACCGTTCATGACACAGTAAAAACCGCTGACGCTGGTTTAAACCAAGTAATCGTAGACCGCAAAAACCGCTGACGCTCCTCCGTATCCCAACAGGTGATGCTGCAGGTAAGCTAGCGTTAGCCGCTGCCACCCAAAACCAGAAGCCCCGCTGCACTGGACCGTTTTAGCAACGCTTGTAATTACCCACAGAAATTTAAATATAAAACTCAAAATGTCTCACCGGTCACCCGTTAGACGTTCTCGCCGCCTGGGCTCTCTCTGCTGCTGCTGCCGGGTCTTATTTTTTCCCAAACGCCCACCTTCTCCTCATTTTCATCTTCCCCTTCCACTAAAACAAACAAGATGGCGTCACCTATCTCCCCACCATCCCACGGACAGGACGGTTTAAACATCGGCAGGATGCGGAGAGTGGTGCTGAGGAGACGAGGAGGAGGAGGAGGAGGAGGAGGAGAGAGGGAGGTGGGAGGCTCAGATACGCACACTCATCATAAACTGTATTTAAAAAAAAAATACTGCTGTCATCTAAACCTACTTCCATATATACAAAGATAGCTACAAATTCAAGTAGCCTCCCCTTTGTAGCCTAATGACTCAATCATTAACAGAGCCCTTTTTGGCTATAAAGCAGAGTATGCAAATGCTACAGGCTCCCTCAGCCACTAGGGGACCCACAAGCCACAAGTTAACCCTCCTTTTCTCTTAAACTTGCATTTTTTTCCACATAAATTTGTGACTGAAAATGTGCATTTTTTTTCTAATAAATTTTAGGGTTTTTTTGGACCTCTTGTACAATGTAGAGTGACTACTTCAGCATTCTGCACCCAGAGCAACTCCAGTTTCAGTTCTATTACATATGGCCATTCCCTGGTGCTTTCTCATCAATAAATCAATTTTATCACTTTCACTTATCATTGTATATATTGGAAATAGTGTAGTGGCAGATCAACTTCGTGTTTCACATTTTGATCAGTTTTTGTATCCGTACTGTGCCGTTTGCCCAGTAAGCTTACCATAGCGCAGCTATCGTGTTGTTTATCTCTCCCATAGGCCAAGTAGGGATCTCTGCAGAACGCCGCACTGCACCTAGAGACCTGATTGGCTGTCTCCGCACGCTCCACCTAGAGATGTGATTGACTGTATTAAAAAGGGGCAGGCGCTGCACAGTGATTGGCTGATCCATAAATGTGGCATAAATATCTGCAATTAATAATAATTATAATATTTTGTCATAACTGGTAAAAAGCAACAGATTTTTTTAAAACCATACCCTTCCCAAATAGAGTCTAAATCACGCCCCCTCTACCTCCGCACATGGGACCTTAAATCAGAAAAAAATCTCCATTGAAATGAATGGCAAGAACGAAATTATCTTTTGATTCCGATCGAATTTGTAGTGAAGGGGTTAACAGGGAGTGGCGTGATGACGCAGCCGGCTGGTGACATCATCACGTCATTCCCATTTATGAAAAGAGTTGGCCAAGGTTGTCATAGCCAGGAGCGGCACCGGGGTTAAGCTCCCAGTGCTCATAAAATGCTCCTTATGGCGTGCGTCTCGAAAAGCCTCTGACAACTAAGTCCAACTCCTAGCCTGCCCGTGTGGTTTAGTCTCTAAGCCCGGCGGAACTGCTTTTACTAATAGGAGAAGGGGCGAGGGCGGATCTCTGGCGCCTTAAAACCAGATGCTTCGGGTAGATGGTGGCTCATCAACCTGGGAAGGTAGCCCATCTAGGGGAAGGTAAACCCTGATTTCAAACCTCCGCTGCCTTGCGGCACACCCGGTCACGGGAAAGGCTTCGGGAGTCAACCCTGAGGAAAAATCCGGAGTCGGAGCCCCTAAGGCAGTTCTCTGTTGTGCTCAACATCGTTCTGGCAGCTCCTGCGACGGCGCTGGTGCCAAACTATAGCAGCCCTGCTGTTCCTTTGGATTCATCAGTGACGTGGAGAGGGGGGACATGCTGCATGGGTAACATCTTGTCCTCCATATCTTCCTGCCCAGGCTTGAATCCTACCAACGCCCAACGCTGGAAGGTAGAACACTGGTGCGCATCGGCCTGTTCAGCCACAGGCGGTGCTGTTCCAGCAGAGTAGACGTTCAGGATTCTCTTCCATGGTCATCATAGACCGACGGAGGCCGACGACGACGACGATGGCCATCTTAGGCGTCTCTGACTCACAGTGGCATAGAGTGCAGATGCACTATAACCTGTACTATGATAATAAGTGTTCACTATAATAAAGTTCGAGTTCCAGCACAGTTACGCTTTCCATTGGTCATTCCGGGTTTCCAGTCATAACATTTGGTGACGAGAGTTAAACCGTGGTAGCGTGCTTGAGGCCACCACAGCCATTTCTGGAAAACCTCAGCGAACCACCAGTCCCTTGGCCGCGCTGGCTCGAGGCTTTCGAGATCTACATATCGGCGATAGGCCTGGACAAGATAGATGAGGTACAGAAACAATCTCTACTGGTTCCTTTTCTTGGCGTAGAAGGCAAACATATTTTCGACACATTAGGACCAATGGGCTCGTTCGCTGATGCTGTTGAACTGCTAGCTAGCTACTTCACTACACCTGACAGCGTGTTGGCACAGCGCATGAGGTTTCGCCAACAGCAACAACAGGCTGGGCCCGTCGACCCCATGTCTGATGGAGACGGCATCAACATTGTGGACCCCAAAGGCTGGTCAGGACTGCAGCGTGTGGTGAAGTTGGACGGCGTCAGTGTACCAATGATGGTGGCCACTGCTGCCTCACAGTCCCTAGTAAACGAGGCCATGGTTAGGAGGCTTACTCCCCGGCGACCTGATGTGGTGGAGCTGCCGGACAGCGGATGTTCCATGACCGGCAGAAACATCACCTTCGCAGTGCAGTACGGCGAAAGGAAAATTCCAGTGTTCCGGTTCCAGGTGACACGCCGGGGTGGTAACAATATGGGATGGGATTTGTTCTGCAAACTGGGTTTCTCCCTCACAGTTCCAGGGCAGACCGTCGACGGTCCGGGTCCCCTACGCTCAGATGTGGATGCAGAAACCCCCTGCCTTGCACTGCACACTGAATGGAGCCCAGAAGAACTGGAGCAGCCACTAGAGCCCCAGTCCACAGCCACATGGGGCCCAGAGCCAGTTCCTGTGCAGCACGAGCATTCTCGAGCTGCAGCCTCATCACAGAAGGGAGAATGTGACTTCGCGGATGTGAGTGCAGCTGAAGAGTGCAGCCCAGAGAGTGAATATAGCGCAGAGAGTGAACACGTCACAGAAAGAGAAAAGTGACCAGACTCGCCTCCGACCCTCACCAGGCATGAGCATCAGACAGCCGCTGTGGAGCCGCAGGAGAGGGAGTTTGTGGAGAAGGGGGACTCCAGTGACCGAAGACGGCCCGGCGCACTTCCCATTACCGACAACAACGACACTATGTAGCACTACCACATATTTAATTGCATCGCCCCTTTTATGGAGAAAATTGTGACCACATAAAAGGAGAGCTTAGGTGTCTTAATTGATATGATGCAATATTTATAATGCTCCATTTCATGTTTGTGCCTCGTGATAGTCATGTTCTATTTCCTGAATATATGTATGTGAAAACATGATTTACCTGTGATTACATCAGCTGGTAATGGGAGTGACCATCAGCTGATTGCCAGCAGCTGGGAGTGGCGTTAAGAGGAAGGCAGAAGTCACCACAAGACATTCTTTCTCTCATTCAATCCCGGACTCACAGACTGACAGGCCCGCTGTTACTAGGAGCGGCCGTCATATGGCCATCTGAAATAAAGGCCTTTCTTGAGACTATTGGAGCAACCAGGAGGCGCTTCGGTCCGCTGGGAGACTACGTGGGACCAGCGGCTGACGGTGCATTCCTCGCCAGGAAACAGCAGGTTGGTTGGCCCGGGAGGAGGATGCTGGACTGGGGAATTCGCTGTGCAACCGAAGGGAAGGGCAGCGGACCCAAAGCAGGTGAGAATGTTCCCTTTTGTCTCGCAATCATTATTTTTTTCTCATCTCCATCTTGACTGAGCTCAGGGGTTTTATTGGTCATTTATACAGTGATGTCCTGTTTGGTTTTGGGTGACTTTATTGGAACACTTTATTTTTCTCCTTTTTTTAATTTTTTGCTAGTGAAGATTGGGAACAATACTGGACAGTTGAACACTATGTGGAATTATGCTTGTGTGAATATAAATTGTGTAAATACATTGTGGGTGTGGCAAATAAGGAATAGATAGAATTGTTGTATAATCATTATTCTTTGCACTTTTGAACTGTAATAATAACCCACAAAACCATATGAGCCGGTTCAGAGTGAAATCATTTCATCCCTTGTTTTTAGTAATATTCTCTATATATTAGAAGAGTGTTACAGATGGTGGCCTGTAGGGGGATATGATTTTTGGCTGTATGGTTTGATTGTGGGTGACTCAAAATGGCGACGAAAGAAGGTAATGAGAGGGCAGCTCAGGATGGACGGCCTATTGATCCTGATTTCACAGCAGGGCCTTTTGTAACAAGAAGGAACCCCCCCCCCCCCAAAAGAAATTTCATCGTTGCTTAGTATGTTGTACTTGGAAGACGATGATTATGAGGAGGGGGGCGATACAGAACTAGACCAGGGTCAGGGTGATTTTGAAAATGTAGGAGTGGTATTAGAACCCCGGTATGAGGAAGATGATAGCACGGGAGGGGAGGCAGTGCAACCTGCCCTACAGGAGCAGGAGAAATTAAAAAGTCAGGTGGTAGTGTTAGCCCAACAGCTGAACCTGCTTGAAGGTAACGTAAAGTACTTTATTAACAATACGGTTAACAGGGAGACCCAGTTCCAGCAGTATATTGACCGTAGTTTTGAAAAATTCAATGACAGAGTGGAGACTTTAGAAAAAAGTATAGTAAATTGCCTGCTGTGCAGGGATGAGAAATGGAAAAGACAGCTTAGCCAGTTATGGCTCGCTAGCACCCCTAAAGCACAGAAATCTGTTGCCGTTTCTACTGAGGGGGATACGGTGGTTCCCACTCTATTGTTGGGCCGGCCTGGTGTACCTGCCTACTACCCCAAACCTTCCGTGTGCCTGGAATTCCCTACTTTCAGCACTGCCAGTGACTCAGCAGAGATCATCAACTTCATTGAACAATGTGAGAACTTTTTGAGTCTCAGGCCTCTCTCCAACACAGAGTTGATAGGCGCCCTGGCCACAGTTTTAAAGGGGCCAGCGCGCAGTTGGTGGAAGGCGGCCAAAGATCAAGTCACAGATTTGCCCTCCTTCAAAGAGGCATTCTAGGGGGCTTTTCTGTCCTCGGACTACATGGCTGAAGTGGAGGAGAGACTGAAGGACATGGTGCAGAAGCCGGACCAATGCCTGAGGGACTTTGCTTACAATTATCCGGCCCTCTGCCTCAAGTGGAAGCTGGACATGCTGGAAGAGGAGGAGGTGAGGCGCATCTTAAACAACATTAATCCCAAGATTGCCGGGTGCTTGCGGGGCACGGTGTCGTCGGTCGCCCAGCTGGTGAAGGTAAGGTTTCTGGTGGAGAAGGACTGCTCCAGAGCCAAGGGCTACTGGCAATGGGTCCATGCAAGTGAGGACAAGACTTCAAGGAAGGCTCCGGAGAAAAGAGCAAAGAACTCAGTGGAGGTTAACATGATGCGCCAGGCACGCCCAAGTGACCGGAATCCGGATCTCCTGTTGGTGCCAGTGACTATTAGAGGACTGCAGGTGGTCGCTGTGCTGGATACTGGGAGTACTTACACTCTTATTAAAGAGAGTCTGTGGAGACAGCTGGCCATGGCGGAGGAGGTCCTTCGTCCTGCCAAGGAGCAACGCTTTGTAATGGCCGACAGTACTGCGCACCCAGCTATGGACAAGATGAGGCTGCGGGTGGACTGGCATGGGGGAAAGTGGGTGGTGGAGATACACATTATGGAAGACCGCCATCTCGCTTTTCCCGTCATCATTGGCTTGAACCTTCTGTCACAGACGGGGGTGGTAATAAATCTGGCCAAGAAAGTCTACAGACTGAAAGCAGGAGAGGGTTTGGACTATCATGTGTTCCTCCATCAGACTCTCGAAACAAGCGGGTGATTCACAGTGCCTCCGTACTCCTCTCACCGGGATGCCTGCCTTTATTACACCTTGCCGGTAGGGGGTGCCCTACCGTATTGGACTTCGGTCGCAAGCGAGACTCCATCATCTTCTATTGACACCGACTGCCCTGGGCAACCTCCACCAATTATCCAGGAGTGGCCTACATCCTTGGCAGAGATTGGGGCAGAACAGGAAAAAGACCAGGGGGTTTGTGACCTGAAACGGCACCAGATGCCTTCCGCTGCCAGGAACTCCTGCCTATATCCAACTTCTTCAGGTTTCTTTTTACAGTGTCTTTAAATCTGAGCCTTGGTCTACCCTGATTGTGTTTGCCCTCACATAACTGTGAGTAGAGTAACTGCAGAGGAAGTGGGTGGTGATCCATCCTCTCAACATGTCCGAGCCATCTCAGGTTCATCTGTATTAGCATGTCCTCCATTGATGGTAGACCAGCTCGTTTCAGCACTTCTGTGTTGGTCATCTTATCTTTCCATGAGATATTCATTATGGCTCGAAGCTGTCTCATCATGTATGTGTGAAGTTTCTTTACCTGCGCCCTGTAGACAGTCCAACTCCAACAAATAAACTAAAAGTCCACTAACCAACTCAAAAGTATTGCCCTGTTCCTAAACTAAATAATACCCCCAGAACAATAACTTTTTTTTAAACCTGCACAACATATGAACACAGAATAAGTTGTTAAATTTACACTACTGTCCTTGGGCAGAAAAGGGTAGAACCGGCTTGGGGAGCTCAGGGCAGCCCCTCAGTAGGCGCACCCCTGGAAGCAGCAGGCTCCCAGAATGGTGGCCGATCCCATGGACGAAAGTGCCTCTCCTCATCACCACTAACTGCTGCTCCTGTCGAGCCCCGCCACCAGAAGCCTCTTCCCAGGCATGCCGCAGATCGTTGGCATGACTCGCCGAACCATCCGACAGCTGGAAGTAAGCTGCGCCCAGCTTAGCCACGATGCATAGGTGTCCTGCTGGCTGTCGTCTGGCCCATACTCGCCGCGGACATCCCAGTTCTCAAACCTGGACCAAGTCCATGACCCTAAGCAGGGTTCTGCTTGACCTGATATGGCGCTGCTCGGCACATGGTCTCTCCGTGCCTGCCGATCTGGCCCCATCCTCTTCTAAAACCATTGTAGCGGTCGTCATCGTAGCCACCAATCCTCCATCCTTCTCTGGCCAAGCTCCGGAGGAATTGGGGGCTAGCACATTGACGTCACTTGCCAATGCAGGTGCCTCACCACTACACTCGGTACCCCTTTCTACTGTCTTCCGAACGCCAGCACTGAGGCCCTCCTGTGCCAAACCCGGGTGATGCTGGTCCTGCTTGACTGTCGTGGTGTCCGTTAGTTCTTCGTCCCACACAACGTCGTTCTCTACCACCGGAATCAGAGGGTTCCACTGGCCACAATCAGACCATTCCTCCTCAGCACTGTCTTTAATGCCGAAACCCAGACCACAAAACAAGTCACAGCCCATGATGTTGTCGCCTTGGGCCGCCACGTGAAACATGAAGTCCACCATCATCGCAGACTTGTACCGAACCGTTAACTCCAACGTTCCAACCGTGCACAGCCTGCGACCTCCATAAGTAGACTTTAAGACCAGAGGAGAGAATATGTTGGACTTGGTGTACACAAACACAGATGCTTATAAGGCAACACCTTGCCCCCACCTCGGCCTTTCTGACCACCTATCCGTGATGCTGGTTCCTGCCTACAAACCTTTACTGAAGCGCAGCAGGCCAGTAGTGAAACAAATCAGGATTTGGCCAGAGAGAGCAACCTCAGCACTTAAAGACTGTTGTCTGCACACGGACTGGGAGGTCTTCAAAATAGCAGCCTCCCAGGAAGACAAGACAGATGTGGAGGAGTATGCTGAAATTGTCACCAGCTACATCACGAAGTGCACAGAGGATGTCACTATAGTGAAGACTATCACTGCACGGGGCAACCATAAGTCCTGGATGACTGCAGAGGTGCACTCACTGCTCACAGCCAGAGATGCAGCCTTCAGAGCAAAGGACAGGATCGTTCTCCACTCAGCCAGGTCTGCGCTCTCAAAGGGAATTAAGACGGTGAAGCGCACCTATGCGGAGAAAATCCAGGGACACCTCTGCAACACTAGGAACACCAAGCTGATGTGGCAGGGAGTTCGGGCGCTGACGGACTATAAGTCTAGGCAGGGGGTCGATGATGACGATGCTTTGCTTCCAGACAGGCTCAGCAACTTCTTTGCACGTTTTGAAGCATCAAACCCGACAATTAGAGGGAGGGCTGGCCCATCTCCACCATCGGTTGGGCCAGCTATCACCATCAACACAGCGGACACACGGAGGACCCTAACCAAGGTCAACCCACGTAAAGCTGCAGGTCCGGACAACATCCCGGGACAAGTGCTCCGAGACTGTGTGAGCGAGTTGGCGGATGTCCTGACTGACATTTATAACATCTCCCTGAGTCAGGCCATCGTTCCCACATGCTTTAAGACCTCTACCATAGTACCGGTGGCAAAGAAACCAGTTGTGTCCTGTCTGAATGACTATCATCCTGTTGCACTGACACCAACTGTGATGAAGTGTTTTGAACGGCTTGTCAAACCACACATCACAGCCTGCCTCCCTGCATCACATGACCCGCTCCAGTTTGCATATCGTTCAAACCGCTCCACAGAGGATGCTATAGTCACCACCTTGCACTCTGTCATCACCCACCTGGATCAGAAAGACACCTACGCCAGACTCCTCTATATTGATTTCAGTTCAGCATTCAACACCATTATTCCCCAAAGACTGATGGAGAAATTACTCCTTCTTGGTCTGAACACCGCCACATGTCTCTGGATCCTGGATTTCCTGACTGAGAGACCTCAGTCTCTCCGGGTTGGAAATAATATCTCCAACTCTGTCACGCTGAGCACCGGATCCCCTCAAGGCTGCGTACTCAGTCCACTGTTGTTTACACTTCTAACACGTGATTGTGTATCCAGACACGAGGGGAACCAGACTATTAAGTTTGCAGATGACACCACGGTGGTGGAACTTATTCAGAGGGATGAGGAATCAATGTACAGGGAAGAAGTGAGAGACCTGGAGGGCTGGTGCAGGGAGAACAATCTGGTGCTCAACGTAGACAAAACGAAGGAGATGATTATCGACTTCCGGCGGTCACAGCCTGAACACGTCCCTCTCAGCATCGGCGGCCGTTTAGTGGAGAGAGTGGAGAACATCAAGTTCCTCGGAGTGCAAATCTCGCAGGACCTGACCTGGAGCAAGAATTCTTTGGGGATCAGGAAGTGGGCCCAGCAGAGACTGCATTTCTTGAGGAAACTCAAACAGGCCCCTCTCCCCATCTGCATCCTCAGGACCTTCTACAGAGGTGTGGTGGAGAGTGTTCTGATGTACTGCATTGCAACATGGCACTCCAGCTGCAGTATGTCAGACAAAAAAGCCCTGCAGAGGATAGTTAAGGGAGCTGAGAGGGTGATTGGAATTTCCCTCCCCTCTGTCCAAGAACTTTTTCAGAACCGTTGTAGGAGCAGGGCACTGAACATTGTCAAGGACCATTCTCACCCTCTGCATAAACACTTTGAACTTCTGCCATCTGGCAAACGATTCCGGAGCATCAGAGGCAGAACCACCAGACTGATTAACAGCTTTTGTCCACAAGCTGTTAGGATGCTGAACAGTTGATCCGGAATCTCTCATGCATACTACTGCACCTATGGACATTATGTATATTATTTGTATATTATAGTTCTGGTTAGTTTTCAAGTGTGTCTCAGGGAAGTGTGAATGGCTGTGTTGGGGTGGGGGGTGAGGGTGTGTGTGAGTGTGAGTGTGTCTTAAATTATGTTCTTTTTACTTATATGAATGCCGAGAGAAACGCAATTTCATCTTGCCTGCACTACAGTTGTATGTACAGCAATATGACAATAAAGGTTGATTTGATTTGATTTGATTTTGATAACCATGAAGCGGCGCTGGGTTAGCTTTTATCCTGTAGTGGGGAAAAAAATTCTTCATTGTGGCCCAATTCAACATCAATCCTTTCACTCCCGTGTCGAGCAGCAATGGCACTTCCACACCGTCTAGCTCCACTGCACGGAACGCATACCCGTTGGTACTCTGGGACACCGTGTGGATAGTCGTCGAGGACGGGCGGAGTGATTTCTTCCGTGGGCTCTCTGGCTCAGATACACGGCACACTCTAGCCTAATGGTTCAAGCGTCCACTCTTGCCACAACGCTTCCCTCTAGCCAGGCAATCCCTAGCCTTGTATTGGTGCTTCATGGACCCCCAACCCATGCACAGGGGTTTTCCCGGGGCAGACCTTCAGCTGACAGCATTGATGTCCGTGTTGTCATCGGTCAAGCTATCCTCACTATCATGGTCCGCTACTAATGCTGCGGCAGTAGGCTCCAGCTGCCGTTGTGACTGGCACCACTTTGGCTCCAAAGCTAGCTTGTCCGTGGTCTCCACTTGGAGAGCTAGCTCGACAGCACTGGCTAACGTTAGGTCACTTGGTGCTGTGAGTAGCCTAGCTCATAAAGCAGCGCTGGTTGTGTGCTCCGCCAGCTGGTCATGTACCATTTCTTCCTCCAGTGGCCCAAAACGACACTCGCTAGCCAGTTGCTGCAGGTCGGCAACAAACCGGCAGACAGGCTCACCCACTCACTGGTGTCATTGTCGGAACCTAATACTCCGGACGGTCATGCTGTCCGGGGTATTAAAATGGCATGTTAGCAACTCGACTACGTCCTCATACGAGTCCGAAGCCCCGAGTGTACGCAGGATACATTGGCCCTCGATTCCCAAATTATGCACCAGGAGCGCACAGTTTATCTAGCTCACCCAGCCCGAGCGCGGTGATGTAGTTTTGAAAGGCTGCTAACCATCTTGGGCAGGGCACAGGCGGCTCGCCCGGGAGCTCCAGGAAGGGCTGAAACAGTGGAATACATGTCTCCATGGTTTATTCTCATTGCCAAAATGTTATGTCTGAAATTACCTTTATAATGATGAGGCTAGGTAAACAGTTGAACTCAGTTTTATTATATGTCAGTCACACAATACAGCCACCAGGCAGGGGCATCAGCAAAGAGGCCGTAACATGGATGCCCCTGGTATTTATAGGATGGTGCAGTGGCGGAAGAGGAAGTGGTCACCACTACACCGCGCTTCATAATAAAAGTTATAATGGTACAACATTACAGTCACTACATTCGCCAATGTATCCTATAATGCAATGTGTAGCCAACGGAGCAGTGAGAGTAGAGCTTCACATCATGATATAAACTCTCTCAGGTATTTGCATTTATTAATACAGTAAAAATGATTTGATTTAATATACAGCTCGAGTAGATTAATTTTGTCTTCTCTTTAATTATTAGCCTTTTGTTTTACTTATTAAAGACAAGGATAGAAGATATTTTTACCTTTACATGTTTCAACTGTCCACTGCAGTCATCATCAGAAGCACCAGCTGATTGCTACAAAGTGTCATTTATTAGTTGGCTTTATCTGACGACAGGATAACAGTCTCAGTCTACAGGAAACCAACCTACATGGATCAGTACCTACTATGGACATCAGAACACCCCACAGCACACAAATTATCATTTGTCAGGACACTATACGAACGGGCCACCATCATCACAAAAGAAGACAGACAGGAGGAGGAAAACCACATAAGACATGGACTCACACGCTGCCAATATGGGCCACAAATAAAGGGAAACAGCAAGTCAAAAACAAAGAAAATAAACAGAAAACAAGACACAGACCAAAAGCTGAAATCAAAAACAAGGACATCTGAGGGATAACAGAACCAATCCAAAGGATTGTGGCGTAACATTATATAGCTCACATATTCCTTGGCAGAGACCCAGACATGAGGGAACTTTGAGCTTGCAGTGTGTATTGACATCACACCTCAAACGGACATTGAGTCTGGACCCCCTGCGGACTGGAGAAGAAGTGAGAAGATCTGGGAGTGGACCTGAAGGGACTGTCTGACTCCTGGGGTCAGACAGAGAAGCCGAGAGGACAATGGGAGGATTAAATGTGAATGTAATTCTGTGTTTGATGTGAATGTGATTTGTGTTGGATGTGAGAGTATAAAGGTATGTGGTTTACCGCAGCTCGATCTCTTCATTCCCTGACTGAGAGAGGAGCTGTAGGACGTGAGATGAAATAAACCAATACTGAGAAATCATTCAGTCTCTTCATTTCATGGTTCCTACACTGGTGACCCACACGTGAGAAATATGGAAAGGCTTGGAGATCGTCTCTCCGACTCCGAACCTGATTCACCGGAGACCGCCCACACCGGCGTAAACTCAATTAAACTCCCCGAGTTCTGGCAAGAGGACCCGCACTCATGGTTCCAACACGTGGAGTCGCGGTTCGTGCTCAACGGGGTATCAGCAGATGACATTAAGTTCCACAGTGTCATCGCAAGACTCGACAGCCGCACAGCCCTGTGTGTGCGGAGCCTGGTGCAGCAGCCACCCGCTGCTGGCAGATACGACACCCTGAAAGCCGCCCTCATTCGGAGTTTTGTGCCATCAGCCGAGGTGAGGGCCAGAACACTTCTGGACCTGCGCGACAGAGGAGGACGCAGGCCGACCGTCCTCATGGAGGACATGCTGCAGATGATCGGGGCAGACAACGATGCATTTTTATTTAAACACATCTTCTTAAGGACTCTTCCGGCGCACATGAGAGGCTCCCTGTCCAGCATGAGGTGTGTGGACCAGCAGGACTTCTGCGCGCTGGCCTTGGAAGCGGAGCGGCTCCTGGACGCATGCGGCGAGCAGGAGACGGCAGCGGCAGCAGCAGACCTCGGCGCGGCGGCCCGGGGCAATGGAGAACCGGTGGCAGCAGAACCGACCCCAGCGACAACAGCGGCAGCGCGGTCCCGAAGCAGAGGAGAGGACGAGCTGTGTTTCTACCATCGGCGCTTCGCGCACAAGGCACACAGATGCGTCCCACCATGCAACTTCAAGAAGCAGGGAAACGCAAGAACCGGGGGTCGTTAGCAGCTTCGACCCTCGGTGAACGGAACAAGCTGCTGTACCTGACAGACGCGAGCTCCGGACGGCAATTCCTCGTTGACACCGGGGCACAGAGGAGTTTCATCACCGCAACCTACGCGGACCGGGTGGCCGGTCCCCGCGGAGATGGGGCAACAGCCGCAAACGGCTCGTCGATCAAGACTTTTGGCGAAAGAACTTTGCGCCTGTCCTTGCACGGCCGCATCTATGAATGGACCTTCATAGTAGCGGAGGTGAGTTTCAACATGTTAGGCGCCGACTTTTTGTGCTCACATGGCTTGTTGGTAGATCTGGCTAATAGACGCTTGGTTAATGCACTCTCTTTTTGTTCTATTCCCTGTGCAGCGCGAGTGTCCCCGCCATCAGTACAGGCCAACGTCGCCGCAGCAGGAGGTAAGTTCCACACTCTCCTAAACCAGTTCCCAGCACTCACAGTTCCCACGTTTTCAGCTAAGGTGGCGAAGCACGGGGTGGAGCACTTTATAACCACAAGTGGCCCACCAGTTTTTGCCAAGGCTCGGCGCTTGGATGTAGCTAAGCTCTCCATTGCGCGTGAGGAGTTCGCCAACCTGGAAAGGTTGGGCATAATTCGCCGCTCGAAGTCCGCTTGGGCTTCCCCCCTCCACATGGTCCCTAAGACGGACGGCTCGTGGAGACCGTGCGGCGATTATCGCAGGTTAAACAATGCCACAGCGCAGGACCGCTACCCAATTCCGCATATCCAAGATTTTTCGGTGCATTTGGCCAAGGCGCGCATTTTTTCTAAAATAGACCTGGTCCGCGGTTATCATCAGGTCCCGGTCCGACCAGAGGACATTCCCAAGACAGCGGTAATAACCCCTTTTGGGCTTTTTGAATTTTTACGCATGCCTTTTGGCCTTAAAGGTGCTGCGCAAACCTTCCAACGCATGATGGATGCCGTTTTGCGCGACCTCCCTTTTGTTTTTGTCTACTTAGATGATATTTTGGTCACCAGCGCCTCTGAGGAGGAACATGAAAGTCACCTCAGAACTGTTTTTCAGAGGTTGGGAGCACATGGGTTGATAATCAACCCAGCCAAGTGCCATTTTGGCACAGCACAGATCGATTTTTTTAGGGCACCGCGTCTCCCCAGAGGGTGCAGTTCCGCTGCCCTCCAAAGTACGCGCAGTGGCTGAGTTTCCCCAGCCACAAACGGTAAAAGCGTTGCAAGAATTTTTAGGTATGGTAAATTTTTACAACAGTTTCATACCTCACGCGGCGCAGCTCATGCAACCGTTGTACGCCGCGCTAAAAAAACAGAAGCCCTCCAATGCGATTGAGTGGTCCCCGGAGCGGGAGCGCACATTCACTGAGGTTAAGAAAGCACTAGCAGATGCAGCACTGCTGGCTCACCCAGACCCGGCAGCCCGAATAGCGCTAACCACAGACGCGTCAGATGTGGCCATAGGAGCTGTGGTGGAACAGCAAGTCACCGGGGCTTGGCAGCCACTCACTTTTTTTAGCAGATCCCTACGCGATGCTGAGCGAAAATATAGCGCGTTTGACAGGGAACTGCTAGCGCTCCACCTGGCCATTCGCCATTTTCAGTTCTGGTTGGAAGGGCGGCGTTTCACCGCGTTTGTCGACCACAAACCACTAACCTTTGCAATGTCCAAAATCTCAGAACCATGGTCAGGCCGACAGCAGAGGCAGCTGGCCGCAATTTCAGAATTCACCACCGATATACAGCACGTAGCCGGTAAATTTAATGTGGTGGCAGACTGCCTCTCGCGAGCGGTAACAGCGCCTGTCCGCGCAGATGGGGGCTGTAACGCCGCAGACGCGGAGCGTGGTAACAGCGCGCACGCGCACGCGGCTCCGATGCACGTAGGATAGATTACGCGGCCATGGCAGCGGAGCAGGGCGAAGACACAGACGTGCGCGCACTCCTGTCTGGACCAACAGGGTTAAGGCTGGAGAACATAAGTTTACAAACCGGTTCACCCCCGCTTATTTGCGATGTATCCACCGGACGACCTCGCCCAGTGGTACCGGCCACGTGGCGCCGTCGCGTTTTTGACGCGGTGAACTCCCTAGCACACCCGGGAGTACGCGCTTCGGTGAAAATGGTAGCAGAGAAGTTTGTTTGGCCGAGCCTGCGCAAGCACGTGAAGGAGTGGGCAAGAGCCTGCATGTCCTGCCAGCGGGCCAAAGTTCACAGGCACACAAAAGCTCCTTTAGAACCTTTCCACATTCCAGCTAAGAGGTTTGATCATGTGCACGTAGATCTAGTGGGACCCCTGCCGCCCTCGCAGGGGTTCACACATCTCCTGACAATGGTGGACCGGACCACGCGTTGGCCGGAAGTAGTCCCATTGCAGTCTACCACAGCAGCAGAGGTGACTCGCGTTTTTTTAGCAGCCTGGGTAGCGTCGGAGTCCCGTCGGACATTACGTCCGATAGGGGTCCGCAGTTCGTTTCAGAGCTGTGGTCAGCCATGGCCAGCGGCTTAGGGGCAACAGCCCATCGCACCACCGCTTATCACCCACAGGCCAACGGTTTATGCGAGCGTTTTCACAGATCGTTGAAGGCAGCCCTCAGAGCGTCGCTCACGGATACAGATTGGGTAAACAAACTACCATGGGTTTTATTGGGGTTGCGTTCGGCACCCAAGGAGGATTTAGATGCCTCACCTGCTGAATTAGCTTTTACTCAACCTCTGAGGCTGCCAGGAGAATTCCTGCCAACCCATGCAGCACCCGAGCGCCCCCCGGTGCGGGGACCTCTACATGGCACGGGGGCAGAAATGCTCCCGGGCCCCGCTCGTCACACTTTTCCGCGGGTTTTTGTTCCCAAGGCTTTGTAAAACGCAGAGTTTGTTTTTGTCAGGCACGACGCCCAGGAAAGAAACAATCAGTGTTGACAGATTAAAGCCTGCTTTTGTGTTACGTGACAAACCTGTACGGCCGGCAGGGGCGCCTCGACGCAGCAGGCCTCCCAGGGAACGGCCCCTAGTTCCCCAGCAGGGGGTAAATAACCCTTCTCCCCCTCATTCCACAGGCGCACCGCAGGACGGCGCAACACAGGCTACGAAGCCTGCGTTCAGCAGATTCGGGAGGAGATTGAAGCCTAAGCAACGGGCAGAGTGATGTGTATTTTGATCAACCCGTGTAAATTGTGCTGTAGATCCTGCAAAGGGGGGGGTGATGTAAGGGTATAATGTGTATGACCGTCCATTATTGACATAAGGTGTATAACGGTTAGAGTAATGTTGGTGTATGTCCGTTCTTGGGCGTTTCGGGGGGAGTGATGTGGCGTAACATTATGTAGCTCACATATTCCTTGGCAAAGACCCAGACATGAGGGAACTTTGAGCTTGCAGTGTGTATTGACATCACGCCTCAAACGGACATCGAGTCTGGACCCCCTGCGGACTGGAGAAGAAGTGAGAAGATCTGGGAGTGGACCTGAAGGGACTGTCTGACTCCTGGGGTCAGACAGAGAAGCCGAGAGGACAATGGGAGGATTAAATGTGAATGTAATTCTGTGTTTGATGTGAATGTGATTTGTGTTGGATGTGAGAGTATAAAGGTATGTGGTTTACCGCAGCTCGATCTCTTCATTCCCTGACTGAGAGAGGAGCTGTAGGACGTGAGATGAAATAAACCAATACTGAGAAATCATTCAGTCTCTTCATTTCATGGTTCCTACAGGATCATGAAAAAATACAAAATAAACACAGCAGTAAAATCACACAAAAAATTAAGACAGCTGCTAGTACACCCCAAGGACAAAACAGAACAAAGCAAAAAAATGCAACGTAATATATGAAATATCATGCACATCATGTAACAAAATCTACATCAGAGAAACAGGAAGAGCATTCACCACAAGGAAAAAAGAACACCAGAGGGAATGTGAGAAGGAAACACAGGGACAGCTCACAAGATCACAAAAAGAAAAGGCAGAACAAGCGATATTAAAATCAGCAATATCAGATCACTGCAAAAGAATTAATCACATCATGGACTGGGACAACGCAAAAATCATTGGATCAGAGAGCAACAGACACAAACACTGGATCAAGGAGGCCATAGAAATCAGGAAGCGGGGAAAAGACAGCATGAATCGGGATGAGGGGCATTTATGATTTCCCACACCTGGGACTACATTCTCCAGAGACCATCGGACGGCAGAAGGCAGGGCCAGCCCAGTGGATCTGACAGTTCTGCTGGGCTGGCCCCCTCAGAAAGCCAGCTGATAAATGACACTTTGCAGCAATCAGCTGGCACTTCTGAGACTGCAGTGGACAGTTGAAACATGTAAAGGTAAAAACATCTCCTTTCTATCCTTGTCTTTAATAAGAAACACAAAAGGCTAATGATTTAATATATATTTACTACAAAATACATGCAAGTACCCCCTCATGGATCGTCACCTTATCGTGGTGGGGGGGTTTGCGTGCCCCAGTGATCCCAGGAGCTATGTTGTCCGGGGCAATTTGCCTCTGATAGGGTCTCCCAAGACAAACTGGTCCTGGGTGAAGGGCCAGACGAAGAACGATCCAACAGACTCTCATGATAAATTGTATATCAAGGATTCAGTGTACCCCGCCCGGTATGGGGTTACCGGGGCCCCACCCTGGAGCCAGGCCTGGGGGAGGGGCTCGAAGGCTAGTGTCTGGTGGCCGGGTTTCCACCCATGGGACCCGGCCGGGCTCAGCCCGAAGGAGTTACATGGGTCCGCCCTCCAGTAGGTTCACCACCTGCAGGAGGGATCATGGAAGTCCGGTGCTATGTGGATTAGGTGGCAGTCAAAGGCGGAGACCTTGGCGGACTGATCCCAAGCTTTCTAAACTGGCTTTTGGTACGTGGAATGTCACCTCTCTGGTGGGGAAGGAGCCTGAGCTGGTGTACGAGATTGAGCGATACCGGCTAGATATAGTCGGCCTCACCTCAACACACAGCTCCGGTTCCGGAACCAGTCTCCTGGAGAGGGGCTGGAGCTTGGCCTTTTCTGGAGTTGCCCCGGGCGAGAGGCGACGAGCAGGGGTAGGTATTCTTGTATCGCCCCACCTTGCTGCCTCTATATTGGAGTTTTCCCCGGTGGACGAAAGGGTTGCTTCCCTGCGCCTTCGGGTTGGGAAACGGGTCCTGACCATCATTTGTGCCTATGCACCAAATGATGTTTCAGAGTACCCACCCTTTTTGGAGTCTGTGACTGGGGTGCTGGAGGGTGCTCCTCCTGGAGACTCCATTGTCCTACTGGGGGACTTCAATGCGCACGTGGGCAACGACAGTGAAACCTGGAGGGGGGTGATTGGGAGGAACGGCCTGCCCGATCTGAACCCGAGTGGTGTTCAGTTATTGGACTTCTGTGCTAACCACAGTCTGTCTATAACAAACACCATGTTCAAGCATAAGGGTGTCCATATGTGCACCTGGCACCAGGACACCCTAGGCCGCAGGTCGATGATCGATTTTGTTATCGTATCATCAGACCTGCGACCGTATGTCTTGGACACCCGAGTAAAGAGAGGTGCAGAGCTGTCAACTGATCACCACCTGGTGGTGAGTTGGATCCGATGGCAGGGGAGGAAGCCATTCAGACCTGGTAGACCCAAACGTATAGTGAGGGTGTGCTGGGAGCGTCTGGCTGAGGCCCCTGTCCGGGAGGTCTTCAACTCCCACCTCCGGAAGAACTTCAACCACATTCCGAGGGAGTCTGGAGACATGGAGTCTGAATGGGCCATGTTCTCCACCTCTGTTGTTGAAGCGGCAGCCCAGAGCTGCGGCCGCAAGGTGGTCGGTGCATCTCGTGGTGGCAACCCCCGAACCAAGTGGTGGACACCAGTGGTGAGGGGGGGCCATTAAGCTGAAGAAGGAGTCCTATCAAGCTTGGTTGGCTTGTGGGACTCCCGAAGCAGCTGAGGTGTACCGGCAGGCCAAGTGGAGTGCAGCTCGGGTGGTTGCTGAAGCAAAAACCCGGGTATGGGAGGAGTTCGGTGAGGCCATGGAACAAGACTTTCGGTCGGCTTCAAAGAGATTCTGGCAAACTGTTCGGCGGCTCAGGAGGGGAAAGCAGCTCCCCGTCCACACTGTGTATGGTGCGGATGGGACACTGTTGACTTCAACTGGGGATATCGTCGGGCGGTGGAAGGAATACTTCGAGGATCTCCTCAATCCCACTGATACGCCTTCCACAGAGGAAGCAGGGTTTGGGGACGAGGGGGATGACTCGCCTATCACAGGGGCTGAGGTCGCCAAGGTGGTTAAAAATCTCCTTGGTGGCCGGGCCCCGGGGGTGGACGAGATTCGCCCCGAGTACCTCAAGGCCCTGGATGTTGTTGGGTTGTCATGGTTGACACGCCTCTGCAACATTGCGTGGAGGTCGGGGGCAGTGCCTTTGGCATGGCAAACCGGGGTGGTGGTTCCTCTCTTCAAAAAAGGGGACCGGAGGGTGTGCTCCAACTTTAGAGGGATCACACTCCTCAGCCTCCCTGGGAAGGTCTATGCCAAGGTACTGGAGAGGAGAGTCCGGCCGTTGGTCGAACCTCGGATTCAGGAGGAGCAATGTGGTTTTCGTCCTGGCCGTGGCACATCGGACCAGCTCTTTACCCTCTCGAGAATTCTTGAGGGTTCGTGGGAGTTTGCCCAACCAGTTTACATGTGTTTTGTGGACTTGGAGAAGGCATTTGACCGCGTCCCTCGTGGATTTTTGTGGGGGGTGCTTCGGGAGTATGGGGTATCGGGCTTGTTGTTACGAGCTATTCGGTCTCTGTACGACCGTTGTGAGAGTTTAGTTCGCATTGCCAACACTCGGTCGGAGTCATTCCCAGTGAGAGTTGGACTCCGCCAGGGCTGCCCTTTGTCACCGGTCCTGTTCATAATTTTTATGGACAGGATTTCTAGGCGCAGCCAGGGAATGGAGGGTGTCATGCTTGGTGACCACAGGATCTCATCTCTGTTGTTTGCAGATGATGTTGTCCTGTTGGCTTCATCCAGCAATGACCTACAGCTCTTGCTGGGACGGATTGCCGCTGAGTGTGAAGCGGCTGGGATGAGAATCAGCACCTCCAAGTCCGAGTCCATGGTCCTCAGCCGGAAAAAGGTGGATTGTCCTCTCCGGGTTGGGGACAGGCTCCTGCCCCAAGTGGAGGAGTTTAAGTATCTTGGGGTCTTGTTCACGAGTGAGGGGAAAATGGAGCGAGAGATCGACAGACGGATTGGAGCAGCATCTGCAGTGATGCGGACGTTGTACCGGTCTGTTGTGGTGAAGAGGGAGCTTAGTTCTAAGGCAAAGCTGTCGATTTACCAGTCAATCTACGTTCCTACTCTCACCTATGGTCACGAGCTTTGGGTAATGACCGAAAGAACGAGATCGCGGATACAAGCGGCTGAAATGAGCTTTCTCCGTAGGATTGCTGGACTCACCCTCAGAGATAGGGTGAGGAGCTCAGTCATCCGGGAGAGGCTCAGAGTAGAACCGCTGCTCCTCCACATTGAAAGGAGTCAGTTGAGGTGGTATGGGCATCTGATTAGGATGCCTCCTGGACGCCTCCCACTTGAGGTGTTTCAGGCACGTCCCACTGGGAGGAGACCCCGGGGCAGACCCAGGACTCGGTGGAGAGACTATGTCTCCCAGCTAGTCTGGGAACGCCTTGGTATCCCCTCTGAAGAGCTGGAGCAGGTGGCTGGGGAGAGGGAAGTCTGGGCTTCTCTGCTTGAACTGCTGCCTCCGCGACCCGGACCTCCGGAAAAGCGGTAGAAGATGGATGGATGGATGGATACATGCAAGTATTCACTTTTCAACACCATTAATCTGTTACATTTTGCTGTCTGATGATGATGTCATTACCAACGACCCGAGTAGTGTCTGAAAGCTGAATATTTTGTTATATTGAGTTACTATACAGTCTACTACAGGGACGGGCAAGTGGCGGCCCCCGACGTCATCCACTGCGGCCCACCGCTCCATTTCCAAAAATCAATTATTTATTTATTTTCCGTTTGAATGCGTTTGGAACTGCATTCTTAAATGCAGTTATAAAGTCCACCAGCAAAGGGAGCTCTAATCGAAACCTATGTGCTGCTCAGTGAGTGGTCGAGCAAGAGTGAGGCAGCCACAGATCCATAGGGCAGTGTGCCCGGAGTACTTCTTTGAAGGTATGTATGTGTTGCATGCTGAGACCGCATTAATAGGAACAGCAATAAATGTACAGGGTAGGCTGCTTTTAATCAAACAACAATAAATGCTACAGCTCCTCACTGAGGAGTATTTACAGTAACAAGTTTCAAACTGAAAGGCAAATTTATATAAGAAATTGCAAATTTAAGACAACAAAAAAACAGTACAACTAAAAAGTTATAAATTTTTAAATAAAATGATGCAAATTTATCAGTAGAAGCTTGCACATCTAATACCAAAATAAAATATAGATTTGCAAAAAAGACTAATTTAAACCAGAAATGTAGCATATTTATCAGTAAAACAATTTTTTACTTTTATCATATTATTCTAATATATTAAAAACATTTTTCTTCATTGTCATAGTTCCTTTTCTTCTTGGCTTTTTTGTTAATTACCATCCGGAATTTTTCTTTGCGCATCATTTTGATGGAGAGTTTTAAAATTAGGTCATGATATAATTTTATTAGTAATTTTAATTGTAATACGATAAAACACAGAGTAGCTTTTATTTTCATTTTCAGTTTTAATTGTAAAATTTTTGACTTTGAAGAAAACACACACACACACACCACCACCACCGAAGGTTTACATGTAAATCTCGCCCTTGGGAAGTGAGGAAAAAAATTTGTGGCCCTCACTACCACCAAAGTTGCCCATCCCTGGTCTACTATATCTGAATTCACTATAGCAAATAGGGAGGAGTGAGAGAACATTTCAAACACAGTGTAGGAGCATGCTCAAATAACGAGGCTGAGTTTCAGTCATAAACCAGCTTTATTTGACAGAACACAAGCTCCTAGCATTCTCAAAGCAGGAAAGAGAAAGAATCATACTTCAACCCCCTTTTATACATTTCCAGCATCAGAATTCAAGTCACATGGTGTCTTCAGTCAACATACAGTTACAAAGCATCCCTTTGAAGCTTCACCATTGTCTCTCATTTCTTGATGAACCGGAATACCCTCCGGGGCGTCTTCTGTGGGACAAAGAGACAAATCTCACACTTCCTTGTTACCTCCTGTAGATTTGAGTCCTCAGTCCTTGCAGACGTGACACTCCACAATACACATTCAGTTCTGTCTCTGTGGCAGCGTGAGCCCACAATGTGTGTCGGCCACAACAGCTCTATTCTTCTTTTTCTTGAATGAATGAATCTTTATTTATTTCGAATAGATTAAAAGTAAAGATTAAAAAAGAAAACAGCACAATATAACAAAGGGGGGAAAAATCCAACAAGGTCAAATCAAACAATAACTCCTCTGATTATACAGTTCAACATAAGTTATCCGAAATGGGTGATGGCTGAAGCCGCAGCTTATATTGCCCACCCATATTCCATCCAAGAATCCAAAAGAAAAAACAAAACAAGAGTGATTACAATTCAGAACAAAGCTAAAACAAAACGTGACAAAAAAAACAAAACTAAGCAACAACACAACACAGACTGGATATGACAATCCTCATGTTATTTTACATGTCATCTTGTATATATGTTTGGAGTATTTCTTCCTTTAGTTTTTGTTTAAATTGTCCAAGTGTTGTACATGATTTTAATTCAGGTCCAAAAGTGTTCCACAATCTGACTCCTTGCACTGAAACACAGTGTTGCTTGGTGGTAGTTCTCACTGAAGGTTTTTGAAATATACATGTTCCTCTGAAATGATATTGTTTCTCCCTTATTTGGAACAACTTTTGGATATTTGCGGGCAGTGATAGATTCTTTACTTTAAACATAATTACTGCAGTTTTAAAGTCAACCAGATCTTTCAACTTGAGAGCTTTTAATTTAAGAAAAAGTGGGTTTGTTGGTTCCCTGTAAGCAGCTTTGTTTATTATTCTAATAGCTCTCTTCTGAAGCATAAAGATTGGATATATGTTTGTTTTATATGTATTTCCCCATACTTCAGTACAATATGTCATGTCAGGGAGTATAAATGAATGATACAAAGTATATAATGTGGGTTGATTCAGCAAATATTTCACTCTGTATAGTATTGCAATTGATTTAGATATTTTACCTTTAATATAATTAATATGTGACCTCCAACACAGTTTATTATCAATTATTACTCCAAGAAATTTAGTTTCAGATACCCTTTCAATCTCTACACCATTTACACTAAGTTTAGATACTAAGTTGTTGTGATGGTTGTTAAAAACTATAAATTTTGTCTTACTTAAATTGAGCGTTAATTTGTTTGAATCAAACCACAGTTTAAGCTTTCCTAATTCCTTTCCGAGTGTATCCAAAAGTTGTTCCAAATTGCTTCCACTGCATAATAAATTAGTATCATCGGCAAACAATATTAAATCCATTTTGTCCGAGACTTTACATATATCATTTATATACATAATGAATAACAGTGGCCCCAAAACTGAACCCTGTGAGACTCCACAAGTAACCTTCAGTAACTGTGAGTTTTTGTTACCAACACATATGTAGAGGGTTGGAAATAGTTAATAGTTATGTAAGAAAAAACAGGCACCCCTACAATTTTATTTTATTCTTTAATTGTTTTATTTTTCTACAATGCATTTGTAATCCACCTGGTTCCATTATAACTCATGTGAGTTGAGTGCAGTTCCGTACGCCGACCAATAGATGGCACATGTCGCACAGTGATAGAGAGTAGACTCACGCACCGGAGGACGAAGAATAAACTCCTTTGTGTGAAGATAACGAAACGTGTTCTGCCCATTCTTCTATCACAGGTTGGAGAGTTAACTTCTACATGCATGTTTCCTCCTCCTGGGCCGCTACCTCGGGGAGCAACACAATACATACTGATATCTATTCTTTAAGTAACTACATAACCAGGACAGTGCTACCCCCCTAATACCACAATTTTGTAGTTTCTTTAATAATAAATTATGATCCACTGTATCAAATGCTTTTTTAAGATCCAGGAATACCCCAACTGAATACTCTTTATTTTCAATGGCAGTTGATATTTTTTCTATAAATTCCATTAGAGCAAATGCAGTTGTCCTCTTGTGTCTGAACCCATATTGCTGCTCACACAATAAATTATTCTTCATTATGAAGTTGTCAGTTCTCTCACAGAATATTTTTTCAAGTATCTTGGAAAATTGCGGCAATAGTGAAATTGGTCTATAGTTTGAAAATTCCCCTCTGTCACCCGTCTTGTATATCGGAATTACTTTAGCTATTTTCATTGCATTGGGAAATATACCTGTTTGGAGAGACAGTTTACAAATATACGTCAGTGGTTTCACTAACACATTCAATAATAGTTTTGACTAAGAGTATGTCAATACCATCACAGTCCATAGATGTTTTACTTTTAAATGATTTAACAATTTCAATGACCTCTCTCTCGTCTGTGTTCTTTATGAAAATGGAGTCTTTCATAGCAGTGTTTTTGCTTACTGTATCACCCGTAGGTGCCGTAATGGGTATTTCTCGAGCCAAATTAGGACCAATTATAACTGCTCCCAAAGGTTTTTTGTTTGAAACAGATAAAGCCACGCTCCAACTGATGTTTAGCCAGGATTTATTTTGTCACAGCAAGCACATTTTCTTAGCTGGACCTCCGACCAACCACCGTGAAAAACTACGGTGAAAGAACAAAACAAAAAATACATTTTGAAATTTATCACAACCAAAAATAATACCTCCACATTCTCACAAATACACATTACATACCGTGTGCACCTTCTGTCCAAACATTTAGGAGTGGTTAGAGTCCATTTTCTTTAGTTTTACTCAGGGCTTTTGGAGCTTCTTCTCTCTGTGCCCGAGTCTGCAGCTTCTGAGCTTCTCTCTCTGCTAACTGAGCACGTGAGCACTGTATGCTAGTTTACACGCTCTCTCCTACCACTGGGTTGCATGTCATTTGCCGTCCACTAGATGGCAGCAGTAACGTAACACAGGTGTAAATCAACTCTTAGATGGGTATTACAATATATATAAACAAACAAACAGTAAAAGAAAAACATTCTTTACTGCGACAGCTACACTGCCACCAAAATTACAAAGGTTAATTTTACACACAAAATAAAACTTGTAATTTTCCAAAAACATTAACCTTGGAACCATATCCTTGTTTCACATCTCAGAAACCTTTTACTTAAGTGGACTCATTTTGCACTAGTACCACTAGCTTCTGAACCGGACGCTCAAGAAAAGATAACTGGTTCACACGTTCACCTTTCTTCCCTAAATCTCTTTGTCCCATTTTAATCTTAACCTTTCGAACCAATCCGTCATCATCTTCTTTCGCTTTTACAACCCTTGCCAGTTTCCATTCATTTCTGGGAATATTCTCTTCTTTAACTATCACTACATCTCCAACTTGTACATTTCTTTTGGGCAAATGCCACTGCTGTCTTAGGCTTATGTTGGTTAAGTACTCTTTGCGCCATCTGTGCCAGAATTGTTCCGATAAGAACTGTACCCTCCGCCATCTCTTTCTGGCGTACAAATCCTCTCTAACAAAATTGCCTGGAGGTGGTAGTGGCACTGACTCTTTCATTGTGAGTAAATGATTGGGCGTCAGAGGTTCTGCACTTTTTGGGTCATTTATAGTGTTGGTAGTAAGCGGACGACTGTTAATGATAGACATGGCCTCATAAAAGAAGGTTCTTAAGGAGGTGTCATCAAGTCTTCCTGCGGCTTGGGTAAGAACAGAACTCAAAACATTTCTGACAGTTCTGATTTGGCGTTCCCAAACACCGCCTCTGTGACTCGCTTCAGGAACGTTCATTTGAAAATCACATTGGTTGTTAGCAAGATAAACCCCTATCCTGTCTTTGTCAAGCTCAAGGAGACCTTTCTCAAACTCGTTCTTAGCTCCGACAAAGTTTGTACCTTGATCAGATCTAATTTGTCTCACTGCTCCTCTGATCGCTATAAAACATCTCAATCCATTTATAAACGCATCAGTGGTGAGATCTTCCAACATCTCGATGTGAATAGCTCTGGAGCTTAAACACGTAAACAAAAGACCATAACGCTTACATTCTTTTCGACCTTGTTTCGTGTAAAATGGACCAAAACAATCTAACCCTGTATGTGTGAAAGGGGGCGAGGGATCTACTCTGTCAGCCGGCAGGTCAGCCATACGCTGTTCTTCTGTTGGCCCTCGTACCTTTCTGCATACAACACAACCTTTGATGTGTCTGGCCACTACCTTACTGGCACCTACAATCCAATAACCACTGGCTCTGAGTGCATTCAGTGTTTGGCCTCGACCTTGATGTTGTGTTTTCTTGTGACAATGATCAAGAATCAGATGTGTGACTATGCCTTCCTTAGGAAGAATGACTGGGTGTCTCAGTTCAAATGACGCTGAGGATTTTCTCAACCTGCCTCCTACTCTAAGTAAGTCATTTTCAACAAAAGGATCAAGTTGGTACAGCTTGTGACTCTTGGGCAATTTGTTTGCTCTAGTACACAACTGTTTAATCTCTTGTTCAAAAGCTTGTCTCTGTGTTGTCCGAATAAGCGCTGAAGAAGCTGCTTGTCTCTCCTCAACACTAATGGGCTTTGATTTGTCTCTTTTAGTAAGTCTCTTTATCTTTGCAACAACATTAACTGCTGTGTTCCAGTCTGAGAACCTAGAGAACCTCTCAAGAAAAACCTCACTCTCTAAGGCAGTAGTTGCTAAAACTTTAACTTCAGGGTCTCCTACTAAAAGCTCTGGGGAATGTGGTTGTGTGACAAGCTCTCGTTCCCACAGAAATCTCGGTCCTTTGAGCCAGTTTGAATCTATGAGTTCTGCCACCTTGAGACCTCTAGAAGCATGATCTGCTGGATTCTGATCAGTTTCTATGTAGAACCATTGTTTTGGATCTGTAAAGTCTCTGATTTTCTGAACTCTGTTGGCGATGAAGACATGAAAGCGCCGAGCATCGTTTTTAATGTACCCGAGCACTACTTGGGAATCAGTCCAGAAAAACTCTTCATCTATCTTCAGCTCAAGCTCTGCTCTTAGAAAGTTACTTACTCCGGCAGAAACTGCTGCTGCAGTAAGCTCAAGGCGCGGTATTGTGACAACTCTAGTGGGGGCCACTCTAGCCTTTCCCATAACCAGAGCACAGTGTACTTTGTCTTCTGCAACAATCCTTATGTATGAACATTGTCCATAGCCACTGCTGCTTGCATCTGAGAAATGATGCAGCTCGATCTTTTGCAACGTGCCTGTGTTCTTAGGAATGAAGCATCTTTGTATTTGAATATTTGGTAGATTTTCAAAATCATTTAGCCATGCTTTCCATTTGGCCTCCAATGCAGGGGGAATAGGTTCATCCCATCCTATGCCACGTTTGCACATTTCCTGTAGCACTTGTTTTCCAGTTAAAATGTACGGAGAGAGAAATCCCAATGGATCATAAACGCTTGCAACCGTTGCCAGGATTCCTCGTCGTGTAGCTGACCTTTCTTTGAGAATGACATTGAAAGAGAGCATGTCTGCCTCAACATCCCATTTCACCCCCAAAACATTTTGCATTGGAATGTCAGAGTAGTTTAGGCTCATATCTTTGCCATTACTAGCACGCTCCGACTCTGGTACAACTTCCAAGACCTCCCTTTTGTTGCACACAAATTTGTGAAGCCGCAGCTTGCCTTTTGCGCAGAGCTCTTGTGCCTGAACGACCAACTGTTTTGCCCTTTGGACTGAGTCGACACTGATTAACCCGTCATCCACGTAAAAGTTTTTGTAAATGAAGCTGGCTGCCAATGGATAGTCCCTTTCATGTTCATGAGCAAGATATTTCATGCCATAGTTCGCACATCCTGGCGAAGATGCTGCTCCAAAAATGTGAACACGCATGCGATACTCTTTGGGCTCTGTACTAGTGTCCCCGTCCTGCCACCACAAGAACCTTAGGAAATCCCTATCTTCAGGAGTGACGTGGAAGCGGTGGAACATTTTCTCTACATCACATGTAATGGCGATCTGGTGTTCTCTAAATCTGCAGAGTACGCTTGTGAGAGCATTGATCAAGTCTGGGCCAGTGAGGAGGTGGTCATTTAAAGAGGTGTTCTCAAATTTTGCAGAGCAGTCAAACACGACTCTTATTTTCTCTGACTTTCTCGGATGATATACCCCATGGTGAGGTATATACCATGTGTAACCAGTTGCAGGTGTGCCAACTGCTTCTTCCGCATCACCATCCTCAAAGACACTGTTCATGAATCTCACATAGTCTTCTTTGTACTTTGGAATTCTTTCCATCTTTGCTATCAGATGTCTCAGCCGTGTTATTGCAAGCTGTTTATTATTTGGAAGCTGTGGACGTTCTCTGAAAGGTAAAGGCATTTCCAAATGGCCTTCTTCATTAAAATGTATGGTTTTGTGCAACATCTGCAAAAACTGAATGTCCTCTTGTGATATGTTTCCTTCTGTAGGATTTGTGTCCTTAAAATCTGTTTCCAGTACTTTAATCACCGAGGAAGGTGTGATAGATGGCAACTCTTTGAGAGAAACACGATGGCACGCTCCCGCCACCTCTGCTGAACTTGTCCATGGCTTAATAGATCCCACAATACTCCAACCTAAGTCTGTTTTAACTGCATAGGGATCATAGTCATTGCCTGGTATTACCTTTCTTGGTTTCAGAGCTCTCGCACAATCGTAACCAATCAGAAGTGCTGCAGGACAATCTAGCAACTCTGGCATCTCTCCTGTGATACTTTGGAGATGTGTCCAAGCTTTGGCAGTTTCATGAGTGGGAATACTGTCTCGTTCAAGAGGAATGTACTCACGAGTGTAAGCAGGGGGTAACTCAATGTAGTCTTGTGAATAATACCCTCTTACTTTCAGTCCATCCACTCTGTGACTCTGTACGAGTGTTCCTCTGTTTGTCATTGTTGTCAGTTTCAACTTGACTGGTTCTGTGAACACTTGAATCTTTTCACAAACATCATGGACAATAAACGTGTTGCTGCTTTGAGTGTCTAGCAGTGCGTAAACCAGGATTTCAAGTCCATTACCTTCTGTGCAAGATAGCCACACTGGTACAATCATCGAAGTCCGATCGCTACTGTCCACTGTCACATTGTTTGACACCGCAGAAGCGTTTTCCTCTGTTAGTGGCGTTTCCAGTTTGTCTACTCGTGGACGATCCTCATGAAGTGGTGTAGGATGACCTTTCCTGCAAACATTACAAGTAGCCTTTTGACGACAATTTTTTGAGAAGTGGCCAACTCTAAGGCAACTAAAACACATGTTATTTTCAGTAATGAACCTTTTCTTCTCCTCTAGAGGCATCTCAGAAAATTTATCACATTTGTAAATAAAGTGACTTTGCTTACAACAAATGCACTCGATTTGCCTTTTACTCTGAGCTGCAGGATTAGGTTTGAATCTCTTGTGACCCGGAGTTGTGTTTGCAGTCTTTGTATTTTTGGTCACTTCTGTTGTAGTAGTTAGGATACTAGCCTTTAGACGTCTTTGTTCTTTGTCTGGTTTGTCAAATGTATGTAATGCAAACAGGGATGAGACTGGGTTGCATGCTATGCGTGCTTCTTCAGCCACAAACTCAGCAAATTCAGCAAAACCTGGATATTCGTTTCCTTCATCCAGTAGTTTGGTTACATGTCTATTCCATCGAGTTGTTGCCCAGTCTGGAAGTTTGAGGAGTATTTTTTGATTTTCCTCACAATCATCTAAGACCCTGAGTCCTTGTACATGGGGCATAGCGTTTTTACATGAAATGAGGAAATCGCTAAACTCTCTCAATTTCAACGAATCCTTTGACCCAATCTTCGGCCAACTGCTTAGTTTTCCCCTGAAAGCTCTCTGAACTACAAAGGGATGGCCATAACGTTTGCTCAAAGCTTCCCAAGCCTGTGTATAGGCTTCCTCATCACTTCTGTAAAACGTCCCTTCTAATACACTAAGTGCATCTCCACTTATATACCTTTTTAAATAGAAGAGTCTATGTGCTGGATCTACACAACTTGTCTCTATGAGAGCCTTGAAGCAAGTGCTCCACTCCAGGAACTTGAGCGGGTCCCCACTAAACACAAATGGTTCAGGTGCTGGAAGTCTATTCATAGTTAACGACTCTTTCAACGCTTGAACTAGAGAAACTTCACTATCATTTGGCAGTATCTTGTTGTCTATGCTCTGCGGGACTGACATGTTTTGAGAAGTCCTTTTACTAATCACAGGGAAAGTAACTGGAGCAGAATTTTGGAAAACTTGTGGGCGTGGGAAGCTGTATTGCTGTATAGGAAGCTGACTTGAAGTGACCTTCATTTCACTTTCTCTTATTTCAGCATTCACCTTTGATTCCTCTTCAGCATATACATTGTATTCTGCCTCTATTGCCTCCAGATCTCTTTGACTTTCCAACATTTTTAGCTTTTCCTGCTGAGCTACAATCTCTTGTCTCTGGGCTGAGATTTCCCTTTCTCTATTTATTTCAGCTCATTTTGACGCTAAGCGCGCCGCTGCTTCTGCTCGTTTTGCAGATACAAGAGTCCCTTGTTCACTGATATTGTTATATTGGCTCTTTTCAGCTCTTGATACTGTTGATCCGTATATTGACTTTGCGTCCTCTCGTTGCAATAGTAGACAGAGTGATTCTTTTACAGCTTGTGCATCAAACTCCTTATCCACATCTGCATAGCGCCTTTTCAAAAGTACAATGATCTCAGTGGAGACAGAACTGCAGTTGTCCATTTTTCTCCTTAGATCCTGAGATGGTGTGGTCAGTGCACGCAATGCTAAATAGTCTTGTTTTAACTCTGACTCACAATTTTCAACCTTTTGAATCATGTTGCCCAACTCAGCTTTAGCGCACTGTACTTTCAGTTTGGACCTTACGAGTTGAACCTCTGCTTTAAAGTGCAAATATGTTGACATAAACTTTTTTTCTTTACTCATTATGTCATCCCTTTTAAGCTCTAACATTTTCTCAGTTAGGTGTCTATCTCTTTCTGAACGCCTCAATTCTGTTTCAACTTCTGATACGGGTTGGGGTTGACCTATTTTGTGTATTTCAAGATCTGCACAGATCTCCCCTAAACGTGTTTCAAGTTGTTCTCTTTGTGCATCTTCAAGATCAGTCTGTAGTGTAGCTTCTAACTGAGCCTTTTCCCTTTCTAAAGCTTCAATAACTTCCTCCAAAACACGAGTGTCTGGAATACTTGGATCCATATCGAAGTATTATTTTACAGTAAATCTGAAATATTTCACAATGAAAATAAACAATCAGTGTCACAGCACAGAATGAACTTAAAACATATTCACAACCTTTTACTTTAACTCTTCTCTTCAATGTTAGTTTTCTTGGTATTATGGTTGATATATTAAACTCTGTAGATACAGTCTGACCTGGTATCCCAGAGACACTGTAGTTTACTGAAAACTTGCGTGGTGTTGAGCTGAAGCTTTAGGCCTTCTTCCATATTCAACTGGAAAGGCTGTAGAAGTTTGGGTGTCCAGCTTCTGCAGGATCCCAGAGGCTGACTTCCATGTGGGTCTTGTTCCCTCAGAGCATGGTCTCACCGAAGCCACCCCGCTCTCTCGTTGTTATGTCGCCGCTCTGTCGCCGACTGGCCTCCGCGTTGTTCCCTTGTTGTCAGCAGCATTAGACACGTGCTCCTTCACCGGCAGCATGCAGACCACATGGCACCAACGGGACACGTTTTTCACTATAACTGCTCTCAAAGGTTTTTTGTTTGAAACAGATAAAGCCACGCTCCAACTGATGTTTAGCCAGGATTTATTTTGTCACAGCAAGCACATTTTCTTAGCTGGACCTCCGACCAACCACCGTGAAAAACTACGGTGAAAGAACAAAACAAAAAATACATTTTGAAATTTATCACAACCAAAAATAATACCTCCACATTCTCACAAATACACATTACATACCGTGTGCGCCTTCTGTCCAAACATTTAGGAGTGGTTAGAGTCCATTTTCTTTAGTTTTACTCAGGGCTTTTGGAGCTTCTTCTCTCTGTGCCCGAGTCTGCAGCTTCTGAGCTTCTCTCTCTGCTAACTGAGCACGTGAGCACTGTATGCTAGTTTACACGCTCTCTCCTACCACTGGGTTGCATGTCATTTGCCGTCCACTAGATGGCAGCAGTAACGTAACACAGGTGTAAATCAACTCTTAGATGGGTATTACAATATATATAAACAAACAAACAGTAAAAGAAAAACATTCTTTACTGCGACAGCTACACCAATGTTAACAAAAAAGTTATTAAATTCATCTGCAGGTGAGACTGCATTCACACTCTGAGTTGTTTTATTATTATTTTTTTTTTTGAAAAATTGGTTGGGTAGCTTATATTTCTATTTTTATTTCCAAGAATATTGTTAAGTATTGTCCATATATTTTTAATATTGTCTCTGTTTTTCTCCAGTTCTTTACTGTAATAGTCTCTTTTACTACATCTCATTATATATGTTAACTTATTACCTCCGCCAGGCCGAAAAGGCCAGGAGGAGGTTATGTTTTTGCCGGAGTTTGTGTGTTTGTCTGTCTGTCTGTCTGTCTGTTGGTTAGCAAGATAACTCAAAAAGTCTTGGACGGATTTCCATGAAACTTTCAGGCGTTGTTGGAAATGGTACAAGGAAGAACTGATTAAATTTTGGGGGTGATCCGGTTCACCGTCTGGATACAGGAATTTTTTAAAGCATTTTTCAACACTGTGACATACAGCCATTTTCAACATGTGCGCAGGCGCAATAGAGGGCGCTGGTCGTCGTGTCTGATGAACACAAACTCCGCCTTCTTCAAAGTTTTAGGCACAAAAGCACACAGAAAACAGGGCTCGCCAGAGTGCCTGTGTTTGCACTACGCTGCAAAAGCTGACACGGGCAGCTGTCCGGCGCCGGATTATTTGGCAGAAATTCCCCGGCCAGTCATAGGGGCTGCGCAAAAACCAGCTCTCTGCCGGGGGAGGCTTCCAAATCCTCTTTTTTCCGCGGACCGCAAACCCAATAAAACCCACGGCAACCATTATCGCACCTTCTTTTGTCCTGCGGCTCCGGAACAGAGAGGAATCCCGGCGCCAGTAATGCTGCGCCTGATATGTCTCACTCTAATGCTAAAAGTGATGGCAGAAATTCCCCGGCCAGCCATAGGCGCTGCGCATTTGCCAGAAATTCCCCGGCCAGCCATAGGAGCTGCGCATTTGGCAGAAATTCACCGGCCAGCCATACGCGCTGCGCAATAACGAGCTCTCTGCCGGCGAAGCTTCTAAATTCTCCTTTGCCGCGGAGCGAAACCCCAACATAATATAATATAAAACCCACGGCAACCTGTCTACCCAATTTGCATCCGTCAGTGGAGGAGATGGACACAACAGCAACACTTCAGTTTATTACCTCCGCCAAGGAGGCAATGCTTTTACTACTGAACCACTAATCCTATCACTATCAGATTGATTGTCATTGATTAATTGTGTGTTTATTGCACTGTCCCTGTCAAATAAACAAATAATCATTGTGAAGCCAATTGCTAGTCATATGTTTACATGCTCAAGGAATCTGAAAACGTACACACAAACACTGTATAAGATAAGATAAGCCTTTATTAGTCCCACAACGGGGAAATTCCAGGATTGCAACAGCACAGGGATAGCAACACTCAGAGCAACAATCAGAAGGCAAGAAAAAAAACAAGCAAGCAAGAGCAGCTAATATACATATGTACATATTACTATAAAATATATATATACACACACACACACAGACACACAGTGCAGAGCATTGTAGCTAGATGGAATAAATATGTAAATATATAAACACCCACAGTACGGAGCATTGCAGCTAGGTGGAATAAATATGCAAGTATATAAACACACACAGTGCGGAGCAATGTAGCTAGATGGAATAATATGTAGATATATAAAAACACAGTGCGGAGCATTGTAGCTAGATGGAATAAATATATAGATATATAAATATAAACACACCCAATGCAGAGCATTGTAGCTAGATGGAATAAATATGTAAATATATAAACACACACAGTGCAGAGCATTGTTGCTAGGTGGGATGAAACAGCATAACCATAAGTATGGGGGGAATTGTGGCGCTTGGCGGAGGTCTGCGCTCTCCGAGTGCTTTTCTAGTTTTTGTATGTTTTATTCCGCTGCTCTGCTTCTTTTGTCCTTTTCTTTAGAAAAGCTTTATATAATAAATTTTTCTTTTTACACACCTTTTGTAATCCTTTGGTTAACCATGGCTTGTCGACAAATTTATGTTTTAGCTTTTTCTTTACTAATGGACAATTTTTTTCATAAAGAGTGGTTACAATGTTCATAAATGTATTGTAACGTGCTGCTCGACATGGCGACGTCCCACCGGGAGATTCGAACTCACGCCTCGCGCTCCGGAGTCCCGCACCCTACCTGTGTCGCCAATAGGGTCAACCCACTTGGCAAGCCAAGTAGGGTGCTCATATTGAGTTCGCTACACTACTCCCCTCTGGTTGTCAACATCGTCCCGATGTCAGCGCCCCATTACTGCTTTGGACAGGAGATCCCACTTCTGACACCAGTGTAACGTGCTGCTCGACATGGCGACGTCCCACCGGGAGATTCGAACTCACGCCTCGCGCTCCGGAGTCCCGCACCCTACCTGTGTCGCCAATAGGGTCAACCCACTTGGCAAGCCAAGTAGGGTGCTCATATTGAGTTCGCTACAGTATCATAGGATTCATTTACATCTGATACATAGACTTTTGTCCAGTCTTGCTTCAGCAAGTCTTCTTTAAAAGAACTGATTGCATTTTGTGATTTGTATCTGAAAGATTTTAAAGTTTTTTCTGTATTGGCCCCCGTGTGGCCATGGATAAGTGCAAAGACTGGCAAATGGTCACTTATATCATTTATCAATAATCTGCTTTCTATTTTCTTATCAATAATATTAATAAACAGGTTATCAATAAGTGTAGCAGTCTGAACTGTGATTCTACCGGGATGTGTTATTGTGGGATATAAACTCATACTGTACATAGAATTCATGAACTCTGTAATTACATTTTGTTGAAATGGATTTAGTAAATCAATATTGAAATCTCCACAAATTACAACCATTTTCTTACTAGTAATATTATTGTACAGCTCAACTAATTTATCTCTGAATGTCTCAATGCAAGTTCCCAGCATTCTATATGTGCTGACCTGTCAGATATTGGGTGGGGTTATGTTCCCTCTAGTGGTGGTTTGCGTTACTGCACCTTTAATTGTAGCTACTTCCTGTTTCCTATATAAACCCTTTTTTGTTCAATCTGCCATGATGAAAGCAATGTGAAAATGTGCTTGCCAGAAATTTGGTTGTACTAACCTAGGAGTGGAACCAACAGTAAGTTAATGCTGAAAATTGTTGTAATACTTGTTTAAGATGACCATAGTTTGGAATATGATGTTAAAAACGCTAAATTTAAGCTATAAAAAGATCGCGATTAAAAGGTGTTAATGGCTAATCATTGCAATGGTACTTAGCTAACTGCTGAGTCATTTAGCCCTTTGTTAGCCCAAGTTATATTGTGTTGTAATGGTGCTTCGTGTGAAAGCTAGTTAGCTATTCATTTGGCTATGCTTACCTGCTTACTTAGCTGTGTAGCTGTCCTCTGTAAATAAAAATGTGTTAGTATAATTTCGTAATACTTACCTGATTTAACTTACCTTAACTTTGTAACCTGTGGAAACTGTGAAATACTTACCTTAGTTTGAATCTGTAAAGCAAATTACTTACCTGAGTTAAGTGCCTGTAATAAGAGAAACTGTTTATATACAGAGTGTTGTATTATTATTTCTTATGTAACATTCTGTACTATGTATATTTCATTGTGTTTCAGTTTTACAAAAAATCAACAAGGCAAAAACGATTTCAGTAAATCAGCCAACCTGGAATCAGCCTGCTGTCTTTATTGTTCGCTATCTGTCTACAATACCCAGCCGTATTATCAGGACAGAATAGTAAAATGTTGACCACGCAGCGGGGATAGGCAGCTGAAATACGGTGAAGAGCATACAGAAGCAAGCCAAGATGAGCCACGCTGGTGAGGAGGACCGTCCGTCTCAGTTGGAGACAAGGTCTCAAGCCTCAAGTTCACACAAGTCCTCCAGAGCATCAACCCGGTCATCTGCCAGCATCGTTGCAGCAAGAGCCAGAGCTAAGGCTGAAGCAGCTAAAGTCAAAGCATCCTTTGCAGAGAAGGAGGCAGTCATGATGAAACAAAGGGCTTCAGTAGAAGCTGCTATAATGGAACAAAGGGCTTCAGCAGAGGCTGCCATGATTAAAGAAAGGGCTTCAATAGACGCAAATCTTCACGTGCTGCAACAAGAGAAAGAAGCAACTGCAGCATCAAGAGAGGCAGCTATATTGGAAGAAGCTGCAGCAGCAGAGCTCGATCCAAGACACAGCGACTCTCTTGGTGAGCTACAGAATCTAGCCCTTGATGATCCAGTGAGACGCACACAACGCTACGTGGAAACACAGCCATTCATTAAAGAACTAGATTCACTGTATGAGTCTTTCGTGGACAGAAATGAACACAAGCCCATGATGGTTGGACACAACGTTCCTCATTCTGCCCCAAAGCCATTTGTTCCAAAGCAGGAACATTCACCTGTTCTCCCTGACATTAAAAGGAAAGACACTGCAGCTAACCCTCCAGCCTCTCATCCCAACCAGGGAAACAAATCCTCACCTCCATCAACACAAACCCATGTCTTGGCCCAGTATCTCATGAGAAAAGAGATGGTGAGCTCAGGACTCCTTACCTTTGACGACTGCCCAGAAAACTACTGGGCGTGGAAGGCCTTCTTCCTAGCAGCCACAAAGGAGCTTAACCTCTCGGAGCAAGAAGAGCTCAATCTACTGATCAAATGGTTGGGGCCCAAGTCATCAGCTCAAGCCATGAGGATCAGGTCTGTGCGTGTGAACAATCCTAGAATAGGTGTGTGGACGGTATGGGAGCGCTTGGAGGAAACTTATGGAAGCCCAGAGGTGATTGAAAGTGCCCTAATGAAAAAATTGGACGCCTTTCCAGTCATCTCTAACAAAGAGACACACAAGCTCAGAGAGTTAGGAGACTTGTTAAAAGAGCTACAAGCTGCTAAGTCAGAGGGATTCTTACCTGGGCTCATGTATCTTGATAGAGCTCGAGGGGTAAATCCAATTGTGGAGAAGCTTCCATTCTCACTTCGTGAACGCTGGATGACACAGGGATCCAGGTACAAGGAAGTTTATCATGTGCCTTTCCCACCATTCAGCTACTTTGTGGAATTTGTATGTTCTCAAGCTAAGACTCGCAATGACCCCAGTTTCGCATTCAACCTTTCCTCTACTCCCAATCAGTCAAAAGGTGAGAAAGACCAAAAACACATCTACAAATCCGCTGTAACAGTGAGGAAAACTGATGTCACAGCCGCAGGTGGTGCATCTCAGGACAGCACATCTGTGAAGAAAACTGAACCGGACAAAGAATGTCCAATCCACAACAAACCACATCCGCTCACAAAATGCCGTGGGTTCCGAGGAAAGCACCTGGATGAGAGGAAAGCGTACTTAAAGGAGAACTCGATCTGCTTTAGATGTTGTGCCAGCACCAAGCACATTGCCAAAGACTGTAAGACCGCACTCAAATGCAGAGAGTGTGAGAGTGACAAGCACACTTCAGCGATACATCCTGGTCCAGCACCATGGTCGCCTCATGGGCAGGCTGGGCACTCACCTGGGAATGACCAGAGCGGGGAGCAAGGAAGGGAGCAAAGCGGGGAGAGTGAAGTTGCAGCAACTCCTGTTGTCACTTCTAAGTGCACAGAGATATGTGGCGATGCACCCCAGCCTAGATCCTGTTCTAAAATCTGCTTGGTCAAGGTTTCCCATGCTGATAATCCAAGCAAGTCTCACAGAGTATATGCTGTACTCGATGACCAAAGCAATAGGTCTTTAGTGAAATCTGAGTTCTTCAGTCTGTTGGGTATTAACAGCAGGGCATCCCCCTACACGCTAAAAACATGCTCAGGCAGAGTGGAGACTGCAGGAAGGAAAGCAACCAACATCATTGTGGAATCTCTCGATGGGAAGACCAAGGTTACACTGCCCACATTGCTGGAGTGTGAATACTTACCTGGTGACCGGTCAGAGATCCCGACCCCTGAGTGCGCACAATATTTCCCTCACCTCAGACCAGTGGCTGACAAAATCCCTGCACTTGACAACAGTGCACCCATTCTTCTGCTACTAGGCCGAGATGTTTTGAGCTTGCACAAGGTGCGAGAGCAGCGCAACGGACCACACAACTCGCCATACGCTCAGCGCCTTGATCTCGGCTGGGTCATAGTGGGAGAGCTGTGTCTGGGTGGCGCTCACAAGACTCAGGAAGTCAATGCTTATAAGACCCATGTCCTCCAAAATGGACGCCCTTCCTTCTTTAAGCCCTGCACTAACAGCATTCACATCAAGGAGAGACCCAGTGAACCGATTCAGTGCAGCCTTCAGTTCCCAACTCGCAGTGAGGAAGCCATTCCAGAGACATGTAGGGATGGTCTTGGTGAAAGTGTGTTCCAGACAACACCAGCCGACAACAAACCAGCCATGTCAGTAGATGACAGTGAGTTTCTGAGAATAATGGAAGACGAGGTGTATATGGACAATGAAAACCACTGGGTGGCGCCACTACCCTTTCATACTCCTCGTAAGCATCTTCCGTGCAACAAAGAGCAGGCTGCTCAAAGACTCCAATCCCTCCAACGCTCATTCAGGAAGAAACCTGACATGAAACAGCACTTCTTTGATTTTATGCAAAAGGTCATTGACAACCAACAGGCCGAGCCAGCTCCTCCACTACAGCTCGGGCAGGAGTGCTGGTATCTGCCGACATTTGGCGTATACTACCCCCAGAAGCCGGGGAAAATAAGAGTTGTATTTGACTCCAGCGCGGAGTACAAGGGGACATCATTGAATGATGTGTTTCTCAGTGGACCCAACCTGAACAACACACTAATAGGAGTCCTATTACGGTTCAGAAGAGAACAAATTGCTGCTACCGCCGACATAGAGCAAATGTTCTATGGGTTCAAGGTCAGAGAGGACCACCGCCACTTCCTCAGGTTTCTCTGGCACAAAGACAATGATCCAGACAAGGACATCATTGACTACTGGATGACTGTGCATGTATTCGGCAACAGCCCGTCTCCAGCAGTAGCGACTTATGGGCTGAGGAGAGCTGCAGAGCAAGGGGAAGCTGAGCATGGTAGTGATGCAAAGGAGTTCATCTTCAGGAACTTTTACGTCGACGATGGGCTCACGTCATTGGCCAAGGAGCATGAGGTGATCGATCTCCTGCAGCGAACCAAGGCTCTGCTAGCTGAGAGCAACTTAAAACTCCACAAGATCGCCTCAAACAGTCCGAGGGTCATGGAGGCTTTCCCAGTGGAGGAACGAGCAAGTGACCTGAAAGATCTCGATCTGGGAGCAGACCCATTGCCCCTTCAAAGGAGCTTAGGCCTGAACTGGGTGCTCCAGACCTCAAGCTTCATCAACGCCATGAGGCGTTTCCTATCCATCCGTGGACCTGTCAAGCACTTAAGGTCGGATAGAGGCACTAATTTCATTGGTGCATGCCGCGAGCTTCAAATCAACACTGACGATCCTGAGATCAAGAACTATCTGCAAGAGCAGGGATGTACATGGACCTTCAATGCTCCCCATTCTTCACACATGGGTGGAGCCTGGGAGAGGTTAATTGGAGTGGCAAGACGCATACTGGATGGACTGCTTGCGAAGGATGGTGCTACCCGACTGTCTCATGAAGTCCTTACAACCTTGATGGCTGAGGTTATGGCTATCATGAATGCACGCCCGCTAGTCCCAGTCTCCAACGATGCAGAGGTACCTGAAATCCTCTCACCTGCCACTCTGCTCACCCAGAAGGCGAGTGTCAGTCCTGCACCCCTGGGAGACTTCGACCTGGGCCTCAGCCAGGTCCAGTGGCGCCAGGTCCAGAGCTTGGCGTACTCCTTCTGGAAGAGGTGGCGGTCGGAGTACCTGGCCACACTTCAACCACGGAGGAAGTGGACCTCCGAGAAGTCCAATCTCCAGGAAGGTGACATTGTTTTGATAAAGGACAATCAAGCAAAGCGCAACATGTGGCCTCTAGGGCGAATAGTTAAGGCCATTCCTAGTTCAGACAACAAGGTCCGTAAGGTCACAGTTAAGACCTCTAGCCAAGGGGTAGTTAAAGAGTACCTTAGACCCATCTCTGATGTTGTGCTATTGATGTCACTAGAGAAGAGTAAATAGTGGTATACATGTATACCAAGCGGGGAGTGTGCTGACCTGTCAGATATTGGGTGGGGTTATGTTCCCTCTAGTGGTGGTTTGCGTTACTGCACCTTTAATTGTAGCTACTTCCTGTTTCCTATATAAACCCCTTTTTTGTTCAATCTGCCATGATGAAAGCAATGTGAAAATGTGCTCGCCAGAAATTTGGTTGTACTAACCTAGGAGTGGAACCAACAGTAAGTTAATGCTGAAAATTGTAATACTTGTTTAAGATGACCTTAGTTTGGAATATGATGTTAAAAACGCTAAATTTAAGCTATAAAAAGATCGCGATTAAAAGGTGTTAATGGCTAATCATTGCAATGGTACTTAGCTAACTGCTGAGTCATTTAGCCCTTTGTTAGCCCAAGTTATATTGTGTTGTAATGGTGCTTCGTGTGAAAGCTAGTTAGCTATTCATTTGGCTATGCTTACCTGCTTACTTAGCTGTGTAGCTGTCCTCTGTAAATAAAAATGTGTTAGTATAATTTCGTAATACTTACCTGATTTAACTTACCTTAACTTTGTAACCTGTGGAAACTGTGAAATACTTACCTTAGTTTGAATCTGTAAAGCAAATTACTTACCTGAGTTAAGTGCCTGTAATAAGAGAAACTGTTTATATACAGAGTGTTGTATTATTATTTCTTATGTAACATTCTGTACTATGTATATTTCATTGTGTTTCAGTTTTACAAAAAATCAACAAGACAAAAACGATTTCAGTAAATCAGCCAACCTGGAATCAGCCTGCTGTCTTTATTGTTCGCTATCTGTCTACAATACCCAGCCGTATTATCAGGACAGAATACTATATATACAACTTACAATAATTAGATTTTTTGTTTTATCTTGGTCAATCTCAACAGTAACACACTCCAGGATCCCTGGTAGTGCAAAGGACATTCCATTTACAAGCTTACACCTATACAGGTCATCAATATACAGCGCAACACCACCACCCTTTTTTTGAGATCTGTTAATATGAAACATTTGATATCCCTCTATTGCCATCAGAGGAGCCTGCTCTTCATTAAGCCAAGTTTCAGAGACTGTGATAGCTGTAAATTTTCTGTCTAGCTGTTTTAAATAGTCCTGAATCTGTGGAAAGTTTTTGTTAAGACTTCTGCTGTTGAAGTGTATTATTGATAGTTTACCATCTAGTTGCACTTAACTTTTGAATTGCTTTTCAGTGTAATATTCACAATGATTATGGATATTATTGAAAAAGTGGTTATCAGGATCAATATCATTCTCCATCTCTTGTAGTTTATGTTCAGCATAATGGCATATTTTCAGAGTTTGAATTTCCTCTCTCTGTGTCAAATGACTTCCTCCAACTGGGGATAATTGATGTCTACTCAAGTCAGTCATAATTTTTTTTGTTTGTTTTATTTGTTTTTTTTTTAAAAGTATATTGATATTATATGTCACAAAAGAACTATTCTTGCCGTGTGTGTGGATATGGATTATCATAGTCTCTTAATTTTCTTAATCAGTGTTCATCTATATTTATTTAAGTCAGTAAGATCTCTGATTATTATGGTCTTCGCTTCCTCAGGTGTTCCCTTAAGTTTGATCCAAACTCTATAATTTCTTGTCCATGTTGCCTGTATCTTATTTTGTCTTTTCAGCATCCATGCTTGCCGTGCTATTTCAGCATTAGTCTTTGCTAAATGTTCATTTAGGTAGACTTCTGTTCCCCGTAGCTTTCTGGCCTGCCTCAGTATGTCATTCTTTACCCTTCTGTTCACAAAGCGCATCACAATTGATTTCTTTGTTTTATTATCTTTTCTGGGTAAAGTATGACAGGCTGAAATTGCATTTACTTCAAGCTTTATGTTTCTGCTTTCAAGGAACTGAAGCACCTGGTTTTCCAGGGAGACTGATTCACTCAGGGGAGCCTCCTCACCTCTCATTCCTGCTGTAACATTGGCATATGATTGATATTTAATGTCTAGTCCACTTATAATTAGATCATCCATAGATCATTAGATCATAATTAGATCATAATTAGATCATTAAATCTATAATTGGCTCATCCATATGAGAATATTGTTCAAGATCCTCGACGCGTTGCTCCAAGTCTGCAATTTTTTTGTCTTTTTTAGAATTAAAATTGTTCATTTTAATTCTCGGAAATTCTCGGACTTCTTCCATTAGCCCTAATAGTTTTAGCTGTTGACTAGCCACTTTGGTCAGTTCTTCTGACAAGAAGTTCAGAGATTTTTTTTGTCTCTTCCATTTCCTCCTTCTTTAGTGGCATTTTTACTGACCTGTTGGTAGTAAAACAATCTCTGCTGATGTCGCCGGTATCCAATCTGACCGACTGACCTTGAGTCCAGCTGGGGTCTCAGCTAGCCCCCTCCGCTGCTAGTCCCACTGCTTACCGCCGCTGTAGTTGAGCTCCTGTCCAGCCGGGGTGCCGGCAGCTCCTCCACCGAGCCCCACCGCCTACTGCCGCTGTAGTTGAGCTCCGAGCTCGTCCAGGTGAACAGATGCCACAGTCACGTCCCTCTCCAGCTACCGAAGCGCTACCAAAGCGCTGTTGGCCCTCCGGCGTCCTTGGCTCCCACGGTGCTTGTCTCGCTGCCCGGGACACCTCCACGCTGCTCCTCTCCGGTGCCCCGCACAGATGAGCAGAAGCCGTTAGCTGGCTGCGTCGTCCTGCCGCCTCCACGGTTCTCACCGGCCGAACAGATGTCGATTTCACTCACGACAGACTGACCAGAGTTCATTCACACCTCCCACGATGGGAGACAATTAGTTTCCTGTGTTCTGGCCATGTAGCTATCTGGTGTTTTGTCTTCAGGTTCAAATGATGGCAGAAGCTCCTTCACTGCTGCTGAAGCTCCGAGTCCTCACACACAACCCTCTTCACTAAAAGTGCATGGGGAGCAACAGTAATATGTAGAATCATGAAATTTTATGTTAGGTTGTTAAGGTTGTGGCTGGGGACAGGTAAGCTTGGGGAACCCTGTACACTACTGCATGTAGGTTTTTCCCTGTTAAGAACACTAGGTTATGTGGTTGGCGCCTCCTTTGTAAGTTTTACTCAGTATCTTTTTAGTTAAACAGTGAGGATTTTGGTTGGATTGTTTGGTTTAGAAGAAAAGGTAGCACAGACCCTGTTTTGTTTTTTTAATTTCCTTGATTTGGCACAGCCACTGGTCCCACCCTCTCCCACCAGTTATACATTCTGTTAATTTACTACCTCTGCACCAATAAATCTACTTCACCTTTACACTGGACTCTGCTTGGCTTTTGTGTTCATGGTCAGTTGCTATGAGTAGTATGGGCCTGTAACATAAGTGGGGGATCGTCCGGGTTTTGACACCTGCACCATTTCCTTGGGGGGGGGGGGATAGGTATGTGTCTGCCTTGTCTGTGTGCAAAAGAGATTGATAGGTGTATGTCTACCTTGCCTAAGGGTGAAAGTGACTTAGAAGGGAGGGGCAGTCATCTGCTGCGACTGGCTGGGGGGTGAGGGGATAGAGAAGAAGAAGAAAAGAACAGACATGTAGAGAGCAAACAGCACGATGGGGACTCAATCTATGGTAGAGAACAAACAGATGTTAATGACCAGCAAAAATATTTCATTGAGAGTGAAGAAAGGAGTGAAGCCCAGTGCATTGTTGGAGGTCCCCTGGCTGTCTAAACCTATTAGCAGCATAACTAAGGGAGGGTTCAGGGGCACGTAATCCCTCCGTAATTATAGGCTATATCAAAAAAGGAAGGTTTTAACCCTATTCTTAAAAACAGAGATCGAGCCTGACTCCCGAATCCAGACTGGCAGCTGGTTCCACAGGAGAGGAGCTTGATAACTGAAGGCTCTGCCTCCCATTGTACTTTTGGAGATTCTAGGTATTACAAGTAATCCTGCATTTTGGGAGCAGAATGCTCAGTTAGGATAATAGGGTAGTGTCAGATCTTTTAAATAAAAAGGGCTCTGATTATTTAGAGCTTTGTAAGTGAGAAGAAAGATTTTAAACTTAATTCTAAACTATATGGGAAACCAATGAAGGGAGGCCAGAACCGGAGAGATATGATCTCTCTTTCTAGTACCTGTTAAAACTCTTGCTGCAGCATTTTGGATCAGCTGAAGACTTAGATGTTTTAGGACAACCTGATAATAAAGAGTTACAATAATCTAATCTAGAGCTAACAAAAGCGTGGATCAGTTTCTCAGCACCACTCTGAGACAAGATGCTCCTAATCTTGGCAATATTACGCAAATGATAGAAGGCAGTCTCCACATCAAAACTAAGAGTGTGATTCGGAAACGTATTTCTTTTTTTTTTTTTGAACTTTTTATTTATGAACGTTTTTCAGTTATAAAAACACAAACATATGAGGTCATGGGATGATTAATATGGTACAGATCAGATACAATAAAAATATACAATTCCGAATCCGCATATTAATAAGTACTGTCACATCTTGTGAAGTCCAGCCATTTTTTCCAACGTCTTTTTCCTAGCTCCTGTTGGAGTCGCAGAGTATAGGTCATGCGTTCCATGGACCTTATATTGTCTATTATAGAGGTAAAAAGGTTCAGTGTGGGGGGCTGTTTTTGTAACCAGCACTTTGTTATAGCCTTTTTGGCCGATGCCAAAAAGATTTTCAGGAGGTAAATATCATCTGCAGTCAGCTTGTCAGGGAAACATCCAAGGAATAACAAAATAAAAGAGCAGCTGATATTAAAGTCCAGTGCCTTAGAAATGACATTTGCTACGTCTGTCCAAAAAGGCTGAATGTGTGGGCAAGACCAGAATACGTGCCCATGGTCTGCTGTTGTTTCCCCACATTCTCTCCAGCAGTGTGCAGGAACTCCACTGTACTTGGATTTCTGATTGGGTGTTATGAAAAAACGAATAAGAGTCTTCCAGCAAAAGTCCCTCCAGGTGCCGGAGTTGGTGGATGAGGATTGCACCTCCCAAACCCTTGACCACATATCATCAGTTATTACAATGTTCATTTCCTTTTCCCATTTTTGCTTTATATATGTTGTTGAGTCTGTTATAAGTGTCATTAAACTGCGGTATAATTTACTAATAAGGTTTTTAAGGCTTGTTGACTTATATACATTAATAAAGATATTGTAGAAGAGCTTGGAAATGAAGAGGCGATTTGATTTATAAACCAAGTTTAATAATCAGCATAATCAGCTCTTCTAACAAGTCTCATCTGGTGCAGAGAGTGGCAGAAGGGAAAAAGAGACAGAATGTCTCCAGCTCACTGACTTTATACTGGCATACAATAAAAGACATGCATAACAAAGGCTGACATCCCTCATTATCTTAATCCCCCCATTGTCTTGGTATTTCCTCTCCTCGCCTTGGGGGGTGAGGGTGGCTCCTCCGGTCTCCTCCGCCGTGTCCGGGAACGTCTTTGTTCTTCACTCGGCGGGTGAGAGCCCTTTGTCCTTTCAGAGGTGTGAAGTCCTTTACATATGTAATTACCAAACACTTCCACATGCTTCAACTTATCTAGGTTATGGAATATATGGTTAATATAGACCACAGCCCCCCCAAACAACTAAGAAAAGACAACAGAAAGGTTCACAGTCTAAGATAGTTACTATGACATACTAAGTGTTACATCTGTTGCCACGGAAGAAACTTTCCAGCAGCCATGCCCCTAAGAGAGTTCAGTGGTAAACATAACAGCACAGTAAAATCATAAGTCAGTCCTAAACTGTTGCAGCACAATTAGTGGATAATTGTGGAGTGGTTTGTATCAGTCCCTGTGCTGTCTGGGTTTTAATCTTCTCCCAAAGCTGCTGTAGGTTGGTTTAGGCGCCCTGCTGGGACCTTCTTGTGAGGAATCTGCAGTGTGGGAAGGAGAGAGGTTAACTGTTCCCTGCTGGGGGGCTGAGTCTTTTCTCTTGGGGGGTCTACCCCGCCAAGGTGCTCTCGCCAACTGTGCAGGCTCGTCTTTCAACAAGAAGGCAGGTTTAAGTCTGTCAATGCTGACTGTTTCTTTTCTATCCCCAAAATGAAGCACAAAGTGTTTATCGCCATGTTCCAGCACTCTGAATGGCCCATCGTATGCTGGGCGGAAAGTTGGTTTTAAAACTTCATGCTTAACAAAAACGAACTCAGCGTTTTTTAAAGCTTGAGGGACAAAAACCCGTGGGAAGGAGTGATGAGCTGGACCGGGGAGAGATTCCGGTCCGTTGCTGCCTAAAAACCTTGGGACTGGAAGGTGCCCTGGCTCTGGGTTCTCTGGTAAAAATTCACCTGGAAGCCTGAGAGGTTGTGCAAAGACTAATTCTGTGGGAGAGGCGTCTAGATCCTCTTTAGGTGCTGCACGCAACCCCAATAAAACCCAGGGAAGTTTATTTACCCAATTTGTGTCCGTTAGTGAGGCTCTGAGGGCAGCCTTTAAAGACCTGTGAAAACGCTCGCATAACCCATTAGCCTGAGGGTGATAAGCGGTGGTGCGATGAATTGTTGCCCCTAAGCTGTTGGACATGGCTGACCAGAGCTCTGAGACAAATTGAGGCCCCCTATCGGACGTGATGTCCGATGGGACGCCGAAACGTGCCACCCAGTTTGTCAAAAAAACGCGAGCGACTTCCTCCGCTGTGGTTGCCGCTAGAGGGACTGCCTCTGGCCAGCGTGTGGTGCGGTCTATCATTGTTAACAGGTGTGTGAAACCGTGGGAGGAAGGTAGTGGCCCCACGAGGTCGACATGAACGTGGTCGAACCTTCTAGCAGGGATTGGAAAAGGCTCCAGAGGGGCTTTTGTGTGTTTGTGTATTTTGGCGCGTTGACAAGAAATGCACGTTTTTGCCCATTCTTTTACGTTTTTGCGCAGGCCTGGCCACACAAACTTTTCGGCGACCATTTTAACCAAGGCGCGCACACCTGGGTGCGCGAGGGAGTGAATTGCGTCGAAAATACGGCGGCACCATGTAGCTGGTACTAACGGGCGAGGTCGGCCGGTTGAAACATCGCATATTAGGGGGGGCATGCCGTCGCGTAAACCCTTTCTCTCCAGCCTTAACCCTGTTGGTCCAGACAGGAGTACGCGCACGTCCACGTCACTGTTTTGTTCCTCTGCCATGGCTGCATAATCTATCCCTGCATGGATAGGTGCTGCGTATGTGTCTGCGTTAGTGAAGAGTTCTGCTGCTGAGGCAGTATAATCTGTCTCCCCGCGCTCTGGTGGTGTCACAGCGCGAGAGAGACAGTCTGCTACTACGTTAAGTTTGCCTGCCACGTGTCGAATGTCTGTGGTGAACTCTGAAATCGCAGCTAGCTGTCTTTGTTGCCTGCCTGACCATGGTTCTGAAATTTTAGCCATAGCAAAGGTGAGCGGTTTATGGTCTACAAAAGCCGTGAAACTCCGCCCTTCTAACCAGAACTGGAAGTGGCGGATGAATAAATGAAGCGCCAGCAGCTCTCTGTCAAAAGTGCTGTATTTACGCTCAGTTTGGTTTAGCGATTTGCTAAAGAATGCTAAAGGTTGCCAGACCCCGCTGACAAGTTGTTCTACAACTGCCCCTATAGCTAGGTCTGAAGCGTCTGTGGTTAGTGCGATGCGCGCCAAGGGATCTGGGTGAACTAACAATGTGGCGTTAGCTAGGGCGCTTTTTACTTCCGTGAAGGCGCGTTCGCGCTCTGGGGTCCATTCGACCGCGTTGGAAGCCTTCTTTTTTCTGAGCGCGTCATATAGGGGCTGCATGAGCTGAGCTGCGTGGGGGAGGAAGCGGTTGTAAAAATTAACCATCCCTAAAAATTCCTGTAGCGATTTGACCGTTTGTGGCCGTGGGAAACTTTCTATCGCGGGAACTTTGTCTGGAAGTGGAACTGCCCCCTTCGGAGAGACTTTGTGTCCTAAAAAATAATTTGTGACACGCTGAATTTGCATTTGGCTGGATTGATTATTAGCCCGTGCTCTTCTAGCCTCTGAAAAACCGTAGTGAGGTGCTGCTCGTGTTCTACCTCAGACAAGCTGGCTACCAGCATGTCGTCGAGGTAGACGAAGACAAAAGGAAGGTCGCGTAGGACCGCGTCCATCATTCGTTGAAAAGTTTGAGCAGCGCCTTTGAGGCCGAAAGGCATTCGCAGGAATTCAAAAAGGCCGAAAGGGGTTATTACCGCTGTTTTAGGAATGTCTTCTGCTCGGACTGGGACTTGGTGATAACCGTGGACTAAGTCTATTTTTGAAAAAATGTGCGCACCCGCCAGATGTAGTGAAAAATCTTGAATGTGAGGGATTGGGTAACGGTCATGCGCTGTAGCGTTGTTTAATCTGCGGTAATCTCTGCACAGTCTCCAAGAACCGTTGGATTTCGGAACCATGTGAAGTGGTGAGGCCCAGGGGCTCTTCGAGCGTCTAACAATGCCCAATTTTTCAAGAGTTGTAAACTCGTCCCGTGCTATGTTGAGCTTGGCCGCATCTAAGCGGCGAGCTTTGGCAAAAACGGGAGGTCCCATTGTGGGAATGAAGTGTTCAACCCCGTGTTTAGCCACAGTGGCTGAGAATTTGGGAATTGTGAGTGCTGGAAATTGGGTGAGGAGTTGCTCAAACTTACCTCCTGCCGTGGTGACGTTGGCCTGCACAGGTGGTGGAGAAACTCGGGCTGAGCAGGGAATAGAAGCAAAGGACAGTGTATTAACCAGGCGCCTATTTGCTAGATCCACTAATAACCCATGTGCACACAAAAAATCTGCGCCTAATAAGTTAAAACTCACCACCGCTACAACAAATGTCCATCTGTAGCTGCAGCCGTGGATGAGGAGGTGCAGGCTCTTTTCGCCGAACGTGTCGATGCTAGAGCCGTTGGCTGCCACGGCTCCGTTGCCCCGGGTGCCTGTGGCTCGATCTGCGTGGGAGGGCATGACGAAACTCAGCTGGGCTCCTGTGTCGATGAGGAACTGCTTGCCTGTGTGTCCATCCGTCACGTACAACAGCTTATTCTTCTCGCCGAGAACTGCTGCCGTTAACGGCTCTCGGCTATGGCGTTTTCCCGAAATTGACAAATTTGCAGGGGGGAACGCATTTGTGGGCCTTCTCGGCGAAGCGGTGGTGATAATAACAGGCGTCGCTCTGTCTGCTAAGTTTGGGCCGTGTCGCTGTCACCGTGGGCTGGGTCTGCTCAGTGGGTTGTGGCTCCTCGTGGCTCGGGGCGTCAGCTTTGAGGTCTGCGGATGCTGCTGTGGGTGTCAGCTCCTTGCAGGCGTTGACGAGCCGATGAGCTTCGTTGGCCAGTGCGCGGAAATCTTGGTGGTTGTTGCATTTCATGCTGGCGAGTGTCCCTCTCATGTGTGGCGGCAGCGTGCTGAGGAATATAAACTGGAAGAGGAAGTTGTCATTGTCCTCTTCTTTGAGCTGTAGCAAATCCTCCATGAGGGCCTTCGGTTTGCACCCTCTGTGGCCGTAGACTGCCAGGATCTTCTCGGCTCTCTCTTCCGCTGATGGGACGTAGTCCGCCACGATGGTTGCTTTGAGCGTCTCATATTTGTCCCGGGCCGGTGGCCGCCGGATCATGCTCCGCACACACTTCGAAGTGGCGGCGTCGAGTTTGGAGACGATATAGTAAAATTTGGTATCGTCAGCCATGATGCCCGCCAGTGTAAACTAGGCTTCAGCCTGCTGAAACCAAGAGGCGGGGTCTTCTTGCCAGAAGTCTGGCAGCTGGACAGCGACGGCATTCGTGCATACCATCACTACTGTGCCCGCCGGGTGAGAGTGCCTTGCCTCGGCTCTCACGGCGGTGCTGGTGCTCGGTTGAGCCCTCTCAATCTCTTCTGCCGGGGGAATCTCGTCTGCGTGGGTCGCCATGGATGAGTCGATTGCGGGGGTATGCCTCAAGACCATACTCGCGTCAGGGGTCACCAGTGTAGAAGAGCTTGGAAATGAAGAGGCGATTTGATTTATAAACCAAGTTTAATAATCAGCATAATCAGCTCTTCTAACAAGTCTCATCTGGTGCAGAGAGTGGCAGAAGGGAAAAAGAGACAGAATGTCTCCAGCTCACTGACTTTATACTGGCACACAATAAAAGACATGCATAACAAAGGCTGACATCCCTCATTATCTTAATCCCCCCATTGTCTTGGTATTTCCTCTCCTCGCCTTGGGGGGGTGAGGGTGGCTCCTCCGGTCTCCTCCGCTGCGTCCGGGAACGTCTTTGTTCTTCACTCGGCGGGTGAGAGCCCTTTGTCCTTTCAGAGGTGTGAAGTCCTTTACATATGTAATTACCAAACATTTCCACATGCTTCAACATATGTAGGTTATGGAATATATGGTTAATATAGACCACAATATTAAGAAATAATGAAGACTCTTTAATATTACTGCTTTGTACCCTTTTATTAATGAAATCGCGAAGCTGCAAGTATCTAAAAAAATCTTGCTTCTCCAGATCGTACTTCTTTCGTAGAGTATCGAGTGACATTAGGTTTGATTTCTCATACATTGTACATGCCGCGGTAAGGCCCCTGAATGTCCACTGTCTAAATCTAAAATCATGTGAGGCGGGCAGAAAGTCAGGATCATATGCTGGCCATCTGAGCAATTTAATTTCTTCCTGGAGTTTTAGTTTTCTTTTCTCTGATTTCCAGATTTTAAATGTCAGATTAGCCCACTGACTAGTTGTTGGGGTAGTTTCACTTTCAAGGGTACCTAGTTTAGACTGGATTGGGATCTCAGATAAAGACATCTCAATTGTTTTCCATTTTGCATAATAAGATGGGTCACACAAACAAACCAGTGGTCTCAGTTGGGCTGATATGTAGTAGTCTCGTAAAGAGGGCAGAGCCTGCCCCCCCCCCATCCTTCGGCAACTGTAAGGTAGAATACTTAACTCTTGGTCTCTTTTTAAGCCAAATAAACCTTGAAATGTGTTTATTCCATTTCCTAAATTGTTTGTCAGGAATTGATACTGGAAGAGATGAAAAGAGATATAGCAATTTAGGGAGGATATTCATCTTGATTGCCTGTATTCTGCTGCCAAAGTCAAGGGGGAGCAGACTCCAGCTATCAAGATCACCAATTATTTCTTTATTTAGTCGGTTGTAATTCATATCATACAATTGTGACAAATCTTTGGGTAGGTACATACAATTGTGACAAATCTTTGGGTAGGTACACTCCTAAATATTTTATATGGTCAGAATGCCAATTAAAATTATATTTAGATATTAATTCTTGTCCAGGGTGAAAATTGAAGGTCCTAACCTGAGTTTTATGGATATTAAGAGTGTATCCAGAGAATGAACTGTACATTTCTAAGATTTCCATCAACACTGGTAAACCAGAGACCGGATCTGAGATTGTGATCAATACATCGTCCCCATACAGGCTCAATTTATATTCCTCCTCACCAATCCGAACACCCTTTAGTGCGGTCTCTTGGCGTATTGCTTGTGCTAAAGGCTCTATAAATAAATTAAATAAATTGGGGCTACCGGGGCAACCCTGTCTACATCCGCGTTGTAGTTGTATAGAATTAGAAAGACTCCCGTTTATTTTTATTCTAGCAGTAGGGGAAGAGTAAAGAGCTTGAATGCATTTTATAAAGTCAGTACAGAATCCAAATCTCCTCATTACTAAATACAGGAAGTCCCACTGAACTGAGTCGAATGCTTTTTCAGCGTCAAGACTGAGAATAACTGAATTTATCTTTCTTTTATTAATCTGTTAAATTATATGTAGAGCTCTCCTTATGTTATCCGAAGTTTGTCTGTTTTTAAGGAAGCCTGTTTGGTCTTCATCAATCAGTAAGGGCATCACAGTGTCCATTCGTTTGACCAAAATAGTTGTGTATAGTTTATAATCCGTGTTCAATACACTTATTGGTCTGTATGATTTGCAGTCTATTTTATCCTTTCCCTCTTTTGGTATAACAGATATAAAGGCTTCCTTCCAGGACGGAGGTACAAGGCCTCCTTTCAGAATATAATTGAAACTGGTTTCTAGTAGAGGTATCAGACTTTCTTTCATTTTCTTGTACCATTCAGGGGGGAACCCATCAGTACCAGGAGACTTGTTAGGTTTAAGGTTAGAGATGGCTTTGTCAATTTCCTCACGTGTTATTGGTGACATAAGCTTATTATTTGCATCTGTGCCGAGTGAGGGAAGATCCAAAGAGTCCAAGAAATCAACTACTGCATTTTTATTAATCGGCACAGATTGGCTATATAGGCTTTTGTAATATGTTTCAAATGATTTTTGAATACCATCCAAATCAGTTAAAATGTTGCGACTTATAGGGTCTTTTATTTTGTAGATTGAATTTTCTGCTTGTTGTTTCTTAAGTCGCCATGCCAACAGTTTAGATGCTTTAGATCCTTCCTCATAATATCTCTGTTTCATAAACCGTAAATTTTTCTCTACTTCCTTACCTAGTATCCTATCTATGACCTGTTTAACTTGTCTTATTTGTTGTGTTATAGTGGGACTTTTTTTTGTCAGTTGTGTTTTCTCTAGATCTTTCAGTCTCTCTTGTAGTCGTAACAATTCTTGAGTCTTATGCTTTTTAAGCATAGCCGACTTTGCTATTATTTTCCCCCTCAGAACCGCTTTAGCTGCATCCCACACGATGCTGGGGTTTGTATCACCATTGTTGTTATTCTGTAGGTATAAATTTAAATCGGTTGTCATGGACTGTAGAAAGGAGAGATCATTTAGCATCCCTGTATTTAATCTCCATAGTGTTTTTCTCTGTCTGACATTAAGGTGTAAACTTCGGTAAATTCCAGAGTGGTCAGAGATATCTCTTTGACCAATTCTACATTCTTTTATTCTGTTTAAGTCTTTATTATACATAAAGCAATAATCTATCCTTGAGTGAAAAGAATGGGGCGCAGAGTAAAATGTAAATCCAGGGGCAGAGCTGTGTACAGAGCGCCATATGTCAATAAGTCCTAAATCTGAAAGCATTTTTTTTACACGTTTCTCTATAGGCAGATGTTTCCTTCTAATATTTGTTGTATCCAATTTGGGGTTTAACAATAGATTAAGGTCTCCAGCAAAAATTAAAGGTCCATAGGATTCTTTAGTAGTCAAATCAAAAACTTTTTTATAGAAGCCAATATTACTCCCGGGGGGAGCATATACATTCAATAATGTAACCTCTTTATGGTCAATTTTACCTTTCACTAAAATATATCTGCCTTCTTTGTCACTTGATTCAGATATGAATTCAAAATTAATTCTATTAGAAATCAAAATAGCTACTCCTCGTTTTTTACCACTTCTATGAGAGGAATAGTATGCATTTTTGAAACCCATTTTTTTTAATTTATCATGTTCTGTATTGGATAGATGAGTTTCTTGCCAATATGCAATATCTACTTTCTCTTTTTTCATCTTTACCACCAGTTTACTTCTTTTTACAGGGTTATTCACTCCATTAACATTTAGTGACAGTATATTATAATATTTAAAAGACATAGCTTAACATGTAAGAGCAAAATATCATCCCAGACCTCAGAACAACAACTGTAGAATGTGAACATGCTGAACAGTAAAACGACGTAACACTGAACTGGGCTTCCAACAAGAAGGATACAATGTAGGCCTTGAAAAAAGAGGGGTCTGGCCACAAGGTGGGGCCCCTCTCCACGGTGAGCATCGTGGGAAACAAAAAGAAGAGAAAAAAAAAAAAACCTAGCCAATAATAATAAAGGAAGGTCAGTAGTTAGGTAGAAATAAGGTAGTCTGGTGACCCTCAGCTCGAGTCTGCAGGCTCCAGCCCTTTCATCAATAATGAGATCGGATAAGGCTACAGAATCATAGTCATGAATAATCCAAAACAACTATTCTCACCATAGTAAGGCTGTGTGTTCTTGCGGAGTACTCATTAGTCCGCCGTTGTTTCTTCTGACATCCGCCGAAACTCGCTCAGCTTCTCCCGGATGTGTTTGTGGAAGTCCCCGCGGAGGGTCCTCTGCGTCTCCCATGGCAAAAGCTGCTTCAGCATCTCCTCCGTCATCGTCTGAGCATCTCTGTTTCTGGCAGCGGTGATCTGAACCGTGGCGATGCCTCTCCTTTGTAAATCTTCCGCGGCTTCTGTGGCATTATTGTAGAGAACACTTCCTGATGCGTAAAAAATACGCATCTTGTTGAGTGGAGTTTGAAAGCGAATCCCTTTCTCCTTCAGAGCTCTTTTAACGGGGATATATTCTTTTCTTCTTTTCTGTACTTCCACCGCGTAGTCATGGTCAAAATACACTTGCTTGTTGTGGATGAGTATTACCTTTTTCCATGCAGCGCGGAGTATTTCTTCCTTAACTGTGAACCGGAGGAAGCGGACCATTATTGAACGTGGCGGGGCGCTCACTGGCGGCTTTGGGCCCAAGGCACGATGGGCGCGCTCAATGCCGAGGTCGTAATCTTGGCCTAAAACATCACCTAACTCTTTTTTAATGAGACTTTCGGCAAAGGAAGTCACAGATGTGCCTTGCTCTGAGTCCTCGGGTACCCCGTATATGCGAATATTATTCCGTCTGGCCTGGCCCTCCATTTCGGATATCTTATCCTCAGGTGTCCGCTGATTGTGTAACAGTTGAACAAGCGTGTTTTTAACGCCAGTGTTCCAATTCTCCAGTTCTGCCATATTTTCCTCAGTCTGTTTTATACATTCTCCCGCGTCATGCACCTGTTTAGCGGTTTCCTGGAGCTGTTGCTGTACTTCCGCTGTGAATTCATCCATTTGTTTCTTCATATCCTCACAAATTACTGAATGAAAATCTTGTAAATCTGTTTTTAATTCGGCTCGGAGAGTTGCCATTCCAGCTGCCACGGCCTCGCTCACGGTAACTCGAATCTGGTCCAAACCAGCCATGCGGTCGCAATGTTGGTCCGATGTTAGGTCCGTTTCATTAGCCGAGATTTCTTTTGTTGCTTCATTATCGGGATTGTTTCGTAGCCCATATCCGCCTTTCTTGAATTTGTCCCCACTCATTATAGCAGCAAAATATTGCCGTTTTTCCCAGATTTGGGTCTCGAGTCTAGGGGAAAAATAGAGCTAGAGCCAGAGCTCGGTTTTTATGCGTCCATGCTGTTATGCGTCACCGGAAGCCTCTATACTAGTGATGTGCGGATCGATCCTGAAATATCGATACCTCCGATACCGGATCTTTATGCTCTAGAATCGATACTCAAATCAAAATATCGATACTTTTGATACTTAAGTCATTTGAGGTAAGGTATAAGATAAGAGAAGAGAAGATAAGATAAGCCTTTATTAGTCCCACAATGGGGAAATTCCAGGATTGCAACAGCACAGGGATAGCAACACTCAGAGCAATAATCAGAAGGCAAGGGAGAAACAAGAGCAGCGAGTATCCTTAACAGAAACACGGTGAAAAGTAAGTAAACTATTGAGATGTTGTCTAAGTGACACGCGGTTGGTGGGACTACTTTTTCTTCCGCCTGGGTAAGTGCGTCATGCATTTTTTTTAGATTTAAAAGACATATTAGGTGTAGTCGCAAAAAATATCGGTATCGGTATCGGTATCGCCGATACCAGCCTGAATTTTACTCAGTATCGGATCGGAAAGGAAATCAGTGGTATCGAACATCACTACTCTATACATTCTATTTTTATTTACTTTGGAGGGAGCAGACAGTGATTCTGTGATGGGGAAGACAGGGGCAAAGTTGAGGGGTGGCAGATGAAGAGGAGCTGAAGAGAGGCGTGTAAGACTGTGACTCTGCTTCCTGGTCCCAACTCTGAGTAGTCAAGGTTTTAGAAATTTGGATAAAAATGATGCCAGATTGTTAGATAAAAGAGACGCACCATCCAAAGTGGGATGGACCCCGCCTCGTCTAATAATACCAGGTTTTCCCCAAAATGAGTTCCAATTGTCTATGTAGCCCACATTGTTCGCAGGACACCACACAGACAGCCAGCGGTTGAAAGATGACATGCGGCTAAACATCTCAACACTGGTCAGGTTGGGGAGGGGCCCAGAGAATAGTACAGAGGCAGGCATTGTTTTGGCAAAGTTACACACCGATTCCACACTAGTTTATATATATAAGTTTATACACTCTATATATATCACGGACACACAGATCGCCCCAAAGGTCTCCCGAGTCGGCGGACGGAGCCTCTGTTTACAGCAGGAGACGATACAGCAGGGAAGAGCTAGCTAGCACTCAACTGCCACCCGGTGCTAACGGAGAAACTCGACATACCGGGAGAACTGAAGCGAAAACGACGCGGGTGCCGGGCTGGAGTTTAGGCGGCGTGCAAGAAATATAAGACAGAATAATAAAGAGCGATGAAGAACCAAGAACCAAGCAGACCGCCCGCAAATCTACTGGAGGAAAAGCCCCCAGGAAGCAGCTGGCCACCAAGGCTGCTCGGAAAAGCGCTCCGGCCACCGGCGGAGTGAAGAAGCCTCACCGTTACAGGCCCGGTACCGTGGCTCTGAGAGAGATCCATCGCTACCAGAAATCCACGGAGCTGCTCATCCGTAAGCTGCCCTTCCAGCGCCTGGTGAGGGAGATCGCTCAGGACTTCAAGACTGACCTGCGCTTCCAGAGCTCCGCCATCATGGCTCTGCAGGAGGCCAGCGAGGCCTACCTGGTGGGTCTCTTTGAGGACACCAACCTGTGCGCCATCCACGCCAAGAGGGTCACCATCATGCCCAAAGACATCCAGCTGGCCCGCCGCATCCGCGGAGAGAGAGCTTAGACTTTCTGCTGCACATCCACCAACCACAATGCTCCGCACTGTGTGTCTATATATATACAGTATATATATATATATATATATATATATTTTTTTTTTATATTAATATGTACATATGTGTACTAGCTGCTCTTGTTTTTTCTTGCCTTCTGATTGTTGCTCTGAGTGTTGCTATCCCTGTGCTGTTGCAATCCTGGAATTTCCCCATTGTGGGACTAATAAAGGCTTATCTTATCTTATCTTATCTTATCTTATCTTATCTTAAGTTTTGCGACTTCCAACTGCCGGAGTCCAATGTCGTTAATGCCGGTGTGGATAACAATTCTGGAGTATTTATAGTTACTTTTAGCCAGCATTTTCAAATTTGACTCAATGTCACCTGCTCTGGCCCCGGGAATGCATTTGACTGTGGCTGCTGGAGTCTCTAGGTTCATGTTTCTGACTATAGAGTCACCAGTGATAAGAGTTTTTTTCCTCAGCGGGTGTGTTGCTGAGCAGCGAAAAGCGATTAGAAACATGAACAGGTTGGTGGTGAACCAGGGGCTTGCGACTATGCTTCCTTCTCACTGTCACCCACCCATTCTCTCCTGGCTGCTCAGGAGATGTGGAAGCCGGGGGACGGCTAACAGGCCCTATGCTAGGGTGCCCCGCTGCAGCTAAGGGAAGTCCGTCATTATTAACTGGCACTGACGGTGTTTCAATGCAGTGGAGCCGGGATTCCAAATCACATAACCTCACCTCGAACGCCTCAAAAAGACAACATTTATTACATTTGTGGAGAATGTGCACAAGGATGAGACTGAGTTATTCCTCAGGTTCAGCTTTATTCACAGATCACATACTCCAACAATCTTGTGGTAGACTGCAAGTCTAATTTAAAACATTACTGGCACATGCCTCTAGGGGGAACTACCTGTATTGTTCAGCACTACTATTAAGGGGACACATTAGAACAAGAGTGTGAAAACCCCGCGCAGAATCCATGTTCAGTCATATTATGTGTGTTGCAGAATAAACGGCAGAGTTAGCCAAAGAAATAACTCAAGTGTGATCATTGCTACACGGTAGGATATCACACAATTGGCGACGAGGATTAAAAAAAAAAAAATCAGCGGCGAGAAACAGAGAACATTGCAAGTGTGGCGAACTCAAGTGACTCCAGTAGTTCGAGTGCAAGTTCAGAGGAGGAAAAACGAGGTTTCCCCACCACGACGAGCAATGGCGGCTGTAATCGGAACGGTAACCCCTTTTGATAACTCGACTCAGTCATGGGAAGAATATAGTGAAATGTTGGACTTTTTCTTCCAAGCTAATGATATTGAGGAGCCAGACAAAAGGAAGGCTGTACTGTTGAGTGGAGTTGGTGCAACTACTTACAGCTTGTTGAGAAATTTAATAAGCCCTGCATTACCAAAAGATAAAACGTACGACCAGCTTACTGCTGAGCTTCAGAAGCACTTCAGCCCCAAACCGAGTGAAATCGTGCAACGATTCAAATTTAATTCACGCATAAGGAGGAACACTGAGTCCATAGCAGAGTATGTGGCAGAAGTGAGGAAATTAGCACTGCACTGTGATTACAAAGACTCATTGGAAGAAATGTTAAGAGACAGACTTGTGTGTGGAGTGAATGATGACCGAATGCAATGGCGACTTTTATCTGAAACAAAACTCACTTTTGCGAAGGCTTTGGAATTATGCCAAGCGATGGAAACAGCATCTAAAGATGTGAGAGAAATGCAAAGGAAACTAACAGAGGACACAACAACGCATGTTCGTGTGCCTAAGACCCAAGTAGGTGTCCACAAAGTGTCGACTGACAAAACTCAGCACAAATTCCCCAGTTGTTATCGCTGCAAAGGCCAGCACAATGCCGCCGAGTGCAAATTTGCCACTGAGCTGTGTCATAATTGTGGCAAGCGAGGGCACATTAAGAAAGCATGTAGAACAAAGGTGGGCAATGCACAGGTGCAGAAGGCAACAGTTAAAGGGCAAAAGAATGAAAACAAGGGCCCAGAAAAGGAACAGCGAGCGAATCAACTTAGAGGGGAGGGAGAAAGTGATACAGAAGACATGGGTTTTCACACAATTTACAACACGTCAGAGGAGCTGACCAAGGTAGCGCCCATCACGCGTACCATGAATGTTAATGGAATGAAAGTAACATTTGAAGTTGATACAGGCTGTGGAGTAACCATATTAAGTAAACAGCAATATACACAACTGTGGAAGAAAACAGACACAGCAGAATTAAATCCCTGTTCATTAAAATTAAAAACATACACAGGAGAGAAGCTAGACGTGCTAGGCATGGCACAAGTGAAGGTGCAACACAAAAACAAAGAAAAGGACTTGCCTGTAGTAGTAGTTGGGAGCGAAGGACCAAATCTACTAGGGCGAAGTTGGCTACAAGAACTGGCCATGATGGATCAGTTGGTGAATAAAGTGGAATCTCAGCCCAAATTGCAGCTGGAGGAGATCCTCGAAAGACACGCTGAGGTGTTCAAAGAAGGCTTAGGACAGCTAAAAGGTGTCACTGCAAAGATTAATGTGGACAAGGAGGCCCAACCACGATTCTGCAAACCCCGACCGGTACCCTATGCAGTCAAGCCACTGGTCGAAAGCGAGCTACAGAGGCTGCTGGATGACAAGATCATTGAGCCAGTGCAGGTTGCAGAATGGGCGGCGCCCATAGTCCCAGTGAGAAAGCCGGATGGCTCCATTAGAATATGTGGAGATTACAAACTCACTGTCAGTCGAGCATCACGGGTGGATCAGTATCCAATTCCTAAAGTGGAGGACCTCTTCGCACAGCTGAACTGCGGCCGACACTTCACGAAATTAGACATGAGTCACGCCTACCAACAAGTAGTCCTGGAAGAAGAATCAAGAAAGTATGTAACCATCAATACACACAAAGGCTTATATACCTACACACGCTTACCATTTGGAGTAGCTTCCAGTCCTGCTATATTCCAGAGAACTATGGAGGGCATCCTAGGTGGAATTCCGAATGTTGCCATTTATTTGGATGACATCCTTTGTACAGGACCAAATGAACAAGAACATCTGAAAACGCTGGAGGAAGTTCTTCAACGGTTGGAGAAAAGCGGTCTGAGGTTGAAAAGAAGCAAGTGTGAGTTCATGGGAAAAGAGGTGGTGTTCCTAGGCCACAAGATCAACGCCAGTGGTCTACACCCTCTAACAGACAAAGTGGAAGCCATTGCGGAGGCGCCTGAGCCACAAAATGTTACTGAGTTAAAAGCCTACCTGGGCTTGTTGAACTATTACCATAGGTTCCTCCCAAAGCTCTCCACGCTGCTGGCACCACTACATACCTTACTTAAGAAGGAAGAAAAATGGTCATGGGGGGTCAAGCAGCAGAAGGCGTTTGAAGAGTCCAAAGCGCTACTTCAGTCCTGTAGTGTGTTAGTGCACTATGATTCAAACAAACCACTCATCCTGGCGTGTGACGCATCACCCTATGGTGTGGGAGCTGTACTCTCTCATCGTATGGAGGATGGCTCAGAGAGACCCATAGGGTTCGTCTCAAGAACTCTTAGTGCAGCTGAGAAAAACGACTCCCAGCTAGACAAGGAGGGCCTTGCAGTAGTATTTGGTGTAAAAAAATTCCACAAATACCTGTACGGGAGACAGTTCGCTATAGTGACTGACCACAAGCCACTAATTTCACTGTTCAGTGAAATGAGAGCCATACCCCAGATGACATCTCAGAGAATTCAGAGATGGGCCGTTACATTAGCAGCGTATGAGTACACCATCGTTTACAAAGCCGGACGGGACCATACGAATGCTGACGCGATGAGTAGGCTACCCTTGGATGGAGGAAGAGACAGCACGCCTGAGGAGGAGGAGAGAGTGCTATTGTTTGAAGATATCGGCGTGCCCCTGGTGAACGCACAACAAATAAAGAAGTGGACAGACAAAGACCCTGTTCTAGCAAGAGTGCGAGAATACATCTTGCGAGGATGGCCGAAGATGAACAGTCCTGAGTTCATTCCCTATGCCCGACGACAGGATGAGCTCAGCACCCAGGAAGGTTGTATCCTGTGGGGAGGACGCGTGGTTGTTCCACCACCTGGTAGGAATGCCTTACTGCAACAACTACACCAAGCACACCCTGGCATCACTCGCATGAAAGCGTTGGCGAGGAGTTACATGTGGTGGCCCAACATGGATGCAGAGGTGGAGGCGCTTGTGAAGTCATGTGCGGCATGCCAGGAGAACAGGAACAGTCCTCCAGCAGCCCCACTACATCCCTGGGAAGTTCCAGATAAACCATGGAGAAGAATTCACATTGACTACGCAGGTCCATGGATGGGAAGAATGTTCCTGATCATAGTTGACGCATACTCAAAGTGGATCGATGCATATTCTGTGAGTAGCTCTACTTCTACTGTTACCATTGAATGTCTTAGAAAGAGTTTCAGCCAACATGGGCTACCTGAAATCATAGTATCAGATAACGGTACATGTTTTACGAGTGAACAGTTCCAAGAGTTTTCTGAAAAGAATGGCATACGTCACATCACGACTGCGCCATACCATCCTTCTTCTAACGGCTTAGCCGAGAGGGCCGTGCAGACATTCAAGTCACTCATGAAAAAGATGACAGGAGACTCTATTGAAACCCGAATGTCGAGAGCTCTGTTCAGCTATCGAATAACACCCCAATCTACAACTGGCAAGTCACCAGCTGAGCTGTTGTGTGGAAGGAAGTTGAGGTCAACATTTGACTTAATACATCCAGACTTCAGAAACAAAGTGCATGATAAACAAGAGAAACAAAAAGGTTATCATGACATGCATGCTAGAGAGAGAATACTGAGAGAAGGAGACGTGGTCTACACCCGCAACTTTGGCTCAGGACCAGCCTGGGTACCAGGAGAAATAACAGAAAAGACAGGCCCTGTGTCATTCAAGGTGACATTAGGTCATGGACAAGTGGTGAGGCGACACATCGACCAAGTTCGTGGTAGGAGCTCCATTCCCCTGCCGATGGCACCAGAGGTGTTGTCTGACACCCATTCTGAGGAGAGCATCAACGAACCACCACTTCAGGTGAAACCTGAGGTAACCGTCTCTGCAGATTCTACGGGCAGCACTGCAGCAGCCGAAACAGTGGAGCAGTCTGAGTCTTCACCTGCAGTTGGCTCACCCGCCGTGAGAAGATCTCAGCGAGCTAGGAAAGCTCCAGACTACTTGAAGGACTATACTTAGTCAGTAGTGAGTTCCCCAGCCACAGGACAAGAATGCGTCCTGGAACCTCACTGGGATGCGGTAGTCAAACCAAATCCCCAGTTAGACTGTTATGTGTGTTATACATGTAAAAAAAAAAAAAAAGAGAAAGAAATTATGTGTATGGCACATGTGTTTAAGAAGTTAAAAGTAACTGTGATTGTTTAGGGTTAAATGGGAGTTCCAGGATGTCTAGCATAATTGGCTAGTGTAATTAAAAGTAGTTTAATCTAGAGGGGAGGGATGTGGTAGACTGCAAGTCTAATTTAAAACATTACTGGCACATGCCTCTAGGGGGAACTACCTGTATTGTTCAGCACTACTATTAAGGGGACACATTAGAACAAGAGTGTGAAAACCCCGCGCAGAATCCATGTTCAGTCATATTATGTGTGTTGCAGAATAAACGGCAGAGTTAGCCAAAGAAATAACTCAAGTGTGATCATTGCTACACGGTAGGATATCACAAATCTCAAAGCAGGAAAAGAGGAAGAATAATCTCACAACTCCTTTTTTATACCCCGGACATCGAAACTGAAGTCACATGGTGTTTAAGCAAACATACAGTCACATTGTAACCCCTTTGATCTTCCACACCATTGTCCTTTAGTCTCTGGTGGTCCGGACATCTCCCCAGGTCATCTCCCTGAAACAAAGGCCAAATCTCACACTCTCGTTGTCTCTTGGAGACTCAGACCTTTTGTTCCCTGAGACGTGCCGCACACAATAAACACACAGCAATATATTTGTGGAGCATATATAACCAACATATGTGCCCATATGTGCCCACACATTTACCATTAGCACTAAAAGAGGCAGCGGTGTAGTTAAATATCTGACACAGAGAGCACACCAGAGGAGAAGGGGAAGGAGAGCTAGTAGCCATAGCCAGTGGCTAACCCAAAGCTAACACAAACACCAATGAAAGGTGAACAATTAAAGACAATAATCCTCAGGAGAGTGAGGAGAGTTAACCACAGAGCAAACCACACCGACAGCCAGCAACACAGGAAGTGACGATACGTTACCACAGGAAACAACACTCCACCACAAGCGTCTAAATGGTGGCAGGTATGTGCTGACTCCCATTTAACATGAGTTTGAGTGTGAGTGGTTAATTCTAAACACAGCCACATCCCCAGTTATAACAGGGTGTGTATATTTATGCAACCAGGTCATTTATGTTTCTCCTTAAAAGATTTCAGTTTGTTTTTCAATTGGGTTGTACAGGTTATAGGTCCCATTAATGGTGGAAAAAGTTTTGAAATGATTTATCTTGGTCTCATTTTTTTACATCAGAAAAACCTGGCATTTGAACAGGGGTGTGTAGACTTTTTATATCCACTGTAGGCATGAAGACATGGTGAGGACGATCTGAAATTCGAATTTGCTTTTAAACTGTAATAACTTGTGCTTAGAGCTGCATCTATAGTCATTTTTGTGAATATACTGTATATTTTTATGGAGTTCAAATCAGTATGGAAAAAAATTGCTCTTCTACTCTGGCTTAGGATATACAGTAGTTGTTCAGATTATTACGGTATATTGTTCCTTTACAGTATATGAAGTGATTTGTATTATTTCAGAGTGTACGTACATTTTTCCTTTATTTTTCCCAACAAATGTTTTATCGTTGTTGGTTAATCAAAAGAATAAAGAAATCTTTTTTTACAACTTACTTGAGTACAAGGACTGCTCATTAAAGAGCTCCCCAGACTCATTTTCTATGGACTGAGAGGCACCAAACTTGGCACAGTTATTAGTCTTTAATAGACGTGGACAAAATTATTGGTACCCCTCTGTTAATGAAAGAAAAATCCACAATGGTCACAGAAATAACTTGAATCTGACATAAGTGGTGATAAATAAAAATTCTATGAAAATTAACCAATGAAAATCAGACAATGCTTTTGAATTGTGGTTCAACAGAATTATTTAAAAAAAACAAACTCATGAAACAGGCCTGGATAAAAATGATGGTACCCCTAGAAAAGATTGAAAATAATGTGACCATAGGGACATGTTCAACCAAGATGTGTCATCTAATTAACATCACAGGTGTCTACAAACTTGTAATCAGTCAGTCGGCCTATTTAAAGGGTGACAAGTAGTCACTGTGCTGTTTGTTGACATGGTGTGTACCACACTAAACATGGACCAGAGGAAGCAAAGGAGAGAGTTGTCTCAGGAGATTAAAAAGAAAATTATAGACAAGCATGTTAAAGGTAAAGGCTATAAGACCATCTCCAAGCAGCTTGATGTTCCTGTGACTACAGTCGCACATATTATTCAGAAATTTAAGATCCACAGGACTGTAGTCAACCTTCCTGGACGTGGCCGCAGGAGGAGACGGATAATACGAATGGTAACAAAAGAGCCCAGAACAACCTCTAAACACATTCATGGTGAATTCCAAGGTCAAGGTACATCAGTGTCAGATCGCACCATCCGTCGTTGTTTGAGCCAAAGTGGACTTCATGGGAGACGACCAAGGAGGACAACACTGTTGAAAACAAATCATAAAAAAGCCAGACTGGAATTTGCCAAACTGCATACTGATAAGCCACAAAGCTTCTGGGAGAATGTCCTATGGACAGACGAGACAAAACTGGAACTTTTTGGCAAGGCACATCAGCTCTATGTTCACAGACGCAAAAATGAAGCATACCAAGAAAAGAACACTGTCCCTACTGTGAAACATGGAGGAGGTTCTGTTATGTTCTGGGGCTGCTTTGCTGCATCTGGCACAGGGTGTCTTGAATCTGTGCAGGGTACAATGAAATCTCAAGACTATCAAGGTATTCTAGAGAGAAATGTGCTGTGTCAGACAGCTTGGTCTCAGTCGCAGGCCATGGATCTTGCAACAGGATAATGACCCAAAACACAGCTAAAAACACCCAAGAATGGCTAAGAGCGAAACATTGGACTATTCTAAAGTGGCCTTCTATGAGCCCTTATCTAAATCCTATTGAATGTCTGTGGAAGGAGCTGAAACATGCTGTCTGGAGAAGGCACCCTTCAAACCTGTGACAACTGGAGCAGTTTGCTCATGAGGAGTGTCCCAAAATACCTGCTGAGAGGTGCAGAAGTCTCATTGACAGTTACAGAAATCGTTTGATTGCAGTGATTGCCTCAAAAGGTTGTGCAACAAAATATTAAGTTAAGGGTACCATCATTTTTGTCCAGGCCTGTTTCACGAGTTTGTTTTTTTGAAATAATTCTGTTGAACCACAATTCAAAAGCATTGTCTGATTTTCAATGGTTAATTTTCATAGAATTTTTATTTACCACTTTTGTCAGATTAAAGTTATTTCTGTGACTATTGTGGGTTTTTCTTTCATTAACAGAGGGGTACCAACAATTTTGTCCACGTCTGTAGGTACCACCAAGGGTCACACACTTCTCCCATCACTTTATGCAGCTGTGGAGACCTCACCTGTAGAAAGTCTGCAGGTTGCATCAGAAGTCACAACTTGACCTTGGAAATCAGCGTTTCATCGTCTTGGAAATGTTTGCGTTCAAAAATGACTTAATGGTTGGAAACAGGTGGAAGTCACATGGTGCAAAGTCAGGAGAGTAAGGTGAGTGAGGAAGGATTTCATCGCCACAGGACACTGCTTCCATCTAGGCAGCATGCTAGCTGTGAACCTGGCGTTATCTTGCAGAAGACACTTTTGGTCAGCATACCACACTCTCAATGTTGATAGCCTTCCACAATTTCTGCAGCAATAAAGTGTAGTAAGTCCTGGTAAATGTGGTACCCTTTGTCAGGAACTCCATCATCAATACACCATGCTGGTCCCAAAAGACCATGAGCATGACCTTGCCCGCTGAGGGTTGGACACATACCATCTTCGGGGGTACTGAGTCATAATACTTCTCTTTGGGGAGACTTGAGGAGAGGAGGGAAAGTACAGGGCACTGGTAGACAGATTTGTGGAGAGGACCGAGCAGAATCACCTGAGGCTGAACATCAACAAGACCAGAGAGATGGTGATTGATTTCAGGAAGAAGAGGACGCCTTTGCAGATTAGGGGGGAGGATGTGGAGGTAGTGGAGGACTACAGATACCTGGGTATCATGATCAGCAGTGCACTAGACTGGAAATCTAACACCGATGCTGTGTACAAGAAGGGAATGAGCAGACTCTACTTTTTGAGGAAGCTGAGATCCTTCAATGTGTGCATCCGGATGCTGGAGCTTTTCTACTGGCTGTTGTCACCAACGCCATCTTCTTTGCTGCTGTCTGTTGGGGTAGCAGTATCAGAGCCAGCGACACCAACAGACTTGACAAGATTATCAAGAAGGCTGGCTCTTTAATTGGTCTCAGGCCGGAGACCTTTGAGACTGTGGTGGAGAGGAGGACGCTGAACAAACTGCAATCCATCATGGACAATCCTGATCACCCCCTCCACCACACACTAGATAGACTGCGGACAGACAGCTTCTCTGCCAAACAGTCAGGTACAGGAAATCGTTCCTGCCACATGCCATTTCACTGTACAATAACTCACTCTAATGTTGAATTCGGGTCATAACAATGCTGCCAAAAAAGAGATCATATTTCCCCGGTTCTGTCCTCCCTCCATTGGCTTCCCATTGAATTCAGAATCAAGTTTAAAATCCTTCTTCTTACTTTCAAAGCTCTTAACAATCTGGCCCCCCAATATATCAAAGATCTGATATTACCTTACCATCCTAACAGAGCATTACGCTCCCAAAATGCTGGCTTACTTGTGGTGCCCAGAATCTCCAAAAGTACAGTGGGAGGCAGAGCCTTCTGCTACCAAGCCCCTTCTCTCTGGAACCAGTTACCACTCTGAGTCCGGGAGTCAGACTCGGTCTTTGTCTTTAAGAACAGGGTAAAATCCTTCCTTTTTAATATAGCTTTTGTTTAAGGAGGGTATTTGTGTCTTTTAACCCCACTCTTGTTCTATTGTTATCTGATCCATACTGCTGGTTGACCTCCAATATTGTACTTGGCATCTTACTGCTATGTTCTTTATGTCTGTCCTTTCCATCCTCCCTATCCCCTCATCCCCAGCCAGTCGCAGCAGACGACTGCCCCTCCCTGAGCCTGGTTCTGCTAGAGGTTTCTTCCTTCCAAATGGGAGTTTTTCCTCTCCACTGTTGCCTAGTGCTTGCTCATAGGGGATCGTCTGATTGCTGGGTCTTTCTGTAACTGTGTGATTATTTATCTAAACTGTGGTGCCACGAGACGGCTTTTGTTGTGATGTGGCGCATTATAAATAAAGCTGAATTGAATTGAATTGAATACTGCACCTTGCAGTCTAATTGGTACTTCACATCACAACCTGCGCCTGATAGTCTTGCATTGTACAGCGAGTACAATTCATGTATATATATGGGTCATCATCTGTTGATCTGCGATATATACAAGTTATGTAGGCAGTTTTACTTTCCATGGGTAATCCTTTTTTCTGTTGTTTTAGTTGTCTACTGTCATGCTGCTGTTACACTGTAATTTCCCAGTTTGGTCGATCGATCTATCTATCTATCTATCTATCTATCTATCTATCTATCTATCTATCTATCCATCTTTTCCATTGCTTCAACTGGGCTGTAGTCTCGGAATCATAGTGATGGACCCATGTTTCAGCCTGTGTGATTAGTCTATCAAAGAAGTTCTCCTGGTCTTCTTGGCACATGGCCAAAAGAGCCTGGAGGCATGTGACTTGTTCCTGTTTCTGGAAAGGTGTGAGCAACTGGGGAATCCATTGTGCAGAAAACTTCCATCTGGGCATTGATGATTTTTTTTTTCCTCAAACCCCACACTAATTTTAACATCTTGGGCTAGCTGGTGAAGTTGGCAAGTTATGTGGCAATCCTCCAAAAGGGTGGCCTCCACTTGCCGGATGGTGTCTTTATCAATGGTGCACTGTGGTCGCCAGTGTTGGGCAAGTTACTAAAAAATAGTAACTAGTTACAGTTAATTCTATTCAAAAGTAATGAGTTACTGCATGATTAAAATAACTAGCTGCTTGGAAAACTAACTTTCAAGTTACTTTTAAATGCATACTTAAATCCTCTTGCACACATAGCAAGATCAAGGGCCCCTTGTTCTCATCAGAAAAAAACAAAAAGAAAACTGATGAGAAAAAAAGTCTCATCTTACAGAGAAAAAATGTCTCAGATTTACACAAACTATTCTAATCATTAGTCAGAAATTTACTAGAAATAAAGTTGTAAATTCACAGAGAAAATTTTGGATCCCCTGGTGAGCCGTTTTTGGCCCATGAGCCATATATTTGATGCCCCTGGACCAGCCCATTAAAAATACATATTTAGAGGATTTACTTCCATGAAGTAGATAGATAGATAGATAGACAGATGTACTTTATTGATCCCAAACTGGGAAATTACAGTGTAACAGCCCCATGACAGTAGACAACCAAACAACAGAAACACACACATCACCGACAAAGGGATTACCCGTGGAAAATAAAATCATAGCTTAATATATGATGACCCGTATAAACACATGAATCATCTCATTGCACAAAGAAGGACTATCAGGAGCAGAGAAATGTGAAATGTGAGGTACCAGTTAGTCTGTAAGGTGCAGTGTGGCAGCATTGTTATGACCAGAATACAACATCATAGTGAGTTATTGTACAGTGAAATTGCATGTGGCAGGAAAGATCTCCTGTACCTGGCCATTCAACAGCGAAGCTGTAATAGTCTACTGGAGAAAGTGCTTTGCTGTCTGTCTAGTGTGTGGTGGAGGGGGTGATCAGGATTGTCCATGATGGATCGCATTTTATTTAGTGTTCTCCTCTCCACCACTGTCTCAAAGGTCTCCGGTCTGAGACCAATTACAGAGCCAGCCCTCTTGATAATCTTGTCAAGTCTGTTGGTGTCTCTGGCCCTGATACTGCTACCCCAACAGACAGCAGCAAAGAAGATGTCGCTGGCGACAACGATCTGGTAGAAAAGCTCCAGCATCCTGCTGCACATGTTGAAGGATCTCAGCTTCCTCAGGAAGTAGAGTCTGCTCATCCCCTTCTTGTGCGCAGCATCGGTGTTGGCTCTCCAGTCCAGCCTGTTGCTGATTATGACACCCAGGTATCTGTAGTCCTCAACCACCCCCACATCCTCCCCCCTAATCTGCAATGGCTGAGAAGGCGTCCTCTTCTTCCTGAAGTCAATCACCATCTCTCTGGTTTTGCTGATGTTCAGCCTCAGGTGATTCTGCTCTGTCCACTCCACAAATCTGTCTACCAGTACCCTGTACTCCCCCTCCTCTCCCCCTTTTATACACCCAACAACAGCTGAGTTGTCAGAGAATTTCTGCATTCTGCCGTCTCTGCTTTAATATAGTCCATTAAACAAAAAAAATTGCCGTGTTCCCAAAATAAAACATAAAGCACCAAAATAATCCCAACATACAACTTAATCATTACTCATATCAACACCATGTAATAAACACATTACCCCAAACACCAGTCTGCAACAGTAGAGGAACCATCCCCCAGAAAACCATCCGACGGCTCCCTTCCGGTGCACCTTCTTCTCTTCACGCCCAGGGATGGCTCGTGCCGCAGCCCAAACACCTTCTTCTTCTGCTCGGTGCGCCACAGCTCATTGGGATGCCACCATGAGCCATCAGATAGTTGAAGATAGCTATCCTCCCGAACAGCCACCACCTGCAGCTGCTCCTGGTCATCTTGTTGCTTACGTTTGCCCAGAACTCCTCTCAACCTGGCCTCCTCTCTGGGTCGGGCCACATCAGTGACCCCCAGAGGAGCCAGACTTGGCTTCCAGTGTCCTTGTGTGGCATGTTGTTTTACCGTGCCAGCTGGTCCTGCCCCACTCGCTTTCATTTTCTTCGCCAGTGAAGCCATAACTCCAGAAACAGAATGGGCCATCCCCTCAGCTCCAGCTGCCATCACGGGCATCCCACCATGCCGCCCAGTTCCCTCAGCTAGGGTTACTTGGGCTCTGGCACCGGAACCCTCCCGCGATGGCCCTGGGTGGGGATGGTTCTGCTCATCTTCCAGAATACCAGGTCAAGGTTCGTCCCATACAGCATCATCCACCACTTGCGGAATCGGCCGGTCCCACAAACCACAGCCCGACCACTCCTCTCCTACAACGCTGGCGATGGTGAAGCCCAGTCCATAAAAAAGGTCACAGCCCATAACGTTCTCGCCACTGTCAGTCACCACGAACTGCAGGTTGGACACCTCCGCCGACTTGTACCAAGCCGTCAGTTCCACCAATCCCACCGTGGCGCTGAATGACCTCTTATTCGGTGATATGAGAAGAAACTCCTCACGGTGGGCCAATTCAACAAGGACCTCACTGCACCCATGTCAGTCAGCAGCAGCACCTCCACCCCGTCTAATTTCACCATACAGTATGTATGACCATCGGTGTTTGGGGAGACAGTTTGGATGACCGTGGGAGTTGAAGTGGGGGAGTCCATTATGCGTCACCGTTCCCTTTGCTCGAACCTATTACAGGCCCCAGCAAAATGATGCAGAAGTACTAGTTCCGGCGCCACACGAGTAGGCTGCCCTTTGCAACAGCGGATCAATTTCTGCCTATTTCTGTTACTATCTGGCTCTCTTGCCAAGCTTTATGATCCAGCGTCACCATTATTCCATCGACCACGTAGATCACCCAAATGTCTCCTGATTCAGCGGACGGAGCCACTGTTTCTGGCAGGAGGCAGTATAACAGGGACCAGATGCTAGCACTCAACCGGCCCATGATGCTAACGCGAAAACTCGACATACCGGGAGAATTAAGACGAAAACGACGTGGGTGTCGAGCTGGAGTAAGACGGCGGGCAAGGAATATAAGGTACAGACCCGCCCTCCCATCTGTCATTATGGGGAATGTACGATCGATACTCGGAAAGACAGATGAACTAGCGGCTATCTCCCGCTACGATAGCATATACCGGGAGTGTATCCTGTTCCTATTCTCAGAGACGTGGCTAACAGGACTAGCAGCAGATGCTAACATTGAACTGGAGGGTTTCCACGCAATACGGGCAGACCGAACACCAGACAGTGGGGAGGCACAGGGTGGTGGGGTGATGATGTACGTCAACAACAACTGGTGCAGACCGGGATATATCACGGTTAAGGAACAGCACTGTAGCAAAGACATTGAGTTGCTAGCTGTTAGCATGCGGCCTACCTATCTCCCGAGGGAATACTCACATGTGATCTGCATTGTTATTTATGCAAATCCGACGGCGAACGCTGGGACAGTGCATGATGTCATCCACTCAGTAACTGGCAGGCTGCAGACAGAACACCCAGATGCTCTTCTCCTCATCTCAGGCGATTTTAACCATATTTCACTGTCTCCCATTCTACCCACGTGTACCCAGTATGTCACATGCCACACTAGAGACAATAAAACACTGGATTTATTCTATGCAAACACTAAGGAGGCGTACACCTCATCACAACTCCCCCCACTTGGGAGATCGGATCACAACTTGGTTCATCTCTTGCCGGTGTACAACCCCCTAGTGCACAGACAACCTCCGGTCATGCGCACAGTGAAGTTATGGTCTGAGGAGGCAATGGACGCTCTAAAGGACTGCTTTGAAACCACTGCCTGGGAGCAGCTCTGCGATCCACATGGTGAGGACATCGATGGACTCACTCACACCATCACGGACTACATCAGCTTCTGTGTGGACAACACCGTACCCACCAAGACCATACGGTGTTGCTCGAACAACAAACCCTGGATCAACCCTGAGATAAAAACACTTCTGAGAGAGAAGAAGAGGATCTTCAGGTCGGGGAACAGGGAGATGCTGAAGTCCGTACAGAGGGAGCTGACGAGGAAGATCAGAGAAGGCAAGGACAGCTTCAGGAAGAAGATGGAGGACAAGCTGCAACAGAGCGACATCGGTGGGGTCTGGAGAAACCTTAAAACCATCTCTGGGCTCCAGAATACCTCCTCCCAGGCCATGGGGGGCAGGGAGTGGGTGAACAATCTGAACCTGTTTTTTAATAGGTTTGACCAACCGCCCTCCCCCCCGACTGCACAACAACCACTGCTGCCTCTAAAGACATCAAGTCCTGCTGCCCACACCCCACTCCACCAACACCCCCCCACTCCCAACACACAGCCCCCCAACATGACCCTCACTAAGACCCAGGTGAGGACGGAGCTGAGAAAGATCAAGGCGAGGAAGGCGTCGGGACCGGACAGCATCAGCGCAAAGCTCCTCAAGTCCTGTGCAGATCAGCTGTGTGGGATTGTGGAGCACATCTTCAACCTGAGCCTGAAGCTGGGGAGGGTACCACAGTTGTGGAAAACATCTTGTGTGGTACCTGTACCAAAGACCTCCTGCCCAAAAAGACCTGAACAGCTACAGACCAGTGGCCCTGACGTCCCACATGATGAAGACCCTGGAGAGACTGCTCCTTGCTCACCTCCGCCCCCTGGTGGGACCAGCGATGGATCCACTCCAGTTCGCCTACCAGCATGGCATTGGGGTGGAGGATGCAGTGATCTTCCTCCTTCACCGTTCTCTGTCCCACCTGGAGAAGCCCGGGAATGCGGTAAGGATCATGTTCTTTGACTTCTCCAGTGCTTTCAACACCATCCAACCGATGATCCTGAAGGACAAGCTGCTGTGCGCAGGGGTGGACCAGCACCTGTCATCATGGATCCTGGACTACCTCACTAACCGGCCACAGTTTGTGAGAACCCGGGACTGTGTGTCCGACACGATCATCGGTAGCACGGGGGCCCCCTAGGGAATGGTTTTGGCTCCCTTCCTGTTTACCCTTTATACTGCGGACTTCTCACACAACACAACACACTGCCATCTACAGAAGTTCTCTGACGGCTCTACAATCGTCGGCCTCATCTCCAACGGAGATGAAGCTGAGTACAGAGGACTTATCCAGGACTTCGTGGACTGGTGCCATAGGAACTGCCTCCAGATCAACGTGAGGAAAACTAAGGAGCTGGTGGTGAACTTCTGCAGGCAAGGACAACCCCTCACAGCACCAGTAAACATACAGGGAACAGACATCAAGATGGTGACATCCTACAAGTACCTGGGTGTTCATCTGAACAATAAACTAGACTGGTCACACAATACCGACGCACTCTACAAGAAGGGACAGCGCAGGCTGTTCCTACCGAGGAGACTCAGGTCTTTTGGTGTACAAGGGGCACTGCTGAAGACATTCTACGACACGGTGGTGGCATGAGCCATCACTTTTAGAGTGGTCTGCTGGGGCAGTGGCATTACAGCAGCCGATAGGAAGAGACTGAACAAACTGATCAAGAAAGCTAGCTCTGTCCTGGGGCAGCGCCCTGACCCAGTGGAGGAGATAGGAGAGAGAAGGATGGTGGCTAAACTGTCATCTCTGCTGGAGTCCGAGTCCCACCCTATGCAGGACATACTGAACGCACTGAGGAGTTCATTTAGCAGCAGACTACATCATCCTAGGTGCGCAACTGAGAGGTTTCGCAGGTCCTTCCTACCTACGGCAGTCAGATTGTATAACCTAAGCAGGGCTGCTCTGAGATAGCAAAAAAACGTGACAACCTAATAGTACTGAATGCAAAAGACGCAATAGACTTACACAATGGTTCCCTCCAGTATATACAACTAGGACAGTATTGGTCGCTACGGAGGGTGACAATATGTATGGGTACATATTCATACTATGCAGGATAACTAAGTAGAATGTTATGCTGTTTATTCCATCTCGCTACAATGCTCCGCACTTTGTATATATATTTATATATTGATGTGTATGTATGTATATCCACTGCTCTTATTTATATCTTCCGTATCTTCTTAATTATTGCTCTGAGTGTTGCTATCCCTGTGCTGTTGCAATCCTGGAATTTCCCCATTGTGGGACTAATAAAGGCTTATCTTATCTTATCTTATCTTAAGTCCACACTTGCTGCAGCGTTTTCCTCTTGCCGGACGCTCTCTAGACTTATAATGATGCTTGGTGGACCCACAGCCCAAACACCCGGCTGATCCTGGGACGGACCTTATCTTTACAGCAGTAGTGTACTCCTCCGTATCCTGCATGCTATCATAGCTGTCCGGGTCCACAGCCTGTGTCATTGACTGTGATTCATATTGTCAGAGTGTAGCTCTCTCACCAAGGTCATGTGACAGTTTGTTTGCTGCTTCACACTGCTGAGCTATCTCGACAGCCATGGCTAATGCCAGTTCGCCGGAGTGTGTGAGGAGCCTCGACCATGCCATCGAGCAAAGCGTGTGCTCCGCCAACTGGTCGTGGACCATCTCTTCCTCCAGTGCTCCAAACTGGCAGTCCCCGGCCAGCTGATGCAGGTCTGCAACATACCATTGTACTGACTCGCCGGTCCGCAGGTGGCGCTGCAGAAACTGAATCCTCCGGACGATGACATTCTCAGGGACTTGAAAATGTCACGCCATTAGCTCAACAACGTGCTCGAAGCTATCGCTAGCACCCAAGGCAGCAAGGATACGCTGTCCTTCCATACCCAAATTATGAACCAATATTGCCCAAGCCCGTATCTTCTTCAATTCACCAAGGTTTAAAGCCACCAAGTAATTCTGGAGCATGGCGAACCATCTTGCCCAAGGAACTGGCGGCTCGCTGGGAAGCTCCAGAAATGGCCGAATGGTAGTGACTCCCGCGTCCATACTTTTATCCTCGTCGCCAAATGTTATGTCGGTAAACGAGGGGTCAATGACGAGACTGCAGGTGGAACTGAACACGACTTTATTATGGACTCATTGCACAGTACAGACACTCCCATCAGGCAGAGGTGAGGTCAAAGAGACCGTCCCTCTTCCGCACAGCCCTCCTATGCTCCGGGTGGCAGCGGGACCAGAAAGGTGGAGCCACCACCCGTGTCACACCATAATATGTCCTAAGAACAACACAACACACAGCTTACACATTTACACAACTGCAGAAGTTAAATGCAAGCTTCTTGCTCAAAAAATACTCATGTTTAACCACAGAGGTAGGAGCTGTTGGGGGTTACTCACTGCTGGGACAACAGGTGATCAGGGCTCGATATGAGAAGTCGCCTCTGCCACGGCGTTTCTTCCCACTGGGTTACGTGTGAGCAGGACAGGAAACTGACAATTCTTGGTATAACACCGGTGGAGGAGACTGATGGCTGCACTACGGTAGGGTTCAGTTTATATTTATTTGTGCTAAAAATATCTATCCATATTAATAAAACAAGTAATGTGAGTAATGTATCTGATCAAATTTCAGTAACTGCAACTCATTACTGGATTTTTAAACAGTAATTTCGTTACACTACAAAGTAATGTGTTACTATAACGCAGTGCTTCTCAATTATTTTTTGCAAAGCCCCCCCTAGGAAAGAGAAAATATTTCGCGCCCCCCAACTCGCCACAGTGACTATAAATAAGATCATTATCTATAAAAATTGTATAAGTATACCTAAAATTGTATCCTTTTTAACATTAACAAAAGAAAAAAGCAATATAAATCAACTTTCAACAAATATTAACTTTATTTTGCCACACAGAAACCCTGTTATAGTCTAAAACAGAAAAAAAAACTTAAAGTGCATCAAAGTGCCTGAAATAAAAAATATGTCAATCCTTATTTAAACTAGAAACATTTTTGACCAACTGAACCATTTGATGCTGAGAAAAATAATTCAATCAATAAATAATATTAAATGTAAATTGATCTGGAACATTAACACAGGAGTACCAATATATTTAACATTTTAGTCTGAAGAAAAAGGTAGAAAAAGGCAGTATCAACTCCTCTGCAATTGTGTGGGGTTTTTTGCACTGCGCAATTTGGTGCGCCACTTTAAATGATGCTAAAAGTGCTCGCTGGTTTACTGATGTAGCGTTCACAAAGCGGGATGATTGTTGGCCGTACGCACGTTTTCGCTGAAAAAAATCAAGCGGCTTATCAACGTGTTGAGGATGTAATGTCTGTAGGTGACGTCTTAATTTATTTGGCTTCATGCTGTCCGCTGCCAACACTTTCAGACACAGTGAACACACTGGTCTTTCCTCGTCTCCCACCGTAGTCAGAGTGAAGCCAAGCGCTAGATAAGCTTCGTCATATTTCCTCGTCTTAGCTTTTGGGAGACTTTCATTTGTCTCTACCTGTGTCTCTCTCCGCCTTTCTTTTCGTTACTGTTAAATATTTCTCCATGTTGTCTCTCGAGGGGTTTGTTGACAGCAATTTAAAAAGTTTTAAACTCCCGCACAGACTTTGACAATGAGAGCGCCACTGCACCACCTGCTGCCGTGGATGTACAATTACAATTTACACGGCAAAAGCAAAGCCTGTTCCCCGGGGTCACACGCGCCCCCCCCCCCCCCGGCATCGCATCGCGCCCCACTATTTGAGAAGGACTGCTATAACACCACTACTTTTGCAGTGTAAACTTTGTAACACGTTACTACCAACACTGGTGGTCGCTCAAGAATGGGTGCCATTTCAACTGATGTTTGACCTCACCTGAACTGTTGATGCCAGTGCTTGATGATATCATATGATGGGGCATCCTCCCCATAAGTCTCTTTCGTCTCATTGAACGTCTCCCTTGGTGTGCAGCATCTCAAGTACAGGAACCTAATGACCGCTCTGCATTTAACTGGCCCCAATATCACACCTTACTACACCTGTAAAAGGCAAACTCTTAGGAGTTCAGAGCTGCAAATTACCACGTGACCTATAGAGATATATATTATTATACATGTACAATTTCAGCTTCCTACAATAACCAAAACTGGGTCAGGGGAAATCCTTAATGAGCAGCCCTCAGTTATTAACATAAAATAGCATAGCTTTACTTGAGTTTTACTTGAGAGGATGGACCACCAGCGTCTCCCTCGGCAGTTACTCTACTCACAGTTATGCGAGGGCAAACGCAATCAGGGTAGACCAAGGCTCACATTTAAAGACACTGTAAAAAGAAACTTCAAGAAGTTGGAAATAGGAGGTTCGTGGCAGCGCAAGGCTAAGGACAGAGGTGTGTGGAGGAATCTGATCAGACCTAAATGAAACAGTCATTGTCGCCCATGACAGACTGCTATGATGACACCTATAGTACGTCTGTTCAAAAAACACACTATTAGTTCACAGTTATAATAGTTGGGAAATATTATTACTCTGAAAAAGCAGTTCCTTTGATTTTCTGCAGATGGCAAAAGCGTCCACCAGGAGGCAGCAACTGAAACATGAAATATCAGAAAGAACATGGGATTACAATCGGGCGAGTTTCATAAAGACCCACTTGTTTGATGGGAAAAAAAAAATCTCAGAATGAGGCGAATAAAAGTCAATATAAGGTTATATCTGTACTTTGAATAATTTGAATGAAATCTCTAAAAATGTTGATAAAAGTTTGAAAAATGGAGGATTTTCAGTTTAGCTCTCCTTCTTGTATGATTAAGTTTTCTGGAATTTCAACAAATTAATTTAAACATTACAAATGAAGCTTTTTAGATCCTTATCTTTCCTTAAATAGCCTTAAATTGAGCTTTTTTTGCTTATTCAAGTTGAAATATATTTCAAGGGGGAGACACTATATAAACACTAGCTTCAGCTTACAACCTTTCGGTTGCTCTTTTGTGTGTTGTTACTGTATTGTATGTGTTTATTATTATTATTATTAACGAATAAATTCATTCATTCAGTCATTCATTCAAATATATTAGTTTTACATATTTTTCAGGATGAAATTCATGATAAAGTTACAGTCCTACAATCTGTTAAACGTATTTATTATGTTGGTGATATGCATTTCTAAGATTTTTGGCCCTTATCACCTTTGACACAAACCGGAGGTTCATTAGTAAATAAACAGAATAATTATACTGGGTAGTATAGTTAACACAAATGTGAATTTATATGATTTCATAAAGGATATGTAGGTCCAAATAGGAGCTTGCATTTAAGTGTAGCATTATAATGAACTTTTCAACGACTTTTGCTTTATATTTAATGTGACCTGATTTTATCCATTAATTTTACTGATAACTGATGATCAGGAGATGTAGTTGTAATGTATTAAATATCATTATTATTATATTGTGTGTTATGGGTGACGGCTCCACCTTTCCGGTTCCGCCGCCACCCAGGGTATAAAAGGCCAATGTGGAAGGGGTATGGTCTCTTTACGACCAGACCTCTGCCTAGACGGGAGCGCCTTTGGTTTACTGTGAGTTCATAAATAAAGTCACGTTCTACTGCACCTTCAGCCTCATTACTAGAGTCTTGGTTATGGACATAACATTTGGCGACGAGGATAAACCAATGGATAAAGGAGTTTCCAGTATTCGGACGTTTTTGGAGCTCCCCAGCGAGCCACCGGTTCCATGGGTGAGGTAGTTCGCTGCATTTAAGAATTATTTGGTGGCATTGAACCTCAGCGAATTGGAGAAACTACGTGCACGAGTGATACTGGTCCATAATCTTGGCATGGAAGGGCAACGCATTCTCAGCACTTTGGGAGAGAGTGATAGTTTTGAGGATGTGGTTGAGCTAATGGCATGCTATTTTTGCGCTCCTGAGAACGTCATCATCCGGAGGATCCAGTTCCGACAGTGCCGCCAGTGGCCAGGGGAGTTGGTACAACGGTACGTTGTGGACCTGTGCCAGCTGGCTGGAGATTGCCAATTTGGGGCTTTGGAGGAAGAAATGGTCCACGATCAGTTAGCAGAACACACGCTATGTTCTGTGGCACGGTCAAGACTCCTCACGCACTCCGGTGAGCTGACGTTAACCATGGCTGTGGAGATAGCTCAGCAGTACGAAGCAGCGGATAAACTATCAGGACCTTGGTGAGAGAACAACGTTGAGGCAACCTGACTCACAGTCAGCAGTGCAGGCTGTGAACCCGGGTAGCAATGATGAAGACTACGCTATGGTTTTCAAAATTAGGTCCACCCCGGGATCACCCAGATGTTTGGGCTGCAGGTCCACCAAGCACCGATATAAGGCAAGAGAGTGTCTGGCGAGGGGCAAAAGCTGTGGCAAGTGTGGACTCCCACATCATTTCGCCAGGGCCTGCAAAAAGTTTGAGCGAGGGGAACGGCGACGCGGAGCGGATTCCCCGCCACGACTCCTACGGTTATTCACACGTCTCCCTGAGCACAGATGGCTGTGGTGATTCTGGACGGTGTGGAAGTGCCGTTACTGGTTGACATGGGCACAACAGTATCCTTGTTGAACTGGCCTACTGTGAGGAGTTTGTTCCCGCATTGCAGTGTAAGAGGACTGTCGATGCCATATTGTGGCTATGGAGGTAATAAGTTGGCCATCATGGGTTCGCTGGAGTTGACGGTGAGGTACAAGTCAGCAGTGGTGTCCAATATCCAGTTCGTGGTGACTGTCAGTGGGTCGAATGTGATGGGCTGCAACCTATTCTACGGACTGGGCTTCACGATCACCAGTGGCATCGGAGAGGAGTGGTCAGGCTGTGGTTTGTGGGACTGGCCGGTTCTGAGTGTGGTGGACGATGTGGTATGGGACAAAGATTGGACTAGTATTCTGGGAAATGGACAGGACCAATCCCACTCAGGGCCATCGTGGGAGGGTTCTGGTGCCAGGGCCCAGGTTACCCTGGATGTGGGAACTGGGCGGCACGGTGGAACGCCTGTGACGGCGAGTGGAGCTGAGAAGATGGCTCCCTCTGCTTCCGGAGTTCGGCTGGGAGGTACCGAGAAGCAAGGGGCTGCAATGGCTTCACCGGTGTTACAAATGAATGAGAGCGGGGCAGGACCGGCTGGTACAGTGAACCGACGTGCCACAGGAGCACTGGAGGCCGAGTCGGGCTTCTCGAGGGGTCACTGGTGTGGTTCGACCCAGAGAGGAGGCCTGGTTTAGACATCGTGGACATTGGAAGCCGAGTCGAGCTCCTCTGGGGGTCGCTGACATGGTTCAACCCAGGGAGGAGGCTTGGCTGAGAGGGGTCCATGGCAAGCGGAAACGATGAGAGGACCGGGGCGGCTGCAGATGGTGGCCGTTTGGGAGGATGGTTATCTTCAGTTGTCCGATGGCTCATGGAGACACCCCAACGAGCTGCGGCGCGCCAATGAGGAGAAGTAGGTGTCGGGGCCCCGATGTGGTTCATCTCCAGGGGTGAAGCGAAGAAGATCAGGAGGGGACTCGCCGGATGGGTCTCCGGGAGTGGTTTCTCCGTTGGGACTGTATCGTGGTAGGGGGGCGATGTGTTTAAGTTGAATTATTAACATGTGAATGGCTGAAATGTTAACGTATGCACTACACAGGCTGCGTTGTTGTCTTGTCGACATGGTTAATGCATAAAAGTGGCTATGTTAAGTGCCCATTTTACAAAAGAATTTTGCCAGGGTGTCTGAGCCGAAACATTCATATATGTGAATTGTCCGAGCCATGTAGTTAGTATGTTTCACATGTAGTTGCTGTGTGAGGTGCCCAAGTTTAAAAAAAGGAAAAAAAAGCCCAACAATGTTTGTATTAATATGTTTAATACATGGTTGATGTGTGGTTTGCCCAGGTTATGGGGTGATTGTGTTGGGGTTTTCACAGCAGGGTGTGAATGTACATACAGTATTAACTGGTTTGTTTACTGAACTGAAGTGCTTCTTGTTTTTACATATGTTTTGGGATTGTTTTATACGTTATATTAAGAACACGGCAGCCTTTCTCATCTGACAGACTATGGTACAACAGAGACGGCAGAATAATTCGTCTGGCCGTGTGGGGGTGGGACAGTAGTCCACCTGTCCCCCTCTAGTTTTAGTTATTTGTATGCATGGATAGGCCTTGGTTATTCTGTTTACTGTTAGTGTGTGATTTGGGTTGTAAATTTGGGTGGGTCTAAATGGTATGCGTTTTAGACTTTTATACGGGGGGGGAGGGGTGATGTATTAAATATCATTATTATTATATTGTTGTGCGTTATGGGTGATGGCTCCACCTTTCCGGCTCTGGCACTACCCAGGGTATAAAAGGCCAATGCGCAAGGGGAACGGTCTCTTTACGACCAGACCTCTGCCTAGACGGGAGCGCCTTTGAGTTATTGTGAGTTTGCAAATAAGATTTGCAAACTCAGATCAGATTTTCTTTTTTTGTCTAGGTTTATTGCACTGTCCCTGACAAATAAACAAATAAAATTTAAAAAAAAAATAAAGTCACGTTCTACTGCACCTTTGGCCTCATTATTGGAGTCTTGGTTATGGACATAAGTGTGTGCCAGTCATGAAAGGGCAGGGAACATATACAGCAATTATAACCTCAGCTAATTTTTTCATAGTTTAAAATATGTGTGTAAATCTAATGAGTTATGAATAAACACTGGCGACTTTACTCTGACTCAATAGACTTTATTAGCTGTTTTCCAGCACTGGCAGCCACGCTCAACTGAACTGCCACTTGGACTATATTCACAGCCTCTTCACAGTGATAGCTGAGCAGCGTAACCTTATGCACAACAAGTTAATCCCAGCACAGTACATTCCATGACATATGTATAGTTCCTTCACTTATCAGGCTGATGTTGAAGGTTGATTCATGTCTTGTTTATATCATCAACCTATAGTTTGACGCACATATGGCAAAGGAAATTTCAGTGAGAACAAAACTACATTAATCTTAGATAGATAGATAGATAGATAGATAGATGTGACATGGTTCCAGACCCAATGAGCAGACACGACTCAAGAATAAACACAATTATCTTTTATTGAAGGAAATGTATGTGTGGGTGTGTGTGGGTGTGTATGTATCAGCTGGGGCGAGCAGAGCACCATGCAACCTGGCAACCCTATGGACACGCAGACAGAGGATGAGTTAGTGGCAGATCCCGGAGGGGATGTACAGGATTGTTCTGTGCTTACTGGTAGAGATGTTGTGGTGGAGCTCAGGTTTAGCTCAGCGGCTACAGCCAGGAGGACAGTGCTCGCAGTCCCAATTGTGGTTGGAGATGGTGGATGATTTAGGTGCAGCTCAGTCCGCCGCCAGGAGGGAAAGAGGTCCGCCTCCATGGAACTCCGCCTGTGCACAGGGGACCGAGAGAGGTTAAAGAGATGAGCGAAGGCTAACTTGGTTTGGAAGAGAGGATACTTCCTGACGTTGACTGGCAGGACTGGAACGAGGATGAAGGCAGGGTGAGGCTTGGAAGCTCAGGATGAAGGAAGGCGAGTGAAGGTCTCAGGGAATGGAGACAGACGACTCCGCGCTGATCCCAGGACCGCACAGTTAAAATAACCCTGGCTGTGATGGAGAGCAGGTGTGCGCGGAGCTGAGGATGATAGGCAGCCATGACAAGATGTACTTTATTGATCCCAAACTGGGAAATATACAGTGTAACAGCAGCATGACAGAGTCCTATCTTAATATGAATTACACTGTCATCTGTGTATGGCTTATTCAGATGTATATTTCTAGATCTTATGTCTTATCTGTTAATTGTCAGAGTTTTAAATTTAGAAAGTAGAACTTTTAAAATGCAAATAGATCACACTGTGTACCTCTTTAACTCTTCAGATCTCAATGTGATGACTGTAGAAACTCAAAGTTCCTGTTTCTTGAGAAACTGTCATAAATCGCCCCTCAGGGGAGAGAGGAAGACCCACGCGCTGAACTGTGAGTTTGTGAGATTTATTGAAAACAACAAAATACAAAGTCCAAACAGTGCTCCAACAAAAATCCAAACTGACATGCAAGCAAACTTACAGAGTAAACGCACCAGAACAAGGGCTGCATTCTGGTGGAGTTGAGGAAGAAGAAACTCAAAACTGTGGCAACGAGAAATGAAAATAACTGCCCTTAAATAGGGTCAGAAGCAAATCACACAAGTAATGATAGGTGTGGGTGACATGAGCGGGCAGAAGGTAACAATGATGAATAATTTGGACCAGCTGGGAGCAATGAGAGGGAAGAGACCGGAGCTGACAGCTGACAGGGGCAACACCCACACGGAGCAAAACCCCGGAAGCGCTGGTGACAGCTGTCAACCCAGAGGGAGAACACAACAGTAAGGGATATAAAGAATAAAATATCAACAAATACAAACAGAGATATAAATACAAATTAATACAAAATAAGAGCGTAATAAAATTATGACATAAACAGGAAAATAGAAAACCGTACGAGAAATACAGAAACCAAAAGGAACAAAATATAACAAATATATAAATATAGAGAAAAAGCCATGAGACTGAGCATGGCGGAAACCTCCAGTGCTCAGCTCATGACATAAAGTCAGCATCTGATAGAAAGTTCCCTAAATTCATTAACAGGGCAAAAGGAGAAAGGACTTCACATTAAAAGCACTGCAACAGTAAAATGTATACATAGCACTGGCTTATATAATGAAACTCAAATAACTGTTTTCACACAAAGGGGTTTATTATACAGTATATAAAGAATATTTTAATGGCTTGTAGCGCAATATTCTGCCCTCCTGGCGGTTGAGGAACTAGTAGGGAGAGGACTCATGGGTGCAGGCAGGGTATGATGCAAAACGATAATTTATTAACAAACAACAAAAGCAGGAACTAAGCAAAGGCGGCACAGGGGCTGAAAACAAAACGTAACTAGGCAGGCAATCCACTGGAGACTTGACAGGGTTTCGGGTGAGGATGAATGACCATGACACCAGACAGAGCACAAGCACAAACTGGCATAAATAGGGGAACTGATTAATTGCAAATGTGAGACAGTTGGGCGAACAATCAGGGGCAGTAGGGAAGAGACTACGGGTGAGAAGAAGAAGACGGGCGGGGCTACACAGACAATCATAAAGTTTGACTCTTGCACTACAACATATCTCCGTATGGCGTGAGTTGTCTCACTTGGCCCTCTATGTAAAAAAAAAAAAATGTTCCTATGTGTTTTTCCACATGTGACAGGTCTACATCTGAAATGTTTGAAACTCACATAAAACATGAAGTAATCAAAGTGGAGAACAATGTAAAATATTTAAGCATTATACTGGATAAACATTTGAAATTTCAAAGTCAAGTAGAGCAGATTCGGAAAAAGGTCAAACCAATTTTAAATAGTTTTTGTTTTATCAGAAGACACCTGTCACAAAAACAAAACAAAACAAAAAAAACCACCCAATTATATATGCATTCAATAATCTTTTTCACATTTATCATACTGCATCACATCATGGTCACAATATTCCACTTCGATTTTGAAACCAGTATTGTCATTATATAAACAGACAATAAAAATTATGGATCAGAAGCCAATGAAATGGCATCATTGTGGCATTATCCTAAAACGTAACCTTTTAACCTTTAATAATGTCATAAATTTCTGTCCTGAAATTGGTTTTTAAGTGTTTAAATAATCAGGTACCACCACTGTTTGGTGATGTCATTAAGAAATGACAGCTCTCTGGAGGAACCACTACATGGGACTCTGCCTGAGGAGACTGTGCCATCCCAGTGTATAAGACCTCTTTTAGACAGAGCTGCTCCTCTGCTAAAGGGCCAAGACTTTGGAACTCTTTGCCAGCTGAATTGAAACAGCAGTCTGATTTTAAGGTTTTTAAAAAAGAGATTAAAAAATGGTTTAGTATAAATCAACAGTGTGTACATGACGGGGCTAAAAATTTAGTGACCATGACATGATAGTATTATTTTTTCTTTTTCTCTTCTTTCTTTTTGTGTGTGTATATGAATGTACTGTATGTAGGTATGTTTTTGTATATTAATATATGCACACACAAATAACTACTTTTTCTTTTGCATTTTTTTTAAGTATTAACATCATAATCCTCCATTTATTCTTAACATTTTTTTCCTGTTCTCTCTGTTTTATTCTTTCTTTTATTCGTCTTTTCCAAAAGCCTCCTATGGACTAGTGTTGTGAATTAGCGGTCATGAAACGCCCCTCCGGGGCAAAAGACAAACTCTAGCACTTGACTGCAGTGAGGAACATTTATCTACAGAAAAACATAACCATCCAAAAAATAACTGTGCAGACATACAAAAAGGCAACAGAAAAAACTTACACAGAGTCTCTCCTGGCAGAGAAATCCCAGGAGGATCAGGAGGGGGAGACTGCCCTAGGAGCAGGAGAACAGTCTAACATCATGGTTTGCTGCCGCACTAGAGGAGAGTGCAACAGACAAATATATAGTAGGGCACTAACAAGCTGCAGAATGACCTAATTACCAACTGACTGCAGGTGAGGAACCTGAAGCACAGCAATCAATTGGTGGGTGTCTCAGAGGGTTGAAAGCAGAGCTCTGCCAAGCAACAGAAGGTAAACCACAACACAAATACAGAAAATAACCAGACACAGAATATACAGATAAATAATACTGACACAAAGTAAGGGTCTGATCTGAGCTCAGAACATGACAGAGCCCCTCCCTCAGGAGGTGGATTCCAGACACCCCAAAAAGAGCCCTCCACCCTCCCCGAGAGGAAATACAACCAAAACTACCCCGAGTGGGAAGAAGGGCAAACAGGCTAAGGAGGGCAAAAACAACACAATACATCACCCGCACCTGCACTCAGTCAGACCCCAAAACCCCCACAGTCCCAGAGTCCCAGAGTTCGGGTGGCCGGCCAAAGTCCCAGACCATCCAGAAGGTCCGATGAAAAGAGTCTGGCGGTCTGCCGGAGAAAATGGGCCACCTGACCCAAAGGCTCAGTCTCTCAGGCAGCTGGCCGGAGTGCTTTAGCCACCAGGGCCGCAGGGATGACCCAGGCAGCGGTTGCCCAACAGGAAGGCCCAAGGATGGAAAGCAGGGCTGGAGGGGGGGATCCACGACGTCATCAGGCAGAGGAGGAAGAGGGACCACAATGACGTCCGGACGAGAAGGAAGGGGTGGCCATGACGACTTCTGGAAGGGAGGGAATGGGGACCATGATGGTGTTTGGCAGAGGAAGAAGAGGAACCCCGATGGCGTCTGGCAGCGGAGAAGTGGCCTCGACGTCCTCAGGCTGGCCGGCAGCACCCTCGATGATCTCAGGCTGGAGCACTACAGCACCCTCGATGGGCCCCGACTGGGCCAATGCTGTACTTGCGGTGGTCCCAGCCTGGGACAGAGTTTCACCAGTGGTGGTCCCAGCCTGGGACCTCATTGATCCCGCGGTGAGCCCCAGCTGGGCCTGAGTTGCACCCACGGAGGACCCTGACTGGGCCAATGCTGCTTCCAAGGTACACCCCAACTGGGCCAACACTGCACCCTCGGTGAACCCTGACTGGGCCAACACTGCACTCTCGGTGGACCCTGACTGGGCCAATGCTGCACCTGCAGTGGTCCCAGCCTGGGACAGAGTTGCACCAGCGGTGGTCCCAACCTGGGACCTCATTGCTCCTGCGGTGAGCCCTGGCTGGGCCTGTGTTGCACCCACGAAGGACCCTGACTGGGCCAACGCTGCTCCCTCGGTGGACCCCGACTGGGCCAATGCTGCACCCGCGGTGGACCCCGACTGGCCCAACGCTGCACCCACGGTGGAACCCGGGCTGGAATGTAGCGCCCAAGACAGGTCCATGCCGGAGCGCAGCACCCATGTTGGGCTAACACTGGAACACAGCCCCCACGAGGGCCCCAGGCCTGGACACCCCACCCACGGAGACTCAGCCTGCAGAGGAACCCACACAACGGCCTCAGGCAGGAGGGGAGCTGGATCCTCTGAGACATCTGATGGTACTGGAACATCTCCGGCGACCCTGGAAGGGAGCTCAGTCAAAACACAAAGCACAGCAGGGTCAGGGTTGCCGGCAGCAGCGGAGCCCGGCGAGGCGAGCTCAGATGCAGCGGATGGCTGCACCTGGCTGTCCTCACCAAGAGCCAGGCAAGACTTCTCTAATATTGAGAGAAAGAAAAACAAGAGTACTTGCCTGAGCTCAAGCTCCACCGCCATCCAGGACTCCGACAATCCAGGTGATGTCGTCTTGGGCTCAGCCTCTAGGAGGTCCAACTCTGATTCCCACTCTGCTGCGGTGGCTTCCGCAGCAGGCATGATGGAAATAGCAGTCCTAGTGCCCCCAGGAGAAGACTCCAACGCTGGTGACTGAACCGGCGAGGAAACTGGGGGTTGGCTCCAAGTAGGCTCTAGAGCTGGGTCCTGCAGGGCCACCGGCTCCTCCACCGTCTGACGGCTCTGTTCAGAGACCGACGGACACTCAGGAATAGATGGGGGCGACACGGAGAACATAGGAAAAGAGTTTATAACTGCAGCTGGAGGAGAGAGGCCAGCGAACCTCTGAAACTGAGCCTCTCTCCCAGGAGACAGACAAGGTTTATCATAATAACATTGAATAGAATGAAAAAACACTTGCCTGTCATCCCGGTCTTTGATGTTAACAGCTGCAGGTGACAGGCAGACATCCCTCTCCGTGTCATCGGCGATCCTGACTCTCTCATTGGATTGTGGAGGAGCCGGCTCTGACAATGTGAAAGTGGGCGGCGTCGGGGAACAGACGGGAGACCTCTCAGCAGCGGGAGAGCGCACCAGAGGGAAGCAAGGAGAGACCAGTACAGTGTGGAAGGAAGCTGACGGAACAGCCGGGGAAAAAAGAACGGAAGGCTGTACCAGTGTGGGACGCTTCTGCTTCGGTGCAGGATCAGGAGGGGGGAAACTGCCCTAGGAGCAGGAGAACAGTCTAACATCATGGTTGGCTGCCGCACTAGAGGAGAGTGCAGCAGACAAATATATAGTGAGACACTAACGAGCTGCACGTGCAAGTGGTAGAATGACCTAATTACCAACTGATTGCAGCTGAGGAACCTGAAGCTCAGAGGAATCTGAGCTCAGAGCATGACATTAGCATGCATTGCTAAAACACTTAAGCAAAGTATCTGGTCTGTCCAATGCATTTGTCTGTCCATATCAAATAAAATAAAATAAATAGACAGGGGATGCACAAGAAACATGACAATGAACATGCAGGACACAATACAGAGAGGGCGGTGGCAAAAATATGACTGTGAACATAATCATAACACTAACGAGCAGGACCAAAAACTACAGAACATAATTAGAGGCATGATAATGAAAATAAACACAATGACCAAACGAAGGATGAGGGAGGGGAACACAGAAAACATCATAACTGAGGGTGAGGACATGAAATAACAACAGACCGGGAAGACACAGAAGGCCATAACAGAGGACACAGGAGGCAAATAAGGCAAATAATGATACGGATAATAATCAAAGGGAAAAACAAAGAAACCAAGATGAACATAAAGCGTGGGCACAGACCCAGACTGTACCCAGAACTTGACAAGTAGGACTAATAATAAATAATAATGCATCAGATTTATATAGCGCTTTATCAAAGACGCTTTACAAGTAGATACATTATTCATTCACTCCAGACAGACAATGGTAGTGGCAAGCTACTACTGTAGCCACAGCTGCCCTGGGGCAGGCTGCCAATCCGCGCCAACGGCCTCTCCGAACATTTTTATACATTTATACCCAGTGTTATGGGCACTGGAGGCAATGCAGGTGAAGTGTCTTGCCCAGGGACACAACGGCAGGATATCTGGGGAGAGCAGGATTCGAACCGCCAACCATTGGGTTATTAGATGACCTGCTCTACCTCCTGAGCCACTGCCGCCCCACTGAAGGATTTATAAACAAACCAACACACACTGGTGTCTCATTCTTGCCTAAACTAGAATAAAATTATTCTTTCAGCTGCTCAGGGGTTGCCACAGCAGATCATGGGTCCGCATATTTGATTTGACAAGAATTTTATTGCAGATACAACACTTCTCATTTACCTGGGTTTGGGACCAGCACAAGGAGTACATTGACTTTTGTTCCCCCTGTGGTAACCAACTTTCCTTTCCCAATTCTATTATGCTGAGCACCAAGGTAGAAAATATTATTTTTATTAAATGGTCTTTGGTGTGACCTGGCTGGGGTCTGAACCCACAACCTCCCAGCCGTGGGCTGGATGCTCTACCACTATAGGCCAGCTGGGTAATTTCTTTCACTTGAGCCTGTAAACAGACTTTTGTTGCCAAAACCCAAACGATTGCCAGAACTTTCTACATCTTTTATGAGGCACATTTATTCAGAACTTATATCTAAACAACATGCTTGCAGTCCCTTTGGTGAAAAGGAGTACAGAATATAAACCATGATTCCTTAGAGACATTTATTTGGTGACATAAATAAAAAGGCTGCTGCTCCACTCTTCACCACCTGAGGCCCTGTCTGTGTTTTTCATCTTGTCTCTCCCCGGTCTCCCTGCTTCCTTGACCTTCAGTGCCCATGCCCCCGCCTCTTCTCGCGTGCCATAGAGCTCTGCACAAATGGAGTCATAGCTCACGTTATCAGGTCTGACAAGTGAACTGCTTCACCATCCATCTTTGCAGATTACTATGTGACCAAATTACAAATCAAAGCCATTTATTTAATGGCCAGTGTGTGGAGGGGAGTTTTTTTTAATCTAGTGGTGGACATTACAAGGTCTCTTACACACATACACCCCCTAGTGCAGGGGTAACCAACTGGTGGACTCCGGTCCGGATCCAGACCCCAAGACTCCTCTGTCCAGATCCTGAAGCCTTTTGATATAATTTAGGGAAAAGGGAGACTGTTTTATTTTGGTGGGGAAAAAGTGGAAAAAGTAGAACTGAACTGCTGCATTGGCAACTGCTCGACAGATTATGGCACGAGCCCTTGGGCACGCTCCTCCTGCTGCAGACTCCCCTCTTTGCTGTCCCACGAACACCACTGGCTGCAGAGACTCTGCAGCTCCAACTGCTCCAGAGAGTCAGCGGGTTGCAAAATCAGGTTCGCTGCACCCCCCCCAATACACACACAAGGCCGACAGCCAGGACATCCACCCCAGACAGACCGTTTCAGGTCTGTATCCACAAAAAGAAGTGCTGTTGTGAAATTGAATGTATTTACCTTCTTCTTCTATTCTGCCAAGAGTAGTCCATGCTGGGATGCAGAGGTGAGGTCGCTGGTTATTGTGATGTAAGGGTTAATCACAGGTAGCGGTGTGATGACACAGCCGGCTGGTGCCGTCATCATGCCAGCCCATAAATAGGGAGAGCCGGCTATCTTAGGCCTCTCTCGACTCATAGCCACCTAGGGGCTCAGTATACAGTAAACCTGTACTGTATTAACATTGCAGCATGTAATAAAGTTCGAGTTCCAGCACAGCTCTCTTCTCCATTGGTCATTCCCAGGTTTCCAGACATAACATTTGGCGACGAGAGTTAAACCATGAAGGCAAGCGTGAAGCCACCACAGCCATTTCTGGAAAACCCTGGACAACCACCCGTTCTGTGGCCGTGCTGGTTTTATGCTTTGCCAAAATTTGCCAGTCGACAACACCATGTCAACAACTCCATTGAGCCCACTGGCCAAACAAAACCACCCACCCACAATGACCTTCCACACGGTAAGACCCGAGAGCATGATGTATGCATACAGCATGGTGGAGATAGATGACGTTACTTTGCCGCTCCTGCTCGACACAGCTGCAGTGAGGTCAATGTTAAATTGGGGTACGGTGAAGAAATTTTTCCCCAACCAAAAGATTGAAAAGAACCCAACGCTGTATGGGTATGGTGGCTACAGAGTTAGCAAAGTAGGAACCATCACGCTAATGGTCCGCTACGCGTCAAGAGTAGTTACTGACTTTGTGTTTCAAGTGACCATGAATGGAGACTATGTATTAGGATGTGACCTTACAGTGATCTGTGTGGAGTTTGCATGTTCTCCCCGTGTCTGCATGGGTTTACTCCTGGATTTCTCCGGTTTCCTCCCACACGCCAAAAACATGCAAGTTAGGTAAACTGGCATCAAACTGGGGATTCTAAATTGTCCTTAGGTATGAATGTGAGAGTGAATGGTTGTCTGTCTCTCTGTGTTGGCCCTACGATGGACTGGCGATCTGTCCAGGGTGTACCCTGCTTCTCACCCAAAGATGCTTTGGATAGACTCCAGCCCCCCGCGACCCAAAAAGGATTAAGTGAAAGGAGATAGATGGATGGGTTTCTCCATCCACAACAGTAACAGACTCAGCTTGACTGACTACAGTGGTTGGGACGCAACATACACCGGTGATGATAATGATGAGTGGGACGAGATTCAACAGGATGATGATGCCGAGAGCACGGTTTCCCATGTGCGCAGGAGGAGCGCTGCCCGGAGGAGGGACAGGGGCTGGACTCCCCTCAGATCCTCGCCCAGCGTGAGCCAGTGGGAGATGCTTGGGAGTTGCAGGAGAGGGAGCCCATGCTCACCGAGGACCCCGGGATGCGACAACTCAATGTGGGTCTTAACAGCGATGATACTGACACATCACAACAACAAGCACCAGGTGAAAAAGAAAAGGGGCCGGACTGCTTCAGTATCCTCACACAGTGCCAGTCTACAGGAGCTGCAGCTCAGCCGCTGGATGAAGGGTCCGAGATCGTGCAGGACGTCTTCAGGATCCATGACCAGCATCGGCCTCCAGGGATCGCCACAAGTGGCGTTGGATGAAGAGTCCGTGACCCACCAGCTAACAGCAGAGCCATAACAACGTGACGGGCACCCCATGACGAATATGGATGGTACATCTCCGTGACCACATCGACACGTGCAGGGTGGGACCCAGCACCTCCAGGGGCACGTCCACCATGGGCCCGCTACAAAGCCCCTCCAGTAGAACTGCCTTTCCCAGGAAAGACTGTGAGGAAAAAAGGACTGACTAGCTAGGAGCACAGCTGCCGGATGATGAGTGGCAGAATAATCCACTCAGCTGCGTTGGGCTACGCGGTGGTCCACCCGCTAGCCCTAATTAGCTGTGTTATTGTTATTTATGCCAAATTGGGGAGGGTTATAATTCACTGATGTGTTCTGTGTTTTTCCGAGGGGGGGGGGTAATGTGATGTCAGACTTAATTACAGGTAGCGGCACAATGACGCAGCTGGCTGGTGCTGTCATCTTACCAGCCTATAAATAGGGAGAGCTGGCCATCTTAGGCCTCTCTCAACTCATAGCCACCAAGGGGCTCAGTATATTTGTATTGTATTAACATTGCAGCATGTAATAAAGTTCGAGTTCCAGCACAGCTCTCTCCTCCGTTGGTCATTCCCAGCTTTTCAGACATATAATAATAGTTATCACTTAAAAGCTCTGCAAAAGCTCCATGTGTTACTGAACATAAAAAGTTCCACCTCTCCTCTCCCTGTAACCATGGAGTTACAGCTCCATCCATGCTGTAACACAGTTTACTGTTGAGATAAAAAAAAAAAAAAGTTGAGCAATTCTGTCATGTGGAATTATAATTTGTGTCCTGCAATTATATTTTGTGTCTGGGTTTTTTTTGTCTTAGTTTGACACAGTTTTTTCTGCGTTGAAAATATTGTATAGAGGTGGACTTTTTGTGAAATTTAATCAAATATCAAATAAATCAAATCAACCTTTATTGTCATATTGCTGTACATACAACTGTAGTGCAGGCAAGATGAAATTGTGTTTCTCTCGGCATACATATTAGTCAAAAGAACATAATTTAAGACACACTTACACACACCCTCACCCCCCACCCCCACCCCAACACAGCCATTCACACATCCCTGAGACATACTTGAAAACTAACTACAACTATACTATACATAATGTCCATAAGGTGCAGTAGTATGTATGAGAGATTCTGGATCAACTGTTCAGCATCCTAACAACTTGTGGAAGGAAGCTGTTAATCAGTCTGGTGGTTCTACCTCTGATGCTCCAGAATCGTTTGCCAGATGGCAGAAGTTCAAAGTGTTTATGCAGAGGGTGAGAGTGGTCCTTGACAATGTTCAGTGCCCTGCTCCTACAACAGTTCTGAAAAAGTTCTTGGACAGAGGGGAGGGAAACTCCAATTACCCTCTCAGCTCCCTTAACTATCCTCTGCAGGGCTTTTTTGTCTGACATACTGCAGCTGGAGTACCATGTTGCAATGCAGTACATCAGAACACTCTCCACCACACCTCTGTAGAAGGTCTGGAGGATGCAGATGGGGAGAGAGGCCTGTTTGAGTTTCCTCAAGAAGTGCAGTCTCTGCTGGGCCCGCTTCCTGATCTCCAAGGAATTCTTGCTCCAGGTCAAGGTCCTGCGAGATCTGCATTCCGAGGAACTTGATGTTCTCCACTCTCTCCACCAAATGGCCGCCGATGCTGAGAGGGACATGTTCAGGCTGAGACCGCCGGAAGTCGATAATCATCTCCTTCGTTTTGTCCACGTTGAGCACCAGATTGTTCCCCCTCCACCAGCCCTCCAGGTCTCTAACTTCTTCCCTGTACATTGATTCCTCATCCCTCTGAATAAGTCCCACCACTGTGGTGTCGTCTGCAAACTTAATAATCTGGTTCCCCTCATGTCTGGATACACAGTCATGTGTTAGAAGTATAAACAACAGTGGACTGAGTACGCAGCCTTGAGAGGATCCGGTGCTCAGCGTGATAGAGTTGGAGATGTTATTTCCAACCCGGACAGACTGAGGTCTCTCAGTCAGGAAATCCAGGATCCAGAGACATGTGGTGGTGTTCAGACCAGGAAGGAGTAATTTCTCCATCAGTCTCTGGGGAATAATGGTGTTGAATGCTGAACTGAAATCAATGTAGAGGAGTCTGGCGTAGGTGTCTTTCTGATCCAGGTGGGTGATGACAGAGTGCAGGGTGGTGACTATAGCATCCTCCGTGGAGCGGTTTGAACGATATGCAAACTGGAGCGGGTCATGTGATGCAGGGAGGCAGGCTGTGATGTGTGGTTTGACAAGCCGTTCAAAACACTTCATCACAATTGGTGTCAGTGCAACAGGATGATAGTCATTCAGACAGGACACAACTGGTTTCTTTGCCACCGGTACTATAGTAGAGGTCTTGAAGCATGTGGGAACGATGGCCTGACTCAGGGAGATGTTATCAATGTCAGTCAGGACATCCGCCAACTCACTCGTGCAGTCTCGGAGCACACGTCCCAAGATGTTGTCCGGACCTGTAGCTTTACGTGGGATTAGGGTCAACCCATTTAGTTTTTTTTTAGATATTAATCTTTTTTTTAATGCAATACAATTTAGTTTGTGTTTTCCTGTAAAACATTTAGGATTTTAGTTGTAGATTTTCGAATTTTAGGCCTATTTATTTGGAGTCAACAAACACATTTAGTGTTCTCCTGTATTATAAAATTTTATATTATGTTTTGTTTGAAATTGAACAAAGAATTCATTTTAATATTTTTTATTTAAAAATTAATATAAAGCTAAAATCAGCTAAAATGTGAGCTTTGTGGCTTATATTATTCACATATCCATACCTACATATGTATAGACATAAGTGGAATGTTTAGAGATTACATATGTAGAATGACCTCACGTCTCAGAGCAGGACAAGAGGTCTCGACCACCGGCAAAGATCAAGGAGCAGACAGAGTCGCAGCGGTGGAGACCTGATCGAACTTCCTGACCACCCAGGGTCAGGTGGAGGAGAGAGAGGACAATGGAGAGGGATTACACTTATGCAGGATGTCAGCTTTGATATGCAAGGTCTTTTGTTGAGTGTGGGTATAAGTATGAAGGTCTGACTGTGCTCGACCTCTTCATTCTGCTTCTGCATCAAGATGAGACATGTTAGGGACTGGAAGCTGATAATAAAACTTGATTTAAAACTCACCGCCGCTATAATAAATGTCCACCTATAGTTGCGGCCGTGAATGGACAGAGGTAGGTTTCTTTCACCGAAGGTGTCGATGATCGAGCCGTTAGCTGCCATCGCTCCGTTTCCACGGGGTCCCATTGCTCGGTCTGCGTTGGACGGGGTGATGAAGCTCACCTGAGCTCCAGTGTCGATGAGGAACTGTCTCCCAGAGTGTCCGTCAGTCACGTAGAGCAGCTTATTTGTCTCGCCGAGAGCCGTAGCTGCTAACGTTTCCCGGCTTTGTCGTTTCCCGAGCTCTTGAAATTGCAGGGGGGCACGCATTTGTACGCCCTCTTGGCGAAACGTTGATGATAATAGCAGAGGTCGTTCCGCTTGCTGCGCCTTGGTCGCGTCGCTGCCGTGGTGGGTGGGCTCTGCTCTGTTGTCTGCGGATCTCCGCTGCTCTGGGCTTCCGCGCCGAGATCTGCAGATGCTGCTGTGGCCATCTGTTCGCCGCAGGAGTTGGTGAGCCGCTGCGCTTCTCGGGCCAGCGCGCGGAAGTCCCGCTGGGTGCTGCACCGCATGTTGGCCAGGGTCCCTCTCATGTGCGACGGCAGAGTGCTGAGGAAGATATGTTGGAAGAGGAAGTTGTCATTGTCTGCCTCCCTCAGCTGCAGCATGTCCTCCATGAGGGCCATCGGTCTGTGTCCTCTGTGGCCGTAAATCGCCAGAATCCTCCCTGCTCTTTCCTCGGCCGAGGGGACGAAGCTCTCGATGAGGGTTGCCTTCAGTTCTTTGTACTTGCGCAGATTTCTTGTGTGCACATGGGTTGTTAGTTGATCTTGCAAATAGACGCTTGGTTAATGCACATCATTTTCTTCTATCCCCTGCTCAGCTCGAGTCTCTCCACCACCCGTGCAGGCCAGCGTCACCACAGCAGGAGGTAAATTTGACCAACTCCTCACCCAATTTCCAGCACTCACAGTTCCCAAATTTTCAGCGACAGTAGCGAAACACAGGGTTGAACACTTCATCCCCACAACGGGCCCACCTGTTTTTGCCAAAGCTCGGCGCTTAGATGCGACCAAGCTCGCCATAGCACGCGACGAGTTTGCCAGCCTAGAAAAACTGGGCATTATTTGGCGCTCGAAAAGCCCTTGGGCATCACCACTACATATGGTCCCGAAAACCGACGGTTCTTGGAGACCTTGCGGTGATTACCGCAGATTAAACAATGCGACAGCGCATGACCGCTACCCAATCCCTCACATCCAAGATTTTTCACTACATCTGGCGGGTGCGCACATTTTCTCTAAAATAGACCTGGTCCGCGGCTACCACCAAGTTCTGGTTCGACTGGAGGACGTTCCCAAAACGGCTGTAATAACCCCTTTTGGTCTTTTTGAATTTTTGCGAATGCCGTTTGGCCTCAAAGGCGCTGCTCAAACTTTTCAGCGTATGATGGACGCGGTATTACGCAACCTCCCCTTTGTGTTCGTCTACCTCGACGATATTCTGGTAGCCAGCTCGTCAGAGGAAGAACACGAACAACACCTCACTACAGTTTTTCAGAGACTAGAAGAGCACGGGTTAATAATCAACCCAGCCAAATGCCGATTCGGCGTGTCACAAATTGATTTTTTGGGACACAGAGTTTCACCAGAGGGGGCAGTTCCATTGCCGGACAAAGTGCGCGCGGTAGCAAATTTTCCACGACCACAAACGGTCAGATCACTACAAGAATTTTTAGGAATGGTGAATTTTTACAACCGTTTCCTCCCCCGCGCAGCTCAACTCATGCAGCCCCTATATGCCACGCTCAGAAAACAAAAGCCCTCCAACGCGGTCGAATGAACCCCGGAGCGGGAACGCGCCTTCGCGGAAGTAAAAAGTGCACTAGCGAATGCCACATTGTTGGTTCACCCCGATCCCTCGGCCCGCATAGCGTTAACCACAGACGCTTCAGACCTGGCCATAGGGGCAGTCGTAGAACAGCATGTTGGCGGAACCTGGCAACCGTTAGCATTTTTTAGTAAATCTTTAAACCAAACCGAGCGCAAATACAGCACTTTTGACAGGGAGCTGCTAGCGCTTCATTTATCCATCCGCCACTTCCAGTTCTGGCTGGATGACATAACGTTCGGCTCAGGAGACGCACACACACAGGCTCAGAGTAGTTCAAACTGTTTATTAACAACAGGGATGTTTGGGTGCGTGTCTGCGGAATGTTAATGTGTTGGTGGTGGCGTCTGCTTCGGACCCAGAGGCAGGAGACCGTTCAGCCGGCAACCCTATGGGAGAAATTGGACACAGGGTGATGAGCACACACCAACACAGGAGGAGAATAGGCGAGGGAGAGAAGCTTACTTGTTTGGGCAGATGACTGGCGCTTCAAGGATGGAAGCCCGGGAGACAGCCACCTGCAGGGCTCGGTGCAGCAGCGAGGAGAGACGAGGGACGGGGTTGTCCGCCGCCGAGGAATCCACCTGTGCACAGGGGAGCAGACTGGAGAGATGAGGTAAGTGAACTTCTTACCGGTAAAGAGGATGCTGAAGAGAGTGTGGTAGAAGTCCATGCAAGGAAAATGAAGTCTACGGCTTCAGGCCGACGCTCAGGGCGAGGCGGCTTTTATCCTTCGCCGCTGACGAGTAGCAGGTGCGTGAGCAGGTGGCGCCGCTGACGAATGGCGCGGCGTGACAGTACTCCCCCCTCTAGCAGCGCCTCCTGGCGATGGCTTATCCGGGTGCGCTCGGTGGAAGTCCGCGATGAGCGATGGGTCCAACACAAACGACGGGGGCACCCACTGTCGATGCTCGGGCCCATAGCCCTCCCAGTCCACCAAGTATTGCAACCCACGACCCCGGCGCCGGGAGTCCAGGATGGAGGAGGCGGACCAGGCCGGATGGCCACCAATCATCCGGGGCGCGGGTTGTGCTGCAGGAGGAGGGCAAAGGGGGTCAGTAACCGCCAGTTTCACCTTCGACACGTGGAAAGTAGGATGAATGCGGAGGGAGGGGGGAATAGCCACGCGCACAGCCACCGGGTTGATGATCCGGGTGATGGGGTAGGGACCCATGAAGCGCTGTGCCAGCTTTCTCCTCTCGCCTTTTAGAGTGACGTCCTGGGTGGAAATGTAAACAAGCTGCCCAACTCTGTACGCCGGGGCAGGTCTCCTACGCCGGTCCGCCACAGTCCTGTTGCGCTCCGCTGTGCGCAATAGCGCATGGCGCGCGGCAGCCCAGGTGGAGCGGAACTGCCTGAGATGGGCCCTAACTGACGGGACAGTTACCTCACTCTCCTGCTCCGGAAACAGCGGGGGGTCGTAACCCAGGGACGCTTTGAAGGGGGACATCCCTGTAGCAGAAGAGCGAGCGGTGTTGTGGGCATATTCAACCCAGGCAAGATGGTTGCTCCAGGACGCGGGTTTGGATCTGGACACACAGCGGAGCGCAGCCTCCAGCTCCTGGTTGGTCCTCTCACACTGCCCGTTGGATTGGGGGTGATGGCCAGAGGAGAGGCTCACCTTGGCTCCGATGGCGTTGCAGAAAGACCTCCAAACCTCAGATGAAAACTGGGGGCCCCGGTCCGAGACCACGTCCACCGGAATCCCATGCAGCCTGACCACGTGTTGGACGAGGAGGTCCGCCGTCTCCAGGGCAGTAGGGAGGCCTCGCAGGGGGACGAAGTGCACGGCCTTGGAGAAGCGGTCCACGATGGTCAGGATGGTGTCATAGGAGTTGGAGATGGGGAGTCCGGTGACGAAATCCAGAGCGATGTGCGACCAGGGCCTGCCAGGGACGGGCAGGGGCTGGAGCAGACCCGCTGGAGGGGCATTTCCCGACTTGCAGGTGGCACAGATTGGGCAAGCCCGGGCGTAGCGGGCTGCATCCCTCCGCAGGCCTGGCCACCAAAAGGACCGTTGGAGGAGATCTATCATCCGGGAGGTGCCAGGGTGACAGGTGAGCTTGGAGGTGTGGAGCCAGTGGATGACCTCTCCTCGGACCGCGGATGGCACGAACAGCCTCCCCTCCGGTCCGCCGCCAGGGTCAGGTTCCACCTCCTGTGCCTTCCGGATCTTGCTCTCAATGTCCCACGAGATGGCTCCCACGACGCACGACCTGGGCAGGATGGAGTGGGGCGCCTCCTCCGACTCCACGGGGGCGAACTGCCTGGAGAGGGCGTCGGGCAGGACGTTCTTAGAGCCAGGCCTGAAGGTGATGGAAAATTGGAACCTGGCGAAGAACAGGGACCAGCGCGCCTGGCGGGCGTTCAGGCGCTTGGCAGACCGTAAGTATTCCAGGTTCTTGTGGTCCGTGAGGACCACAAACGGCAGGCTTGCCCCCTCCAACCAGTGGCGCCACTCCTGCAGGGCGAGCTTGATGGCCAAGAGCTCTCTGTCCCCCACATCATAGTTTCTCTCCGCCGGGGACAAGCGCCGGGAGAAGAAGGCGCACGGTCGCTTGGCGCCATCGTCCGGTGACCGCTGGGACAGCACTGCTCCCACTCCCGTGTCCGAGGCGTCTACCTCTACAATGCACTGCAGCGCGGGGTCGACCTGGCGAAGGACCCGGGAGGAGGAGAATTCCGCCTTCAGCGCCTCAAAGGCGGCAGCGACCTCTTCGGTCCACCGGAACGGGACCTTCGGGGACGTGAGGCGGGTCAGTGGTCCAACGATGGCACTGAAGTTGGGAACAAAGCGGCGGTAGAAATTGGCGAAGCCAACAAATTGCTGCACCTGCTTCCGGGATGCAGGTGTAGGCCATTCCACCACCGCCTTTACCTTCTCTGGGTCGGGGAGCACCTTATCGTGGGCGATGATGAACCCCAGGAAGGACGTACTCCTGGCGTAAAATTCACACTTTTCTGCCTTAACGTACAGACGGTTCTCCAGCAGCCTTTGGAGGACCCGCCTCACGTGGACCTGGTGCTCATCCCTGGACTTGGAGAAGATGAGGATATCGTCCAGGTAGACGAACACGAAAAGGCCAATGAAGTCCCGGAGGACGTCATTAATGAGGCGCTGGAAGACTGCAGGAGCGTTGGTCAACCCGAACGGCATCACCAGATATTCAAAGTGGCCGTTCGGGGTACGGAAGGCCGTTTTCCACTCATCTCCCTCCCGGATCCGGACGAGGTGGTAAGCGCTGCGTAGGTCCAGCTTGGTGAACCAGGTCGCCCCCTGGAGGGAGTGGAAAGCAGTGTCCATGAGAGGCAGGGTGTAACGGTCCCTCTCCGTGATATTATTGAGGGCCCGGTAGTCGATACAAGGGCGGAGGGACCCATCCTTTTTCCCCACGAAGAAGAACCCTGCCCCCACGGGTGACGATGATGGGCGGATAATCCCAGCACTTAATGATTCCTTCAGGTAGGCGTTCATCGTCTCCTTCTCTGGCGCAGACAGGCTGTAAAGGCGACCAGAAGGTAAGGGAGCCCCCTGGCGGAGGTTGATGGCGCAGTCATAGGGCCGATGAGGGGGAAGAGACATAGCTTTCGCTTTGCTGAACACCATACCCAGGTCGTGAAATTCTGGGGGCACCAGAGACAGGTCCGGGGGTGCAGCGTCCGTCGCAGGGGGAGGAGCGGACGGAGAGCAGGCAGCGGACTGAAGGCAGGTGCCCATACAGAACGTACTCCATGCCGAGATCCCAGCTGATTTCCAATCCAGGACCGGATTGTGAAGGCGGAGCCAGGGATACCCCAGGATGACGGGCGACACAGAGTTGGGAAGGACGTAAAAGGTCATCTCCTCCCGGTGGTTTCCCGAGATGATGACCGGTAGGGGAACAGTTTGATGTGTCACTCTCCCGAGGGTGGCACGGGAGAGGTGGATCAGGGAGATGGGAGTGTTGAGTGCCTGGCAGCGGATGCCCAATCGGGTTGCCAGGCTTTGTGAAATGAAGCTGCCTTCTGCGCCCGAATCCACCAGTGCGTGGGTGAGGTGCCCAGTAGGGTTATGGCAGAAACGGATGGGCAGCTTCAATTGAGTAAGAGATCCTAACCGATTGACATCCGCGAGGCTTCCAACAGTGACTCGCGGACCCCACCGACTGGCTTTCCGTGGACAACGCTCCACGGTGTGTTGGTCGCCTCCGCAATACATGCAGAGGCCCAACTCACGGCGGCGTTGTTTCTCCACAGGGGAAAGTTTAGTCCAGGCCGTCACCATCGGCTCCGACTCCTCGGGGCGCGATGCTGGCGGCGCCGCCAGGGGGCGAGCTTGGAACAGGTGCGGCGAGGCTCCACGAGGGCGAGAAGAAGAAGACCTCCGCCCCGAGGAGCGCTCGCGCAGCCTGTTATCCAAACTTATCGCTAAGGATGTCAGCTCCGCTAGCGTCCCAGGGATATCCCGACCAGCCAGTTCATCCCTCAGATCACTATTGAGGCTGCGGAGGAACAGGCCACAGAGGGAGCGTTCCTCCCAGCCCAATTCCTCCGCCGCTACCCGGAAGTCGACCGAGTGGTCCGCTGCCGACCGGCTTCCCTGCTGGAGAGCGAGAAGCCGATCGACCTGGACCGTTTCGGTTTGTGAGTGGTCAAAGACCTCCAGAAAGCGCCTCACGAATTGGTCATAGGTGAGGGTGGCATAACTGGGCCTCGCCATTACGGCGTAGGTCCAAGTTAACGCACGCCCCTCCAGAAGATTCCCTATGTAACCAATTCGGCTGTGATCCGAGGGAAAATCTCCGGGCACACGGTGGAACACGGACTCACACTGCATAATAAACCCCCGCGCTCCGCCGAGCTTACCGCTAAAGCGGGCGGGGGTCGGAATCGGCGTGAGCCGAACCGGTGCCACTGGAGCCGGCTGGACGGCCGCTGGAACAGCAGGAGCCGCGCCACCCTGGTGAGTCGGGAGGAACGGCTGTTGGGGGTCCAAGCGGTTCAATCGGTTAGTCAGTTCTAATAATTGATGAAGAACCACCTGTTGCTGATAAACAATCTGATCCACCCGAGCCTCGAGGATGGTAAACCGGTGTGCGAGCCCGCCGTCTGCCGAGCCGCTCTGCTGAAGCCGTACTGACATAACGTTCGGCTCAGGAGACGCACACACACAGGCTCAGAGTAGTTCAAACTGTTTATTAACAACAGGGATGTTTGGGTGCGTGTCTGCGGAATGTTAATGTGTTGGTGGTGGCGTCTGCTTCGGACCCAGAGGCAGGAGACCGTTCAGCCGGCAACCCTATGGGAGAAATTGGACACAGGGTGATGAGCACACACCAACACAGGAGGAGAATAGGCGAGGGAGAGAAGCTTACTTGTTTGGGCAGATGACTGGCGCTTCAAGGATGGAAGCCCGGGAGACAGCCACCTGCAGGGCTCGGTGCAGCAGCGAGGAGAGACGAGGGACGGGGTTGTCCGCCGCCGAGGAATCCACCTGTGCACAGGGGAGCAGACTGGAGAGATGAGGTAAGTGAACTTCTTACCGGTAAAGAGGATGCTGAAGAGAGTGTGGTAGAAGTCCATGCAAGGAAAATGAAGTCTACGGCTTCAGGCCGACGCTCAGGGCGAGGCGGCTTTTATCCTTCGCCGCTGACGAGTAGCAGGTGCGTGAGCAGGTGGCGCCGCTGACGAATGGCGCGGCGTGACACTGGAAGGGCGGCGTTTCACGGCTTTTGTAGACCACAAACCACTCACTTTTGCGATGGCTAAAATTTCAGAACCATGGTCAGGCAGGCAACAAAGACAACTAGCTGCAATTTCAGAGTTCACCACAGATATTCGACATGTGGCAGGCAAGCTTAATGTGGTAGCAGACTGCCTCTCCTGCGCTGTGACATCGTCAGAGCGCGAGGAAGCAGATTATACTACCGCAGCCACAGAACTCATGGCCAACGCGGACGCGTACGCGGCCCCAATCCACGTAGGGATAGATTACGCGGCCATGGCAGCGGAACAAAGCAGTGACGCGGACGTGCGCGCGCTCCAGTCTGGACCAACAGGGTTAAGACTGGAGGAAAGGGGTTTGCGTGACGGCGTTCCCCCCCTAATCTGTGACGTGTCAACCAGCCGGCCTCGCCCGGTGGTTCCAGCCACGTGGCGCCGCCGCATTTTTGACTCGTTCACTCCCTCGCACACCCAGGGGTGCGCGCCTCGGTTAAAATGGTCGCGGAGAAGTTTGTTTGGCCGGGCCTGCGTAAAAATGTAAAGGAATGGGCAAGGACTTGCATGTCTTGCCAACGCGCCAAAATACACAAACACACAAAAGCTCCTCTAGAACCTTTCCGAATTCCAGCCAGGAGGTTTGACCACATACAAGTCGACCTCGTGGGCCCACTACCGTCGTCGCAAGGGTTCATACACCTGTTAACAATGGTAGACCGTACCACGCGCTGGCCAGAGGCGGTCCCGCTGGCGTCAACCACAGCCGCGGAAGTCGCTCACGTTTTTTTAACAAACTGGGTGGTGCGTTTTGGTGTCCCATCGGACATCACGTCCGATAGGGGGCCTCAATTTGTCTCAGAGCTGTGGTCAGCCATGGCCAGCAGCTTAGGGGCGACAATTCATCGCACCACCGCGTATCACCCTCAGGCTAATGGGTTATGCGAGCGTTTTCATAGGTCTTTAAAGGCCGCCCTCAGGGCCTCACTAACGGATACAGATTGGGTGAATAAACTTCCCTGGGTTTTATTAGGGTTGCGTTCTGCGCCTAAGGAGGATCTAGACGCCTCCCTGGCAGAATTAGTTTTTGCACAACCTCTCAGGCTCCCAGGTAAGTTCTTACCAGAACATCCAGAGCCCGGGCACCTACCAGCCCTGAGGCCCCTAAGCAGCACGGGACCGGACACGCTCCCCGGACCCGTACATCACTCTTTTCCGCGGGTTTTTGTCCCCCAAGCTTTGAAAAATGCCGAGTTCGTTTTTGTTAGGCACGAAGCTTTAAAACCAACCCTCTGCCCTCCATACGACGGACCATACAGAGTGCTGGAACCTGGTGATAAGCATTTTGTGCTTGATTTAGGGGACAGAAAAGAAACAGTCAGCATTGACAGACTTAAACCTGCTTTCTTGTTGAGCGACGAGCCTGCACGGGTGGCGAGAGCACCTCGGCGGGGTAGACCCCCCAAGAGAAAAGACTCAGCCCCCCTGCAGGGAACAAATAACCACTCTCCTCCCCAAGCTGCAGATCCCTTACAGGACGGTCTCACCAGGACGCCAAAGCGGGCCTACAGCAGATTCGGGAGAAGATTAAAACCCAGACGACACATAGACTGATGTAAAATTGTCAAAGAGTGGTTAACTATGTTGTCAGATTGTGCCGTTGCAGTTTTAAGGCTGACTTGTGACTTTAATTATACTGTTGTTGTATTTTTATCATGCTGCATAACTTGAAGGTTAACATGACTGCTGAAGATATTTTTCCTTTTTCCTGTCGAGATGTATAACAGTATAATATGTCATGGATGTTATCTTAAGCTGTAAACTTAATTTGATTGTCCTTTTCTTAGACATTTGGGGGGGGGGGCTGTGGCTTATATTATTCATATATCCATACCTACATATGTATAGACATAAGTGGAATGTTTAGAGATTACATATGTAGAATGACCTCACGTCTCAGAGCAGGACAAGAGGTCTCGACCACCGGCGAAGATCAAGGAGCAGACGGAGTCGCAGCGGTGGAGACCTGATCGAACTTCCTGACCACCCAGGGTCAGGTGGAGGAGAGAGAGGACAATGGAGAGGGATTACACTAATGCAGGATGTCAGCTTTGATATGCAATGTCTTTTGTTGAGTGTGGGTATAAGTATGAAGGTCTGACTGCGCTCGACCTCTTCATTCTGCTTCTGCATCGAGATGAGACATGTTAGGGACTGGAAGATGATAATAAAACTTGATTTATAAAATCACATCGCTTCTTCATTTCAAGCTCCCTACAAGCTTAATAAAATAATGTGTGAAAGCAAGTTAAATGATACTGGAGGGTTGGCGGTTCAAATCCCACGCCCCCAACTTGCTGTAGTGTCCTTGGGCAAGACATTTTACCCACCTTGCCTCCAGTGGGGTCATGGTTCATGACACTGATGTATGAATGTGAATAAATGTTCGTGGTGGTCAGAGAGGCCATTGGCAGCCATGTTTCTGTCAGTCTGCCCCAGGGCAACTGTGGCTACAGAGGTGGCTTACCACTATCATTGTCTGTGGGGTGAATAAATAATGGACTTATTTCAAAGTGTCTTTGGGTGTCATGAAAAGTGCTATATAAATGCAATCCATTATTAAAAACATAGCTATTACACATTTTTAAACTGAGATTCTGTATTCTCTAAAATCTGAAATTTCTAGTTGTACAGTGTGATATTTTTTTCCTTGTAGTATTAAACATGACATTGAATATAAGTATTTTTAAGGTATTATCAAGGTAAAAGTCCCAGTATTATGACAATACTGATGTCCACAACATCGTGGCACCGAGCAAGAGTTAAAACCTTCTGTCCCTTATTTGGCTGTGAGAAAGTTGGCAACCTTAGTTTCGATCCACAGTATACTTCAACTGTATTCCCTATTTCCTGCTCCGTTCTCAGGGAATATCGGTTAACTGCCCTTCACAAAATTTCTCCAATTGACACACCCTGTAACCTCTGCTCCCTCCTCCGTGTGTTACCATGGTAACCATGAACAGTACTGATATTATGGTGAAAAATTTATGTTTCTTTTTTTTTCATTTATGTTTTTATTAGAAAAGGATGCCATCTTTACAAATATAGCATTCAGACATTTGTATCATAGTCCTTCTCTTATTTGTTTTATAGGAACAAAAAAATTAAAAGAACAAAAAAAAAAGAGAAAAAACAAAAACAAAAAACAAACAAACTGAACTGGGGACTTACAGTCATTCCTTCTTCCCGTCTGGAAGAATAGATAAACAAAATTTCAGTCTTAGTAAGGTGATTCAACAAGGATGTTTACATCTGGAGTCATACAAAATCATTCCGAATAGGGGATATAAAATGAATCCACTTGTTCCAAATTGAATAAAATTTTTCCCTTTGAATTCTTAACAAATTGTCATGACGGCCGCTGGGCTGTCATCTGCCTCATCATCTCCAGCTGCGCATACACCGGCAGGTGCCAATCAGCGGCCTTTAAAGGCCGGCATCACTGACGGCTCGGCACGGAGTCGTCTGTCGTCTTTGCCTGGGAATGAGCCAAGACCACGACCTCAAGCCAAGCCGAGAACGTCACGTCAAGACCAGTCACGTAAGAGATCTCTGCACTCATCATCTCCTAGCCTTCTCCCCTGTGCACAGGTGGACCTCCCTGGCGGCGGACCAGCCTCCCTGGCCAACGGGGCATCGCCTCCTCCATCACGGAGTTCCTCCTCACCCCCGCAACTACGGGCACTATCACTACCACGTCGCACGGGCACTCGGAGCCAGCAGAACACAACCTGTGGCACACGCAAGTAAGCCTAATCATCTGCAATTACCCGCCATCGCTGAACAGCTGTAATTGTTTATGCTTGTGTGTGTTCCAGGGTTGCCAGGTCGCCTCCAGAACTGCTCAGCTCCTGTGACCAGACATCAATACTCGCACTCACACAAGCAATACACTCACTTTCCATCAATAAAGAATAATTGTCCATATCTGCTCATGTCAGCGTCTGTCTCCTGGGTCCTGAAACATGTCACAAATATGTCAATTTTTCCATTTTGAAGATTTCCAACATTATTCCAAACCAATCATTGAGTGTGGGTGGGGCTGGGTTTAACCATTTTCTAGTAATTGATTTCTTACTGGCTGCTAAGAGCGCCTGCAGCAATTTTATGTCCCCTCTTCTGTCCAGAGTTAGAACAAGACCCATATATAAATTTAAAAAGTCATTTGCAATGTTTACCTTGAAGATATCATTTAAAGCTTTATGAATTCCAGACCAATATTGATGCAAAACCGGACATTCCCAGAATATATGAAAATGATTTGCTTCAACAGATCCACACCTTCTCCAACACTCATTATTTATGTTTCTATATTGACTTTGGTGAGGAGTGTTAAAAAATCTTATCACATTTTTCAACAGTGTTCTCTCCAAACCAATGAGTTTGTGGAGGACCATTGAAAGATACAAATTTTTTCCCAATTCTCGTCAGAAATGCCCATTCCCACTTCATGTTCCCACTTATTCTTAATGTGTAACGTATCATCGTTCCTTGCATTTAGCATCTCATTCGAAATTGCCTTTTTCATCAAAGTGTCATAAGCTGACTTTAAAATTTAAAAAAAAGTCTGACTCTGTTGAAGATAGGTTTAGAGATTTGCTATGCTTATTAAAATAATCATGTAGTTGGAGGTACCTGAAGAAGTCTACTTGCTCAAGACCAAATATGGTTTGTAGGGACTGGAAATTCTGTAGTGTTCCTTTGCTTGTAAAGGTGAGGTACGCTGTTAGCCCTTTTTTTGTCCAAGTTTGAAATCTTTTATCACTTTTGTTGGGTTGAAAATCTGTGTTGTCACAGCCGCCAGGGCTGCCCTTTGTCACCGATCCTGTTCATTGTGGAAAATGTGAAAATGACGAGGCAGAGTTCATCTCACGAGTCAGGTTTATTCACATCATCCAACATCATCAAAAGCAGAAAGAGGAAGAAACCCAGACATTCGTCCTTTAAATACCTCAGCAACTTCAAAGCACACAGTCACATTGTATTTAATCCCAAGTAACAATGCATCTTCCTTCAGATCTTAACACCTCCACCCCCAACCTCTGGCGGCCAGGAAAATTCCCCCAGGCCGTCTCTTTGCATACCAAAGACTAGACTTTCACATCCTCCTGTTATCTCCAAAGAGACTCAGTCCTTTGTTCAATCTAAGATGTGAAGCCCAAAGTGGTATACATATGAAGCATGAAGTGATATACATATGTGCACATATATGTGTCCCACATGACCCCCCCAAACGTCTAAGATGGAATAACAGTCTGCATGTCATGATAAACCATTACACATCAGTCCACATGCTGCTTGGGCCTCAGTCTCCTCCCGTATCTGCTGTAAGCGGGCTTTACCACTTCCGCGGCGCCATCCTGCTGGGGAGCTGCTGCCTGAGGGTGAGAACTGTTAGTCAATCCCTGTGGGTGTTCTGGGGAATGTCCCCTAGGGGGTCTGCCGCGCCGAGGAGCCCTGGCCAACAGCACACCTTTGTCTGCCACCACAAAGGCGGGTTTGAGCCTGTTTATGCCAATCTTTTCTTTCCTGCCCCCCAGATCTAGCAAAAAATGCTTATCCCCTGTTTCCAGCACTCTAAATGGTCCATCATAAGGTGGTCGCAACGGTGGGCGATGGGCATTGTGTCTGACAAAAACAAACTCCGCGTTTTTTAAGGCCTTAGGCACAAAAACGCGCGGAAAACTGTGGTGAACGGGGCCAGGCAGCGTGCCTGATTCCGTGCCACTCTGCAACCGCTGAGCCGGGGAGCATTCTGGCGTAGGATTATCTGGGAGAAATTCCCCGGGCAGCCGAAGTGGCTGCGCAAAAACCAGCTCAGCCGGGGAGGCTTCTAAATCCTCTTTAGGTGCAGAACGCAACCCCAATAAAACCAACGGTAGCCTGTCTACCCAATTTGCATCCGTAAGCGACGCTCTGAGAGCCGCTTTCAATGACCTATGAAAACGTTCGCATAACCCATTAGCCTGCGGATTGTATGCGGTTGTGCGGTGGATCGTTACCCCCAGGCTGCGGGCCATTGCTGACCAAAGTTTGGAAACAAATTGAGGACCTCTATCGGATGTAATGTCCGATGGGACTCCAAAGCGCGCTACCCATGCTGTTAAAAACGCGCGCGTCACCCCCTCGGCTGTGGTTGACGACAGTGGGACCACTTCCGGCCAGCGCGTGGTGCGGTCTATCATTGTCAGAAGGTGTGTGCACCCCTGTGATGGCGGTAGGAGGCCTACGAGGTCCACGTGAACATGATCGAACCTCTTAGCCGGGATGTGGAACGGCTCCAAGGGAGCTCTTGTGTGTCTGTGTACCTTGGCTTGTTGACAAGCCATGCAGGCTGCTGCCCACTCTCTAACTTGTTTGCGCAGGCTCGGCCAAACGAATTTCTCTCCCACCATTTTGACCGACGTGCACACTCCCGGGTGCGCCAGAGAATGAATCGAGTCAAAAACGCGGCGGCGCCACGCAGCCGGTACCACAGAACGCGGTCGCCCAGTGGAGACATCACAGATTAGGGGGGGGCATACCGTCTTGCAGCACCCTGTTCTCCAGCCTTAACCCTGTTGATCCAGACTGGAGCGCGCGCACATCCGCGTCGCTACCCTGATCCATGGCCATGGCGGCATAATCTATCCCTACGGAGACTGGGGCCGCCACGGCGCGCGAGAGACAGTCTGCCACTACATTCAGTTTACCCGCCACATGCTGAATATCGGTAGTAAACTCTGAGATTGCGGCCAGCTGTCTCTGCTGCCGGCCTGACCACGGTTCTGAAACCTTGGCCATCGTGAATGTCAGCGGCTTGTGGTCAACGAACGCGGTGAAACGGCGTCCCTCCAGCCAGAACTGGAAGTGGCGAATGGCCAAGTGGAGAGCTAACAACTCCCTGTCAAATGCGCTGTATTTTCGTTCACTATCGCACAAAGTCCTGCTGAAAAATGCGAGCGGCTGCCAAGCCCCGGCTACATGCTGCTCCATGACCGCCCCTATGGCCACATCTGACGCGTCAGCAGTGAGCGCTATGCGGGCCGTTGGGTCTGGATGTGCTAACAACGCAGCGTTTGCCAGGGCTGTTTTGACCTCAGAGAATGCTCGCTCTCGCTCCGGAGACCATTCGATCTTATTTGTGGGTTTTTGTTTTTTTAGTGCGGCATACAATGGTTGCGTGAGCTGCGCTGCGCGGGGGAGGAAACGGTTATAAAAATTCACCATTCCCAAAAATTCCTGTAACGCCTTGACTGTTTGTGGCTGGGGAAAATTTGTTACCACGCGTACTTTGTCAGGCAGCGGAACCGCTCCTTCTGGGGAGACGCGATGCCCCAAAAAATCAATCTGCGTCACCCCGAACTGACACTTCGCTGGGTTGATTATTAACCCGTGCTCTCCCAACCTCCGGAAAACTGCTGTGAGGTGGTTTTCGTGTTTGTCTTCGGACGTGCTGGCTACTAAGATGTCGTCCAGGTAGACGAATACAAAGGGGAGATCGCGCAACACCGCGTCCATCATGCGTTGGAACGTCTGCGCAGCACCCTTAAGCCCAAACGGCATGCGCAAAAACTCGAATAGGCCAAACGGAGTTATTACCGCTGTTTTGGGTATGTCCTCAGCGCGCACTGGGACTTGATGGTAACCGCGGACCAAGTCTATCTTAGAAAAAACGCGCGCCCCCGCCAAATGAACAGAAAAGTCTTGGATATGCGGGATTGGGTAGCGGTCGTGCGCTGTGGCGTTGTTCAACCTGCGGAAATCTCCGCAAGGTCGCCACGAGCCATCAGCTTTCGGGACCATATGAAGCGGGGAAGCCCATGGACTATTCGAACGCCTGATGATGCCCAACTTTTCCAGGTTGGCGAACTCCTCGCGTGCTATGGTCAGTTTAGCTGAATCCAAGCGCCGAGCCGCTGCAGAACCCGCCTCACGTGGGCCTGGTGCTCCTCCCGAGACCTGGAGAAGATGAGAATGTCGTCCAAGTACACAAAGACGAAGAGCCCCAGGAAATCTTGCAGGACGTCGATGATGAGCCGCTGGAAGACGGCGGGAGCGTTGGTGAGCCCAAACGGCATTACTAGGTATTCAAAGTGGCCGCTGGGCGTCCGGAAGGCCGTCTTCCACTCATCGCCCTCCCGGATCCGGACGAGATGGTAGGCGCTGCGGGGGTCTAACTTGGTGAACCAGGTGGCCCCCTGGAGGGAGTGGAAGGCAGTGTCCATGAGTGGCAGGGTGTACCTATCCTTCACCATGATGTCATTGAGGGCTCTGAAGTCAATGCATGGACGCAGGGACCCATCCTTCTTTGAGATGAAGAAGAAGCCGGCACCAAGCAGGGACGAGGAGGGGTGAATGATCCCAGCGCTGAGCGACTCCATGATGTAAGTGTCCATAGCCTCACGTTCAGGAGCAGAAAGGCTGTAGAGGCGGCCAGATGGTAACGGCGCCCCCGGGCGGAGGTTTATGGCACAGTCATACGGACGATGAGGAGGAAGAGACATCGCCTTGGACTTGCTGAACACAAGCCCCAAGTCATGAAACTCCGGGGGACACCAGGGTGAGGTCCGGAGGACAGGAGACTGGAGCAGGCGGAGGAGAGGATGGGGCGCAAGCCGCAGACTGGAGACAGGTGCCCATGCAGAAAGAACTCCATGAGAGGACACTTCCGGATTGCCAATCGAGCACAGGGTTGTGTAGGCGCAGCCATGGGTAACCCAGGATGACGGGGGCCGCTGAGGAAGACAGGACATACAGGCTAAGGTCCTCTTAGTGGTTGCCAGAAACTATAATTGGCACCGGCCTGGTGCGGTGTGTCACTACTCCCAGGGGCGAGCGAGAAAGGGTGACAAGGTTGAGGGGAGCTGACAACGGTTGACAGGGAATACCCAAACGGGTTGCCAGGCTCTTGGAAATAAAGCTTTGCTCTGCCCCCGAGTCCACCAGTGCGTGAGTGAGGTGCCCGGTGGAGTTGTGGCAAAATCTAATGGGCAAGGAGCAATTTGTGAGGGGATTTGGCCGGTTAGTGTCTGCGAGGCCCCCTACAGTGACTCGCAGACCCCCCCGTTTGGCTTGACCAGGCATTGCTCCACGGTATGCTGGTCGCCTCCACAATACATGCAGAGGCCCAGCTCCTGGCGGCGTTGTCTCTCCGCTAGGGGGAGCCTGGTTCACCCGACCATCATCGCCTCTGGCTCATCGACGGACTCCGGAGCGGGTAACGCCAGGGGGCGAGACTGAGGGGCGCGGGCGGAGAATCCGCGTGGGCGGCTGACAGACTTCCGCTCGGTGGCCCGCTCCCGCAGCCTGTTATCCAAGCTAATGGTCAGAGAGATTAGCTCAGACAGTCGCCTTGGAAGGTCCCGGCTGGCCAACTCATCCCGCAGACCAGAACTGAGGCTGCGGAGGAAGATGCTGCAGAGGGACGCCTCACCCCAGCCAACCTCCTCCGCTGCCACCCAGAAGTCAACAGCGTAATCCGCCGCCGACCGGCTGCCCTGTTGGAGGCTAAGGAGCCGGTCAGTGAGGACGCTGTCACGACGCGAGTGGTCAAACACCTCAAGAAAGTCCCGCACGAACTCGTCATAGGAGAGGTTCGCGTAGCTGGGCTTCGACATGACGGCGTAAGCCCAAGCTAACGCTCGCCCCTCCAAGAGATTAGCCAAGTAACCAATTCGGCTGTGGTCTGAAGGAAAATCCCTGGGAACGCGCAGGAACACCGACTCACATTGGAAGATGAACCCCCGTGCCTCACCGAGCTTCCCGTTGAAGCGAGCGGGAGTTGGGATTGGAGTGAGCCGGGTTGGCGGGAACAGAGCAGCACGCCGTGCAGCCAGGCAACCCTATGGGAAGAGCAGAGGACAGGAATATGAGCTGGCTTCACCATACAGGAGAGATATGCTGAGTGATGCTTACTTGCAGATGGGAGGTGGCTGGCGTTGGCTAAGGATCTTCGGCCTGGGAGACAGCACCCTGCTGCGTGCACGACGAGGCGTGGAGATGAGGAGAGAGGAGATGGCGAAGACGGGAGAATCCGCCGCCAGAGAATCCACCTGTGCACAGGGGAGAGGCTGGTAGACAGGTAAGTGATAAAGCAGCTTACGTGCTGTAGTGAAGATCGGCAGGACAGGAAGAGACAATCCTGCTGAGGGTTTGAGCGTGTAGAAACACAGACGGCTCCAGACCGATGCTCTGGGCCGAGTGGGCTAAATAGCCCGTGATTGACGAGGCGCAGGTGTTTGCACAGCTGAGGTGGATGACAGGGAGCGGCGAGTTGTGACATTAATGAATGATACAAAGTATATAATTTGTAAACGGCCAGATTTAGTTCTTTGGTTGGACTAATTTTTCATTTTGTGTATTTGTCATTGTTGGTAAGTTCAATGCTTTTAAAAAATCTATTTGTGTCTCATTAGAAGTTTGAGGTTGGGAATACAAATCTTTATAAAATAATTCAAAACTTTCCTGTATTTTTTCCAGTTTGTTTTCAACCCTCTTCGTTTGGGGGTGTTTTATTCTATAAATTGTGTTTTCTGCTCACTGTTTGCATAATTTATATGCTAGTAATTTAGTCGATTTACTCCCAATTTTGTAGTATTTTTGCTTCAGAAAAACAATTTTTTTCTGGGTGTCCTGCATATAGATGTTATCAATTTCACTTTTAACCTTTTTTTATTTCCTCTTTTACTTTTGAATCACTCTTATTACTGTCTAACCGTTGTAATCGTTTTAATTTTCCTTGGAGATCAGCTAATTTTTGCCCCTTTAATTTTTTCAAGTGTGACGTCATTGAAATGATCTTTCCTCTCATTACAGCTTTCAGAGCGTCCCACAAAATTATCTGTGACACTTCACCTGTGTCGTTCAACTCAAGATAGTTCTTGACGTCATTCTTTAATTTTTGTCTTAATTCAGAATCATTTAATATATTTGAGCTGAACTTCCACAACACTTTTCTGACCTACTGTCATATCCGGCTCTAGGGAGCCGGGCAATCAGAGCCAGGGACAAGCCAGTGAGTCATGATGGTTTATTTTGGGTAAGGGATGAGGAGAGCACAGATACTCATGCAGAGGTACACTCACAGGTTGCACAGCGCAGAGGTAAGCAGCTCGTACCGGACGTGGGGGTAACAAGACGTACATACTCACAGCGGGATACAAACACAGGAATGCTGCAAGAGGAGTATAAGTTGACACCAGACGAAGGGGCTTCAGCTTAGCAATGTGTTTATGTCGCAGCCCCGAGTCATCGAGGCTGCTCCTATTTATCCTCATTGGCAGCGCCCCAGCTGATTAGGACTAATTGGCCCCAGCTGTCCATAATGCTGCCAGCTGGGAGCCTGCTGAGACGCTGCTCAATGGGAAGCAGGGATGAGGGAAAACATGGGCCGAGTGCCGAGACGGCATCTCAACCCATGGTGACAGAGCCCCCCCCCTCAAGGTCGGGCTCCTGAACGACCAGGAACATCCCAGCCCCCCCCACCCCCCCACCTAGGGTGGGAGGAAGGGAGGCAGGACTGGAGGGGAAGAAGCCAAGGGAAGGACAACACCAATGGGGCAATGTAGGGTGGCAGGGAAAAAAACCAAATACAGTACTGAACAAAACAGGGAATAATCAACCCAGGTTCGAATGGGGAGAAGAACTGGGTCAGCACACCGGTTACACACTACTCAGAGAGTACCAACAATGCGTGACCCAGAGCAAGGAAACAAAAAACCACCAAAAAGGTACAGGGCAAAAATGCTGAGTATGGTTAAATAAAGGGGAGCACAATACACAGCGCCAATTTAAGTACATACACAGTCACCAAGAAAAGAGAAGGTGACTGGAACAAATGGACAACTACAGAGCATGGTGTTACAGAAAACAAGGCACATGACTCTATAATGAACCAACAGGGCATAAAAAAGAAATACTGAGTGCAGGCAAAGAAAAACCCACACACACGAATATATAAATACCCACAGTCACCTAAAGAAATGAAAGTGACTGGAATAAATGGATAACTGCAGAGCATGGTCTGAAAGGAAACAAAACATAACTCTACAATGCAAAAACGGGACTAAAAACATGGTACAAAAAATAAAATGCTGAGTATGTGAGATGGAAAACACAGCACTATAAAAACATATCCACCAACAGGACAAAACATTACACCCGAGTGACCTTGATAACGATAAAAGAAAAAGTGACACCCGAGGTGTACGGCAGGCAGAGTCCACAAATAGCCGAGATGGCTCCGGAGATCTCCCCGCCCATTGTCCAGCTGGCGAATCAGGGAAAGAGAAGTGTTCGGACGGCGAACTCCGGACCCAGATCCCAGGAATCCAGTCCACCGGCAGCCGAACCAGGCTGCCCAGAGGGAAACAGACCAGTGGGGGGAACCAGATCACCGAACCGAAAGTTCTGTGGGTCGGGTCGTCGACCCGCATCACTCAACCACCAGGACCGTTGAGACGGGCGAAGGATCAGAGCGGATCCCGGTGGAAGAGGCTCTGGGGAGAGCCGATGACGAGGGCGGCGGGCGTCAGGCCGCAGGGAAACGGCCACCTCCTCACCGGACCTGGACAATACTGGGGCAGCACCCACGTCGGACCCCGATCGGGCCTCAGGCGAACCCACGTTGGACCCCGATCGGGTCTCGGGCGAACCCACGTTGGACACTGCACCAGAACCGACCTCCAACGTTGAACCCGGACCCTCCAGCACCACGAGGAACAGCAACTCCTCGCCGGTGACCCTGGAAGAAGGCTCAGAAGAGAAAACAGAACCGGGATCAGGATCACCGGCAGCGCCAGAACCCGGCGAGACGAGCTCAGACGCAGCGGGCGGCTGCACCCTGCTCGTCTCCCCTGGAGATGGGCTGAAGTGCTCAAAGATAAAAAGAGAGAAAAGAAAGGAGAGCACTCGCCTGATCTCGGGTTCTGACGCCGTCCAGGACTGCGAAGATCCAGGATCCGTCGTCAGGTCGTTGTCAGGCTCCCATCTAGCCGCGTCGGGCCCCGCAGCCAGCACGATGGTCAGCGCAGCTTGAGATTCCTCCGGCTCCGGTGACCCCGCCAACGATCCACTCGGCGTGAAGCCAGAAGAATCTCGTCCCGCTGGACCGAACCGCTCCTCCGTGGAGACCCGGGGACGCTCAATCGTCGGCGTAGACTCCACGCAGCAGTCAGTCCCCCTCCTCCGTCCGCAATGTAGCTGCGGAACCACAGGCCCTCTCCATATCCCACCACGTTGACCCGGAGCCGGGGACCGCTCGGCGGAGAGAGACACAGAGGATGCGGGATTAGGAATACAAGTTACAGCAGGTGGGGAGAGTTCAGGGAGCTGCGAACCCTGAACTTCTCCTCCAGGGATGTGACAGAGCAAATCATTAAGCAGGTGTGAAAAAACAATGACTTGCCTGCCCCCTGGAGGTTGAGTATCGCCTGCTGTAGTGGATTCTGCTTCTTCCTCTCCCCGCCCGGCGATAACGGAGGACCCCCCGGGAGTTCGTCTGAGGATCGCTCGCGTTGTCTCCAGCAGAGAGCTCACCAGACCGGAATTCCAGGCACACACAGCAGTCAGGAAGCGCGTCGAGGAGGAGGGGGAAACAGCCGGGGTGAGCCAGCCCGAATGTCCAGGAATGACAGCGGGGAAATGAGGCTCAGGGAACGGGGCTGTAGAATCTCCACACTGACGAGGCGAAGGGGTGACAGCTGCGTGGGAGGAACTGTCCTGACGATGGCCCAGAACTGGATCCGGACGAGGTTCGTGCAGAGGTGACTCGGCGATGTGATGGCGGCTATTCCCGGGGAACGAAGCGAGGGGGAAACCCAGGATTCGCCGCTCCAGATTGGAGATCGAGGCGAGGAAGGCGCCGAGCACGGGAAAGCTTCGTAGCCCTGAAGTCCTCTCCATCAACCTCACTGCCGCCGCCACATGCCTGAAGGTGGTGACAGGAAACACAGTGGAGCTCGCGACAGCCACTCGACCCCAGACATAACTGCTGTCAGCTGCGGCTCCTAGAAGGGAATCCCGAGTGAAGTGGCGCAGGTCGGGGGAAGTCCTCTGGTTGGCGCGAACTCCCGGACTGGAATAGCGGCAGGAACGGGACTCCGAAGCGGGGAAAGACGTCGCCCACTTCGACTCCCTGCCGGGATTTCCATCCACCCCGTGGGGCTTCTCTCGCTGTGTACCTGCAGCGTCTATCCTGGCACTGTCCTCCAGATGGTACAGAGAGTGAGGGTGACAGTCCAGGAGTTCCTCAGCACGGCCCGGATGCCAGCGTCTTGCGTTGGAGGCGTCGTGCAGGGTGAAGAATGTCCCGTCGACAGCCTCCGAGATGGACCTCAGCTCGTCGCCCTGGCGCCGGAAGTGACTCCTGGGAAACGGCATGCTAGCAGCGCTGACACCCGGACAGAAAGGTACATTTCCACAGCGACTCACGGCCGCCGGCAACTCTTCTGGCTGCGACATACTGTCATATCCGGCTCTAGGGAGCCGGGCAATCAGAGCCAGGGACAAGCCAGTGAGTAGTGATGGTTTATTTTGGGTAAGGGATAAGGGATGAGGAGAGCACAGATACTCATGCAGAGGTACACTCACAGGTTGCACAGCGCAGAGGTAAGCAGCTCGTACCGGACGTGGGGGTAACAAGACGTACATACTCACAGCGGGATACAAACACAGGAATGCTGCAAGAGGAGTATAAGCTGACACCAGACGAAGGGGCTTCAGCTTAGCAATGTGTTTATGTCGCAGCCCCGAGTCATCGAGGCTGCTCCTATTTATCCTCATTGGCAGCGCCCCAGCTGATGAGGACTAATTGGCCCCAGCTGTCCATAATGCTGCCAGCTGGGAGCCAGCTGAGACGCTACTCAATGGGAAGCAGGGATGAGGGAAAACATGGGCCGAGTGCCGAGACGGCATCTCAACCCATGGTGACACCTTCTTTTCTAAAATAACAGACAATGAAATGGGACTATGATCCGAAAGATCAATTGTCTTAATTTTGCAATCTCTTACTCTGAAAGAATCATTATTGAACACAAAAAAATAGTCTATTCTTGAATAAACACTGTGTGAGCATGAATAGTGTGTATAGTCTCTGCTTTTAGGATGTAATTCTCTCCAAACGTCAATAATTCCCACTTCTTTCATCAATGAATTTACCTTTTTAATTAGTACATTTTCTGCATTGGTTGTACTTGATGCATCTAATTTTGGATTTAATCTAATATTGAAGTCTCCTCCACAGATTACCACTCCCTGAGAATTCATCATTAACTCAAATATGTGTCTATAGAGAGTCCAATCGCTTCCAGGTGGAATATAAACGTTTATAAACATTATTTCATGTCCCTCTATTTTACCAGTAATTTTGATAAATCTTCCCTCCTCATCTTGTGCTTCTGATATATGATCATAATCTAGCAAATTTGAAATAAGTATAGCAACCTCTTGCTGGTGCCCAGCTTTATAAGAATAGGAGAAAACAAATCCTGCCTTTTTAATTTTGCATGTTCAGATTGACTCAAATGGGTTTCTTGAAGGAAGGCAATCTGTGCCTTTTCTCGTTTTAGTTTTGTCAAAATCTTACTCCTCTTTACAGGATTCAGAACTCCATTTACATTGAAAGAAACAATTTCAACCGGTTCTCCTTGCATTCAAATATTTACATTTAACCTCAGTTCTCTGTAAGCACTCCCTTGGAAAAGGAATAACACAATGAATAACAAAAACAAACTTTGTGAACATTGAACAGATTCCAAAACTAACTTCCAACCCTAAGGTCGATTTACTGACCTGTTGCTGGTTTGAGGGATAGCCTCTACACCTCCAGTGTGTCAGAGGGCCCTCCACTATGACGTCAGCCATATAAACAGATGAGTGTCCCCTCGTTGTCCCTTCCTCCGACCAAAACTTTCGTAGTTCTTTTCTTATATATCTGTCTCATTTATTTCTTATCTTTAATCAAAAAAGACCAAATCAACCTGTATCCTCCGTTGCTGTGCGTCTAAATGCTTGCAGCTTTTCCTTGAAGCTCTGCATGTTCCCGGCCATGGTGGTCCGTTTGGTCCGTGCTGGCTGCCAAGCTCCTTGCTGAATCCTCTCCCACAGCGCTGTTGGTTGCTCAATCACTTTCACCGGCAGGCCACGGCTGACCATGTCCGCTGTCGCCTCTTCCGCTGTGTCGTACGTTATCTGCCCTTCTTCATAGTAAACTCTTAGGCGAGCTGGATAGAGAGTCTCAAATCGTATTTTGTTTTCTTTCAGGACTCGTCACGCCTCGGCATATAGTTTCCATCTGTGTAGAATTACCGGGGCATAATCATGATCCAAGTTTATCTTATGGCCGTCCAGAGTAAAGCCTTTTTTCTGCCATGCCAAATGGATTACTTCTTCTTTCGTTCTAAAGCTCTGGAATTTGACAAGGATAGATCTCGGCTTGGCTCCAGGTGGGGGCTGAGGGGCAAGTGCTCGGTGCGCCCTTTCTATGTTCAGGTTTACAGTATCAGGGATGCCGAGGTTATCTCTAAGCACTTACTCTATAAATGTAATCATTGTCTTTGGGTCCATTTCTTTTTGTTCGGGAATTCCATAAATCCTGATGTTTTCTCTTCTCAACCTGCATTCCTGATCCGTTAATTTCTCCTGAAGTTGTTCTTGCAGTTTTAGCATTCCTGCAACCACTCCTTCCATGTCTTGCAGCCTTTCCTCGTTCCCCACAATTCTTTTCTCCGCTTCATCCAGTCTCGAGTTTGTCTTGGCAAATTCTCTCATGATATCTTGTCTGTATTCACGCGGTTCTTTGAGTATTGTATTGTTAGTCACCTCTCCTTCGTCCTCATTTGCGTCATTTTTTCCCTGGTTAGCAGCGGTAGAGTTAGCATTGGAAAATTTATATTTCTTAAAAAAAAATTTCATACAAATATATTTTTATTACTGTCAGTCAATATAAACAATAACTAACATCAATTTAGCTTTTAATAACATTAGCAACAATAGTTTGTTTTACTCGTGTTTGAGGTACAGTGGCTTATGGGTAATCTTCTTGTCAACTTCCGGTGAAGTGATGTGCCATTGTTCACTTCTTCCCTGCTCAGTTCTCAGTTCCCTTTGAAATGAAGACCGTTAGGTCCCTTTGGTTTGGAATCTCACTTAATATGGCGGAGTATACTACTGGGCAATCGGAATGCACCTAGAAATCAGCTCTGGTGCGTTAATGAGAGTAGCTGCAGGTAATGAGATGATTAGTGTGATGTTGAGTGTGACCATGAGCTTGCCTTCAGACCATAACAGCAAGATGCAAATTAGATTTAAGAGGAAAAACACCTTCAAGTTTGAGAGAATAACGGTGAAAATTTACATGCAAAAAGTCACAAACTTATGCAACAAAGACCCCCCCCCCCCATATTTACACGAACAAAGTTCCCAGATTAAAAGGGGGGGGAAAACAGAAATTTCTAAGCATAACTTTTGAATTTGCATGTAAAATGTAACAATTTTAAGACAAAAAGTTGCAAATGTAATTTAAAAAAAAAAAACCAATTTATTCTACAGGTACAAATTTATGAGAAACTTGCAAATGTATGATTTTTGCAAATTTATGGATAAAACCATACACATTTGTCATAAAAATGCACATTTAAAAAAAAAAATGCAGGAAAAATAACAAATTTGCAAAATAGTTCAACATTTTTGCCACCTTATTGTGGTGGAGGGGGTTTGCATGTCCTAATCCCAGGAGCTATGTTGTCAGGGGCCACTTGCCTGGGTCTCCCAGGGCAAATTGGTCCTGAGTGAAGGGCTGGTGTTCTGACATTTTAGAGCAATCCAGTTGATCCCCATAAAGAAGTTACAAGGATCCAGTGTACCCAGAGCCACTGAGTGCCAGCAGACAACGCAGGCAAATGTCTGGGGCCCCAGGCCAGAAGGGGGCCCCCAAGGGCTGACCAACTGTAAATCACTACAGCAGTGACAATGTGCAGAGCGTTTGCAGTGGCACTGTCTGGTAGGTCAGTGCAGAACTCCCTAGAGGGGCCACCTCTCACCCAGCCCCACCTCTCACTCTCACAAGACTGTGTGTCTTATGTAACAAATAAGTGAGAGTGCCTGAATCAAAATTAAGTGAAGTTATCCATCTGGCAGTGACAAAAGAAAGGACAAAGAGGAAGAGAAGAAAAGAAAGCAAGACAGTGGTAAGTTGTGCAAATAAAACAGTAGTTAATTAAGTCTGGAGTAGCTTAGTTTCTCCTGCCTCTGCTGATCTGGATGTGATTGTTTCACATTTTTGTTAGCATTAGATTACAGTGGTGTGAAGAAGTGTTTGCCCCCTTCCTGATTTCTCTTTTTTTTTGTATGTTTGTCACACTTAAATGTTTCAGATCATCAAACAAATTTAAATATTAGACAAAGATAACACAAGTAAACACAAAATGCAGTTTTTAAATGAAGGTGTTTATTATTAAGGGGGAAAAAAATCCAAACCTACATACATGGCCCTGTGTGAAAAAGTGATTGCCTCCTAAACCTAATAACTGGTTGGGCCACCCAACCCTGCTTCATGCTACGCCTCTGCTGTCTGCATATGTGTAACCGGAAACCTTGTGTGATGAAATTTACATCATCATCTCCACTCTGCTAGTGTCCGGAGTGCTCAACCATGGATGACCGTGTGCAGCCCAAATTTTGTGAGTGCGCTGCCTGCCCACAACCTGAACGCATTGAAAAGCGCATGCGCAAGTCTGAACGTCCCATTCACGAGGTGGCAATATCGACACAGCATACATCAGTAGATGAAAAAGACAACGAGGAGGCGGAAAACAAGAATAAAAACATACATGAATCATACATACATACTCTCTGTCACAGCGGCAGCAGCAGCTTTGTGGAAAAGGAGTGAAGACCGGGAAGTCAAACAGCAGAAATAGACTCTATACTGTATTTGAAGAGAAACTTTGTGAAGAAGTCCACCGTTTCTTCGTTGGTGAAAATCCTGGCGCGTCAGCGCCTTGTCGCTACCTATCGGGCGGGATTGAAACTACATATGATGGTTATGCGCATGCGTCAACCGCTTGGCCTGGGCAGATGAAAAAAGTGAGAATGTACAGCACCGTGTGCGTGCTGGGCTTGTCCAAAGCGTACACGGACCAAGGCAGACTAGAGGGGAAATGCAGCATGAAGCAGGCTTTAGCAGCAACAATTGCAGTCAAGTGTTTGCAATAACTGACAGTGAGTCTTTTACAGTGCTGTGGAGGAATTTTGGCCCACTCATCTTTGTAGAATTGTTGTAATTCAGCCACACTGGAGGGTTTTCGAGCATGAGCCGCCTTTTTAAGGTCATGCCACAGCATCTCAATGGGATTCAGGTCACGACTTTGACTAGGCCACTCCAAAGTCTTCATTTTGTTTTTCTTAAGCCATTCAGAGGTGGACTTGTTGGTGTGTTTTGGATCATTGTCCTGCTGCAGAACCCAAGTGTGCTTCAGCTTGAGGTCACGAACAGATGGCCGGACATTCTCCTTCAGGATTTTTTGGTAGACAGCAGAATTCATGGTTCCATTTACCACAGCAAGTCTTCTAGGTCCTGAAGCAGCAAAACAGCCCAAGACCATCACACTACCACCACCATATTTTACTGTTGGTATGATGTTCCTTTACTGAAATGCTGTGTTACTTTTACGCCGAATGTAATGGGACACACACCTTCCAAAAAGTTCAACTAAAGACATAATTATTGACTTCAGGAGGAAAACTCCCAGGCACAAAGTCACCATACTAAAAGGTCAGACCACCGAATGTGTACAATCCTACAAATATCTTGGGACGATTATTGATAGTAATTTAAACTTTGAAGAGAACTGTGAAAGGGTGTGCAAAAAGGGTCAGCAACATTTGCATTGCTTGAGAAAACTTGCACGCTTCCAAATTGACCAAACCATAATGACAATGTTTTATCGGGCTTTTATTGAATCTGTTTTATCCTTTTCTTTAGTGTCATAGTTTGGTCAGATAAAACTGAAACAGAGGAAATCCTTGGATCAGGTAGTTAGATGGTCCAGTCGTTTGCTTGGTGAGTCACAGCTGAGCCTGACATCCCTGTACACGAGACAGGTACAGAGGATTGCTACCTCCATTTTAAATGATGACTCCCACCCTTTGCACTGCAACTTTCAGCTTCTTCCCTCAAGACAGAGGTTTGCTGTCCCAAAAAGTAAAACCCAGCACTACAAAAACAGCTTTGTTCCTGCTGCTGTCAAAAGAGTTGAACAAGTTGTAACAATATATTGCACATAATTTAGGTACCTATTTATTAACTCCATTGTATATTTACTTATTTTTGTAGGATGTTATTTGGGTTCTAAATATTTTATTGGGTTTTAGACCTTTGAGTTTTTAACCTCTTTGACTAGTTTTTAACTTTTTAATATGACCCTTCTCTCTTATGTCTGGTTTTTCTCTCATCTCTTTGTCTTTATACCCTGATTGATGGAGTCTTGAGTATTTTTATCATGTTTATAGTCAGATTCATGTGTGCCTGTGTTTGTGTCTATGTTGAATGTAATTGTGGCTTGTAAATATGGATGTCACCAGACTGCAAAACAAATCTACCTACGGGTACAAATAAAGTACCGGTAACCTGAACCTGAACCTGAACTTTTGTCTCGTCAGTCCACAGAGTATTTTCCCAAAAGTCTTGGGGATCATCAAGATGTTTTCTGGCAAAACTGAGACGAGCTTTTATGTTTTTTTGCTTGGCAGTGGTTTTCATCTTGGAACTCAGCCATGCAGACCATTTTTGCCCAGTCTCTTTCTTATGGTGGAGTCACAAACACTGACCTTAACTGAGGCAAGTGAGGCCTGCAGTTCTTTGGATGTTGTTGTGGGGTCTTTTGTGACCTCTTGGATGAGTCGTCACTGCGTTCTTGGAGTAATTTTGGTCGGCCGGCCACTCTTGGGAAGGTTCACCACTGTTCCATGTTTTCACCATTTGTGGATAATGGCTCTCACTGTGGTTTGCTGGAGTCCCAAAGCTGTAGAAATGGCTTTATAACCTTTTCCAGAGTGACAGATCTCAATTACTTTGTTTCTCGTTTGTTTCTGAATTTCTTTGGATTGCAGTATGATGTCTAGCTTTTGAAGATCTTTTGGTCTACTTCACTTTATCAGGCAGGTCCTGTTTAAGTGATTTCTTGATTGAGAACAGGTGTGGCAGTAATCAGGCCTAGGTGTGGCTAGAGAAATTGAATCGGTGAATTCAAAAAGGGCCCAAGTCCCCTTTGAAAAAGTGTGGACTTGGGCCCTTTTTGAATTCACTGATTCAATTGAACTCAGCTTTCCAAAGATGTGATAAACCACAGTTAATTTATGTTTTAACAGGAGGGGGGTGTCATTTTTTCACACAGGGCTATGTAGGTTTGGATTATTTTTTTTTTACCCTTAATAATAAACACCTTCATTTAAAAAGTGCATTTTGTGTTTACTTGTGTTATCTTTGTCTAATATTTAAATTTGTTTGATGATCTCAAACATTTAAATGTGACAAATGCACACACAAAAAAAACAGAAATCAGGAAGGGGGCAAACACCTTTTCACATCACTGTATTTATTATATAATGGTAATGAACACTGGTTGGAGGGGTTTCTTGTGAATTTTTGCCATGGGCTCCAAGAGACTCTAGAATCGCCTCTGAGTGTACCCCACCGGTTTTGGGATTACTGGGGCTTGAAGGCAAGAAGAAAAGAAGGAAAAAGCACCGAATGTCCAATTAAAACCTTTAAAAATCACAAATTTCTGATATTTAATAAGCAAAGAGTGTCATATTACTAGTGTTGTCAGGCTAGTCCACTTTGAAATAAAGCGTAACATTCCAACTGCAACATCATGGCCAGTGAAAAGAGTGTTAAGCATCCCAAAGTGAGAAATTGCTTCTTCTTTTTTTTTGGGGGGGGACACTTGCAGACATTGACTCATACCAAGGTCGGCTACAAATGTGCTGTGTCACTTCTTGCAGCAGGACTCACATGTTAGCCAGGAAGAGACACTAGACCCCTGTCTCATCTCTATACAGAAGTCAGGGGATTTAAAAAAAAAAAAAAAAAAAAAGTGCTCACTGTTGCCAAAAGCCATCCCACAGGCCCCACCAGGGAATGGACTTAACTTGGGCACAAAAGGCCTGGTTATATTTCACCGTTGGATGGCTTTTGTTGCCTCTGAATCAGCCAACACTGAAGCAGTGTCTGCTGCTTGCTAAACCTGTCCATCTCCTAAGCTGACAAGCAGATCTTATTTAGGGAGGCACTCTGAAGAAAGTCCACTGGGGGTTTGATGAATTTTCACAAGCAGGTCTTCTCATGGGCACTTTGTTCAAATGAGTGCTTATTCCCAACCCTTGTATGGGGGCAGGATTTGCTAGGGAAAAACTTTGAGAAAAGTGGGGGAGGGTGTGGTGGCAGTGGTTGGATGGGGTCTTTTCAGTTTGCTCTGGAGGCAACAATAGTCTTTGTCTGAGATCTTCCACCATTCTTATTAGTGTTCCCGAGAGGAGGAGAGGAGGAGGTGGGGGGTGGCCATGCGGGCGGAGGGTGTTTCTCCATAGTAACAATGACAAAACAAGCCAGTTTAAAACCAGGCAGGCAAAGGGGTGATTGGAGGCTGCAGAAAACTGTGCATTCGGGCTCTGTTCACACTGGAGAACCAGCTTGGTGAGGATTTGTGAGGCAGGGGGGAATGCGGTAGATCCAGTGGTGTGAGGAGAAGACAGGAGAACTTTAAGGATTTCCAAACTCTCATGAAGAGGTGAGGTGAAAGAAAAGTTGAACGCTCTGCCCACCTGCACATTTACATCCTCCCATCATGGACCGGGACAGCCACAGTGAGGATACTTTGTCCACAATGGTTCTGGAGAACATAAAGAACAAACTGATTCATGCCTTCAGGGTGACAGGAGAGGCCAGAGAAGACCCCCAAGACTCCACCGGATCCTCCGTGAGACCGGTCAGCATCGGCAGGAGTTACCAAGCAAACGAAGAGCTGCGACGTGCACAGATAGATGGAGCAATAACTTGGCTGAGGACTGAACTGGTAAGCTGAGATTCCTAGCCTGCAGCAGGTGTCATCCACGTTTGTTTCATTCATTGCTTCTATGTTAATCAGTGTAGAGCACAGAGGCTTGTTTTACTTTAAACCACATCCAACATTGTTTTCCTGCAGCTGGAAATGCGATCGCAGGACCTCCAGCTGGCTCAGACCCTGCTGGGCCTCAACATAGAGATCCAAAGACTGAGGAGAGAGAGTTTTGGCGGTGTGGAGGTAGAAGGGGATGATCAACAGTTGCCATCCCCAGTAGAACGCCTCTTCCCTGGGGAGTGAGACTCAAATGGAAAGTATTCTCTTATTGGAAACAGTCACAGTGAAAGAAACAACTAAAGGCTGAACACATCTGCATATCAGGTCATTAATGTAGTTGGATACTTTTCCTTATTTGCTTGGAAAATTAGTTTGGCTGACTGTAATAACAATGATAGAAGACAAAAAAGTTGGAGAAGTTTTAAAATGAAAATTTTCTCTGCTTTCTCCTGAAATGTGGCCAATGTTTTAGATACTGCAGACATGGGGACAGGCTACAGTCCCATGAACATTATACTTTTTTTTTTAATAACATTGGCAACTGTGGTCACAGGGACATGAAGATGCTTGGAGATGGTCTTAAAGCCTTTGCATTTAACATGATTATCTGTGAACTTCTTCCTGAACTCCTTAGGCAGCTCTCTGCTTTTTCTAATCCATGTCCAGTGTGGTGCACACAATGATACCAGACTACACAGCAGCATATTTTTGCCCCTTTAAATAGGCTGAATGACTGCTGAAAAACTTGGAAGGCACCTATGATACTATTTAAGATCACTTGTTGGCAGTGATTGCTACAAAATCCGGTGCCACAAAATATTAAATTTAAGGGTACCATCTTTTTTGTCCATGCCATTTTAATGTAATTACATAAAATATTCAGCTGAATCATTTATCAAAAGCAAAGTCTGATTTGTGTTAAATATGATATAAACAATAAGTGATTCCAATAAACTTTAACCAGTTTCAACTTATTTCAGAGATAGCTGTTTTGTTTTGTTGTTGTTGTTGAAGGGTACCAACAAATTTGTTCACATCTGTGTAAACAGTTGCTCTCTACCTGCAGGTTTGAAACACTTGAATTTAGCAAGTGTGTTCTACTTGTGCTCTTGGCGACTTCAAACACTACAACTCTGACTGTGTGCAGTCAGAGCAGCCCAACCTGCTGACCAAACTTTGCATCTGTCCCAAAAAAAAAAAAAAAAAGCGTAAGAAGAGGTGCTATAACAACTTGTTTCCAATATTGGATTCAGTGAGTAAATATATAAAAGGGTTATTTTGAATTGTGACTCTTACAAAGCTGTCAAGTATACCAAGTGTAAGCCACCTGGAGCCCTGTGGCCCTATGGAGCTCTTTTGTCCATAACCTATGGTTTCCTGCTTTCACAGAATTTACAAGAAAAGCACTGCAAATTTACAGGGAAAAAACTTTGCAAAATTGAACGATAAAAGGTATTAGCTTTATTTTTAAAAAAAAAAAAAGATTGCCAGTTTTAGAGGGAAACAAAATTTAAGTGGAAAAGTCTCAAATTGCAAAAATGTTGCTAGTTTACAACAGAAAAGTTGAACATTTATGCAGAAAAACCTTATAAACATATGTGATTTTTTTCTTATCAGAAAGTAGTAGTAAATTTAAGAAAAAACATACATTGTTAAAAAAAAACAGCAAAATTATGAGTAAAAAGTGGCAAATTTAGGATAAAAAGTTGCAGTTTGAAGAGAAAACCCACCCACAAATTTATAAGAGGAGTTACAAAATTCCAAGACAAGTGTTCTATTTGAGAGGAAAATTAAACTATTTCTGATGCTGAAGTTCATATTAAGGTGCAAATGTGTTAGTGTTTTGTAGCAACATGCAGATATTTGTTGACCAAAAATCCCCCAGGTCAGAAAATAAAAACTGACTTTGAAATGATCCTAAAATGTCTTCAGGATATTTCACTCTGATGAACAGATGTGCTTAAGAAGACATTTTGTGACTGTAAAGATGAAATGGAAAAAAATAAAATGTGCAACACCCATGTCTTTAAATCTTTATTGAAGTGGCATACTGAGTAGTACAGTATCTGTTTTGAATTTATAGCTGTTTTCAATAAATACATTCACCTTTCAGTCTCAAAGTTCTAGCTTATCATGTGGATGCATCTGGAGTAACCTATAGATTTACTGTAATTATTCAAGATATATTTAAAGGTGTATTTTTGGGAAACTCTTGTTTTAGCAACACTTGGTGGACGCTAACTAAGCTACAGCCACATTCACTTTATTTCTGAGGCTGGGACTGTATGCATGGAGTTGATGTAGGCTGCAGTTCACTTAGCAACCACAAGGTGTCACTAAAACAAGGGTTTTTAAAAGTTTCATATGAGACCTTTAAAGACAGACTCCGGTGGATATAAATCCTCTATAAAAACCAAATCTACATTGTCTAAAATGGCATATCATGCCCCTTTTTCCCCCTACAAAAAACCCCTTTGTCTTACAGTTTTGTGTCAAAATCTTTCCATTCTCCTTCAAACCCCAGGATCTGTGAATAGACCTACCTACATCCCATGAGGCTAATGGTGGCTAGCGCTACATTAAACAGAATAAATCCTGTGATAAAAACAATTACCAGTTGAAGAACATGTCCAGTTGTATACACGGTGGCCCAGGCGAATGACTGAAACTGTATTGGTTGTTAAAAGCAGTTTAATGGTTAAGCCTGCCTTAATTTGGGTCACGTATTCAAAGCAGCTGTCAAAAATGCTAACAGGCCCTGGAAGCTAACTTCAGTCAGACCAGAGACGGTTCTTAATCCTTACTGGCTCAACACTACAGACCTGTTAAGGTGCCTTCACACCAAACGCAAATGGGCAAATTTTTCGCACAGTGCAATTACATTGTAACTCAACGTAAACACGTGAATAGACCTGAATTCAGCATCTGAGTGAGATGCAGACAGGCGAAATTGTCTTTATAACTTCTATAGCAGTGTTCAACCTGCTGTGGAAATCCCCAAAATAATGTCAAGCTTAGATTTACATTATCCAACCGGGAAGGGAGGGGGGGGGGGCACCTGAAAAAGTTGCCCCTCCCTCCAAAACTTTACAAGATGATGGGTGTTTACGTTGCTAGCTTGCTAGCACGTCTGTGGCAGGAATCTATGGGTAAATAACTCAGTCATCCCGATTCAGCTGAAGGGCTCCCAGTCCTTCTGTCTGCAAGTGATGGTTTTAAGATAAGATAAACTTTATTGTCGCTCAAGGGGAAATTTGTCTTGGGCTTGTCACCCGTGCTGCAACCACACAATCCACACATACACAATGGATGTAGTACATAATAAATGAAAAACCCAATAAATAATACAAGTACATACATACATAAATATATAACAGCAGTCATAAGAACAGCAGTTCTTATGACTGCTGTCATCAGTTTACTCTGATGATGGCAGAATCTCAAAGCTAGTGCTATTCCTTGGACGTGAGCATGAATGCGCGATTTTGCATGTGCTCGCCTCTTTCCACTGACTTTGTATGTATACTACCGTTCAAAAGTTTGGGGTCACTTAGAAATTTCCTTATTTTTGAAAGAAAAGCACTTTTTTTCAATGAAGATAACTTTAAAATAATCAGAAATACACTCTATACATTGCTAATGTGGTAAATGACTATTCTAGCTGCAAATGTCTGGTTTTTGGTGCAATATCTACATAGGTGTATAGAGGCCCATTTCCAGCAACTATCACTCCAGTGTTCTAATGGTACAATGTGTTTGCTCATTGCATCAGAAGGCTAATGGATGATTAGAAAACCCTTGTGCAATCATGTTAGGTCTGCAATGCTGTAATTGCTGCAAATGGAGGATTCTTTGACGAAAGCAAAGTTTGAAGGAAAAAGTTATTATTTCAAATACAAATCATTATTTCTAACCTTGTCAATGTCTTGACTATATTTTCTATTCATTTTACAACTCATGGTGGTAAATAAGTGTGACTTTTGATGGAAAAAACAAAATAATTGTCTGGGTGACCCCAAACTTTTGAACGGTAGTGTATTTGCGCCACCCGTTCGCATTTGGTGTGAAGGCACCTTTATAGTGACGTCACCAAAAATACTCTAGTTGTCTAAATTTGCCTTTGCCCAAGGGTGAGTAATTTCACTCTTGATATGTCCTGGAAGTAAAAAAAAAATTTAAAAAAAAACACGTTACAGACATGTTAAGAAAAAAAAAACAGTTTTTGGTGGTGTGTCATTTTAAGACCAAAAGGTCTGCCAAACAGATACTGTATATTTAAAAACAGTTGTCAATATCTAGAAAGCACAAGTACGAATGAAGCAGATAAAAATGCAATGCTGTCTCACCCTTTCATCAAATCCATTCTGTGCACATACAGAGGTAAAAGTCCATGTTTCTTAGTGAGCAAATAGCTCTCTAAACTATATAATTCTTCAATATTGTCTATATTTGTCCACACATAAACATTGTCCTGCTTTCCCCTCCAAATTTTATGATAGAAAAATGTTTAAGTGCCTAGGCTAGCAAGATATTTGGGCTGCAAATCAATCTTTAATAATAAAAAAAGTTACATTTCTATTACTTGTACATACTGTAATATCATCACAGAGACATCAATCTCTGACTTCAGGTTATTGTTTGATACAGGACCTTTACACTCCATTGTCAAAAAATTATAAAATTTAAAATAAACTGTCATAAACAAAAACTAAGCATGTAATGAGAAGCTATATGTATATAGCCCACTGTACACTTAAGAGGCTAGCTAGAGCTGTTATTTATGTAACTTTTTGCTACGTTTATGTACAGCCACTCAAAAAAATGCAATTTGATTTTTTTTTTAAATTTCAAAGTCAGTCTGTGGAAGAAAAGCAACCCACATGAAAACATGCTCACAGATTCTCACCTAGACCACTTTAGGAAAGCCTTGGATATGAATCCAGTTTTTCCATTATCAAGCTATTGTTCTTATTCTTCTGCTAGAATGAAAATTTTGATGTTGGGCAAATATTTATTTCACCAAGCACCCATTACATTTATAGTTACGATTTGTCACTAAAATTAAAGGTATGTATGGAATTTCTGGAAACTGAAGCTTTAGTAACACCTTGTGGCCACAAAGTGAACTGTGGCTCTGTTCGCTTCATAAACATCAAATTTTATTTTAAACTTTATTGCAAAATTCAACACAGTCCTTCTCAGAAATGTTGCAAATGCCACTGCAGTTCACTTAGCAAGAAGGAGTCCATTAAATCAGTGTCCAAAAGTTCTATACAGCACCTTTAGAACTAATTGTTTTTCAACCCAAGTTTTTTTTAAATGTTTGAAACAGTATACAAGCTGTAGGTAGGGCTTTGTTTACTTATTTTAAAATGATCACAGGGGAAAAAACACTAGAAAAAAGAACCAAAATACATCATACAACATCTCTGAATATAATTCATTCATGTTTGTTTTTTAATTGTTCAGTATTTACAGAAGTTTTCTTTATTCAGCAGCATCTTCCCAAGACAGACGACACTCATCATCCTATCTTGTTTTCTCAAGTAAGCACTATTTTATGCAATTTCATTTTCTTCACCACGCTGTGGAAAGAGGGAATTTAAAAGTTGCTTATTTCAGTAGTTGGAATTTCAAGGCACTGAGCTCCTCCTGCAGAACCCCCCCTTTGGTAAACCCTCCGAGTAAAGGAGGAGTGGCATCTTTAAGCAGGGGATGGAGAAGCCCACATCCCCTGAGCTGGAGCTTCCTTGTTCACTCTCAGAGTCCCAGTAGCTGCCCTCTTCTTCATCATCCTCATCCGTTTCCTCCTCTAGCACCTCCTCCTCCTCCTCAGAAAGCTCCTGCTTGAGCTCCTGGATGCCAGAGTGAAGTGCCATCAGCTGCCGGATCAGGGCTTGATCCTGGGATCGCATCTCCATCTGCACACATGACGGGGTATTTGGTTCAGATTAATAAAATGTACAATGAAAATAATTACCCCCCCCCCCCCAACTATCAGATATTACTCAATGAAGGAAGAGACTGTCTTCCGACAGAAAATGGCAATACAAGATATTCTGGCCTATTTTTCCTGTTGAGGAAAAAAGTGGCTTCAAGTGGTTTTGACAATAACTACATGATGTGGAATGGCTGACCCTAATTTACGCCAACTATGATTTCAGTTTGTTGTGTACACAGTCCTTTCTCAGCCTTGTGGTCCTCCCCATCAACTGTATTTATTTGAAGTGGCCCAGATCAGAACCATAGACTTTATTAGGGCTGTCGCAATAACTGCAATTATGTAATACCGCGCTATGGACAAGTCTACCATGGAGGATAACGAGCAACCGCAACAACCGCGGTGTTCACTTTTTTTGTGCAAGGCTAAATCTCGTTGTTCACTTATGTGCCACTACTGATTAGTAAATAAATTGTTAAGTGTATTTTTATTGCCAACAGCATGTTTGCACCCGGTACTGTGGAAGCTTCCATAGCACCGGATGCTGGCGGCGTCAGTAGCGTGTGAACAAAGTTATTAAATACAGTAGATACCACAGCACTTCCTGGCAGGCTGGATGTGGTATCTGTCAAAATAGATCTGTTGCATATTTTTAGTGATTCGCTGTGGCGAGCTGGATCTCTTCCACAAGTGAAAGCAGTGTCACGTGGCAATGAATTCTCTAGCAAAACGGCATGCTACTTATGCTTGTCAAATTTTGTATGTGTGCATGTCAGTGTGTGATGCACTTCAAAAAAGCTGGCATGACCCAACCGGGTCATACCATAGACCATATGAAAATGATACTAACTAGCCAGCATGGTGCTCAGCATAATAGAATGGGGGAAGGAAAGCTGGTTACCCAACCACAGGAGGAGCACATGCCAGTGTGTCTCCTGCGGCGATCCCAAGCCTGGGTAAATGAGGAGGGTTGGGTCAGGAAGGGCATTCGGCGTAAAAATCCTTGCCAAATCAACATGCGGATCATCGTGATATCAGGTGATGATGCACTATGGTGACTTTGAAAGGGAGAAAAAAATTCTCCAACCTTTACCAAAGTTGTGGGGATTTGAGTGCTTTTACAACAGCAAAACAGCAACATCACCATATTCATAGCCAATTATCCACCAGGTTGAATTGGAGAGCTTGGAATAAACAATCAAAAAATTTAACTTCTCAGAGTTTCTTCCATTTTCCCCCAAAACACTCCTGATTAAGTTGAGCAGGTCTGCTCAGTGTGAAACCACAGCCATTTTCATTTAAGCATTGGCCTCTTTCAAATGCAAATGCATCAGTCTGTCATTCTTTTTATTCTCTTTTTATGAGAGCCTGTCCAACTGCTGGCATTGTAAAATAAGATATTCAGAATTCCATCTTCACAGTCCAAGTTTACCCAAAGGACTCAGGAATGTGGCAAACAAAAAGACCTTCTGGGTTGTTCTGGATTTCTTCTGTTAATTACAGCACCCAGCCTGGGACTGGGCTGTGGCTTCTTTTATTGCCTTTGTCCACACTTGTAAGACTGAAAGGTAAAACATGAACTTTTCTTTTGGAGATGGGAGGGCATCCAGGGGTCCAGTTCATTATACCAAAAAGCACCCCTCCCCCCAAAAAAATAATCTGCTGGACTCTGTAAATGAGTCTGAGGGTTGGGTTTTGCATCTCTCTTCATGTCAAAAAGTTCTGTGCTCATCATTCAGATTGTTGGTTTCTAGATCTGCAGTTTTCTCTTGAATAGCATAACATCTTTTCCTTGTCAGTCACACTTCTAGATCTATTGCCTCTTGGGCCATTCCCTCCAGAAGCAGACTAATAAATGTGTAGTGTTGTGGAGAAAGGACACAGGCGAGGCAACGAGCTAGATAACACAAGAACTTTATTCTTTCTCCAACATACAGTACAGCAAAAGCCCTCCCGGGTCTCTGTTCATTCCTCTTTTATATCATTAATACCATGCATTGAGACCTGGAACTTCCAACCATAATACATTGTCGATTAGAACAAAGACCTGTGTGGCACATTAACATGACATAACGCTGGCGCTGCTCTCACACCCTTTCAGTGGCTCCGGCAGTTCCTCCTCTCCCTGGTGGGGGCATAGTCCTTACTGTCCCATCCGATACCCCCCCGGTGACACCTCGTCTTTCGGTCCATTGCCCCCCCCCCCCCTCCAGCTGCCTTCTCTGGGTGGAGAACTCCCACCCAGAGAATGCTCCCACAATGTACTAATTCTATACCTGAAATGGCTTTAGTTGACAATATAATTCTGCTGCTACCATATTCTTCTTACACATGCTACCTTCCAATGCCAAGCTGAAGTGACTGAGATTTCTGTGAACTTCTAGTTCTTCATTTACACTTCGACACTTGACTTTTGAAGACATAATTCTTTAATTTTATTCTGTAGACATAACTGACTATTACGGCAATTTACTGGTGGGTGATATGACTTGTAGGACAGAAACAAGATTTGTATTAATTCATAAACTCTTGTAAAGAGTTTTTCAAACACAGAACTGGAAATTATTGTAAATGTTTTCCATCAGTTTTGGATTATTTTCTTTGGGCAAAATACTCCCCCAAATCATGAATTTGGCAAAGCAATTTTGTTAAGGTGATTTTAAAAGAATCATTAGTTTTCCCAGATGAAAAAAACTGATAACATGTAAATGACATTAAAAACAAGATACGTCTTATTTCTGTTTGCGTTTAGAACAGTAATTTGTGTAGCTGTTCCACAAAAACTGGGAAACACTTGGTGAAAATTGTCAGAATATCATCAAAAGGATCAGAACAGCCAAATCTTAGCCGAGGGTGTTTTATAAGCTCTTGATTAAGAATGATTCAGCCAAACTTGAAGAATTATCATACACGCATACATACATGCATACAAAAAAAAAAAAATAAATCTGACAGATGGATCCAAACATTAGTTGAATTCCTCGCCCCAGAATTTACAACATAGCAGACGGCAAAAAGAGAAATCTTCCGAATTAGAAACTGACTATACTATAAAAGAAGTGAAAAGTAATTATATAGTATAGTCTGTTAACCTAAATCACATAGGGGCCATGCACACAACAACGTTGTATAAATTTGTCTACAGTTTAGCTGTCCGTGCATATGACTTCGGATATTTGAAGGTGTAAAAGTGTAGAGATTTGAAACCAGTCTCCAGAATGGAAAGGTTTTCTTGGCACCACTTGTCTGCATCCGTGTGCACAGAAATAAACAGCAATGGTATGTTCCAGCCCCAATTTACTATTGATTTCAGCCAATCAACACACCAAGGAGCATCTCTCACAGCGAAATACAAATACAGAGCTTGTATTTCTGCAATTTCCCAGTTTGGGATCAATAAAGTACATCTATCTATTTCTGTATTTTTCACAGAAATACAAGCTCCGTGATTAAACTTTAAGCCTGACGTGTTTATAGTTAAGATTAGGTTAAAACAGGGCACAATGGTATCTGTAAAACACTTTTTTTACACAATAGATGCAGCCTTACGGAGAAAAATGATAATCAAATTATAACCAAGGTGGATTTACAGACTAAAATATATCCCTAGATTTAATGCCTACCTTTCCTGAATGATGAAAAAGAAAAATCCCTGATGCAGGCTGTGAGCATTGACTCAGTTCAGCAATGGTTCTCTATCATCTGTCAATAATGTGTAGAAACACACAGGACACACACAGTTTTTTTAAACCAAAAGTAGCAGATCACCTTGACTGGGCACTTCTGTGCGTAAAGTTGTGTTGTGGCTTAGTGAACTAATAATTTGTAAGGGATAACTATTATGACATACGACTTCCGGTTATGGCCGCCACGTAGGAGGACGTGCTTCACTCTACTCTGCTCTTAAAAATAAAAAAATCGGCAAATAACCCTCTCAATTGGAACAAAACCTATCCCAGCGTTTGGGCGAGGACATGCCGGTAAAGCCTAAGGCTGGGAAATCAGGTGGAGGAAAAACTGAACCGCCGAAACAGTCCAAGTTAACGGACTTTCACATCCGTGACGAAGCAGAAAAATCCTCAGATATGGCGGAGCAAGCTAGTGGAGGAGCGGTGACTGCTGGCGACGGCACAGGTGCGGTGCTCGCTGCCATTGGTTCAATGAGAGCAGACTTCTCTACTAAGTTTGATGGGATTATAACAGCGATAGAGGGATTGAGAAAGGAATTAAGTGACTGTATGGAATGAGTATCGCAGGTGGAGCTCCGAATTTCCAGCGCTGAGGATGACGTCACCAGCCTACAATTAAAGGTGCGCACATTGGAATTAAACAATAAACGTCTGGAAGATAATGTCCTGGATTTAGAATCCCGGTCGAGACGGAACAATCTGAGGCTGGTGGGTCTCCCAGAGGGTACGGAGGGGCGGGACTCATGTTCGTTTTTGGAAAAGTGGATTCCAGAAGCGCTGAACAACGCGGAGCTGCAGTCATCGGTCGTTCTGGAAAGCGCCCACCGAATTGGCCCACTGAGAGATAATAAGGCAGCACCGAGGACGCTGATTATGAAGTTCCTCAGCTACAGAGACAGGATGACGATCTCCAATGCGGTGCGAGCCAAAAGAGAAATTAAATACCAGGATCAACAGGTGCGGTTCTACCCAGATTTGGCCACAGGAATCCAACAATTAAGGAAACAGTTTGACCCCGCCCGTAAAGAGCTACGCAACCTTGGGATTCGTCATGGAGTGATTTATCCTGCAAGACTGCTGGTCACATATAAAGGGAGAACCCACACCTTCAAGACCCCTCAGGAGGCGCAGGAGCTCATCAAGAAGATCCAAGAAGAGACTGGTGGGAGCTAAGCATGAAGCATGAATAAGATATAAGGTAGAATATTTAAGCATTTGCACAGGCATCTGACTGATCTGAAACATATAGCAAGTTCACAAAATACAGATTGTATTGTATAAAAAAAAACAACAAAAAACTATGATGTACAAAGTTGCTATAAAATTTTGGAGTTAAGTTGGAAAACTACAGAAGAGAGTTAATGTTATGTCATTAAAAGCAGTAGAGTCAGGGTGATTGAGAGGAGAAAGAAAGAGTGGTTTTGTCTGATCCTTGTGAGTGAGGAGCAGTCAATGGCTATAGCGGGAGACGGAATTTTTTTTTTGATTTTGGGGGGATTACCACGAATGTGGGAAGGGGGAATTTGTTTGTAGGATGAATGTTCAACCACTCATGTTTTTGCTTCTCTGTGTGAGCATGTTTACATTGCGAGGTAATCTCAAACTCCTTATTGATCATAGACCAAAGCGTTAATCTTAATTTAACTTCATGGAATTGCAGAGGTCTACAAAATTTAAAAAAACTTAAACAAGTTATGAATAAAATAAAAGACATAGGTTCAAAAATTGTGTTTTTACAAGAAACTCATCTAACAGAGGAGGATGTAAAAAGAATTAAAAAAAGATGGCAGGGAAGTGTATTCACCTCATCATTTTCATCTCGAGCCAGGGGAGTTATGACTCTCATACACAAAACAGTCCCATTTCAAGTGAAAAATGTAATTGGAGACAAATTAGGAAGATACCTAATCATTCAAGGATCTTTGTTATTACAAAATATAAATCTGGTGAACTTATATGGTCCCAATATAGATGATCAAAACTTCTTTGCTAATTTATTTCTTATTTTATCATCACTTACAGGGCAACATATAATAGCAGGGGATTTTAATTGTACATTGAATCCCAGTATAGATAGATCAACAGGACTGGAATGTACACACAATGGATGCAGGATGATCATTAATCATTTTATGAAAGAATTGAGATTGCTAGATATATGGAGAGAAATGAAACCGCAAGTTAAAGCCTATTCTTGTTATTCTAATACCTACAAGACATTCTCACGTATTGATTATTTTTTGATCTCCACAGAATTAAGGTCCAAGATTCAAAACTGTTTCTATGATAACATTGTGATCTCTGATCATGCACCCTGCTGTTTGATATATGTAGATAAGAAATTGACAAAGGAACCAGGTAGGTGGCAATTTCAGCATAAATGGCTTCAGGACAAGGAATTTGTTAAGTACATAGAAAAACAGATAGATGAGTTCTTTGATATCAATACTACACAAACATCAGCATGTATAAAGTGGGAGGCTTTCAAAGCTTTTATTAGGGGGCATATTATTAGTTATACAGGTTCAAAATCTAAGAAGACTCGAGAGGAGAGAGTCCAATTCTCCAAGAAAAAGTGTATGCAGGAAGTGACCCAAAGTTAGAGAACGAATTACTGATTCTGAGAGCTGAATATGACAAAAAATCAGTGAATAGAGCTGCCTCGAGTCTTCTAAGATTGAAGCAATCTTTTTATGAACAAGGTGAAAAATCAGGGAAATTATTGGCATGGCAGATTAAACAATTAGAATTTAAAACACCAATTACCAGTATTATAAGTAACGGACAGGCAGTTGTAGATCCTTTAGAAATTAACAGTGCCTTTAGAGATTATTATGAAAAACTATATGATACAAAAAATGAAACTGACTTAACAAAACTAAATGGGTTTTTGGGTGGATTATCTATACCTTGTATTCCAAATGAAAACAGGGAGATACTGGAGTCTAAAATTAGTCAAGAAGAAGTTGGGCTAGCCATTGATGATATGAAATCAGGAAAAAGTGCAGGACCAGATGGTCTTCCAGTTGACCTCTATAAAAAATTTAAGAATAAATTAATAAAACCATTTTTGGAAATGGTTTTAGAAGCATTTCAAAATAGTAATTTACCACCATACATGAATAATGCCTTAATTATACTGTTGCCAAAACCAGGTAAACCCTCTAATAAATGTGAAAATATGAGACCAATAAGCCTATTAAATGCTGACCTTAAGATAATCTGTAAAATTTTAGCAAGACGAATACAAGAAATATTACCAAATATTATTAACCGAGATCAGAATGGCTTTATAAAGGGAAGACAAGGCTTCCATAATGTAAGAAGACTATTTAATATTATCTATTCTAATAAAGAAGCACCGGATACAGCTCTCCTATCATTGGACGCCGAAAAGGCCTTTGATAGTGTTGAATGGCCCTTTCTTTTTGAAGTCCTACAAAGGTTTGGACTTGGAAATAATTTCATAAAATGGGTTCAGATAATATATAATAATGCTACAGCAGAAATTCTAACAAACAGCAATATCTCAAAATCAATAAAAATCAATAGAGGATGTCGACAAGGCTGTCCACTTTCACCTTTACTGTTTACTATGGCAATTGAACCTTTAGCGATGGCAGTACACTTACATCCACAAATATATGGAATTAAAGTAGGACCAACAGAACATAAAATCTCCCTGTATGCCGATGACATAATTTTGTTCATGTCGAATCTTAAAAAATCAATTCCGACTTTGTTGAATTTAATAAAGAATTTTGGGGAAATAACAGGATATAAAATAAATAAAACTAAATCTTCAATATTAATGCTAAATGAGACCCAGAGAAATCATCCAGCTCCTGAGGTAAATCAATTCAAAGTTGTAAATCAGTTTAAATATTTAGGAATTCAAATTTTGCCTAAGCTAGAATTAGTCGCCAGTGCCAACTATGAAGCCTTAATGACAGATATTAATGAGTTACTTCAGAGATGGATGTCACTACAAATGTCGATGATTGGGAGAATTAATATACTTAAAAGTAATATCTTACCCAAAATACTTTATTTATTTCAATACATTCCTTTACCATCACCTTCAGATCTATTCTTAAGAATTAAAAAAAAAGTTAGTGGAATTTATATGGAACAATAGGAAGGCTAGAATACGTCTGTCCTTACTATATTTACCATTTGATCGTGGAGGTCTGAAATGTCCAAACTTTTTGTTGTATTACTGGTCAGCACAACTGAGGTCTATGACATATTATTTTTCATCAAATGATCTCCCTCACTGGAATGAAATGGAATCATACAATTTACCTTTACCTCTTCCCATATTCATATCTAACTAACTAACCTGCACTTATATAGCGCTTTGTATATATACTCATATACTCAGACTCGGCAATAAAAATTACAGAAACAAGTTAAAAATCCATTTGTAAAGCATATGATCAAAATATGGTGTGAAACCAAAAAATATCTAAAAGAACCACACTTATTGTCACAATTTAGCCCAATATGGGTTCCAAGGTTGTCATAGCCAGGAGCGGCACTGGGGTTAAGCTCCCAGTGCTCATAAAGGGCTCTTTTCCACCAAACCGGTTCCAGTGCTTAACTGGAGCTATTGCGTCATTAGCACCAGTTTTTTGGTTTTCCACCGACTAAAGCACCAGTGCCCGGCTCCCAAAAGTGGGGCTATCGCGGCCCCAACTCCTAGCTGGGCCAGCAGCAGCACCAGTTTACGTCGGTTAGGTCCACAGCCATGGGCGTGGTTAACCGACCAGCTTCAAAACATTACTGACCGCCATGTTGCTTACCAAACAGCGGAGCACGCAACAGATTCCAAAACCAAACAGATTTAGAGCGAAGAGGAGACATATTTCTTGGCTCTGTGGACATAAGCAGAAGTACAAGATCAGCTGGAGGGGGCCACTCATCTGAGCTGTTTTGGAGGATCGGCCAGCCAGCTGGACCATTGTCACTGCCTTGGATTAGTCTGGACAACAAACTGCTTAAAACACGCTGGTAAGTGTATTGTCTTTAAAATGTCAGACGTTAACCAATATAGTATGTATACATACAGTATATACCCGCTTGTATTGATATGTAACGGCCAAGTGCGGATATTTAGTCACTTGTGGCTATAGTATTTTCGGTTAGCAATGCTAACAAGCTAACTACTTTTACTACGACCAAACGTTTCTCCTCGCCATAAAGAAATGAACAGGTCGTCTCTGCTGACAGATGTATATCGCTTGTATTGATATATAACGGCTAAAGTGCGGATTTTTTTTTTTTAAACTAATTTTTTGGCCATAGTATTTTCGGTTAGCGATGCTAACAAGCTAACTACTTTTACTACGACCAAACGTTTCTCCTCGCCGTAAAGAAATGAACAGGTCGTCTCTGCTGACAGATGTATACCGTTTGTATTGATATATAACGGCCAAAGTGCGGATTTTTTTTTTTAAACTAATTTTTTGACCATAGTATTTTCGGTTAGCGATGCTAACAAGTTAACTGTTTTTAGCACAAACGCTACTCCTCAGCAGAAATGCGCGTTTGAGAAACTAGAACAGAAATCTTAGCATCTTACAGAATACTTTTTTTATAAAGACATCCAGCGCAAAATACGTTTTTTGTGGTATGAATACTGTGTATGAATGGGTGCCTTGCGTTCTGTTATGGGAGATTTTTCTACCAGACACTAGTAGCGTCGTCTTTTTTTACTATTTTGGTAATATTTCCATAATCTTAGGCCATTTTTTTTTTAAAATGTCACTCGTGTTTAATTGTATGTTGTGTAGCCGTATTTTATCTAATCCTTCTCTTACTTTATTGCGCAGTAGCCTGGTGGAGCGCCTACAGCAATGAAGTTTCATCTATTCCTATTCTTCTATTCCATAATCAGACATGTAAGCTTTGCTAACATTGATATTGAATAAAATTGTCTTCTATGTCTGCACATTTAATGGAAGGCTTAAGTTGTTCAATGCACAAACTAAAAAACTTTTTTTTCATAGATTTATCACAGCTGGATGATGAGGGAGAACCAGCCAGACCTGTGGTGTCCAGCTCCAAGCTTGTCCTCCTCCTGCTCTTCTAATCAGACCCGATTAGGTAATTTATGTTCAGATCATTTTGATTTTGTGTACTTTATTGATCCCCATAGGGGAAATTGAGGGCATCCACCTGGATGGATCATGACCCATTCACACAAAGGAGGGAGTGAATTAAACCCATTATACACTTGAATTGAATGTTGTGATGCCACTAACAGTAAATGGATGTTGAACAGACACATTCAATCTTGGATTGACGATTCCTGCATTTTTCAGTGTGCGGTTATTTTACTGTATATTGCTTATTTTTGTACTTTAAAACAGGGAAACAGAAGTGTGACACAAACATGGACCTCCTTCTTGATTACGGTCAGATGAGACAGCAGGAGCAGAGCAGGAGGGAGGAGCAGCTGAACTTCGCTTTGCTGCAAAGCAGACCAACACCCTTGTTGGACTGATGGGACGTGTTGTGTCTGTGCTTGAGGGACTGTAAAAAAAGTAACTATCACAGCATTGATATTGTTGTCTGTGTGTACATAATATTTCATATGTAGCAGTCTGAAGTTTTTGCACATTTTGGAAATAAAAGCTTTCTTTCCTTAAGTGTTTTTCTTCTTCTACATTGTTATCCTCACACCAAACATTCAGGTTCAGGTTCCTTTATTTGTACCCGTAGGTAGATTTGTTTTGCAGGCTGGTGACATCCATATTTACAAACTACAGTTACATTCAACATGAACACAAACACAGGCACACATGAAGCTGACTATAGACATGATAAAAGTGCTCAAGGCTCCACCAATCAGGACATAAGACAAAGAGATAAGAGAAAAAACATGAGAGAAGGGTCATATTAAAAAGTTAAAGACTTTACATTTCATTTGTAAAGTTATTTAGGACAATGCAAATCACTATAACATTGTAGTGGTGGGAAGTGAAAGTACAAGTACTGAATTACTGCACTTAAGTTCATTTTTCCAGGTATTGGACAATATATCAGGTATTTGTGGACTTATACATATTTTTGACAATTTCTCTCACATTTTTTAAAGAACAAGCAGCAACAAACTTTAAATCTATACTTTTTCTGTGGAAAATGTTCCAAGTTGCCAGCTTTAAAAATGATAAGTTTATATTCTGTTGACAACGTACCACGTGACATTCTGTCAGCTCTGGACAAGATCATTTCTGGGGAAAGAACTTTGAACTTGAACACTTTACAGTCTGTCTCTTGTTATCCCTACATGAATAAAAACTTGAATCAGTACTTTAACCAGAATAGATGACACAAGTACAGAAGGGTATACCTTTCACAGCTCTGTAGTTTGGAGGTGCATAGAATATGCATTTATACAGTATCTTCATGTATATATGCAGTACCGTAAATCTATACATTTTTCCATGTAACCTTGTGACTCCATTATTTTAATTGCTTTTAATCCCAGATCAAGTTTGTTTAGGGTTCAAAATGCATCGTAAGTGTTAAATATATCTTGTTATACCTAACTAAGTACTGTTTATCTGTTGAAATATATATATTTACCAGCTAATATAAACCCATAACAATATGGCCCCTGGCGATCATTTTTTTGGGACAGCTGATCACTTTTTGGCACGACAGAACAGGCGACCTCCGTCTCGTAATGCGCCATAACACCACCTATTACAGAAATGACATAAATATTATGGTTAAAAGTGTAGTCAATGCTCGCGCTACAGACTTTATCTAACAACGGCTGATAACTGAAATATTGATGATTACCGGTGTCCTTAAACGTAGCCGCCGTTCTCTGCCATTAAGAATAAAACTGTTTTTGGATGGTAATACAGGTTTGGAATAATAAAAGCAGCCCTCCCAAACACAACAATTCCTAAATGTTGACAAGCTAACGCTGCTACTTCTTCTTCTTCTCTCGGTTACTGGCGGATAGCATTCTTCTTCTTCTCTTGGTTACTGGCGGATAGCAAACAAGTGAGAGGTGCATACCGCCACCTTCCGTCTTCTCTGGTGTTCTGCGGGGGTTGGGCGCTTCACAGTACGTAATGACGTAGCTCTGACATAATTCCCAACTAGCTCCATATCGGTGGAAAGACAACTGGTTCTTATGAGCACTCTGGTTAAGCACTGGTTAAGCACTAGCACCAGCACCAAACTAGCACTGGAACCGGTTTGGTGGAAAAGAACCCAAAATGCTCCTTATGGCGTGCGTCTCGAAAAGCCTCTGACAACTAAGTCCAACTCCTAGCCTGCCCGTGTGGTTTAGTCTCTAAACCCGGCGGAACTGCTTTTACTAATAGGAGAAGGGGCGAGGGCGGCTCTCTGGCGCCTTAAAACCAGATGCTTCGGGTAGATGGTGGCTCGTCAACCTGGGAAGGTAGCCCATCTAGGGGAAGGTAAACCCTGATTTCAAACCTCCGCTGCCTTGCGGCATACCCGGTCACGGGAAAGGCTTCGGGAGTCAACCCTGAGGAAAAATCCGGAGTCGGGCCCCTAAGGCAGTTCTATGTTGTGCTCAACATCGTTCTGGCAGCTCCTGCAACGGCGCTGGTGCCAAACTGTAGCAGCCCTGCTGTTCCTTTGGATTCATCAGTGACGTGGAGAGGGGGGACATGCTGCATGGGCAACATCTTGTCCTCCATATCTTCCTGCCCAGGCTTGAATCCTACCAACGTCCAACGCTGGAAGGTAGAACACCGGATTACTGGAGAGGACACTCCAGCTTCGCCTTTGGTGTAGACAAAACACGGGGAATGACAGTTACCGGTTATAAGCCACCGCTCAATTGGCGTAGAGCGCGGCGCCAGGGGTTGTTCCCGACGGTGGGAGGGATCATCAGATCTCACTGGACAGCTACCGCCCGCCTCAAGCTGGGCAGCCCCCAGCCAATAAGGTGTTGTCCCGCCACAGCTTGCTTTCCTCATTGGGTGCATGGGGATAAGGAGAAGTCCGAACAGCAGGCTGAGAACCTTCGCACCAGGCAAGACAATAAAACAAAAGAGACCAACTCTAAAACTGGGAACTTGGAACGTCCGCACTATGATGACAGGACTCGCTGCTAACCTCAAGGACATCAACGACACCAGGAAGACTGCCATCATCAATAATGAGCTGAAGAGACTGGGAGTGGATATCGCCACTCTCCAGGAAACACGGTTGGCTGACGCAGGCACACTGAGAGAGAAGGACTACACGTTCTACTGGCAGGGGAAGGGCAGTGACGAACACAGGGAACACGGAGTGGGCTTCGCAGTGAAGAACACCTTGCTGAAGATGGTGGAACCGGGCAGCATTGGCTCTGCACGACTCCTCACCCTCCGCCTTAACACCACTCAAGGCCCAGTCACCCTCGTCAGTGTGTATGCCCCAACACTGACATCCACACCTGAGGCAAAAGACGAGTTCTACGAGAATCTCGCAACAACTGTCAGGATCATCCCCAACTCTGAACAACTCAGTCTCCTTGGAGACTTCAATGCCAGAGTGGGTGCTGACCACGACTCCTGGCCCTCCTGTCTTGGACCTTTTGGCGTGGGCAGAATGAACGACAACGGACAGCGGCTGCTTGAGTTCTGCACATATCACGATCTGTGCATCACAAACTCGTTCTTCAAGACCAAGCCCCAACACAAGGTTTCCTGGCAACATCCGCGCTCAAAGCACTGGCACCAGCTGGACTTGATCCTGACCAGGCGCACCTCACTGAAGAACGTGCTAATCACCCGTTCGTTCCAGAGTGCAGATTGCGACACAGACCATTCATTGGTGTGTTGCAAGGTCAAGCTGCAGCTGAAGAAATTCCATCGTGCTAGACAGCCTGGAAAGGCACGGATTGACACCAGCAAGATGGCCCAACCAGAACTTGTTGAGCAGTTTGCCTCCACCTTTGAGAAGGAACTTGGTGTACCACAAGAAGGAGAATCTGCAAAGCAGAAGTGGGAAGAGCTGCGAAACACCATCCACCGCACAGCCTTGACTACCTTTGGGAGGAAGACCTCGAAGTCACAGGACTGGTTTGATGCCAAGTTGACCGAGATGACCCCCGTCATTGAAGCCAAGCGCTCAGCACTTGCTGAGTACAAGAAGTACCCAAACGAGAAGAATCTCCAGATTCTCAGGGCTGCGAGAAGCAAAGTTCAGCAGACTGCTCAGCGTTGTGCCAACGAGTACTGGACTCAGCTCAGCCAAGACATTCAAACCGCTGCCATAACAGGGAACATCCGTGGTATGTACGATGGCATCAAGAAAGCACTTGGTCCGGCTCAGAGCAAGACGGCCCCCCTCAAATCTTCCACTGGGGAGATGATCACAGAAAAGAACAAGCAGATGGAGAGATGGGTAGAACACTACTCCGACCTCTACTCTAGACAGAACACCGTGACACCGTCAGCCCTTGATGCCATCGACTGCCTGCCATCCATGGACGAACTTGACGCCGAGCCAACCATCGACGAACTCAGCAAGGCCACTGATAGCTTGACCGCTGGCAAGGCACCCGGCAACGACGGCATACCCCCTGACCTGATCAAGCACTGCAATACTGCCCTACTGCTGCCATTGCATGATGTCCTCTGCCAGTGCTGGAAGGAAGGTGCCATACCACAGGACATGAGGGACGCCAAGATCATCACCCTCTACAAAAACAAAGGGGAGAGAAGCGACTGCAACAACTACAGGGGCATCTCCCTCCTCAGCGTTGTTGGCAAAGTCTACGCACGAGTTGTTCTCGTTCGTCTACAGAAGCTTGCCGAACGTGTCTACCCCGAGTCTCAGTGTGGCTTCCGCGCTGAGCGATCGACGGTAGACATGATATTCTCCATCCGCCAACTCCAGGAGAAATGCAGAGAACAGAGCATGCCTCTGTACGTCACCTTCATCGACCTCACCAAAGCGTTCGATCTGGTCAGCAGAGAGGGCCTTTTCAAGATCCTGCCAAAGATAGGATGCCCACCAAAGTTGCAAAGCCTCATCGAATCGTTTCACACCAACATGCCGGGGATAGTGCAGCACGATGGCAACATCTCAGAGCCATTCAACATAGCAGCGGAGTGAAACAGGGCTGTGTACTTGCGCCAACCCTCTTTGGGATTTTCTTTGCTATGCTCCTGAGGCATGCCTTCAGCACAGCAACAGAGGGAATCTACCTGCACACAAGATCTGACGGCAGGCTTTTCAACCTCGCCCGCCTGAAAGCCAGAACCAAAGTACGCGAGGCTCTAATCAGAGACATGCTGTTCGCAGACGATACTGCAGTCACAACCCACACACAGCAGGAGCTTCAGACCCTGATGGACCGCTTCTCCCAGGCATGCAAGGACTTTGGGCTTACCATCAGCCTGAAGAAGACTAACGTCTTGGCGCAAGGCACGGAAGCACCACCAACCATCACCATTGACGACTACAAGCTGGAGGTCGTGAATCAGTTCACGTACCTGGGGTCCACGATCAGCAACAACCTCTCCCTTGATACAGAGATCAACAAGAGGATTGGAAAATCAGCCTTCACACTCGCTCGCCTCACCACACGAGTGTGGGAGAATCCCAAACTCTCTGTCAAGACGAAGATGGCAGTGTACAACGCCTGCATCATCAGCACACTGCTCTATGGGAGTGAGACGTCGACAACATACGCCCGGCAGGAAAAGAGACTGAACTCCTTCCACTTGCGCTGCATTCGCCACATCCTGGACATATCCTGACAGGACAAAGTGCCCAACACAGAAGTTCTGTCCCGCGCTGGCCTTCCCTCCATGTTCACTCTACTCAGGCAGCGCAGGCTCCGCTGGTTAGGCCACGTTCACCGTATGGAGGATGGCAGAATCCCCAAAGACGTCCTCTACGAAGAACTGGCAACTGGCAGGAGAGACGTTGGCCACCCACAGCTGCGCTTTAGAGACGTCTGCAAGAGAGACATGAAGGCCCTGGATATCAACACAGAGCGCTGGGAGGACCTTGCAACGGACCGCTCCAAATGGAGAGGCACCCTGACCAGACAGCTCAAGGCAGGTGAAGAGAGACTGACTGCTGCAGCAGATGAAAAAAGGACCCGCAGGAAGAACCGCCACAGACCCAGCAGCACGGAGACCACCCACAAGTGCGACCTGTGTGACAGGGACTGTCATTCGCGCATCAGCCTGTTCAGCCACAGGCGGTGCTGTTCCAGCAGAGTAAACGTTTAGGATTCTCTTCCATGGTCATCATAGACCGACGGAGGCCGACGACGAGCCCAATATGGGGTAATCAATATTTTAAACCAGGGAGAGCGGATGCTGTATTTAAAGTATGGAATTTAAAAGGGATTCAAAAGATTCGAGACTTATATTTGTCAGGTTCAGATAACATAATGTCTTTTGAAGAACTGAGGATCAAATTTAATCTTAATAGAACACATTTTTTTAAATATCTTCAGCTTAGGAACTTTATTTGATCAAATCAAAATATTGCTCTCATCCGACCTACTTATTCATCCTTGGAAAAAATCTTGACGAAAGATAGTAAGAGAAAGGATATTATTTCAGAGTTTTATAACTCATTGACATTATCCTCAAGTGAAAACTCACAGAAAAGATTGAATTATTGGAAAGAAGACCTGCAAACTGAAATTTCAGAGGAACAATGGGAATTGGCTTGTGCAGAAGCTCAAACCAAATCAATAAATGTACGTCTTAAATTGATACATTTTAAATGGTTAATGCGGATGTATGTTACACCGGTGGAGTTAAATAGATATAACAAAAACATACCAGATACGTGCACAAAATGTATGGAAAGTAAAGGAACCCTATTTCATTGTTTATGGGAATGTCGGAAAATTAGAATGCTTTGGGAAGAGGTGAGGGTAACAATTGAAAAAATAATTTTAAAACAAATCATATTGAATCCTAAACTGTTTTTGTTGGGTCTTTATCCAGAAAAGCATAACTTTAACAAGAGTGAGAGAGCATTCATAGACCTCAGTTTGCTTAACGCCAAAAAATGTATTGCACTATTGTGGAAAAAGACTCATAGACCAGATGTGACTCAGTGGTTAAGACAGATGTTAACAAACCTTCCATTAGAAAGAATAACATGCATAGTGAAATCAAAAGAAATTGTGTTTGAGAATATATGGAGACCTTTCATTGATTATGTAAAGAATTTAAACATAACTTTTGAAGAAGAAGGTGAATGATGTGTGTGGACCTTGTAAATTCCAAACTGGTGAATGTATAGTATGTATACTTATGTAATGGATTGCCTAGACTAAACAGAGGAGCATTGTTGAAGACCTGCCTTTGTTAGTGGTTGTTGGTGTTTTTAGTACTTTTTAAAAAAAATTATTTTAGTGTTAGTGTTTGATTGTTTGTGTTATGTTTGTAAAAAGGTTCAATAAAAATATTGTGGGAAAAAAACTATTATGACATACTGTGCTACACAACAGAAAACTTAGTAAAGAAATACTTTTTAGAATATTAGTTTAACACAGCACTCAAGACTCCTTACAGTACAGATACAGAAACAACGCGACCACTGAAAAAACCCTGCAGCTCAACTGCAACAGTAAAAAAAAAATTAAAAATTAAAAAAAAATCAGAAACTAAATTACTGGTTGTAGTGACATAAATATGGATAAAACATAATGACTAACAGCAGCCTCTTTAGTCTTTAAATGTCAGGACTGCACCTCCAGGGCAATTGAGAAGAGAAGGACCCACATGCGAAGCGGATTTGATAATCTAGTGATGGAAGGGCAGGCTCCCGAGCTTCGAGGGTGCTCCGAGCTTGTCCAGGAAATAATTGGCAAAGCGCATTTCGAGGCGTGTATTATTGACGTCATTAGCCTCCAGTCGTACCACATTACTGGGTCAGGAAGCCATTCATGACTTTGCACGCAACATGAAATAAAGTGAGCAGTGATGCACAATGGAAATCCCCGTCCCTCATGTTTTGTGTTGTCGATGCTTGACTGTGTAAGGGATTTGTCACAGCCAATTTTCAGATGGAGCCAGCACCAAAAACACGGACTTCTCCTATGTGGGAACATTTTGAGCACATTTCTCTCATTGATGTATTTTTCGCAAATAGTGGAGGTTTATTACAACTGAAGTGATGGTGTAGCAGTAAAGCATCTGCTCTTTAACTGGGAGACTTGGGTTCAAGTCCCAGGTGGGGCATTCTTGTAATTTTATTTTTATTTGCAAGGTGAAGTGTCTGTTGTGTTTCCAAGAGCTTGGATCAGTATTACGCATCATTATGCTGAGGCACTACTGCTATTGTGCCCTGCATGAAAATAGGGGTAGAGGTGAATATACTGGGAAAGACAGTATAAGACTGCTGAAAAGTTATTATTTCTTAATAAAAATGGATAAGTAGTACAAGCACACTAAGTAACACAGACACATTCACTGCGCTGCACGGTGGTGCAGTGGTTAGCACTGCGGCAGCACAGTTTACCCTTGGCCGGGGGATTGTGGGGATCGTGGGTTCGATCCCAGCCCCCGACCAACAGTGATCTGTGTGGAGTTTGCATGTTCTCCCCGTGTTGCGTGGGTTTACTCCAGGATTTCTCCGGTTTCCTCCCACATGCCAAAAAAAACATGCATGTTAGGTTAATTGGCTGTTCTAAATTGTCCCTAGATATCTGTTTCCTATAGGCCCTTAGAATAGAGGGTTAGTGTTAATGAAAGCGCTTTGAGTGGTCTTTGTGACTAGAAAAGCGCTATATAAGTGCAGGTTAGTTAGTTAGTTAGTTAGTAGTCACCCCAGTTTTATTGTTTCTTTTTTCCAATATGATCATTGATATTTCTTAAAAGACTGCATTTATTGAAATGGAAAAATACACATTAAACCAATAATGCCCATGCAAAAATATGCATGTTGTATACGTTTTGTCGACTACATGGCCCAGTAGAGCAAATGAAGTGTCACATGCAGCTTCGTCTATATGAACAATTTTGATGAAAGGCCTCAAGTCTTCAAGAAAGCCTTAACTAGCCATGACTAATAGCTGAGAGGTAAAGCATCTGTTCTGCAACTGGGAAGCTGAGGTTCACGTCCCAGCTGGGCCATTCTTATAATTTATTTTTATTTGTGGTGAAGTGTCTGTTGTGTTTCAAAGAGCTTGGATACAACAATAACACACCACTATGCTGAGGCACTATTGTGCCCTGCATGACAATAAGGACAGATGTGAATGTACTGGGAGAGGCAGAAACTTGTCTATCTGACACTGTACAAACTTGCAGAAGCCTTCTTTTGCATACCTGCATCATCTGTGCTCTCACAGAGTATTCTCCAAAGCTGGAGAAATAATCTCAAAAAAAAAAGAAAGAAAGAAAGAAAGAAATTGCCTTAGTTCAAAGACTGTTGAAAAGTTATTTCTTAATAAAAATGGTTAACCACTTGCGCTCCGTTGTTCCGCGGGCAGGCAAGTCTCTGCGTCCTATGATGCACGAGGGCGCGCGAGAGCGCGCTCGTGCGCCCTCGTGCGCATGACGCATGATGGTGGTGATGGTGATGTAGTAGCGTCCAAGCGCCACTCAAAAAAAAACTGCAGAGACAGCCGCGAACAGATTAGTTCATCTGATTGACCTCTCATTCGACTAATAAGAGCCTTGAATTGGATTTCTGAAACCTTGAAGAACCAATGAATGAAAATCTAGGAAGGAGGACCCGCCTACTGTGAACGCAGGAGCCAATTGAAGCACAGAAATTCTGGCTGGGTGAAGCGATATTTACTGCTGCAGAAGGACTCTGTACGAATCTCCTACAGACCCAGGCTCACCCAGCAGCATGGAGAACACCCACAAGTGGGACCTGCACTCATTCCAGCAGAATAGACGGAGGCCGACGACAAAAGTCGTAAATCATTCACCAAAACGGCAATAATGGAATTATATTGATCGGGATCCACGAGCGGAGCAGCGTCGCGTTCGTCTGACGCATGGGAAGAGCTGTTCGCCACGACTCTGCTGCTTTGAAGAGGTAAGTGTTATAAGCTAAATTATTATTTATCCCTGAAAACTGTAATCCAAAAATGACTTTTGACCGATCGGTAAATTACAACTGTACTGCGCACGAAATACGAAGTGCGTGCGCCGCAATAAACGGTTCATTTGCCGTGTTTGGACTGTGAACGCCCCCCCACCCCGCTGCAGAAGGGGAGCGGGGGGGGGGGCACGGTCCGAACGCTCCCCGGTCCGCGGGGGGGAAGCATATCAGTCTATTCCATCATGTAGCGATGGCCCTCTTCTGTAGCGAGGGGGGGGGGCATTCACAGTCTGTTCACGGTTCCCCCCCCCACACACACACACACAGTAGCGGGGGGGGGGAGCCGCTGTGAAAACATGCAAGGAAAAAAAAAAAAAGAGTGTATTCCGTCATGTAGCGAGGGCCGAATTTGGTCCTTGGTAGCGGGGGGGGGGGGAACGACCCCCCGCCCACACACACACACACACAGACACAGCCCTGAGCGTGACCTTTCATTAGAGCCTAAAATGAAGATTCTACATTGAATTATTCAAAAGTTACAGACGTTTTTCCAAACTGTGTCATTTGGCACAATTTGGCACAGTTCCATAACGCCTGGGAACAGCCTGAGAACAAAGCTGTGTAAAATATTCATTTTTGGTGGTATTGTTACCAAATTTGGATCTCAGCTGGATAACACTTGGTTCTACATTTCTGTTGCATTTTCCAGCCGGATTGGACAGCTGTGTGTTATTTACAAGCATTTGTATCCAAAAAAACACTGTGTCCAATTTTTTTTTCTTCAAGTTCAGTATGTTTAGATGACTGTAACTCAGTGGCCGGAGCACGTAGAGAGATTATGTTTTTTTTGCCAAAAAATTCAAAGTGTTTTCTTTTAAATGAGACCAACCCCATGAAGATGCTGCAAAGGGTTGAATAACAGCTTTCGATTTACTTTGGGCACGTTATTTTTGGGCATTTTTAGGAAAATTGCCCGGAGTGCAAGTGGTTAAGTACCATAGGCACATTCACTGTAGTCACCTGAGTTTTATTATTTCTTTTTTCCCTTATGATCATTGCTATTTCTTAAAAGACTGCATTGACTGAAATGGAAAAAATACATATTAAACCAATAATTCTCTTGCAAAAATCTGCATGGTGTATACGTTTTGTCCACTAGATGGCCTCGTAGAGAAAATGACGTTTCACATGAGGCCTTGTCTCTATGAGCCATTTTGATGAAAGGCCTCAAGTCCTCTAGAACGCCTCATCTGGCCATCATTAAGATAAACCATATTTTAATACTGAACAGAACAGAAAACAATTCAGCTCAAGGGCTAAACGGAAGGCAAAACGGCTGGTTTTTAGCACAGAATTACAAACTAACAGAAGTGTGGATGAGACACCAAACATATACTAAGTCAAGGACACCGCACAGAACACAGACTGAAACACACATATACAGACAGGAGGGATAACTGACACAACGCAGAACAGGTGGCACAGTCAAGGGCAGCAGGGAAGTGGCTGCAAGTGAGGAACACAGGAGGGGCGGGACTGCACAGACAAACACAAACAGAGGATGCACATGAAACATGACAATGAACCTACAGGTAGTGATGGTCAAATGAGGCTTTCTGGAGGACTTGAGGTATTTCATCAAAATGGCTCATATAGACGAGGCCTCATGTGGGACTTCATTTTCTCTACCAGGCCATCTAGTGGACAAAACATATACAACATGCTGATTTTTACAAGGGTATTATTGGTTTAATGTGTATTTTTTTTTTCATTTCAATAAATGCACTGTCTTTTAAGAAATATCAATGATCATAAGGCAAAAAAATAATAAAACTGAGGTGACTACAGTGAATGTGCCTGTGTTACTTGGTGTGCTTGTACTACTTATCCATTTTTATTAAGAAATAATACATTTTCAACAGTCTTATGCTGTCCCAGTATATTCAACTCTGGCCTTATTCTCATGCAGGGCACAATAGCCATAGTGCCTCAGCATAACGATGCGTAATAATGATCCAAGCTCTTTGAAACACAACAAGACACTTCACCTTGCAAATAAAAATGAAATTAAAAGAATGACAAATCTGGGATTCGAACCCAGGTCTCCCACTTGCAAAACAGATGCATTACTGCTAAGCCATCACCTCAATTACAATGAATAGCCACTAGCTGTCAAAAATACATCAAAGGGAGAAATGCGCTCAAACTGTTCCCAAACGGGAGAAGTCCATGTTTTTGGTGCTGGCTCCATCTGAAAATTGGCTGTGACAAATCCCTTACACAGTCAAACATGACAAAACAAAATGTGAGGGACGGGGATTTCCATTGGGTACCGCTGCTCACTTTATTTCATGTTGCGTGCAAAATCATGAATGGCTTCCTGACCCAGTCATGTGGTCCGATGTCAACACATACATCACGATGCACGCCTCGCCAAATATTTCCTGGATAACTACCTACACTACCTACAGGACAACAATGCAGGAGTAATACAGAGCAGGCAGTGGCTATGGGTACAGAAAACATGAAGAGCTGCAACAATAGGTAAACAGATACACACAGACCCAAGACCAAACAGGGGGTGACACAGAAGACAATGACAAGGGGCTCAGGGGAACACAGAGGGTGAGTGGTACTAATAATAATCATAAGAAATCACAGAAAACATAATAATATGAACATAAGGTGTGGGCTTGATCCTGTGATCAGCCCAGACATTAAAGCGTCAAAACTCTCATCTAATTATGACACAAGGCAAACAAAAGGTTGAACTGCTCAATATAATTTGATATGATGAAATAATTCTTAGAAAACAGCCAGGTTTCTCTGCTGCACAGGACTTTCCAGCCACTTGAAAATTTGTGTACCCCAACTCAGAGCTGACATTAGATTTGAGCATGCTGTACAATCATGTTCAGATTGATAAATACAGATTTGCATGTTGAAATAATCGTATGACCACTTATCTGTCTTGCGCATGTTTGACGCCCTCATTTATGAAACGTGTAAGACAGAAACGTGGTCATACTATAATTTACCATTTATCCACTTCTCTTATAATTACTCTCTAAAAGCAAGAAATCTGTGTGTGTGTGTCTGTGCGTCACGCTTCATAGGACATCATAGGACAGCCTATGATCTCTGCCTGAACATCATAAGACATCCAATGAACTCAGGCATCATAGGATGACAAATGTGTCTTTATGTCACATAGCCCACAGAGATCATAGGACGATTTGTCTTTATGATGTCACACATAGATTTTATCTCCCCCTCTCCCTCTCTCTCTCCTTCTCCCTCTCCCTGGTCTCTCTCTCGCTCTCTCTCCCTCTTCATTCAGCAGTATCCAAGGATTTTGACAACATGACAGGCTCCAGGCTCTCCGCCGGGCCCCCAGTGCTGTGTGTGTCTGTCACGCTTCATAGGACATCATAGGATGGCCTATGATCTCTGCCTGGACATCATAGGACGTCCTATGAACTCAGGCATCATAGGATGACAACTGTGTCTTTATGATGTCACATAGACCACAGAGATCATGCACAGGTAAGCAACATAACACAGTACAGTGACAGGCAGGAGAAGAAGTAACAAGTGGGGGCAAACGGCCCCAGATGGCAGGGCATATTTTGTGTGATTTTTATGTTTTGCTGCATACAAAAGCCGTCACATGTGATTGCCATTTAGTGCTGTGTTGCCATACCAACTGTCTTGTAACTGGCAAGAATTCTGTTCCAATGCATCCCCTCTACGGGCATGCACAGGTTTCTACAGGCATGCACGGGTATGCACTAATAATGTCAATTTCTACTTCAAAAAGTTTCTCTTTTTTCCATTTCATGTTCCATTGTGTTGTGAATTCTGGGGGTAAGACATGGGTGTGGAATTCAAATTATACTTGGATCCATCTGTCAGATTTATCAGTGAGTGAAGATCATACTATGAGATTGACCAGATATGCATGGTTTGATAAATACCATGTAGACCTTTTGTACGATCATATTTACACCCAAGTGTGCGCCAATTTCTACGCGCTTTTGATGTATGAGGACCACAAAGCTGTAACACTGCTTTGCTATGTCATGTACTTTTTTTTACACAACCACTAGAGGTCACTTAATCTCAAAATGTAACAAGAGCACTCTGACACGAGTGCAATATCCCCCGCCTCCATTTTCTTTGAAGATCCCAATAATTATTGACAGAGTAGTTTTCAACTTTTCAGTTTAATTACTGTGGCAGAACCAAATTATGATAAGGCCATAATCCACAAATATACAACAAACAACCCATAGTTGTAGGTCAGGAACCCAAGGTGAACCAGTGTAGCAAGTATGGTGACCCTAGAGAGCTTTACACATTCTATAGTACTAGTGCATACCCGTGCATGCCCGTAGAAACCCGTTCATACCCGTAGAGGGGATGCATTGGAACAGAATTCTTGCCAGTTACAGGACAGTTGGTACAGCAACACAGCACTAAGTGGCAATCCCATGTGAAGGCTTTTATATGAGCAGCAAAACATAAAAATCACACAAAATATGCCCTGCCATCTAGGGCTGTTTTCCCCTGCTTGTTACTTCTTCTCCTGCCTGTCACTGTTCTGTGTTATGTTCTTCTTCTTTTAGATTTGATTGGCGGTTGGCAACCAGCTTACAGGTGCATTACTGCCACTGACTTAATTATCATCACTCTATATCTTTGTATAAGTTGCTTACCTGTGTCTATATATACATATGTCTTGTAGGGAGTCATGCGCTCTGTGTATGTGCCGTCATATAGACATCATCTGGTGGGTCATCTTCTTCGTTCAGACCACTGAAGGGTCTCTTCCTGTCTCAGACGGCTTGTGTTGTGCGGCGTACTGGTGGAACCTGAGGTGTTTCATGTTCACGGCATCTTTTCTGACGTGCAGCAGTTCTCCTCATTCTATTGCTCTCCATCTGGTGGCTCTTCTTCTTCTTTGTTCAGACCACTGGTTGAGGGATAGGTGCGTCGTAATCCCAGTTCATGGGCACGATCCTGAAAAAGTGGCTTTCAACCCTGTCAGGAAGGCCCGTGCATGCCCGTAGAAACCAAAAAACCGGAGCACCCGGAGAAAATCAGCACTTTGCTTGGCATTTTACACATTTGTAGTGTAAGACTGGCATTCGTCAAGGTTACACATTTCCCATCATGTAGGCATGGCAAGTTGTCCTATGATCTTACACATTTGCTGTCATGTAGGCATGGCGAGTCGTCCTATGATGCCTGAGTTCATAGGACGCGCTATGACGATGAGGCAGAGATCATAGGCCATTCTATGATGTCCTAGAAATGTGCTTTAAGGTTTGTCGTACCCTATGCTGGTGAAGGGTGTCCTGTCTCAGACGGGTGCGATGTACTGCTGGAACCTCAGGTGTTACATCTTCATGGCTTCTTTTCTGACATGCAGCAGTTGTCATTCTATTGTTCTCCATCTGGTGGGTCTTCTTCTTCTTCGTTGAGACCACTGGTTGAGGGATAGGTGCATCATAATTCTAGTTCATGGACAGGATCATGAAAATCATAAAAACACATGGTATAGGACGTCCTATGATGTTCAGGCATTGATCATATGACATCATAAAGACACATGTCCTATGCACATAGACACACAGACAAATCTATGTGTGACATCATAAAGACAAATCGTCCTATGATCTCTGTGGCCTATGTGACATCATAAAGACACATTTGTCGACACATAGACAAATCTATGTGTGACATCATAAAGACAAATCGTCCTATTATCTCTGTGGTTTCAAAGACACATGGTCTATGTGACATTATAAACTTTATAATGTCACATAAAGACACTTTTGTCTGTGTGTCCTATGATGCCTGAGATCATAGGAAGTCCTATGATGTTCAGGCAGCGATCAGAAGACACAGACACATGACAGACGCATGGTCTATGTGACATCAAAAGACATATAGTCTGTGGCATCTATCTCTGACGGGTACGATAAAGATGAGGTGGGCTGGACACTATCCAGGCCTGGGGGCCAGAAAAGAGCAGCTAGGGGGGCACCAAGACTTAGAAGCGGGTCAGATGAGAGTGATGTGGGAGGAAGTAACAATGCAAAGAAAACACAAACTGGCCAAAATGGATGGCAGTTTGAGGATGTAGGGAATGACTGCAAGGTTGTCATTGAGTTCAATCAGGGTGGGGGGCACTATCACCCAGTTAAGCTACAGCCGTGGACAAAATTGTTGGTACCCCTCTGTTAATGAAAGAAAAACCCACAATGGTCACAGAAATAACTTGAATCTGACAAAAGTGGTAATAAATAAAAATTCTATGAAAATTAACCAATGAAAATCAGACAATGCTTTTGAATTGTGGTTCAACAGAATTACTTTAAAAAACAAAACTCATGAAACAGGCCTGGACAAAAATGATGGTACCCTTAATTTAATATTTTGTTGCACAACCTTTTGAGGCAATCACTGCAATCAAACGATTTCTGTAACTGTCAATGAGACTTCTGCACCTCTCAGCAGGTATTTTGGCCCATTCCTCATGAGCAAACTGCTCATGAGTAAATGTGACAAGGATGCCAAAGTAAAGTGTTGCAACTGTGGGGGTGAGCACAGTGCTGCATATGGAGGATGTGTTGTGCAGAGGGAAGCTAGACAAGTCCAGGAAATCAGAATGACTAAGAAAATCTCGTATGCGGAAGCTCTAAAGACAGTTAGAGAGGCAGGAATAGTCAGAAACACAGCAGGCCTTCCTCAAAGAAGTTCAGTTCAAATGGAAGCCCAGCAAACAATGGGTCCCACGCAAGCACAGGATCGTGCAGCTGCAAGGAATGTTTGTACTCACAAATGCAAAATGGATGATGACACATTGATAGTTAAGAGGACAAACTTTATAGCTTTTATCTGCCACACCATGAATGTTGCTGCACAGCTCCAGAAGAAAAGTGACAGAATCAAAACTATTGTGGAAGCAGCAGAAAGCTTCCTAGATGTGAAAGATATCACAGCTGACCAGATTCATGCTTTATTGAAAGCTGAAACTGGGGCGACTGCACGTGCTGAAACAAGACCTTAATTATGGTACTACACATACTACAGTGGAATGCGAGGAGTATTATAGCAAATGGACAAGAACTCAAGAAGTATCTTTACGAACTAGAAGTTGTTCCACAGGTAGTGTGTGTACAGGAGACATGGCTTCAACCTCACTTAGATTTTGTTATTCCAGGATACAGTTCAATCAGACAGGATAGAATTGACACTGTAAATGGAGGAGGATGTGCCACTTTCATTAAAGATGGCCTGGCATATAGGGTGATTCCCTCCCCTGAGGATATAGAGTTTAATATTATTGAAATATGTAGGCCAAATGGACAAGGAAATATTAAGCTGATTAATTATTACAACCCATGTAGGAAGTTAACAGCAGATATTTTCAGTGTTATGGCAGGGGAAGGGCATATGAAAGAGGTATGGTGTGGAGACTTTAATGCCCCGACATAATGTTACATACTCTTGTACAGTAAGTGGCGGTATGCACCTTTCAGTTGTTTGCTATCTGCCAGTAACCAAGAGAAGAAGAAGAAGAGGAAGAAGACTTTAATGCCCACAATAGCTTGTGGGGAAGCACACATACAGATAACAATGGAAATGTTGTAGAAGAGATGTTTGATGAAAGATCGTTAAATTGTCTAAACAGTGGTGAAGGTACCAGGGTGGATGTGCATAGGGACACATTATCATGTATTGACCTGACGCATAGAAAAGTATTCAAGTCAGGTAATCAATCATATTCTGAATGCTGCAATAGCAAGTATACCTAAAACAACACAGGGTAGGAAGAAGGTTGTACCCTGGTAGAATGACAAATGTAGTATTGCAATAAAAGAGCGAAACAAGGCATTCAGAGAGTTGAGGAAGACTATGACTACTGAAAACTTAATAGAGTATAAAAAGAAAAGGGCAGTAGCTCGAAGGATTATTAAAAACAGGAAAAGGCCAACATGGAGAGAAATTTGTTCCACCCTCGGTAGGAAAACAGAACTAAGTGATGTCTGGGGTATGTTTAAAAAAATGACTGGGAAAAGGGAATCAGTTAAAATTCCAGCTTTAGTGGATGGGGACAAGATGGTTGTATCAGACAAAGAAAAGGTAGAAGTCCTAGGTAGAGCATTTGCAGCAGTGCTTAGAGGAGACCATCTTGGTGAGAGTCATAGACAGCAAAGGCAGCATAAACTCAGAGAAAATGCAAACTTAAAAAAATGAAGTGAAACAGGACATGACTGTGTTAGACCTTGAGCTCACAATGTCAGAGCTTAAGAGAGCTTTGCAAGATAGTGGATACACAGCTCCAGGATGCTATGTTCCGACAGTTGCCTATGCAATCAATGCAACTGGTGCTGAAATTGTTTAACAGGATATGGAAGGAGAGGGTTATCCCAAGTGAGTGGAAAAAGGCTTTAATTTTACCATTTAATAAACCAGGGAAAGATCCAGCTCATCCAGGCAACTACAGGCCAATAGCAATAACGTCACATTTAGGGAACTGGATGGAGAAGGTGCTAGTTTACAGACTCTCATATGTATTAGAGCAAAAACGATTAATAAATGACTATCAGAATGGTTTTAGAAGAGGAAGATCCACAGTGGATGTTCTAGTTAGGGTAAGTAATGATATTGAAAAGACTCTCAAAATGAAAAAAATAATGGTTATAGTTTATCTGGATATTGAAAAGGCTAATGACTCACTGTGGAGGGACGGTCTTCTTATGAAATTGAATAAAATGGACATTGGTGGTAGGATGTATAATTGGATAATGGATTTTTTTTTAACACACAGGACAATTAGGGTTAAATTAGGGGCGGCAGTGGCTCAGGAGGTAGAGCAGGTCGTCTAATAACCCGATGGTTGGCGGTTCGAATCCCGCTCTCCCCAGATATCCTGCCGTTGTGTCCCTGGGCAAGACACTTCACCCGCATTGCCTCCAGTGCCCATAACACTGGGTATGAATGTGTATAAATATATAAAATGTTCGGTGGTGGCCGGAAAGGCCGCTGGCGCAGATTGGCTGCCACGTTTCCGTCAGCCTGCCCCAGGGCAGCTGTGGCTGCAGAAGTAGCTTGCCACTACCATTGTTTGTCTGGAGTGAATGAATAATATACCTATTTGTAAAGCGTCTTTGAGTATATATGATAAAGCGCTATATAAATCCGATGCATTATTAAAGTAGGATCAGAAGTTTCTAATGACTTTGAAAATGGTGTTCCTCAGGGGAGTGTGATAAGCCCTGTTTTATTCAATATAATGATTAATGACATGTTTGAGGATCAAGAGGGATCCATCAAAACAGTACTATATGCAGATGATGGAGCCATATGGACGAGGGGAAGAAATGAGAAATTTGTGTTCAAAAACATCAGGAAAGCAATGGAGAAAGTGGAAAAGTGGTCATATGACTGGGGATTTAAATTTTCAAACAGTAAAACCTGCTATATGACTTTCACAAAAAAACGCAGAACTGGTACAGAACCATTAACATTATATAACCAACCAATAGAGAAAGTCAGTGAGTTCAAATATCTAGGATTGTGGTTTGATAGTGCTTACACATGGAGAGTTCATGTTGAAAATTTGGAGACAAAACGCAAAAAAGTCATTAATCTCATAAAAGCTGTAGCTGGACATGAATGGGGTGCAGATAGACAGGCATTATTTGACATTTACAAAGCACTAATGCAATCGACAATAGACTACAGATGCATGATTTATGGAGCAGCCGCAAAGACAACTCTGGAAAAAATAGACAGAATGTAGCATAGAGCACTTCGCCTGTGCATTGGAGCCATCAAAACAACACCAAACAATGCAGTTTTAATAGAAGCAGGAGAAATGCCAATGGATTTGAGAAGAGATAAACTCGCATTATCATACTGGGTCAAGCTGAAAGGAAGTGACGAAGCAAATATTTCAAAAACAACACTACAAGACTGCTGGGAATACTCTAATTTCCAGGGATATGGGTTTGGGTGGACAATTGAAAGAAGGACTAGAATGTATGGGCTGCACACTACTGATATTGCTAACACCAGTCCAGTGAGTAATATTCCCCCTTGGCTGTTTCTGGGAATAGAAGTAGACGCTAGTCTGCTAATGAGGAAGAAGGATTGGCATATGAGTGAAGTTGGTGTTAAAACAAGCATTTACCTCAGGAACAATTACTATAACTTCTTACAGCTCTATACTGACGGTTCAAAGACTAAAGAGGGCTCTGTTGGAGTTATACATCCCAGAATTTAAAATGACCATCGCAAAAAGACTCTAACAATACATCTGTGTTTACAGCAGAGATGGTGGCAATAATTATTGCTTTGCAGTGGGTGGAGGAGGTCAGACCAGACCAGGTGGTGGTGTGCACGGACTCACTTGCAGCGCTAAAAACCATACAGACACTAAAATCTACAAAGGAAGACTTGGTGATTGAGATATATCACAGTTTATTTAGGGTACACAGGGGTGGTGGAGAAGTTCAGTTTTGTTGGGTTCCTGCACATGAAGGGTTGAAAGGGAATGACTGTGCAGACAAATTAGTAAAAAGTGCTCTTGGAAAAGAGATAACTATACCATTGTCTCTTGGAAAAGGTGAAGAGAAAGCAGTAATCAAGAAAAAGGAACTGAGCTATGGCAAAAAAGATGGGATGAAGATCATAAAGATAGATCGTATTACAAAATACAAAAATCTATTGCAATAAAGAATTTCATAACAACCAAAAGGAGAGAAGACATCATTATGGTAAGACTCAGACTGGATCACACAGGTTTAAATGGCACTTTATTCACCATGGGGAAAAACGAAAGTGACAAATGTAGAGAATGTGGAGTAAAAGAAAATGTCGAGCACATCTTACTACACTGTCACAAATACAGAAATGAAAGACAGCTAATGGAAAATGAAGTTCGAGAGGCCGGTAGGGAATGGGATTTAACTGGGATTCTGGGAACAGATGGAGATGGAGAGGCAATAAGAATCATGAGAAGGGCTCTTTTCTCTTTTTTAAATAACAGGATTAAGTCAAAGAATTTAAGGGTCGGGCTCAGATGACATAATGTTACACACTCTTGTACAGTAGGTGGCAGTATGCACCTTTCAGTTGTTTGCTATCCGCCAGTAACCGAGAGAAGAAGAAGAAGAAATGACCCTAGCTTTCTTTGTTGTTGAGATATACTTTATAAGGCATTTTGATGTTGACGTTTGACCTTGTGATCCCAAAACCAGAGTCACGCTTAAGGGTCACAGGGTGAAGTTGTGTACCAAGTTTGGTGGCCCTAGCTTTAGTCGTACAGTAATGAGGCCAAAGGAATGTTAACCTTGACCTTTGACCTTTTGACCCCAGACCCATAGTCAGAGGTCAGGGTCCCAAGGTGAACCTGTGTAGCAATTTTGGCCATCCTAACTTTCTTTGTTGTTGAGATATACAGTAGTTTATCAGCCATTTTGATGTTGACCTTTGACCTTGTGATCCCAAAACCATAGTCACACTTCAGAGTCACAGGGTGACCTTGTGTACCAAGTTTAGTTGCCCTAATTTTACTCGTTGTACAGTAAGAAGACATAAGGAATGTTAACCTTGACCTTTGACCTTTTGACCCCAAATCCATAGTCAGAGTTCAGGATCCCAAGGAGAACCTGTATACCAGGTTTGGTGGCCCTAGCTTTATGCGTTGTACAGTAATAAGGCATAGGGAATGTTAACCTTGACCTTTTGACCCCAAAACCCATAGTCAGACTTCAGGATCCCAAGGTGAACCTGTATACCAGGTTTGGTGGCCCTAGCTTTACTCGCTTTGTAGTAATAGTAACTGTAGCATTTACCATAGTGCAACTGCAATGCTAACTTTGAACCTTTGACCCCTTGACCCTAAACCCACCTAGTTAGGTGAGGACGTAAGTCGTCCAAGATGTGTATTAGATACAATTACTGTATCAATTTGAAAAGCCTACATTATTTCTTTCAGTAGTTACTGTGTTTACAAGATTTAGGAAAAATTCTGACCTGACCTTCGGCCTCAAGGTCATCCAATGAGAGTGAAATTGCAATACAGTGATCCCTCGCTACTCCACGCCTCACCTTTCGCGCCCTCAGTGCATCGCGGATTTTTCAAAAATATTCATCAAAAATTCAAAATTGAGAAAAAATGGGCGGGCGCTAGCAGAAGGCAGGGAGACTACATTAGAACATCAGGTATCAACACGGAGAGCCCGCACAACTCAAAATCCACCTCTCTGTTCGCTGTTCTCGTGTTGGCTCGGCTCGGGAATCTCGCAAGCTGATTGGCCGAGACGTTTTACCCAGCTTCTCTCCCTGCCGAGCGCCCATGCCCAGCGAAGGAAGACCGCATTCATTGTTCTTTATCGCTCGTGTTGCTTAGTCTCGCCGCGTGGAACTTTTCGCTGTTCTCTTGTGCCTTTTTGTGCGAAATAGTCTTCCCGTCGAGCCACTACGCCGCCTCCTGCAACTTCTCCAGCTCTATTGGAAGCTGCCCTCGACGATGAGGCGTCACCTGAGGAGCAGTAAAGCTCTCATTAACCTGTGCAGTAAATCATCTTCATCTTGAGTTACGTATCTTGTTATAAGAATAAAAGAGTTCTAAAAACATATTTATGTACACTTTATTTACATCTACGTATGTATGTACACTTACACACACACACACACATGTATCATATGAGAGAGAGAGTGAGAGAATGAACGTATGTATTATTTATGGGTGACGTCATTAGGGGTGACGCTACTTCGCAGTTTTTCACTTTTTGTGGTCGGTTCTGGAACCCATTAACCGCGATAAGTGAGGGATCACTGTATACGCATCATCAGAGTATAGCAAACCGTGGTTCCAAGTTTGAAAACAATCAGAAAAAAACTGTAGGAGGAGTTGATTTCACAAGGCAGTTACTGTCTATGAAGTGAGGTGAAACAGGAGGTCATAGGTCAGGGGCTACAATTTCTGCAAAAATCATCCAATCAGAACCAAATTGCAATATGCGTATCCTCACTGTATAACAAACCACGGTACCAAGTTTCAAAACAATCAGACCAAAACTGAAGGGGGAGTTGATTTCATAAAAGTGGGACAGACGGACAGGCGGACTGACTGACCCATAACATAATCCCAAACTGGGCTTCGACTAGTCAGGGAAAATTATACATGCTGTTGGCTGCTATTCGAAGCAATACTTATCGTCTTTTTGTTGTAGAAAATTCCATTAACAAGGACAAGCAACTGGTTTGGACTCCTGGTGCCTGGGCAACAGCCCATTTGTCCTTACTCAAGTACATTCATTTTGTCTTCTTTTTCAATAATTAATTTACAGTTTCTTTTTTGTCAGACAAAAAAATAGAAGATGTTTGTTTTTTACCTGAACATGTTTCGAATGACACCTGCAGTCATCTTTGGAAGCGTCAGCTGAGCGCTGTGACGTGTCGTTTATCAGCTGTTTTCCTAAGGCGTGGCCAGCTTGATGGACCTGACCGATCCACCATGCCGGCCACTACCTGTCACCAGGTAGTCTCTGGAAGATGGAATCTCAAGTGTAGGAGAGCATGAATGCTCCCTCATCCCAGTTAAGGAAATGGTGCAAAGGACACCATGAACCGGGATGAGGGAGCATTCATGTGCTCCCAAACCTGGGACTCCATCCTCCAGAGACCACTTGGCGACAGGAAGTGTGGCTGGCGTGTTGGATCTTATCAGGTCCACAAGGCTCGCCCCGCCTAAAGAAAACGGCTGATAAACAACACATCACAGCGATCAGCTGACGCTTTCGAAGATGACTGCAGGTGTCCGTCGAAACACGTTGAGGTAAAAAAACAAACATCTTCTACCTTTTTGTCTGACAAAAAAATAAACTGTAAATTAGCCCATTTGTCCCCTTTGCCTGATCTGTCCGCCAAAGGAAAAAAAAAAATGGTCTGACAACATTAGATTTGGGTTAGTGTTTTTCCACCCTTTAAATATGCAAGTTGTCTAATTAATTTGTCATTCTGCAACTTCTCTTTGAAAATATGGGGCATCTTTTTTCTAAAATATGAGTTTTTCCTGTAAACGTGTCCTTTTAACTAGTAAATCTGTATTTTTTCTTGCTTTTATCTTTTTTCATACAACTTTGAGACTTTTTCATATTTGCATTTTTTATAGTAAACTTGGAACTTTTCAATCACAAATTTGTGACTTTTCTCTGAAATGTACATGTTTTGGAAAATACAGTAGATTTTTCCCTGATTTGCCCCCTTTTTCTTGTCATTTTTGAAATAATTTTTCTTGTGTTTTTCTTACCTGAAGAATTTTTCAAATATTTTGAGAAAACTTGAGGCCGTTTCCATGCCTGAATTTACTTAATTTTTTTTCCAACTTTGCGACTTTGTCAGTATTTTCTGTTGATTTTTTCTTTGAAAAAGTTTTCTTGTAAGTGTATTATTTTTCTCCTGTAACTTTGTGACATTTTCTCAATATTTTTCCCATCACAAAACTAGTGCATCTTTTTATTACATTTAATACATTTTTAATACATTTTCTGTTTTCTTCTACTTTTCAGTGACTGTTATTGTACATGTTTGCCTTTTTTCCTATAAGTTTGCAAATTTTCTCATGAATTTATGATTTGTCATAAATTCACATTTTTTTCCATGTAATTTTGCCAATTTTGTTTTAGGTTAGAGGAACAGCCCCTCAAAATGTCCACACCCCTCGCCAATAATAATAATAATAATAATAATAATAATAATAATAATGCACTTGCTTTATACATCCCACTTTAACCTTCTTTTTTAGACTCATCCTATCAGTACTAAGGCGCTGTGTTCACTGCTGCTAATAGGAGGTCTTTGTTTTTGATTGGCTGCTCTAGCCAGCTCCTGATCCCTTATATGTAAATGTTCCTCTTTCTTCTGTGTGTACTTGGGCATTTGGTTACCATGACAAGGCATTTGGGTGAATGCACTAAATGCCAACCGATATATCAGACCGTGACAACGAGCCAGTTAGTCACCGAGGCACAAACTGAGACACAAACGCACCCACAGCCTCTTTGCAGGGATATAATGATTTAGAAAGGGGGGTGTGTGACCTTGTAACATCAATTTTATGCACCTTTTTCCACACACTTGGTGCACTTCCAGCATCCAAGTCTACTTCTGTTTATTCGATCATTTCCAGTTAAAGTGCTGCATTGACAGCGAATAAAACTGCTGGACACTAGCTTTTTGAGTCTTAATAATACATTTGTTACATTATATGAATGACATGTAATTCTTACACATTAATGAACTAAAAGTGTTGCAAAAATGTACAAAACTAACAAATATACAAACATGTAGTTTCAGTTTATACATAAAGGCCAGAAGAGACTGTCACAATGGTAAAATTCATACCCCATAAAGGTGCAACAAAAACCCAGCAACTGACAGTGTCACTATTGTGTTTTCTCCTTAAAATGTCTAATAGTGTAATTTTTTTTTAGCATCAAAGCCTGAGGTTTTAACGTTGTGCTCAAGTTTCTTCTGTTTTTAGTTTGCCATATTAAAACTGAGCAAATGTTAAAGCTACATTCTCCTGCAAGAAGCACAGACATCCATCTAATTATTAGCCTACTTCAGACAAACTAAATAGTTACATTACACATGAACTGTACTTGGGCATCTTTTTCACAGAACTGTATTTGTACTTATTTTATTACACTAAACTTTGAGTGATTACAGAAACCATGAAAGGCAACCCCCCCCCCCAATTTTTTTTTGAAGCTGGAATTCCACCCAGTCCAATAATAAGTTGCAATACTCAATTCCTCCACTAGAGAGCACTGTCCAATTTTTTTCTCCCTGCCCTGAAAGGCAAACCAAAATTGTTTTATTTTTTGAGCTGAAAATGTTCAAAGTCCAGCAATTTGCTGTAATACTCAATTCATCCAATGTTCACTTTTTTCCCCTCACTTCCCTGAAAGGCGAAAGGTGATAAATAAATAAATATTTGGACAGTGCTCTCCAGTGGATGAATTGAGTATTGCAGCTAATTATTGAACTTAGAAAAATTCCAGTTTAAATTTTTTCCCCCTTTTCTAAAATTTGTCTTTCAGAGCTTCCGTAAGACACACTTTGATTTCACCAACCTGAATTGACAGCAGGTCATTTTTTTCTTATCAGTTTTTCTACCAATCATTGATAAAAATCATTCTTCTATTATGGCTCAGGAAATATTTAACATATTGCTGTTTCTTTATTCATTTTTGATTGTATTAAAGGTTAGTAAGGGGAATTATGTTCAACCTAAAACCTCACAAACTGGTGCAAATTTTTTTTTTAAAAAAAGTTGCAGATTTATAACGAAAACATTGCACATTTAGCACAAGCTGCAAACAAGAAAAAAAGAAGTAAATGGGTTTTTTTTTAAAATCTTAACTTTATCAGAAAAATGAGTCCAGATTCATAAAAACATAGTAAATTTAGGAGAAAAAAATAGAAAAACTTTACAAATTGGCGAGACAATGTAATTGCTCATTACTCAGGTTCCTTTTTTAGGTGAGACTTTCTTACTCCAACATAGGTAATTAATTAATGGCTACGCTTACTTACATTTGAGCAATTATTAATGTCGAAAGGCAATGCAACTTTTACTTGAGAACAATTTCTGGCTGCTTTACCACTTCTGGCATCCTTAAAAAATTATTCATCTTTAATTGGCTCTCATTGTTTGGTTCAAAATGTGACTTTGTCATACAACACTAGAGCCTTAATTGCTTTGAAAAGCTCTTCACTGAAATAACTAGTTTATATTTAGTATTTCACATGTAAATTTAAAGTTAATTAGCTAATGAGGAAAATAAACGCTTCTTATCACAGGACCTCAATTTAGAAATGATAAACTTCATCCAGGTGCCAGTCTTACCAGTTCCCTTCTCAGCCAGGCCAGTGCACTCTCAATGTCCAGTTTGCAGCCTTCCCTGAGGTGATCGGTCCTGGTCTCAGGGTTCCCGTGTGCTCTCTGTTCTGCTGGCTTACAGTCGTCAAAGGTGGAGGTCTTGCAGGAGAAGTCCCGCAGTCTGGTGAGTACCACCTCCATCATAGTAGGTCACTGATGTCCACAACGTAGCTTCGTCTGAGCTCTCCTGTTATGAGGCGCTCGCTCCTTCCGTCTCTGCTTTCAAAGAAGCTCCCATCACCCCTCCTCTGCTCTCTTCATTTTTTTTCCCTTGTCTGTTTTCAAACTCTTTGGCAAAGTGAACTCTGTGGCGTCACTGAACTGATGAATGTGAAGGAGCAGGTATGACGTCAGTGTATTGTCCACATTCCTGACCTTGAGAGGTTTACATCTCGGGGAAGACGGGGCGGGCTTTTTAACAGACACGTAAACACTGATTATGAGGATGGAAAGGAGGCAAAGAGATTGGAGTGTCTTTGGGGGAAAAAATGGGCTCAGTGAGCTCTGTTCTTTTGCATATGAGTGAATGTGTGCACGCTTCCAGAGGCACAAACTCACAGCCTTGTAGTGATTGATCTAAGAGGTCCATTTCATTGTGAAGAACAGTGAGAACGGCCATGTGTGACTAACTCATCCCGTGCCATTTTCCCCTCACTGTGCAGCCCCTGGCAACCGGCTGCTCATCTATTTACAAATGCTGGCAAACTAAACACAGGCGACTACAGACAGAGTCGACCAAAATAGCCAGGACAAACTATTTTCAGAGTCAAAACGTTTCCACTTTTAGAACTTAAAGAATACAAGCGTCACTGTTCTCAAAAGGAACAAAAAACATGTTCAAGTCATTTTATGCAGTTGTGTCGGGCTCTTACGTCTACTTCAAAAATACTGAAGTTCATGGATCATGCTAGAAACAATTACAACCCTTGGAAAAAAATGATGGAATCACCACTCTTGGAGGATGTTCATATAATTATTTAACTTTGCTAAAAAAAAATAAACTAATCACAGACATGTCTCAAAAACTATTTTTATTCAAAATGTCAACCTTCTGGCTTTAAAAAACATAAAAAATAGTTAAAGTTATTGTAGTCAATTGCAATTGTTTAAAAATGAAAAATACGATATCCATATTATCATCCACAGGCCTGAAAAGTTCGCTCCAATTTGCTCAGAACCGTATAAATAAGCCAAAGAGGTTTGCAAATTCTGTTCTGTGGAGCAATGAAACAAAACTGGAACTTTTCAGGCCTATGGATCAGTATTATGTCTGGAGGAGGAAGAATGAAGCATATGCTGAAAAGAGCGCCATCCCTAAAGTGAAGCATGGCAGTGGCACAGTGATGCTTAGGGGCTGCTTGGCTTCCTCTGGCCCTGGAAACCTGCACTGTGTGGCAGGAAAAATGGATTCGATCAAGTATCAGGAAATCCTGGGAGAAAATGTCATGCCATCTGTGAGGAAGCTCAAGATTTGGCATCATTGTACCTTCCAACAGGACAATGATCCCAAGCATACAGTACCTCAAGGTTCACCAAGGTTTGGTTTCAGAAGTAGTCCTGAAAAAAAGTAGTTGCCATCACAGTTCCCTGACTTGAACCCCATTGAAAATCTCTAGTGGGATTTGAAAGAGACTGTTTAAGCACACAAACCCAAGAATATTTGCAATATTACTGAACTGGAGGCCTTTGCCCATGAGGAACGGGCTAAGATCCCTCAGAATACTGCCAGAAGCTGGTGTCTGGCTATGCATCACATTTGCAGCAGGTCATAACAGCAAAAGGGTGCTCTACTAAGCACTAAAGATTCATCATGAAGGGGTTAAATAAATTTGAAACTGCAGTAGTCATTACAAGTGGCATTTTGTATTGAATTTGGAGAAACCACTTGTAATATTCAGTCCCTCCAGGATTTTGTGGGATTTTTTTTTTTTTTTATTGTTGCGGTAAGTTGCAGGGCTCTCCTTGGGGATTTGCCTGAATTGCACATTAGCTTGTGACCAGACCAGAGATTCACAGCTTTAAAACTCATTGACAAGATGTAGTAACTTTTAACTTTTACCTCTAAAGATGTATAAAATGTTACAACACTAGCTGTAGTATTAGATTTGTTCGCTTGTTTGTGGTTTTACGGTGTCTCTCCTCACGTGCGCTCCCAAGACAGGGGTGCTTTCAGGCAGATCAATGTTTTTCAAAACAAACCCGGCACTTCATACACGTGGTCAGTGCCGAGACTCCAGGAGACATTCACCGGCGGGCCGGAGGACACAGAGGAAGGACCGATGTGGGAAAACTCACAGGCGAGTGTTTTTTTTTTTAAATCACACAAACTGTTTTTTGCTGATGTGTTCTGTATATACTCACTGTAAACGCGGAAGTGAGCGTGGTGCGGCACTGCATTTGATTGATCAGACTGATGACGTACACGTTTGCGCACTACTCAGGGACAAATTTAACTGGTGAAACTGGCAGGAGTTGACGACAGTTGGTCAAAATTGTGGGAAAGTTGCGGTGATTGGACATAATTCAAATTATGCAGGACCTGCTGAATTTGCAGGAATTGGTACAATTGCAAAATCCTGGAGGGACTGACTATTAGTTGTGTTGAGCCATTTGAATTGTTCTTGTTTGATTTGTTTACTGCAAACAGTTGCTAGTGTCATGATTGGCCCCTCCGGGGCAGAGAGACAGACCCAAGTGCTGGACTGCAGTAGTGACATTTAATAACAGAAAATCCAAAACAGTGCAGAGAACACAAAAAATACAAGCTAAGGTAAAGGAAAGGCACTCCAGAGCCGGAATCGCTCTGGAGGAGATGAGGAGACAACACATTAGAATTAAATCAACTCAAGACTGCCGCAGTGAGAGAATAGACTGGCAGTGCTTAAATAGCTGACAAACAAATGAGCAGCAGGTGCGGGCAGATGAGCGGGTAGGTGACCTAAGTACACAACTATTCACAGCTGAGATGGCTGGGTAACAGACAGTGAGCTGATGGTGGGAGTGTCTGGAAAAGGAGGAAGGGAACTCGTGTCACAAAACCCAAAATATATACAAAAACAGACTAAATAATAATAACAGACATAAAATACTCAGAAATAAATTAAGAGTTTGAGCTGTGTGAAAACACTGCGCTCAGACTCATGACAGAGCCCCCCTTTAAGGGGTGGATTCCACACACCCCAAGGTAACACCCAAAAAAGGCCCCTCCCCCCCCAAGAAAAAAGGTACAGCAATACGGGGCCCGCTCAGGACCCACACCCGCACTACCCCAGGCCCTTTGGCCCCCTAGGCCAAAGAACTAAACTGTTCGGGCGGCTAGTCAAAGTCCCAGGCCAGACAGACGGTGACGTGGTATGAGTCGGGTGGCGTGCCGGAGAATATGGGCCACCCAACCCAACGGCTCAGTCTATCACGCAGCCGGCCAGAGTTTTTAAGCCACCAAAATGGAAGGGCTGACCCAGGAGGCAGCTTCCTCATGGGGAGGCCCAATGAAGGGAAGAAGGGCCGAGGAAAGGGGACCACAACGGTGTCTGGTAGTGGAGGAGGACCCACGATGGCATCTGGCAGAGAAGGGGGAACCACAACGGCATCGGATTGGCCAGTAGCACCCTCGGTGGTCCCGGACAGGGACGAGGTTGCACCCGCAGTGGCTCCGGGCTGGAGCAATGCTGCACCCTCAGTGGCTCCGGGCAGGAGCAGAGCTGCACCCTCAGTGGCTCCGGGCAGGAGTGGAGCTGCACCCTCGGTGGCTCTGGGCAGGAGTGGAGTTGCACCCTCTGTGGGCAAGGACTGGGCCAACGCTACATCCTCGGTGGACCTTGGCTGGGCCAATGTTGCACCTACGGTGGGCCCCGGGCTGCAGCACAATACCCATGGCGGGCCCATACTGGAACGCAGCACTCAAGTTGGCTTCAGGCTGGGGCACAGCACCCATGAAGACTCGGACAGAGGAGGAGGGACCCAGATGACGGCCTTGGGCAGAGGAGGAGCTGCACCCACGGAGACATTGAGTGGAGCTGGAACCTTCTCGGCAACCCTTGAAAAAGGCTTGGACAAAACATGAGAAAAGCCAGGGTCAGGGTCACCGGCTGCAGTGGAACCCGGCGAGGCGAGCTCAGGTGCAGCGGGTGGCTGCACCCCGCTCCCCCCCCCAAGAGCCAGACAAGATCTCTCCAAGACAGATACAAGAAACACAAAGGAGAGCACTTGCCTGAGCTTGAGCTCCACCACCGTCCAGGACTCCATCCATCCAGACGACGATAACGTCTCAGGCCCGGTCCTCTGGAGGTCCAGCTGTAACTCTGCTGCGGTGGCCTCCGCAGTATGCATGATGGTGAGTGCAGTCTCGGTGCCCCCAGGTGAAGTGACCCATGCTGGTGGCTCATCTGGCATGACAGCTGGGGGTCAGCTCTCCGCTGGTACTGGAACTAGGTCCTCCAGGGCCACAGGCTCCTCTAATGTCCGGCGGCTTAGTCCCCGGGCCGGCGGACACTCAGAAGCATAAGGAGGAGACACGGACAGGGCTGGTGAGCAATTGGTAATTGCAGCAGGCTGTGGGGACTCAGGGGACTGCAAGCCCTGAGCCCCACTACCGGGAATCAGGCAAGGCACATCATCAGAAAATAACAGAGAATGAAATGGCACTTGCCTGTTTTCCCAAAGCTCAATGTTCCCTGCTGCAGCAGATGAAAAGTCCTCCCTCTCCGTGGCTACGGTGAACATGGGCTCCTCGGAGGATTGTGGAGGAGCCGCCCCTGTAGTCTCGGACACGGACGGAGCCGGGGAAAAAACAAAGGACCTCTCGGCAGCAGGAGAGGATGCCGAAAGGGAGCAAAAAACAGCAGCTACAGGACAGGGTGAAGCTGACGATCCAGCCAGAAGAGAGAGAGACGAAGGCTGTACTGCTGAGGGGGGCTTCTGCCTCGGCGTCGAGGAAATGGCTGCTGGAGAGGCGGGAGGATTCCTCTGGTGGTCCGGAGCGGGATGATGGTGTCGTGGAGCTGATGGAACAGGAACGGTCGCCAGAGACTGGTGAGAAACTGAAACAACGGAAACCTGGGAGCGCCACCCATTTGGCGCGAGCCCAGTGCTTCTCTGGGGAATTCCTCACCATTCCGCCGTTTTCGCATTGCAGCATCGCCACCAGAGAAATCCTTTCCATTCCCTCAGCATGCTCCAAAAGCTGTGGGCACCGGCAAGCAGCTGCCTCCGTGAGTCCCAGATACCACAATGTGTCCTTTGGGGCAAAACCGCTGTGTGCTACGGAGATTAGCCTGTCTATCTCCATAAGGGCTTGACAGCACTCCCACCCCAGGCGCATCGGGTAGCCGCATCCACTTGCTGAGTCCATAATGAGCTCCAACAGACAGGTGAGCGAAAAAACGCAAAGAGGGCAAAAAATTCACTAACTGCAGCTGCTGGGTCTTATTCCAGGCGGCAGTCTTCTGTCATGATTGGCCCCTCCGGGATAGAGAGACAGACCCACGTGCTGGACTGCAGTAGTGACATTTAATAACAGAAAATCCAAAACAGTGCAGAGAACACAAAAAATACAAGCTAAGGTAAAGGAAAAGCACTCCAGAGCCGGAATCGCTCTGGAGGAGATGAGGAGACAACACAGTAGAATTAAATCAACTCAAGACTGCCGCAGTGAGAGAATAGACTGGCAGTGCTTAAATAGTTGACAAACAAATGAGCAGCAGGTGTGGGCAGATGAGTGGGTAGGTGACCTAAGTACACAGCTGTTCACAGCTGAGATGGCTGGGTAACAGACAGTGAGCTGATGGTGGGAATGTCTGGAAAAGGAGGAAGGGCACTCATGTCACAAAACCCAAAATATATACAAAAACAGACAAAATAATAATAACAGACATAAAATACTCAGAAATAAATTAAGAGTCTGAGCTCTGTGAAAACACTGCTCTCAGTCTCATGACAGCTAGTTTGTACATCTTGCCAATAAACCTAATTTGCAGTGGGGGTTGAATGATTTTGATTTCAACTGTAGGAATGCCCCTTTTTTGTGTTGAGCACCTGTCCCCGAAATGTCTCTGCATTTTATTTAATCTTTGTTTATTTACACAGGGGAGGTCCACTGAGAGGCAACCTCTCTTTTTCAAGGACATCTGTTCACATTTACACATTTACACCTGGAAGCTGCCCAGTACAACCACAGACTGACCTGTGGCCATTAAGCAGCTCCACTGGAGCAGCTGGGGTTAAGGGCCTTGCTCAAGGGCACCACAGTGGGGTTAATGAGGTTGAGGCAAACACCGCTATGTCATCTGTCCCACCCAGTTCTGACTCTACTAGTCTAGGATTGAACTGGCAACCCTCAGTCACCAGTCCACTGCCCTAATAATTAGCCACCACTGCACAATTGGCGTCTCCCTTTGAGAAAATTTAAATCTATAGCACCTTAAAAAAAGCTCTCCAAAAGGGCACTTCAGGGGGCAAAGGGGCATTCCTAGAACTTCAGCTGATGTTAATCTGTGCATGTGGCTCTTGCTCACCTTCTCCATATCCTCTCTCCTGCCAGCAGAACTCCCAAGGTACAGGTTGCACTCACACTAGGCTGCTATTTTAGTCTCTTTTCCACTAGTACCTACCCAGCCCTATTTGCCTTGACTCTACTCGGTTTGTAGGGTTTTCCATTTTGGGAGACCTACTTCAGTGAGGTTCTAACCGCGGTGAATCGAGCTGTAAATATGATGTCAACAGATTGCCAGGGTATAATGTCGGTGGATGAGAGCAACGTCTTCAGAAGATTCAGAACCACCATTTGCAAATTTGGCCGTGAGTTTTTATTATTTCTGTGATAATCAATGAAATAAATGGCTACACACAACTCAACACCATCACAAAGCACCATCTTCCTGTGAGCAGCCATCAGCTTTGAGACTTATTGGTATTTCATTTCGGAATGCTCCGCTGGCGACGGGGCTGAAAACTTCATAGCCTGAAAAGTTCATATAGTCATCAAATTTGACCAAATGTGGTTATTTTTCAACAGTCTCCCCATCGGTGTGCACAGTTCTTCCATTGGTGTCCAATCTGGCATCGTTTTTATCCAAAGTTCCAAAACCTTGACAACTCAGAGTTGGGACCAGGAAACAGACGCATACTCGCAGTCTCACACGCCTCTCTGCAGCTTCTCTCCATCCGCCACCCCTCAACTTAGCCCCTGTCTTCCCCATCAGAGAATCATTGTCTGCTCCCTCCAAAGTAAATAAAAATATAAAGTATCAGCATCCCAAAGTGATTAAACAAAAAGTTGGTAAAACTCAAATTAAACATGTAGCCTCTAACTCTAATGACTTGGCCTCTCTTCCTCCTCATAATCTAAAAATTAAATGCGGTTTGTTAAACATTAGGTCTCTAACTCCCAAGTCTCTGCTAGTCCATGATCTGTTAATTGTTCATCAGACTGATTTAATATCCCTTACAGAGACTTGGTTAGGGCAAGAGGATTATGTTGGTTTAAATGAATCAAAATCCCAGAAGTTCTGGTCGTGGAGGAGGAGTAGCAACAATTTACCATTCCAAATTATGTAAAGCAAAAAACATGTTATAATTCCTTTGAGGGCCTGGTCCTCAGTATTGGGCACTTTAGCAATTTTAGGTTAAACCCAATTTTATTTGCCATAGTTTATCGTCCCCCATCAACCTACTCAGAATTTTTATCCGAATTTGCTGATTTCTTAGCTGATTTAGTGCTGAAATCTGATAGAATAATTATAGTAGGGGACTTTAATATACATGTGGATGTAGATAGTGACTGCCTTAATGTGGCATTTAATTCAATATTAGACTCGATTGGGTTTTCTCAGAAAGTAGGAAATTCTACTCATTACCTCCACCATACATTGGACCTTGTTCTGACATATGGCATAGAAATAGAAAATCTTGTAGTGTCTCCTCATAACCCTGTACTGTCAGACCATTGTCTGTTAACCTTTGATTTTACTATTTCTGACTATTTGGCTCCTAAAGAAAAATATTATTACAGTAGATGCCTCTCAGATGATGCTGTTACCAAATTTATGCAGATTGTTTCCTCAATGCCATGTGTCAACACAATGGAGATTAGCTATGGAGAGCTTGCTCCTTCTGTAATTGATACCATGGTAGATAGTGTGACAGCTTCTCTGCATCAGACTCTAGACATGGTGGCCCCTTTAAAAAAGAAAAAGTCTAATCTGAGATTTCTAACTCCTTGGTTCAACACAGAAACTCGTAGCTTAAAACAAAAGATTCGTCAATTAGAAAGAAAATGGTGCTCCACTAAATTAGATGAAATCTATTTAGCTTGGAGAAATCATCTTCTAATTTATAAAAAAAAAATTCTGAGGAAAGCTAGAACAAGTTATTATTCTGCATTAATAGAAGAGAACAAGAATAATCCCAGTTTTGTTTTCAGCACTGTAGCCAGGCCTGACAAAGAGTCAGGACTCTGTCAAATCTAGCATTCCCTTAGACAAACACAGATGCATATAAGGCGATACCCCGCCCCCACCTCGGTTTTTCTGACCACATATCCGTGATGCTGATGCCTGCCTACAAACGTTTATTGAAGCGCAGCAGGCCAGCAGTGAAACAAATCAGAATTTGGCCAGAGAGTGCAACCTCTGCACTGAAAGACTGTTTTCTGCACACAGACTGGGAGGTCTTCAAAACAGCAGCCTCCCAGGAAGACAAGACAGATGTGGAGGAGTATGCTGAAACGGTCACCAGCTACATCGCGAAGTGCACAGAGGATGTCACTACAGTGAAGACCATCACTATGCGGGGTAACCATAAGCCCTGGATGACTGCAGAGGTGTGCTTGCTGCTTACAGCCAGGGATGCAGCCTTCAGAGTGAACGACAGGATCGCCCTCCACTCAGCCAGGTCTGCGCTCTCAAAGGGAATTAAGGCAGCAAAGCGCGCCTATGCGGAGAAAATCCAGGGACACCTCTGTGACACTAGGAACACCAAGCAGATGTGGCAGGGAGTTCGGACACTGATGGGCTATAAGTCTAGGCAGGGGGTTGATGATGACAACGCTTCGCTTCCAGACCGGCTCAATGACTTCTTTGCACGTTTTGAAGCATCAAACTCGACAATCAGAGGGAGGGCTGGCCCACCCCACCATCGGTCAGACCAGCTTTTACCATCAACACAGCGGACACACGGAGGACCCTAACCAGAGTCAACCCACGTAAAGCTGCAGGTCCAGACAACATCCCGGGACGTGTGCTCTGAGACTGCGCGAGCGAGTTGGCAGATGTCCTGACTGACATTTATAACATCTCCCTGAGTCAGGCCATCGTTCCCACATGCTTCAAGACCTCTATCATTGTACCGGTGGCAAAGAAACCAGTTGTGTCCTGTTTGAATGACTATCGTCCTGTTGCACTGACACCAATTGTGATGAAGTGTTTTGAACGACTTGTCAAACCACACATTACAGCCTGCCTCCCTGCATCACATGACCCGCTCCAGTTTGCATATCGTTCAAACCGCTCCACGGAGGATGCTATAGTCACCACCCTACACTCTGTCATCACCCATCTGGACCAGAAAGACACCTATGCCAGACTCCTGTACATTGATTTCAGTTCAGCATTCAACACCATTATTCCCCAGAGACTGATGGAGAAATTACTCCTTCTTGGTCTGAACACCGCCACATGTCTCTGGATCCTGGATTTCCTGACTGAGAGACCTCAGTCTGTCCGGGTTGGAAACAACATCTTCAACTCTGTCACGCTGAGCACCGGATCCCCTCAAGGCTGAGTACTCAGTCCACTGTTGTTTACACTTCTAACACATGACTGTGTATCCAGACACGAGGGGAACCAGATTATTAAGTTTGCAGACGACACCACGGTGGTGGGACTTATTCAGAGGGATGAGGAATCAATGTACAGGGAAGAAGTGAAAGACCTGGAGGGCTGGTGCAGGGAGAACAATCTGGTGCTCAACGTGGACAAAACGAAGGAGATGATTATCGACTTCCGGTGGTCACAGCCTGAGCACGTCCCCCTCAGCATCGGCGGCCATTTAGTGGAGAGCGTGGAGAACATCAAGTTCCTCGGAGTGCAGATCTCGCAGGACCTGACCTGGAGCAAGAATTCCTTGGGGATCAGGAAGCGGGCTCAGCAGAGACTGCACTTCTTGAGGAAACTCAAACAGGCCTCTCTCCCCATCTGCATCCTCAGAACCTTCTACAGAGGTGTGGTGAGAGTGTTCTGACGTACTGCATTGCTACATGGTACTCCAGCTGCAGTATGTCAGACAAAAAAGCCCTGCAGAGGATAGTCAAGGGAGCTGAGAGAGTAATTGGAGTTTCCCTCCCCTCTGTCCAAGAACTTTTTCAGAACCGTTGTAGGAGCAGGGCACTGAACATTGTCAAGGACCGTTCTCACCCTCTGCATAAACACTTTGAACTTCTTCCATCTGGTAAACAATTCCGGAGCATCAGAGGCAGAACCACCAGACTGATCAACAGCTTCCTTCCACAAGCTGTCAGGATGCTGAACAGTTGACCCGGAATCTCTCATACACACTACTGCACCTACGGACATTTTGTATATTATTTGTATATTATAGTTAGTTAGTTCCCAAGTATGTCTCAGGGATGTGTGAATGGATGGGGGGGTGGGGGTGGGGTGAAGCTATGTGTGAGTGTGTCTTAAATCATGCTGCTGTGGCGGTTTGATTTAACCCCCACAACAGGCTAAAGACAATCACCTCACATTCTGGTTGTTTCTGCTACAGTCTGCCGGTTATGCATGTCACTGCTTTGAGTTAATGTATCATCCATGTGTTATCCATGCATTGTGCTCATGCATCCTGTCTGTTCCTTTGATATGCAAATGCCAGATTGACTGCTGTGAAGGTCCTTTGATCTATTGTTTGAGTTGGGTATAAATGCTGTGCCAAGTTGTGATTCTGCCTCTCATTCTCTCTCACTACCTGATCCTGATTCCTGTAATGCTGTAGACACACACACGTGTCTCCTCTTTGAGAGCTGGAGGAATGAAGCTGCAGCCTGCTCAAGCCATGGGCTGCAGCCGAGTTCTGATGAAGGCGGGTGATAATAAAGCTATTTAAAAATCCAACACTGCCTGTATTCCATCATCCTCTTCACTGGTGACCCCGTGAATGCACACGTTTTGTGCAAACGCAACCTTCTGATCTGAACAGCCACGCTGGCGACCCGAGACTGAAGAAAACGAGCGGCCAGCGAACGCAGCACCCGGGCATGAATGCTCCGTCGCAGGGGCCTGACTGCATCCGCGGAGAGCTTAGACTTTCTGCTGCACATTCACCAACCAACCATAATGCTCTGCACTGTGTGTCTATATATATATATTTATAGTAATATGGACATATGTTTAGTAGATGTTGTTTTTTCTTGCCTTCTGATTATTGCTCTGAGTGTTGCTATCCCTGTGCTGTTGCAATCCTGGAATTTCCCCATTGTGGGACTAATAAAGGCTTATCTTATCTTATCTTATCTTATCTTACATTCAACATGAACACAAACAGGGCAGCGCGGTGGCGGAGTGGTTAGCACTGTGGTAGTACAGCAACTCACCCCTGGCGGGGGGATCCTGGGTTCGATCCCAGCCCCCGACCAACAGTGATCTGTGTGGAGTTTGCATGTTCTCCCCGTGTCTGTGGGTTTACTCCAGGATTTCTCCGGTTTCCTCTCACATGCCAAAAACATGTAAGTTAGGTTAATTGGCATCAAACTGGGGATTCTAAATTGTCCTAGTCCTACAATATTAAAAATACATGGACAATACTCAACAGTATCCTTGGAAATAAAAGCAGAAATACAAGCTACCCAACTAACATTCCAAAAAATAATAAAACGACTCAGAGTGTGAATATTGCTTCACCTGCAGATGAATTTAATAATTTTTTTGTTAACATTGGACCTAAACTGGCCCAAGAAATACCCACTACGGTGCCAACAGGTGATACAGTATGCAATAACACTGCTGTAAAAGACTCCATCTTCATAAAGAATACAGACGAAAGAGAGGTCATTGAAATTGTTAAATCGTTCAAAAGTAAAACATCTACTGACTGTGATGGTATTGACATGCTACTAGTCAAAACTGTTATCGAATGCATAGTAAAACCACTGACGTATATCTGCAACCTGTCTCTCCAATCAGGTATATTTCCCAATGCAATGAAAATAGCTAAAGTAATTCCGATATACAAGACGGGCGACAGAGGGGAACTCTCAAACTATAGACCAATTTCACTATTACCGCAATTTTCCAAGATACTTGAAAAAATATTCTATGAGAGAATTGACAACTTCATACTGAAGAATGATTTATTATGTGAGCAGCAATATGGGCTCAGACACAAGAGGACAACTGCATATGCCCTAATGGAATTTACAGAAAAAATATCAACAGCCATTGAAAATAAAGAGTATTCAGTTGGAGTATTCCTAGATCTTAAAAAAGCATTTGATACAGTAGATCATAATTTATTATTAAAGAAACTACAAAATTCTGGTATTAGAGGGGTAGCACTGTCCTGGTTAAGTAGTTACTTAAAGAATAGATATCAGTATGTATGTGTTAGCAACAAAAACTCAGAGTTGCTGAAGGTCACCTGTGGAGTCCCACAGGGTTCAGTTTTGGGACCATTATTATTCAATATGTATATAAACGATATATGTAAAGTTTCAGAAAAAATGGACTTAATATTGTTTGCCGATGACACTAATCTGCTATGCAGTGGAAACAATTTGGAACAACTTATGGATACACTCGGGAAGGAATTAGAAAAGCTTAAACTGTGGTTTGATTCAAACAAATTAACGCTCAATTTAAGTAAGACAAAATTTATAGTCTTTAACAACCATCACAACAATCCAGTACCCAAACTCAGTGTAAATGGTGTAGAGATTGAAAGGGTATCTGAAACTAAATTCCTTGGAGTAATAATTGATAACAAACTGTGTTGGAAGTCACATATTAATTATATTAAAGGTAAAGTTTCCAAATCAATTGCAATATTACACAGAGTGAAATATTTGCTGAATCAACCCACACTATACACCTTGTATCATTCATTAATACTCCCATACATGACATATTGTAATGAAGTATGGGGAAGTACATACAAAACAAACATATATCCACTCTTTATGCTTCAAAAGAGAGCTATTAGAATAATAAACAAAGCAGCTTACAGGGAACCAACAAACCCACTTTTTCTTAAACAAAAAACTCTCAAGTTGAAAGATCTGGTTGACTTCAAAACCGCAATAATAATGTTCAAAGTGAAGAATTTATCACTGCCCGCAAATATCCAAAAGTTGTTCCAAACAAGGGAGAAACGATATCACTTCAGAGGAACATGTATATTTCAAAAGCCTACAGTGAGAACAAACACCAAGGAACACTGTATTTCAGTGCAAGGAGTCAGATTATGGAACGATTATGGACCTGAATTAAAATCATGTACAACGCTTGGACAATTTAAACAAAAACTAAAGGAAGAAATACTCCAAACATATTTACAAGACGACATGTAAACTCACATAAGGATTGACATATCCAGCCTGTGTTGTGTTGTAGCTTAGTTTTTTTTTTTTTTTTTTTCTCTCTGTGACATTCTGTCTTAGATTTGTCTTGAATAGTAACCGCTCAACTTAGCTTAGCTTAGTTTTCCTTTTTTTTCTCTCAGTCACACTTTGTCTTAGCTTTGTTCTAAATTGTAATCACTCTTGTCTTGTTTACTCTTTTTCTTTTGAATTCTTGGATGGAATATGGGTGGGCAATATAAGCTGCGGCTTCAGCCATCACCCATTTCGGATAACTCACGTGGAACTGTTTAGTAGAAGGAGTCTTTGTCTAATTTGACCTTGTTGTTATATTATACAGTTTCTTTTAACCTGTACTATATTATCCGAAATAAATAAATTCATTCATTCCTTAGGTATGACTGTGAGAGTGAATGGTTGTCTGTCTCCCTGTGTTGGCGATGGACTGGCGATCTGTCCAGGGTGTACCCTGCCTCTCGCCTAAAGATGCTGGGATAGGCTCCAGCCCCCCCCCCCCCACACACACACACACCGGTGACCCGAAAAGGATTAAGCGGAAGAAGATGGATGGATGGATGAACACAAACATAGGCACACATGAAGCTGACTATAGACACGATAAAAGTACTCAAGACTCCACCAATCAGGACATAAGACACACAGACACAAAAGAAAGAGATAAAAGAAGGGTCATAGTAATAATGTTCAAAGCTAAATCAAAAGAGATCAAGAACTCAATAAAAGCCTAAAACCCAATAAAAGATTTCAAACCCAAATAAAAAATACCTACAAAAATAAATAAATATAGAATAAAATTGATACATTTTAAATGGTTAATGCGATGTATGTTACACCGGAGGAGTTAAATAGATATAACAAAAACATACCAGATACGTGCACAAAATGCATGGAAAGTAAAGGAACCCTATTTCATTGTTTATGGGAATGTAGAATAATTAGAATGTTTTGGGAAGAGGTGAGGGTAACAATTGAAAAAATAATCTCAAAACAAATCATATTGAATCCTAAACTGTTTTTGTTGGGTCTGTACCCAGAAAAGCATAACTTTAATAAAAGTGAAAGAACATTCATAGACCTCAGTTTGCTTAATGCCAAAAAATGTATTGCACTACTGTGGAAAAAGACTCATAGACCAGATGTGACTCAGTGGTTAAGACAGATGTTAACAAACCTTCCATTAGAAAGAATAACATATATACTGAAATCAAAGGAAATTGTGTTTGAGAATATATGGAGACCTTTTATTGATTATGTAAAAAATTTAAACATAACTCTTGAAGAAGAAGGTGAATGATGTGTGTGGACCTTGTAAATTCCAAACTGGTGAACATAATATGTATACTTATGTAATGGATTGTCTAGACTAAACAGAGGAGCATTGTTGAAGACTTGATTTTGTTGGTGGTTGTTGGTGTCTTTAGTGCATTTTTTTTTTTTTGTAGTACTTTAGTGTTAGTGTTTGATTGTTTGTGTCATGTTTGTTAAAAAAAAAAGGTTCAATAAAGATATTGTGGAAAAAAATATAGAATAAAATTCATAAATAGATAAATAATGTGCAATATATCGCTACATCTTGTTCAACTCTTTTACAGCAGCTGGAACAAAGCTGTTTTTGTAGCACTGGGTTTTACATTTTGGGACAACAAACGTCCATCTGGAGGGAAGAAGCTGAAAGTGGCAGTGCAAAGGATGGGAGTCATCATTTAAAACGGAGGTGGCAATCCTCTGTACCTGTCTGTTGTACAGGGATGTCAGGCTCAGCTGTGACTCACCAAGCGAACGACTGGACCATCTAACTACTTGGTCTAAGGATTTCCTCTGTTTCAGTTTTATCTGACCAAACCATGACACTAAAGAAAAGGATAAAACAGATTCAATAAAATCCCCCCAAAATATTGTCAATATGGTTTGGTCAATATGAAAGTGTGCGAGTTTCCTTTAACAATGCAAATGTTGCTGACCCTTTTTGCACACCCTTTCACAGTTCTCTTCAAAGTTTAAATTACTATCAATGATCATTCCAAGATATTTGTAAGACTGCACACATTCAGTGGCCTGGCCTTTTAGTACAGTGACTTTGTGCCTGGGAGTTTTCCTCCTAAAGTCAATAATCATAGCTTTAGTTTTTGTCGTATTCAGCTGCAGGCAGAAATCCTCACACCAGTGAACAAAATTATCAACTACTGGGCCAGGGCCGTTCTCACCATCCTGAAGGAGACTGACAATAACTGAATCATCAGTATACTTTATAATGTGTCTGTTGTCATGTCTGTTCTGATACATGTTTGTGTACAGGATGAAGAGTGGTGATAACAACACATACCCCTGAAGAGAGCCAGTAGAAGAACACTTTTGGTCAGACAATGTGCCGTTGACCCTTACTCTCTGTGTCCTGCTGGCTAAAAAATCCAGAATCCAACCGACCAGATTATTACTCAAATCAAATTGTTGTAGGAGCCTTTCACCTACAATGTGAGGTTGGATTTTATTAAAAGCAGAAGAAAAGTCCACAAATAAAAGCCTGACATGTGTCCCATTAAAATCCATATGTTTAAAAAGCACATTAAACAGAGTGACAGTGGCATCCTCCACTCCTCTGTGAGGTCTGTAAGTAAACGGCAAAGGGTCCACTGCATGCTCAGTTTGCTTTAGGACCTCAAATCTGACCAGTTTTTCAAAAATTTTCATTAAAATTGAAGTCAAGGCAACTGGTCTAAAATCATTTACCATTTTAGGACAGCTGGATTTTGGAACAGGGACAACCACAACATCTTTCCAGACCTTAGGCACATGTTGTGTCTGTAAGGACTTATTAAAAATGTAGTGAAACACAGGACTCAGTTCATGTGCACAGGACTTTACCAAGTGCCCACATACTGTATACTATCAGGGCCCTGACTTTTGTTCACTTTTACAGCATAGAACACCTTTTAAACATCCTGCAACTCAATGTTAAAGTGCTGACTGTCTGAGTTTCTGTTTCAAATCATGGGTTTCTGTGCTAAAATCAAAGGAATCAAAACAACCATAAAAACAATTAAGAGCATTAACCAGCTCTGTGTCTGAATTCAAACCACCTAAAACACACAATCACTGTGGTCTGTGCTCTGAAGGCCTGCAATAGTTTTCATACTAGCCCAGGCTGAACCAAGCTTCTTTGCTGCCATCTTGCTTTCCAATTCTGATTTATAATTCTGTTTTGCTCTTAAAATTTCGGACTTCAGCTCTTTTGTGGCAACATGCAGCTCAGAAACAACCCCCTGTTTAAAGGCAAGTGCTTTCCTCTGTAAGCAGGATTTAACTGATTTAGTAACTAGGGGTGGGTTCAAAAGATCAATATATCGATATGGATCGATACATGTTTGACTGAGCCGATATCGATCCACAAAATCCGCGGATCGATCTTTTAATATTAATATGTTTTAATATAATATTTTTACGTTTGTGAATGTCTGCTGAGTATAATCGGGTTGAAACCGGGTCAGTGAGCCAGTAACAATGGCCGAGAAGCATAAACAACCGACGCGCTAACGGAGCTAGCAAGCTAACGGATATGCTAGTTCTTCTTCTGTGGTGTTAAAACGGTTCTCATCCAGCAAGAGTTTCCTGCCGCGCGTGCTCTTTCGTGTTTACACGAGCGGAGATAATAACGTGCGTCTCTTAATTTAGCAACAAAAGTCACCGTAAAGATTGTCCTCAACAGCTTCTGAATATTTTTCATAAATAAAACTTCTGTGTTCCCTGCGGCGCGTGCACACGTCTTTTGTGTTTACATGACGCGGAGTTAATAACGTGCGTCTCTTAATTTAGCAGCAAAAGTCACTGTAAAGACTGTCCTCAACAGCTTCTGAATATTTTTCATAAAGCGGGGATAAACGGACTTTTACTCCGTGCAGCGCTGTGTTGGAACATAAAGTTGACGACTGATAAACGGAAAATGCGCGGAGGCTGAAACCCGTGAAGCAGAGACTTGGAGCTGCTGAGACTGTAAGTATAATATTTGTTTGTTTTAACGATTGTGTCGTCAATTAATAATTTATCTGGCATGATGATGGTTTCTTTTACAAACTATGGACACAGAGAGAACTGTTGGTTAAGCGCTGTGAATAAATGCAGAATTAAGGTATATTTTATGAGATTATGGACTTCTGCCACTTAAGCGATGTGAAGAGAATAAATCACAATAAAATTAGTAAAGGCTGCAGTACAACAAGCTATTTTTACTCAGTAGAACTAAATTGAAATGAACAAACCTTCTCAGGAAATGAACTGAAACCCTTTTCCAACATTGAAAGTTAATTTGTAGTTAAAATATAAAAAAAAAAACCTAAATTATTAAACCCTACTGTGGTGTGGCGATCTAAAAATATGAATGTTAATTTTACTGTGAAATCTATTCTTTTTATCTGCCTTCAGATGTGTGAAGACTGGAAGCTTCATCCTCACTGAGACCTTCTGAAGGTCAGAGGTCGTCAGTGGAGGAACCATCCCTGCTTCGTGTGGATTTCAGCACAGAAGAAGACCTTCAAATTCAAGATTCAAGGAGGTGCTGCCATCACTTTCTCCACACTAACATGCATTCAATGCAATTTAGTTGCTGTAATGACAAATTCTTTTATTTCTTTTTTAAAGTTCTCAGTAAGAACACAATATTGGTCTTTTTTTTTTTTTTTACAATTTTACTGAGCATTTAATTCTAAATAAATCACTGTTTAACAAGAAATTTTTGGCAATCCTGTACTTTTCTTGTGGTGTTACATAGAATAGCATCACTGTAAACTATGGAAAAAGCAGCTGCTTTAAAATTTGTACTTCCTCACACAACTTTGAGTGCAAAAAAACTCTAAAAGTGCCATAACTTTTTGGAAAAGCTCCCACAAATCCAGGCTTTTTGGGCCACAACAATCACAAAAACAGCTGACAAAATCCTGGAGGGACTGAAATACAGTGAGATTATGTCTGCATGGTTCATGCATTGAATTTGTTTACTTACTCTGGGTGGTGAACTTGACACGACACACCCTTTGCACTAAAGAAAGCACCTGTGAGCACTTTATGAAATGATAAGTTAAATAATAAAAAGTGCATTATTGTAACTGATTTTGGGTCAGTTCTATATGTGATAATTTATGTATTAACAAAGTTAGAAGATTCTTGGTACAATTTGCAGCATTAGGTCTCGAAGATTTTTGTTTCATGGGAAGTAAAATGGCTATTAAAATGGTAATTCCCCAGATCGAATCGGGATTGAATCGGAATCGAATCGAATCGATTCAGAATCTCAAGAATCGGAATCGAATCGATTCTGGAAATTAGGGATCGTTCCCAGCCCTATTAGTAACCCATGGCTTGTTGTTGGGATATATTTTGACACGTTTACATGGAACGATCATATCCCTGCAAAAAGCCATGTAAGAGCATGTCACGTCCACCAAAGAGTCCAAATCATCCCCGCAGGACAGTGTGAACATATCCCAATCCGTACAGTTAAAACTTTCCTGGAGGCAGAGCACTGAGTCATCTGTCCAGACTTTTATGTCCCCAGTCTTCGTCTTCTCTCTTTTGAGAGCAGTTTTATATGTGGGCAGCAAATGTACACAGTTGTGATCTGAGGAGGCTAAAGGAGGAAGGGGAAGAGATTATAGGCCCCCCTCTATAGATCCGTAGCAGAGGTCCAATGTCTTTTCCTGCCTGGTTGGGCAGGAGACATATTGATAAAAGTTTTTAAGTGTCTTCTTTAACCTCTTGCACTCCGGTGTACCATGGGCGGGCACGTCTCTGCGTCCTAGAGCGCACGAGGACGCCATAGGGCACTGAAACCCCCCCCCCCCCCCCTGCATTTCCGTTCTTCCACTACAGACACAGCCACGAACAGAAAGCCAAAGGAGTGCTTTGATTGGTTTAGATGTGATTGACCTCTCATGCAACTAATAAGAGCCTTGAATTGGGTTTCTGAAACCTTGACGAACCAATGACTGAAAACCTAGCAAGAAGGACCCGCCTACCAATGGCTGCGAATACAACGAGCCAATTGAAGCACAGAAGTTCGAAAGCGTGTGTCCCTTGCATAAAATCTTGTTTTGTCTGAGCCGCTGGGTGACACACACGCGTTCGCCAGTCTTTTTTTCTTACTACTGTTGTTATTTGTTTTGAAAAATCGTTCGCCAAAACCACAATCATGGAAGCGCAAAACCGCAATAATAGAATTATGGTTTGACCGGGTCGCGTGACCAGAACCACGAGTCCGTAACAAGCGGACCAGCGTCATGTTCGTCTGACAATGAGGAAGAGAAGATCGCCAACGACACTGCTGTTGTGGACAGGTAAGTGTTATAAGCTAAATTATTCTTTATCCCTGAAAATTGTAATCAAAATGACTTTTGACCGATCGGTAAATTACCCGGACGGGGGGGGGGGGGTTGTTATCTTCTACATTACAGATATTTTAGTATAATTTTTAGTGCACTGTAGGCTATTTTTTCTTGGAAAAAAAAAGCCACACATTTTTTACGTGGCATGCTTCTTTGTGTGTGGGGGCTTGTTTGTTCATTCATTCATTCATGAATGAATAAACACCCCCCCCACACACACACACACAGCCCTTCACCTTTCATTAGAGCCCAAGATCAAGCTTCTATATTAAATCATTCAAAAGACGTTTTTCCAAACTGTGCCATTTGGCACAATTTGGCACAGTTCAAAAACGCCTGGGAACAACCTAAGAAAAAAGCTGTGTAATATACTCATTTTTTGTGGTATTGTTACAAAATTTTGACCTCAGCTGGATAACACTTGGTTCTACATTTCTGTTGCATTTTTCAGCCCGGATCTGACAGCTGTGTGTTATTTGCAAGCATTTGTATCCAAAAAAAAACACCCAAGCGAAATTTATTTTCTTCAAGTTCAGTATGTTTAGATGACTGTTACTCAGTAGCAGGAGCACTTAGAGAGATTATGACTGTTTTGCCAAAAAATTCAACGTGTTTTCTTTTAAATGAGACCAACCCCATGAAGATGGTGCAAAGGGTTGAAGAACAGCTTTTGATTTACTTTGGGTACGTTATTTTTTGGCGTTTTTAGGGAAATTGACCAGAGTGCAAGGGGTTAAAGACACATGGTTAAAATCCCCAAGGATAAAATTTGGAGCCTCTGGAGAAATCGACTGCAACCGCTGTACCATATCAAAGACAGTGCTGGAGGCAGAGGCAGCATCCGCCCTCCGGTGAATGTACACAGTCGTTACGAAAAGTTGGGGGAACTCGCGGGGCAGATAAAAGCGATATGGACAGAAGCTCCACATCTGGCATACAGATGTGCTCGCTGACCGTGACAGATGTACAGTACTGTTTATTAATATACAAACATACTCCGCCTCCCTGACGTTTCCCCGTTACCTCTTCCTGCCGATCCAAGCGAAGTGGGGCTCCAAAGCCATCAATACACAGGTCCGGGTCCTGGTCATGATCCGTAAGCCACGTCTCCGTGTAAGCCATAACACAGCAGTTCTTGAAATCGGACATTCTGATATTGGACATTTCCTTGAATTTCATCCACTTTATTTCTCAGGGATTGTACGTTCCCCAAAATAATGGAAAGAAGAGGAATGTGGTTAAGCTGACGTCTCCTCAGATTTAATCTTACGCCTCTACGCTTTCCGCGTTTCCTCCTCTTGTCTCTCTTTTCATTGCTGTGTCCATGAAAGTCTTTCAAAATAAAGTCCGGCAGTTGCGGCACAAACTCAATCACAGACGCTGGATTATCCATGTTTAGCTGCAGTAACGTGTGTCTGGAACATTGCATTCTTACCGGCGTGACAGCGCTGACTTCCCAGGCAAAAAGCCGGTAAGGAAGGATAACAAGGATAACAATAACAAGAAGTAATCAATTAGCCAAATTAGAGGCTTTTCTTAAGGAAACCAAAGCTTGGATGACTTATGATTTCTTGCTGTTAAATTCAGATAAGACTGAAGTCATTCTAGTTGGTCCAAAAAACCTTTGAAACACCTTTCCAAATCAAACTCTTAGTTTGGATGCTGTTACTCTTTCTTTTAATAGTTCTGTAAGGAACCTTGGAGTTATTTTTGATTAAGTTCTATTTTTTAATTCACATATTAAACTTGTTTCTAAGACTGCCTTCTATCATTTGCGTAATCTTGCCAAGATTAGGAAAATCTTGTCTCAGAGTGATGCTGAGAAACTAATCCGTGCTTTTGTTAGCTCTAGATTAGATTACTGTAACTCTTATTATCAGGCTGTCCTAAAACATCTTTAAAAAGTCTTCAGCTGATCCAAAATGCTGCAGCAAGAGTGTTAACAGGTACTAGAAAGAGAGATCATATCTCTCCGGTTCTGGCCTCCCTTCATTGGCTTCCCATAGAATTTAGAATAAAGCTTAAAATCCTTCTTCTCACTTACAAAGCTCTAAATAATCAGGCCCCTTTTTATCTAGAAGATCTGATACTACCCTATCATCCTAGCAGAGCACTACGCTCCCAATGACTGTGAGAGTGAATGGTTGTCTGTCTCTCTGTGTTGGCCCTGCGATGGACTGGCGATTTGTCCAGGGTGTACCCTGCCTCTCACCCAAAGATGCTGGGATAGGCTCCAGCACCCCCGCGACCCGAAAATGATGAAGCGGAAGAAGATGGATGGATGGACTTGTAATACCTAGAATCTCCAAAAGTACAATGGGAGGCAGAGCCTTCAGTTATCAAGCTCCTCTCCTTTGGAACCAGCTGCCAATCTGGATTCAGGAGTCAGACTTGATCTCTGTTTTTAAGAATAGGGTTAAAGTGCTGATGACACGTTTTTGACTTTCTCTAATTTTTCAACACATAATACAATATGACGAAATAGGTTGGTCTGTGCAGTTCTAAGTCAAACAGGCTTTTTTTCATGCGAATATCCGATGTTTTCATGAGCGCCACGTCACCCATTGTGTCAGTGGCTGGAAAACCCCCCGGCCATGTTGTAACGTCATTGACGGAACACAGCGCTTGGCTGCCCTTTGTACACACAGGATGGAAGCGGTTGAAAACATCGACAATGGTTCCAGCACATGTAGTCTGGAATTGGTTTGTGTTGTCCAATCTTCAGACGATTATAGTTCCGAAGAATGGGATGACAGTGAAGAATCTGGGGGCATCAAACCGTATAGGTTTGAGCCATGCCAAACGGGCATTGTGCCTAGCGAGTCAGACTCAGTGACAGTCAGCTGTTCATGTTTTGTGTGCATCATCTGCCATGTTGTCAGCCAGCCAATATTGCCAACACTATCACGATGTGTTAGTCACTCCACACAGCCGTGGTTCTGTTGCGTCCCTTGTAGCGATGTCGGCTCTGGGGCGCAACTGTGGTTAACACGTCTCCTCTCCATGTTCGCTGGGCGATGTTGGCCCCAAACGCCTACTGTTTGTGTTTCTGTGTATTTTTGTAAGTCTTCACCTTTTGGGATCAGTCTGTATATTCAATACATGTGGTGTGGTGAATCCTACGCGTAAATCCTCGTGTAAATCTTCGTTATTTATGCGTAAATCCTCCCTCTCCGTGCGCTCTTACGCAGGGCATGGAGAGGGAGCATGAAATAACGAGGATTTATGTGCAGGGTTCACCACAGCACATTTAATATAGAATGACAGACAATTCCCAAAAAGGTGAAGACGTACAAAAAACACAAACACACTTACTGATGGCGTTCGGGGGCCGGCATTGCCCAGAGAACGAATGAGAGGAGACGTGTTAGCCACAGGTGCACCCCAGAGCCGACATCACTTCAAGGACGCACAAGTACCACGGCAAACATGGAGTGACTAACGCCGTGAGAGTGCTGAAAATACTGGCAGAATAACAGCACAGATGACAATACTATTGACCAGCAGTGGTACTGGCAAACAGCCACTAATATGTACACACACTGCTGGTGATGGTGTGATGACAAGCACCTGGGCGAGGACCGGGAAACAAGATCAGCGGGAGTTTGAATCAGCTGGTGATAATAATAGAGGGGACATGGCCGGACCAGTGAGATGTCAGCATGGGATCACAGAAAGTAGGTCAAAGCTGCACGTAAATCCATTAATCCTTCCCCTCCTCGTGTGCTCCTCCTGCCTAAAAGCGCATGAGGAGACTTATGACAGTTGGAGCTGAAGCGTGTGACGTGGTCTTTCACTGCCTGCTGTTTATCTGAGCCTGTGACACAACGCGAAGGCATAGCTGTAAAATTAAAACAAGAAACCAGAGGAACTGTGAGCTACAAAGCTGCTGTTATTCTAGTTAACAACACTGGAGTCCGTTCTGTCGATTATGTCATTGGGGTGCCGCCCTTAATTCAGTGGGCGGCACCACAGTCCAGTCAGCAGCTGCGGTTTTTTGATGATAACTAGTTTATGCAGGCGCTGTTGTAAATATTATATTGATCATAGACAATGACTTTTGGGTTTACACAACATGCTAAAAAATGTCAAAAACGTGTCATCAGCACTTTAAAACCTTCCTTTTTGATATAGCCTATAATTAGGGTGGGATCGGGTGCCCCTGAACCTTCCCTTAGTTATGCTGCTAATAGGTTTAGACAGCCGGGGGACCTCCATCAGTGCACTGGGTTTCACTCCTTTCTTCACTCTCAATGAAATATTTTTGCTGGTCATTAACATCTGTTTGTTCTCTCCCATAGACTGAGTCCCTGTCTTGCTGTTTGCTCTCTACATAAAACGGAAGAAGATGGATGGATGGATGTCTGACTTTTTTTCTTCTTCTCTATCCCCTCACCCCCCAGCCAGTCACAGTAGATGACTGCTCTTCCCTCAGCCTGGTTCTGCTGGAGGTTTCTTCCTGCTAAAAGGGAGTTTTTCCTCTCCTCCGTCACCAAGTGCTTGCTCACAGGGGATCGCCTGATTGCTGGGGTCTTTCTGCAATTGTGGGGGTTTCCCCTACAGTTGAAAGTGCTATGAGATGACTGTTGTTGTGAAATGGCGCTATATAAATAAAGTTGAATTGAATTGTTGCAGTGCTCTGATCCCTGCACTTAAAAAATAAACTACATTTGGTCAAATTTGACAACTATGAACTTTTCAGCCCCCTCGGCCCTGCTGCGGCAGAGTAACCCGAAATGAAAACGTACACCAGGAGGTCTCTGAGCAGATGGCTGCTCACGGGGAAGATGACGCTTTGTGAGTTTAAGCATCTTTTATGTTATTTATCAGTGAAAACATCAGCATGTCAGCATCATAATGGGATAACTGGCTGCCTTCCTGTACTGAACCCACCCACTTGAGGCGGTACTCAGTTGTAATGGAAAACCAATCACACCATGTCTAGCTGAGGAGAGATGAGGCGAGTAGGGCTGAGCGGGTGCTAGTGGAAAAGGGGCCAAAGCAACCTGGGCCTCCGTAAGAGCTCAGCAGTGCTACCGGATCATCTCCGCCATGCCACGACGCACTGATGCAGTAATTCACGCAAAAGGAGCCCTGACCAAGTACTGAGTGTGTACATGGACATACTTTTCAGTTGGCCAACATTTCTATTAAAAATCCGTTATTGAAAATTAATTTTAGTCTAATTTTTTGAGAAACAGAATTTGGGGTTTTCATACGCCATAACCATCAACATGAAAGGAAATAAACACTTGAATATATCACTCTGTGTAATGAATCTACATAATATGAGTTTCATTTTTTTTTTAAATTGAATTACTCAAATCAACTTTTTGATAACCTGTTTTTTTTTTTTTTTTTTTTTTAAAAACCCAACCTCCTGTGATTCAGTCACTTTCTTCTGGTTTCTGTGCTCTACATTTGGGCCTCCTCTCAGAATATCATGACACAGGGATTATTTTAACAGGAAATCAATAGTCCGAGATTAAAACAATCTATTGATTTAATTAATGACTGTGTGTCAATACAAACGCGGTGAGCGCACGGTACCGTTGATGTGAGCCGCGTGCAGCGCACAGGAGGTGGGCGGAAATAAAAGAAATCTGCTTCCAATTTTCCTCATTATAAAACATACTCAACTGCCAGTCGGGTTTCAACGCCAGTCATTGTCTTAATCGTGCTCATTTCCATAGCTGCTGTTCAAATAAAACCTTTTTTTTTGGTGCTTTTACCTCCGAGTCCGTGTGCGCCGCCGTCTCCTCCCCCGTCTGTCCCCGGTTTGCGATGCGCTCAGGGCGGCCATGAGTTTGCACACGGTCCGAGCTGTGCTGGTCACAAGATTGCATCAAATATTTAGCCTTTACACGCCGGGCTTTTTTTTTAGTCGGAGGATGTTCACGCACCAAAGAAGAGGAGGCAGGAAAGAAAGAACAAAGATTTTATTCTGGAAGAAGCTGGGTTACTAGTCTTCACCGGTTTAATTTTTAGGACTTTTTGTTTTACAGTCAGTTTAATTTCCAGTCTGTTTTGAGAAAGCTTCCAGCCTTCAGTACATCATGTTTAAAAGCAAGGACCCAGAGAAGCTTCACCTGGTGACAGAACCGAGGAGAACCTACAGCACAGCGGGAAGGTACAAACTTTTCCTGATTCACTTTGAGGCAAAAAAATGTGAAGAAATCTGAGTAGATAAAAGTTGAAATTTCATGATTACCACAAGGATTAAATAACAGTCTGAACAAATAAATAAATCACTGGCAGTTTTATCCATTAAAAGCAGCAGCAGATTGTCAGAAAAGTGAATGTCTGGGTGTGGGGCTGTTTTGGGTTTTTTTTTTTGATCTGCTGGTTTTCCACACGGACTGCAGGTCTGGGCTCTGATGGGATTAGCTGTGCGCAAACGTGCATTTTATTGAGCTCATTCGACTGATTTTACTTCTGCTTATTCGGCCATTTATGACAGAAAAAAAAAAACAGGGACGTGTCCACAGGTTAGGTTACTCCACTGAAAAAATCCACAGGATTTTAGTGTGACTGGATGATTTTTAATAACGGCAAATAAACGAGTCGTCTATATAAATAAAATAAATCCTTGAAAAAATGTCGGCGAGTGTATATTAAATACAGTTTAAAAATAGGGTAGAGAAGTATAAAAATCCAGTAGATCTTTCTGATCTTCTTTATTGTATTATTTACTCAGCTAAAATGTTTTGATATTGACACTGCAAGATCACACCAAGAGTATACAGTAGTACTTAGAGTGTTGTGTCCTACACTTACTGTGCTTAGTAAGAGAAATAATAACGTTAAAATTCACATGCCTAAAATGTCTTTTTGAAGAATGTGATTCTGGAAATATTGGGGATGAAAAACATTAAAACTTAGTTCAATCTTAATTTAAAAAAAAAAAAAAATGGTATCACTCTATTGTCACCATAATCGTATCATCATCATCATAATCATTATATCATAATCATCATCCATCCATCCATTTTCTTCCGCTTAATCCTTTTCGGGTCGTGGGGGGGCTGGAGCCTATCCCAGCATCTTTTGGCGAGAGGCAGGGTACACCCTGGACAGGTTGGCAGTCCATCGCAGGACCAACTAACTAGAAAAGCCCTCGAAGAGCGCAGACACGCTCATCATTGTAGTAACAATAATAGGTATCATCATCATCATAGTCATCATATCATCATCACGATGATGATGATATTTGTAGTTACGATGATGATCATGTTACCTATTATGGCATTTTGCATAATGGTGGTTTTCTTGTGGACGGTGATCCGGATCACCACAAAAATCTAATAATCATCTGTAGGATACCCCATTTCTGACAATCTGTGAAAATTTCATGAAAATCCGTCCATAATTTTTTGAGTTATCTTGCTAACAGACAAACAAACAAACAAACGCCGATGATCACATAACCTCCCCCTTTGGCGGAGGTAACAACAGAGAGACGACCATTCACTCTCACAGTCATACCTAAGGACAATTTAGAATCCCCAGTTTGGTGCTAATTAACCTAACTTGCATGTTTTTGGCATGTGAGAGGAAACCGGAGAAATCTCTGTGCGATCACAGGACGTATGATGTCTGCATGATGTCCTATGATGATCCTATGAAAGGCTACATAGGACTCGCGATGTCATATAGGTGATGCCGCCTATGATGTAGTGTCCTATGATGTCCTGTGATGATGTCTTTATGATGTCATACAGACCATCATTCATGATGCCTGCCTTGATGTAGTTTACGACTGGCTACCTATGATGTAGTGTCCTATGATGCCTGTCTTGATGTCTTTATGATGTCATATAGACCAACCAGACGCTACATAGATGGAGAGCAATAGAGTGAGGAGAACTGCTGCACATCAGGAATGATCTCGTGAAGATGAAACACCTGAGGTTCGAGCACATCATAGGGTACAACAGACAAGGGATGCACAGACAGACAGGAAACGTGTGGCAGTGCGCCATGCACGTGCTGAGTCACTTGAAGCCCGAAATGCCCATGAAGCGAGCAACACTGCACGCCAGGCAAGGCACAGAGAAGCTGAGACCGAGGAGATGCGGAATAGTCGGCTGGCCGCCAACGCTGCACGCCAGGCAAGGCACAGAGAAGCTGAGACTGAATAGGACACACTACTTCAAACCACACCCATTCAAAGCAGTAAATCTGGAAATCTCACTCAGTAAGGCAAAAGGCACTCTAAATTTGCAGTACGCCGCAGGCATGACTATGAACAACACAACCATCTCAGACAGGAGGAGACCCTTCAGCAACAGCCATGCAGAAATACTTGCTTATACTTGGTTTCTACGGGCATGGACGGGTATGCACGGGTATGTACTAGTTACTTTAAAAACTGGGAATGTGGAGATTTAAAAGTGTCGTGGACTGTGTTTTCATGGAAACAAATATTTTTAAAAAATACATGAACAAAGTGGTGGCCTAGTTGATAGAGCGTCCACCCCACAACCGGGAGGTTGGGGGTTTAAGTCCCAGCCGGGTCATACCAAAGACCATATAAAAATGGTACTTCCTGCTTTCTAGCTTGGCGCTCAGCATAATAGAATGGGGAAAGGAGAAATTGTTTGTAGTGGTGCCTTGCATGGCAGCGACCCCTCTGATTCTACATGTGATTAACATTGTATATAGGAGAAACATAATTTTGTTCTGCTGTATATGATTAGTTGTATGGACTGAATGACAACAGAGATGGCTTCTTCTTCTTTAGAAAAGTGCAGAATTACCCAGGATTTTCACTGAGTCTAGATGCGGTGCCTTTGGCAAACGGGTCCCATTCTAATTAATGTTCTACTCCCTACCTGTTCTGGACCACTGCCGAACGATTCTGGCTCGTCGCAGTCGGATCACTAAAAATAAACAAGGAGTCTATTTTTGATGGATGCCAGATCCAGTCCACAAGGAACCCCTCCGTATCTACTGTATTTAATAACCATTTGTTCATTAAAAACTATTTAAGGATTGTCTGTTATTTTCTAAGGTTTGCTCCTCCACCACTGTGTCAGAGAAGGTCAAAACTTTGACATAAAATACAAACACTTCATAGAATTAAAATTAATGGGCTACTTGCATATTATTAGAAGACAAAAATCCAGGTACATTGATTAAAAAAATAAATTTTTATGGGTCCAAAGCAGTTATATTTACATCTGAGCAGTTGGATGATGAAAACTACCATGGCCAGTAAGGATGTCAGAGCTGTTATGTAGTAGTATATAGTACTTTTACTATGAAGTGCTGGGTGGTGACGCGCACCTCCAGTGACGTCGCTGGGCCGCCCTGTATAAGGCCGAGATAAGCTATCTTATGGCCTCTTGCCTCGCCTGTACCTTGGCCGGTGCTCTGTCTGTGGCTGTCATCATCAGTGAGGCCAATAAAGCTGTGTTTCAAGTCTCCTCGCCTCTTCTGTGAGCCAGGGGTAATATCAGACATAACACTGGTGACATTGCATTAAACCATGGAAGCGTTCATAGCCCCTATTTGCCCTTTTCTCGAGGTGCCCAGGGACCTGCCGGTGCTCTAGCCTAGGTGGTTCGAAGCCTTCCAAAACTATGTTGCCGTGCTTTGTTTCGGGGAGCTTGATAAGATAAGGGCCCGGGCACTTCTGGTTCACAATTTAGGGATAGAGGGCCAGCGAATCCTGCGAACGCTTGGTGCTTCTGACACCTATAAAGAGGTAGCAGAGCTGCTAGCTAGCCATTTCCACACCTCGGATAATGTGACGGTCCAGAGGATCTGCTTTGGCAGCGACATCAACAGGTAGGTGAACCCGTCCGGCAGTTTGTTGCCGACTTGAGACAGCTAGCTAGCGAGTGCCGTTTTGGAGCACTGGAAGAAGAAATGACTTGTGACCAGCTGGCGGAACATATTTGTAGTGCTGCATTGTGAGCTAGGCTACTCACGGCGTCAAAGGACCTCACGTTAGCCAGAGCCATTAAACCTAGCTCTCCAAATGGAAACTGTGGGCAAGCTAGCTCTGGAGCTAACTGGACGCCAGTCACAGCAGCCGCCGGAGCCTCTTGCCACAGCAAATGTTGCAGACACGGATAGCGAAGATAGCTTGGATGATGAAGATGTGGAAACCAACGCTACCAGCCAGGGGTTTGCCCCTGGGAAATTCCTTTGCACGGGTTGTGGGTCTGCTAAGCACTGAAATAAGGCTAAGGACTGTCCAGCGAGAAGAACACGTTGTAAAAGATGTGGTCGCTTGAACCATTTTGCCAGGGTGTGCTGTGAAGTTAAGCAGGAAAGCCCACGGGATAAATGGGTCAGCCACACCCAACAACCATCCACATGGTGTCCCCCAACATGAACAGGTACACGTTTAGCACAGTGGGGCTGGACGATGTGGAGCGGCCGCTGTTCATTGACACAGGGGCGGAGGGGTCGTTGCTGAATTGGGCCACGGTGAAGAAGTTTTTTCACCGTCACAGGATTAAAGGTAACCCAGCGCTGTTGTACGGTTATGGAGGTGGAAGGCTGGACATGATTGGGACTTTGGAGTTGACTGTTCGGTACCAGTCTGCGACAGTGACAGCACGGGGCGATAACATCATGGGCTGTGATTTACATATGTTATGGACTGGGTTTCACCATTAAAGATGACAGGGGGTCTGCGACTACAAGGGCACACGCTACAACAGCCTTAGAAGAGATCGGGGGATGACCGAGAAGCACGGAGGACCAGCGTGCTCGACAATAACGTCTCAAGCTGAGCTGGGCCCTGTTGAAGGTCCTGGATTGGGTTCGGAGTCGAGATGACAAATGTCCGCTGCAAAGATGGGCCAGACGACAACCTGAAGCGCATCGGCAGTGTCTGCACATAGTGGACAAACTGGATGCAGCGCACTTCAGGCTGTCTTGACAGCTTGGTGTGGCATGCAGATCAGCTTCGGCGTGTCTGGGAGAAAACTCTGGGAGACGAGGCTGGACGTGGGACGAGGTTGATGGTGAGGAGGAGCGGTTTCAGGGTCCGGAGGATCAGCCATCATCCCGGGGACCGGCATTTTCCAGGGGCGGATCTGCTGAGATGGTGCCCTGGGCCCCCATGCCAGTTATGTCTTTTCACCTGAAGAATTGGGCTGTAAATAGAACATGTTGAAGTTTTGTTGTTGTTAGTGTTGTTAGTTGAAATGTTATGTATGGGATTACTTTGGTTTTTTTTTTTCTGTTTTAGTTTAGGAGCACGGCATACAATTTTAGTTATTAATAGACTTTGAGTTACTGTAGCAGGTGGTAGAATAATCCACCTTGCCGTGTGGGCAGGACGGCAGTCCACTCGTCCACCCTAGTTTAGGTTTGTCGTGTGTGTGTGCTAGGCTATTTGGAAATATTAGTTTTCGTTTGTTAGTGTGTGATTCAAGTCCCAAATTGGATAGGGTCTTGATTGAGTAAGTGGTTTTGAACTTTTTTAAAGGGTGGGGTGGGGTGGCTGTCATCATCAGTGAGTCCAATAAAGCTATGTTCCAAGTCACTTTGCCTCTTCTGTGAACCAGGGGTAATATCAGACATAACAAGAGCTAATGATGTTTCATTATCTCATATTAAGTTCATACCACAAAGAGTCCTCGCTTGTCATGCTGTGTCTGGCTCGTAATCACCAAAGAACTGAGACTGTAGAATAGTCTGTGCTGTGTTGATCATTGATGTTTTTCTCTTAAGAACTATTATAATATTATAGTTGGGCAAGAGGAAGGGTGACACCTACTAGCAAGGAGGTCACAGTGTTGTCTCCATCACCTTTAAAAGGCCCTTTCATAAAAATCTTAAGGGCACCTTTACACAGCATGGAGATCTTTGGTTGACCATTGAGTGATCAAAAAATGGCCCGATCTTTCAGTGACCCCCTAAAGCCTCATGGAAAGCCTTTTCTGTGTAAATGTTTGGGAGATCCTTGTGTGCTTGTTGTGCGTTCAAAAATTCATTTCCCAGCAACTTTCATGGCGATCTATAGAGATCTTAGCGATCATTGAAAGACCCTTGAGAGATCATTGGAGACTAAGCCTCCTGCAGCAATCATTGAGAGTTTGCTGAGCGCTCGTTGTGTGACAAAGACAGATCACTGAGAGATCTACGGAGATCGCTGAGGGACCATTCGGAGTTCCTTGGGTGACCAAGGAGGCTGCTGAGCATTTCTTGCAAGACAGGGTGCCTCTTATATGAGAGGTTTCTAGTGCTCTTCCATTTAGCTCTGACAAGCTGTTGAAGAGACCTTTCCAGAAGGTCACAAGTCCAAGATGAACAACCAAGCTCTGACATGGTGCCATCCTGTGAGGTCACCAAGCACTTCTCCAGAACTGGGTGGCCATTGCTGTCATCAGGAAGAGGAGGCAGAGGTGCAGAAGGAGGAGACCAAGAACCTGGTGGGTCCACCCCTGGCTGATACAAGCAAGAAGGTCCCCAATGCTGCTCTTCCCAATTTCTCATTGAACACTCAACAATCTCTCAAGCAGAAACTGATAGCTTAATGATCTCTCCGCGATCTCCTCCACTGTTTTTCAATGAACTCTGTTGGTCTTTGTTGAACGCTTAGCAATCCCTCACTGAATTCTCAGCCATCACTACCTTTGGTGTGGAAAAATTTAGCGTTCATTGAAAGATCGCTGAGAGATCTTGAGTGTTCATTGAGCGTTCACTGAGAGATTGCTTCCCTTGGCGATCTTTGAGATTGTTTTGAGTCAGAACTTTGAGGTGACTGCCACAACTGTAGAGATCAATGGAGGATCACTGAAAGATCATTGAGAGATCTTGGCAGTCGCTGGGTACTCACTGAAAGATCGTTGAGAGATCTGGCCATTTGTCATTCTCTTGCTTTGACAACAGCTTCTATTAACTTTTTAAATGTTTCTTGTTTGATTTTCTTTCCAAACAGCTGGAATTTTATAAATTTTAATTACTCGAGATCCAGTGTGACGTTTCCACAGTCAGTGATGATTTGGGGAGCTACTGTATGTCATCTGCTGGTGTTGGGCCACTGTGCTTTATCAAATCTGAAGTCAGCGCAGCCATCTACCAGGAAATTTTAGGGCACTTTGTGCTTCACTCTGCTGACAAGCTTTATGGAGATGCTGATTACATTTTCCAGCAGGACTTGGCACCTGCCCACACTACCAAAAGTACCAATACTTGGTTTAATAACTGTGGTTTCACCATGCTTGAGTATCCAGCAAACTCTCCTGAAACTAAACCCCATAGAGAATTGATGGGGTATTGTCCAGAGAAAGATCAGACACCAGACCCAACAATGCAGACGAGCTGAAGGCCACTATCAAAAAAACCTGGGCTTCCATAACACCTCGGCAGGACCACAGGCTGATCTCCTCCATGCCACGCTGCATTGATGCAGTAATTCATGCAAAAGGAGCCCTGACCAAGTGTTGAGTGTGTACATGGGCATACTTTTAAGTCGGCCAACATTTCTATTAAAAATAATTTTTTGAAAAAGTTGATCTTGTGTAATATTCTAATTTTTTGAGAAACTGAATTTTGGGTTTTCATTAGCTATGAGATTCAAGATTCAAAGATTTTGTCAATAGTACTATATGTACAGGACATGCAGGAGAATTGAAATGGCGTTTCTCTTTTCAGTGGTGTGCACAATACAAAAAAAGAAAAAGGAATAAGGCTGGGAAAAAAAATCATCAACAACAACAGTCTGTGTACAGTAATGCAACCCGTAGTGCACATGGCCATAATAGTTCCAAGGTTGTCATAGCCAGGAGTGGTGCTGGGGATAAGCTCCCAGCGCTCAAAAAAAATGCTCCTTACGGCGTTCGTCTCAAATAGCCTCTGACAGCCAAGTCCAACTCCTGGCCTGCTTGTGTGGCTTAGCTTCTTAGCCCAGCGGAACTGCTTCTACTGACAGGAGAAGGGGCAAAGGCAAGTCTCTGGTACCTTGTGTGGCATCAGTGTGTGAATGTGTGGATGGCAGGATCTGTAAAGCGCTTTGGTCATCAAGAGATGAGAATAAAGGTGCTATATAAGTGAATACCACTTACCATTTACCTTCAAACCAGATGCTTCGGATAGCTGGGGCTCGACAACCTGGGAGGGTAGTCCATCTAGGGGAAGGAAAATCCTGATTTCAAACCTCTCCTGCCTTGCGGCATATCTGGTCACGGGAAGGGCTTCGGGAGTCAACCCTAAGGTAAAATTCGGAGTCAAAGCCCCTAAGGCAGTCTGTCATTGATTTAAACTTCATTCTGGCAGCTCCTGCGATGGCGCTGTTGCCAAACTGTGCTGTTCCTTTGGATCTATCAGCGACGTGGAGAGGGGAGACATGCTACATGGGCAACAGCCTGTCCTCCATATCACATTGCCCAGGCTAGCATCCAGCAACACTCACCAACACAAACTCACACCCTACACCCTGGAGAGGTCACTCCAGCTTCGCTTGCAGCGTTGACACAACACGGGGAACAACAGTTACCGGTTGTAAGTCATTGCTTGATGGTGTAGAGCTTGGCACCAGGGGTTGTTCCCGACGGTGGGAGGGATCCTTGGATCTCACTGGACAACTACCGCCCGCCTCAAGCTGAGCA